>OV277857.1:19734333-21133667 GCA_922989275.2 Gari tellinella
TTCTATTGCAAACAGATTGGGGCCAGATCAGACGCCGGGTTACCCGGCGTCTGATCAGGCTCCACACTGTTTACCACTGAGATAAAAATGAAAAGTCAGAATTGTCAAAAAGGTGTCCTTTTCTATATTTTAGTTATTTGCGTTTGAGTATCGTTTGCGTTTAAACGGGAAAGAATAACGTTTTCTCCACTGTATGACACTCTCTGACAAAAATACTACCATTAAAAAATAGATTCCTCTGTCAAAGTAACATTTGGCTGCCATTATAAATGTTGTTTCATCATTTCCTACATACAATGGAGAAGAAGTTATTCTGTCATGGTTAATCTTTTTTGAACGAAAACACATCACACAAAGTGTAGAAATGGTAATCTTTGACAGTATTTTTCTAATATGAGTGGCAACCAGTTTGGAGTTGGTTACCCGGCGTCTGATCTGGCTCGAAACTTTTTGCAATAGATAAAGCTGTTTAGGAAATAAACGCGATTTTGTGTCAGAATAACGTCTTCTCCACTGTACGTCAAAAGCAGTACACAGTTCACGCCACAGGTAGCTTTTAAAAATCGTAGTTACAGCGCTCCCTCCCTACAACGGCCCTATTAACAATGACTCCCTCCTGACAACGACTTGTCTTTTTAAATGTGTCGTCTGCTTTTTTTCTCAAAGTTACATATAAGTGGACATTTTGATAAAAAATATAACCATAAGTGACAAACGTCTTGAAACCAGATCAAACGCCGCGTTACGCGTCTGATCTGGATTCAAGCTGTTTGCAAATGTAAGTCAAGTCTTAATTTTCCCTCTCTGTAACGTCTCCCTCCGAACAACACACATACTTTGTGTCTCCCAGTAGGTGTCGTTGTAGAGCGCTGTAGGAGCTCAGAATGCATGATGGACATAGATATACAAACATGTGATTGCTTTGCAAACTGCACTGTCAGCTATTGAGAATACGGATAAGTTCATTGTTGATGTCAATGCTTTAGGCACCTGTTGTACAATTAAGCTGTTTGTTTCCACAGTAACTGTCAGCTTGGTCATACCAATCAGTTTTGTTCTGAAATAAAGAACTTAAATATACTAGAATCGCTGTGTTGAAAATTAAGTAACATCTAAAATGATTCCGAGATACAAGATAGTTAATAATAAATACATGTAGAAGGCACCAGGTCCGCGATACAACACTACAATGTGTTACAGATAAATAAGTACAGGGTTGGAATATAATCATGTCGACAAATATATGAACGGTTTCATGACAAAACCTGTTTTGTTGCATTGCAATCAGTGTAAATCAAGGTCAGCTGCCGCGTCTAAGACGCGGCGGCTGGTCTTGATCTACATTGTTTGACACTCACATGCATTGTAAGCATTTTATATAGCTGTGCCATATACAGTATTTGGCAGTGTAGGCTCAGATACATAGCCTGGAATGACAACAATACTTTGTCTGTACACTGTTGCAATGCACCAAGGCACGTTCAAGTTTTGCTAAATATATGGACACTCCATTATAGGGCTATATTGTTTGTAGACTGAGAAGACCCTGACCGGGCAGTACTGGAGGAATATTAACGTCTGCCACGTTGTACAAATAATGGACTTTCAGTATCTGTGCAATTTGAATTTGAATCCAGAAGTGTACTACATGTATCTTATTATGTTTTTTGAATAACATATAGTTAGGTACACATTTTCGTCTGCACATATGCCGTCTGCTAATATTCTCAGCTTCATCAACAAATTGTTAAAACGGTGACTAGCGTATCATACCGTTCGAACCAAATGAGACCCCAAGTTGCTCTGGATCTACAAAGCTTTCACAAGTTTGACCGTAGTGTGTATAAAACTGACCACTAACTTGCTAATAAAACATAGTTTGTCATGTGTTTACTATACATACTCATTTTCTATTAGATCTACTATACAAAAAATGCATACCCAATTATAATCCCCGTTGTCACATCCCTGTGGACATGGCCGCAGACTCTTATAAAAGAAGTTCTTTGGACAAGGTTTCCAGAACATGGTGTAGTAGATCCCGAACCCGACGGCGAAGCAGGACACCGCAAATAGATACATGACCACACTGACTCTCCGCACCGTCGTCTTGCCTGCAAAATACACATGTCTGAAACACACGGATTGATGAAACCTGGTTCTCCACAGTCAAATACGTTTATCTATTTTCATATATGAATATAATTATATCAAATACTTCATCAGAAAGTTACATGTATTATTTTATGAAAAAAGATTTTCCCGACCGATCGATCCTGTATCGTTTGGCATGTAAATGGAAAAAAATAGGTAATTTGTTTTTCAGGCAAAGGGATGCGTTATATAGTGTAAAATATTCGGCTTTAGATCTGAATCCAAACCTTTTGAACCAGAAATGAAACGTTCATAAATAAAGTCAGAAAATACACTCTGGCGACTATCAGCTAAAGTAGTAAAACAGTATTAACCCATTTGTGCCCACAATCTCATATATGGGACATAGGCAAACAGTGTAGACTCTGATCAGACGCCGCATTATGCGACGTCTGATTAGAGTATGCACTGTTTGCTGATTGGAATTTCAATATAAAAAAACAAACAAAGTGAAAATGAAAATCTCGACTAGGCATCCAATTGATAAAAAATGGACTTATCCAATAAATAAACCTGGAAGAACCCACTGGGTTCAAATGGGTTAATGTCAACACTCTTGGTCATTCCCAGTATCTCAGAGACCTCGGTCTTGCTGTTTGATATCTATTAATACATTATAGTGAGCACAGCGAGCAAGTATGCTTGAAGGCTATTCTTGCAAATAGTTGGCATATTATCAAGTTAAATTTCATTGTTGTATCTCTTCACAACCGTTGAATCGATTTCTGGTGGAAAATGTGTCCTTCTGTATCCTGCGGATCTGTTAAGTACATTTTTCAAAGACTGGTTAACACTTTAGGCTTCCTAATTCTGTATATCTAGTGGCGATTTTGTTCTTCCGGTTTTACACAGGTCTTTAACAGGAATAATTGTTCTATTCTTCTTGACTGGTTTAAAATCAGTCGCTGATATAATTTTCCAAAGGTCGATGTATGAACCCCCTACAGTGGAGAATCTGTTATTCTTTCCCAATAAACGCGTTTACGCTAAACCTATTATTTGCAGTGCAAACAGTTTGGAGCCAGATCAGACGCCTGGTAACCCGGCGTCTGATCAGGATCCAAACTGTTTGCTACCAAGATAAACATGAAATATCAGAATTGTCCAAAAGTTGTTCTTTTCTACGTTTTAGTGCTTTGCGTTTGAGTTTAAAACGGGAAAGAATAACAGATTCTCCACTGTAATCCCGTTTCGAGAAATACAGTGCTCCCTCTCTACTGCAACCCTCAATGCCATGGAAGGCATAGCGTTGTGTGTTGTTCGGATTGATTTGTTATAAGAAGGGAACATTACCACCGGTACCCTTAGAATACATACATGTACATGTATGAGCAGTGTCATAACAAAACCTGCCTTATTGCAATTGCAAACAGTGTAGATCAATGCCAGCCGCCGCGTTTTTAACGCGGCGGCTGGCCTTGATCTACTCTGTTTGACATCCACATTCATCTAAATTATTGTAATTAGCAGTATTATATGCGGTATTCGGCAGTGTAGACCCAACTCAGATACAGAGCCTGGGATGACAAGGGTGCCTGGGTTGTGCAATACTGCAATGAAATAATTAAGAAATAATCTATGTTCTACCGTTGTGAAACGGTATTTTACAACGGTTGGGAGTTTTGGTGCGCAGGAATTGACCACGAAGGCCGAAGGCCTGAGTGGTCAATTCCTGCGCACCACAACGACCGACCGTTGTAAAATACTGTTTCACAACGGTAGAACATAGATTATTTCGATTCTAACATGACCAGATGTAAGGAAATTCATTAGAAAGGAAATCAAATGTTCCATACTTATTTCCTCAGCGGATGAAGTTTTTCGACCGAATAACTTTTTCCGCGGCATTACAAGAATCTAACACCCATAAGCAAATTTACAATTACCGATCCATAATCTGGCATAGAACAAACATTACATCAAACAAGACAGAAGAATGAGAAAATTACTGTAACGTTACTGGTTAAAAGTATATGGTCTTTACGGGCTATATGAATAACGAAAGAAATTTAAAAAACATAACGTATGAACGCACGTGGTCACGTCATGTCATATAACCGTGGGAGGAGCGGGGTAGGGAAGAGCGTGGTATACCGTCTCAGGTATACCACGATAGACCTGTTCTTTGTTTATAGAGACGAATTCACGTGTCATGTTAGAATGCAGGTTTTGTCATGGCACGGCTCATTAGCAATTTGTTTTAAAACTAGAGCAGACGCCGCGTACCAGGGCGTCTGATCTGGATTCAAACTGTTTGTCATTTGTCTTTATGTTTCTTCTGTCAAAATGTCAGTATGTAACTTTGAGAAAAACATAGCAAATGTAAATTTTAAGCAGGCGATATTGCAGCAGTAGAAGCGTTATATACATGTATAATTGCCTTGTTTGGGGAATAGCGGCAATCATCATTGTAAAGAGGGAGACGTTGTTCAGATGGCGGTCGTGGAGAAGGAATATTGTAGTGCATTTCAAACAAACCGATAAACCAAGGACTGAACAAGTTTCTTGGTTCATTTACAACATGTATTCGTTGAAAAAGTAGGCAATTTTCCAATTTTCTTACAATTTCTACATTGAAATCGTTCAATAGTTTATTGACATGTTTTTTCATTGATATATACTAAAAAAAGATATGCCTACCTATATAAGGCCACATACACTGCTATGGAAAGAATCTAAATAAGCCAATGCTTGCTTCCGATCTAATCCATTCCAAGATATTGTTAGCACGCTATGTATCATATAAATGTTGTATATACGTACATGTAATGGTAAACTATCTGATAATAAATATGTTTTAACTAATATCTTACTCATTGCTTTGCCCATGTCGGTACTCATATACACCATACTGCCACTGGGTGTCCCTTGGAAAACACTCTGTACCTTTAGCAACAACCATTCTGTTTGCTTGTTGACCGAGATAGCTAGTCTCCCAGCGCCCCGGCCTTCCGGTGATTGCCTATCCTTAGTCATTGCTACAGTAGAGAAAACGTTATTCTTTCCCAATAAACGCGTTTATGCTAAAACTATTATTTCCTATGCAAACAGTTTGAAGTCAGATCAGACGCCGGATAACCCGGCGTCTGATCAGGCTCCACACTGTTTGCCATTCAGATTGGAAAACAACAATCAGAAACGTCAAAAAATGGTAATTTCAAACATTTTAGCGGAATACGTGTGCGTTTCGTGTGCGTTTAAACGAGAAAGAATAACTATGTATCTACTGTATGCTGCACGTTTGCTCTAATCTATAGAAATAATAGAAATACGTGTTCGATGTGTTTCTTTGTTGATAGTTTAAACATATTTTATTCCATAAATATACATAGAAATGGGGTTGGGCCACAAGTTCTCACAACATTAGATTCGACCCTTCCCCTTTGTTGATTGACCACACTTGGAAAACAATTCGTCTGATTGCTTTCGTTCTATCCAAATGTCGTTATATCAGGTACATTTTACTATAAGTTAATTAGAGATTGTGAAACTTTGATTCGTTATGACATTATATCCGATATTTCGTTATATTGTTATTATTATTATACCCGATTTATATGGCGCTCTTTCAACACAGGAGCTGTGCGTTCAAAAGCGCTTCAAATGAAATTATATAAATGTACCTACAAAGCGAGAAAAAACAAATAACTATATTCACAATAAACATGATACAATACTGAGTTACATGGAAACATGAGAGTTATTTCAATAGTATTACCAAAATTATAAAAATATAGTTAAATTGAATATTTTCCAAGTCGTAAACTAATTCCAAAATAGAGGAGAAAAAGATGAATAATAAACATTTGCTAAAATGGTTAGTACAGTGGAGAAGAGTTACTCTTTCCAAATAAGAGCGTTTAAGCTAAAACAATTATTTCTTTTGCAAACAGTTTGGCGTCTGATCAGGCTCCAAACTGTTTGCCAATCAGATTAAAATGAATAGTCAGACTCATCAATAAGGTGTTATTTTATACGTTTTATTGCGATACATTTGCTTTTCGTTTGCGTTCAACGGGAAATAATAACGTCACTAATAATAGCGGGAAAGACATTATCATATCTATAAAAAACGTTTGTGTAAGAACAATCTTTTTCCATTTCGAACAGTTTTGAGCCAGGTCAAACGCCGAGTAACGATGCTCCAAACAGTTTACCACACAGAGATGTAAGTGCGTTATTGGGTAAGAATAGCATCTTCCTCCACTGTATTTTGGTTGCAAATTGTTTGCATCACCCAAACGGATTTAAGCATACAGTGGAAAATACGTTATTCTTTCCCAATAGATGCATTAATGCTAAGACTATTATTTTCCTTGAAAAAACAGTTTGGTGTCAGATCAGACGCCGGGTAACCCGGCGTCTGATCAGGCTCCAAACTGTTTGCCACTCTGGTGAAAAAGAATAGTCAAATATATTCAACAGTTGTTATTTTATACATTTATTGTCATGAGTTTGCGTTTCGTTTGCGTTTAAACGGGAAATAATAATATATTCTCCACTGTAAAGTGAGTATTGGTTACGAATACAGTGGAGAATGTGTTATTCTTTCCCAATAAACGCGTTTACGCTAAAACTATTATTTCCACTGCAAACAGTTTGGAGCCAGATCAGACGCCGGGTAACCCGGCGTCTGATCAGGCTCCAAACTGTTTGCCACCAAGATAAAGATGAATTATCAGAATTGTCAAAACGTTGACTTTTCTACGTTTTAGTGTTTTGCGTTTGCGTACGTTTGCGTTTAAACGGGAAAGAATAACAGATTCTCCACTGTAATGTCTTCTCCATTGCAGTACACAATGATCTGTATGAACATTGACACGAGTGTCAAACAGTCTGAACATCATAAAAATGTCTGCAATAAGCTTAGTGGTCGGCCTTGGTAGTAAAAAGGTCAAGAACAGATGGAAGAAGAATAAAACCAAAAAACATTTCTATAGGAAAGTTTAGGTTTACTACGGTATTGTCTTAAACGCCACGGCCTCTGTATATAGTATAATGTATTTTCTATCTTAAATTTATACTAGTACACATATCCTCTGCAAACAGTTTGAGCCAGCCGAGACGTCTGCTTAATCGGCGTCTGGTCATTTTTCAAACTGTTTGCCACTCAGATAGAACAAAACAATATAAATTGTTAGAATTTACAAAACGTCGTCATTTTGAACAAGTATTTCGTTAAATGTGAAAGAACAAGAATTTCTCCGAAATAATAAAAACAATACACTACCACTTCAGCATTAAATGCATTACATCCGATGTGAATATCATAGAATTCCAGTAATCCTCTCCAAAGAAAAAACACATATTGCAATATATACTAGTCAAAATTGTGTGACATTTGCTATAAATGTATGTATACATGCAGTCAAATCTATATTAACCGACATCTCTAAAAATTAGGCATTAAACGTACTAAATACAATCTATTGCTTAATGAACAACACAAGTAATGCGGAAAGCTCCTGCAGGAGCTTTCTGCATTACTTTGTTGTTCCTTGAGCAGTAACATGTCTGTATGGAACTCTTATTCGCTACTAATTGGTAGCTTAACAGGATTGGACTGTCTTGGTAAAGGGCATGTGCGTCGCCAGCCATATCCGTCAAACATCATTTTCCAGGATTTGGCTAATTGGTGTCATTATGAACTATATACTCATAAACGCCAGGATTGGATTGGAAGTACGGGTTAGATTGGTATAAACTATTTAATAATTAGCAGTCTGTGGTAAACATGAGAACATATTCCAAACAATGAAAGAGCCGTGTCATGAGAAAATTTGACTTATTTTGCATTGCAAACAGTGTAGATCAAGGCCAGCCGCCGCGTCTTTGACGCGGTGACTGGTCTTGATCTACACTATTTGACACCAGCAAGCATCTAAAGCACTTTATTTAGCTGTATTATATATGGTATTTGGCAGTGTAGATTAAACTCAGATGCAGAACCGGTGATTACAAAGGTACTTGGTTTGTATAATGTTTCTATGCAACAAGGGTGTCATGGCACGACTCAATTATATAGTAGATCATGTGTAATTATTTCCCGTTTAAACGAAACGCAATGTGATATAAATGGAGAAAAGACATTCTTTAAATAATACTGACAATTCATTTTTATCTGAGTGGCAAACGTCTGGATCCTGATCAGACACCGGTTCGTATCTTAACATGGAAAATAAATGTTTGAGCATACATGTAAGAACGATTATTACGCCTTCTCCGCTGTTTCTAAATGTAATTTCAAAACATCACTATATCCAACAGCCTAAAAATTATTTGAAAATAATAACGGAATGTATCTATGTGACGCAGGTTACTTTTACGTTAAAATGCATAATATTTATTCATAAAACGCAAAATGTCTTATATGACATAGACATAAACATAGTTTAGACATAGACATAATAGATAGAAAAATAAGCGCTTTGTTTACATGACAAAGCGTCGGGTTGGCTCCCGTATAGGACACGTGATCGATACGTGCGGCGATAATTCATATACCCTGTGTGTGACCTCATCAGTTTCTGTGACATTTAGCGGACACACTTTTAGCTTAGTTGTCTCTCTTTAATTTACATCATCGACGTGTGTGTATAGGATATGGAAATGAGCTTTTACCGAGTGTTAACGGAATATCTCGGTAATAATTCGTCATTATTCGATTGTATACAAACACGATTTAAACCTCGACTCGTTTCCAAAACTTTCTTTGGGTTTGTAAGCAAAACTGACTCAAAATAATCACTTATTTCTCCTTTTTTATATGTTACGATTACGACAATGCCATAAAAATGCTCGATTTTGGTAACTTGAGAGCACAATTCTGGCTTTAAGTGCGTTTTTACTCCATGCATAATATTGGCAGCTACCGAAATGCAATACCCTTCAAACTGATTATAGGTTGTCTTTTCATTCATTAACGAAACATCGATGCCGATGTATGAGTGAAGATTCCTTCATTCCTCCCTGTTAAAACGCAAATTAAATGCATATGCAGTTGAATAAAAATAGCAAATTGCAATTGTTGGAAATGTATAAAGATTCATTTTTATCATAGAGGCAAACCCTTTGGAGACTGATCAGACGCCGGGTAACCCGGCGTCTGATCTAGCTCCAAAGTGTTTGCAATGTACCCAAGTTTTAATCATTAACGTGTCTATTGAGAAATGATAACATTCTTCTCTATTGTAAACAATTAGATTATAAAGGGAAAAAACATTATTCTTTTCAAAAACGCGTTTATGCTAAAACAAATGAGCTGTGCCATGACAAACCTGCATTGTTGTTTTGCAACATTGTACAGACCAAGCACTGTTGTCGTCATAGGCTCTGTATATAAGCTTGGTCCCCACTGCCAAATATCGTATATAATATTGCTACGTAAAATGCTTTAGATGCATCTGAGTGTTAAACCGTGTAGATTAAGACCAGTCATCGCATCTTTCACGTGGCGGCTGGCCTTTATATACACTGTTACGAATGCAGCTAGCCAGGTTTTCACTTGGCATGGCTCAATTATTAGCTTTTGCAACCATGTTTACATGTAAAATAAGAAAAAAATGCAAGAGCTCAAAACGTTGTAAAATTCTACATTGTATTGCACGGAGTTGCTTTAAATACTGTTAAACTCATTTCCCCTTAAACTTCCAATGGACAATTCGAATTTATAATAAAGGCTGGTCAATATTAGGCTATTTAGGGCTGTTTATCATATATTGCAAAATGACAAACAGTGAAGTCCCTGATTAGAGGGCCCATACTTACACTTTTGGTAAAGGACGCATACGTATGCGTCACAAGGACTCAATGAGTTAACGAAAAAACAACAACAATGTCTTTTCAACTGCCGGATTCAAGCCCCCAGGAATAACAGACAATATTTTAACCAACCATATTATGGCAGAGAAACTGGTAAAATCAATATTTGATTATAGTTTTTAGACTTATAATTACTAAACCGAATTAATCGACGGAGCTTTTAAAGTCAGATGCATTTTTCAATGGCAACCATGTTTCTCCCTTTTTTCGTTTAAAATAGCAAACAGTGAGTCATTTGTTAACCCATTTTTAAAGATATTTCTTGTTTAAGGCTTCCGCTGAAATTAAAATTCATCAAAATGCGTATTTATCCGGTAATGGGTTTAGTGAGGGGGCGTGAGCACTGTTGCATTTTTAAGTATTGCTCATGAACAGACTCAAATAAACCGAGTCTGCGATTTTCAGTATTTGCTTTGTTTTCTGTGCTTTCAAAGGATCTCCCCTTATTCAGATTATTAAATAAAAAGGTATTAATTTTATGTAAAAAAATTCAATAAAATGAGATATTGAATCGCTTGAATCAGTAAGGAGTTTTAATCAGTGTATATATATCCTGTAATTTATAGTCAAATATTCAAATTAAGATTTATCATGTTATTCTGATCTTGTATAATGGAATAGGCAATGAATTATTAGCACAATAATCCCTGAAGTTTATATACCGTTTCATCGCCGGAGTCGCATATAGTCGACAGTTTCGCGGCAGCTGATCAGGATCAAAACTGTTTGACGCTCACTACGATACGTCTTATGCTCTACCCTCACTCTTAAATCTAACTTCAAATGATATTGCAGACACCAATATTAAAGCAGGCAACAAACAAACAGAGGAGGGTTAAATACCTCTCGATTAGTTTGGCACCAAAAAGGTTAACCAGCGACGTTATGACAGAGAAACTGTTAACCCTTTGCTTGTCGAACACGACTTAACTTTTTCCTCCCTGAAACTTTGAATAGACAATTACAGTTTCCATTATAGTCTAGTCTATTTCTGACTTTTAAGTGTTTTTTTTTATTGTTTGGCATGATGACAAACAGTGAAGACCCTGATCAGAGGGCTCCTTCACTGTTTGCACAGGACAAGTGTACTATTCACATGTACGCTATTTGAAGTGGACGCCAATTTGCGGGACTAGGGTTGGAAAGGTTAACAGTTCAGACGCCACAACACGCGGCGTCTGGTCAGGTTTCAAAATTTGTGACACTCGTCTTTAGAGTTCTTCGCTTTAACGTTTTGTCGTCTGCTTTAACAATATCACCACCAAATCATCGTCTGCTTTCATAGAGCCGTCTGCAATCATTTATCAAGTCAGATTAAGAGCAATTTTTACGGAAGAAATATCGATACGAGGGTAAAACAGTTTGGATCCTGATCAGACGCCGCATGAAGCTGTTTCTGGTGTCATTAGCAGTCAATGAAAGAGTTGAAAATGAATTTAAATCTCAATTTGATAAACTTTGCAGGCGACAATTCCAAAGCAGACGATATTTTGTTAGGATAAGGGTTAAAAATGAATAGCTGATTAAAAAATTTTTACACAAGTAATTACTAACCAGAATTTAATCGACGGAGGATTATATAGATGATAATTGTTTTTTTTCAGTATAAGATAGAAATTTAATCCATTGAGTGAACATCAGACGTTATATTTTCACGAGTGGCGAAGCCACGAGTGAAAATATAACAGTCTGATGTTCACGAAATGTATTAAATTCGATCTTATACTGAAAAAATACAATTATTCTATTTATTTATGCTTTTAAGCCACTTTTTAAACGAAATTGTTCGACAATTGTGAAAGCGAAAGTACATTATTTACCCCGTGTTGAGCCCCAAGTTTACATCGAACACATTAACGAAACAGTTTCCCGTACGATGACGTCACTTATTTATTGATTTGACGTCATCCGAATTACGTCGTTGCTCCCGATTTTGGATTCGTGTTCTTCCGTTGAGTGGTTCGCGACAAACGGACTGCCGAAATTTAACGATAGGACACGATTGACTACGATTTTTGGGGAGCCCTACGGGGAAAACGGCGATTGGTGATAATCCACTGCAGTGGATTACCAAGTGATAATCGGTAATTCACCGAAAAGCATAAATAAATGTATTAAGGCAAACAATCCCCTCCATTTTTCAGGTGAAGATATACATAATTATGCAGATATTCATGTGCTGGGACCTGTTCAATAAAACTTCATTTGTCGTACATCAAATTATAAAATGATCAATTTATTTTCCTATCTAATACTGTCTTGAGACATTTATTTGGAATCGTTTAAAAAGACTTACTTTAAGTCTGTTTTAGGGCACCATCTGCTAGAACATGGTAAACATGCTTTTAAAAGTGGTTTGGGGAGGTTTAGAGAGGTTTAGGAAGGTTTTGGGTCTTTAGAGGGACCGGTCAAACAGTACTTGCATTACACAGATCAGGCACAATAAAGACGACCTTACAGTGGATAATCTGTTATTCTTTCCCGTTTAAACGCAAACGTACGCAAACGCAAAGCACTTAAACGTAGAAAAGAACAACTTTTGGACAATTCTGATATTTCATGTTTATCTTGGTGGCAAACAGTTTGGAGCCTGATCAGACGCCGGGTTACCCGGCGTCTGATCTGGCTCCAAACTGTTTGCACTGCAAATAATAGTTTAAGCGTAAACGCGTTTATTTGGAAAGAATAACGTTTTCTCCACTGTATGTCCCATTGAAATGCAAACGCAATCTGGGTGACAAGGATTTTGGAGATACCATGCGTCTGATCTGGTTTCAACCTATGTATATTGATAATTCTTGGTTTTAGCACAAACCATATATAGTGAAAGGATCTTCTCTACTGTAAAATGTCGAACAGATATTAAACACTTCACTTAAAATTAATTCATAATGCCCTGTCTGTACATTTAGTAATTCATAGTCGAATATTTAAATCAGGATTTATCATGTTATTGTAATCATGTTTAATGTAACAACCAATGATTTATCGGCGATTTAGCGCGAATGAGCTACTAAATCCACAGAGAGAAAGAACACTAAATATTGTAATTTTCAAAAGCTAATAAATCATTTGACGGAAAGTAATTGAATTTCTTAGAATATCATGGCAGAGGGATTCACTGGAACAATGCTCTTACACGAATCATTAGTATCGTATGAACGCTGCATAACAATAGTTTTTGTAACACCTTCACTGCATTTTTCCGAGTACTTTATCGCTATTTGCAAACAGTTTGGATCCCGATCAGACGCCGCGTAACGCGGCGTCTGAACAGGATCCAAACAGGATCCAAACAATTTGACACTCATTTCAATATTTCTTAAGTCAAAACACCTAAAAATTATATTTAAGAAATAAAAGCAGGCGACAATTGTTTTAAATTGATGATGTCATGGTAGTGAAAGGAATAAACGCATTCATAGCCACATTAACCCTTTCCCCCATAGAAGCGCCTTTTAGCGCATTCAATTTATTCCTCCGCTGAAGAAAATAGTTCCAATTTATACAGTCATGAATATGTATAAAAATAATATTTTCTTTATTCTAACAGGTGGTTCTTTAAGTAGTCACCTATTTACAAAACTAAAAACAGGTTATCGGGTAAAGGGTTAAATCGTCTTTTTCAAAGCGTATGTGTGCTGTTCGGAGAGTTGTTACAGGGCGCAAACAGTTTGAATCAAGATCAGGCGCCGTGTTACGCGCCGTTTAATCCGCATAATGCGGCGTCTGATCTGAGTCTACACTGTTTGCTGACAAGAAGTTCAATATGAAACAAAACGGAAATTAAAATAGACCAGACACCCCTTAGATAAAAAATGGACTAATTCATTATACACGCATTGGCGAATCCACAGAGCGCAAATGGGTCAAGCATTATTGTCTTATTTTGGAAACAGCGGCGAGCATTTGTGTAAGGAGGGAATGGTTGTACGGAAGGCCGCTGGAGGAAGCAGTGTTTTGACGGAAGAAATATTGAAACGAGAAGACGCGTTATATAATACAGTGTTCCCTCTCTACAGTGGAGAATCTGTTATTCTTTCCCAATAAACGCGTTTACGCTAAAACTATTATTTCCAGTGCAAACAGTTTGGAGCCAGATCAGACGCCGGATAACCCGGCGTCTGATCAGGCTCCAAACTGTTTGCCACCAAGATAAACATGAAATATCAGAATTATCCAAAAGTTGTTCTTTTCTACGTTTTAGTGCTTTGCGTTTGCGTACGTTTGCGTTTAAACGGGAAAGAATAACAGATTCTCCACTATACAACGACCCTCCCAACATCGACCCCCTTACAACGACATTTGCCGCATTTTACTAAACAGGACAACCATGTCCAACTTATTCACGGCTGTAATGTCGTCTGCTTAAACTTGTCGATTGCTGTTTTTCCCAAAGTGACATAATAGCCATTTGGACTGAAATTGTTTTAATGACAAGTGAAAATCAGCTTGAATCAAGATCAGACGCGTCTGATCTGGATTTAGGCTGTTTGCAAATGAAAGCCAATTTCCCTCCCTATAACGACTCCCTCCGAACAACGCACACCATTTTTGTATTCCACTGAATGTCGTCGTAAGTCAAAACTTTAAAATATATTTTATTTCTGAGTTCTCTATCTAATCCTGTTTTGTGACATCTCTTTGGAAGTGTCTTTTCAAGACGATTCCAAAGAGATGTCACAAGAAAGGATTACATCGAGAAACAAATCATAATTGAGACTTTTATATCTGACTTACGGCAACATTTATCGTACGAAGTTTTATGAAACGGGCTCCTTATCGGGATTCAAATGTGTAAGTTGTAGGTTTTACGGCACTTCGACACTGAATATGTTATAAAGTGCCGATGAATGATGAGTGAGGGGAGGTTTATTTCTGCTTTTCGGTGGATTACTAGGAAATAGCAGTGGATTATCTCTTGAAAATTTCATTGTTTAAACCAGTGGGATTATCGTCACAGGTGCTTCTTTTACGAATTTTCCACGTAGGACTCCCCAAGAATCGTAATCAATCGGGTATTATCGTTTAATTACGATAGCCCGACTTATCGAGAACCACTCAACGGAAGATAACGAACCCAATATCGGAAGTAACGTTTGTTCGACGTGTTTCCGATTACGTCAAATTAATAAGTTGGTGACGTCATTGTTTGGCAAACTGTCACAAAAAAGTGTTTGAAATAAACTTTGGGCTCAATTGACAAACAATTTAGTTCCAAAAACTGTTTAAAAGCATGAAATAAATAGATTAACTGTTGTTTCGGTGAAAGATCTAAATTTAATTCATTCGTGCAAAGCATCGCATGGGATAAACATAGTCGACATGCCTTCCTTTTAGTTCTTGGTAGAGGGATAATTTCCGTCAAAATAAAAAACAAAGCCCTACGACAATTCAGCTCCAGAACCGCTTAAGGGAACATGTAAGATGGTCTCTGGGAAATTCTAAAAAAATATAAGCGCCTTTGGCCGTGATGTGTGGTCGCAAAAAGCAGAATCTATTTGTCTTCTATGTTGTCATACTCTCAGTCATAGAAAGACGTACTTTTTCCAGTTTAATATAGTCTGTTTATGTTGGTTACAGTGTTTTATAGTACAATGAAGTCTTGACCAGATTTTATATATAAAGAGTTTGAGTTAAGTCTGAGATCGTTCTCAAGCATTGGATTTGTCAGATTCACGGGGGTGGGGACAACTACGTACAGTGCTCCCTCTTTACAACGGCACCCAAAGGGAGACACAGATAGTGTTCGTTGTTCGGAGGGAGTCGTTATAGAGAGGGAAAATTAAGACTTGAATTACATTTGCAAACTCGTCATTATCATTCTTTAAAATAAACGTCCACTTATATGTAACTTTGAGAATAAAGCAGGCGAAAAAATTCAAGCAGACGATATTGCAGCAGTTAAAGCGTTAGACATAACTGTCCTGTTTAGGGAACTGCGACAAAGTGACGTTGTAAGGAGGGAGTCGTTGTTTGGAGGGCTGTTGTAGAGAGGGAGCGCTGTATTACCATCAAAATGTATTTCTACGACAACCTACATGGGTATTATAGTGGAGAATCTGTTATTCTTTTCCGTTTAAACGCAAACGTACGCAAACGCAAAGCACTAAAACGTAGAAAAGAACAACTTTTGGACAATTCTGATATTTCATGTTTATCTAGGTGGCAAACAGTAAGGAGCCTGATCAGACGCCGGGTTACCCGGCGTCTGATCTGGCTCCAAACCGTTTGCACTGCAAATAATAGTTTTAGCGTAAACGCGTTTATTGGGAAAGAATAACACATTCTCCACTGTATAATAGATTTATATTGCTACGATGTCAGTGTAGATACAGTGAGAAATGCTTGTCTACGAAAACAAAGTTGCCTTCGTAGCTATACAAATCTGTTATAATGCCTATATAAGTTGTAGCAAACATTTCATCGTAATACCTAGTTGGCCCTAGTGAGATTAGAGCTTTTGCTGCGCAAATGCTTCAGAACGATCCCAGACACCTCGAAAGCTTTATTAGACCCTGAATATAGCATGGTCTACTGCAAACGCAGTTTCCGCATTTATATACAGTTGAAATTTGATACTTCGAACTCGCGTTAGCTCGAAAAAACCGATATTGAAAAGTTAAAACGTGGCTGAGCCACGTTTGAACTTTTAAATACGGATATGTTCCACTCAAACGAGATTTAGGTATTGACATTTACTTATGAAATACTGGTAAATTATATTTAGGTGAATTCGAAGTATCGAGTTTTAACACTGTGTCTTTAGGTCATTGTCAATGTAGGTCACTGATAATCTCTCGCGTATCAAGATGACATATAATATAGCTAGCTGTCTCATTGTTTTATATCAATAACCAGCGGACACATCATTGAGTTCGACAGAATGTATTTAACCTCGCCAATATCATTTGGCAGCTTGTACACACGAATTTGAACATCTCGAGCCCACTTAACTCGAATTTTGACTTATTGATTCGGATGATTTTCTTTTTTAAACGACATTACGTAAGCCGAATATATCATTATTTTAAAGTTAAAACGTGGCTTAGCCAAGTTATTGATATGTTCGAAATATGCGAGGTCGAGTTGTCGAAGTTTTACTGGATCAGGACCGGTGTTATTTGAAAGAATTGCACATACTTAATAAGCCAGCCTAGGAAAGTCTCTCGTATGTGTAAGTGCTCGGCTAATTTAAAGATGCAATAACTCTCGACATCCCCTAGAAGGTTTATGACTATAGGATGTTTTGACTTTATAATGTAGTTTGTTTTCTCGTCCTTAGGAAAATAGTTTCATGGATTGCAATGCTTTCTTTCCAAAGACACGCAATGTCACGTCATTACAAGTATTCCCTAAAGGATAGGTTGCTTATCCTCAAATCATGTTGGAATAATGCTAACAAGAAGCAATTTTGTCTCACGTTCTGAAAGTATGGTGCTTAAATCAATTTCTTAGAAAAGCATTAATGTCCCAAACTGAGATTTAAGCTAAACATTAGAGCTCCTTAAAATCAATATTTTAATTTCTTGAAAACTAAAATATGTATATTGTTTATACACTATGATAATTTATCATACTTTTATTAAAAGTATTAAAAAGAGTTCAGACTGTCGTTACGAATTTCAACGAATTTTGTTTTACAGTTCACTTTTAATTGCGTTATATTTGAGTCTTAAGAATATCAATTTTTCATGTGATTTTTAGGTCACATGTCTGTTACCAATTCTTTACGAGAGAAAGGCGAACTATAAACAACATACAGTTCTCCCTCTCTACAACGACATCCAACGAGAGACCAAATTTGTGTGCGTTTTTCGGAGGGAGTCGTTATAGGGAGGGAAATCGGCTAACATTTGCAATCAGCGTAAATCCAGATAAGACGCCGCGTAACGCGGCGTCTGATCTTGATTCAAGCTGTTTGATTCGTCATCAATTTTATTCTGTCAAAATATCCATTATGTGACTTTGAGAAAAACAGCACACGACAATTTTAAGTAGACGGTATTACAGCAGTGCTAGCGTTAGACATACTTGTCTTGTTTAGGGAACAGCGGCGAATGTCGTTGTAAGGAGGAGCGCTGTAGGGAGGGAGCACTATTTATTTAGCTGTTCCATTGTTTATGCCGATATATGTTTTTGCTTTTGTCAGATGATACTACAGTGGAGAATCTGTTACTCTTTCCCGTTTAAACGCAAACGTACGCAAACGCAAAGCACTAAAACGTAGAAAAGAACAACTTTTGGACAATTCTGATAATTCTTGTTTATCTTGGTGGCAAACAGTTTGGAGCCTGATCAGACGCCGGGTTACCCGGCGTCTGATCTGGCTCCAAACTGTTTGCACTGCAAATAATAGTTTTAGCGTAAACGCGTTTATTGGGAAAGAATAACATATTCTCCACTGTATATGTTTTTGCTTCTGTCAGATGACAGTACATCTCTTCTATAGTCTCGAGTAAGACTTAAAGTATAATCGAACCGCCCATCCATACAACCCGACAATTTGAGTTACGACATTAGGACAAATAATGGATAAATCGTTAAGTAGAGATGTTAAATGCACTTACATAGGCATCTAGTAGTATTAGTTCAGGCCATTTAGATATGAAATTACACCTATCTAATATAGGGTCTCATATTTTAAGAGAATGATTATAAAATAAGTTAGAAATAAATATTATTTAAGGGTCATGAATTTGTGAAATTTTCAAATTACATAAAAACAAACTACATATATATCATGGTATTGTTTCGAAAAACTATTTAAGATGAATGGACAAATAAAAAAAATGTTATATTTTGTTGTATTCTTTTTTATTAGCTCTACGACAATTTCTAAAAAGGTGTGTCAAATTAGGATTTGATTTTTCTTATTTTGTCCTTTTCAAACCCGCTTCAATAAAATCTATTTGAAATTAAAACAAACATGGTTATTTGGTTTTTGTATTATTTATTCCATGTCTATGGAAGTATTTCCTCAGAGTAAAAATAATTTAAGAATACACTAGCACCAAATGTGAAATTTAAGAAGCTCTAAATATCATCGATATGGTAATATTTTGTAAATTTTGTTAAGGGAGACGACTCCTGTTTTTTAATAACTTATTTTTTTACACCTTTTTTACACTAACCTTTAAATTTCCTTTAATATTTTGAATCACATTTGTATGGACTTTCATCGTACACTATAATAAAACGTTAAATACTAGAAATATCTTGTTACTGTTTTTCATAAAGTTAAGAAAGTAAAAAAAAACAGTATTTACTGTACCCAAAAAACAATGTAGTTCATTCAGAGATTCATGTTTTTCAAATCGTGTGCCTGTTTAGTCTTGATTTAGTTTCTTTATGTAAAAATATTTCCAAAGACATGAAATACATAATCAAAAACAAAATAACAACGTTTATTTCCATTTGAAATAGGATTTACTATAGCTTACAAATAAATTTGAGAACAGAAAAACAAATTAGACACAACTTCCAAAATTGCCGTGGTACAAAAAAAAGAAACACCCACACATTTTTGTCTATTTTCTGTTTATTATAAATATAAACAAAACAAAGTTAGAATCTTTGAAAATTTCGCTCATGGGTTTGATACACCCTCAAAACTCAGTTTCTAAACTAACAAGCTGGTGACATCATCTCGGTATAATGCTATTTGTAGATCGACACTATTATGACAACACATTGAAACATTGGCCAGTCTTACGAACGTCGTACGACAAATGGTGGTAATATATAATTTCTGATTTCTCCATCCAATCTTGTCCTGTGATATATCGCGTTGGAATTGTCTTTTCAGTCCGATTCAAAACAGATGTAACAAGACAGGAATAGATGGAGAAATAAACAACAATTGCGAGTTTGAGAATATGTCTAGCGACAATATTTCGTAAGATGGCCCCTGTTTCGCTAATGAACGATAGTAGACTCAGCAATTTCTGAAATCAAAACCAAAACAAGATAATAAAGACATCGGGGAGATGTTATTCTATAGCCATACGGAAGCCAAAGCAATGATGTCATTTGGGTACTAAGAACATGAATAGAAAATTTCAAACTTGTTAACATGTTAACACGTAACCCTTAATTAGTTTAGACTGAAATCTGCCCTAATAAAGACTGTCTTTATGACACCGCAACACATGAACTAAAGAGCAAGTGGAAATAATTTCCATAACTTGAAAGGTTGTTGCCTCATACAGGCTGAAAGTGAAGAAAAAATCTTAAATAACTCTGAAAGGAGTATTTGCTCATTGTTGTAACACTATAAGTGACCTTTTAAGTGGTCGTTATGGTAGGGTTTACCAACATTATATAGTTTATGTCAGTTTACAACTAACTTAACCCATTTGTGCCCACGATCCCATATATGGGACATAGGCAAACAGTGTAGACTCTGATCAGAGTCTACACTGTTTGCTGATAGGAATTTCAATATAAAACAAAATGAAAAAGGAAAATTATGACCAGGCATCCCTTTGATAAAAAATGGACTAATCCAATATATATGGAAGAATCAACTGGGTATAAATGGGATAACAACTTTCTGCCGGTGGCAGATAACTTACTAACAACCAAACTATTTAGCTGTCACCCTGTTTTGTGTAACAAATCAACAAATATATCACAAATTTGACAAAAAGGCACCAAAAATCCGCCCAATATGATTGGACAGCTTGCATTTAGACCAGAACCGGTAAAATAAGAAAGGCTGCAACCACTTTGGTCCACCAAGTTTTTCTCCTTTGCGTGTGACAAACAGGTCTGAAAGAAAGACTAAATATTTTGAATCTTTCAAATAAAGTTTAGTACTAGGAGATGCTTAAATTTTTTATTATTGTTTTTAAAAGACACTAAACGATCGGAAACACTTTGTCTCATAACTCAGCCTTTAACACGTATCTCATAAACAATCATTTTCATCTGTTTGCAAGTATTTCGTGTAAACATTAGACTGAAATACTGTTCTTATAAAAAAACAAAGGGGAAATAAAAGTCACCTTCCCTACAGGTGGCAACTAACAGTAGAGTAAACCTTCAACGGAACTTTCCCGCAGGCAAATTGCTACATTCTCAGCCTGCCTAAGTCATCAATATTTCTGAAGTATTAATAACAAATATGAAGGAAACGACTTAACCCTTTCACTGCCAAATTATTTTGAGTTTTTTACCCCTACACCGTTATTGTGTCGTCTGCTTCAATATTATTGTCTGCAATATCATTTCAAAGTTTTAATTAAGAGAGTATGACATAAGAAATATCGGAATTGGTCTCAAACAGTTTTGATCCTGATCAGACGCCGCGTAACGCGGCGTCTGATCAAGATCAAAACTGTTTGCAAATTCGTCTTTAGGCGATTCTGGCGGTGAAAGGGTTAAAAGCTTCTAACTGTCGTTAACAATATTAACGAGTGTTCCTTTAAGTCGCGGCTATAGTAGTGTCTACTGCTTTACCGATTCGGCACACTGTAAACCATGTTCAACTACGTTGACGATGATCCTATCAAAGGAAGACGAGATATAACCAACCGATAATATTTACAATGTAGCTCCTCATTTTCTAACATCAATACCTAGCAGACATATATTTCCGTTGCATAAACAACATGAAAGCTCGCCAATACTTAAGGACAGCCTGCATTTCTTCCCGTCAAAATCCACGCTAATTGGCCATGCTGCATGCACTTTTGTCCGTTTAAGATTATTCCGTATACGTAAAAGCTCAACTGTGGGCAAATGAAATAAAACTAAGTAGAAAGTTGTGAAACGTCCACCTTTAAAGCATGCGATATATAATTTGTTTCTCCCACAAATCTGATCGGGTATTGGGCTTTTATCATTCGCTCAAAACATGCAGAATGATGCAAATGTGACAAAGAGTTTGTGTTGAGTCGTGGATAGTTCTTAAGCATCTGGTTGATGAATGTTTGGTAGACCAACGGAATGCTTGAAAATATTTTCACACTAAACTTAAACTTTATATTCAAATCTGCTCAACCAAATGCTTGAGAACGATCTCAGACTGAACAAGAACTCTTTATATTCTTGGACCCTGAGTATTTTGGGACCTCCTTGCTCCCCCAACGTATCGCCGTTTTAACACAAACTATTTACATATAATGAATAATGCAAACCTTTCTGTGATATAAAATGGTACAGCATGATTTCAAATGGTTTACTGCGTTTAAGCAATACTTAAAACATGGTTGAGCATATTCTACTACAGTACTGAATCTTATTAAATTAACAATTTTTGCGATTCGCTTGCAATTCGATGGCAATTCAAGGTACTAACTTTACCCTCGGGTAAGTTTTCTTGAATGGTGTATCTCACAAATGTTCGCAAATATACCTTCGTTATTTTTTTCGATTCCATTTTTGTCACAACCGCTTCGGAAAATTCGCGTTAAAGTATTCAAACGTAGGATTTGTTTTTTGAAGCGCGCGATTCGATGGCAATTCGATGGCAATTCGCTTGCGATTATCAATTTAATTTAATAAGGTTCAGTACTGTAAACAGCTTCAGAACTCAATTTACATTGTTATGATTTAATTCGCATAGTCTATGATAAATGCATTTATATTCTGCGCTTCAACATTCAACTCTGTGTGCGTGTCTGCAATTCTACGATTTATCTTAAATAAAATGGTAGCTATAAATCTCTCCACTTGGTAGATACTTTCGATCCTGATCAGTCGACGTATTCAAAACTGTCAATATTCACCATGTGGATGTAAAGACGTGTTACAATAAATATACACTTGTCAAACTACACTTTAACTCTTTCCTCCCTGAAACTTTAAATGGACAATTCCAGTTTCCATTTAAGTCTAGTCCATTTTTGACTTTAAAGTGTTGCTTTTGTCCATGTTTGGCATTATGACAAATAGTGAAGACCCTGATCAGAGGGCTCCTTTCGGAGCCCTCTGATCTGGGTCTTCACTGTTTGCATAGGACAAGTGTTCTATTAACATGTACACTGTTTGAAAAGGACGCCTATATGAGGGACTAGGGTTCAAAGGGTTAATCATATGTCGGGTGCACTGGTGTCTGGTTTTATAAAGAAATTGTTAACACAATGCGCCCTCGCGATGCGTATATCTGTCTTTGGCGACAATGTTCCTATATAACGATATACTTGTCCTAAACAACTAGTGAAAACCGCGATCAGAGGATTCTTTTTCAATTTGTCTTGACTTAAATGGAAACTGGATTGTTAATTTGAAATGTAACCCTTTCACTACAAATGCCACCAAAAGGTACATTTACAGACAGTTTGGATCCTGACCAGTAAAGCGGCGTCTGATCAGATTCCAAACATGTTTGACACTTGTATCGATATATTATAAGCCATACTAGATTAAAACTCACGTTTTTGAAAAGATCTTGAAAACATAAAAACTGAAGCAGACTACAATGAAATAGTGAAGGGGTAAACATCTCACGATTAATTTGGCAGCAAAAGAGTTAAGAAGTAATTGAGAAAAGAAATTGAGATTTAGCAACCTGTTAAAAAAACCTCTCAAAATATTGTGTAACAAGGGAGAATACATAATTATTTCCCAATAACCGCGTTTTTGCTCAATTGATTTTTCAATTGCAATAACTTTGGAACCTAATGCGATGTCAGATAAACCTCCAAACTGTGTGCCACTAAAATTGAAATATATAAGACATTACAAAAAGTTTTTTTTTTTTTTTTTCAACAAATTTAATTCATGACGTTTGCGTTTGGTTGCGTATAAAAGGGAAGTGATATCGTCGTCTCTATATACTGGGCCTGATCTGGAATAGAAGCAATGTTTATTACCAGGGAACTATAAAGAGGTATTTACACACAAAATACATTCCCAAGAAGATTGCTATCAAATAATGCTTTCTGTTCGCCACAATTGATGTGTTCTCAGTCACTGCCTTACCTCGAGTACAATGTTTATTTTGCAAATTGTTTGGATCCTAATCAGACGCCGCGTGACGCGGCGTCTGATCAGGATCCAAACTGGTTTACACTTATAACAATAACTCATTAGTCAATTAATCTAAACATGTAATGTTGTAGAGAAATAAAAGCAAACGACAAATATTTAAAGCAAATGACGTCATGGCATCGAAGGGGTTGATTGTCCTCGCGTTTTGGAATCTTATTATTTTTCTGTCTAAGTGATGAAGTTTGTACCGATTGAAATAGTTAAATCATTTGTGCTGTTAGCGTAATAAACCATTTCAAAAACAGAAGGCTTGTTGCTGTTGCTCTGTTCAGCTTCATCTCTTGAGCAACACATAGACTATGTCGTATTGTCGATCTCTTTAGTAAGTGGTACAAATGTAGCAAAACCACCTTCACTGCAATGCTGTCATCAATTTTCGTCTGCTTTCTAGAATTTAAATTTTAGGTTTTTCGAGTTAAGAAACATAAAAATGAGTATCAAACAGTTTGGATCCTGCTCAGATGCTGTGTTACGCGACGTCTGGTCAGGGTTCAATCTGTTTGCAAATAACCACTGTATCTGAGGTAAAGCAGTGTAGGGGTTAACGAAACTTTCTGTATTAATGGTGTCCTGTAGTAAGCGGTGATCGTTGTTTTAAATGCACATTTGTATTATTAAAACATGTATACAGATGCTTTGTTACGAAAAGTAATACATAAATGCATGATGAATATATGCACGTTTTAGGTTCTCAATTATTCTGCAAAGAAAAGCAAATATTATCTTAAAAGCAATCGACTGCGCCGAAATATACATACCTTATATTGCAGCGGAGAAGACGTTATTATTTCCCAACAAACGCTTAAACTGTAATTTCCAGTGCAAATAGTTTGGAGCTAGATCAGACTTTGAATTTTTGTCACTCTGATTAAAAGAAATTGTCACAATTGTCAACAAGATGTATTTTTCTACATTTTATTGCACTGTGTTTGCGTTTCGTTTGCGTTTGAACGGGACAGAATAACATCTTCTCCGCTGGACTTCAACACAAAACATAGTTGGTCTTTATCTATGGACGTGCTGTTAACAAATTAAATCATATGGTTTAAACTTATTATGTTTATGATTATGTACACTGAAATTGAAACAATATTCAGTACAAGAGAACTAACGGGGTATTTAAGCAAGGAAACGCAATTCCAGACAGGCGGCTTTTAAATCATTCAATTTGCTCAGCACAATTGGAGTGGAGTGCTCTGCTTAAATTGGATTTCAAAAGTTATAAATTAGTACTAGTTGTTTTTAGTGTTGCTGAAGGAATAATTAAAATTACCTATCTCACAAAAGGAATGGTTGTCTTTGTTTCAAATGATTTTAAATCTTTCACAAAAAGGCGACTGAACAAACAGTTTGGATCCTGTTACGCGGCGTCTAGTTTGAATCTCAGCTGTTTGACACTGATATCGACATTTATTCATTCAAAACGGCCCTAAAGCTTACTTATATTAAGAATATTGCAGACGACACTACAAATGCAGACGATAATTTAGCGGTAAGAAGCTTAAAGCAGATGATAAAACTTGGTATTGAAAGACTTAAATAGGGGGAATTGTTATTTCCACTTTAAACGAAGTTCAACAAACTGACAGAGCATAAAATGTACATATGAATGTTTTTGTTTGAAAATGTAAGCAGTTTACAGAAAAGCCTCCCTATTGCGACCACTGAAACAAAAGCTAATGGATTATATAAAAGACAAGTGACAACTTAAAGCAAGACGACAGAAAAACAGAAAGCTTCTAAAGAAGCTTTCTGTTTTATTCTTACCTTGCTTTAAGCAGTCACCTGTCATCACCTGTCGTATAAACCTCACAATTAACACCAATGGCTGTCGTAGTAAAGATGTGTTACTGTATTTAGATGAAAAACAGCTTGAAATAATAATATTGTGCCCCCTACATGAGACACAAATAGAATGCATTGCGAAAATGCATTAAGAAAATGCACATTTTAAGGTTTTTCTGAAACATTTCAAAGCGAAAACGAATATCGACGATTCGATGCTACGCCTAGTATTATAACTTGCCTCAAATGACTATAATTAGAAGAGTAATTGTCTTTGCTCTTTGTGGTATTAATGGGAAACATTTCAAAGTATAACCTCTCAAAACCGGCCTCTCAAAAGAGAAATTCTCTAAAAATCGGACAAATATGTACAGTACTCCCTCTCTACAACAACATCGACTGTGAGACAAATGTTTTGTGTGTAGTTCGGAGGGAGTTGCAATAGGGAGAGAAGTTGGCTTACATTGGCATACAGCTTCAATCCAGATCAGACGCCGCGTAACGCGGCGTCTGATCTGTATTTAAGCACTTTGTCACTCGTTATTATGTTTTTTTCTGCCTAAATGTCCATGTGATTCTGAAAGAACAACGGACGACACTTTTTAGCAGACGATATTGCAGCCGAGAAAAGGTTGAACATAATTGCCTTGTTGCAGGGGACAGCTACAAGCATTGTTGTAAAGAGAAACTCGTTGTTTAGAGGGCTGCTGAAGGCGGGGGAATCTGCATGAGTCAAATGTGTTTAACAATATATCCAACTCTTCAAAGAAGACATATACAAAGCATTTAGGGCTGTGTCTGTTTAATACATGACACTTACAGATCTAATACAGATAGCTCTTATAGGAAAATTGTAATTTTCTACATTTTATTGAATTGCGAATTTATGTTGTTTGCGTTAAACAAAGATGAATATCGTGTCCATCGCTGTACCACTTAAGTCTAGTACTAGAACGATTTGGGTGTTTCTCTGGGGTTTTATCTCAATTAACGATATTTGACGTGGCGTTGTAACACTTAAATGCTGTTAATATTAGATTGCAGTGTAATTTAACTATTGTCAATCTCTGAGACGATAAATTGAAAATGTAATTAAGATTCTATAAACGGAAATTGTTATTAGAAAGTAGATAATTCCTGTCTCTAATGACTATAATAATGTTATAAGGGAAGGTATTTTAACCCTTTACCTCATAGCCTGTTTCTAGTAGTTAAGATATGTGACCTATTAAAGCAGGCTGGAAGTAAAGCAGAATGTGCCCTAGGGCACATTCTGCTTTACTTTCAGCCTACTTTAAGTTACTATCTGCTAGTACATAGAAAATATTTCTTATAGTACATATTCATGACAGTATAAAATGGAACTATTTTCTTTGGCGGATGAATAAAATGAATGCGCTAAAAGTCGCTTCTATAAGGGAAAGGGTTAAGAAAGACAGTACCGTAAAGAAGACGTTATTCGTTTCCGTTTAACTCAAACGAAACGCGAACGCCTTGCAATAAAAGTAGACAGAAACACATCAAAAACACTAAAAATCAAACAGACAAAAACCAAACAATATCATATAAACAAAACAACCCCCCAAAAAAGGATTTCTTGTAATTAGGTTTGAGTGGCCAAGAGTTTCAAAAAAACTAATAGTTTCAGCATATTAAACGTTATTATTCACGTCTTCTTCAAGTGCTATACTCCACAAATAAAATGACTAAGTCGATTTGAAAAATAACACAGACTTTGCTATGAAGTACTTTAATTTGGTAAGATTTGTATTTTGTTTTTACGGCTTTAGCTATAAAACACCACCATTCTTACCGAACCGAGCAACACACACACACATGCGATTTTACCAATGGACAAAAGTCACATGGTATATATGACTTGCAGACGGATCTTGCTGGATATACCTCTTGATCAGGATCTACACTATATTGCTCCTCTCTATGTATGGACTACAACATCTACCAATGGGAGACAAATACTGTGTGTTTTGTTCGGATTGAGTTGTGTTAGGTAAAGACATAAGCTTACATTTGCAAACAGCTTGAATTCAGATCAGACGCCGCTAAACGCGGCGTCTGATCTGGATTCAATCTGCCACTCGTCATTATGTTTGTTTCTGTCAAAATATCCAAAATGTGACTTAGAGGCAAACAGCAGACGCCAATTTTAGCCAGACGATATTGCAGCCGTGAAACGGTTGGACAGACTTGTTTTGTTCGGGGAACAATGACAAGCGTTGTTGTAAGAAGGGAATCGTTGTTCAGGTGCCGGTGTAGGGAGGGATCAATGCTATTGCTTAGAACAAGTGTATCTCTTTGCTAGAACCTGTTTGTAAACGAAACATATACGTACCACTAAGGGGTAATGGGTAAGGGTGTCACACAGTTTGTCACCTGTTTGTCTTCCTCTCATGTCTAGTACGTCTTGTAGCTTTCTCTGGCAAAGATCATTGTACAGTGGAGAATGTGTTATTCTTTCCCAATAAACGCGTTTACGCTAAAACTATTATTTGCAGTGCAAACAGTTTGGAGCCAGATTAGACGCCGGGTAACCCGGCGTCTGATCAGGCTCCAAACTGTTTGCCACCAAGATAAACATGAACTATCAGAATTGTCCAAAAGTTGTTCTTTTCTACGTTTTAGTGCTTTGCGTTTGCGTACGTTTGCGTTTAAATGGGAAAGAATAACAGATTCTCCACTGTAAATATGCCAATACAGCACAATTATTACATCATAGAAGACGTTATTAACTCCAGTTTAAACGAAATCGAACTAGAAACGCAATAATAAGTACATATTCATTTTTTCTTTTTACATTTTAAACACATTTCCAATGATTTATCTTAATTTATGCCGCAAATAGTTTAGATTCAAGATTCAAGATTCAAACATTTTATTAAGTAACGTAAACATTAACATGTTTCTTGTTACATGATACAATGGATTGTTAATATAGTATACATGACAATTTCCTTGTATAGACTCTGTTGTCCATCTTATCCATATCTGGATATAAAATACCAATATAACTCGGAATTCTTTTTAATACCTGAGGTTGGACGTATCCGAACCACATACAATCAAAAGTTTGTACAGTATTACCCCTCAACAGCAACCGTCATTTTCGGATGGTATATAATCTCAGAATCACATGACTTCCCACTGGGAAACAAAAGCAACACAGGAAGTTCCTACAGGAGCCCTCTGTATTACTTTCGTACAACAGTGAACCGCCACCTATTCCACTACGCTAGTGTTGCCTGGTCGCTCAAGAGGGACAATAAAGTAATATGAAAAGATACTATAAGGCATGAAACCTAATACTCTAATATGTAAACAACAACGGAATTGCAATTTTTTTTTACAGTAATACCCCCTTCACAGCGACCTATCTGAAGGATGAACTTAGGTATTTCAGACACCCGTGACTGTGCGCTGCAAGACAGAAGCAATCCAGAATACTCATATATACTGGAGCCCTCTGCATTACACTTGTCCTACACTAGAGTTATGTGCTATTTAGAAAAGCATGTGGATGGTCACTGCAAGACAAACGTAGCAAAGAAAGTTCGTACATGAGCTCGCTGGCCTAAGCTCGTCCAGCAGTACACCTCTACCAGGCTCTAATGAGATATGGGTTCATTGCCGCTCAAGGGGGATAACACTGTAATATGATAGGATAATATTTGCATAAAACTTAGTGCACTTAATCAGGAACAGAAATGTAGTTGTTGTACTGTAGTACTACCCCTCTACAGCGACCCATTAAGCATGGTGAATAGTGATCTTAGAAACAAGTGGGTGTCCAATGCAAGACAAGGGTAATACAAAAAGATCCTACAGGAGCTTTCTGCAATACTCTCATCATGCAGTAAACGACGATCTTCCTCGATTAAGGCATGCTTTAGTGTCGCTTGAGAGGAATAATACCGTATTATTGTTATGATAATATAATACATGAAACATAGTGCTCTTCAACACAACTGAAATATAATTTGTATACAGTGATACTCCTCAACAGCGACTCCAGCGACCTGTGTTAGGAGTTTGAAAACCCACAGCAGCTTATGCAAGACAAGAGCAATACAGAAAGTTCCAACCGGAAATTTCTGCACTACTTTCGTCCTCCAGTACACCACCGCCTAATTCAAAAGATGCAAGGGTTTTGAGTCGCTCGAGAGGAATAACACTGTAGTTTTAATAATAACATGGAACGTAATGCTAACTCATTGCTCTTAAACAAGAACAGAAATATAGATATTGTACAGTACTACCCCTCAACAGCGACTGCCCATTCAGGGAATAGTTTATGCTCTTAAACAAGAACTTAAGTAAAAATGTAATACAGTACTACCCCTCAACAGCGACCCGTCTTTCCTGGTAAGTTGTGGACTTCATAAACGCGAGTTACCACTGCAGGTGGAGAGAAAACAGAAAGTTCCTACAGGAGCTTTCTGCATGACTCTCAACCTACGGTGTGTCGCCCTCTGTCTCAAATGAGGCAGGGATTCAAAGCCGCTCAAGGGGGATAACTCTGTATTTACATAAGATACATAACGATGTGAAACGCAATTCTCATAACTAAGAACTGGATGAATACTGATGTCCGATTGAAGTACAGTATTACCCCTCAACAGCGACCATAGTCGCTCAAGGGGGATAACACCGTAATATACGGATTAAACGTAAATATGCACAGAAGAAAGTTGTTTCACATTTCAGTGGGTTTTTATAAACTGCACAATGGCACTAATGATAAAGATTAGTTTCTATTGATGAGAGTTTGACGTATGCCAAAAGCCTCATAGACATATTTACATAGATTCTTTAGGGTAGAAAACTGCTTAGAGCCTGATCAGACACAGGGTTAACCAGTTTCTGATCTGGCTCCAAATGGTTCTTCTCCGCTGTTATTCACTCGGTGTTTGCCCACTTTTAAGATAAACAGTGCTCCCTATTAACAACGGCAACGGTAGAGACTCGGACCTGTCCCGGATATGCCGGTACAGGTCCGGCGTTGATCCGGCCTTCCCCGGTACAGCCCCGGAATTCCCTTGATTAAGCCTGTTCTATTTATCTGTCCCGGTGACTCTCGGTGACCCCCGGTTGTATTAAACATTTTAAAGCATCCGGGGCTGTTAGCCGGTGACAGCCGGATGAAGCCGGTCGATCCCGGATCATCCCGGGCGCCCCAAGGTTGTACGAGGGGTGTTTCATAATTAATGCAACTAGATAAATAACTTTATTAATACAAGTGCAAAATGCTTGTGTGATATATCATTCGAAAGAGCCACTATTCTTCTACACAATGGTATAAGTCTCAGTAAGATCACATGACTAGATAAGTCACACGACGAGCCTAAATGACCCCAAGTCAAGGGCACTGGACCATTTTTGTGTATTTTTGAGGTAATGTTTCGAACAAATTTTGATACTATAATTACCATAATTGTTTTATTATTTGAAATAATTTTATGAAACTTTCCTTCAAACTAAATCAGACGATTATACACAGAATACGCAATTCAAAATTACATTATTTTACAAAATGACAAAAATATAGGTAATATTTAACTTTTTGTTGAAACCAAGAACGCATTTTGTTATATCAAACCAGGCTATAATTAAAGCAATTGAAATAGTTGTTCATGTTTTAAAATCAAATTATAGATATACGAATCTAGAAAAAATTCATAGCCTTCGAAAATTCATGTCAACTTTTTTCATTAGTAAAATGAGAAATTTTATTTTTTTAAAAATTGAGATTTGAAACAACTGAGCCTTTTAATTTTAATGAAATCTTTTTTATATTAAAATTCAGACATAAACTGATATATTTCAAAAACAAAGTATGGACAGTTTACTTTTAAAAAAGTTATTAGGTCAATAAGTAATGTCTGAAAAGTGCTATTTCCTAGTGCCCTTGAGAAGGGGTCATTTAGATACGTATCGTGATTTATCCCGTAATATGATCTTCTCGTGCTTTATACCATCGTGTAGGTGAGAAATTGCCCTTTTCAACGATATATAACACATGCATACTACAATTATTATATCAAAGTTATTAATGGAGTTGCATTAATTATGAAACACCCCTCGTATTCCCGGTGACTCCCGGCGACTGCCGGGGCAGTGAGAACGGGGCTTTAGCTTACATTTGCAACAGAATGAATCAAAATCAGTCTGATCTGGATCCAAACTGTTTGCTACTCGTCATTACGTTTTATGTTTTCGTCAAAATGTCCATAAAACAGCAAACACCAACTTTAAGCAGACGATATTGCAGCAGTGAAAGCGTATGACATAATAACTGTTTTGAGAACAGCGACAAGCGACGTTGTAAGGAGAGGGATCTTGTTCTCATCTCATTTACGTGTAGCTAATGTTATCAATGACCGTCTGTTAAGGTCATTTGTTACATAAAGGACTCATTAATCACCGAACACAGTACTGCCACCTTATCTGTTCTTGGAAGTGCTCGTAGACAGGCTCATGTTTCATTGTCCATCGCATATTGTCTGGGATTATCCATTACAAGTTATATAGTGGAGAATATGTAATTCCTTCCGAAGAAACGCGTTTATGCTAAAAACTATTATCTCCATTGCAAAGAGCTTGGAGCCAGATCCAGATGTATCCTGCGTCTGATTAGGTCCAAATTGTTTGCCCTTCAGCTTCAAAGGATCATTGAGAATTGTCAAAATGTTGTCATTTCCTAATTTTTACTGCAAAGCGTTTGTTTTTCGTTTGAGTCGAAACGAAGAATATTAACACCATCTTCATGTATATGTCGCAGAATACTATGGTAATACGTGCAGTTTTAGCATAAGCGTGTTCATTGGGAAAAAATAACGTCTCCCCTGTAACTTTAAAAATATGTATGTTTTGTAAACCGAGGATTCTGTATTATTTTTTTTAAACCTTTCCTTCACAGCAATATTATTGAACCTTCACTTCCATGACGTATTCCTTCACTGCCATGACGTCATCAATATTTAACAATTGTCGTCTGCTTTAATTATTTTCAAATTGAAATTTGGTGTACGTATTATGATTTCAGAAATATTGAAATAATATTCAAACAATTTAGAGTCCGAATACACGCCGCATTTGCAAATTACTCCGGATAAGGTAGTCAATGGTTAATGTTAACCCAATACCCCGTAACCTACTTCAAGTTTTGAAAATATAAGACCACTTAAATCAGGTTGAAAGAAAAGCAGAATACGCTTTAGTGCGCATTCTTCTATACTTTCAGTCTGCTTTAAGCTACCATATGCTATAATATAGAAAATACATCTTATCATACATATTTACAACTGTATAAATTTCTATTTTCGTCAGTGAAGGAATAAATTCAAGACGTAAAAGGCGTATTAATGTGGTTATTGGTAAGCAAGGTAATACAGTGGAGAATCTGTTATTCTTTCCCAATAAACGCGTTTACGCTAAAACTATTATTTGCAGTGCAAACAGTTTGGAGCCAGATCAGACGCCGGGTAACCCGGCGTCTGATCAGGCTCCAAACTGTTTGCCACCAAGATAAACATGAAATATCAGAATTGTCCAAAAGTTGTTCTTTTCTACGTGTTAGTGCTTTGCGTTTGCGTACGTTTGCGTTTAAACGGGAAAGAATAACAGATTCTCCACTGTAACAATGTCTGTTTATTTGAAACACAGTATTGGTAAAATAAGAGCGTTGCAATTAATTGTTACTCTATATCAAGTATCTTTCTGTTTAACCCTTAGCCCGCCAAATAAATTGTCGTCTGCTATATTCCTCGTCTGCTTCAAGTTTCAAAGTGCTTCAAAGTTGCTGAAAATTGCTGAAAATGTTGTCCGAGTGTCAAACAGCTTGGATCCGGATGAGACGCCGAGTTACTCGGCGTCTCATCCGGATCCAAGCTGTTTGCATATGGAGCTATAGTCGTGCGTGGCAGGCTAAGGGTTAATGCGTTCCATTCTCCTGCAAATTAATTGTTTTCGTTCAAACAGACAGATCCCAGCTCAAATAATCGCTGTCGGCTTAATAAATAGTTTGTCTTACTACTTAGGACATCTAAAGACAGTTCATTTAAATTGTATTGATTAATTTAAAATGAATCTTAGATAACCAATACGAAACTTAATCCTAGCATAGCTGACATCGCAGGGGAGGGCATCAACTAATGTTGCTAGAACGTGTGGTCCAACCCTTTATTTTTATCTTTACTTTGTGGTGTTACACGTTTTGTAATTATGTACAGCTGTATTACATGTATATGAGTAAAACATATGTTTAAACTAAAACTTACAACAGAAAAATCATTATTCCTTATCTATAAACGCGTTTGTGATAAAATAATTACTTCCATGGCGAACAATTTGTGGCCAGGCTCCAAACTGTCGTCCTCTCGAGAAATAGCGTTTATACGAAACAAACATCATTCTCTTCAATGGATTTGAAAATGGCAATTTATATATATATGAAAATATATAACTCTTAATATAACAATTTAAAGAACATCATGTTACACACGATGATGAAGTTAATATCGTTTCGTGAGTATATAACTACAGAGGAGAATCTGTTATTCTTTCCCGTTTAAACGCAAACGTACGCAAACGCAAAGCGCTAAAACGTAGAAAAGAACAACTTTTGGACAATTCTGATATTTCATGTTTATCTAGGTGGCAAAAAGTTTGGAGCCTGATCAGACGCCGGGTACCCGGCGTCTGATCTGGCTCCAAACTGCGTGCACTGCAAATAATAGTTTTAGCGTAAACGCGTTTATTGGGAAAGAATAACACATTCTCCACTGTAACACTGTTTAACCCTGTACACCAAAGTCTGTTTCTAGTTTTAAAGACAAGTGACCGCTTAAAGTAGGTTGAAAGTCAGGCAAAATGCGCATGCATTGCGCATTCTGCTTTACTTTTAGCCTGCTTTAAATACAATTTGCTAGAATATATAAACTATTTCTTATAAGTGTATTCATAACTGTATAAAACGAAAGTTTATTATTTTAAGGGTGAATAAATTAAATGTGTAAACACGTGTTTTTAATTGAGAAACGAGTTAAGCTACTGGTATCTGGTCAAAGGGTTTTTCTCCTTTAACTTATTCTGTTGTGGAAACTTGGAGAATTGAACCAAGTAATGAATCAACCAGACGATCATTATCTCAGTACTTATTCGTCTAACTGTCTTGTCTTGGACGTCTTGTGGCCAAACAACATCAGAGTAAACAAGCCAACACAATACAATTGATAAATTAGCCTAATGCCAGACTAGAGTGCCCTAGAAATGCTGACGTATTCCTTTCTTTTATCTTTTATTTTCTCCCTAGGGTATCATTTATACAATTGTTATATTACAGAGTCCAGATCTAGAGTATTAAAGATTGGCTCATCGTTTGTGTGTAAGTTGTTTTTATCAACGACTGTCTATTAAGATTTCTATGTTACATAAAGTACTCGTTTCTCAATGGAAAGAGTTTCGTCGGTTTTCTGTATATATAAATTCTCGTTGACAATTGGTATTGCTATGGCCATCACTTATTGACTGCGTACGATCTTAACCAGACTATTATAGATCGATTTTATTGACCTGGCAGGGCGAAGTATCGATACGGGGCCGACAGCACGCTCTTTTTTTTATCGGAATTTACCGATGTCGTCTGCCGGTTTTTTCTAAACTATAACATAGCAATGGACATTTGACAGAAGGAAGATAATGAAGAATGACAAACAGTTTGAATCAAGATCAGACGCCGCGTTACGCGGCGTCTGATCTGGATTCATGCTGCTTACAAATGTTAACCAAATATTAATTTCTCTTCCTATAACAGTTCCATACGAACAACACACGCACTCTTTGTCTTCCATTGGGTGTTGTTGTAGAGAGAGAACATTGTATATACCAATTGCACGTGGATATTAGTGCACGCATAAATTGTGTTTCATCAAGCTGAAAGTAGCGAAAAATATCTATTCAATACGAAACTATACATGTCACCACTAAAATCAAATGTAAATTGGTTTATCATTGACAAAGGGTAGGTCCGCTCTGCCAGTTGAATAAAATCGGCCTATACAGTGGAGAAAATGTTATTCTTAATGGAGTTAAGGGCAAACAACAAGGAGCCAGATAAGATGCCGAATAACCCGGCGTCTGATCACGATTTCAACCGTTGCACTGAGTGGTGATATAGAGCGATACTTATCAAAAACAGAATAACATGTTATTACTTGAGCATATTTCTTGTGGTTAGAAATCATAACAAAGAAAACACACAAACTAACGAACAAATAAAAACGCATCATGACGCCGTTAAACCTATTCAACCAACACGTTATCTCACATAGAACAAAATTCACATGTTTCTTATAGCACGATAAAAGTGTGACTCCTATCGGAATTCTGTGCCCTGTATTCATTCTGCTTCAAACAGTCATCTTGATAATTTTAGTAATGCTTCCTGGTTTTGGAACCAGGTGAGACATTGAGTAATGAAGTAAAGCGCTCCCTCTCTACAACGACATCCAATGGGAGACAACAATTATGTGCGTTGTTCGGAGGGAGTCGTTATAGGGAGGGAAGTGGCGTACATTTGCAAATAGCTTGAATCCAGATCAGACGCCGCGTAACGCGGCGTCTGATCTGGATTCAAGCTGTTTGTCACTCCTCATTAAGTTTTTCCGTCAAAATGTTTATTGTGTAAAACAATAGACGACAACTTTAAGCAGACGACATTGCAGCAGTAAAAACGTTAGACATAAATGTCCTCTTTAGGGAACTGAGACAAGGGTCGTTGTTAGGAGGGATTCGTTGTTGGGAGGGTCGTTGTAGAGAGGGAACACTGTAGATCATCATCGAAATTGATTTGACACTCAGATGAAAGTTTCCAAAGAGAAACCGCACAAACATTCACTTTAGAATTATTGCAAACTAAAGTACAAAACGTGCTTATGGTTGAAAAACAAATATTTTCTAAGCACAAAACGTGTAAATACATGTAAAGAGGACAGTAGTTTATAAACATTAGGCGTCGACACAGGTATTTTAAAACATGATCTACATAGTTTCTGATTTAAGGAACACACATGTTCGTTAAAAAGCTCCTCGACTTGCTGCAATATTTTCCTAAACCTCAGGTGCAATTTATCTTTGATTGAACTACGACATTGGTCCATTTACATATAACACGTTGCGCTCTTCCACATACAGCGTTCCCTCACTACAACGACACCCAATGGGAGTCGAATATTGTGTGGGTTGTTCAGAGGGAATCGTTACAAGGAGGGAAATTGGGTTACATCTGAAAACAGCTTGAATCCAGATAAGACGCCGCGTCACGCGGCGTCTGATCTAGATTCAAGCTATTTGTCACCCGTCATTACATGTATTCCATCAAAATGTAATTTTGAGAAAAACAGCAGACGACAATTTAAAAAAGACAATATTGCAGCAGTAAAAGTGTTAAATATTTTGTATTGTTTGGGGAACAGCCATAAGGGTCGTTGTAAGGAGGAAGTTGTTGTCGGGAGGGCCGTTGAAGGGAGGGAGCACTGTATTCGTTATTTAGCTGCTCCAATGCCTTTCCTTTCTCCTGCATACTACATTGGAGAATCTGTTATTCTTTCCCGTTTAAACGCAAAACGTACGCAAACGCAAAGCACTAAAACTTAGAAAAGAACAACTTTTGGACAATTCTGATAATTCATGTTTATCTTGGTGGCAAACAGTTTGAAGCCTGATCAGACGCCGGGTTACCCGGCGTCTGATCTGGCTTCAAACTGTTTGCACTGCAAATAATAGTTTTAGCGTAAACGCGTTTATTGGGAAAGAATAACAGATTCTGTAAGTATTGGAAACCAAAACTGTAATTGTTTTCTTTCCCAGATAGCGTATCTTAATTAACTAAAACAATCGTTTTCGACTAAATAAAACATTTGTCAAACCACACTCGTTTATATAAAGACAATTAATTTAAATGTAAATAGTATCGATTCAGTTAGTGCATCGCAGTTAGCAAACACGGAAATAAATGTCTATAACTGACAATAGAGGGGATTATATTCGCTCTTCCTAAATAATCATTGCCATTGCAAAGAAAAGTTACTGTTTAGAACTGGATCTGACGCCAGGTAACACGAGGTTTGATGTATCCAGTGTCTTATAAAGTTGGAAACTCTTTTCCTCAAAGATAGAAATGTATCGTTTTGATTTGCAAAGTTGTCAAATAACTTTATATTCATTTCAGCACACTAGCTGTTTTGAGATTTCACTGTCTGTTGCAACGCTGATTGGATCCCCATGTTATCTTGATGTGTTGTTTGAGACTCCGATGTGATCACGTCTTAAACATTTTGCACAATTGAGAAGATGCACCAGAGGATATGTTATCCATCCAAAAACACACATTTACACTAAATATATTATTTCATTGACAACAATTTGTAGCCAGATCAGACGCCTGATAAATCAGCGTCTTATCAGGTTCAAAGCTGTCTGAGAGCCATACATACATGTAATAAACATAATGTCGAGTCACAAACTGCTTGCACCTAGATCAGACACCGCTTTACGCGGCGTATGATCTGGATTCAAGCTGTTTGCAAATGTTAGCCAATTTCCATATCTTTAACAACTCCCTAAGAACACCTACGTACTCTTTGTCTCCCTTGGGAGTTATTGCAGAGAGGGAAAAGTATCACTAGAATTTCACACAAACTACAGCGCTCCCTCTCTACAACGACATTCAATGTGTTTGCAAATAACCACTGTATTCGAGGTAAAGCAGTGTAGGGGTTAACGAAACTTTCTGTATTAATGGTGTCCTGTAGCGGTGATCGTTGTTTTAAATGCACATTTGTATTATTAAAACATGTATACAGATGCTTTGTTACGAAAAGTAAACATAAATGCATGATGAATATATGCACGTTTTAGGTTCTCAATTATTCTGCAAAGAAAAGCAAATATTATCTTAACCCTTAGCCCGCCAAATAAATTGTCGTCTGCTATATTTCTCGTCTGCTTCAAGTTTCAAAGTGCTTCAAAGTTGCTGAAAATGTTTTCCGAGTGTCAAATAGCTTGGACCCGGATGAGACGCCGAGTTACTCGGCGTCTCATCCGGATCCAAGCTGTTTGCATATGGAGCTATAGTCGTGACTGGCAGGGGAAGGGTTAAAAGTAATCGACTGCGCCGAAATATACATACCTTATATTGCAGCGGAGAAGACGTTATTATTTCCCAACAAACGCTTAAACTGTAATTTCCAGTGCAAATATTTTGGAGCTAGATCAGACTTTGACTTTTTGTCACTCTGATTAAAAGAAATTGTCACAATTGTCAACAAGATGTATTTTTTCTACATTTTATTGCACTGTGTTTGCGTTTCGTTTGCGTTTGAACGGGACAGAATAACATCTTCTCCGCTGGACTTCAACACAAAACATAGTTGGTCTTTATCTATGGACGTGCTGTTAACAAATTAAATCATATGGTTTAAACTTATTATGTTTATGATTATGTACACTGAAATTGAAACAATATTCAGTACAAGAGAACTAACGGGGTATTTAAGCAAGGAAACGCAATTCCAGACAGGCGGCTTTTAAATCATTCAATTTGCTCAGCACAATTGGAGTGGAGTGCTCTGCTTAAATTGGATTTCAAAAATTATAAATTAGTACTAGTTGTTTTTAGTGTTGCTGAAGGAATAATTAAAATTACCTATCTCACAAAAGGAATGGTTGTCTTTGTTTCAAATGATTTTAAATCTTTCACAAAAAGGCGACTGTACAAACAGTTTGGATCCTGTTACGCGGCGTCTAGTTTGAATCTCAACTGTTTGACACTAATATCGACATTTATTCATTCAAAACGGCCCTACAGCTTACTTATATTAAGAATATTGCAGACGACACTACACATGCAGCCGATAATTTAGCGGTAAGAAGCTTAAAGCAGATGATAAAACTTGGTAGTGAAAGACTTAAATAGGGGGAATTATTATTTCCACTTTAAACGAAATTCATCAAACTGACAGAGCATAAAATGTACATATGAATGTTTTTGTTTGAAAATGTAAGCAGTTTACAGAAAAGCCTCCCTATTGCGACCACTGAAACAAAAGCTAATGGATTATATAAAATACAAGTGGCAGCTTAAAGCAAGACGACAGAAAAACAGAAAGCTTCTAAAGAAGCTTTCTGTTTTACTCTTACCTTGCTTTAAGCAGTCACCTGTCATCACCTGTCGTATAAACCTCACAATTAACACCAATGGCTGTCGTAGTAAAGAAGTGTTACTGTATTTAGATGAAAAACAGCTTGAAATAATAATAGTGTGCCCCCTACATGAGACACAAATAGAATGCATTGCGAAAATGCATTAAGAAAATGCACATTTTAAGGTTTTTCTGAAACATTTCAAAGCAAAAACGAATATCGACGATTCGATGCTACGCCTAGTATTATAACTTGCCTCAAATGACTATAATTTGAAGAGTAATTGTCTTTGCTCTTTGTGGTGTTAATGGGTAACATTTCAAAGTATAACCTCTCAAAACCGGCCTCTCAAAAGAGAAATTCTCTAAAAATCGGACAAATATGTACAGTACTCCCTCTCTACAACAACATCGACTGTGAGACAAATGTTTTGTGTGTAGTTCGGAGGGAGTTGCAATAGGGAGAGAAGTTTGCTTACATTGGCATACAGCTTTAATCCAGATCAGACGCCGCGTAACGCGGCGTCTGATCTGTATTTAAGCACTTTGTCACTCGTTATTATGTTTTTTTTCTGCCTAAATGTCCATGTGATTCTGAAAAAACAACGGACGACACTTTTTAGCAGACGATATTGCAGCCGAGAAAAGGTTGAACATAATTGCCTTGTTGATGGGGACAGCTACAAGCATTGTTGTAAAGAGAAACTCGTTGTTTAGAGGGCTGCTGAAGGCGGGGGAATCTGCATGAGTCAAATGTGTTTAACAATATATCCAACTCTTCAAAGAAGACATATACAAAGCATTTAGGGCTGTGTCTGTTTAATACATGACACTTACAGATCTAATACAGATAGCTCTAATAGGAAAATTGTAATTTTCTACATTTTATTGAATTGCGAATTTATGTTGTTTGCGTTAAACAAAGATGAATATCGTGTTCATCGCTGTACCACTTAAGTCTAGAACAAGACCGATTTGGGTGTTTCCCTGGGGTTTTATCTCAATTAACGATATTTGACGTGGCGTTGTAACACTTAAATGCTATTAATATTAGATTGCAGTGTAATTTAACTATTGTCAATCTCTGAGACGATAAATTGAAAAAGTAATTAAGATTCTATAAACGGAAATTGTTATTAGAAAGTAGATACTTCCTGTCTCTAATGACTATAATAATGTTATAAGGGAAGGTATTTTAACCCTTTACCTCATAGCCTGTTTCTAGTAGTTAAGATATGTGACCTATTAAAGCAGGCTGGAAGTAAAGCAGAATGTGCCCTAGGGCACATTCTGCTTTACTTTCAGCATACTTTAAGTTACTATCTGCTAGTACATAGAAAATATTTCTTAAAGTACATATTCATGACAGTATAAAATGGAACTATTTTCTTTGGCGGATGAATAAAATGAATGCGCTAAAAGTCGCTTCTATAAGGGAAAGGGTTAAGAAAGACAATACCGTAGAGAAGACGTTATTCGTTTCCGTTTAACTCAAACGAAACGCGAACGCCTTGCAATAAAAGTAGACAGAAACACACCAAAAACACTAAAAATCAAACAGACAAAAACCAAACAATATCATATAAACAAAACAACCCCCACAATAAAAAAAGAATTTCTTGTAATTAGGTTTGAGTGGCCAAGAGTTTCAAAAAAACTAATAGTTTCAACATATTAAACGTTTTTATTGGGAACAATTCACGTCTTCTTCACTATACTCCTAAATAAAAAGACTAAGTCGATTTGAAAAATAACACAGACTTTGCTATGAAGTACTTTAATTTGGTAAGATTTGTATTTTGTTTTTACGGCTTTAGCTATAAAACACCACAATTCTTACCGAACCGAGCAACACACACAAATGCGATTTTAGAAATGAACAACATTCACAGGGTATATATGACTTGCAGACGGATCTTGCTGGATATACCTCTTGATCAGGATCTACACTATATTGCTCCTCTCTATGTATAGACTACAACATCTACCAATGGGAGACAAATACTGTGTGTTTTGTTCGGATTGAGTTGTGTTAGGTAAAGACATAAGCTTACATTTGCAAACAGCTTGAATTCAGATCAGACGCCGCTAAACGCGGCGTCTGATCTGGATTCAATCTGCCACTCGTCATTATGTTTGTTTCTGTCAAAATATCCAAAATGTGACTTAGAGGCAAACAGCAGACGCCAATTTTAGCCAGACGATATTGCAGCCGTGAAACGGTTGGACAGACTTGTTTTGTTCGGGGAACAATGACAAGCGTTGTTGTAAGAAGGGAATCGTTGTTCAGGTGCCGGTGTAGGGAGGGATCAATGCTATTGCTTAGAACAAGTGTATCTCTTTGCTAGAACCTGTTTGTAAACGAAACATATACGTACCACTAAGGGGTAATGGGTAAGGGTGTCACACAGTTTGTCACCTGTTTGTCTTCCTCTCATGTCTAGTACGTCTTGTAGCTTTCTCTGGCAAAGATCATTGTACAGTGGAGAATGTGTTATTCTTTCCCAATAAACGCGTTTACGCTAAAACTATTATTTGCAGTGCAAACAGTTTGGAGCCAGATTAGACGCCGGGTACCCCGGCGTCTGATCAGGCTCCAAACTGTTTGCCACCAAGATAAACATGAACTATCAGAATTGTCCAAAAGTTGTTCTTTTCTACGTTTTAGTGCTTTGCGTTTGCGTACGTTTGCGTTTAAATGGGAAAGAATAACAGATTCTCCACTGTAAATAATTATGCCAATACAGCACAATTATTACATCATAGAAGACGTTATTAACTCCAGTTTAAACGAAATCGAACTAGAAACGCAATAATAAGTACATATTCATTTTTTCTTTTTACATTTTAAACACATTTCCAATGATTTATCTTAATTTGTGCCGCAAATAGTTTAGAGCCTGATCAGACACAGGGTTAACCAGTTTCTGATCTGGATCCAAATGGTTCTTCTCCGCTGTTATTCACTCGGTGTTTGCCCACTTTTAAGATAAACAGTGCTCCCTATTAACAACGGCAACGGTAGAGACTCGGACCTGTCCCGGATATGCCGGTACAGGTCCGGCGTTGATCCGGCCTTCCCCGGTACAGCCCCGGAATTCCCTTGATTAAGCCTGTTCTATTTATCTGTCCCGGTGACTCTCGGTGACCCCCGGTTGTATTAAACATTTTAAAGCATCCGGGGCTGTTAGCCGGTGACAGCCGGATGAAGCCGGTCGATCCCGGATCATCCCGGGCGCCCCAAGGTTGTACGAGGGGTGTTTCATAATTAATGCAACTAGATAAATAACTTTATTAATACAAGTGCAAAATGCTTGTGTGATATATCATTCGAAATAGCCACTCTTCCTCTACACAATGGTATAAGTCTCAGTAAGATCACATGACTAGATAAGTCACACGACGAGCCTAAATGACCCCAAGTCAAGGGCACTGGACCATTTTTGTGTATTTTTGAGGTAATGTTTCGAACAAATTTTGATACTATAATTACCATAATTGTTTTATTATTTGAAATAATTTTATGAAACTTTCCTTCAAACTAAATCAGACGATTATACACAGAATACGCAATTCAAAATTATATTATTTTACAAAATGACAAAAATATAGGTAATATTTAACTTTTTGTTGAAACCAAGAACGCATTTTGTTATATCAAACCAGGCTATAATCAAAGCAGTTGAAATAGTTGTTCATGTTTTAAAATCAAATTATAGATATACGAATCTAGAAAAAATTCATAGCGTTCGAAAATTCATGTCAACTTTTTTCATTAGTAAAATGAGAAATTTTATTTTTTTAAAAATTGAGATTTGAAACAACTGAGCCTTTTAATTTTAATGAAATCTTTTTTATATTAAAATTCAGACATAAACTGATATATTTCAAAAACAAAGTATGGACAGTTTACTTTTAAAAAAGTTATTAGGTCAATAAGTAATGTCTGAAAAGTGCTATTTCCTAGTGCCCTTGAGAAGGGGTCATTTAGATACGTATCGTGATTTATCCCGTAATGTGATCTTCTCGTGCTTTATACCATCGTGTAGGTGAGAAATTGCCCTTTTCAACGATATATAACACATGCATACTACAATTATTATATCAAAGTTATTAATGGAGTTGCATTAATTATGAAACACCCCTCGTATTCCCGGTGACTCCCGGCGACTGCCGGGGCAGTGAGAACGGGGCTTTAGCTTACATTTGCAACAGAATTAATCAAAATCAGTCTGATCTGGATCCAAACTGTTTGCTACTCGTCATTATGTTTTATTTTTTCGTCAAAATGTCCATAAAACAGCAAACACCAACTTTAAGCAGACGATATTGCAGCAGTGAAAGCGTATGACATAATAACTGTTTTGAGAACAGCGGCAAGCGACGTTGTAAGGAGAGGGATCTTGTTCTCATCTCATTTATGTGAAGCTCAAATGTTATCACAGTCATGTGTAACATAAAGGACTCATTTATCACTGAAAACACTATTGCTACTTTACAGTGAAGAAAACATTATTGTTTCCCGTTTAAACGCAAACAAAACGCAAACGCAATGTATTAAAATGTAGAAAATGTCAACTTTTTAACATATTTCGCTATCTTTTTTTTCACCCGGCGTCTGATCAGGCTCCAAACTGTTTGCAATGGAAATAATAGTTTTAGCGCAAACGCGTTTATTGGGAAAGAATAACTTTTTCTCCACGGTATATGTAGCTAATGTTATCAATGACCGTCTGTTAAGGTCATATGTTACATAAAGGACTCATTAATCACCGAACACAGTACTGCAACCTTATCTGTTCTTGGAATTGCTCGTAGACAGGCTCATGTTTCATTGTCCATCGCATGTTGTCTGGGATTATCCATTACAAGTTACTATAGTGGAGAATATGTAATTCCTTCCGAAGAAACGCGTTTATGCTTAAATCTATTATTATCATTGCAAAGAGCTTTGGCGCCAGATCCAGATGTATCCTGCGTCTGATTAGGTCCAAACTGTTTGCCCTTCAGCTTCAAAGGATCATTGAGAATTGTCAAAATGTTGTCATTTTCTAATTTTTACTGCAATGCGTTTGTTTTTCGTTTGAGTCGAAACGAAGAATATTAACACCATCTTCATGTATATGTCGCAGTAGACTATGGTAAAGGCTCAGTCACACCTTACCGGATAGCGTAAACGGATGTCCAACGGATAACAAAATGTCCGATCCGTTCGTCTCCGTTCGCATTCGTTTCTTGTCCGTTTCTTATTCGGTATATTCGCTCATTGTCCGGCCATGTCCGGTGATGTCCGTTCAATCCGGTTGAACGTTTTAAACATGTTGAAAACTTGAAAACGGATTCCACCGGACAAAAATGTACGTTAGATATACGGTAGATGTGCGTTTGTATACGTTTTGTTCGGAATGCATACGTTCATGTTCCTGTACGTGTCCTGTTTGTATTCGTTGCTATTCGGTGAACTGGATTCACGGACCGGAGTATTACCTGACACCTAACGGACCAACCGGACATGTTCCGGTAATCAACCGCAGGTTAAACGGACACCTACCGACGAGGAAACGGAGGTCCGTGTGACCAAACTGATGGCATAATCTTATCGGGAAAAATGAAACGTGTTTTTTTTGTAGATAATTTTCAATATATTCATACATGTCATTGCTGATACATTTATGGAAATCTGAGAAACATTTAATAATACATCATGGAGTGTCGTGTTCGTGTTCGACTGCAGTATCCAGCAGCTCTGATCTAGGCTCAGATTGACCTGCAAGGTGTCAATTGAAACACCTTAATTCATGAACAGAACAGAAGGAAGAGAAGATGGCAGGGTAGATGGTTGTCTAGGACTTGGCTAGGTCCTTAAAGGCGCACGGAGTTTGGACTATACGATCAACTCGTCCCAGAGGTCTTTTATCAATTTCATGAGAATGCCTCCTGAAATGTTTGATAAAATTTTGTATCGAGTTGGTCATAAGATAACCAGACAATTCACATTTTACAGAGAACCCATCGCGCCAGGCATGAAGTTAGTCATCACGCGCAGACATCTCGCCTCAGGGTCCAAGTATTCAAATATGCGATCCGCTTGGAGAATATCCCACAACACTATCTCTGTTGTCGTGCGAGAGGTAATAGTTTTATCTACCGGTATCATTCTTAATCAATAATAGGAAATTATAATTTTTGTATTGTTATCTTTATAACATTATAGCAATTTAAATTCTGATATAGTCATTTTATTGACCATATTTAACCCCATACCAGTGTTTCAGCCAAAGGTTTGTCCTCCGCCTGTCTTTTTATGACATAAATTAATCTGGCCATTTCTTTAATACGGCCCTTAGCAGGAACATGGTTAGTGTAAGGACTAGATTCTAGATCATTTTCTTCCAAAGTTAGAGCAATACAAGGTTCTGTCCATGCAAAACAAGATCAAAAGAAATAACCACATCCGACAAATGTTGTAAGTTCGTCCATATGTCTGTCTGTTCGTATTATACACATATCGATTGATGCCTTTAAATGTCCGTCTGTTCAGAATTCTTGATCCTGCGAAAACTTTGAAACCGTGCAAGATAGATTGATGGAATTTGGTATATGAATAGTTTGTATTATGGCGTTTATGCGCAATATTATGTATGTTTCCTTGAACCAATATTCTGGTAAATATGGTAACGGAACCGATATGAGACTTATAATGTGGTGCATTTACAATTGCAGGTGTGCAGAGCAATTATAGACGAATGGAGGCGACGAGGGGCTGTTTGAGCTTTCGGAAATCTCTCTAGTTTCAGGCTGTGATATATTCATCTTGGGCTTCTATGCCTTCTTGGTATCTCGTCCTTTCAGCATCTCCAGCGTCGCTTTTGATAGAAGACGTAGATGTGCATGTAGAGACCTTTCGCTGGGCCCTGGTTTATCTCGTCCTCGAAGTCTTGAATTTCGGTGGCATCACTACGATACTGAGACATTTCGATTTATCCGTTACGTGACCGTAACATACACATTTATCGAACGTTCCAAGAACGTTTCGTCAGTTATCCATGCGTTGCACTTTCGTTTTATCCGGTATTTGTCCGTTTCGCGTACGGGCATATCCGTTAAGTTACCGTTAGTTATCCTTTACTCGTTCGGTAAGTGTTCGGTTACCATGCGTTTTATTCGGTCCGGCACCAAATCTGAGCGCCTCGCGGACACATTTTGCCACCGGATATCTTTCTGTGACACATTTATTTTCCGTTTGACGTCCGTTTGTGCCATCCGGTGAGGTGTGACAGCGCCTTAAAACGTGCAGTTTTAGCATAAGCGCGTTCATTGGGAAAAAATAACGTCTCCCCTGCAACTTTAAAAATAAGTATGCTTTGTAAACCGAGGATTCATTTCTATATTATTTGTTTTAAACCTTTCTTTCACAGCAATATAATTGAACCTTCACTTCCATGACGTATTTCTTCACTGTCATGACGTCATCAATATTTAACGATTGTCGTCTGCTTTAATTATTTTCCATTTGAAATTTGGTGTACGTATTATGATTTCAGAAATATTGAAATAATATTCAAACATTTTAGAGTCCGAATACACGCCGCATTTGCAAATTACCCCGGATAAGGTAGTCAATGGTTAATGTTAACCCGATACCCCGTAACCTACTTCAAGTTTTGAAAATATAAGACCACTTAAAGCAGGTTGAAAGAAAAGCAGAATACGCTTTAGTGCGCATTCTTCTATACTTTCAGTCTGCTTTAAGCTACCATATGCTACAATATAGAAAATACATCTTATCATACATATTTACAACTGTATACATTTTTATTTTCGTGAGTGAAGGAATAAATTCAAGACGTAAAAGGCGTATTAATGTGGTTATTGGTAAAGCAAGGTAATACAGTGGAGAATCTGTTATTCTTTCCCAATAAACGCGTTTACGCTAAAACTATTATTTGCAGTGCAAACAGTTTGGAGCCAGATCAGTCGCCGGGTAACCCGGCGTCTGATCAGGCTCCAAACTGTTTGCCACCAAGATAAACATGAAATATCAGAATTGTCCAAAAGTTGTTCTTTTCTAAGTTTTAGTGCTTTGCGTTTGCGTACGTTTGCGTTTAAACGGGAAAGAATAACAGATTCTCCACTGTAACAATGTCTGTTTATTTGAAACACAGTATTGGTAAAAAAGAGCGTTGCAATTAATTGTTACTCTATATCAAGTATCTTTCTGTTTAGCCCTTAGCCCGCCAAATAAATTGTCGTCTGCTATATTTCTCGTCTGCTTCAAGTTTCAAAGTGCTTCAAAGTTGCTGAAAATTGCTGAAAATGTTGTCCGAGTGTCAAACAGCTTGGATCCGGATGAGACGCCGAGTTACTCGGCGTCTCATCCGGATCCAAGATGTTTGCATATGGAGCTATAGTCGTGCGTGGCAGGCTAAGGGTAATGCGTTCCATTCTCCTGCAAATTAATTGTTTTCGTTCAAACAGACAGATCCCAGCTCAAATAATCGCTGTCGGCTTAATAAATAGTTTGTCTTACTTCTTAGGACATCTAAAGACAGTTCATCTAAATTGTAATGATTCATTTAAAATAAATCTTAGATAACCAATACGAAACTTAATCCTAGCATAGCTGACATCGCAGGGGAGGGCATCAACTAATGTTGCTAGAACTTGTGGTCCAACCCATTATTTATATCTTTACCTTGTGGTGTTACACGTTTTGTAATTATGTACAGCTGTATTACATGTATATGAGTAAAACATATGTTTAAACTAAAACTTACATCGCAGAAAAATCATTATTCCTTATCTATAAACGCGTTTGTGATCAAATAATTACTTCCATGGCGAACAATTTGTGGCCAGGCTCCAAACTGTCGTCCTCTCGAGAAATAGCGTTTATACGAAACAAACATCATTCTCTTCAATGGATTTGAAAAGGGCAATTGTTGTATATATGAAAATATATAACTCTTAATATAGCAATTTAAAGAACATCATGTTACACACGATGATGAAATTAATATCGTTTCGTGAGTATATAACTACAGAGGAGAATCTGTTATTCTTTCCCGTTTAAACGCAAACGTACGCAAACGCAAAGCGCTAAAACGTAGAAAAGAACAACTTTTGGACAATTCTGATATTTCATGTTTATCTTGGTGGCAAAAAATGTGGAGCCTGATCAGACGCCGGGTTACCCGGCGTCTGATCTGGCTCCAAACTGCTTGCACTGCAAATAAAAGTTTTAGCGTAAACGCGTTTATTGGGAAAGAATAACGTTTTCTCCACTGTAACACTGGTTAACCCTGTACACCAAAGTCTGTTTCTAGTTTTAAAGACAAGTGACCGCCTAAAGTAGGTTGAAAGTCAGGCAAAATGCGCATGCATTGCGCATTCTGCTTTACTTTTAGCCTGCTTTAAATACAATTTGCTAGAATATATAAACTATTTCTTATAAAGCGTATTCATAACTGTATAAAACGACAGTTTATTATTTTAAGGGTGAATAAATTAAATGTGTAAACACGCGTTTTTAATTGAGAAACGAGTTAAGCTACTGGTGTCTTGTCCAAGGGCTTTTCTCCTTTAACTTATTCAGTTGTGGAAACTTGGAGAATTGAACCAAGTAATGAATCAACCAGACGATCATTATCTCAGTACTTATTCGTCTAACTGTCTTGTCTTGGACGTCTTGTGGCCAAACAACGTCAGAGTAAACAAGCCAACACAATACAATTGATAAATTAGCCTAATGTCAGACAAGAGTACCCTAGAAATGCTGACGTATTCCTTTCTTTTATCTTTTATTTTCTCCCTAGGGTATCGTTTATACAATTGTTATATTACAGAGTCCAGATCTAGAGTATTAAAGATTGGCTCATCGTTTGTGTGTAAGACTTCTATACTACATAAAGTACTCGTTTCTCAATGGAAATAGTTCCGTCGGTTTTCTGTATATAGAAATTCTCGTAGACAGTTGAAATTGCTATCTCCATCACTTGTTGACTGCGTACTATCTTTACCAAACTGATATAGATCGATTTTATAGACCTGGCAGGGCAGAGTTTCGATACGGACCTTTATATGTCAACTTTGGGGCCGGCAGCACGCTCTTTTATTATCGGAATTTACCGTTGTCGTCTGCCGGTTTTGTCTCAACATTACATATTAATGGACATTTTGACAGAAGGAAGAAAATGAAGAATGACAAACAGCTTGAATCCAGATCAGACCCCGCGTTACGCGGCGTCTGATCTGGACTCAAGCTGTTTGCAAATGTTAACCAAATATTAATTTCTCTTCCGATAACAATTTAATACGAACAACACACGCAATCTTTGTCTTCCATAGGGTGTTGTTGTAGAGAGGGAGCACTGTATATACCAATTGCACGTGGATATTAGTGCACGCATAAATTGTGTTTCATCAAGCTGAAAGTAGCGAAAAATATCTATTCAATACGAAACTATACCTGTCACCACTAACATCAAATGTAAATTGGTTTATCGTTGACAAAGGGTAGGTCCGCTCTGCCAGTTGAATAAAATCGGCCTATACAGTGGAGAAAATGTTATTCTTAATGGAGTTAAGGGCAAACAAGGAGCCAGATAAGATGCCGAATAACCCGGCGTCTGATCACGATTTCAACCGTTGCACTGAGTGGTGATATAGAGCGATACTTATCAAAAACAGAATAACATGTTATTACTTGAGCATATTTCTTGTGGTTAGAAATCATAACAAAGAAAACACACAAACTAACGAACAAATAAAAACGCATCATGACGCCGTTAAACCTATTCAACCAACACGTTATCTCACATAGAACAAAATTAACATGTTTCTTATAGCACGATAAAAGTGTGACTCCTATCGGAATTCTGTGCCCTGTATTCATTCTGCTACAAACAGTCATCTTGATAATTTTAGTAATGCTTCCTGGTTTTGGAACCAGGTGAGACATTGAGTAATGAAGTAAAGCGCTCCCTCTCTACAACGACATCCAATGGGAGACAACAATTATGTGCGTTGTTCAGAGGGAGTCGTTATAGGGAGGGACGTGGCGTACATTTGCAAACAGCTTGAATCCAGATCAGACGCCGCGTAACGCGGCATCTGATCTGGATTCAAGCTGTTTGTCACTCCTCATTAAGTTTTTCCGTCAAAATGTTTATTGTGTAAAACAATAGACGACAACTTTAAGCAGACGACATTGCAACAGTAAAAACGTTAGACATATATGTCATCTTTAGGGAACTGAGACAAGGGTCGTTGTTAGGAGGGATTCGTTGTTGGGGTGGTCGTTGTAGAGAGGGAACACTGTAGATCATCATCGAAATTGATTTGACACTCAGATGAAAGTTTCCAAAAGAAACCGCACAAACATTCACTTTAGAATTATTGCAAACTAAAGTACAAAACGTGCTAATGGTTAATAAACAAATATTTTCTAAGCACAAACTTTGTTAATACATATATAGAGGACAGTAGTTTATGAACATTAGGCGTCGACACAGGTATTTTAAAACATGATCTACATAGTTTCTGATTTAAGGGAAAAGCTCCTCAACCTGCTGCAATATTTTCCTAAACCTCAGGTGCAATTTATCTTTGATTGAACTACAACATCGGTCCATTTACATATAAGACGTTGCGCTCTTCCACATACAGCGTTCCCTGACTACAACGACACCCAATGGAATCGAATATTGTGTGGGTTGTTCAGAGGGAGTCGTTACAGGGAGGGAAATTGGGTTACATCTGAAAACAGCTTGAATCCAGATAAGACGCCGCGTCACGCGGCGTCTGATCTAGATTTAAGCTATTTGTCACCCGTCATTACATGTATTCCATCAAAATGTAATTTTGAGAAAAAACAGCAGACGACAATTTGAAAAAGACGATATTGCAGCAGTAAAAGTGTTAAATATTTTGTCATGTTTGGGAAACATCCATAAGGGTCGTTGTAAGGAGGAAGTTGTTGTCGGGAGGGTCGTTGAAGGGAGGGAGCACTGTATTCGTTATTTAGCTGCTCCAATGCCTTTCCTTTCTCCTGCATACTACAGTGGAGAAGCTGTTATTCTTACGTCATTGGTGACTTCATACAGTGGAGAATCTGTTATTCTTTCCCGTTTAAACGCAAACGTACGCAAACGCAAAGCACTAAAACGTAGAAAAGAACAATTTTTGGACAATTCTGATATTTCATGTTTATCTTGGTGGCAAACAGTTTGGAGCCTGATCAGACGCCGGGTTACCCGGCGTCTGATCTGGCTTCAAACTGTTTGCACTGCAAATAATAGTTTTAGCGTAAACGCGTTTATTGGGAAAGAATAACGTTTTCTCCACTGTAATTGTTTTCTTTCCCAGATAGCGTATCTTAATTAACTAAAACAATCGTTTTCGACTAAATAAAACATTTGTCAAACCACACTCGTTTATATAAAGACAATTAATTTAAATGTAAATAGTATCGATTCAGTTAGTGCATCGCAGTTAGCAAACACGGAAATAAATTTCTATAACTGACAATAGAGGGGATAATATTCTTTCAAAATTAACACGCTCTTCCTAAATAATTATTGTCATTGCAAAGAAAAGTTACTGTTTAGAACTGGATCTGACGCCAGGTAACACGAGGTTTGATGTATCCAGTGTCTTATAAAGTTGGAAACTATTTACCTCAAAGATAGAAATGTATCGTTGTCATTTACGCGGGAACAAATAACTTCTTATTCCTTTCAGCACACTAGCTGTTCTGAGATTTCACTGTCTGTTGCAACGCTGATTGGATCCCCATGTTATCTTGATGTGTTGTTTGAGACTCCGATGTGATCACGTCTTTAAACATTTTGCACAATTGAGAAGATGCACCAGAGGATATGTTATCCATCCAAAAACACGCATTTACCCTTTATATATTTTTTCATTCATCATAAATAGCTCTTCCAAAAAAACAATGATAGAAAAAAAGTTTGATACTTTGAAAAAATCTCTTATGGGTAGGATACACCCTTAAGCAGACGATATTACAGCAGTAAAAGCTTAAGACATAATTGTCCTGTTGTTGAACTGCGGCAAGGGTCGTTGTAAGGATCAGATTTTAGATTTTCAGATTTCAGATCAGGTTCGTTATTTGGAGGGCAATTAAAGAAATGGAGCACTGTTGAATAAATATGCGCTGAAGGCTACATGAAGCTAATTCATATTTCATCAAAGCACAGAGGTAAATCATGCCAAAATTAATGCTTCTCTTCGATGTTTTGACACTAATATGCAGGTTTAAACCTGGGAGAGATTATTACAGTCAGGGAAGACATTATCCCTACCCAATTAATGCGTTTTTACCGAAAACCTTTTGCATATTGCAGACAGGCTTGGTTCAGATCAGACGGCATGTGCACCTTTCATTTTCTGCATTCGATTATACAGTGGAGAATCTGTTATTCTTTCCCGTTTAAACGCAAACGTACACAAACGCAAAGCACTAAAACGTAGAAAAGCACAACTTTTGGATAATTCTGATCTTTCATGTTTATCTTAATGGCAAACAGTTTGGAGCCTGATCAGACGCCGGGTTACCCGGCGTCTGATCTGGCTCCAAACTGTTTACAATAGAAATAATAGTTTTAGCGTAAACGCGTTTATTGGGAAAGAATAACGTTTTCTCCTCTGTAAATCATGCCAAAATTAATGCTTCTCTTTGATGTTTTGACACTAATATGCAGGTTTAAACCTGGGAGAGATTATTACAGTCAGGGAAGACATTATCCCTACCCAATTAATGCGTTTTTACCGAAAACCTTTTGCATATTGCAAACAGGCTTGATTCAGATCAGACGGCATGTGCACCTTTCATTTTCTGCATTCGATTATACAGTGGAGAATCTGTTATTCTTTCCCGTTTAAACGCAAACGTACGCAAACGCAAAGCCCTAAAACTTAGAAAAGAACAACGTTTGGACAATTCTGATATTTCATGTTTATCTTGGTGGCAAACAGTTTGGAGCCTGATCAGACGCCGGGTTACCCGGCGTCTGATCTGGCTCCAAACTGTTTGCACTGCAAATAATAGTTTTAGCGTAAACGCGTTTATTGGGAAAGAATAACGTTTTCTCCACTGTATTACCTTTGTATAGTTTTTTCATTTATTCGGAGAAAAATAAAGTCGTTTTTGCTAAATGTTATTCTTTAGTTCAACTCTTTACACTAAATTGCACTTTTGGAAACAACAGCAAGGGTATCCAGTAGCCTCAATTTTGCTTCAATGCGAGTTTCTCCCATTCGTAAGTGTAGTTATTATTTCAGAAGGAGCTTCATACAGCCCTAGACCGTTAACCCTTTGTCTGTCGTAAAATCGTAACCTTTGAAAGTGTCTTCTAAAAATTTAATTGGCTGAGGTTTATACATTTTAATTAACCCTTTGAACCCTAATCCCGCATATTGGCGTACTTTGCAAACAGTGAACATGTAAATAGTACACCTGTCCTATGCAAACAGTGAAGACCCAGATCAGAGGGCTCCTAAGGAGCCCTCTGATCAGGGTCCTCACTGTTTGTCATAATGCCAAACATTGACAAAAACAACATTTAAAAGTCAGAAATCGACTAGACTTAAATGGAAACTGGAAATGACCATTTAAAGTTTCAGGGAGGAAAGAGTTAAGGAAATATAAAGATAAGTGCCGAACAGTTGGAATCCAAACCAAGTAAACTATTTGCAAAAATATGTACAGTCAAACCGCAATCGTCAGGCAATGAGTTAACCCTTTCATGGTGCAATTTATCGTGAGTCTTTGACCTTTTCACTGCAATATTGTCGTCTGTAATATTGTTGTCTGTAATATTGTTGTCTGTCTGTAATATTGTTGTCTGTAATATTGTTGTCTGTAATAGTGTTGTCTGTCTGTAATATTGTTGTCTGTCTGTAATATTGTTGTCTGTAATATTGTTGTCTGTAATATTGTTGTCTGTAATATTGTTGTCTGTAATATTGTTGTCTGTAATATCGTTTAGAGTTAACGCAGTATAACTGACGTTATTTCAAAACAAGAGGCAAATATTTTTGATCCTGTTCAGACGCCGCGGATCAAAACTGATTGCAAGTGCACTTTATGACGACATTGAGAGTGAAAAGGTTACAATTTTGTTTGAGGTTTGTGACTTGACTGATTTTTGCAAATAGTTTGATTACATCATACCGACAGTAAAACATCTTTGTCAAGAACTAAATGTTCTTCATGTCAATCAAAAGCGTTTAGAAGATGTGTATTGCAAATAGTTTTAAGCAATACAATAGAGAAGTTGTTATTATTTCCCAGTTAACGCGCTAATGGTAAAACAGTTAATGTCCATTGCAGATGATGTCACAGCAACAAAGGGGTAAAATATCAGAATAATGTAAACAATAAATACAGACGATCGTGTGAAAAGCTCGACTCCAAATTAGATATACAGTGTTCCTTCGCTACAACGGCGCTCTGAACAATGATGCCCTATTTACACCGACGCTTTCGGTTGTTCCATAAACAATACAATTATGTTTAACGTTTTCATTGCTGCAATATCATCTCTGGTAATACTTCTTTAAGGAGGGAATCGTTGTTCGGAGGATCATTGTATGGAGCGAGCAATGTACTGTTGAAAAACCACAAAGTTTTGAGACAGGGTTTGTTAGTCGTCAATATGCCATAATTTCTGGAGCACTTAATTAATCTACAGCAATTCATCTCTTCAACGACACAAATTGGAGACAATGATTGTGTGCGTTGTTCGAAGGGCGTCGTTATAGGAAGTGCTATTGGTTTAAATTTACAAACAGTTTTGATTCAAGCTGTTTGTCACTATATACAATACTCTTTTTTTTAAAAAAACAGAAGACGACAACTTTAAGCAGACGAAATTGCAGCAGTTAAAATCGTTAGACATAATTGTCCTGCTTATGGAACTGCGGCAATGGTCGTTGTAAGGTAGGAGTCGTTGTTAAGAGGGCCGTAGGGAGGGAGCCCTTTATTTCCCAGACAGAGATGTCTTATCAGCTGTCATCTTCATGTAAACTCAACCATTTATCGCCAATTTATTTCGGAACTTGTTCCAATCACATCTGTTCGGCTATGAAAACATATTCATCTGTTGTGTATAGTGTGTTCTGTTGTGACAGTTTATTGAATTTGAAAACCAATGATTGCATGCATTATCTACGTCGTTACAGTGGAGAAGACGTCGTTCTTTCCGAATAAATGCATTTATATCAAAACCTAATGAAAAGTGCAAACAGTGTAGAGCCAGATCAGACGCCGGGTACCTTAATGCGCATTCTGCTTTACTTTCAACCTGCTTAAAGTAGTCACCTGTCTTCAAAACTATAAATATGTTATAGGGTCTAGGGTTATGCATGTATATGATAAAACACACTGCATCTGGTCGAAATACAAGCTCTCTTACATGTAACTCGTTCATGAACAAATTATTCGGGAGATTTTTTATCCCTTCACCGCTTTATCGTCGTCTGCTTCAGTATTGTGGTATGCAAGACACGTTTCAAAGTAACATTAAAGGTTGCATGACTTAATGAATATCGATAAGAGTGTCAAACAGTTTAGGTCCTGATCAGACGCCGCGTTACGCGGCGTCTGATCAGGACCCAAACTGTTTGCAAACGCGCTTTAAGGCGTCAGTGAGAGTGAAAGGGCTAATAACGTTGAGGAGAATTAATACATTCTGTCAAACTGAATGACATGTCTGCTGATTTTGACATGAAACAATATGGCAGCTTGAGATATTGCCTCTGAATATGTCGTCTTTATTCGCTATCAAAACCTGATTAAGCACAGTATCCACCGGTTGGGGGAACATTTTATTATTTCCCAATAAGCGCGCTAATGCTACAACGCATAAAAATAAGGGGTTACGTAATGTTTTGTGCGTCACTGAACAGAGTTCTTTTGTATTTGTTTTTAAATTATTCCCCAATAGTAAATGAAGTTCACATTTCGTATAAAAGAACACACATAGACAATGAAAATGATTAACCGAAATTGCTTGATGAGAAATGACAATTACTTCCAGCAAGGATCAATGATTCGTTTTTTTATCCTCGGTCTTCCACTCGCTGTATAGTAAACATGTATTTATTATTTGTACCGACGTACAAATTGTATACGTATTAGAGTTTATTCAGACAATTGATAACCGTATTAATTATAAGAATAATAATAGTTTTGAAAAGAATTGACCGCATATATGTTTAAGATAGTTTCGCATTTCTTTCTTTGCATGATGACTTTGAACACACAGATAGCTATTACCCTATGGTCATGAAACATTGAACTTTATTAATCAGAATATAATATCATCATTTCCTGATTGTCTCTGCTTACACAGCTGTATTATGATTGAAACGAAAGGGTGAGAAGCAATAAGAAAGTTTGATTAATTTCTGAGAAAAGCTTGACACCACGCTGAGAAATAGTAATAACGTTTATCTTGCTATGAGGGAGTTAGTGGTAACTGTTGCAATCAGGTTGAATCAAGATGAGTCGCCATTTACAGGTCACTCAACTTAGGACCAAATTGTTTGCAATGTAGTGCAGGGGTTAATATTTTGAACTGAATATACACAAAATTATACCGTGGACTTAGCACACCAATTTTATGAATATTGTTGCAAAGACTCAAGTTAAATATTAATTCGAAATGAATCGCTGAAATGATATTTTAGCTGAGCACTAAGAATACACGTTTTGGCTAATTGCTTTTGTTCAGTAAACAAATTTAAATATTAACAGCAATATACGACATAACATGTACTAGCACTTCCACAAATATTCAATATATCCTGGTACAGTGGAGAATCTGTTATTCTTTCCCAACAAACGCGTTTACGCTAAAACTATTATTTGCAGTGCAAACAGTTTGAAGCCAGATCAGACGCCTGGTAACCCGGCGTCTGATCAGGCTCCAAACTGTTTGCCAGCAAGATAAACATGAATTATCAGAATTGTCCAAAAGTTGTACTTTTCTACGTTTTAGTGTTTTGCGTTTGCGTACGTTTGCGTTTAAACGGGAAAGAATAACAGATTCTCCACTGTATGTATACATGTACAGTTGAACCTTTTACGGCAATTAAATAAATAAACTCTAAACAATTGTCGTCTGCTTTTATTTCTTAAATTTCATTTTAACTTTTTTGACCTAAGAAATATTGGAATTGGCATCAAACAGTTTTGATCTTGATAAGACGTCGCGTGACGCGACGTCAGATCAGGATACATACTGTTTGCAAAGAAATATTGTACCCAAGGTGAGGCATGTTTAGGGGTTAAAAAGACGATAATCTTTCTCGTTTGAACGAAACGCAACGCAAACTCAGTTCAGTGTATCGCATTGCCCTTTTTAGTCTGAGTTACAACAGTTTAAAGTTGCTGAAGACGCAGGGTTGCCCTATGTCTGATTTTGCTCCAAACAGCAATGAACATAAAGTGTTAAGCATAACGCGTTCCTTGGAAATAATAACGTCTTCACCACTTTTATCATGTTGAGTAACTCTGATATTTCACAATTCTTAGTAAAGTAGAGAACGTTTACAAACGTAGTCACGATTGACAGGGCTGCCATAAGTTAACATGAAAAATCATAAGATTTCGAAATTTGCATTTTTCAAGTGCGAATTTACGAATCGTACCTTTACCCCATAGCCTGTTTCTAGTATTGTTGACTTCTTAAAGCAGGCTTGAAGTAAAGCAGAATGCATTCTGCTTTACTTTAAGCCTGCTTTAAGCTACCATGTTCTAGAAAATCCGAAGGTTTAGGAAAAATCCGGAGAAATGGCAGCCCTGGATTGGCACACAGTTTTGGCAGAAACAGACTTGACAAGAACCAGACTTGGCAAAACCACCAGCTATTGTCATTGCTTTCTTATGGGTTCGTATATTGCATTAGTACAGGAATTGTCGCTGGTTTTGTCTAGTTAATACTATTGATATATTTTAGATGGGATGTTTCAAGTCTGTAGCATCTAAATACGCACCTTTCCAGCATTATGCTATATTGCCTGTGTCTGGTATGTAATTTATATACATCAATTTGCCATCATGTCTTTATCATGTACAGAGGAGTAGACGTTATTCCTTCCCAATAGACGCATTTAATATGCTAAATTAATTATAATTATTATATTGCAAAAAGACCAGACTTATAACTGTTTGCCAGTCTGATAACGACTAACCGTAAGCAATTACTAAAACGATTGTGAGTTTCTACATTTGATTGCATTACGTGTGCGTTTCGTTTGCATTTACAAGGGAAATACTTACATCTTATCAACTGTTTTATGCGTGTGCCTGGTATGAAATTAGATTCATCTTTTATGCCATCATACGTCTTTATCATATACGAGTACTATAGGGAGGAGATACGTTGTTTGTTGCACGGAAACAAGTTTGCTCTTCCAGACCGATAACATAACAAACTATTTGAAGTCAATTTAGGTCATTTTCTGTAGTTAATTATATTTCGACATTTTAGATAGCGTGTTACAAGTCTGTTATCTAGATATCGGGAAATATGTATATTGTCAAGAAATATTTGACCTAGCTACATGTTCTTATAATAATTGAAATACATGGATGTGTATGGAACGCCTCAACTGTCTTATGTTAAGACCAGACATTATATTTGGTTCATCGTGTTTATGTTTGGTCATGTGCAGAAGATGTCCAGTCAAAAGCAGTTATTATTTCGTTATTCCTTCACTATGTTCGGTGGGAACATAGTGATGTGGATATTGCATACACTTATCTAACTATTATATCTTGTTTTTAAAATTCTTGTTGGGTCAGATAAGTATTGTGTTGTGTCAGATTGCCATGATGTTCTGTTGACTTTAGATTATGTTCGGTTCATCGGCTATTATGATGGGTCATCATAGCATCATGTTCGGTAATTCTTTCATTATGTATAGTTCTAGTCTCATTTTGTTGTGTCATGTTGATGTGTTGTTCGGTTCGCTCAGTATTATGTTCATTGGCATTATGTTCATTCGTAACCCTCAAATATCATCGTAGTCGATATGTAGTCCTATCTATTTGATTGCGGGTCGTTTCGGCCCTGAGTCATTTCGGATTGGGTCGTTTCGGCTTTTTTTAGGGGGTGGGTCGTTTCGGCCCATTTCATTTTGTTTTATGTGATTTAATAAATTTTCAGGAAATATATGTTGTCCTTAATCGTTTTTGAACATTATCTTTGAGATGTATTCCCTAAACAATGAAGATTTGCACTGCTTTAGGGTGATACAAAGTAGATATTATATAATTAATATCGAATAAGTTGACCCAGTCATGTCAGCCACTGCAGTAAAGTTTCAGGGGTGAATGAGTTAAACTTTTATCTACAAATATATACAAACATTGCTTAGGTTACATGTTTGAGCCTTAATAAACGCATTCAACCCTAGCGACGAGTGTACTTGTCATTTACCAACATTGTACCTGTGAAGAGTAAGCTTGTCTTATGCATACAATGAAATGCATGGCCAAAGGGTTCCTGTACCAATAAGCCCTCAGATCAGGGTCTGCACCGCTTGTAATTTTGCAGTTTAATGTTGTAAAATCAACCCCAATAGTCAAAATCGAATAGACTTAATTAGGGGGGGGGGGGGGTAACTAGGTATTACGATGAAATGTTTCTCTACGACAACCTTTATGGGTATTATAACAAATTTGTATTGCTACGAAGGCAACCTTGTTTTCGTAGACAAACATTTCTCACTGTATACACTGACTTCGTAGAAATACAAATCTGTTTTAACCCTTTCCCTTATAGAAGCGACTTTTAGCACATTCATTTTATTCATCCGCTGAAGAAAATAGTTCCAAATTATACCGTAATGAATATGTGTCATATTTAATACTTTCCTTATTCTAGCAGTTAATAGCTTAAAGCAGGCTGAAAGTAAAGCAGAATGCGCCTTAGGGCGCATTCTGCTTAACTTTCAACCTGCTTTAAGTGGTCACCTGTCTTCAAAACTATAAACAGGCTATGAGGTAAAGGGTTAAAGCTTCAGGGGTGAATAGCCGATGAACCGAACATAATTTGAAGTCAACAGAACATAATGGCAATCTGACACAACACAATACTAGTCTAACCCAACATGAATTTTATAAACAGGACATGATAGTCAATGTCCACACCACCTAACATAATGAAAGAATAACCGAACATGATGCTATGATGACCCATCATAATAGCCGATGGACCGAACATAATTTAAAGTCAACAGAACATGATGGCAATCTGACGCAGCACAATACTAATCTAACCCAACATGATTTTTATAGACAGGACATGATAGTCAATATTGATCAGTGACAGCTTTGGAAACGTGAGACAAACTAATAAATTCAACACTAGCGACGAGTGTGCACGTCATTAACAAACAATGTGCCCGTGAAGAAAGCACTTCACCTAACAAAGTAGTGTACATTCCAGCTAGGATTCTGCATGTAAGAGCAATGTGATCGGGGTCTTCACTTTTTGACATTTTGCAAAATACTGTTAAAATAAAATATGGATTATACTTAACTAAAAACAGGAATTTTCTATTAACTCATTCACCCCTGGAACGTTTAATTGACAATCCCATTTTCCTAATCAGTCAAGTCCATTTGGTCTATATAGGGTTGATTTTAACAATATCTTACAAAATGACAAACAGTGCAGATCCTTATCCTCTGATCAGGGTCTGCACTGTTTGCAAAGGGCGAGTATACTCCCTACATGTACAAGTTTTTTTTTCATGACGAGTATACTCGTCACTAGGGTTGAATGTGTTAAAACATACAAGGGTGAATGGTTTAATTCTCCTAGTAGTTTCGTTTTATCCAGCTATCAGCCTAACAGAGCTAGATTCTATCTCTGTTTTTTTAATCTAGCTGATGTTGATAGAATGCTATTGTATGTACGAATAATCTGAATAAATCCTCTGTCTGTAGATAAACAAATCCATTTATGTCCTTTAGTCTACTAGAGAGACGAAAATAGAGAGGTATAATTCAACTGTAGCATCTCTTGTACACTACATGTACTTTACCATAATACAGTGGAGAATCTGTTATTCTTTCCCAATAAACGCGTTTACGCTAAAACTATTATTTGCAGTGCAAACAGTTTGGAGCCAGATCAGACGCCGGGTAACCCGGCGTCTGATCAGGCTCTAAACTGTTTGCCACCAAGATAAACATGAATTATCAGAATTGTCCAAAAGTTGTACTTTTCTACGTTTTAGTGCTTTGCGTTTGCGTACGTTTGCGTTTAAACGGGAAAGAAATAGAGAATATTTGGTGACTAGCTTTGAATGAGAAATGTTATCTGGCAAGGCGGATGAATATATCTGGTGAGCCGCAGGCGAACCTGATATTTTCAGAAGCCGAGCCAGATAACATTTCTCATTCAAAGCTAGTCACCAAATATTCTATTTATCCTTGTCACAATAGTAAAATAAATACAGAATGCTTTTTTCAAAGCTAGAATCGTTTTTGGGCTAGATAAAATTCTCACTAAAGAACTACATGTATGTTACTCTAGGAAAGCGCGCTAATATAGATGACGTCAGTGACGTCACATCCCAGTTACGTTGAAAAGAAATAAGAGAACCTTTAAAAATCTAGTGTTTTTCACTGAGGAAACTAAAAGGTGGACAATTATAGAACTATCTCAGCAAGCGACTGGTGGCGTGTACTCTATAACGCTTTGATTGCATCGAATAGTTCGAATAAACGTCGTTACACGTCGGGTTCTATTGAAAGAGTTTTAGAATACCTTTCCTAACAGCGGGAAAAATAAGCGTCTCGGTGGGAAAAAATAGTTCCGGCTACAGGTCATGTGACCACTTGACATAATAACATCGGTCATGTGACCACATAGCATAATAAAGCAAAGTTTATCTGTCACACCTTTATCCGTCAGGAAAATAGGCACGTGACAGGATAATAACAGATTCTCCACTGTATGGGTATGTAACACTTTCAATTGCGACTAAAAGTGGTAACCTTTTTATTGTAAAAACTATCGTGAGTTGTTAACTCCTTCAACGCCTTATTGTCTTTCGCTTCAATAATGTTGTCTGAAATATCATTTCAAGGTGAGAATAAAAGTAGTTTGTCTGACAAAAATTTGAAACGAGTGTCAAACAGTTTGGGTCCTGATCAGACGCCGTGTTACGCGGCGTCTGATTACGATTCAAGCTGTTTGTAAAAGCGTATTTCCGTACCATTGACAGTGAAAGGATCACCATTTACATAAATAAACAACACAAAGTATTTATCTAGCTGATTCCTAGACAAAATCTATTATCGTTGAGTTTTTATTGGATTCGTGATGGATCGAAGTTTTGCTTGTTAATCAGGAGGCAAGTCCGATTAATCTTTTACAACCTTGGTTTCATTTCGTGCTGATTTGATTGCGTTAAGCAATTTTTCAGCTCCAGCTATTTCTGAATAATGACAAAGAAATACACGACCTTTAGGCAAACAATGCTGCGTTGAAGTAATTCATTGCACATGACGCCAAACGTTTTGATTTTTGATTAGACCAGACGACATGGAACGCCTGTTTGACAAACCAGTCGATATTGATCCACTTAAAGAAGCCTTAATCAGACTTGGAATAGAATATTGCAGACGAAACTTCCAATGCTGATGATATTTTCGTGGTGATATGGTTAAAGCAGAAGATAAAATGTGTCAGTAAAAGAATAGGACTCCTGCATCCTTAAAACGAATGCACGGTAACAGTTTGAATTCAGATGAGACGTCGAGTACCTACATGTAGGCGTTGCTACAATGGTTTAATAACATGTCCTATGTGTCAGTTGATTTACGGCTTTCTATAAGCATTTTTAGCGTTTGCTCAGACTGTTTAATGGAGGGTATGAATACATTCTGTACGTTTTACATGCTTGCACATGAATACAATGTATGAAAGTACAATGTTTTGAATTTCGTAAAGGTTCATTTTAATCTGAGTTGTAATGGTTTAGGGCGTCTAACCTGGCCCTAACTTGTAACTGATAATAGAAATTAACATATATTGGCAAACAATTCGAAATTGGGGAGTTACACATGTATAGCGTCCAGTACGTCATATATCGCTATAGTGAAACAAAGGCGATCTCTGAGCAAATAGTTTGCCGATTATATGTATACGACATTTGTATATTATAAAAGATGAAGGACAGACGGCATATACATACGTATTGTATCATTGTTATTTAAGTATACTAAATTACCATTACACTAGATCTATTAAATGGTAGAACTGTATTTACATTTGTTGCAAGCAGTTCTGAGACCCGTGTCATAAAACTTCGTAAGACTAATATGGTCGTAAGTCAGATTATAAAAGTCTCAATTAGTATGTATTTCTCCATCTAATCCTGTCTTGTGATGTCTTTTTGGAATCGTCTTGAAAAGACGATTCCAAAGAGATGTCACTGGACATGATTAGATAGAGAAATAAGAAATTAAATGTATTTTAAAGTTTTGACTTACGATCTTTTTTGTCGTAAGAAGTTTAATAAAACGGTCCCCTGGTACATTGTAAGAATAGCTTTTACGATAACACACTAACATATTGGGCATTCTACAGGTACATGTATTCTCTACATGCATCATTGCGTGTATAATTATAGACATAATGAAATATAGACGAACGTCACCATTTCTTGTGGTCGAAACGGATTTTTCGCATTCTTACATGTTACTGATATGGTAGGAATGCATTTATTTACGAGTAGAAATGGGATTTATGTATTCGAAAAGATCATAACGACAGCTTCAGTTTACAGCATTGCATGACGGTTGGTTACAGTGGAGAATCTGTTATTCTTTCCCAATAAACGCGTTTACGCTTAAACTATTATTTGCAGTGCAAACAGTTTGGAGCCAGATCAGACGCCGGGTAACCCGGCGTCTGATCAGGCTCCAAACTGTTTGCCACCAAGATAAACAAGAAGTACTTTTCTACGTTTTAGTGCTTTGCGTTTGCGTACGTTTGCGTTTAAACGGGAAAGAATAACAGATTCTCCACTGTATATTCTATTGTCTTTAATATGGCTATGAATTAGTACAGAAAAAGAATTATTTCATTAAACGCATTCGTAACGCAATAGAATGTTGAACATAACATTTGTAAATATTCTTTATTGTTATATGAGTTACAAACGGTTAGGATCGGGATCGTACGCTGATTACCCAGACTCTGATATAGTTCAAACTTATTTCGGTATAATATTTTTTTAGAATAAACGTTGTTATTGAGAAAGAACAGCGCTGCAAGAAATATATGCATTACGAGTGTCGAATATATGCTACATTGCCGGATATAAGTTAATAATGTCAAATGTAGCCTGTTGATAATACAGAAAGTATGTCTGATTCCTGTAATTCAATGGCTTTTACGGTTTCTATTACGGTGCTCCCTCTCCATATTGGACATTTCTACAGAAAAACACATAATGACGATTGATAAACAGCCCGAATCCAGATCAGACGCCGCGTAATTCAGACGTCGCATTACGCGGCGTCTGATCTGGATTCAAGTGGCTTGCTACTGTAAGCCAATTTACCCCTATAACAACTCCCTCCGAACAACGCACACAATATTTGTCTTACATTGAATGTTGTTGTAGAGAGGGCGCACTGTATATACAGTGGAGAAAACGTTATTCTTTCCCAATAAACGCGTTTACGCTAAAACTATTATTTGCCGTGCAAACAGTTTGGAGCCAGATCAGACGCCGGGTAACCCGGCGTCTGATCAGGCTCCAAACTGTTTGCCACCAAGATGAACATGAAATATCAGAATTGTCCAAAAGTTGTTCTTTTCTACGTTTTAGTGCTTTGCGTTTGCGTACGTTTGCGTTTAAACGGGAAAGAATAACAGATTCTCCACTGTACATGCACACTTCAGATTAACTTGAAATAACAGTTGCGAACAGTTTGCTACCATATGAGACTAGATATCAGTCTAGTAATTGATGCTAGGATTGGAAACAGACCAAAGCTTTTGTCCGGTTTAGAGAGATTTCCAGTTCTTGTTTGGAGGGGTTCCACTGTACATGTTTACGTGACATAAATTCACCTATAATTATACGCAAATAGTTCGCCAAAAATTGTCGGTAGAAATCAAAGCATTTACTGTCTCTTATTTTGACAAGGAAAACACACCAAACAGTTACATTATGTTCCAACATAATATGGGGATGAAGCAAATGTGCTGCAAATAATATGATTAATGATAGTTTAGAAATATTTCGCTGTTACTACAGTGGAGAAATGTTGTTTCAGTCTTTCTGTCTTAAATCTAACTTAGAAACGATATTACAATAGAGAAGGTAGTGTTTTGCCAATAAACACGTTTATTAGAAAATGTAAATCCATGGTAAACGGTTCGGAGTCAGTTCCCATGGACGCCGATCAGGTTCCAAACAATTTTTTCACTTAGAATAATATAAATTGCTAGTAATTAAAAAACAAAACAACTGCCAAAATATGATTACAGCGCTCCCTCTCTACAACGACAACCCATGGGAGATACTGATTGTGTGCGTTGTACGGAGGGAGTCGTTATAGAGAGGGAAAATTGGCTTACATCTCCAAACAGCTTGAATCCAGATCAGACGCCGCGTTACGCGGCGTCTGATCTGGATTCAAGCTATTTGTCACCGTCATTATATTTAGTCCATCAAAATGTAATTTTGAGAAAAAACAGCAGACGACAATTTGAAGCAGACGATATCGTAGCAGTAAAAGTGTTAAACATTTTGTCTTGTTTGGGGAACAGCCGTAAGGGTCGTTGTAAGGAGGGAGTCGTTGTAGGGAGGGCCGTTGTAGAGAGGGAGTGCTGTATCTACATTTGAATCATTACATTTGCGATTTCTCTTTCACTGTCAACGGCGCAAAAAGGCGACTTTGCAAACAGTTTGGATACTGATCAGACTCAGCGTCAATCGGGGTCTGATCAGGAACTAAACATAAAGCCATCTGTATCGATATTTCTTCCAAACATCTCCTATAGCTGACTTAAAAAAATATTGCTGACTACACTAACAGTGAAGACGATATTTTGGCAGTCAGAAAGTTAAAGCGGACAAAAATACTTGGCAGTGAAATAATTAAATGGGGAAAAATAACGTCTTGTCCACTGTAATTTAATCATTTCGCACATTGATCAATCGACGAGTATTTCTATTGTTAATTCCTAGACTGTGACATACATTGTTATTGAGTACTTATCGAATTGGGAAGGGGCCGCATTATTTATGATATATCACGAAATAATTAATGTAAATCTTATTTCTTAGTGACTTGAACTATCTTGTCCGTTTTTCGTCAAGCATTCTCTATTTGAGTTCAACTGACTCAACCCTGAAACTTCAAATGCGAAGTACCATTTTCCAACTAAATCTAGTCCACTTTAGACTCTTTTGACAAATAGTGCAGACCCTGATCAGAGGGTTACACACTGTTTGTATGGAACATTTTCATGTCACTGATAGTTTCTTTCAAGACAAGAAATTTATTGAAATTGAAACTAAACTGTTTTTTTATTAAACGCCTGTTTTAACAAAGTTGTATGTATTCAATGGCGTTTTACAATACATGAAATACATCAGTATAGATTGTTAAAAAAAAGAGATGATAATACAATATATAGTTTTAAGACAAGTTTAATATCTCGTTAATCATATAATTAAAAAGTAGTTATATACATTAATTCTAAGAAATGGTACTTAATTTTAAAATAAATGAAATAAATAATAATAATAAAATAATGATGAGGATTTGTGTAAGATGATTTCTGGAAGATTATTTCGGAATGAATGGATGGATGAATTGGGCTGTACGACAATGCCACACAAAACAGGTCATATAGCGTCGATGAATGTTGATATGAAATGATGATGATTTCAGAATGATGATTTCAGAAAGATTTGTGGTGGATAATTGTCCGCGTAGTTATAATACATTTCACCATTTTGTTTCCAAGAACAACTGGTGAGAAACCTGCCTCTTTGCTAGTGTATTATCCACCTTAATAGAACATGCATTAGATTACACGATGCATTAACCATTGGTCTGCCGATCGCTACTTTACTGATTTTTGAAAACAATTTAGATCCAGATCAGACGCCGCGTAACGCGGCGTTTGATCTGGATACAAACTGTTCGACCCTCGTCTTTATTTTTTACTTATAAACCTGTATTAAAGAAAATTTGCAGACGACAATTTCGAAGCAGACGATATCACCACAGGATAAGGGTTAACACGGTTTTTTTTCTGTCGGACCTTTGTGTATACCAACTGTCCCTGTAAAACGGTATTAACTATTATAACACATATCTTAGGGGAGGCTTAAAAGGATAATATCCACCTATAAACCAAATATCCTAGACAATGCTGACACCTAACTTGATAATAAGCTATAACTTATTGTCAAATTTCTACAGTGGAGAAAACGATATTCCTCCATCGTTTAAAGGCAAATGCAAATTTGTAAAGTGGAAAAAAAATGCCTTTTTTATTTAAGTTATTTATTTTCATCTGAGATAGCAACAGCTGCTTTCAACTTGCTTAAACTGGTTACCTATCTTAAACACTAGAAATATGGCAATGGGTTAAAATATATGACTTATTACACGATCTGTAAATAATGTGAATTACTATAGAGATTCTTCTATATTTACACCACAATTCAAAATGAAGAATAAGTGAGTCCAAGTAATAAAATAAAACCGGAAAGCCTCCGGTTCAATTTTCTTAAAGTGTTATCGGTACGACTAGTTTCACCCCATCACTGCCAAATCTTTCGTGACATTTTTCCTCTTCACCGCTTCATTGTCGTCTGCTTCAATTTTGTTGTCTGCAATATCGTTTCAAAGTTATTTTTAAGGCTGTATGACAAAAGCTCGATACAATTGCCAAACAGTTTGGATCTTGATCAGGATCCAATATGCTTGAAAACGCGCTTTTAAGCGTCATTGAGAAGGAAATGGTTAGTTGACAAAACTCTCAATTAGCAAACCCGCACATACTCTTTAATTACCCTCATGTTTGGGGCCAGATGTTCACAATCCTGTTATTGGAAAGAAAAAGTTCAGTACATGTACATTCATGAGTGTAAAAAAAGTCATGTCTATCAAACAAATCAGATCTACAACAACAAAATTTTCTTGTTTTGCAATTAAAAATATAAATATAAGTACATATAGTAAACAAGTTTGCATTTGAAATGATTTCTAGAGAAATCACTAACGTACGAGTACATTCCACTGTGCCGAACAAGTGCTACACCCATGGGAGACAACAATTGTTTGCGTTGTTCGGGGGAAGTCGTTATAGAAAGGGAAATTAGCTTACATTGCAAAAGGCTTGACTCCAGATCAGACGCCGCATTACGCGGCGTCTGATCTGGATTCAAACTGTTTGTTACTCGTCATTAAGTTTTTGCTGTCGAAATGTCCATTATGTTACTTTGAGAAAAAAAGCAGTCCAAAATTTTAAGAAAACGATATGTAGCAGTGAAAATGTAAGACATAATTGTCTTGTTTAGGGAACTGTGGCAAACGTCGTTGTAACGAGGGAGTCGTTGTTTGGAGGGTTGTTGAAGGGAGGGAGCACTATATTTAAATGTTAAAAAGTAGCTGGGTTTAGAAGGGATATAGTAACGTCCTCTCCGCTGTAAGGTTTGTTCTAGAAGTCCGGGTAATTTCGACTCTAGCTATACTGCGGGGCTACCATTTCTCCGGATTTTTTCTAAATCTTCGGATTTTTTTCTATTACATGGTAGCTTAAAGCAGGCTGAAAGGAAAGCGGAATGCGCATTAAGGTGCGTTCTGCTTTACTTCCGGTCTGGTTTAAGTAGTCACGTGTCAACGAAACTAGAAACAGGTGATGGGGTAAAGGTACGATTCGTAAAATCGCACTTGAAAAATGCAAATTTGGAAATCTAAGGATTTTTCATGTCAACTTATGGCAGCCTTGATACTGCGTTATCAAAGGTCGGCAGTATATGAAACATTGAATCCAGTTTAAACGCAAACAAAACACAAACGAATTCCAATAAAATGTAGAAAATGACAAGTTTTGATAATTTTTAATGTACAGCGCTTCTCTCTACAACGACACCCAAGGGAGACACAAATAGTGTGCATTGTTCCGAAGGAGTCGTTATAGGGAAGGAAAGAGGCTGAAATTTGCAAACAACTTGAATCCAGATCAGACGGCGTCTGATCTGGATTCAAGCTATTTGGCACTATTAATTAGATCTATTTTCCTTCTATCAAAATACTCACAAATATCTAACTTTGAGAAGAAACCGTAGACCACAATTTTAAGAAGTCAATATTGCAATATTGCAGTTGTGAAAATGTAAGACATAATTGTCTTGTTGTGAGAATTGCGGAAAGCGTCGTTGTAAGGAGGGATTCTTTGTTGGGAGGGTCGTTGTAGGGTGTGAACATTGAACATGTTAATCTTACTGGCAAACAATTTGGTAATTGATCTGACGCGGGATTTAACTGGCGTCTGATCAGCCTCCAAACTCTTTGCAATGGGAATAATAGATTTAAGCGTATTCGCGATTACGTCTTTTCAACTATATATGGTTCAACATACAAATACAGTTGCATGTACATGTAATAATAATATTGAACCTTTAGCTAAACAAGTTCCAACATTACTGAATGTAGCATTGTTGATTTATGTCTTATTTCTTATCCCATTCGCCAAATCGGTCTCACTTCTAGATCCAAACTCTTCAAAGCCGTTTTTACAGATAAATACGAAAGACTCAAGCAGGAAACGCAACACAAACAATACACCCACCTCTTAAGCAGAACACACACACAGTTATACCATAACAAACAGTCGCCGAAGTCTGACTTAATCAATGGTCTGTTTCCAATTAGCCATATACAGGATTCTTAATTTCTTTGGATTGATATGAAAAACATATCAGCAGAATAGGTTGTTATCTGGTAAAAAAACGAATCCGCAGGACAATTCTAACAAGATAACAACCCATTCGAGTTATTTATTTTTCTTAACCATTCAAAAGAATTGCTTATTCTATTTATTATATACATTTTAATGACGTTTTTACAGAGAAAATACACAAAATTAATTGTTCATGCGCGACGTCACATAAGATATTGTGACGTGATGTCACAAAACTGATATCGTCACTGCAACAGTGATACATGTATCATCACTTGTGATTATATCAACTGTGACGCATATGAAACTTATCTAACTAAGCTCTATAAATTATCGATAGATATACATAAAAACGTTGGTTATTTTGTAGTTTGTACAGTATATTGCACATTTGCAAACAGTATTGATTCTGACTAGAAGTCTCCTACAGGAATAGTGTTTTCCTAGGCCTTTGGTCTGGCTGAAACTGTTTACAGCTGAAATATTTGCTTAAGCAAAAACGTGTTTATTGAGGAAGAATAACATTGTTTCTTCTATGAAAGGCGTCTCCTTTAGACTTCTAGATTTAGCCCTTTCATAATCAAATTATTCGGGAGATTTTGACCCCTTCACCGCTTTATTGTCGTCTGCTTCAGTAATGTTGTCTGCAAGAAACATTTCAAAGTAACATTTAATGTTATATAACTGAATAAATATCGATAAAAATGTTTGCAAACGCGCTTTAAGGCGTCATTGAGAGTGAAAGGGTTAAATCCAAACTGTTTACAAGTCGCGCACCGAACTGAGACTCAAGTAGTACTATGTTGAATAAATTGATAATGATGTCAAATTTGAAATTTACGAAGAAAAGTTGCGTGTCAGTGCCTTACATTTATCATTTTCTGTATTTTTACTGTGATTGTATTTCCTTTCTTGTATGGCGAGAACTAGAAGCCTATATTCTTTATAAAAAAATGTTTTATAATTATGTTACAATAATTATGTCTTTGCTATGCGTATTTAAAGTCCCATTGTGTTTTCAGACCTTTTCTTAATGTCTGAAATACAATAACGGCTAATAATAATGTTTGAACATTCTTATGGGCCAAACTGATCTATGAAATGATGAAGACGGACCTACATCACCAAAAGGGGAGATTTAAAATCATAACAAACCGAAAATAGAATGTCTGATATAAACATTACCATACAGCTTAGTATCACGTGATACAGTCGGATTCAACTTCACCGTGTGCAACCGTTATCTACCTTCGCCCGTCCATCCATCAGTCAGTTAGACTATCACACGTTTTTGTCCGCTCTCTAACTCGAATATTTTTTATCCGATCTTCCACAAACATGCTGAAAATGTTTATTGATATAAAATCAAGGTTTAGTTTGCTTACTACTAAAATCGCATAAGGTATTTTTGAGTTATTGCCTGTTTATTAATAAAAAATGACTGTTTCAGTCATTTTTGCACTCTAAAACAAACAGCTTTTATAGGATATTCACCAAACATGCTGAAAATATTTATTCATATAAAATTTAGGTCTAGTTTGATTATTACTAAAATCGCAGGTGGCATATCTGAATTTTTGCCCTTTATGTATTAGAAATGACTGTTTTCAGCAAATTTTGCTCTCCACCACAAATACTTTTTTTTAATCTTCACCAAACTTGCTGAAAGTTTTCATTAATATAAAATCAAGGTTAGGTTTGAATCCTACTAAAATTGCATGAGGCATGTTGGAGTAATAGCCCTTTAATTATTAAAAAATGGCTGTTTCAGCCTTTTTTGCTCTCTAACACAAAGAGTTATCATTGGATCTTCACCAAACTTGCTGAAACGCTTTATTTATATAAAATCTAGGTCCAGTGTGATTATTACTAAAGTCCCATAAGGGTTATCTTAGTTATTGCCCTTTATGTATTAAAAAGGACTGTTTCACCATTTTTGCTCTCTAACACAAATACCTTTTTTCCTTGACCTAGATTTAATACCAATACACGTTGTCAGCAAGTTTAGTGAAGATCCAATAAAAAGTGTTTGTGTTAGAGAGCAGAAAATGCTGAAACAGTCATTTTTTAATTATTCAAGGACAATTACTCAGACATGCCTTATGCGATTTTGCTAGTTATTGAACCTGACCTAGATTCTATACTAATAAACATTTGTAGCAAGATTGGTGAAGATCACAAAAGAAGTGTTTGAGTTAGAGAGCGGACAAGGCTGAAACAGTCATTTTCAGCAAATTCAAGGTAAAGATCCTCCGTAATGATTTTAATCGCTTACCCATGGTGAATAATATGTACACGTTGTCACTGGATCAAGTAGTGTTTAACCCTGTGCCCATTGGTCGTAACTTTACGGGAGTTTACAAACTGTTTGAATCTAGAAAGACGCCGCGTCACGCGGCGTCTCATCTGGATCCAAACTGTTTGACACTCGTCTTAAGGTTTGTTTAATTAAAACAATGCATACATCTAAACTGAACAAATTTTGCAGACGACAATGTCAAAGCAGACGTCTGTGCAGCAGAATAAGGGTTAACAGGGTAATTCTCAGTGCTCCAGCTATACACATGTAACCGGGAGTAATCTGAACTAATCTAACATTTTCTCACTCATTTCAGCACCGAATGCTATGGTGTTACAACTGATTAAACCGTCTATTCGAGGCAATTTTAATGAGTATGACACCATTGGGTTTAAAAGCAGAAATAAAGATTTTAGTTTTTCGAAATACTTCCGTTATCTGGAGCCCAGTATTTACAGAGTTGTCCTTCTTTCCATTCACAAGGGAGGCTTTTTAATTTGTGCAGCACAAAAATATTATAAATAAAATTTAAAAAGCGAATTTCTTAGATAAAGCCGGTTTTTGTGAAGGAATCACGTCCTACGTAGTTCAAATGGGACCCCAAACAACCGTTTTATGCAGGTTTCTCAAAAACACAATGCGGCTTTAATACAGTGGGGAGAAGGTTTTTTTGCGATATACAGTGGAGAAGACGCTATTCTTTTCCAATAAACACATTTTACGCCTAAACTATTATTTCCTGTGCAAACATTTTGGAACCAGGTCAGACGTCGGGATATTGCTCAAACATGTTTGCCTATCATATTTAAATAATTGGTCCGAATTGTCAACACGTTTTCATTGTCTACATTCTGAGTTTTATGCATTGTTTTTGCGTTTCGTTTGCATTGAAACGGGGTAAGAATAACTTCTCTTCCGCTGAAGATTGTATTGGAACAAACATTGTCTTTTTAACTGGTTGTGTTAAATCAATGACTTTTTACGTCAAACCAGATACCTGTTTGGTATCATTGTATATATACAATTACAGTGGTGAAGACGTAATTCTTTCTCGTTTAAATTCACACGTAACGCAAACGCAATTTAGCAAACTTTATGAAAATACATTACAATATACAAATTTCTAACGAAAAATATTCTTTTTCAGAAGCAAACACTTTTGAACCTGATCAGACGCCGGATTACCTGACGTTTGATCTGGCTCCAAACTGATCGCAGAGAACATAATTGTTTGAACATAAACGCGTTTACGAGGGAAATATTAACGTCTTCTCCACTGTAAGTGCTCATGGCTTACTCTGGGATTATTTTTACTGATATTGATAGGCACACCATATACAGTGGAGAATCTGTTATTCTTTCCCGTTTAAACGCAAACGTACGCAAACGCAAAGCACTAAAACGTAGAAAAGAACAACTTCTGGACAATTCTGATATTTCATGTTTATCTTGGTGGCAAACAGTTTGGAGCCTGATCAGACGCCGGGTTACCCGGCGTCTGATCTGGCTCTAAACTGTTTGCACTGCAAATAATAGTTTTAGCGTAAACGCGTTTATTGGGAAAGAATAACAGATTCTCCACTGTACGACAGCCGTAAGAGGTTAAAGCAGTCGTAATCCCTACAGGGAGGGCGGCTAAATAAATACATCTCGGCATGACAATAAACATCGACATTGGCTGGATCACATATCCTCCTAGGACTAATATGCTTTGTTTGGAATAATAGTTCATCAATCGTTGTGTCGTAAATAATGGTTTTACTATTGATAAAGTGGAATAAACGCGGAGAAAAGGTATATCCCAATAAATGCGTATAGTTTTAACTCTTTCACTGCCAACGGCGCCAAAACGCGACTTTGTAAACAGTTTGGATCCTGATCATACGCCGCGTTGCCCGGCGTCTGATTAGAATCAAAACTGTTTGACACTCATATCGACATTTCTTCAGTCAAAACACGCCGAAATCTGACTTTGAAAATATTGCAGACGACACTATTAATGCAGACGATATTTTGGCGGTAAGAAAGTTAAAGCAGACGGTAAAACTTGACAGCGAAAGAGTTCAGTAGTATATACATTGCAAATATTTTAGAGCTAGATCAGACGCCGAATGCCCAGACGGCAGATCAGGGTCCAAACTGTTTGCCATTTACATATGTAATCACATCGTCAGAAATATCAAAACGTAGTTTTTTTTCTCAATTTGTTTGCCCGCGTTTGTATTTCGTTAATATATCACGACCATATATCGGTAACATAATAGTGCAACAGGGAATATAAGAATCCACTATCAGACAACGCATAACGCGGCGTTGGATCTGGATTCAAGTTTTTACATATGTAAACCATTTCTTAATTTTATCTCCCTATAACAACTCCCTCCGAATAACACACGCAATATTTGTCTCCCGTTGGGGTTTTTTTGTAGAGAGGGAGCACTGTAAACAAATGTTTCACGTAGATATGGATGCACGGTCATGTATCGGATAAAAACCCTATTCAATACGGAACTATATACCTATCTCCCCTAAAATCAAATGCAAATTAGTTTATCGTTGCCAAAGATCAGCTCCGCCCTGCCAGGTGAAAACAATCGGCCTATATCATATCCCAAATGTGTCTGGTAAACTAAGTGTACTCAAACAAACGATGAATGTTTGTTTTGTTCTGAGACACACGTACTTGGCGGTATGCTAGAAATTCCATTTGCGATATTGACATTATATTCTAAATGTATACATAAGATCTTCTTAGCCAAGCTATGTGGTAAATATTTGGCAAGCACTTTGTATTAGCAAATTGACACTGACATTGCGTAGCAGGCGCATTTAACAACGTGTAACCCGTTATGTGAACCAAATGAAGTTTTTCAAAAAATGTTCTTCAATAGCAAACACATTTTCGGGAGGGATTTGAGGGCGAACGATTCCTTTGTAACCCGACATGGGTGGACGGAACCCTCGAATGTTTGTTCAAGCTGTTCCATGAAACTGAAGTGCTGTCATTAAGTATTTATTTTTACACTGTTACTCGATTTAACTGATCAAGAAGTAATCAGTTCCTATGAGTCAGGAATCAATGCCCATGCCTTAGATTCTTCTACAGCCAAGAGGACCTAAACTACAACACATGTATGTCAATTCCGAATTTTGACCAGCTTCTTATTGGCGAATGTGGGCATGGTTCCTGTCCCCAAAATTACACCCCTTAGAATCTGAATAACAGGGATCCGTTTAATAAAACATCGTACGACGAATGTTGTAGTAAGTCAGATTATAAGATATTCAATTATAATCTATTTCTCCATATTTTCCTGTCTTGTGACATCTATTTGGAATCTTCTTGAAAAACAATTCCAAAGAGATGTCATATGACAGTATTATATAGAGAAATCAGAAATTAACTGTATTTTAAAGTTTTGACTTACGACCGTGTTTGTCGTACGAATGTTTACGAAACGGGTCCCTGGTGCGCCGGACGAATTTCGTAAAAGGGCAACCTTTGACAGCCATCCGTTTGAAGCCCAAAAAGGCTACATACTCCCTCAAAAGGTTATCAATTTGTACCTTTAAGGTTTATCCAATTCTGCCTCTAAAGGTTCAGCTATTTATTCTTTCCAAAAGCTTATTTATCAAAAGTTTGATTCAATTCATCAGATTGATTGAATTGTTTCGCCAAAATACTATTCAATAATATACAAATGATGATCTGCCCCAGCAGGACCTCAATCTTCAAACTCCACACCACAAGTCTGGCGACAGCATTATCGGCAGCGCAAGCGGCAATGACTTCTGTGAAATCAGTATCCAGGTGCTGCCCTGACTGCCGTAACACCAGACCCATAAGGTGAGTTAACATTCAATTATGCAAACTCTCCAATTACTCGCAACTACAGCACCCCTCTCTGCAACGACGTCCAACGGGAAACAAGAAATATGTGCTTCGTTCGGAGGGAGTCATTATAGGGAGAGACATTTTCAAACAGTTTGAATCAAGATCAGACTCCGCGTGACGCGGCGTCAGATCTTGATTCAAGCTGTTTGTCATTCGTCATTGAGTTTTAATCAGACGACATTGCAGTGGTGAATAGGTTGGACATACTTGTCCTTTTTAGGGAACTGTGACAAGGGTCGTTGTAATGGGGGAATCGTTGGGATGGCCGTTGTAGATAGAGAACTGTTTATTATTTAGTAATAACTGCAATTATCTGCAGCTTATAGACTAAGATCGTCAAGGTACAATGATAAAAAGTTAGCCCTTCCCAAAAAACGTGTTTAAGAGAAAACCATTATGTCCATCGCCATCGCAAACAGTTTTGCGCCCTGATCAGACGATGAGTAATCCGGTGTTTGATTCATGCTCCAAACTGTTTACAACTCAAATTTAAATGAATGATTCTTCTCTATTTCTATTTATTACTTCTACGCCATCAATACTGATGATTATGAGAAGGGGCACTTTTTAGGTGCACCATTGATGAATTGTTACGAACTTTAAAACAAAGGTAAATGTCTCAAACAAATTTGGATGGGTTTGCGTTTCATATAAACGGGAAAACAATAACACTTTTGACTTCCATAAGTTGATCATGAAAATTTCCTAAGATTTTCCAAATTTTCTATGTTAAAAGTGCGATTACTTAAGGTAGCTGTTGACGATCGATACTGCAAGCGGATTTTTCTAATTAATTGTCGTGATTGATGATTTTCCCCCAATTTTATAGCTGACGGATGAAAATGGTTCACATCCCATCAGAATATGCCAATTTACAAAAAATATTTTTTACGATTTTATAAGAACATTTAAAACAATTCAAACAACGATATCAAAGCCATCTTTATTTGTAACATGATTAAAATTGCCCAAAATACTCTTTATAAACATATCTAGGGATCCTTGTCTCAGAATTTTAAAATACCGCTTCAAACCTTTGTTATGTAACATCAACGATTTGTTACGGTTTAAAGTCGACCACTATTACGTAACGCTTTAAAACGGACCACTGGAGCTACTTATACAGTTTCTGAGACACTGTTCCATCGGGGAGATAATACCCTTTCATCTGCTTCAAACCGTACGAAAATTGAACCCCAACTGCGAAAGTTAGGGGTGTTCAAAAATACCGCTTGCTTCAAATTATGTAATGCCGGAAACTCCAATTAACTGACTGGTGTGTCAATTAGGCTCTCGTGACCACCCGGTATCAACTAAGACCTTCTTTTTCAACAAATAACATGACCCAGTTTATGATCAACTATTTCGTTAAACTCCGCCCCAAATTAACAAAGCCAATCCTATAAAAAAAATAACGATTTTAATACGGTAAAAGTCGTAAATCACCTCTGACAGCTTCGGAATAAACCACCTATCTAGTCACGTAATCTACGCAATTGAGGCACCCAGCGGGGATTCTGACGCGTGATTTACCGGTACAATGACCGCGAAAGCAAGTGAGAATTTGGTAACTTGTAGAAAATACCTTTATCTATCAGGATTTGTAAAAAAGTATAAAACGACTATTTTACCATTTATTTCGTAAAACGCTACCTTAAACATGTTGAAAGAAAAGCAGAATACGCCTCAAACTTTCAGTCTGCTTTAAGCAACCAACAGCTTGGATAAAAAAAAACACGTTGATTTCAGAAAAATCCGGAGAAATGGCAGCCCTTCGTCTTCTCTACGGTACTTCACTAACATAAACATTGTCTGATGTCCATTGAATAGGACTGTCTAGATAAACAGTCTAGTGTCAATCAGCTACGTTCTGTATTTACCAGTATAGCTGCACCCTTCAACGCTAATGCCAAACAATTTGCAAACAGCTAACGCATTTATTATTTCTATCGACCGGTAATCCAGTCGGTCGGTTTATTGCTGATTGCTGGAGGTATTGTGTTCGCCGTTTAGGAGGATGTCATTTTGTTTCTTTTGTATCTTTATTCAACTTTTTTTTTTTAGATCTAATTGTAGTTAATTTGTCTTTTCTCGCTTTGTATGTACATTTATGTAATTTCATGTGAAGCGCTTAGTGAAAAGAGCGCTATATAAATCTGGTATAAGAATAATAATAAAACGCAGATATTACATATTACACTCTGCAGTACCAAAGATAAGAGTGAAAAAAAATGAACAAATTCAATATGTTCTTACTCAAATCAGCACAGCACCATAGGGTTTAATGCAAAAGTTAAGATTTTGTTTTTGAAATACAAGCCTTATCTTGGGCTCTGACTAAGTCGTAATTAGGGATAAACACAATCATATCAAGTATCTAATATAAACTAGTCGGATTTTGAGGAAATCGAACTCCTAAAGGCATGTTTAGGGAAAAGTTGACAGGCCACCTTTTTATCATAATTGAAGTGTGCTGAATCCATTTAGGGTGCTTGTCACCCTCTCCGATGCATTGAAAGCCCAAAAATGGTAAACAACAAAATGGGCGCCGAAACGCTAATTTTTGCTATTATATCTGGTCTTTTTGGGATCAAATAAACCTAATATAGAATGACATAAGTGTAGATGAACTTAAAAGTTCATCTTTAAATGTTCATTCAGAAGCCAACAGTGACTTTGTTATGTAAATTTAGGTAGGATGTTGAAGACGATATGTTTTTCTTCAAACATGTTTATGCTAAAATGCATTGTGTATGTTGCAAACAGTTAAGAGTCATTAGACACCGGGTTACTTTACGTCACATCATTTTCACACCTGTGTTGAATACAAAATGCTGTTAATTTAAAAGAATATCATCTTCACGGCGAGACAGCGTTTGAAATGTTTCGATATTTCGAAATAGTTACATGAACGTTTTCCTAACCCGGCGGCTGATCAGGTTCAATATTGTTTCCCACTTAAATAAAATTAAACTGTCAGAATTAATTTTCCTTTTTTTATTTTCTTCATACTATCGCATTGTGTTTGCGTTTAATTCCGTTTAAACGGGAATGAATAACGTATTGCACCAACATAAACATTGTCTGACGTCCATTAAATAAGACTGTCTAGATAAACAGTCTAGTGTCAATCAGCTTCGTTCTGTATTTACCAATATATCTGCACCCTTCAGTCTGACAACGCCAATGTCAAGCAACTTGCTAACAGCCGACGGAGACGTTGTATATTACACTTTGCAGTGCCCCAGTCAAGAGGGAGAAAACTGAATAAATTCAATATTTTCTTACTTATTGTGTTACTACTCATTAGAATCGTCTCGCAGAGACGATTCTAATGAGTAGTGACACCATAGGGTTTAATGCAGAAATAAAGAAATTTATTTCTTAAATACTCGCCTTACCAGGGGGCTCTGACTCAGTCGTATTTAGGGAGAAACACAATAATATCAAACATCTAAAATGACACAGGTGTTGCTGATCTTCAACAATTCTTCTATAAATGACCATTCAGAAGCCAGCAGTGATTTTTTTAGGTAAAATTAGGTGAAGCTTGGAAGTCGTTATTTTTGCCCAATACTGTAAAACAAGTATTTTTTGCATAATGAATATTTCGCGTAAATGTGATTTTGTATTAATTCGCGATACCATGGTTTCGCACGTTTTGGCTCATTTGCACTGTGTCTGTTGCAAACAGTTTAGAGCCTAATCAGACGCCGGGTAACCCGGCGTCTGATCAGGCTCAAACGTATTTGCAACTCAGACTTTAACATATTGCTGATTGCTCCCAATAACATTAATTTTATATACTTCACTACAGTAGAAAAAACAGCTTTCTGCAATGAATGACAGGCATATTTTCCAGAAGTAATTTAGATTGGAGCAGCAGTAGAGATGGTCAGACATATTACTTATAAATCAAATTACAAGTTAGACTGAAACCTATCCGATATCGCAGTCAACCGTTCTAATCATATCGTACATCATTGTCTATTGCCACGCGTGTCATCTTCGGCACGTCTGGATAGAAAACAAATCAATTTTGGGAAGACAAACAGTGGATCTATCACGTCTGTTGTAAATTGCAGAGGACATTATTCTTGTCCGCTTAATTACTCTTTCGCTGCCAGATGTTATCGTCTGCTTTAACCCTCTTACATGTACCGCCAAAATATCGTCTGCATTGGTAGTGTCGCCTGTAATATTTTTAAAAGACAGGCGACAGTTTTAAGCAAGGTGACAATGAAGTAGAAAGCTGCTTTAGGAGCTTACTGTTTTACTGTTACCTTGCTTTAAGCAGTCACATATCGTAGACACCTTATAACTAACACAATTTAAGTGTCGTAATAGGGAGGTTGTACTGTATGCTTTTGACTGGAACACTATTTGTGAAGGACGAGATTACTCGTTTCTAGGACTCAGGCTCTTAGGTTATAAAGCATTCGAGTTGAGTCTGAGTTTTGTTCTCAGTCATTTGAGTGGTAATATTTGAGTTTAGGTTCAAATCTGACCCATCAAATGCCTGAGAAAGAGCTCAGATTCAACTCAAACGCTTGTTTACCTTTGGGCGAGTTGTTAATATATACTATAACTTTTATGAAAGTAATCATAACAAGAATAATAGGGTCCAAGGTTATAAAGCTTTACAGTTGAGACTAAACTCGTCCCAATCATTTGATTGGTCAGATTTGAGCCTAGGCTCAAATCTGACCAATCAAATGCTTGGGAACACACTCGGACTCAACTAAAACGCTTTATAACCTCGGAGCCAGTAAGCAGATGGTTAGTGGTGGCAAAAAGGATTGAAACTAAATTGAATACGTGCGATAAAAGAAATACCATACGAACGATTGTTATATGCCATTTACTTTGATTGTGTGATCGAAAAGCTAACCACCGTTCGTCACGATCTTGACATTCAAATAGAAGAAAAGTTCATAACAACTTCAACCAGCATTTTCTCCGCCATTATGGCGTCGTAATTTGTCTATCACAATTCTCTACCATAATATCGTCAGCTTGCCGAAGTAGTAAGCATTTGCCATAAACATTTCCTCCTTTAAACTTCAAATGGACATCTCCTTTTTCAAATATAATCTAGTCATTTTTTTAATTCTTGCTGCTTGCTGCATTGTACAGTGCTCACTCCCCTCAACGGCCCTCTGAACAACGATTCTTTCCTTACAACAACGCTTACCACTGTTCCCCTATGCTCCCTCTCTACAATGACCCTCCGAACACCGATTCCCTCTTTACAACAACGCTTGTCACCGTTGCTCAAACAAGACATTTTTCTAATCTTTTCGCTTCTGCTTAAAATTGTATTCTGTTGTGTTTCTAAAAGTTACAAATCTGACATTTTGACCAAAGCAACACAATGACAAGTGACACACAGCTTGAATCCAGACCAGATGCCGCGTACCGCGGCGTGTGATCTGGATTCAAACTGTTTGCAAATATAAGCCAATGACCTACCCTATAACAACACGCACTGTATTGCAAAATGACGATGTATACCTAAGAGGTTTTTTATTTATTGGTAAAGAATAAGCTCTTCTGCACTGAATATTACAACTGGCACTAAATAACGTGACTGATTTTCCGCAATTTGTAAACAGCTTTGTTGCAATAAACTCGTCTTGATGTGTAAATATAGATACACATTACCAGTTGACAGTGCGGTACAGGGTGATGTATTCAACTTGACGCGTTTTTGACGAAAATAGCCGATTTGACCAGCGCATTGGCGCGAGTCTGACCTGTTGTTTCCGCCAAAAATGTCGAGAGCTTAATACAACACACTGTAGCGCACTGCCAACTGGTGATGTGTTTATTATATTCCTTGGTTACACATAAAAACAACTAAAACAGTTGTTAAAATCATTTTATATACAGAAACAAAAGATATTTGAGACAGAAGCAGAATTATTGTATGCCACAAAGAATAACGCAGTACTTGTACATGTACGTAAATGACGTCACGCTAAATCGAAAACGAGGTAGGAGAAAAATACATGGTGGCTGGTACAATGGGGCTGATACAGACTCTTGTATTTTACTGTGTAGATACACGCGGAAACGCTCGATAGTATAAGAAGGCATATACATGTAATAAAACCAATTGTCCAGCGGGGTTCTAGAGACAATAAAAGGATGAACTTACATCATGACACTAATGAGATATCTCCACGGGGCAAGCAGTATCTCAAATGAGTACTTCACACGCTCAACGGTCAGAGTAAAGCGTTATTCTTTTCTGTTTAACCCTTTCCCTTATAGAAGCGACTTTTAGCACTTGTATTTTATTCATCCGCTGAAAAAATAGTTCCAATATATACCGTAACAAATACGTGTCATATTTAATAATTTCCTTATTATAGCAGGTAATAGCTTAAAGAAGGCTGAAAGTAAAGCAGAATGCGCCATATGGCGCATTCTGCTTTACTTTCAACCTGCTTTAAGTAGTCACCTATATTCAAAGCTAGAATTAGGCTATGGGGTAAAGGGTTAAAGGCAAACGAAACGCAAACGCAAATCACTAAAATGTAGGAAAAAACAATTTATTGACCTTTCTAATTATTTCTTTTTTATCTGAGTGGCAAACACGGCGTCTGATCTGGCTCCAAAATGTTTGCAATGGAAATGAAAGTTTTCGCGTCAAGTCGTTTATTGGGAAAGAATAACGTTTTCTCCACTGTACATTTATTTTATGTATTTACCCTGACTTATTATCGCCGCTTTGAAATTGTTTTCGGCATAAAATATAAGGACATTTTTAAATTGACGAAACTTAAAGATGTGTGTCAAACAGTTTGGATGCATATCAGTCCCGCGTGGATCTGGACCCACACTTTCTGTAAGTAAAAAACTCAAGTCACGATTGGTTGAAAAAGATACAAATACAAATTAAAAGGAGGGCACTGGTCGTGTCATTAGGATTAAAGGGTCATTGGACTTTGAAGACAATGCAATCAAAGAACAGTCGCCGCATTGTACAGAGTAGAAGACTGTATTCCTTTTCCAATAAACGAGTTTACTAACAAGTACTTCATTTACGAACAATTTGGAGCCTCCACTACTTTATATAAGTACAATTCATTTGCAAACAGTTATGATCCTGGTCAGACGCCGCGTATCGCGGCGTCTGACTATGATCTAAACTGTTTGACACTCACTTCAATATTCCTTTTGTCTAAATTGCTAAACTTTAAATTGGAGAAATAAAAGCAGATGGCATATGTTTAAATTTGATGATGCCATGGCAGTGAAAAGGTTAAGAATGAATATGATATTTATTGCAGATCGCAGACATGGTAATATACTATGAAGCAGACTAGTTTATCAGTCATCTAAAACGAGGTTTCGAAGACGGTCAGAGAGCGGCTTAGTGGATATCTATATCTGACAAAAACGCTCGTATTTGCCTTTATAATATTATGATCTATCAGATATATAGTAACATATACAGTTGACGCTATTCTTTCCCAATGAACGCGTCTGTCTTAAAATGTTTGCTTCAATTGCACAACTTTTAGAGCCAGATCAGATTCCGACTAACTAATGCTAGGTTCACACCAACGGCGCTTTGATGGCGCTTTAAAGCGGCATGCAAAGCGGCACCAAGGCGTAACAAAGCTTGATTAAAGCGTCAGGGTCGTAATAGATCGTGGGAAAGCTTGGAGTAAAGCGGGACATTCGGCAAGAGCGCCCAATTTTTTAAAACTGTTTAAAAATTTGGGGCGCTCTGTCACGAATTGATTAAAGCGCCTAGAGCGTATCAAAGCTTATCAAAGCTTAATAAAGCGTAATAAAGCTCAGCAAAGCTTGACTCAAAGCGTAGGAAAGCTTAACAGAGCTTGGTTCAAAGCGGGGACCCCATTCTTCACGGTCTGTCACCACTTGAGACGCTTCGTTAAGATGTCTCAAGATTTGTTACGATCTGGCATGAAGATCTGACAAGAGGTTAGACGCTTTCATCAAGATCTGACACGCTTTGTTACGATTTGTTACGTCTTCATAAAGGACTCTCACGCTTTCCCACGAAATGAGACGCTTCGATCAAAAATTGACACGTTTTGTTAGGCTTTGTTACGCTTGGCAAGTTTCTTCACGCTCTCTCACGCTCTCAAGGGCTAGGGTGTAGTTAAACAAGAAGAAGGCAAACATCATGTCTTCTTCAGATAGATCATGCTCTGGTACATCTGGAACTTCTGTATCTTGGTGTTCCGCCATCGTGTTCTGGAGTTAAAGATGCAATGATTTTGTGGAACTTCTGCATATTTATATAGGCTCTGGATAAAAATCGGCATGCAATCGGCGATCTTGACATGTTCCAATGCGTAACAGAGCTGCATAGAGCGTAACAATGCACAACAAAGCTTGATAATCGTATCAGAGCCTGATTTAAAGCGCCATCATCGCATCAAAGCGTAATAAAGTGTAATAAAGCTTATTAAAGCGTGATTTAAAGCGTAACAAAGCCTGATCAAAGCGGGACCAAAGCGCGAGGAACCGTAACACGTCGGGAAATAATTCGTACCAAAGCAGCAACCAATTCGTATCAGTGCGTATCAGAGCTTATCAGAGCGTAAGAGATCTTGATATTTTTGAAAAAGTTAACGAAAATGACGACGCTTTGCTCGCCGATTTAAAGCGCGACATTCGCCGTTGGTGTGAACCTAGCATAAGCTTAAGAAATGTTTGCCTTTAAGATGTAAATAATAATTGAAAATGTGTGATGTTCTACATTTTATGGTGTTTCGTTTATATTCACGTCCATTGTTTTAAAAAACAAGCGGGAAAAAATGACATTATCTCTACTGTCACTTTCATCTGCTTCAACATTACTCTTTATGATATGCGTCTCCGATGGCTGCCACATGCTAACATAATAATTTATAGTATAATTCATCCTCTGAATCGTACAGTGGAGAATCTGTTATTCTTTCCCAATAAACGCGTTTACGCTAAAACTATTATTTGCAGTGCAAACAGTTTGGGGCCAGATCAGACGCCGGGTTACCCGGCGTCTGATCAGGCTCTAAACTGTTTGCCACCAAGATAAACATGAAATATCAGAATTATCCAAAAGTTGTGCTTTTCTACGTTTTAGTGTTTTGCGTTTGCGTACGTTTGCGTTTAAACGGGAAAGAATAACAGATTCTCCACTGTAAACTAGTGAATACGTTATTCGTCCTCATTTACACGATTCCGGACGCAAACGCATTGCAATAACATGTAAAATATGTCACTTATTAGACATTAATTTTTTTTTTATTTTAGTGGCAAACATTTGGGTTTCGTCGGTGTCTGATCTGGCACCAAACTGGTTGTTAATGAAATCATTGTTTTATAATACACGTGTTTATTGAGAACGAATAATGTCTTCTCAACTGTAAGAATAGGCGAGAGGCCGACAGAAACTGTAACTGAACCGATTGATTATTGCTGAGAACTGACTGTTGGTAAATGTATATAACTACATTTGTACATTATTATCTATCATGAAGATGGCAAGATCGGAGACATCATACCAAAGGAGTTATTTATAAATGAGACATCTGTTTCGACATTAATGGATACTTCTATGATACAGTGGAGAATTCGTAATTCTTTTCCGTTGAACTATTGCACTGTTTCCTCTCCCTGTTACGATCCGCTTTGTAGTAACGTTGCCAGTGATATCGTCGCCTGCTATAGTTTTTAAACTAAGCTTTAGAGCTCTTTTTAACTGATTTACAAATCGATGGTGACCCTTTCACTCTCAATGACGCTTAAAATCGCGTTTGCAAACAGTTTGGATCCTGATCAGACGCCGCGTCATGCGGCGTCTGATCAGGACCCAAATTGTTAGACACTTGCATTGAAATTTCTAGTCATACTGCCTTCTATTTTACTTTGAAACGATATTGCAGACAACAAACTTGAAGCAGATGAAAATAAAGAGGCGAAGGTTAAAAAATATCCCTAATAATTTAAGCATGAAAGGGTTTATGTCAAACAGTTTTGATATTTATTGGACACCTAGATATGTCGCCTTTTGGTGCTATTGGAAGTAAAAGAGTAAAACATAAACGCAATTTAAATCTTACTTTGCATGATAGTGCAGCTAAAGTATTACAGTGGAGAATGTGTTATTCTTTCCCAATAAACGCGTTTACGCTCAAACTATTATTTGCAGTGCAAACAGTTTGGAGCCAGATCAGACGCCGGGTAACCCGGCGTCTGATCAGGCTCAAAACTGTTTGCCACCAAGATAAACAAGAAGTATCAGAATTGTCCAAAAGTTGTTCTTTTCTACGGTTTAGTGCTTTGCGTTTGCGTACGTTTGCGTTTAAACGGGAAAGAATAACAGATTCTCCACTGTAATGTATTAACAAGGTCGCACCTTTGCAAACAGTTTGAATCCTGATCAGACTCCGCGTCACGCGGCATCTGACCAAACTCCAAAACTATTGACACTAGTGTCGAAATTTCGTCAGTCAAACATCCTTAAATCGAACTTTGGAACGACATTCCAGTCAAAAATACTGACTCAGACGACAATATTGCCGTAAAAGAGTTAACAATCACGTTTAATGTGGCGTTGAAATTGTTAACAGAACAGATCGGAACATTTTTTTTAACTATACATACAGTATATCATCAATAAAACATAAATATCACGTTATCCATTACTGGACCAAATATAAGAATACATTTAAGTCTTCGTGTCAGTACATGTATACATAATGTAATTATTTTAATTGGAGATAAACTTTATTAACTACTATTGTAACACTACAAATGAAAGTCAGAAGCAACCGGGAAAATGTTAAAGCATTGGTTTTATCAGGAGATCAAATGGATTAACCCTTTCACCGCCAGAATCGCCTAAAGTCGAATTTGCAAACAGTTTTGATCCTGATCAGACGCCGCCTTACGCGGCGTCTGATCAGGATTAAAACTGTTTGACACCCGTTTCGATATTTCTTATGTCATACGGTCTTAATTCTAACTTTGAAATGATATTGCAAACAATAATATTGAAGCAGACGACACAATAACGGTGTAGGGGTAAAAAACTCAAAAATAATTTGGCGGTGAAAGGGTTAAGTAGACAGTACAGTGGAGAATCTGTTATGACTCCGCGCAAGCTAAGGTGGCACAACGACGTAACGTCAAATTGCGTCAAATAATGAGGGGTTTTACGTCAAATATGTACAGTCGCATGGCAGATTACACGTTCATGTATATCAATAGAACTGTTTCTGTTATAATTTACTTTCAGCATATAATTAATGTAAACACATGCGGCGTATGATTCATTACAGTAAAACACATAAAATAACTGAACATTCTGCATCACGTTAAATGTGTATCTGAATGATAGAAAAAAAACTGCTGCATTAGACCTGGGCCCAAGGTGATAAAAAGTTTAGTTTGAGTTGTCTGAGATCGTTCTCAAGTATTTGTTCATTCAGATTTGAGCTTTTGAAAACCGAGTTACCAAATGCTTGAAAACAGTTTCAGATTCAGATCAAACTCTAATTGACATTTTGGCTTGGATATATGATAGAAGCTTAAAGCAGGGTGTAAATAAAGCGGAAAACGCCTTAATGCGCATCTGGCTTTACTTTCAATCTGTTTTAAGTGGTAACCTATCGTCAATACTAAAATCAGATTTATAGGATTTAAGACAGAGATTTCAGAATTCGCCTATGTACATGTATATAGTCTGATATCTGAATGGTGCCGTTTGACACGTCTACTTCATCACAAATATATATGACGCTTTTTGCGGGAACAGTTGCTTTAAAAAACTTAACTCGCTGAACTAAGCTTCGGTGAAACAAGTCATTGGTCAGAGCTTGTAAATAATTCCCATGTATAACGTTATGACCGGGTTGGAAATCTGAACGTCATTTATCACGACACGGTTAGCGCAGTCTAACTTTATTGAGACGGCTATCTCAGACGCCTAGAAACAACATACTTATACTAAAAATGCGCATGACGTTATTAACGTCAAAACCAGTAGGTGTGACATTTTCCTCCACACAGATAATCCTCGATTTAAAAATTACCTGTTATTCGATTGACTTAAAATTCGCAGTGCTTAAACTAGAGAAAAACCCAATTATGTCATTATATTTTGAAATCAATAATCTACGTCCGTCATGCATTTTAACCACTGCTAATATTTGCATTACGAATAAAACCGTTTAATTTTAAAAAGTGTGACATTTTCCTCCACACACGTTTTCAGTGATTTTATAAAAAGTTTATACACGAAATAAACATGCTTACGTTTGCGGCAATAAAAGAAAAACCCAATTTTATGGTTTAAATTAGCCTCTCCAAGTAAAATAAATGCTTAAAAAGCTTACCATCGCCGCGTTGATGTTAGAAAAACGCCGTTTTTCTTACGTCTTACAAATTGTAACAGTAGATAAAAGGCATTAGTTCTACGTCGTCTTTAAAATAACGCTTTCTCCTCCCGGGATTTTAAATGATGTCACATTTAGATCGTCGTTCATACTTTTCTCGGTCAAAATCGTATACGGTTATTTTGTAATCGACTTGAGACAACAGAGAGACGAGTTAAAGTGTTACGTCTCACGCGACGTTTTTTTCTGAAAAGTTCAACAGTTTCTTCCTCGTTAGATCGATTATACGAAAAAAGTAATTATACCATCGCATACGCCTATTTAAAATGAACAGTTTGATGTATAATGTTATGCATTTATCTTTTAAATTGTTTCAAAGGTAGCTGGCATGCTTCACCCGGCAAGCGCTTTTGACCTTGTGCCACCTTAGCTTGCGCGACGTCTATTCTTTCCCAATACATTTGTAAACGCGTTTACGCTAAAACTATTACATGTACGAGGGGTGATCAGGAAAAACGCGGAAAAGTGCTCTAAATTCTTTCTGAAGTATTGATTTTACTGAAATTTTGTGTTAATATACATTAAACCAATTCACATTATGCAATAATTTTTTACATCAGTAGCTTGCACATGCAAAACGTTATTGTTACAGTGGAGAATCTGTTAGTCCTTTCCCAATAAACGCGTTTACGCTAAAACTATTATTTGCCGTGCAAACAGTTTGGAGCCAGATCAGACGCCGGGTAACCCGGCGTCTGATCAGGGTCCGAACTGTTTGCCACCAAGATAAACAAGAATTATCAGAATTGTCCAAAAGTTGTACTTTTCTACGTTTTAGTGCTTTGCGTTTGCATACGTTTGCGTTTAAACGGGAAAGAATAACAGATTCTCCACTGTACTATGGTAACGTCAACTTGCCAACACCGGCCCAACGTTATATAACGTTCGTCAAAGTCAACGTAGCTGTTCATGATACGCGTTTCGCTAAAAACGCTCAGTCTTTTACCAAATACTCCCCATTCAATGAGATACACTTCCTGCAACGTTCTAGCCATGAAACACAGTCTAAATGAAGATGGTTGTATGTTGGATATTGCCTTCTGCACTGCCGCTGAAAGTTCATAAGTATCATCGAAGTGTGTTCCTCTAAGGTAGGTCTTCATTACCGGGAAAAGAAAGAAGAAACAGGGGGACAAATCCGGACTGTATGGTGGATGACTCAAAAACTCAAACCCTAGTTCTACATCATCGATTGAGCTTTGGTCTCTGGCGTGTACAGGCTGATCCACGTTTCATCAACGGTGACAATTCTGTCCATGAACTTTTCCCCTTCTCGTTCGAATCTCTTCAGAAGCTGTTCATAACATTCCACACGAAGTCTTTTCTGATCAGGATCACACATTCGACACATATTGTATTGGTTATGAATAATACCGGACACTGTACCGTAATTGTAGTCAGTTTTTGCAACAATAACCCTGATCGCGATGCGCCGATCATTATCCAGTAGCTGCTTTGCGGCGGCGACGTGAGCTGTGTTGAGCCGAATTATTCACACTACGAATTCTTCACACCTGTGAGGAATTCGTAGGAATTTCATACGAATATGTCACACATTTGTGAATAATTCGTACTTACTCTCAGCCCCCCCTGACAGTAGATACGAATTCTTCACATGTCGATTTTTTTTAAAAACGAATGTAAAAAATTTGTGCATACGAAAACGTCACTTTCCAAAAAGCTTTTAGCCACCAGATGGATAGGGGGACATATTAGGTAGGTTTGCTTTACTTGATAGATGTCTTATATTTCACATAATGACAAAACATATGTACTAGACTGCCTGTTTATATTGGGTCATAAGGTAAAAGGTCAAGGTCACATGGGGTACAAATGTCACATTTTCGGCACACGATATAATTAATTATAGACACATAAAACTGAAAAATAACATGGTAGTGGACCTTTCCACATTAAACTTAAATGTAAATGTAAACTTAAATGTACTATGTATTTGCTTTATTTCTGAGGGGCTTTCTCAATATTATTTTAATTGTAATATAACGCACAAGGGCATGTACTGTTTATTGGTTAATCGGATAACATTTAATGCTTTCCTTCTTTTTGCCAAGCATGCGTTCAATTTTACACTGATTGGAAGCAGCATCCTTCTGTTCCTTCAACCTGAGCTAATAGCCCTGTTTTTTTTCGTTCGCAAAAGCTTGTTAAACACAGACCCTGTTCCGGTGTAACGCAGTAGAATGACCCACCCCTTCTTAAATGACCCATGCATCATTTCTATACGTAGCACAGTGACCCGGGTCATTTTACTACGTAGAAAAATGACACCAGACCGTAGAAAAAAGGACCCCGTCGACTTGTAGTAGAATGACCCCCTCACGGTATTGGGTCCTTTCTTTAAATAGTATAAAGACCCGGGTCCTTTTGCACGGATGGGTCATTCTACTGCGTTACACCGGCATATAATCCGGTTCAATTTTCTCCCTTTCCTTCGTTCTCTTTCACATCGTCTATTAGTTGTTACCGGGACATAGGAGCTTCTAGCGAAAGCAGTGGCATCTTCGAAGAACATGCGCTGCTTGACATTAGGATAGGACCAGGGTTGGAATTTGTAAAGAAATGAAAGCCGATCTAATCTGTTGGAAATTATCTTTTTCGTCCTCTGTAGATTGAAGTAAAGCAAAAAGCGAAGCTAATAGCAAGTGCCGTCGATTATTATTCCTCTGAAAAGAATTACACTGTACTTAACGCCTGGAAGCAGAAATGAGTCGATATGCACACAGTGTAGGCCCGAACCAACCACTATTATTCCAGATTTATCTAAAAATAGGTCTTAAAGAAGAAGACGCAATTTTATCGATTCGCTTTGGCTGGTCTAGAGAGACTCTGTGCGCATAGATCATTTACGTTTTGGGGCAATAAGTAAAATCTTGCTACAACGCCTTGTGGGGTTTAGTAGATATAACGACACGAAAGTCCCGTGCGTACCAGCTTATCATAACTGTATGGTTTATCAATCGGATACAGCAAGTAAACTTTCAATGTCGTGTACATGTGTACATGTAAATACAGTGATAATTCCCAACAATGGTCCTCCTAACAACGACTCCCTCCTCACAACGACCATTGCTGTCGTTCCCTAAACAGGTCAATTATGCCTAACGCCTTTACTGCTGCAATATCGTCTGCTTAAAATTGTTGTCTGCTGTTTTACACAATGGATATTTTGACTGAAAAAAAAACTGAATGACTCGGGACAAACAACTTGAATCCAGATCAGACGCCGCGTTACGCGGTGTCTGATTTGGATTCAAGCTATTAACAAATGTAAGCCATTTTCCCTCCCTATAACGACTCCCCCGAACAATGCACTCCATTTGTGTCTTTCATTTGGGTGTTGTTGTAGAGAGGAATCGCTGTAGTAATGCGAAAATGGAAAACCATTTGCAGAATGTTCATTGTTCATTGGGCTTTTGGAGCTGAACTTAACACTTCGTGCCAGGTACGTTAAAATGGATTTTAGGCCGTGACAAAACTAGAATTATTGACACGCAAAGAGTGTAGACCAAATCCAGTCGCCGTCGCCACATAAGACTCTTTCCACGAATTCTATACACTAATAATAAACTTGGATGTGTTCGAATCAATTGCAAACGGTGCAGACCCTGATCGGACGCCGCGTCAGTTGGTGTTGTTGTTTCTGCTGAGGTTTATAGTCCCGCATAAGCTTTATCAGATTCGCCGCAGCTGATATGATCATACACTGTTTTCATTTCGATCAGTCTGGTTTTGTCATGGCAAGCCAAATTCATTAGTATGAAGTTAGGAGCGCTTCAATATATATATATATTTCTTTTTATAGATTTTTTTTTATGTATTTTGAGACCACCCCCAATTTTATTACATATTACGTTTTACATTTACATTTACATTTCAATGTGGAAAGGTCCAGTAATAGCACTTTGGTGACCATATAATTTACTCGATTCCGTCGTATCGGATATTATTCGGTCCGTCTGTACGATGCATTCTAAGAACTTTATAAATGTATGGACCGGTTTCTGTGTCACCAGCTGAAGGCAATGATGACACGTCGGGGTCGGTCAACTTACCGTAGACTGTCTGTCCGATCGTCCGACTGTCATGGTTTTGGTTTTTTACTGAAGTTTTAAAGGTGAAATTTCATTTAAAGAGTTTAATGAGTAGACGTGTATTGCAAACACAGTTCATAATTATTGTATAAACACCGTGAGAGGTATTCCCCTTTCTACTATTTTCCGAGAGATTCTGCCATTCCGAAGCTTTTGAAATTAAAATTTCATTAACGACTATCGCGGCAGTTTGTTCGAATTTTCAAACCATTCAGATTTTTATCAAATTCTGCATGTTGCTAGTATATACCCTGTTGTGCAGAAATATGAAATAAAATAGGGAGTCCCCGAACTGGTTCTTTTCTTAATAGCTTGTTTTTTGGTATACCCCTAATTTTCCAGAGAGACACGTGCTGTTGATAATAAAATCTCAGAACACCCCTCTTCAGCTTTGTAATTTTCCTTAGATATTGGGTTATTCATATGTTTTCATAAAAAAGAAAAGAATATGAGGAAGTAGCATAAAAACATGGAAACAACATTTTATTCGTCAATAAAGGGAATACATCAAATAGTTATTTTTCAAAACATTTCTCCTACAGTTCTTACATTCAGATTTTGCCAATATGTTTCACAAATATTAATAAAGCATTAATTTACTGAAATCACTAATTACAGTTATGGTTACCCGAACTATTTTTTCTACAAAATACAAAGTCTACATGTAGAGTAACGCATGTCTATCCAATTACATATAGGGCTATCTATAAATGATATATGTTAACCACTTTTAAATGTTAAAATGTGTCAAAATCCACTGTTTAATCGTCAGCAATATATCACTTTACAAGCATTATTAGTATATATAACTTATCGTGGACGCCAAATTATATGACCACACCATTAAGCTTTTTGAGGTAGGAAAAAATACAAATTTCAAATATAAACTATATTGAATTGGTTAAAGGGAGACAACACATCAGAAGTATTGCAACAGTTGCTTCCCTTTGACTGTAAAAAAATAGAAACTGGCGCGATATTCCTTAATCGAAAGAGATTGATGTATAAAAGTGTTTCGCATGAGGATCATAACTCCTGCATCAGTGCGGTGAGAGTAATTCCTTCTTTCCCTGTTTTCTGCCTACAACTCCGGTTCTACTATTGTTTATCAGATGAACTTTCATTTATGGAAATAGTTTGGTGAGGGGAAGTGCCTTGCACATGGTTCATAACTCTTGCATCAATACCATGAGATAATAATAATAATTTCCTTTTTATACAGTTTATTTTCTGGCAGATAACTTCTGCTGTACTGAAGCTGGGATTTTTAGTTGTTCGACTGATCATTGCTGGCAGTTGACACATGTTTCCCGAAGAACACGCTTCTAGTTATATAACTCGGAACACGTAACAATCACAGCACGACCATACGTGATGTGCAAAACTCAGGTCTAATCAGCACAAAGACCAATAGCACAGATAACTTTGAACTTGTTGATTTTCAAAATATAAGTATTGGGGTGGTGTTACTGGTGGCAGTGTGGGGTATAGGGTGTCCTGTATTCTACAGGATTATAGAACAATTTGGAAAAAATCTTACTGTAAAATGAAAACGTTTCGATGCAGACTAAAATCCGTAGCTCAACGGACACGGTCACAGTGCACGTTTGAGCTATATTGATTTTAAAGTATGGTAATCGGGTTGTTGAGTATTGCCTTTGGCTTTGTTATTGGAAGCGTCCTTCAGTGATCATGACCAAAGTGGTCATTTTCCCAGAAGAAACTTCTGCTTATGACGAAACGGTAAAAACAATTCTTCAAAGAATTCATGCTTCATTTTTATATAACACTTCTTGTTAGTCTGTTTGTTAGTTTGTCTGTCTGTCCTCAAATTTAACCTTTTCCATATTTTTTTTTAAAAAAATAAAGGGACAGGTATTGGAAAAAATCTGACGATTTGTTTTATCTGAGTGGCAAATAGTTTGAGCTTGTGTCTGACCTGGCTCTAAACTGATTTCAATGAACATACTCGTTTAAGCACAAACATGTAAATTGAAGATGAATTAGGCTAAGCTCATTTGCTTACAAGCAGCGCATGAGATCAAAACCACCAACATGTTTTTCTGTAAGTTCATAACAGAGGTGATTATCTCTGTCCAATAAACTAAAGCCCTTAAATAGCGTTAACATAGGGAGGTCTTTGGGGTTACACAAATGATACAGTTTTGACCATCGACATGCACTTGTACATGATTGGTTTCTAGTATTCTAGCTTGAACAATAAGGCTATGAGTAGGTGGGATAAGTTTAGATATGAGAGCTTAGTGAAAACTTGCCCAATTTTAATGTCGCCATTACAGTAACCATGGGCTGCAAGAAGAGCGACTCCGACCATCATGGCCCTCTTGTTTGAGGCTGATTGCAGATCTGAACATTTACACATGTATACACAACAGATGAATGTGTTACGCGATACTCTGTCATTCAATAAGTAGCAACAGCGCTAACTTTGGTATCTGTTGCAGATGTTGTATAGGAAATATTTAAGTATTTTTGAAAATTCGAACAAACCGCCGCGATAGTCCTTAAATACCGGACGGGCAACGGTTTTAAGACGGGCGACCATCATCGCCCGATATTGGTTATCGTGGGTTCAATATATGAATGAGGTTTACAAAGACGCACTGATTTCACTTCTTTGTTATGTTGCTCACTTTCTTACATGGAACCATACTACCGATTGCCTTATCGTGTAGTCCAGATCACGGGCATTCAGTAAAAACGTGCAATACTGTGGGAGACCTAAAGGAAACCGGTGTTATCCGGTTGCCAGTCGGGCGCCGGTGTAAAGACGAAATGTGCCCCCCCCCCCCCCTCTAAAGAGTGACACATGAGGACAATTTTTGACGTAGAAAACTGTCCTTGGGACTTGCTTTGGCATAATACATGTAAAATGACCCGGGAGGTTAATTTTCTGAGTCGAAAAATATCCCGGGGTCACAATTCTGAGTGGTAGGGTCACTTTTCGTCATTACAACGGCCGGTATATGATAGACAAACGCGGGGTGGAGACGGTCTTGTCCGACTTCTGACACGCTTGTATACGTTTGTAAATTTGGTCAAAAGCTTTCTCGGGTCCGATCGACGTGTAAGGTGCCCGGAATCGACCGATTTTAAGGCGATGTTGTTTCTATGACCGTCGTTGAAACTAGCTTTTAACTCCACTTTAAAATCAAACCGAGGCCCAGAATTCTGAGTTCATAATATATTAACAGTATTTCAGTCATATCTCGACATAAAGCTAATTGCATATGGGAGAAGGAACAGGATGCACGTCATAAACTGTATCAGGTAAAAAATTGCATCTGGGTAAAAGCCCCGAATTTCCGATAGCCAGCTTGAAGGCTCCTCCAAATGAAAAAGCCCAAATGTTCAGATTGGGATTCGAATCAACAGCAGTAAGGAGCCAATTGAGTGTAAGTTATAGTCACTATGAGCACTGGACCACGGCCACGGGTCCCATCTCTCCCCATCCCGTTAAGAATACCAACAATCTACCAGCATTCGGCAAGCAACCTGTCGGTTGTCTGCCTATTATGCCTCAAAGGAAGCCGGGAACTAAGCATAAACTCAACGGGACTTAAGTTTGATCATTGGATAAAAAAGGCTGTACTTATTCACAGATAATTCTTCGGATTTAGGTCGGCTGTTAAAGAGCATTTTTGATCAAATCGTAAACACTGCATGTAAAAGTGGATAACACAGTTTTAGCGCACCCGCTTCTTAACAATGCATCCCGAGTTCGATCCCGGGTCATGACAGTACGTGAAAGGGTCGCCTGTTTTCCCTAGTACTCTAGTGTCATCCCACAAAACGACGCAATACACCATCTTTTGCGCTATGGAAAGTGATTTGCCTAAGCTGTTAGAACTTGTTTCATAAAGAAATGTTAAACGAAAGGTGATGTGTGAAGAATCCGTAGGTACCAACAGGTCGTTCAAAAAGGGGGTACGAAAATCTCACACTGCCATTGTGTGACATATTCGTACGAAATCTTCACACATTGGTCACACGAGTGGAAGAATTCGTACCCTTTCGTACGAATTCTTCACACCTCTAATTACGGTGTGAAGAATTCGTAGTGTGAATAATTCGGCTCAACAGAGCTGACGTAACGACGCTTGGACGACCACTGCGCTGATCTTCCTTGGCGTTTCTCTGCCCTCTAAGCGTTTATACCACATGTAAACTGCTGTTTTTTATGGCCTTTTCCCCATATGCGTTCAGTAGCATGTCAATAGTTTTTGATTTTGAAAATCCATTTCCCATGCAAAATTTGATAGCCGATCTCTGTTCATCACTAATTTTCACACGATAAACACGATAAACGATAAAAATAGACGTTGTTTACACGTCCGACGTCAGAAATCAACATGACGTAATTAATGCAGCTTCTAAAGTCCTAAAATTTTCGACTTGAATTTAAATTTCTTATACCTTTGTTTCTGTGAAATACTGTGAATGTCGGGCGAAAAATATAAAAATAAGAGCACTTTTCCGCGTATTTTCTGATCACCCCTCGTATTTGCAGTGCAAACAGTTTGGAGCCAGATCAGACGCCGGGTAACCCGGCGTCTGATCAGGCTCCGAACTGTTCGCCACCAAGATCAACAAGAATTATCAGAATTGTCCAAAAGTTGTTCTTTTCTACGGTTTAGTGCTTTGAGTTTGCGTACGTTTGCGTTTTAACGGGAAAGAATAACAGATTCTCCACTGTACAATTTCTCGTTGAAAGAGGTAGATCTAGTATTGTATTCATCAGGTTTTTTCCGTTTCACTATGTAAGTTATATACATGGTGTAGTGCATAACTACAGTGGATAATCTGTTATTCTTTCCCATTCTTACCCGGCGTCTGATCTGGCTCCAAACTGTTTGCACTGCAAATAATAGTTTTAGCGTAAACGCGTTTATTGGGAAAAAATAACGTTCTCTCCACTGTAGGAGATCGGTATACTCATTAATTAAACTTTCAGCTTTCTTTAAGCGACCAACTGTCTTCAAAACTGATACAAGCTAAGGGGGAAGGGTTAACAGAATTACTGAAAATGGAATAAATGATTCATTGCAAAATTAATTTTTCAATAACAATGCAACCAAACATATTCTTGAATATGAAATTGTCCTTAATATCAATGTTATTCAGACAAAGCTACAGGCCAAATATGTCAATATTTGATATCTAGCATATTACTCATCGTCTAGAAGAAACCTTAACAATGGCCAATTTATGATCTCGATATAAACCTTAAGGCAAAATAATGAACACATTTCGAGGAGAAATTTAGATAATGCCATAGCAGAATAATCCTCTATGGATTCTTTTAACCCTCTCATAATCAAATTATTCTGGAGAGTTTACCCCTTCACCGCTTTATTGTCGTCTGCTTCAGTATTGTCGTCTACTAGACACGTTTCGAAGTTGAATTTAAGGTTGTATGACTTAATAAAAATCGACAAGACTGTAAAATAGTTTGGGTCCTGATCAGACGCCGCGTTACGCGTCGTCTGATCAGGGTCCAAACTGTTTGCAAACGCGCTTTTAATCGTCATCGAGAGTGAAATGGTTGAAGGATTAAAAATGTAATAAACAAAAGATTTGAAACGAAATCTTAAAGTGTCGAATCCATTGACTGTTCGTAGTTTTTAAAACAGTTAACCACTAAGAGCATGTTGAAAGTAAAGCAGAATACACCTTAATGCACACTCTGCTTTAGGTTAAGTCTGCGTAAATCTTTGATTCATTAGAATATTTAAATATTTTTCATAAAACATATTCGTACCTGTATAAATTGGAACTTTTTTATTCCGTAGAGGAATAATCAAAAGCTGTAAAATGCGTAATTTGAAATGTTGTTCTTTTATAATATTTCGCTGAACAGGGATAAGCCTGTACTTGAACAATATACCCTTTATATTTCGACCAATTCCATTAAAAGCGGCTAAATAATTGTTTGTAATACAGGCGTCAGTTTTAAGCAAAGGGTTTTCTGCTTTACAATCACCTTGCTTTAAACAATTACTTGTCGCAAACACATAATTTAACGCAATTTAGTAGTTGTAGTAGCGAGGGTTTACTTAACTGATGGAATAAAATTACATCTTTAATTAGTGATTGTCAAATTTGTTCCGTTGTCAAGGTACATGTAGTATTTGCTTTCAAACGAATCTTAAAATGAATGTAAACTTACAAATGTAAGACATGAGAACAGCGAATCCGTTGAAAATTAGTTTAAAATACATTATTATTTTCCCGTTTAAACGAAACTAATCGAAACGGCAACGCAATAATACATGTATGTAGAAAATTGCAACGTTTGCAAAATGTTAACGACTAGCTCTGTAGCTGCAATCGGCATAGCAAACACTTTTTCAGCCGTGTAAGAGGCTCGGTTACACTTTGTCTACTGGGATTAAGGTGTTTAGCATACAGTGGGGAATACGTAACCTTTCCCAATAAACGTACATGTATGTACGCTTACACGTTAATTACTATTGCCAAAAGTTTGGAGCCTGATCAGACGCCGGGTCAAAGAAAATCAAGTCAAAACACACGTCACATTTTTGTAACACGCATTCAGCCATAAGATCAAAGAGATCTTATGGCTGAATGTATGTAACAAATATGTAACGTGTGTTTTGAAGTGATTTTCTTTGAAAAAGGCCCTTAGAGGTCGAAATATTAGAAAAGAGCATTTGATATTTTAAAATTAATTTAATTCCCTATCTGGAATATTGAAAATATTATTGTAAAAAATGGTGATGTTTTGAATTTTTTAACATTCTAATCTGAGTCGCAAACATATCGGAGCCTGATCAGACCGGAGTCTCTTATGGCTCCACACCGTTGCAACCGATATAAAAGTTATAGCTTAAATGCGGTTTTTTTTCTGGAAAAGAATATCGTCTTCTCCACTGTAAACTTGATAACTGTGTTGGAAATTACAATGTTCCTTCTCTACAACAACGACTCCCTCCTTACAACGTCTCTTGCCGCAATTACCTGAAAAGTGACAATTATGTCTAACACTTTTACTGCTGCAATATCGTCTGCTTAATATTATTCTGCTGTTTTCTCTCACATTTACATATAAGTGGATATTTTGATAAACTACATAATAATGGCGAGTGCCAAACAGCTTGAATCCAGATCAGACGCCGCGTTATGCGGCGTCTGATCTGGATTCAAGCTGTTTGAAAATGTAAGCCAAGTCTTACTGTTCCCTCTCTTTAACGACTCCCTCCGAACAACACACATAATATGTGTCTCCCATTGGGTGTCCTTGTAGAGAGTAAGCACTGTAATTGAATGAACGCTAATGATATGTATTGTAGTGTCTCCAACGTTTCCGTCAATAAAAATGCTACCCATAGATATTTGGTTAAGTTTTAGCCTATGACCTGATATATTTAGTTATAATATAGTTATATTTAGTTATAATCTATGTAACTACAGTAGTCCCTCCCTACAACCGCCGTGCGAACAATCCCCCCATCCATTCAACAACCCTAGCCACCGTTTCCCCAAACAAGACAATTACAGTGGAGAATCTGTTATTCTTTCCCGTTTAAACGCAAACGTACGCAAACGCAAGGCACTAAAACGTAGAAAAGAACAACTTTTGGACAATTCTGATAATTCTTGTTTATCTTGGTGGCAAACAGTTTGGAGCCTGATCAGACGCCGGGTTACCCGGCGTCTGATCTGGCTCCAAACTGTTTGCACTGCAAATAATAGTTTTAGCGTAAACGCGTTTATTGGGAAAGAATAACAGATTCTCCACTGTATGCCTAGCGCGTTCACTGCTGCATTATCGTCTGCTTAAAACGGTTGTTTGCTGCTTTGTCTCAAAGTTACGAATTTGGCATTTTTACAGATGAAACATACAAAAATGAATGCAACAAACAGTTTGAATAATTATATTCTTAGTGTATTAATTTTCACTCTCTATAACAACCCCCTCCGAACAATGCACATAATATTTATCTCCCGTCTGGTGTTGTTCTAGAGAATGGGCACTTTATTTGTAATTAAATGGATATATTGTGTTTTATTTCTAATAGTTTAGATGCACAAAACGTCTTCTTCACTGTAAATTTAATCAGAATCAAAAGAAAATGGCACTGTGACTTGATTCTGAAAAGACATGTAATCCGGTGCTCCCTCTCTGCAACTCAACCCAATGGGAGACAACTACATGTATTGGACATTGGCCTACATTTGCAAACTGTTTGTCACTCGTTATGGTTTTTTTTTATGTCAAAATGGCCGTTTTGGTAACTTGACAAAAAAGCGAACGTAAAATTTAATTTTGCGATAAAAGTGAAATTGAAGATGAATTTAATTTTGTACTAGTATGTCAGGCTTATAATCAAATAAGACGAATATATATCAAACCATATTTTTACAATAGACCTAGTATGTTTAAATTTCTTCAGTTATTGAACTCTTCAAAGGGTATTATTCATAGACTTTCTAAATATTTATCGGAAGCATTTAAGTTCAGAAAAAGTTTGATGTTATTGTAATGTTGTAAACTCATCCTCGAAATTCTTGAAATTCTTTATATTCTAAAATTCAACTACAACATTTCTTAGTATATGTTTATTTGATAGCTAGAAAATAAGAAATACAGTGCATTAAGTGTTTGCATATATCTATCACATGTGCCTATTAGTATGTATTGTGAATTTATATTTGTATTGATGAGAAACTGTGTATAGTTTAAATCAATAAAATATCTATCTATCATCTATCAATCTTATGCATAATGACTTTTGTAAATTGAAGCCGGCTGAGTTCATTCACAAATGAAGCATATATTGACCAACGGTTTCCGGCTTTTCATGTAAAAACAAACAAACAGATGGAGTTAGAAATACGATTTTTTTCTATGGCACCAACCTTCGACCATATTTACAGTATTTTATTTGTTATTCTAATTGTACAACAATAACATTGTTATATTTATCATTTGGTTAAGGATTGCTCCTTTGCAAAAATCAGTGAAAATGTTTCCAAAATATTGGGAGGGGGCACCATTTTGAGATATTCTGTTTTGTATGGGACTACATGACTAGCAACATTCTGATTTCTCTATTTTTTACTATTTTTTAAACAATATAATCATTGCTTCATTATTATACAGTGGAGAATCATTGGTGACGTCATACAGTGGAGAATCTGTTATTCTTTCCCGTTTAAACGCAAACGTACGCAAACGCAAAACACTAAAACGTAGAAAAGAACAACTTTTAGACAATTCTGATTATTCATGTTTATCTTCGTGGCAAACAGTTTGGAGCCTGATCAGACGCCGGGTTACCCGGCGTCTGATCTGGCTCCAAACTGTTTGTTTTGTAAATAATAGTTTTAACATAAACGCGTTTATTGGGAAAGAATAACAGATTCTCCACTGTAATACATGTATCAACTAATTATGCTACATTTTATATCTTCTTATCGATACATGTTTGATAAACTTTTAAACAAGAAGTTTTCTTTATCTTAATATAAATTAAGTACATTGTCTTGTGTTGCTATGGCGTGAATATAGAGAAAGCAAAGTTGCTTTTTCTTAAACCAAATACCAATCTATCATCTGTGAAAAGTTGGTGTATATTTTACATAGGACCATTTTCACACCTAAATTGGGTATTGGAAATGTCCGTTTGAATGTTCATGGGGGGGGGATGATTTAGCACCAATCACATTCACACAATCAACCCAAGCGACGAGACTATTCGTCATGTAAAAACAGTGTAACTGTGAGGTAACACTTGTCATATGCAAACAGTGTAGACCCTGATCAGAGGGCTCCTGAATGAGCCCTCTGATCAGGATCTACACTGTTTGACATTTCGAAATATATGGTTTAAATCAGGCTGAAATAGCCAAAAATTGACTAGACTTATTTTGAAGTTTGAAGTGTCCATTAAACATTTCAGGGGTGTCTTCAAACTTGTTAGAGAAATGTATCAGATACGTGTATTGCCCCGAACCATGATTCTAGGATGCCAACAGTACGTGTAGAAAATCCCGAGCAGCACCGCCCCCATGAAGATAGAAAGAAGAAACACAATCACGCTACACATCCTGGCACGCCCACTGGTCCATTTGTCCTTGTTCCAAACCTGATTGGAGATACATGTAGGCCCAGACACCTCTCTCTTTCCAGAAAAGGTTTCAGGTTTGTAAGCGATCTTTTCCGCCATTTCACGAAGCTGATCCAATTTTGAATTCGATGTGTTGCCATGGCTACGAAAAGACATCATACTGACAAGAAGACCTTTGAACTCTTTGAGCATCAGTGACATAGGCTGATACCTTGACGTATCCTCTGCAACGGAGAACCACTAAACTCAAATTCTCTTGTAATGTAAATTTTCTTTTGCTCAATCGTGGTACAGGGAATAAAATGGTGTTGATGTTATTTCTTATCAATAGACGCGTTTATAAATGCTAAAACAATTGTTTCCATTGCAAACTGTTTATCAGGGCTGCCATAAGGTGATCTTGCAAACTCCTAAGATTTCAAAAGTTTCTTTTTTGCAAGCATGCTTACTTAAGGCAGGTTTGAAAGTAAAGCAGAATGTGCCATAAGGCACATTCTGCTTTACTTTCAGCCTGCTTTAAGAAACCATCTGCTAGGATAAAAGTAAAATGATTTCGGAAAAATCAGGGAAAATGACAGCCCAGGTTAGGCAATGATTGAAGGACTACAAAAGCACAAACGCATCGTTCTAGAGCCGTTAAAACTATTATTTCCATTGCATATAGTTTGGAACCACATCAGACGCCGGATAACTGATCAGGCTCAAAACTGTGTGCCTCCAAAATTCAAATGAATAGTCAGAAAAGTAAAAAAGAAATGTAATTTTCTACATTTTATATAATTGCGCTTGCGTTTCCTTTGCTGTTAAAGGATATTCTTTCGCAATAAATGCATTTGCACTACTATACAGTGGATACGCAACGAAATGCAAACAAAACTGCAATAAAACGAAAAAAATGACAATGTGTTGGCAATTCTGAGTATTTAAGATATACAGGGGAGAAGACGTTAATCGTTCCGAAACAAATCCCCACGTACAGTGGAGAAAACGTTATTCTTTCCCAATAAACGCGTTTACGCTAAAACTATTATTTGCAGTGCAAACAATTTGGAGCCAGATCAGACGCCGGGTAACCCGGCGTCTGATCAGGCTCCAAACTGTTTGCTACCAAGATAAACAAGAATTATCAGAATTGTCCAAAAGTTGTTCTTTTCTACGTTTTAGTGCTTTGCGTTTGCGTACGTTTGCGTTTAAACGGGAAAGAATAACAGATTCTCCACTGTATATGCTGCAATATTTTTTTCAATTGCAAAACACTTGGAGTTATTGATTAAGAATATACGCGACGCAGTAAAATATAGAAAATACAGTGTTCCCTCTCTCTTACGGCCTTCCAAACAACGAATCCCTCCTTACAACGTTACTTGTCACATTTTCCTAAACAGGACAATTATGTCTAACTCTTTTACTGCTGCAATATCGTCTGCTAAAAGTTGTCGTCTGCTTTTTTCTCAAACTTACATATAAGAGGACATTTAGATAGAATAGTTATAATGAGGAGTGACAAACAGTTTGAATCAAGATCAGACGCCGCGTTGATTGCAAATGTAATCCAAGTCTTAATATTTTCTCTCTACAACGACTCCCTCCGAACAACACACACACTCTGTGTCTCCCATTTGGTGTCGTTGGAGATAGGGAGCGCTGTATATTTTACACTGACAGGCAACTAGTTTTGATGCTGATCAGACGCCTGGTACATGTACTTAGCGCCTCATGTGGCTTCGTAAAATGTTTGTAATGGAAATTTATGAAATTAAGAAACAATATTGTACTAGCTGAATTGAAATAAATGCTGTATTACAAATGCGTCTATTGGAAAAGAATAAGTCTCCCCAACTATAAATCCAATAAAAGATTTGACGAAATTTCCGCAAGAATAAATTTTGGAAATATTCACGCCACATCCGTCTGGAAGTCATATGTGTATGTTATACTATAACTTTTCGTGCTGAATTGTCGTCTGCTTCAAATACAGTGACACCAAAAATAAACTGTGTACTTTTATATTGAGCGTTATTTTTTCCTTACTTAGTTTGCACTTTTACTTTTAACATCTACTTCATTCACGCGTTATGAGTGCATTTATAATTACACGAACTTGATAGAAAATAAAACATCGTGTAAACAAAGAAGTTACAAACATTTTGATACCACATGTGCCTATATTTCTTAAAAAAGGATGGAAATGTTTATTTCTAAACAAGTGCACAGTTTCTTTTTTTGTGTCAGTATATATTGTCTGCTAAAGCAAGCATCGTCTCAGAGTGTATGCTTTTTAAACTACATTTAAGATGCATATATGTATAAATAACAAACGGTTTAGATCTAGATCCAAACTGTTTGCAAAAAAAAGGTTTTAGCCGAAGAGCGCTTATCATGCTAAGGATAAAATATATCTTAAAATGTACTTCAAATGATAAATAGGTCGCGGCAATTACATTGTCCTTTAACCCTTTCCCCCATAGAAGCGCCTTTTAGCGCATATGATTTATTCCTCCGCTGAAGAAAATAGTTCCAATTTAATCAGTCATGAATATATATTATAGGGAATATTTTCTATATTCTAGCACATTATTGCTTAAAGCAGGCTGAAAGTAAAGCAGAATGCGCCTTAAGGCGCATTCTGCTTTACTTTCAACCTGCTTTAAGTAGTCACCTATCTTCAATACTAGAAACAGGCTATCAGGTAAAGGGTTAAAGATTTACGCCTGCTTATGGTAAGATGCATCCGTCCATGGACGCTTCACTACAGTGGAGAATGTGTTATTCTTTCCCAATAAACGCGTTTACGCTAAAACTATTAGTTGCAGTGCAAACAGTTTGGAGCCAGATCAGACGCCGGGTAACCCGGCGTCTGATCAGGCTCCAAACTGTTTGCATGAAATATCAGAATTGTCCAAAAGTTGTTCTTTTCTACGTTTTAGCGCTTTGCGTTTGCGTACGTTTGCGTTTTAACGGGAAAGAATAACAGATTTTCCACTGTACATCAATATCGATGTGATTGCCTAACAGTTTAGATGCTTATCAAACGTCAACTTGCTCGCTGCAATATTTTAAAAACAGTGGCGTAGACGTTATTCCTTCCCGTTCATATACAAAGAAAACGCAAGCGCAATTAGATAAAATGAAAAATATAACACCATTTTGAAATTTCTTACATTTAATTTATTCTAAGTGGCAAACAAATTGGAGTCTGTTCGGACCCCGGCGTCTGAACTGGCTTCAAATTGTTTCCGATGAAAAATAAAATTAGTTTAAGCGTAAACGCGTTCATTTTGAAATAATAACGTCTTTCTCACTGTAATATCGATACGATTATCAAACAGTTAATAGATGCTAATCAGTTGTCAACAAACTCCATGTAGCAAAAGAAATTCATCAGGATAGCATACTATTCAATTATAAAAATAGTTTCTATTCGCATATCCATTAAGTGTTTACATGTAACTTACAGGACAGGGGCCCGTTTCATAAAACTTCGTACGACAAATGTTGTCGTAAGTCAGATTATAAAACTCTCAATAAGTATTTATTTCTCCATCTAATCCTGTTTTGTTACATCTTTTTGGAATCGTCTTGAAAAGACGATTCCAAAAAGGTGTCACAAGACAGGATTTGATAAAGAAATCAGAGATTAAATGTATTTTAAAGTTTTGACTTACGACAACATTTGTCGTACGAAGTTTTATGAAACGGGCCCCAGTTTCGGCAGTTTTGAATTCACAGTCTGAGGAAGGCTTACCAATGGTGTGCCGACATTGTTATGCAATTTGAAAACTTAATAGATATGCGAATAGAAGCTTTTTTTGTTATAATTAATCTCTATGCCATATCTTGATCCAAACTATTTGCAAAGATATTAGATACAGGTATATACATGTAGGTGACTATGGAGATGAAAAGCTGTTGTTTACCTTAACCCTAGTTTCGTTAATGCTGTTTCCCATAAAAATAGTACTCATTCATTGCGAGAACAACATCTGTCTTATTATGTCCTCTTCTACAACTGCAATACAATGCAATAAATGTAGAAAGCGGCGTAATCTTGAAAATTCCGATGATTTAGTTTGATCTGAGCGGCAAACATTCTGGTTGCATTTCTTATATTGAAAAAAAAACCGGCTTACAAACGCACATATATACAAACAGACACATATTTTGCTTACTTCAAGTAATGATCCTTTACATCTGCATGTGGCTACCCATACTGCTATTCTGATTAAGTTTCTGAAATGACAATGACCATGTATATATGTGTGCCATGCATGTACTGTATGAGTTCAAAATATAGGATATTACATGTACACTAGTGTTCATTGGCTTTATCAAACGAGTATTTTAGAAAACTATAAAAACGATAAAAACGAGGCTTTGCTGAGGGTTTTCTTTGACGTTTTAAGAAACGACGAGATTAATGAATCAAATAATGGTATAATATCAACTGTTCTCAAATACTATGTTGTCTGATCGATATGATAAATTATGAAAAAAGAAGTTATCTTTATCTTATAATAAGAACATTATATGGTGTTGCTATGGCCACATGGACGTGAATATGGAGAAAGCGAATATTGTTTTTCTTATACAGTGGATAATCTGTTATTCTTTCCCGTTTAAACGCAAACGTACGCAAACGCAAAGCACTAAAACGTAAAAAAGTACAACTTTTTGACAATTCTGAAAATTCATGTTTATCTTGGTGGCAAACAGTTTTGAGCCTGATCAGACGCCGGGTTACCCGGCGTCTGATCTGGCTCCAAACTGTTTGCAATAGAAATAATAGTTTTAGCGTAAACGCGTTTATTGGGAAATAATAGCACATTCTCCACTGTATGGTGTTGCTATGGTCACCTGGACGTGAATATGGAGAAAGCGAATATTGTTTTCTTATACCACATACATGTACCCATCCATCAGCTGTGGAAATAGGGCCAAGTTCACATATACAAAATGAATTGACTAATTTAAACACGTGAATTTAATTAGGGCATACCTCTATTTGGAGATTATCTATACATCATGGTCTTTGAATTTCATTTCACAATCTCAAGGATGATTATTTCAAAAGCGACGGAATCAACAACTCTCGGTGCAGTAGCATTTCAAAGCAGCATGCCACCGTCCGGAAATTATTCATACACAAAAGAAAGTGAAAGAAGATTCTACTAAATTTATGAATATCATGTTTACTTCAGAATGTAGTATAAATCTCAAGAAGTTAAACATTTACAAACAGTTTTCATTTGTTTCGTTTAATATACATATTAAAATTAACCGATTTTTTATTTAGTGATGGCTATTAATAATAGCCGATATTCAGTTTTCATGAGTTGATAAGGACTGAGTCAAACTCGACTCTGGCTACAAGAGCTTCAAAAGGTTTGAAACTATAAAATGGATTAATTCTACTCGAAAGAAGAGGGAGTTGTAATATAGAGGGGAACTTAAACATAATTATTACCTGACTCTCTATTTAAGTGTTTATTAAGCATTTGTGACTTTTTTTCAGTAAAGATTTCCAAGACTTATGCTAGGTGACTGTTGCGCGGTCAACAGTTGACTGTTGCACGGCACTGTTGCCTGCGCGAAAATGGTGCGCAAACATTTTCTGCATCGTGACTGTCTTACATAGACCTAGCCTTTTACGGGATTGTTCGGGCCATAATTGTCCCTCAAACAACCCCCTCAAATGGCTAGAAAGATCATCTAGTATTAAGAGTGAATCAGAAGTATTGTTAAGCCGCTTGTAGATCTAGCTAAGCATCTCCTTTTTTAAACAAAGTATAACGTTACATTATAAATGACGTAATTTCATAATGAATTTATGACGTAATTCAAAAACAAACTAAGTGTCAATCAATTTAAGTCAATAAGTAAATGTTTACATTTCAAATCGTAATTGAAAAAATGAATATTTTCGAGAAATCTTTTCTAAACACAGTGGTTGTGCGTTCAGTTGTTGTAGTGAATTAAATAAAGTATTAGATAAATAAAGATATATAATAAATAAATCATCTCTAAAATCTATACAGTTGTTCAAATCATGCAGATCTAGATCTAGCTTTTTTCAGCCTTGTACAATTCAGGAACAAGATTTATCTTAAATAGAGAGTCAGGTAATAAATCATTTGTTTCATATTTACTTCGGGAACATTCAATCATTATCCCTCGGTAGCAGGGAAGACCTTGAAAACTGTTGCCCGAGGCCAACGGCCTCGGGCAACAGTTCTCAAGGTCTTCCCTGCTACCTCGGGTCAATGATTTGACTGTTCATTCAGTACCTATGAAACAAATGTATATTGTCTAAGGTTTAGGAGCAAACACTGTTGCAAGGATGAACTCGTCGTCCGTAGGCCCGTTATAGGAATGGAGCACTAAATATTAACAACGAGTGTTATAACACATTGTTTTTTTAAACATACATAATCTTTATTTGGCATTAAAAAGCACAGTGGCATACTTATAGCCAGTACAGAAGTTATACATTCTTTAAACCCTCACGTCTGTTATGTTTTACATGTAGTCATATTTAACGAGGTGCCTGGTTGTGTACCAGGTGAATACGTTATTCTTTCCTAATAAACGCGTTTACGCTAAAACTATTATTTTCACTGCAAACGGTTTGGAGCCAGATCATAATCCGGGTAACCCGGCGTCTGATCAGGCTCCAAACTGTGCGACACTCAGATAAAAAAGATAGTGAAAAAAGGTCAAAAGGATGTTATTTTCTACATTTTAGTGTTTTGCGTTTGCGTTTCGTTTGCGTTTAAAACGTGAAAAAAAAAGTTTTCTCCACTGTATAAGGTGAATAAGTACATGTTTGTTATGTTCTTCTTTTCTGAGAAGATGTCTAACACTTTGTTGGAGTTTGACCCTTAATCTGCCAATCGCGATCTGACTGGTATTTTCAAACCGTTTAAGATGCAGATCAGAGCAATTTGATACTCGGTTTAACGTTTCTTAACCCTTATCCTGCTGCTTGGATAAATTTAGATTTTTACATTTCTTAAGTACAGAAACCTAACGACGAGTGTCAAACAGTTTGGGATCCAGATCAAACGCCGCGTCACGCGGCGTCTGATCTGGATTCAAACTGTTTGCAAAAATCACTGAAGTCGCGATCAGCATGCAAAAGGTTAAATTAAAAGAAAATTACAAATCTGAATTTTACCAGGGTTACAGACTACACTGCAATGTAGACGGTGTTTCGACAGGTTAACGTTTAATAATTAAGCCGCTCCAGTCGATTAGACGAATAATTAGGGCAACACTATATGACAAAAGCAGTCTTATTTACGTAACCTATGACAGCGAGACACATCTTGCACAAATCTTACCATGCATTATTTTCAGCATGAACTAATGATATATTTTGTGAGCTGACCCTTTCTCAATGCACGTAATTAACTCTTTGAACCCTAGTCACGCATATATGCGTCATTTGCAAACAGCATACCTGTGAGGAGTACACTTGTCCTATGCAAACAGTGTATACCCTGATCAGTGGGCTCCCTAAGGAGCCCTCTGATCAGGGTCTACACTGTTTGTAGTTTTGAAATATATTGTAAAATTCAACCCAAAAAAGTAATAAATGGACTACATTGAAAACTAGGATTGTCCATTTGAGGTTTCAGGGAGGAAAGGGTTAATCTATACGTGTTCATAGACCAACACATGCTGTTATTCGGATTAGTTTGCTCTACAATGTATATATGAAATGACACCATAAGCACGAGTGCCTGTTTGTACTAGATTCTACAATACATCCACCATACAACGGCCCTCCGAACAACGATTATATTTTACAACAACGCTTGCCGACGTTGCCCAAACAAAACAATTATGTCTGGCATTTAACTGTGGCAATATCGTCTGCTTCAAAATTAATTGTCGTCTGCTGTATGTTCTGGAAAGTATTGTATTGGATATTTTGACAGAAGAAAACATCAAGACGAATTATGTACATTTTTTACCCAGCCAATACGCCGTGATACGCATTGGGTTACTCGGCGTATGATCAGGCTCCAAACTGTTTGCACTCACATTGAAGTAAATGTTGGCAACGTCAAAAAGTTGCCATTTTCTACATTTGATCGCACCACGATTGTGTTTCGTTCTGTTTGCGTTTAAACGGGAATTCTTCATTCGCCCCATTCAAATCCTTTAAAAAAATATGACGTTTAATTTGTATAAAGGCTGTTTCTTGAAAAGGCGGGTTATGTGGGTACAGTGGAGAATCTGTTATTCTTTCCCGTTTAAACGCAAACGTACGCAAACGCAAAACACTTAAACGTAGAAAAAAAACTTTTGGACAATTCTGATAATTCTTGTTTATCTTGGTGGCAAACAGTTTGGAGCCTGATCAGACGCCGGGTAACTCGGCGTCTGATCTGGCTCCAAACTGTTTGCACTGCAAATAATAGTTTTAGCGTAAACGCGTTTATTGGGAAAGAATAACATTTTCTCCACTGTAAACGTTTGTATTGCGCAGAGGAGGCGGGGCTTCTAAATCTTTCCGTGAACCATTTTGTTGCGTTGGTTCAGTAAAGCCGTAATGGCTATTCTTTACATTATCCGTGTAAACAACCTTTAATGTTGATTAAACTTACATGCACACTAAAATAATGTTAATTTTATATTAGAAATTACACTAAATATTATGTAAATAGCAGGGGCCCGTTTCATGAAACTTCGTACGACAAGTGCTGTCGTAAGTCTTGAAAAGACGATTCCAAAGAGATGTCACTATACAGGATTATATAGAGAAATCAAAAATTAAATATATTTTGAAGTTTTGACTTACGATCGTTTGTGTCGTACGAAGTTTTATAAAACGGGCCCCTGAAATGTAATGAATTCTGTCGGTGTTTAAGCGAATTAAACGACAGAAAATGCATAGCAAATTTACCATGAATCGCGTAAGCGATTCATGGAATATGCCGATCTTTTTCTGTCGTTTATTTCACTTAAATGCCGACAAAATTCAGTTTATCTTTAATCCATTTCCCCATAAATAGGCCTTTTTTACGCCTATAACTTATTCATCCACTGAAGAAAATAGTTCCAATTTATACTGTTACAAATAAGACTCATAAGAAATATTTTCTATACTGTAGCAGATAATAGCTCAAAGCAGGCTGAAAGTAAAGCAGAATGTGACTTAAGGCACATTCTGTTTTACTTTCAACCTGCTTTAAGTGGTCATCTATTTTCAAAACTAAAACCAGGCTATTGGGTAATGGGTTAAAAGAATACTCTTTCTGCAATGTCTTCTCAACAGTCGGGAGCAGAAGGCATGTCTTAACCAGACGCTGATTGAACACGATACGAGTTAAGCCTGTCTACACCTCTATATGGAATTGGAGAATAATTGAATCGCTGAGTTTATGTCTTAGGGTTCTCGCCTGGTAAGTTACTGTTCAAATTGTATTTATACATGTAAATAGGCACTTAAAAATATGGAACACTTGATTGATTACAGGGGAGAAGACGTTATTCTTTTCCGATAAACAAGTTTACGCCAAAACTATTATTTACGTTGAAAACAGTTTGGAGCATGGTCAGACGCCGAGTGACACGGTGTCTGATCAGGATTCAAACTGTTTGCAACTTAGATTGAAATAAATAGTAAAAATTGTCAATGCATTTTGTATAATTTATTTTCGTTTCATTTGCACTTAAACTCGAGATTACATGTAACCTTAACTAAAGCGCAAACGCAATGCAGTGCAATGTTGAAAATGTCAACTTATTTAGATATCTCTTTGGTCGCAATCACCTGAATTGCAAACGATTTCTCGGATGACACGCCATCTAATCTGGCTCCAAACTGTTTGCAATGCAAGTAATATTACAGTGACAAAAACGTTGTTCCTTCAAAATAAATGCGTTTTTGCTAATGTAACTGTTGTTTCCAATGCAAACAGGTTGGAGGCAGATCAGACGCCGGGTAACCCGGCGTCTGATCAGGCTCCAAACTGTTTGCCACTCATATTAAATTAAGTCGTGAGCAGTGCACAATTACCTGTCATTTTCTACATTTTAGTGCATTGCATTTGCATTGAACGGGAAAGAGTAAAGTCTCCTCTACTGTATTAGAACACATTCTTTCAGTCTCCTTTTTTGGGAAAAGAACAATGTTCGTCTTCCCACAATGTAAGTCATTTCTGTCGAAAATCAATTTATAAATGTCACTTGCAATTTAGGAACGCTTAAAAGTTATACGAATGTGACAGAACGGATACTTCTACATTGAAAAATACATTATTCTGTGCCTAGTAGGCGTTTTGTCCAGCAATTTAAAAACCATCTCAGTTAGTTCAAATACAGTAGAGAAGACACTGTTGTTTCCCAATAAGCGAATGTTTGCTTACAGTACTGAACCTTATTAAATTAAATTGATAATCGCAAGCGAATTGCCATCGAATTGCCATCGAATTGCCATCGAATCGGGCGCTTCAAAGAGCAAACCATGTGCTTTAGTCGTTTCACGATATTTTTCCGAAGCGGTTATGACAAAAATGGAATCGAAAAACATTAACGAAGACATATTTGCGAACATTGGTAAGATACACAATTCAGGCAAACTTAACGCGTTAATTGCGTTGGAAAATATTCACAAGCGAATTGCCATCGAATTGCAAGCGAATTGCCATCGAATTGCAAGCGAATCGCAAAAATTGTTAATTTAATAAGGTTCAGTACTGTAACCCATTTTTGCCCACGATCACATATGGGACATAGGCAAACAGTGTTGACTCTGATCAGACGCCGCATAATGCGGCGTCTGATCAGAGTCTACACTGTTTGCTGATAGGAATTTCAAAATTAAAAAAATGAAAATGAAAATTTTGACTAGGCATCCCTTTGATAAAAAATGGACTAATCCAACATATAAACATGGAAGAATACACATGGCGTAAATGGGTTAAATATATATGCCAACTGCAAACACTCTAGAGTCAAGTCGGACGCAGGGTAACCCGTCGTCTGATCAGGCTCCAGACCGTTTGCTAGTCTTAATAAAATAAATCGTTCAAAATTTTAAAAAAACCCAGTTGTTTTGCTACATTTTATTGGAATGAGTTTGCTTTTCGTTTCCTCCGAATGCCAAGACTTAGAATCGAACCCATAGCGATCAGGAGCTTAGTGATGTAATTTACAGTGACTACATGTATATAAATGTACCACTAGGCTACGGAGCTCTCCTCGTCTTATCAAGATCTACACAGTATGTCACTCGTTTGAAATATTGCCATAAATCTAGTGACATGGCGTCTGTTCAGGATCCAAAGAGTTAGATACTCGCTCGAAATTTTGCTATAATTCTTACTATAAAACGACATTGCAGACAACTGTATTAAAGCAGACGACAACATGGCGGTGAATGGGGTAAAACTCTCACTATAAATTGGATCATTTGTAACGTTGTTCCCACTGTGTATAGAGACGATGATACTTGTAAAACCGTTTACGATGTGTGATGAGTTCAGTAAAGAAATCGATGGTCGTCGATGGTCATCGATTGCGAGTTGGCTACCGGTCTGAAATACTGTGGAGAAAACGTTTTTCTTCCGTTCAAACGCAAACGCATTGCAATGAAATATAGAAAATGACAACCTTTTGACAACTCTGACTACCAGTTTTGTCCTGAGTGGCAAACAGTTTGGAGCCTGATCAGACGCCGGGTTACCCGGTGTCTGATCTTGCTCCAAACTGTTTGGAATGAAAATAATAGTTTAAACGTAACCGGGATTATTTAGAAAGAAAATATTTTCTCTAATGTACTCTGCACGCTGCTCACGCTGCACAAACTGCTTACCTAAACAGCAACCAATGGTAATTGAACGCGCTAGTGTACTTGTCGTACAATGTACATACAGTAGAGAATGCGTTGTTCTTTCACAATAAAGGTGCGTTTCCCTGAAACTATATTTTCATTGCAATCAGTTTTGAACCAGATCTGGCTCAAAACTGTTTGCAATGAAAACAATAGATTAAGCATAAACGTGTTTATTGGGTAAGGATATCATCTCGCATTGCGTGAGAGTTTCGTTTCGTCTAAACGGGAAAGAATCACATCTTCCTCACTGTACAGTGGAGAAAAAGTTATTATTTCCCAATAAACGCGTTTACGCTAATACTATTATTTTTATTGCTAACAGTTTGGAGCCAGATCAGACGCCGGGTAAACCGGCGTCTGATCAGGATCCAAACTGTTTGCCACTCAGATTAAAATGAACAGGAGGAAATATCCAAAAGTTGCCATTTTCTACATTTGAGTGCAATGCGCTTGCGTTTCGTTTGCGTTTAAACGGGAAAGAATAACGTATTCTTCACTGTGCATTCCGTTTTTCTAATGAACCATGAGGAATTCGACGTACGCAGAATAGTTCTAACAATATTTTTTAAAGGATTAACATTTTCCGAGCAAATCGTCGCAGTAACGCAGAAACGCAGTGATAACAAGAGACCTAATGAGAAAATACGCTTTTAATCACAATTGATGGCTTCCTTTTAATGACGTTTAAACCATTCACATGGGTAGAAATCTCATTCTTTCCCAATAAATGCATTTGTGGTACAGTTGAGAAAACGTTATTTTTTCCCGTTTAAACCCAAACGAAATGCAAACCAATCGCAATCAACCGTAGAAAATAACAACTTGTCGGAAATTCCGATCATTTATTTTAAGCTGAGCGGCAAACAGTTTGGAGCCTGATTAGGCGCCGGGTTACCCGCGTCTAATCTGGCTCCAAACATTTTGCAATGGAAATAATAGTTTTAACGTAAACGCGTTTATTGGGATAAAATAACGTTTTATCCACTTTACACAATTGATACGACGTTATTCTTTACCAATGAGAGCGTTTAGCTTAAAACTATCATGTCAGTTGCATACAGTTTTGGAGCAAGGTCAGACGCCGGGTATATTTTGATGTCCGAACAGGTTCTTAAATGTTTGCAAAATGCAAAATGCAAATGTCCATTGCTTGATATTCTACTAGACCTTTTAGAATTATTGTTCTTGCTTAGATACATGTACAAGTGAGTGGGTCGATGTATCTGGTATCAGCTATAGTGAACAAATATTATCTTAAACCAGTAGCTTGATTTGAACATAACTTCACAAATGATCCTATTGGGTGGGTTGACTACTGGACTTCTACCAGATTTCTTAAAATATCTACCCCAGTTTCAAATACCATGGTTGCCAGTAAACTGTTGGTTGAGCAGGATTTTCATATATGGCTAGAAATGAAACTTAATAATTTTTCTTGTCTAAAACGAATTGCATGATTTGAAAGTTATGCAAATGATTCCATGGTGAACCTTTCCTAGATTTATTACAATAATCTTCCTAGCTTAGAAATAATGGTACAAGTGGGGGTTTCAGGTTTTACTTTTAGAACTTCAGTGAAAGCTTACATATCTTTTTTCTGAAAATACATGTCCAATTTTAATGTTACCTTAATTGCAACTTTGGATTACATGTATCAGGTGAGCGATTTATAGTCATCATGGTCCTCTCTATATATTGTTTTGCGTTTCGTTTAAACTCTTTAACTTCCAATGGTGCCAAAAGGCGACTTTACAAACAGTTTTGATCCTGATCAGACGCCGCGTAACCCGGCTTCTGATCAGGATCCAAACTTCTTGACAATTGTATCGACATTTCGTTATTCAAAACAGCTCGAAAGTTGACTTGAAAAATATTCCAAACCACATTACCAATGCAGACGATATTAATACGACAATAGAGTTCAAGAAAACGATAAAACGTGACAGATAAAGAGTTAAGGGTGAAAATAACGTTGTCTTCGTTTCACGAGAGCATCTGATAAAAGTAGTGCAAAGACGTAAAGAATTATTTATGGTAACGAGATATTGTCCTATCACCTTGACAACCGACCAAAGTCTGTTTGAAACTCAGGAACTGATATTTGTGACATTTGCAATGGAAATCTGCTACAAGCGGTACGTATACTTGCATAGTATACAATTACGATACAATCTTGTTTTTACCCTTTCACTACTAAAACAGTGGACAATACGTACGTTATTATTTCTCGTTAACCCTTTCCCTTATAGAAGCGACTTTTAGCGTATTTAATTTATTCCTCCGCTGAAGAAAATAGTTCCAATATATACCGTAATGAATATGTGTCATATTTATTAATTTCCTTATTCTAGCAGGTAATGGCTTAAAGCAGGCTGAAAGTAAAGCAGAATGCGCCATATGGCGCATTCTGCTTTACTTTCAACCTGCTTTAAGTGGTCACCTATATTCTATACTAGAAACAGGCTATCAGGTAAAGGGTTAAAAACGCAAACGAAACGCTAGCGCAGTGCATTAAAATGGTGTTAAATGACACATTTGTGAAAATGTTGAAGACTTATCTTAAATTGAGTGGCAAGCAATTTGGAGCCTGATCAGACACCAGGTTACCCGGCGTCTGATTTCTCTTCAAAGTGTTTCCAAAGGATATATGTTTTAGCTTCAACGCTTTTATTAGGAAGGTATAACGTATTCTCCAAATCGTCTAGTAAGGTCACTGCTTTTGTTGGGACTCTGTCATCTGAGTCTATACTGTGTATATAGGACAACTACGCTGTTTGTAAATGACGTGTATACAGTGGATAAAACGTTATTCTTTCCCAATGAACGCGTTTACGCTAAAACTATTATTTGCAGTGCAAACAGTTTGGAGCCAGATCAGACGCCGGGTAACCCGGCGTCTGATCAGGCTCCAAACTGTTTGCCACCAAGATAAACATGAAATATCAGAATTGTCTAAAAGTTGTTCTTTTCCACGTTTTAGTGTTTTGCGTTTGCGTACGTTTGCGTTTAAACGGGAAAGAATAACAGATTCTCCACTGTACATGTATAATGGAGAATTCGTTTTTGTTTTCGATCTAACGTGTATGCTAAAAACCTAATGTCCATTGCAAACAGTTTTGAGCTCCTGACTATTAATTTTGCTACTTACAGTGGAGAATCTGTTATTCTTTCCCAATAAACGCGTTTACGCTAAAACTACTATTTGCAGTGCAAACAGTTTGGAGCCAGATCAGACGCCGGGTAACCCGGCGTCTGATCAGGCTCCGAACTGTTTGCCACCAAGATAAACAAGAATTATCAGAAGTGTCCAAAAGTTGTTCTTTTCTACGTTTTAGTGCTTTTCGTTTGCGTACGTTTGCGTTTAAACGGGAAAGTATAACAGATTCTCACTGTAGATGCAAATAAGCAGTCAACATATATATAAAAAAGCGCATTTAGTGCATTGTGTATGCGTTTAATTTCGTTTGACGGTAAAACAACAACGTTTTATCCAGTGTATGGATCACCAATGCTCCTCGTGTCGAACAAATTAGTGGAATATTCAAAGTATTTTCACAGCAAAGTATTAATGTAGTGCTACAAAAAGCTTAATGCATGATAGAGTGGAGACTCTGTTATTCTTTCCCGTTTAAACGCAAACGTACGCAAACGCAAACCACTAAAACGTAGAAAAGTACAACTTTCGGACAATTCTGATAATTCATGTTTACATTGGTGGCAAACAGTTTGGAGCCTGATCAGACGCCGGGTTACCCGGCGTCTGATCTGGCTCCAAACTGTTTGCACTGCAAATAATAGTTTTAGCGTAAACGCGTTTATTGGGAAATAATAACGTTCTCTCCACTGTAACAAAGATATACAATCCAATAGGAGGTATTCGCATTATTATTATCCTGAATTAACACATTCCCCCCTAGCGACGAGTATAGGTGTCCTATACAAACAGTGTACCTATTTTCCTGTACAAACAGTGTAGGCTACATGTGAACAGAAAAGTTGTCCAGAAACAAAATTGTAGACCAAGATCCGAGGGCTCCTAAAGGAGCCCTCGGTTTAGGGTCTGCACTGTTTGTCAATGTGACTACATTTCAAAACTCAAACCTAGATGGTCAACATCACTTTTACTTAATTTGTAACTGGACTATTCCAATAAAAGTGTCTGGGGTGGATGAGTAACTCTGTCAGATATCTTTATAGATCTACATGTTACTGTGTATGTATAAACTGATATCTTAGCGTATCGCAGGACCCCATGCTGGATGCAGACAATGCATGCATCTACAGCGCTACCCCTCTTCAACAACATATCAAGGGAGACAAAAAGTATGTGCGTTGTTCTGAAGCAGTCGTTATAGGGAGGGAATTGGCTTACATTTGCAAACAGCTTGAATCCAGATCAGACGCCGCGTAACGCGGCGTCTGATCTGGAATCAAGCTGTTTGTCACTCGTTATTCATTTCTTCTATCCACTTATATGTAACTTTAAGAAAAAACGGCGGACTACAAATTCAAGCAGACGGTATTGCAACCATGAAAAGGTTGAACATTAGTGTTTTGTTGGGGGAACAGCGGCAAGGGCCGTTGTAAGGAAGGAGTCGTTGTTGGGAGAGCCGTTGTAGAGAGGGAGAGCTTTATTTACATTATTTTCCTATGTACTCATTGAAGATCCTGCAATACCAACAACGGAGAAAACATCATCATACCCCGTTTAAGGACGATCGCGGCAGTTTATGTGAATAATGGTCAAAGGGGTGAAACTCATTCCAACATTGTTCTTGCCTTGCCCCCCTTTGACCAATATTGTATGATTCATTTTATATTTGAAAATTTGTATTTTTTCTATCTCAATAAGCTTCACTATGCGGTCATACCTGCATTTTGCGACCACGATTAGTGATATATACTAATTGTTGCTTTAAGCAGGTTGTCATTAAAGCAGAATGCGCCTTAAGGTGCATTCTGCTTTATTTTTAAACTGCTTACATGCAATTTAAGCGATCATCTGCCTACAAAATATCTCATAAACATAAAATGGCGTAAAAGAAACAAAACACATGCATTCAATCCATACATTTCAATAAGTGTCTTCTTGACATTGATTAAGTTTCATCTGTTGCTCAAAAACTGTTTGCAATGACTATAATTGAATTGTCTCATAAATTGATCAATAAATGGGAAATAAGTACATGTACCTAACATATAACAGGAACCATTTTCTGTAAGGTACTTTATCGCTTCTTTGGCTAATTACATAACAATATGATCAGTTTGTTTCAATCTGCTAGAATAATGAAAGTATTTCCATGAACGAATAAAATGGAATTATTTTGTCTAATAGAGGAATAATTTAAACTAGTAACAATGCGATTTTATGGCGTTAGGTGTACCTTGTACCAAATACCGACATTGGGGCGTACAGTTGAGAAGATGTATTTTTTCCCGATAAGCGCGTTTACGCTAAAGCTATTATTTCCAATACAAACAGTTTTGAGCCTGATCAGACGCCGGGTAACCCGGCGTCTGAAAACGCACCAAACTATTTGTCATTGAAATTAAAACAGTAGTGAAATTTGTCAAAAAGTGTTATATTCTACATTCTAGTACATGTATTACAGTGGAGAATCTGTTATTCTTTCCCAATAAACGCGTTTACGCTAAAACTATTATTTGCATTGCAAACAGTTTGGAGCCAGATCAGACGCCGGGTAACCCGGCGTCTGATCAGGCTCTAAATTGTTTGCCACCAAGATAAACATGAAATATCAGAATTATCCAAAAGTTGTGCTTTTCTACGTTTTAGTGCTTTGCGTTTGCGTACGTTTGCGTTTAAACGGGAAAGAATAACAGATTCTCCACTGTATGCATTTGCGTTTGCGTTTCGATTCGTTCGCGTTTAAAAGGGAAAAGGTTAACGTATCCTCCACTGTAGTTTAAGTGTAGGCTTTGTAAGGTTTTGCAATATCCTCCAGACAGTACAGTTAAGGCAATCATATACTTCATAGACTCTCTGCAGATAGTCGACACGACTCCACTTAATATGATTAATAACGTAGACGGCTTCTTGAAATTTCTTAATTGAGCATGGTGTCTTAAGATACATTATGATTGCAGTATATACAGTTGAGATAACCTTTTTCTTTTCTCGAAAAAGGTTCATTAGGACAGTAAATATTCAATTGATAAGACGTTAAGCTTTCCCAATAAACGTGTATTACGCTAAATCTATTATTTTCATAAAAACAACTGTAGCCTCGTGTTCCAAATATATCTTCAAAACTTGGGTGGGATATTCTTATCTGACACTCACGGTGGTGTTAGATTCACTATTTCTTCACTGTATAACATTTACTGAGGGGCACTCCTGTTGCCATATAGAAACTTGATATTTTCTACGATTTATTGCAACCCGGCGTCTGATCAGGCTCAAAACCTGTTTGCAATGGGAATAAGTATGTAAGCGTATGCAATACGACAAAAGCAATTACTAGAGATTTGTCGATTGTGTCCATCTTACGACGAAACAATATCTTAATTAACGGCTGTCAGAATAGTTGCTGCTTAACTTGTTGGCAGCTTGTACTTTTTGACAACTCTTTATCCCCTGAAACTTCTAATGGAAGATTCTAGATTGCAATAAAGGCTGGTCCATGTTAGGCTATTTAGGGTGGCTCTTGGTAGTAAATTGCAAAACTGCAAACAGTGAAATCTCTTATCAGAGGGCTGCTGTAGGAGTCCTCTGATCAGGGACTTCACTGTTTACATAGGACAAGTGTACAGTAGAGAAAACGTTATTCTTTCCCAATAAACGCGTTTACGCTAAAACTATTATTTGCAGTGCAAACAGTTTGGAGCCAGATCAGACGCCGGGTAACCCGGCGTCTGATCAGGCTCCAAAATGTTTGCCACCAAGATAAACATGAAATATCAGAATTATCCAAAAGTTGTGCTTTTCTACGTTTTAGTGCTTTGCGTTTGCGTACGTTTGCGTTTAAACGGGAAAGAATAACGTTTTCTCCACTGTATATGCGTCAGTAGGGATCAATGTGTTAAGAGTTGAGGTACAGTCTTCATGTTGAAACCATCGGACGCTATTCAGGTACATGTATAGAAAAACAGCAAAAATTCCATATCTATTTAAGATCATTGTTTTGACGAAGTTAGCCGGAAAAAACATACACATGTATATGACATTTTTTCTGAATCTAATAACACCAAGTAATTGCATGTAGCCATGGAAAGAAATAACGAGGCATAATAGACTTTCAGACAGAGACTACTAGATAAGCTTTTTAAACTAACCTAGTTTAGCTTTATATCTTTTCTATTTATACTAAAAGGTACACTAAATCACAACTTGTTAGGCATTTCACATGCGACTGGTTACAGTACTGAACCATATTAAATTAAATTGATAATCGCAAGCGAATTGCCATCGAATTGCCATCGAATTGCCATCTAATCCGGTACATGTACTTCAAAAGGCGAATCTTACGCTTGAATATTTTTACGCGATTTTTCCGAAGCGGTTGTGACAAAAATGGAATCGAAACAATTAACGAAGGCATATTTGCAAATATTTGTGAGATATACCATTCAGGCAAACTTACCCGAGGGTAAAGTTACTATTTTGAATCGCAAGCGAATTGCCATCGAATTTCCATCGAATTGCAAGTGAATTGCCATCGAATTGCAAGCGAATCGCAAAAATTGTTAATTTAATAAGGTTCAGTACTGTACAACCTGCGGACGGATTTCACTTGATTATAAAGAGAAGTCATATACATGTATCTTAACCCATTTGTGCCCACGATCCCATAAATGGGACATGGGAAAACAGTGAAGACTCTGATCAGACGCCGCATTATGCGGCGTCTGATCAGAGTCTACAATGTTTGCTGATAGGAATTTCAATATAAAACAAAATGAAAATGAAGGCATTCCTTTGATAAAAAATGGACTAATCCAATATATACATGAATGAACCCACTGGGTATAAATGGGTTAAAAAGCAAGCCAAGCAACATTTGTTGAAAAAGTCGAGAGGTTAAAGCGTACGATTGTTGAACTATCAAACCTGGGGTCCTTTTTTGTTGACGTTAAGACTAATACAGTGTTCCCTCTCTACAACGACACTCAATAGAAGACTCAGAATGTGTGCGTTGTTCGGAGGGAGTGGTTTTAGAGAGGGAAAATTAAGATTTGGCTTACATTTGCAAACAGCTTGAATCCAGATCAGACGCGTGCCGCGGCGTCTGATCTGAATTCAAGCTGTTTGTCAATCGGCATTATATTTATTTTATCAAAATGTCAACATATATGTAACTTTGAGAGGAAGTGAAGACGACAAATTTAAAGCAGACGTTACTGAAGCAGTGAAATGATTAGAAATAATTGTCTTGTTTGGGGACCAGCGACAAGGGTCGTTGTAAGGAGGGAATCGTTGTTGGGAGGACCGTTGCAGAGAGGGAGCACTGTATTGTGAAAGAAAACATTTCTCAATAACTATCTTACGTACACTCGTTTGAAGTTTGGAACACTTGTGCAGTATTCTGAGCCAGGTAATTCACTATTTTTCAAAAGATACGGTGTACCTTAAATTCAATAATGTGATAGGCTTAAACCACTGTAAGTATACTACATTCATTTCAGGGCATACATGTACTTTACTGATAGGTTAAATTACACATATTTCCAGTTATATATCGAGTATAAAAAACTAAACAAATCGACGGACGGCGACGTAGAACGGACGAATAAGGACACAGTGCATTCACAAACACTCACCATGGCACTTCGTGCCAGGTGAACTAAAACGCTTTTTTATTATCTGTTGCTGAATGTGAGTGATGTTTAATGTGATATGTTATAGATACGGTTCAGATGACGTCATTATGCCCAGGCAAATCAAAACGCAAAACGAATAAACATAGAGAAAACTATGTGTTTGAAAATTACATGTACATGTACGACGATGATTTATTTCTGAATGGCAATCAGTTTGGAGTCTGATCAGACACCGGGTTACCCGGCTTCTGATCTTGCTAGAAACCGTATGCAGATAAATGGTTATTTTAGTAGGTGTCTTAGCATGAATGATTGTAATGGGAAATTCATCCTCTTCCTCAATTAAGGTTAAAGATATGACTTTCAACACAACAAGCTTGTACAGTGCTCCCTCTCTACAACGACCCTCCCAATAACGGTTCCCTCCTTACAAAGACGCCTGCCCCTCTCCCCAAACACGACAGTAATATCCAATCTATTCGCAACTGCAATGTCATCTGTTTAAAATTGTCGACTGCTGTTTTTCTCAAAATTACATAATGTAAATTTTGACAAATAAAAAACGTAAAAACGAGTGACAAACTGCTTCAATCCAGACCAGACGCCGCTTCTTATCAGGATTCAAGCTGTTTGCAAATGTAAGCCCATTTCTTTCACTATAACGACTCCCTCCGAACAACGCTCACACTTTTTGTCTCACATTGTGTGTCGTTGTAGAGAGGGAGCATTGTATAACTCTGTTTAATCACTTCTACAATTCAAAGAAAACCATTTATTATATGACTTTGCTTATATCATAATGCACACGTCATCTTTTTAAACATATACAGTGGAGAATCTGTTATTCTTTCCCGTTTAAACGCAAACGTACGCAAACGCAAAGCACTAAAACGTAGAAAAGCACAACTTTTGGATAATTCTGATATTTCATGTTTATCTTGGTGGCAAACAGTTTAGAGCCTGATCAGACGCCGGGTTACCCGGCGTCTGATCTGGCTCCAAACTGTTTGCACTGCAAATAATAGTTTTAGCGTAAACGCGTTTATTGGGAAAGAATAACAGATTCTCCACTGTACAAGTAGTTCATTGCAACCAATTTGGTCATTAATGTTTCTGTATATTTCATTTCCAACTCTAGTAGTGAAGATGACGTTACCATGTCCCATTAAACGCTTTCTGCTAAAACATTTCAATTTAAAACAGTCATACGCCGGATTGCCCGGCCTTTTATTAGGCCAACACATCTTTGTCACTCAGAAAGAAGATTTAAACGTTTAAATAAGTAGTAGTACCGGTATGATAAGTTGGTTAGAGAATAACTGAACCCTTTACCCCATAGTCTGTTTCTAGTTTTGAAGAGAAGTGACACTAAAAGCAGGATGAAAGTAAAGCAGAATGTACCTGAAACAAGTAAAGGACCTTTAACGTTATTCTATTTTGACAAATGCATTCACAGTGGAGGAGACGTTAGTCTTATCCAGTAAACGCGTTCATGCTGATATTCCCTGCAAACACTGTGTATTCAAATAAGAAAATAGGACAACGTTGTCTCAGCAGTACGTGATGTCGTGTCACTCGGCATTGTTTCTGGATACAGTGGAGAAAACATTATTATTTCCCGTTTAAACGCACACGAAACGAAAACGCATTTCAAAAATGGAGAAAAAAACATTTTTTTTGACAATTCTTACTACTTAATATAATATGGATGGCAAACAGTTTGGAGCCTGATCAGACACCAGGTTACCCAGTGTCTGATCTGGCTCAAAACTGTTTGCAATGGAAATATTAGTTAAAACGTAAACGCATTTTTGGGAAAGAATAAGGTCTTCTCCACTGTGTATTGTGGTGGCAAATGTCATTAACATATATTTTAAGAATGAAAATGGTTAACCATGTGTGCCCACGATCCCATATATGGAACATAGACAAACAGTGTAGACTCTGATCACTGCCGCATTATGCGGCGTCTGATCAGAGTATACACTGTTTGTTGATAGGAATTTCAATATAAAACAAAATGAAAATGAAAATTTTGATCATGCAGGCATTTTTGATAAAAAAAATGGACTAATCCAATATATTAACATGGAAGTATCCACTTGGCATAAATGGGTTAATATAACCCGTATTTTAGAGATACAAAACAAACACAGAAAATTACAGTCGCATTCAAAATCAAATTAACCAGATTAATCACATGGAATATATTCTATTCCTAAATATCACAGGTATCGTTCTGTGCCTTAATGAAGCGTTTAGTTCTAGGATGCCAACAGCACATATAGAAAATCCCGAGCAGCACCGCCCCCATGAAGATAGAGACGGCAAACACAACCACACTGCACACTCTGGCACGCCTACTGGTCCATTTGTCCTCGTATCGAACTTGATAAGGCTGGGAGTGGGACCGAGACACTTCCCTCTTTCCCAGAAATGTTTGAGACTTGTATGCGATGTTATCCGCAACTTCCCGAAGTTGATCCAGTTTCGAAGTCGATCTGTTGCCACGGCAACGAAAAGACATATTCAGAAGAAGTCCTTTGAACTCTGCGATCATCAATACCACTGGCAGATACTGAGTTTTATATCTGCAACTGAGTGTCCTTGACAGTCACTCCTACCTTTGGCCTGGCGTCGACCTACGGCACCATCAGTTAAAATAACTACACTTTAGTTGTACAACTACAATGGAGAAGACATATACAGTCGAGCTTCGATATCTCGAACTCTGTTAAGTCGAACATACCCGTACTTCAAAGTTAAAACGCGGCTAAGCCGCGTTTTAACTTTGAAATACGAGCATGTTCACGGAAACCGAACTTGAAATAAGGCAGATTCATGTTTCGAAATATAGGATATTTCGAGTTAAGCGTGTATCGAAGTTCGACTGTATATATCTCAAATCCTAAAACACTTACTGCTACATCAAATACATGTAGTTAGGATCCAGACCAGGCGTAATATTTTTGCCACTCATAAACATTGAGCGTATTATCCAATAAAACCTAAATGATGCGATCACATGTTTATACTAAAATCATTTCTTATCATCCGACGCTTAGGTGTTGCTGGTGCTCCGTTGTCTTTCAAATAGATCCGTAATCTGAATTTAAAGATCAGGCTTGATATGTTTGCCACTCAAACACAGTTCGTCAAGGCGTTACAAATAACTTGTAACTTTTTATATTTATTGCATTTAGTTTGCGTTAAAGTTTAATTCGAACGGGTGCGTATTCTCCACCGTAGCATGATGTTTTTCAACCCACTTTGTAGAAAAAGCCAGGTCAAGACGAGAATTCAAAATCACTGACGCGTTTGAGCGTACTATCCGATCAAAACCAAATGATGCAGTCACGTGTTTTATACAAACATCATTCCTAATCATCTAACGCCGGTGTGTTGCTGTTGCTCCGTAAGTAGTCTTTCAAATGAATCCGTAAACTGAATCTGAAATCACACCTGTACAGTCAATAAAGAAGTTTTGACTACATTTCACCCGTTTGAAATCCAGTATGGCATATTGATACAGGCACGGCGAGGAAGAGCAGTAATCATTCACTGATCTTAAATAAACAACAGGGGCATTCACGAGTTGGGGAAATCGTAATTCATTTAAGAATTAAACGAAACGAAAAGACAGGCAAATACAATATTAAAATGTAGACAGTTATAGATTCTTAGCAAAAGTAACGATTTGTTAAATTCTGAATGGCAAACAGTTAAGAGCCTGATCAGACGCCGTGAAACACGGCGTCTGATCAGGCTCTAAACTGTTTGCAATAAAAAAAAATATATTCGATATACAAATACGTTTTATGAGACAGAATAAGGTTTTAATAACTGCAGAACGTACATCGTTTTCACACATTAAGATATTCCCTTAAACTCACATCATCCCTGGAAAAATGTCCTGTTTAGAAAATTAGAAAATATGAATATAAAACACAGGTCTCGCGTTTTCTCTTTTTAAGCATTCCACAGACAGTCTAAGAGTGATATGAAGAGAATCGCAGCCAAAGCAGGTCGTTTTCAAAGTGGGTGTACGAAGCCGATATCGGCTAAGAATATTGATTCACAGTTGTTTGCTGCTTACAGTCTGAAAGAAAACTATAACTGCATCGGGCAATTTATATCTTCTACAGATACCACGTAATCATTCTGTTACAAAATGTACCACAGTTGCAATAACTTGAACTCTTCTTGAACTCATTCATCCCTTAAACTTCTAATGGACAATTCCTATTTCCAATAAGGTCAAGTCAAATTAACTACATGTATATTGGGTTCTTTTCTGCAATGTTTTTGCGAATATAAAACCATACGGTGCAGACCTTAATCAAAGGGCTCCTGTAGCAGATTTCTGATAAGGGTAAATACTGTTTGCATAGTATACAGTTGAGAATATGTTAATTCTTTCCCCCAAAAAAACGCGTTTCCGCTAAATCTATTGTTTTAATTGCAAACTGTCTGGAGCCAAATCACAAGCCATTCAAATTAAAACTGAGAGTGACAATTGTCAAAAAGTTGTAAGTGTTTATTTTCTAGTGTATTGCGTTTGCGTTTTGTTTGCGCTCAAACGGGAAATAATAACGCAAAGTCTCCACTGTACTCTGTTTTCTAACGACGAGTATACTTGTCGTAGGATTAAATGTGTTAACCCATTTATGTATGTAGTCTACAACACTAGACATTAACACACAGTCCAGACTCCGAATAGACCTCCCTAGGGTTTGCACTGTTTTCTATTGCATGTAAAATATTATACCATTTGGAATAACATTGAAGTGTCTTAAGAACGCCCCTTTAACTCATTTGTGCCCACAATCCCATATATGGGACATAGGCAAACAGTGTAGACTCTGATCAGACGCCGCATAATGCGGCGTCTGATCAGAGTCTACACTTTTTGCTGATAGGAATTTCAATTTAAAAAAAAAAACCATGAACATTTTGACCAGACATCCCTTTGATAAAAAATGGAATAATCCAATATGGAAGAATCCACTTGGCGCAAATGGGTTAATACATTGTGCATATAATGAAACCTTCCAGCATATACACAGGAAAAGTTAATTGCAAAACCCAGGCACATGTGGGTAAAGCAGAGTATTTGACATTTTGACCCATTTAAAGTTGAAAAGACGTTATTTTTCCCCCGTTTAAAAGCAAACGAAACGCAGTGTACAAAATGACAATTTGTTGATATTTCTTACAGGTCATTTTCATCTGAGTGGTAAACAGTTTACATTTAGGACCTGATCAGACGCTATAAGCAACCACAACCTGTCAGAACTATTGTTCTTTAAGCTAAATATCAGGGTTATTTTACTAAACGTCGTACGTCAAATATTGTCGTAAGTCAGATTATAAAATTCTCAATAAGTGTTTATTTCTCTATCTAATTCTGTCTTGCAACATCCCTTTGGAATTGTTTTTTCAAGACGATTCCAAAGAACTGTCACAAGACAGGATTAGACGGAAAAACTGTAAATAAGATGTATTTTAAAGTTTTGACTTACCATCATTTTTGTCGTACGACGTTTCGTAGGACGAGCACCGGTAGCGCGTTCAAGTACCGTATCAGCGAACAGAAACGTTACAGTGGAGAATCTGTTATTCTTTCCCGTTTAAACGAAACGAAACGCAAACGCAAAACACTAAAACGTAGAAAAGTGCAACTTTTAGACAATTCTGATAATTCATGTTTATCTTGGTCGCAAACAGTTTGGAGCCTGATCAGACGCCGGGTTACCTGGCGTTTGATCTGGCTCCAAACTAATTGCACTGCAAATAATAGATTTAGCGTAAACGCTTTTATTGGGAAAGAATAACACATTCTCCACTGTAACCGATGCAAACAACCCATATAGTACGACATCTAACGTTCACCAATACTCTTCAATAATAACTCATTGCGCCCCCATGTTTATTAACTTTTCAAGGGTACGAACGATTTATGTACGAATCGGAATAACACACGCAAAAGTGTACTAATCAACTGAAATGCATCAATTTTACCGCATTTAAAAATAGGATTTAGCTGCTCAGATGTAAGCTGCTTTGTTTGATACATTAAGTATCGGAAAATGTTGGTTTATTAATGAGAAATTAAGTCGGGACTGTTCGCTGGTTTTATTAAATTCATTTGGTCGCCATTTTGTTTTCCTTTGTTGGCGATGGCTAACTACCTCTGAGGCCGTTCGTGTCGTTCGCAATCGGTAACAGCCAAACGGTAGTTAAAGGTAAATTGTTACCGTTTTCTGTTGCTATCGATGCAATCGATACGGTACTTGAACGCGCTACAGATACTCAAGTTTACATTGTCATATACATGTAAACATTTACTTGTGGCACGAATGTTATATTTGGTTACTATAGCAACCAATCACAATATAATTATGCTAAATAAGAGCATTATATGAAAATACGTGTCAAATTCTAAGCTTATTTTAAGGCAAAGTACAGCTACTTATTTGAATTATTGTACATCTGTTTCATTATTAGGCGTGCCGGTTAATTGTCATATGAACATTCGCTTTTAGCATCAAGATAACATGTGGCTGCCTTAGCAACCACTGACACTATATGCTGAATAAAAAATTATTGTGAAATGATACTTCTTATGTCGGTTTTCTGTAACTTTTAAAGTTGAATACAGACATTTAAGCCCCCCGATACCATTCATTGGAAGAAATACGAGTTAACATTGACATACACTTCTGTGGCCCGTTTCATTGAACTTCGTGCGACAAATGTTGTCGTTATAAAAATCTCAATTAATATTTATTTCTCCATCTAATCCTAACTTGCCATCTAATCCTGTCTTGTGAAAAGGGTATTAATATTCTTCCCTATAACAACACACATACAGTGGAGAATCTGTTATTCTTTCCAAATAAACGCGTTTACGCTAAAACTATAATTTGCAGTGCAAACAGTTTGGAGTCAGATCAGACGCCGGGAAACCCGGCGTCTGATCAGGCTCCAAACTGTTTGCCACCAAGATAAACAAGAATTATCAGAATTGTCCAAAAGTTGTTCTTTTCTACGTTTTAGTGCTTTGCGTTTGCGTACGTTTGCGTTTAAACGGGAAAGAATAACAGATTCTCCACTGTAGTTGTTGTCTCCCGTTTGGTGGTGTTGTAGAAAGAAAGCACTGTATAATGCTCTTTGGGTATTTTTTGTGTTAGAAATTAATGTAGATATGACAATATTAACTGGCAAACGTGATACTGCTACTAAATTACATGGGTTCTAATAAGTTGATTTTCAATATACACGTAGTATTCTCATTTAGTAATACCTGTGAATTGTTGCTAAGGTAACCGCATATTGTTTTCATGTAAAAAGTTAATGTTTTATGACAGTGTTAACTTGCATCTACCATCGACTTCAAAAACGCTAGAATTCGTCATATATTTGTAATAAAATATTCTTATTTAGCAGTTGCTGTGAGTGGTTGTTATGATCACCAAATATCTTGTTCAGAGAGTATTTGCAAACCTTATAATCAAACTAATTAAAGTAGTTGTGCAATGCTTTTGATTCTGATCTGTTTGCTGTATATTGCCTGCCGAATGTCTTGAATTAGACACACGTTTCCAGTAAAGTACGTTCTTTTCGCAGGTGTATCCATAGTTACCAAGTGTGAATGTTTTTTCTTCTATTTATATTTTATTAGATGTTGTGGTTTTAGCCGTTAAAGAGTGATTCCCTTGTGCATTTCAAGCAATACAGCTCAGTTGTATAGGCAAATAAAACATCGAAAAGTTAATAGTTTCGTTTCCATGGTAACCTCCTTCGCAAACCCAATCAAAAAGTTGTTTTCTTCCCAAACAGTTAACTACATGTTTACTACTTGTTATTAGTTATCATCTTCAAGTTCAGCAGGGATGCTTTAATAATCTATCAGTCCTTTAAATATGTCAAAAATCATAGTTTCTTGCTTTTAGTATATTGACCCACACACCTTGCGCTTGTGTACTTATCAATAATGAGTTGAAAGTCACAATGTTCTTTTATTATCCATATGTCGTTTTTTAAACATTCAAATGTCATTTTTTTTTTAAATATGTACCTTATCTGCAAAATGCCATGACTTCGTTGTTTTTTAATTACCAAATACAGTATAACAATCGATCACCGAACCTCTCCGGAATGAGGTTTCCGGTTAAGAGAGGTATTTTTAAATGAACAAGAATTGATCCATAATTTATGTTTATGAACTAATTGTGTTTTAATGCATGAATTTAGAATTAAATAGCATTAACGATATATAAGGTGCTGAGACGAGGTACTCGTCGTCTCATCTGGATCAAATTTGCTTGACTATCTGATAATATTTCTGTCATGCTTATAATTGATCTCTGCAAATAGTTGCAGATAAACAGTGTTTCATGCGACAAAACAAATCAAAGAGTATAAATATTGATTTCCCTAACGTACAATAGAGAAAGTTTGTTTCACTGGACAAGGGCTAAATTGTCTAGTTTAAAAGGAAATATCAAATTATGTAATGCAGCCCCTTTCACTATCATTTAAAAGTACGTTTGCAAACCGTTTAGATCCTGATCAGACGCCGCGTAACGCATTCATTTGGGAAGGAATAACATATCTCCCACTGTAGCTAGTCATATATACTCTAACATTACGTGTGGACGTCAAACCGAACAAAATAAGACACCGCGGGTGGGTAGAGAGGTGTCTATATTATCCTCTGCATTGAATGAATATCGTCTGCCTAAATAATGTCGTCTGCTCTTGTTCGTTACATTGAAAGTACTGATACAGTGGAGAATCTGTTATTCTTTCCCGTTTAAACGCAAACGTACGCAAACGCAAAGCGCTAAAACGTAGAAAAATGCAACTTTTGGACAGTTCTGATGATTCAAGTTTATCTTGTTGGCAAACAGTTTGGAGCCTAATCAGACGCCGGGTTACCCGGCGTCTGATCTGGCTCCAAACTATTTGCACTGCAAATAATAGTTTTAGCGTAAACGCGTTTATTGGGAAAGAATAACACATTCTCCACTGTAGTTTGACTGAAGGAACACCAATAAGGTTCTCCGTCAGTTGCAACCCTGATCTGAATTCAGATACATTGTATCTGGTGGTCTGATAAGGATTCAGATTAAATGTAACAACTGTAGAGGAACATGTGTTACAGTGGAGAATGTGTTATTCTTTCCCAATAAACGCGTTTACGCTAAAACTTTTATTTGCAGTGCAAACAGTTTGGAGCCAGATCAGACGCCGGGTAACCCGGCGTCTGATCAGGCTCCAAACTGTTTGCCACCAAGATAAACATGAATAATCAGAAGTGTCCAAAAGTTTTTCTTTTCTACGTTTTAGTGCTTTGCGTTTGCGTACGTTTGCGTTTAAACGGGAAAGAATAACAGATTCTCCACTGTAGTGCATAGGCCGAGTTTACATATTTCATGAATTTATTAAATATTGTTCAGCAAGCGTGATATAAATTTTCGAATAAATGGTATGTGCTTTAACAATATTTCTTTTATAAAATGTTTGGAGCCTATTCCAGACTTCCTGTCTGTCGTATATGAAAAATAATTTGAAATTTAAATATGTGATTTGCTATATTTGATTGCATTTTTGTTTTGTAATTGCGTTCGTGTAAAGAGGAACGAACAACTAAATTTCACTTTATTGTAAATACAACACATTGCTTACGGTAGATAAGACGTTATTGTTTCCCAATAAACGCATTTATGCTAAAATACTGTTTCCATTGCAAACAGTTTGGAGCCAAATCAGACGCCGCGTAACTCGGTCCCTGATCAGGCATGAAACTATTTGCCACTCAGATTGGAATAAATAAAAAATCGTTAAATATTGTCTTTCTTTTAACTTGTTATGTGTATGTGTTTCGTTTGCGTTTGAAGGGGGAAATAATTATTACGTCTTTTCCACTGTACTAGAAGATAACAAAGCTGGAATAATTACATTGTGTCTATTAGATTTCTTACTCAATGATCAAAGCAATCTAGCAGAACACTATCAGGAGAATACAAAACCCTTGTTTAAACAAATATAAATATATTATCATATCCTTTTATGCTCCGGTTCAAACGAGAACATTTCATCTGAAAAAGGAGACTCTAATGAGCCAACAAAGACGAACATCAAACATCGATAAGTGCACACGACCAACCATTTTACTTACAATTGTACCCCTTCACTGCCATAATTTGCATTCGTTTCAGTTGCGTTTAAACGGGAAAGAATATCGTCTCCTTCACTGTATGTCATTTGTGTTTTAGAAACTAACTGAAAGCTTGACATATTCGTACATAGAGGATCTATACAGTACTGAACCTTATTAAATTAACAATTTTTGCGATTCGTTTGCAATTCGATGGCAATACGCGTGCAATTCGATGACAATTCGCTTGCGATTCAAAATAGTAACTTTACCCTCGGGTAAGTTTGCCTGAATGGTGTATCTCACAAATATTCGCAAATATGCCTTCGTTAATTTTTTCGATTTCATTTTTGTCACAACCGCTTCGGCAAAATCGCGTAAAAATATGCAAGCGTAAGATTCGCCTTTTGAAGCACTCGATTCGATGGCAATTCGATGGCAATTCGCTTGCCATTCGCTTGCGATTATCAATTTAATATAATAAGGTTCAGTACTGTATAACATACACATGTACAGTGGAGAATCTGTTATTCTTTCCCGATAAACGCGTTTACGCTAAAACTATTTTTTCTTTTACAAACAGTTTGGAGCCAGATCAGACGCCGGGTAACCCGGCGTCTGATCTGGCTCCAAACTGTTTGCCACCAATATAAACATGAGTTATCAGAATTGTCCAAAAGTTGTTCTTTTCTACGTTTTAGTGCTTTGCGTTTGCGTACGTTTGCGTTTAAACGGGAAAGAATAACAGATTCTCCACTGTAAGTAATAGCACATATAATTGTTTAAGAACCACCGCGACAGTTTCGATCCTTATGGTCAAAGGTACCCCTTCACTGCCATAACCTCATCAGCGTTAAATAATTGTCGTCTGCTTTTCTTTTTCAAATGTAAATTTTAGGTATTTTGATTTGATAAATAGTGAAATCAGTAACAAACAGTTTGGATCCTTATCAGACGCCGCGTCATGTGGCGTCTGATTAGGATCGAAACTGTTTACTAATAAGTGATGTATTGAGGGTTACATTGTATGCATTGAAGGTAATAAGGAGAAAAATAAACTTCAGTGTACATTGTTCTGCTCTTTGAAGAAGAGTGCAGATAAAGTTATAAAATGTTGTATGTTTGTGTTGAAAATTTACCTTTCTTTTATCTGCAATGTGACAGATTTGTTTTCTTTTCCATCCTGTTTTAACGATGGTTAACGCAATATACTACAATCAAATGTTTAAAAATGTGACAACGTTTGACAGGCGCCGTGTTATCCTGTATAGCATCATACTCCAAGCCTTTGACTACTCATATAAAGAACAAATCTTCTTGTCTAAAACCACAGTGCACTGAGCTTAGATATTTGACACAGGGCACGGTTTAGTGATCAGGATTGTTTCAATTGTTGCCCTTGGGTAAAATAACGCATCCGCCCCGAATGTCACAACTTTTTCAAATAGTTACAGTGGAGAATCTTTTATTCCTTCCCGTTTAAACGCAAACGTACGCTAACGCAAAGCACTAAAACGTAGAAAAGTACAACTTTCGGACAGTTCTGATAATTCATGTTTATCTTGGTGGCAAACAGTTTGAAACCTGATCAGACGTCGGGTTACCCGGCGTCTGATCTGGCTCCAAACTGTTTGTATTGTAAATAATAGTTTTAGCGTAAACGCGTTTATTGAGAAAAAATAACACATTCTCCACTGTATCCTGTATATCATCCGACTCCAAGCCTTTTACCACCATATAAAAGAACAAATCTTCTTAGCTTAGATATTTGACACAGGGCACCATTTAGTGGTCTTTTATCAGGATTGTTTCAATTGTTGCCCTTGGGTAAAATAACGACTCCGCCCCGAATGTCACAACTTTTTTCAAATAGTTACATGTATGCAGTTATACATCTTCTCTATAAGCTAATTCGACCAGAGCTTTGGTTTAAACATATTTTATTTCCAATTTTTTACAGGAAAAGGGGTTGGGCCACAAGTTCTGCCAACTTAGAGTCGGCCCTTCCCCTACAGTTTCACAAAAATACATATACTATTGGAGAGAGAGAGAGATAGATAGAGAATGGGAGAAAGAGAAAGAAAGAGAAAGAAAGAGAGAGAAAGTTGAGTTGCTTGTTTTCAGGTGTCTCCGCATAATTTGATGAGAAGAAACAGTAAAGTAAGTGATTAAAAAATATAAAACGACCAAAAGAAAGATCAACTAATCTAAGTCATTCACCAGTGTATCACTATCAAAACGAGAGATATGGCTAAATTGGCTATACAGTAAAACTCCTGTTAAAACGGCCTTTAAAACTAAGAACTGAAACGTAGTCTTAGTAAATAGAAGTAAGGTAAAAGTAATACAGATAGCTCCAACGGGGCTTTCTGTATTACTTTCAGCCCTCTTCATTCTTCATATAGATAGGGTTCTACACTGCTGAACAGAGGCTTAACTACTTATATAATAAACATATACATGTAATCATAAATGAGGAACTAGCCGAGAATCTAAGATGGGATGGCTAACTACATTCTGGTATGACAATTTTTAAGATATGTCCATCTTAGACCCTCGAATCGTTCCATAATGTTTTACATTGCATATCTAAGCTAAACAAAAGATAACTGTGATCATAGTTACAAGAGAACATAAGGACAGACGCATCAACTTTCAATTTTAGAAACAAACCAAAATAGAGAAAGAAAAAACAAGAAAAAACAATAGAGAAAGAAAAAACAAAAAAGAATTAAGTACTGAAGCGCTTGATTTCTTTAATGAATGTTTGTACAGCACCAAATATCAAACAGTTTTGTTCAAAAGTGAGGTGATTACTTCCATAAAGAAGAATGTTACTATTAATCGGATGGCAAAATCTTGTGGTCTGAAATAAGGTATGTCGTAAGTTTATATAATTGGGGCATTTAAAAAAGAAATGATCAACATTTTCAATTACATTTTCACAAGAACAATTAGGATCTAGTTTTAATTGATTTAGAAAAAGGTGTTCATTCAAATTACTACAACTGTTTCTTAATCTTGCATGTAGTACTGATAAATGTCTATTTCCGACCAGGTAGTACCCCGGAACTCTCTCTGGCTTCGATCTAGAAGCTATATTATTTTTAAAAGAAGAAAAATTAGGGATTTGCCTAAGATCAGAGCCCAGAGAGTTCCAGAGCACTACAGAAGAAGGAATACAAGATTTCTGATAAATGGACGTTCTAGCAGGTAGCACTTCAAAATTTTCTCGGTTTCTCAAAGGATAATTTGACCTTTCACCAACTAATGGAGGAATAATATCACTTATGTACGGTGGGACAGTGTCATGTGATACCTTGTGCATAAAAACAGTTTTTGGTTTTCTCGTCTCTTGAACAAAGACTCCCAACCACATTCTATGTACAGCCTCTCAAGGGAAACTGATCTCGTTAGCCCTGTGACGATACGTGCAGCTTCATTTTGCATTTTGTCCAAAGTATTAGTATATACCTCAGGGCAGCCATCCCATACAATTGACGAATATTCAAAAATTGACCGTACATATGACAAGTATATTTGATTCAGAGCAGACCTTGAAAGTATAAATTGTACTTTACGCATAATATTAACAACTTTAGAGAGCTTTGGTGTTTGGCATGGTGACCATTCTAGAGGTATTTTGCCAATATTGTTGAAATGGTTTTACATCTAGGTTACAGAAACTAAAAAAAAGAATTTTCAATGAAAACTTCAAAATATTCTTGCCAAAAGCATAATCCACAGCTCTTATGTGATAAAGTTTTTACACATTATTTCCCTTGGGTAAAACATTAACCCGCCCATCGTTATTTCCAGATGAGCGCTATGGGACCGGATAGGCCTCGTTTTTTGTATTGCGTTTGGGTTTGGTTTGGTGTAACAAAGCTGAAAAAACAACGTTTCCCACTGCATTATCGGGATCCAAACTGTAAAAACAGTACTCAATTAAATTCAATTCTTCTTTATTACATTTAATATATATCGTATGCCTATACCAATCATGGTATGATGACACAACATACTGTGTTTTAGATACAGTGGAGAATCTGTTATTCTTTCCCAATAAACGCGTTTACGCTAAAACTATTATTTGCAGTGCAAACAGTTTGGAGCCAGATCAGACGCCGGGTAACCCGGCGTCTGATCAGGCTCCAAACTGTTTGCCACCAAGATAAACATGAAATATCAGAATTGTCCAAAAGTTGTTCTTTTCTACGTTTTAGTGCTTTGCGTTTGCGTACGTTTGCGTTTAAACGGGAAAGAATAACAGATTCTCCACTGTACTAGAACAGTTTATATTAGGGACACGAACGCTTTGAATCAATATCTGAGCCGTGTCGTGACAAAACGTTTCTTTTTGCATTGCAAACTGTGTAGATCAAGACCAGACGCTGCGTCTCTGACTTAGATCTACACTCAGTGTATTGGAGTGTAGGAAAACTCAGAAACAGAGCCACGGATGACAACCGTGCTTGACTGTACATTGTTTCAATGCAATATGGCTGGTTTTTATCTTGTCACGGCTCATTTTGATTCCCGGCAATCAATTCACAGCTCGAGTACAAACTCCAGTGGGGTGATTGTTACCATTTTTGTTTTGTTTTTAAGATTTGCATCTCATAAACAGTGGAGAAAACGGTTTTATTTGCCAACTAACGCGCTTACGCTAAAACTTTGATTTCCATTTCAAATAGTTTAGAGAAATATTAGACACCGGGTAATTCGGTGTTTGATCAGGCTCCTCTCTGTTTGTCACTCGAATGGAAACAAATAGTCATAATGTTCAACAAATTGTCATTTTCTACGATTTATTGTAAACGCTCGCGTTTCAGTTGCGTTTAAACGGGAAAGAATATCGTCTCCTTCACTGTATGTCATTTGTGTTTTAGAAACTTAACTGAAAGCTTGACATATTCGTACATAGAGGATCTATATAACATACACATGTAAGTAATAGCACATATACTTGTTTAAGAACCACCGCGACAGTTTCGATCCTTATGGTCAAAGGGAGGCAACTCATGCACAAGATTTGCAAGAGTTGCTTCCCTTTGACCATCTCTATATGACTAATGCTTATATTTTGTATTTGCATTAACTATTTTTTCTATCACAATAAGCTGAATTATGCGATCATACCTGCCTTTGGCGACAACGATTAGTGATATTATACAAATAGTGCTTGAATAGTGATATATTATTGACGATTGAACAGTATGGTTTTTGACCAATTTTAGCATTTAAGAGTGGTTATCATACAGCTTTACATGTGCTACTCGTCATGCAGACATTTGTATGTTTTAGAAAAGCTAATTCATGCACCTGTCATTTGTATAATTTGGGTTCAGTTAATGCTGCATCGATATTTGTCAAATATATTGTCAAAATCTGAATGTAACAACTGTAGAAAAAAACTCTTTGAAAAATTACTACTTGATTTATTCCCTTTCTTGATGGATAATATGTTGTTTTCATATTTTTTGTGCTACTTTCTCCTAGTTTGTTTTCATTTTATGAATATATATGTGTAACACAACACATTAGGTACTGAAGAGGTTTTTTCTGATTTCATAATCAAAATCACGTGTCACCGGATAATTAGGGGTATTCCAAAAACCAAGCTACATGTATAAAGAAAAACTCCAGTCCGGGGACCCCCTATTTTTATTTCATATGTATGCATAACATTGTATATATACCAGTACCATGTAACATTGAAAAACATTCTGAATGTAATGAAACTTCAAAGAAACCGTTGCGATGGTCTTTCATAGACGGAGAATAAAGAGTAATTATTTAACATAAAGTATTTCTTTATGACAGTGAACATTTAAAGTCCAGATGTACCACATAACTAGTTATTCTCTGGTTAAGATTAAAAACGCCCAGGCCATGCAATGCAAACCATTTAGACCATTGTTTAAATAAATAGTTAGTAACAATATTCTAATGTTGACCTCTTTATTTTACATAGGAGCGTTCAGAAAAAGGTGTGCAATTTTTAACATTAAACTCGTACTAAATCACAATATTTTATATCAATGGACATTCATGTGGGACTAGACATACTACCAAAGGGAGTGTATATTCATATATGCAAAATATCAATTGTTTGCACACGTCTTTGAAAATGTCCTTATTAATGTATGCAAAATGAAAACAGCTAACATTAACCATTTTGTTCTCAATGACGCTTAAAAGCGCGTTTGCAAACATTTTGGATCCTGATCAGACGATGCGTAACGCAGCGTCTGATAAGGATCCAAACGTTTATTGCCTCAGTCATACTACCTTTTTCTTTTAACTTTGAAACTATAATTGCAAGCACCCATATTGAAGCAGACGACAATTAGACGGTGAAGGGGTACAAATCTCCCGAATATTTTGATCATTAAAGAGCGGCAAATGTTTTGAAATATTTGCTACATTTCCGTCACTTGTGATCAGCTCGTTCAATTTTTAATTTTGTTTTGACTGCGTGTGAAAACGCTGAGGTTCCCGATACATACATGTAACAGCCGTGCAATGACAAAACCTGCCTTATTGAATAGCAACACTGTACAGAACACGTACGGTTGTCATCCCAGGCTCTGTATATGAGTTTGGTCTACACTACACAACTACCGTATATAGTACTGCTAAATACAATAATTTAGATGATTGTGGGTGTCAAACAGAGTAGATCAAGGACAGCTGTCGCGTCAAAGACGCAATGCTATAAGGCAAGTTGTGTCATGGCACGGCTCAATTATATTAACCCTTTACCCCATAACATGTTTCTAGTTTTGAAGATAGGTGAAGTCTTAAAGCAGGTTGAAAGTAAAGCAGAATGCGCCATATGGCGCATTCTGCTTCACTTTCAGCCTGCTTTAAGCTACCATCTGCTAGAATATAGAACATATTTCTAATGATTTGTACTCATGGTTTTATAAATTGGAACTATTTCCTTCAGCGGAAGAATATACTAAACACGCTATAAGGCGCTTCTATCAGGGAAAGGGTTAAATAATGATAGCAAGCGCACACCATGGGTTAAAATAATAAATCACGGTACTTGAGATTATTGATGATGGTTTCAAATTGAAATACACAGGTATTGAATAATAGAAAACACAGGAGATTTATAGTGAACTTTCTGAAAATAATATTTACTCTTTAAATGTCTCTGATAGTTGGATTTGGAGTTGTTTATACAGAGAACTTGTAAAATTGGATGATACTGTAAAGAGTTTAAAAACCGAATTTAAACCTTAACCCTATTTTATACATGGTTTCATGAGACCCATGAATAATATTTTAGGCATATTTGGAGATAATCCATACATATAGCCTTTAAATTACATTTAACAGTCTCAATGAAGCGTTTTCAACAGCTGCGGAATCGCCAACCCTCGGTCCCGCCGCATTTCAATGTGACATGCAAATTTACTGAGCCAAAAATGATTCGTACACAAAACAAAGTGAAAGTAGAATCTACTTGTTCTATAGTCATCATATTCACTTCAGTATGAAATGTTTATTAACTAAAAGCTTATTGTTTTAAGTCGTTTCACTGTTTCACCTAATACAGTTTTCAAAATTAATCGATTTTTGTTTTAAAAGAATTGATTACCAAACGATACTATTGACTGTTGCTTTCTTGGTCAAATGAGGACTAAGGCAAAGTGTTGTGCATGTACTCGACTATGACTACAGAGGTTTCAAAGGTACGAAACCCTTATTAAAGTTTATCAGAGTACCTACTAAACGACCAGAACAATCTTGTGAAACCTTATCAGCAGCCAACAAAAACATTGTCTGGATGTGTTATTTGCCAAACGTAGTAATTACATCTGAAAGGAAAACGCACTTGAATCAATAGAGACAGACATCAAATACAACGATAAGTACATGGTTAAATATTACTACAGTGGAGAAGACGTTATACTTTCCTAATAACCGCGTTTACGCTAGAAATATGATTTCCAATGCAAACTGTTTAGAGCCTAAGAGTATCGTCGCGCGTGCTTCTTTTATGAATGTTCCCCGTAGGGCTCCCCAAAAATCGTAGTCAATTGTGTCCTATCGTTTCATTCCGGCAGCCCGATTTGTCGCGAACAACTTAACGGAACAACACGAATCCCAGATCGGCAGTAACGACGTAATTCCGATGACGTCAAATCAATAATTCAATGACGTCATTGTACGATTCGATATACAATTGGGACTTAACACGGGATACACAACATGTATATCATGTACTTTCGCTTTCAATTGTTTAAAAAGTGCCTTAATAGCATAAATAAATATAATAACTGTATTTTTTCAGCATTAGATCGAATTTAATCCATTTCGTGAACATCAGACTGTTTATACGTTCACTTGTGGCTTCGCCACTCGTGAACATATAACGTCTGGTGTTAATGCAATGATTTAAATTTCTATCATATAGATCTACTGAAGAAAAAACAGTTATCCTCTATGCAATTGTTTTTGTATCAACTTTAAAGACGAACGTCTTCTCCACAAGACCTCTCTCTTCTTCTAGCATTATATATGTGTGCATTGTTTGATGTGATTACGATATTTAATCTCTAGATCACGAGGATTTCGTTTGCTTTGAATACTAGTATTGCAGATGTGTGTGTTTTATGTGTGTTTTTTGTGTGCTTTCAAAGTAAAAAACAAACTGTGGTTGTAGACTACATATACTTGATTAACTCTTTGTATGTATGCGACCAAAAATAGAGACCTTTTGCGTCTCATCTGCATCCAAATTGTTTGACTCTCTGAACCCTATTTTGAAAAGAAAATTCAGAGACATCTAATTTTAGAACGGTAGATTCTAGTAGACGTAAGTTTTTACAGGCGATATAACTAAGCGTAAATAGAGTTAGGAAACATCGAGATCAGTGTCAAACGGTTTGAATTCTAGTAAAAAGACTAGTTTCACTAGTTTTCCTTTCTTGATAAATATGTCACTGCCATCGGCGCCAAAAGATGAATTTGCAAATAGTTTGGAATCTAATCAGGCGCGTCACGCGTCATCTGATCAGGATCCAAACTGTATGACACTCGTATCGATATTTCTTCAGTCAAACCAGCGCTTAAACGGATTGTAAAATTATTGCAGACGACCCTACGAATGCAGACGATATTTTGGCGGTAAGAGGGTTAAAGCAGACGATAAAACTTGGCAGGGAAAGAGTTAAAACGAAATTAAACGCGAGCACAATATCACAAAATGTAGACAGTTTGAAGCCTTTGCCGACGCCGAGCTACCCGGCCTCTGGCCAGTCACTAAACTGTTTGCAATCGAAAACATGTTTTAAAACAAACGCGATATGTGAAAGGAATATCGTCTTATCTACTGTATTCGGCGTCTTATCGAGATCCAAGCTGTTTTCAAATGGATGCGAACACCGTGCAAGTCAATGTTGGTATGTTGGAACTAAAAAGTGTTTATGAACATTGAAATTAACTTGCAACGTGTGAATCACACGTCTTGTTAAGTAAATATATTTACATATCAGATTTGTTACACATTATTTGCATGCATATGCATCTATCGACCTTAAAACCCAGATTTTACAAGAACAATTATACCGTTGAGTTTGAAAGCACAAACGTAGTGTCCATGGTGAAGGAATGTTTCAAGTCCAAACTGGCACAGCGTGAATAAAGGTAAGAAGCCTCATTAGTTCTTAACTCAACAGTTAACCCCTTCACTACCATGACGTCATCAATTTTACACACGTGTTTGCTTTTGTTTCTCAAATTAAAATGTCTGGTATTTTGTCTTAAGAACTATCGAAACGAGGGTCAAACAGTTTGAATCTGATCAGGATTGAAACGGTTTACAAATAACAAATGCACTCGGGGTAAGGCAGTGAAGGAGTTAAAAGAAAAACCTGTGTTAACACAATGACCCCTTGCAACGAGTTAAGTCGTCATTTACAAAAAGTACACGTGTACACTTGTAATTTACAAACAGTGTAAATCTCGACGAATAATCTGATAAGTTTCTGCAATGTTTGTCACTTGGAAATTTGTTGTTAAAATCAACCGTTACAGTGGCAAAGACATTATTTCAGTTTAATAATATTTTATTGTTCAATTAGTTTACATATTCACATAAGCATCATGTAATTTGTTTAATATAAACAAAAGGGTTGGGCAACAAGTTATTGCAACATTAGATTCGGCCCTTCCCATACTGTCACAAACATGTCGGTAAATAATATAAATGTTTCTTTCTTTCGATATTCTGTCTTCAATTAGCAAAAAGGAAATTTTGAATGGAAACAATAATGATATTGAGACAGAAAGGAGCTTCGTTGAATTGAAACATTTGTTTGACAATACAATTAAATAAGAATAAGGTAACTGTATAAAAGGGGGAAAAAAGAGAAAAAAACGAGAAAAATTGCTGACATTTTTCTCCCATTCCAAACTCTGCATTTGGTTCCCAAACTCACTATTATTCAAACCAAGTTACCATTTACAAATACATTCGTCAAATGGCATTAAAATATACATGAGGTATCTGTTTTCAAAACTATTAGTATCCAATAGTAAACAAAAATACAGAAGTTTGAAAATGTATAGAATTAACTGACAAATCGTTGACATTATGATTTCCCATTTAAACGCAAGCGTAGCGCAAACGTATTGCAATAACATTTTAAAGGGTCAGATCATTTTCTTTTACAGTTCTGACTATATATTATAATTGTGTGTGACAGGTTTGAGTCTGACCATACGCCGGGTTACCCGGCGTCTGATCAGGCTTCAAACAGTTTGCAATAGAATAAGAGTTTTAGCCGCAACGCGCGTATTAGGAAATAATAATATCTTCTTCACTGTAATAGTAAATGATGGACAATACTTAATTGAAACGTGTATGATTAGTTTGAAGGCTAATATACAGAAGAGAAGACCTTATTCGTTCCCAATAAACTCGTTTACCCTAAAAACTGATTGTCTTTGCATTAAGTTTAAAACCTTATCCAAACCCAAGTAATCGGCGTCTGGTCAGGATTCAAACCTATTGACACTCAGTTTGAAATGAATTGTCAACAAGTTGTCACTTTCTATGTTTTACTGTAATACGTTTAGGTTTCGTTTGTTTTTAAATGGGGACCAATAACGTATTCTCCTGTGTAAAAGAAGTCGTTTAATGCAGATCAAAAGTAATCAAGAATGTTCCTATAGGGATATTCTGTTTAACTACTATCCTCTATTAAGAAATATTTTGTCTTAACCCTTATCCTGCGGTGATGGCGTCTGCTTCGAAATTGTCGTCTACAAAATGTGTTAAATTTAAATTTATACATTTATCAAGAAGAGAAACCTTAAGACGAGTGTCAAACAGTTTGGATCCAGATCAGACGCCGCGTTACGCGGCGTCTGATCTAGAACCAAACTGTTTGCAAAAATTAGTAAAGTAGCGATCAGCAGGCAAAGGGTTAAGATTCAAATGTCCTAACAAAGGTAAAGACAGGTTTGATTTCGTGTATCATTAACCCTTTCACTGACAATTCTTTCGTGAGAGTTTAACCCCTTCACCGTTTCAATGTCGTCTGATTCATTTTTGTTGTCTCGTTGTCGTTTCAAAATTAATTGAGGCAATATGACTGCAGTGTTTTCAAAACAAGAGTCAAAGAGTTAAGATCCTGATCAGCCGCCGCGTAACGCGGCGACTGATCAGGACACAAACTGTTTGCAAACGCGCTATTAAGCGTTATTGAGAGTGAAAGAGTTAAAGACGGGTTGTTTCTTCAAATAACGTGTTTGTGCTAAAATTATGATTTAAATGATCATTACAAACAGCTTGGGGGTCTTGGTAGATGCCAGATCAAACTCTCAAGTGTTTGCCTAACGGAAATAAATTGTCAGAATATTTGGAACGAATGAATGGTGTTTTACGGTCCATCGACACAAGACGGACATATAGAGCCGAACAGAATATCAGAAAATTTAGTTATGTTCTCCATTGTTTAGTTCTTGTTTATACATTTTCTTTCTATGTGTAATGTGTAAGATTGGGCGGTCAGTTCTCTCCAACTTTGATGATCTCGAGCTTAGCTCACTGAAGCATTGACTGCATTCCCCAAACAAACAAACAAAACAATATAAAGTTTATATCACAATAGTGTTTGGAATTGTATTACTTATATTACTATTTGTACTTTATATGAACTTTAACACGCCATTTGGTCATGTACCATAAACCATTTTATGTACATGACAAAACTTCTTACTGCATGTTTGTATACCAGTGATGTAATAAAAGATTTGTTCTGTTCTGGTAGTTGAAAATTATCCCCGTAGAACATATTCCGTCACTGTTTTGATACGGTCCATACTAAGCATTTCCAACTCTTCTTTGCGTGTATACATGTAACATTGACAAGAAAGCTGAACTATCGTTTCGTGAAAGTTTATAGTAGTTTCCGTGTCATTCGTGCTTTTCTAAACAAAAAACACATCTTGGCTGCTTCAATATTTTTCTTTCAATTCATATATCAATGTTAATGTCTCACAGTCATATCTCTTTATCAAGGACTATTGCGCCAGTTTTAATATTTAACAGTCAAAGGGAGGCACTGGAAAATGTTTGATGAGGTGTCTCCCTTTGACGAATTCTCTATTATGTAGTTATTATTAGAATTTTTTATTTTTTCTACCTCAATAAGCTAAATTGTGCGGTCATACTAGCATTTGGCGACCGCGATAAGTGATATATACTAATAATGCTTGTAAAGTGGTATATTGTTGACGATTAAACAGTGGATTACTCTTTATGCAGACATTTGTATTTTTAAGAAAAAATAGTTCGGGTACCTATAATTTTAATTAGTGATTTCAGTAAATTAATGCTGCATCAATACTTATGGAAAATATTGTCAAAATCTTAATGTTTTTACTGTAGGAGGAAAAACTTTGAAAAATAACTATTTGACATGTTCCCTTTATTCGCGAATAATATATTGTTCTATGTTTGTATTGCTATTTGATCCTATTTTTTTCTATTTTATGAGAACATGTGAATTACCCAACATTTTAGGTACATTACAAAGCTGAAGAGGGGTTTTCTGAGATTTTATGATCAAAAGCACGTGTCTCTGGATAATTAGGGGTATACCCAAACACAAGCTATTAAGAAAAGTATCAGTTCTGAGACCCCCTCTTTTTATTTCTTATTTCTGCATACATGTAACAAGTTGTTTACTAGTATTATGCAAAATTTAAAAAACAAAATCTGAATGTTTTGAATATTCGAACAAACTGCCGCGATATTCATTAATAAATGAACTGTATTATTTTGGCGTTTAAGCGAAATAAAGGACAGAAAATGATCAGCAAATCCCATGAATCGCTAGCACGAGTTGTTGTATATTTGCCGATCGTTTTGTGTCGTTTATTTTAACGCCGAAAACATTCAGTTCATTTCTTATATTAACATAAACTCAATTCCAATTTGTTTTCCGTAATTATTCATTGACCGTTTTCCTAAAAGCCATATGTATTTGTTACCAATATTTAGATTAGCTCACGAACAATATGGCAGGTATTTCAGATTTTGAGATGCGATCGTTTAAAGTAGATGTTGTTAAACAAAAAAAGACAAAGTGTTAATATCAAAGTTGCAAAGTAACTCTGAGAATATTACTGTGTTCAGTTTGTAATTTTATGTCGGTTTAGTTGTAATCTTGTGTTGATTTTCGTCAGTACAGTTTGTGTTCATCTTGTTCATCTTGTGGACATAACAATACGGCATGTCTTCTGATACCGAACTGTCTTGCAGGACTAGACGCTGTCTTGAAAACGACGACACAGTAGCGTCAACATTACACATTCTTTTGTTGGCCTGCTGTCATAGGTATATTTGCACTGTCTGCGGCGATCTGCAACTCCATATGGATGTTTGAAACGTTTGTGCAACCGAATGATTGATTTTCTCTGGTATCCTAACGTCCTACTCATAAAGTGACGCTGTAGTTATAAATAAATAAGTATTGCAGATACTCTAATTTGTCTGTTTTCATTAAATCTTTGCAAGTTCGTTGCGTACATGTACCGATGTGAGGTCATATGTGTTTCTTCTTTGTATAAGGCAAACGTTTTTGGTGGCATATGCAATTTCCTTTGGCTGCACGTGCAAATCATGCAAAATAACGTCTTTCCCTATAAACTGAAAATCTCTTCATACCAAGTAATAGATTTTGTTATCGATGGGTGTCAAATATACATGAGATACATGTATAGTGTGTAAAAAATTAAATCGATACGTCTTCTAAGTATTAAGATATTTGAAATTAAAAAGTTCTAAGTTTCTTTTGGAATTATATATAGTTACTTTAACTTCTAATGTTAACTGAACATTTTATAAGAATGCATGTATGTTTAATCTATATTATAGGTTGTTAACACGCATAGTGTGTACCCTGAAAGGAACAGCAATAATAGTCATTACCCAGGGAACGCAACTAAAATGATTCGCGGAGATCAGATCCATAAGCACCGCCTTCTCTGCGCTATATATGCATAAGTCCCGCCCTAGATAAATTGCGTTTATACGAAATAATCGTCTTTTTGTTCAATGGAATTGAATGTGAATTATTTATTTGTCATTGATTTTTTGTTGTTGACAAACATGGAAAGCATGTCTTGGAACGTTTGCTTAGTGATCGAAATGCGTTTGAGTAAAGTGTCAAGAAATGAGCAAAAATAATGTTTTTGCCAATGTACCTTAATTGATAGAATATAATGTCAAAACTCGATAATTCGAACTTGCTTTAGTTCGAAAGTACCCATATTTCAAAGTTAAAACGTGACCAAGCCAAGACACGTTTTAACTTTGAAATATGGGTAATTTCGAACTAAAGCGAGTTCGAATTATCAAAATTAAACTTATTTGATAGGCAAGGTCGATTTAAGCGAGTTCGAAGTACTGAGTTTCGACTGTAAATGCATTTGATCTATGTCACGGGAAATAACGCATTCTCCTGTGTATTTGGGGAGTACATATATGTCGTATTACACAGTGTATTCGTTATGGTATTAGATATTACACGATATCATATTTGCAATACAGATAACATCGGCATAAATTGGCTATAGAGTTATTAAGCTTTTGACTTTCGTTTATAATCAACCGATCTATTATTACATAACAGATGACACAGACATTGTATAACACTGCGTGCAGTTTACTTCAAGGCTGCCATTTCTCCGGATTTTTCCTAAATCTTCGGATTTTTTTTCTAGTACAGTACTGAATCTTATTAAATTAACAATTTTTGCGATTCGCTTGCAATTCGATGGCAATTCGCTTGCAATTCGATGGCAATTCGCTTGCGATTTCAAAATACTAATTTACCCTCGGGTAAGTTTTCGTGAGTGGTGTACCTCACAAATGTTCGCAAATATACCTTCGTTTATTTTTACGATCCCATTTTTGTCACAACCGCTTCTGAAAATTCGCGTAAAAATATTCAAACGTAGGATTTGTTTTTTGAAGCGCCCGATTCGATGGCAATTCGATGGCAATTCGCTTGCGATTATCAATTTAATTTAATAAGGTTCAGTACTGTATGTGGTAGCTTAAAGCAGGCTGAAAGTTAAGCAGAATGCGCCTTAAGGCGCATTCTGCTTTACTTTCAGCCTGCTTTAAGCAGGCCAGCCACGTGTCAAATAAACTAGAAACAGGCGACGGGGAAAAGGTATGATTGTTAGAATCGCACTTGAAAAATGCAAATTTGGAAATCTTAGGATTTTTTTATGTCAAATTATGGCAGCCCTTTTACTTTTGTATATAATTAGTGGTTTAACTATGTAAATAGCAGCACAGAACAGAACAGAAACGATTATTTATTAGACTTAAACTATAATAATAATCCGTTTAGCTATTAAACAAGTCAAGATTTTGATTTTGTTTTATTACAACGAACTACACTCCAGTTATGTGTACAACGGACAGGCTTCCGATCAAAATCATTGTACATGTTTTTTCCCCCAAAAAAGCTAGACCAATTTGAAATTAACATTTGCATCTCCAGTGTAAGTGATTTTAGATTTAACTCATTTACCCATAGCCTGTTTCTATTTGAAGATAGGTGACCACTTAAAATAAATTGAAAGTAAAGCAATACTTTTTTCAGCACGCTTTAATCTACATGTAACAACGGTTATGCTATAGAAATATTTCTTATGGTACATGTTTATGACTGTATAAATTGGAACTATTTTCTTCCATGGACGAATAAATTAAATGCGTTAAAAGACGCTTCTTATTGAGGAAAGGGTTAACTTAACCCGAACCTTTATGTCTCAAACTCGCTGAAGTTGAATTAACTTGTACTCCTAAAGCTCAATTTCGATATCTTACATTAGCTTAAGTCGAACAAATTCGTATTGCAAAGTTGTTGAAACGTCGCTTAGTCACGTTTTAATATTGAAATATGAATATTTTCGACTAAGGACAGTTCGTGATATCGGAGTTCGACTGTAGTACAGTGGAGAATACATTATTCTTTCCCGTTTGAACGAAACAAAACGCAAACGCAAAACACTAAAACGTAGAAAAATGCAATTTTTTGACAATTCTGATACTTCATGTTTATCTTGGTGGCAAACAGTTTGGAGCCTGATCAGACGCCGGGTTACCTGGCGTCTGATTTTGCTCCAAACTGTTTGCAATAGAAATAATAGTTTAAGCTTAAACGCATTTATTGGGAAAGAATAACGTTTTCTCCAATGTATACACCTGTTGTTCAAGATCGGATGTTAAAATACACCTGTACTATTATCCCATTCAAAAACGCTCCATTATTTTTCAGGAATGGAGCGTTCGGAACAATAGATCTCCATTACTTTTCCCTACACAAGTGTGTAATACATGTAGTAACACAATTGTGTCGGAAAGAGTAATGGAGACTTATTGTTACTAACGCTCCATTCCTGAATACAGTGGAGAATGCGTTATTCTTTCCCAATAAACGCGTTTACGCTAAAACTAGTATTTCCATTGCAATTAGTTTGGAGCCAGATTAGACGCCAGGTAACCCTGCGTCTGATCAGGCTCCAAACTGTTTGCCACTCAGATTAAAACGGATACTCAGAATTTTCAAAAAGTTGTAATTTGCTCCATTTTACTACAATGCGTTTGCGATTGGTGTGCGTTTAAACGGGAAAGAATAACGTATTATCCACTGTAAAAAGAGACTGCTAAGCGACCACTGACCGAAGATGCAGGGTGATCGTTTAAGGGAGGTTGCCGCTAAACGCAGGACAAAAATAAAACAGAAGGCTCCTATATGAACATTCTGTATTACTTTTGTCCTGCATTAAGCCGCAACCTGCTTATCGATTTTAGCGGTAGCTGAAGACAGGTTTGATTGTGCATACAGTAAAACCTCCCTATTACTACAACTAATTCTTTGTTTACTATTTGGTGTCTAAGGCCGGTGACTAGATCCATTCAAGGAAAGTGAAAGTAACACAGAAATTTCATTTTGAAGCTTTCTGTTTTACTTACATCTTCCTTTACCTGTCACTTGTTTTTTATTCGCCTTCAGCAAGCTACAAACGACTAGACACTTAAAACGAATACCCTTACAAAAAGCTTGGAATGTAATAAGACGCCGAAAGATTTGGCGTCTTAAGAGAATCCAATCAATTTAACATCAGATTATAATAAATTTGCAAACAGCTTGGATCCAGCCCTGACACCAAATACGTAGATGTCTCATGTGGATCCATACTGGTTTACACTTGATTAATAGATCCATATCCTCAAGTATACGTGTAACTGATATTGGTTAGCTTTCAAAGTGAAGCAGACGATAACTTTAGAGACACTACTGGCTTTGGTATACAATAACACCTCTCTATTACGACCACTAAACTAGGTTATTTTTAAAAAATGTGTTTAAGGCAGGTGGCTGCTTAAAGTAAGGTTGATGAAAAATAGAAAGCACCGTTTGGAGCTTTCTGTTTTACTTTCATCTTTCTTTAAGCCCCACCTGGCTTTTATACAATTAATTAGCCTTTTGTTTAGTAGTCGTGATAGAAGGAGTTCACTGTATAAATTGCTCAAATGGTGTATGGTATGGGTTGTAACCCGTACTTACAATCGTGACCATAATAACATGAACAAACGCCTTAGATCCAGATCAGATGCCGGGTAGGTCGACGACGGATCCGGATCTAAGATGTTTGACTAATGTTACTTAGAAGATATTTTCAAGCTGCTAAATATACACTCATACACAAGTATAAGTCCCATTCGAAAGAAAGAAAATCCAGATTATGAAATAAATCCAACGTTTTCAAATCTTTTCCCGGTGTCATATTAACACAGACTGAGTATAGCCAGAGAGGTTCTGGTCAGCCATCGTCTACGGTGATTTTACATGAAATGACCAGTTAAAGCACTGTACACAGTCATTGTACACGACATTCTTTAAGGAATGGAGAGTTATTTCTAATTGCTAGAATTTCTTGAAAAAAGCATGCTCATCAGCATGAGTATCACTAACAGTGCAATTACACAATATTTAGCTGAGGGTACAAGTGGGAATACATTTGTTATTTAACAATACTAAATTCATGTTAGGTGTATTTTAAGTGGGAGAATGAACTCGTATTTCTCCATTCCTGAAAAATAATGCAGACTCGGCCCCTTCGGGGCCTCGTCTCCATTATTTTTCAGGAATGGAGAGATACTCGTCCATTCTCCCTAACATATAGACTTTCTTTCTAAATACTGGTATCTCGCTGTTCTTATGTACTTGCCTTTAATCAGATTGAGTGCGTCTATTGAGGGTTTCCAAAGATAATAATGTACCTTTGTTCTGTAGACAATTTAGAATATCAAACCGTTAATCAAGATCTTATCTGAGCGTGTTAAAGTCGTGTAGAGCATAGGTCAGAAAACTTCATTATTTCCCGTTTAAAGGAAACTAAATACAAACGCAATGCAATAAATTGTAGGAAAGGACAACGTTTTGGTTAACAGTTTTAATAACCTAACAGAAATGTTTTCTTCAAAGGTACAGTCGAGACGACGTTATTAATTTCAATTTGAACGCATACATGTACGAAACGCAATCGCATCGCAATAAAATGGAGAAAACACTTTTTAGACAAACAGGCAAACAGTTAAGAGCCTGATCAGACGCCGGGCGGTTTTGACAAAAATGGAATCGAAAAACATTAACGAAGGCATATTTGCGAATATTAATGAGATACACAATTCAGGCAAACTTAACGCATAATTGCTTTGGAAAATATTTACAAGCGAATTGCCATCGAATTGCAAGCGAATCGCAAAAATTGTTAATTTAATAAGGTTCAGTTCTGTAACATTCAGTTAAGAAGACGTTAGTCATGTCTAGTTAACACGTGTGTATACGAAAACCAATAATTCCATTGCAAACAGTTTGGAGTCAGATCAGACGACGGGTTACCCGGCGTCTGATCAGGCTCCAAACTATTTGCCACTCATATTGAAATAAAAGTCATAAGTGTCAGAGTTATAATTTTCTACTTTTTTATTGCATTGCGTTTTGTTTGCGTTTTGTTTGCGTTTTGTTTGCGTTTAAACGGGAGAGAATAGTATTCTCCACTGTACATTCACTGTACAGTGGAGAATCTGTTATTCTTTCCCGTTTAAACGCAAACGTACGCAAACGCAAAGCACTAAAACGTAGAAAAGTACAACTTTTGGACAATTCTGATAATTCATGTTTATCTTGGTGGCAAACAGTTTGGAGCCTGATCAGACGCCGGGTTACCCGGCGTCTGATCTGGCTCCAAACTGTTTGCACTGCAAATAATAGTTTTAGCGTAAACGCGTTTATTGGGAAAGAATAACAGATTCTCCACTGTATAATGTATATCCCTAGGTGGGTTACAAAGGTACGGATGTTCGTTAGATGTTTGTGGAATGAAATATCTTATCAGTAGCTTTGAGTGGTATGTTCCTGCCGTTTAGTCTTTAGAGTTATTCTACGAGGCTTGAAATGCTTGTTGTGGAATTTGGAAATTTTACAGACGGAAAATATTTACAAGAAGAAAGTTACTTGGAATCTAAAAACATAAAGCTGTGTTACATGTACGTCTGACTCTGTTACCTTTACTTTAGTTTTGTTCACGCTTTCCTCCGTAGAAGCGAAAAAGGTAATCGTGACCAAGAACGATCATTATATCTACAATGTATATACTTTTCTGCTACAGTACTGAATCTTATTAAATTAACAATTTTTGCGATTCGATGGCAATTCGCTTGCAATTCGATGGCAATTCGCTTGCGATTCAAAGTACTAACTTTACCCTTGGGTAAGTTTTCTTGAATGGTGTATCTCACAAATGTTCGCAAATATGCATTCGTTATTGTTTTCGATTCCATTTTTGTCACAACCGCTTCGGAAATTTCGCGTAAAAATAGTCAAACGTAGGATTTGTTTTTTGAAGTGCGCGATTCGATGGAAATTCGATGGCAATTCGCTTGCGATTATCAATTTAATTCAATAAGGTTCAGTACTGTATTACTTACAGTGGTGAAGACGCTATTTTTTCTGTTATTTAAAAGGCAAACGAAAAGCAAACGCAATGCATTAAAATGGGTAAAATGACTTTTGAAACTTTTGACGATTCATTTTAAACTGAGTGACAGACATTTAAAAGCCTGATAAAACGCCCAGTAACAATTGAGAAGACATTATTCCATCCCGTGTAAAAGCAAATAAAAACGCAAACGCATAAAACACGGAAAAGAAAACTTTTTCACAAAACATCGTCTCCTCTTATAATTTGTACTTGGCTATGTGTTACAGTGGAGAATACGTTATTCTTTCCCAATAGACGCATTTACATGTACGCTGAAACTAGAATTTCAATTAAAAACAAATGACCCGATGTCTGATCAGATTCCAAACGGTTTGCCACTCAGATAAGATAAAATGTAAGAATTGTGAAAAAAACGTCATTTTCTACGTTTTATACCGTTGCGTTTGCGGTTTTTTGTGCGTTTACATGGGGAGGAATAATGTTTTCTCAGCTGTTTATGGTAAATCTGAAGAGATAAACAAGAAGACAAAACATGTACAGTGGAGAAAACGTTATTCTTTCCCAATAAACTTGTTTACACTAAAACTAGTATTTCTATTACAAACAGTTTGGAGCCAGATCAGACGCCGGGTGACCCGGCGTCTGATCAGGCTCCAAACTGTTTGCCACCAAGATAAACATTAATTATCAGAATTGTCCAAAAGTTGTATTTTTCTACGTTTTAGTGCTTTGCGTTTGCGTTTCGTTTGCGTTTAAATGGGAAAGAATAACGTATTCTCCACTGTCTTTCCCAGGAACTCTCGATTGATAACACCCAGGCTTGTGTATGTGATGGAATTATAAACATCGTTCAAATTATCGCGTCAGTTTACATTCGCGTTACTCTTTCGCGAAAATAAATGTCAGTGATAATTGGACAACTGTGATGGCTTAGAGAAACACAGATTCAATTTCTGCAAACAAATTTAAAGCCCGGGAATCAGGGCTGCCATTTCTCCGACTTTTTCCTAAATCTCCTGATTTATTTCCAGTAAATCAGGCTGAAAGTAAACCAGAATGCGCCCTAAGTCGCATTCTGCTTTACTTACAGTCTGCTTTAAGAAGTTGCATGTCAACAAAACAAGAAAAAGGCTATGGTGTAAAGGTACGATTCGTGAAATCGCACTTGAAAAATGCAAATTTGTAAATTTATGGCACCCCTTGAGAAATCTAAATAAAGTTTCAGTGATAGAGGAGTTATTATTTCCAAAATAAACGCGTTTATGCTGAAACTAATATATCCGTTGCAAATAACAGTTTGGTGCTAGATGAGACGCCGGGTTACTTTTCCCGGCGTCTGAGGAGGCTCAAATCTGTTTTTCGCTCAGAAATAAATAAATCGTCAGAATAGTAAAACAAATCATTTTGTAAATTTTATTGCCCTACGTTTGCGCTTGTTGTCGTTTAAACGGGAAAGCACAAAGTCTTGGCCATTGTATACAGTACAGAATACGTTGATGTCTTCCCGTTTAGACGCAAACGAAACGCAAACGCATAATAATAAAATGTAGAAAATAACAACTTTTTGACAAATTTCATTATTAATTTTATTTTGATTACCCCGCGTCTGATCTGGACCCAATCTGTTTGCATTGGAATTAATAGCTTTTAGTATTATCGCTCTTATTGGGAAACATAAAGTCTTCACCAATGTGCGGGTATAACGGAAGACGATTCCATGGCAGTGTTGTTTAATTATCTACCTCTAAACAGATGGTTGGGAAAGAATACTTTTTTAAGTGTGTGATATTAGAAACTCTACAAACCTGAACATGCTTCAATAGCCGTCATACAGTGGAGAAAACGGGATTATCTTACCGCTTAAACACAAACGAAACGCAAACGCAGGGAAATGAAATGTAGAAAACTTCAACTTCTTGACAAATTTCATTATTAATTTTAATTTGACTAGCAACAGTTTGGAGCCTGATCAGACGCCGAGTGTACCCGGCGTCTGATCTTGCTCCCAAATGTTTGCAATGGAAAGATGATTCTTAGCGTAGACGCGTTTATTGGGAAAGAATATTTTTTATAGCTGAAGAAGATTCCATGGCAGTGTTGTTTTGATTATCTACCTCTAAAACAGATGGAAAAGGAAGAATACGTTGTAATGTGTATGTTATAATGAACTCTACAAACTGAACGTGCTTCAGTAGTAGTCATACAGCGGAGAAGACGTTATTCTTTCCTAATTAAACGAAAACGAAACGTAAACGCTTTACACTCAAATGTAGAAAATTACTGCTTCTTGACAAAATTCACTATTAATTTTAATTTGAGTGGCAAACAGGTTGGCGCCTGATCAGGCACCGAGTTACCCGGCGTCTGATATGGCTCCAAACTGTTTGCATTGGGAAAAATAGCCTTAGCGTAAACGCGTTTATTGGAAATGAGTTACATTTATTCAACTGTAAGAAACATACTTACAGTGGGGAAGACATTATTATTATCCATTTAAAAGAACTTATATAACATATAATGTAATAATAAGTAGAAACTAACAAATATTTGAAAATGCTTCCGATTAATTTTCATCAGAGAGGCAAAACGTTTGGAGCCTGATCAGACGCCAGGTTTTTGTTTATTTTTCCCGCCCTCTAATCCGAATCCAAACTGCTTGCAATGGACGTAATTGCTTTTTAACATACAACTTTAATTTTAGAAATGAAAACGTCTTCTTCACTGTAAGAATTGTTCTGTTGCTTTAGATATTTACAAACGTTGCATCTAATCAACAGTGACATTTACTATTTAATAAGAAGCTAACATTACTAAAGAAAGGTGATTATCAAGAATATATTCGCTACAGATTTTAGTATAAACGCATATTTTAGAAATGGAAACGTTTTCTTCACTGTAAGAATTGCGTTTGTTATTTTAGATATTTACCGACGTTGTATCTTATTATAAGTGACATATTCAACAGTCTTACATTATTAAGGCGAAAGTGATTATCAAGAATATATTCTCCGCAGAGTTAATACAAGGTATTAAACCTTTCACTCTCAATGTCGTCATGAAACGAATTTACAACAGTTTGGATCCTGATTAGACGCCGCGTAACGCGGCGTCTGATCAGGATACAAACTGTTTGACATTCTTTTTTGAATATCTATAGTCCTACCGCCTTAGAATTAACTTTGCACCATATTGCAGACAACGCTATTGAAGCAGACGACAATGAAACGGTGAAGGGGTAACAATCCCAAGATTAAGCAATGACTGAAGAAATCAAGCACCGTCTCCCCAACGTACAGTACCGTTGCCGCGGCAGCAGACCGGCCTCCGCATTGGACCAGTTTCGCGAAGCGGCCGAGGATATCGCGTACAAATCCCAAACTTTCCTTGGAATAGGAGATACAACACCGTCCCACACACAGCCGTACCAGGTTCAATACGATGAGAGGTGGACCACTAAACGAGCTAGGATCGGCAGTGTGGCGGTGTTTCTTCTCTCTGTGTTCATGTTCGCGCTTGTACTGGGGATTTATTACAAGTGCGGTTGGCATCCTCGTAGTAAACTGACGATAAGTTCACAGAACAATACCTGTCTTTGATAACTTTTGATATGGTTGTAATACATTCTATTCAGTGGCAGAGTAAAATCTTATTCGATTTGGATAATTATCCAGTGATCCCTCCCAACAATGGTCCTCAAAAGAACAACTCCCTCCTTACAACGACCCTTGCCGCAGTTCCTAAACAGGACAATTATGTCTATCGCTTTTACGGCTGTTACATATTGGACAATTTGACAGCAAAAAACTTAATGACGAGTGACAAACAGCTTGAATCCTGATCAGATGCTGCGTTACGCGGCGTCTGATCTATCTCCAAGTTTGTTGCAAATGTTAACCAATTTTCTACACTACTGAAGCAGACGACAATGAAACGGTGAAGGTGTAACACTCTCACGATTAAGCAATGACTGAAGAAATCAAGCACCGTCTCCCCAACGTACAGTACCGTTGCCGCGGCAGCAGACCGGCCTCCGCATTGGACCAGTTTCGCGAAGCGGCCGAGGATATAGCCTACAAATCCCAAACATTTCTTTGTATAGGAGATACAACACCGTCCCATACCCAGCCGTACCAGGTTCAATACGATGAGAGGTGGACCACTAAATGGGCTAGGATCGGCAGTGTGGCGGTGTTTCTTCTCTCTGTGTTCATGTTCGCGCTGGAACTGGGAATTTATTACAAGTGTTGTTGGCATCCTCGTAGTAAACTGACGATAAGTGCACGGAACAATACCTGTCTTTGATAACTTTGAAATGGTTGTCATACATTCTATTCCGTGGCACATAAAAATCAAATTCTTTTTGGATAATTATACAGCGATCCCTCCCTACAACGGCCTTCCCAACAACGATTCCCTGATTATGCTAACTTATTCACGGCTGCAATGTCGTCTGCTTAAAATTTTCGTCTGCTGATTTTCTCAAAGTAACATAGTGGACATTTTGACAGCAAAACACTTAATGACGAGTGACAAACAGCTTAAATCCAGATCAGACGCCGCGTTACGTTTGGATTCAAGCTGGTTGCAATGCAAAGCACTTTCCTTCTCCATAACGACTCCTTCCAACAACGCACAAACTTTGTGTCTCCCATTAGGTGTCGTTGTAGAGAGGGAGCGCTGTATATACTCTATGCAGTGGTACAGTTGAACCACTATATTACGTCCTCTTAAAATACGTTATGATGTGTTTAAAGACAGGTGACAGCTAATGTCAAGATTCAAGTAAAACCAGACATTTTCTGGTGGAGTTTTCCACTGTATCTTTACCCTGCGTAAAACAGCAACCTGTCTCAAACGCTGACAACGATAAACATTCTTTTACCAGCATTGATGTGAGAAAAAGGTGTGAGATGTCAAAAGTGTGAGTATGACATATGTGAATAAACCCATTTGTGCCCAGTGGATTTGTATATGATTATACATTGTAATATAATAGTCCCATTTTTATCTCAGGCTTGCGAATTTATTAAATAAATATAAGGAGAGTTTCTGTTTCTTATGGTCAAGGGAGGGAACTCGTGGAAAATATTTGCATGAGTTGCCTCTCTTTGACTATCACTCGATACTACATGTTTATCTTTCTATCGCAATAAGCTAAACTACATGTGTGCGGTCATACCTGCATTTGACGACTACGGTTAGTAATATAGGAATAGTGCTTGAATAGTGATTATTTATATTGTTGACCATTGAACAGTTCGGATATGGACCCATTTTAGCATTTAAAAGTGGTTTCATATAGCATTTGTAATTTTGTATATACAGTGGAGAATCTGTTATTCTTTCCCGTTTAAACGCAAACGTACGCAAACGCAAAGCACTAAAACGTAGAAAAGAACAACTTTTGGACAATTCTGATATTTCATGTTTATCTTGGTGGCAAACAGTTTGGAGCCTGATCAGACGCCGGGTTACCCGGCGTCTGATCTGGCTCCAAACTGTTTGCACTGCAAATAATAGTTTTAGCGTAAAGGCGTTTATTGGGAAAGAATAACAGATTCTCCACTGTAGCTATATGGAATAGGATGTACTCTCTATGCAGATATTTGTATATTTTAGAAAAACTAATTCGGGTACCTTTGATTCAATGTGTGATTTCAGAAAACAAATGCTTCAAAAATATTTGTGACAAATATTGTCAAAATTTGAATGTAACAACTGTAAAAGAAAAAAAAATGAAAACTTAATAGTTGATGTGTTCCTTTTATTGACGGATACTGTGTTGTTTTCATATTTTGTGCTTTACCGGCTCCTTTTTGCCATTTTATGAAAAACTATGTTTAATTAACAAGTTAGGTAAATTGCAAAGCTGAAGCAGGTTATGCTGACATTTTATGACCAAAAGCACGTGTCTCCGAATAATTAGGGGTATACCCACACATAAGCTATTAAGAACAAATCCAGTTCGGGGACCCTCTATTCTTGTTTCATAGTCCTGCTTAACAGGGTATATACTATAGCGACATGTAAAAAAATTGAATATTAATAAAGTCCAAGAGACTGTCGCGATGGTCTTTGAGTACGAAAAAGCAAAGTCGATTATCGTATTCCTTTCTCAGTCCCGACCACAATACAGTTCTACATGTATATAAACTAGTGTAAAATAGGATCAACATGATTTTAACTATATCATAGCATAAGAATAATGACAAATCCAAATAGTTTGTAATAAATTCAGACACCGAGACACAAACTTCGTAAATTGTGGAAAAATAACGTCTTCTTGCACATTTGAATGGAGGAATGGACATCTTCCGGAGACACTCATGTAACGTTCTTGTCCAAGATAAGTCGGTGTTTGATAAGGCTCCAAACTGTTTGCCATTCAGATTAAAACAAATAATCAGATTTGTCAAAACGTATATTTCTATGTTTTATTGCATTGCGTTTGCGTTTTTTGAAAACGGGACCGAATAATGCATTCTCAACTGTTACCCCTTCACTGCCTTAATCCGAATAAGTAGTTATTTGCAAACAGTTTGGATCCTTATCACATACCGCGTAACGCGGCGTCTGATCAGGATCTAAACTTTTTGTCACTCATTTTAATAAGTCTTAGCCAAAATACCTAAAACTTAAATTTAAGAAATAAAAACAGACGGCAATTGTTTTAAATTTATGATGTCATGGCAGCGAAAGGGTTAAATTTAATGTAAATTTGGTAAAGGGTCATTCCATGAACGGTTTGTGTTCTAAACATTTCGACGACTTTCATCGATGTTCACTATCCCCGAAAAGTGCCGAAAGTATCCTAGTTGTACCGAATCAATACCATTACCATTGCAATGATCTGCGGTCTAGTCACGTATCTCTGTTGAATTAAATTCATCAGTCTTAGAGTGGTGAAGACGTTATTACTTCTAATATAACTGATTACAAACGCACATGCATTACAATACACAGAGGGTAACTGTTTTCTTTCACAAGTGTCAAACAGTTTGGATCCTGATCAGACGCCGAGTTACTCGGCGTCTGATCAGGATCCAAACTGTTTTCAAACGCGTTGTTTTGGGGTCATTAACACATAACCCAATAGCCTGTTTCTAGTTTTGAAAATAGACGACAATTTAAAGCAGGTTGAAAGTAAAGTAGAATGCGCATTAAAGCGCATTCTGCTTTACTTTCAGCCTGCTTTAAACTACCACCTTCTAGAATAAAGAAAATATTTCGTATGATACATATTCATTACTGTATAAATTGGAACTATTTTCTTTAGCGGAGGAATAAACTGAATGCGCTAAAACGCTTTTATTGGGGAAAGGGTTTAGAATGAAAGTGTTAAAACAAGATGTTTTACAAATGGAATAGTATAGTCTGTGATTATCTACACTTTCTTGGAATGAAACATGCTGGTGGTCACAGCTGATGGAAACTAATGAGAACTGTTGCCAAGCAACAGAATTGTGGCTTACAACGAACCGGGACCGAAACAGTTTTGTATAGCATTGTGTTCTAACAACTTGTACATTAGAGAAAACTAAATTATTTTGCCTTTAAAATAAGTTGCATTAAATTTAGAAACCTTGAATGACAACTCTTTTTTAAATGTCTAACGATTTATTTCGTTTGAGACGACAGACTTTACGAAGCCTGATCAGACGCCGGGTCACTTTCAATCCTTTTTACCCATAGATAAACACATTATTTAATATTAGTTTTGGTTTATCCTTTACAAATGCTTTGGCCCATATCAAAGTAGTACATGATTTGCTAATGGTCTTATAGCTTATATTCTATAAGTTTTTCAAATCACTTACAACCCCTTTTGAAATTCAACTATTCGCTTGTAGTCTGAATAGCAAGCAATTTGGAGCTAGACGCTTGGTGACCTGGCGTTTAAATTTTTTGAACGGGAAAAGATTGTTGCAGTACAAACGCGTTTGGGGTAAAACTTCTTCTCTACCTCACAGACTTTACATTTTGGGATGTATTGGTACAGTGGAGAAAACGTTATTCTTTCCAATAAACGCGTTTACGCTAAAACTATTATTTCCAGTGCAAACAGATTGGAGCCAGATCAGACGCCGGGTCACCCGGCGTCTGATCAGGCTCCAATCTGTTTGCCACCATGATAAACATGAAATATCAGAATTGTCCAAAAGTTGTTCTTTTCTACGTTTTAGTGCTTTGTGTTTGCGTACGTTTGCGTTTAAACGGGAAAGAATAACAGATTCTCCACTGTAATTATTGGAAACCAAAACTGTAATTCGCTTAACCCATTACTCCTCGTATACGCATTTGACATACTGCTTTACTGAAGACGATAATTCCATTTTATACAGTCATGAATATGCACCATAAGATGTTATTCAGTATTATTCTAGCAGATCGGAGCTTAAAACAGAATGAACTTAAAACAAAATGCGCCTGAAGGTGCAATCTACTTTGATTTTACCTTGATTTAAATTGTCTTCTGTCTTCAAAAGGAAGAAGCAGGCTATGGGGATAACGGTTAAATCCTAAATAAAAGTAATTTTGCTTTATTATTGAAAACTGCAACCGATTTATGTAAATAAAATGTGCTTACAATTGCATTTGGGAATTTTCCATCGTAAATCATTCGTTTTATCCTGAAGACACTTAATACTCGTGGGTCTAAGACTGTTATAAAATATGCTTTAAGGCAAACAATGCTAGCAATCTGTTTTACAGCCATCCCTCTCTACAACGACAACCAATGGCAGACAAAATGGTGTGCGTTGTTCGGAGGGAGTCTTTATAGGGAGGGAAATCGGCTTACATTTTTGCAAACAGTTTGAATTCAGATCAGACGCCGCGTCACGCGGCGTCTGATCTGGATTCAAGCTGTTTGTCACTCGCAATTAAATTTGTCCAAAATGTCCACTTATATGTAACTTTGAGTACAAACAGCAGACGACAATTTTAAGCAGACAATATTGTAGCAGTTAAAGCGTTAGACAATGTTGTCCTGTTTATGGAACAGCGGCAAGGGTCGTTGTAAGAAGGGTGTCGTTATTTGGAAGCTCGTTGTAGGGAGGGAGCACTGTATTTCTACCCTTTATGTCGGTTTCGGCATGTGTTCCTGGAACGTTAAAGGTCAAACACTGGAATGTTAAAGGTGAAAACATAAAAATACAACAACGTATAAAGAAGTTATGTTTTTAGCTTTACCTATTCAGACCATAACTAATCGTTAACATTTCAAAGAGGTCCCATGTTCTATCTTTTATTGCATTGCTTTTTATTTAAGTTTCGTAAAATTAGAAATATGGACTCTATGGTTTGGCTATATAGGCTTTCACAGTGGAGAAAAGATAATTCTTTCCCGTTTAAACGCAAACGAAACGCAAACGCAAAACACTAAAATGTAGAAATTAACAACTTTTTGACATTTTTCGCTATCTATTTATTTCTGAGTGTCAAACTGTTTAGAGCCTGATCAGACGCCGGGTAACCCGGCGTCTGATCAGGCTCGAAACTGTTTGCACTGGTTTTATTATAGTTTTGGCGTAAACGCGTTTATTGGGAAAGAATAACGTTTTTCTCCACTGTGCGTGTGCATTGAGAATTGATACGGAAGTCAAAAAAACAAATAAGTGAACACATAATAATTGCAACACTAAAGACGTCGTCCATTTCCTTTCATATTACATGTAGCTCCACTTGTAGAAAATCTGAAATTTGATCCTAAATCATAACCAAGGGCACGTTTCATTAAACTTCGTACGACAGAAAAGGGCGCAAGTCAAAACTTAAAGATACATTCACTATCTGATTTCTCTATCTAATCCTGTCCTGTGACATTTCTTTGGAATCGTCTTTTCAAGACGATCCCAAAGAGATGTCACAAGACAGGATCAGATCGAGAAATAAATAATAATTGAGACTGTTATAATCCGACTTACGACAACATTTGTCGTACGAAGTTTTATGAAACGGGCCCCATGTCGGTATATGCATACCTCCTTCCTCTATATATTGCTTGCTTAAGAATTAAATAATAAAGCGAGACTTACCTTTTGGAAAAGGAAAGTTGAAGGTTGATTATGATTTCATCCGACATGGAACGCTATTGGGCGAATGTAAGTATTTCCCAATAAACGCGTAAACTTGCGCTAAATCAACTACATGTAATTCAAACACTTTGGAGCCAGATAAGTTGCCGGTTAACCAACTGTTTGGTTTGGTTTTCTGTTCTATTTAAAGATAAAATACTACTTTTCTATAGCAATTTATCAATATGGATTTATCAATTGTTTATATGTAGGTATTTGCTTAGACTAGCTACTACAATGTACTCTGATACATTGTAATTTGTAAATAAGATATTATCTGTTATGTATTCTGTTTTCAATATGTGCCACTGTTGCCTTATTCCTGTTACAGGGTCGGCACAGATTTATCTGAAATTGAAGATAGGAAAAGACAATTCTGTATGGGGAAAAAGGGGGAAATAATAATTTTATATTTCAGAGACTGAAGCCAGTCTAGTATTTGCTAAATGCATACACAGAAGTACTGTAAAGTAAATAAATTTTCTGTATTATTTTAGTACTTTTACATTTAGCATGTTGTCACCTGTCTTACAGAGAAACTGTAAAATATGTTCGACGTTTAAGGAATGCCAATGAGAAATTACAGACCTTTTAATTGTAATACAGTGAAAAAGATTTTTTGCAAACATCCGCGTACAGTGGAGATGAGTAATGCCCCCCCCCCCCCCCTCCCTCTTAACTGCTTCGGGTTTGAGTTTGTTTGTAAACGTCCGTTTATGCCACCTATGGGCTAATTGGACGCCCAGAGAGAGAGAGAGAGAGGGAGCGGATACAGAGAACCCAGGCGCGAAGCCCTATTCTTATTATCGAAAAGGTTTTCTGGTTCTTTTAGATGCCCAGTGTAAAGCACTGATACATCGGACCTCGGTTTATAAAGTCTCATCCGAAGGACTCGGTCCGGCGGGCGATCGTACTCACGACCCCTGACGTCGTAACTGCTTCATGTGTATATACATGCGGTAAGTAAGATATACATCGTATAATCTGCAAACGAAAATATGAGAAAGCGTTCGCTTTTCTAGCCTGGTGATCATTTCTTTATCGCCTTATTTGTTTTAGATTGTCATTGCCAAAACATCGTTTATGAGTGAATAGCGTAAAGTCCCATTGTGTTTTCAGACCTTTTCATAATGTCTGAAATACAATAACGGTTAATAATAATGTTTGAACATTCTAATGGGCCAAACTGATCTATGAAATGATGAAGACGGACCTAAATCACCAAAAAGGGCGATTTAAAATCATAACAAACCGAAAATAGAGCGTCTGTCATAAACCTTACCACACGGCTTAGTATCACGTGATACAGCCGGAGTCATTTTCACCGTGTGCAACCGCAATTACCTTCGACGGTCGATCCATCAGTCAGTTAGACTATCACACTTTTTTGTCCGCTCTCTAACTCGAATATCTTTTATCTGATCTTCCACAAACTTGCTGAAAATGTTCATTGATATAAAATCAAGGTTTAGTTTGATTACTACTAAAATCGCATAAGGTGTTTTTGAGTTATTGCCTGTTAATTTATAAAAAAAATGACTGTTTCAGTCATTTTTGCACTCTAAAACAAACAGTTTTTATCGGATATTCACCAAACATGCTGAAAATATTTATTCATATAAAATTCAGGTCTAGTTTGATTATTACTAAAATCGCATGTGGCATACCTAAGTTTTTGCCCTTTATGTATTAAAAAATGACTGTTTTCAGCAAGGTTTGCTCTCTAACACAAATACGTTTTATTGGATCTTCACCAAATTTGCTGAAAATATTTATTGATATAATATCAAGGTTTAGTATGATTACTACAGTACTGAACCTTATTAAATTAAATCGATAATCGCAAGCGAATTGCCATCGAATTGCCATCGAATCGGGCGCTTCAAAAAACAAATCCTACATTTGAATATTTTATCGCGAATTTTCCGAAGCGGTTGTGACAAAAATGGAATCGATAAAATTAACGAAGGCATATTTGCGAACTTTTGTGAGATACACCATTCAAGAAAACTTACCCGAGGGTAGAGTTACTATTTTGAATTGCAAGCGAATTGCCATCGAATTGCAAGCGAATTGCCATCGAATTGCAAGCGAATCGCAAAAATTGTTAATTTAATAAGGTTCAGTACTGTACTAAAAGCGCATAAGGTATATCTAAGTTATTGCCTGTTTATTAATGAAAAATGACGGTTTCAGTCACTTTTTGCACTCTAACACATACAGTTTTTATCGGATATTCATTAAACTTGCTGAAAATGTTTAAGTATATAAAATTTAGGTTTAGTTTGATTATTACAAAAATCGCATGTGGCATATCTGAGTTTTTGCCCTTTATGTATTAAAAAATGTCTGTTTCAGCATTTTTCAGCAATAACTCAGACATGCCTTATGCGATTTTGCTAGTTATTGAACCTGACCTAGATTCTATACTAATAAACAATTGTAGCAAGTTTGGTGAAGATCCAAAAAGAAATGTTTGAGTTAGAGAGCGGACAAGGCTGAAACAGTCATTTTCAGCAAACTCAAGGTATACATTCTCTATAGTTTATTTGACCGTTTACCCACAGCGAAAGATATGTACACGTTGTTATTGAATCTCATAGTGTTTAACCCTGTGCCTACTTTACGGAGTTTACAAACTATTTGAATCTAAAAAGACGCCGCGTAACGTGGCGTCTCATCTGGATCCAAACTATTTGACACTCGTCTTAAGGTTTGTTTAATTAAAACAATGCATAAATCTAAACTGAACACATTTTGCAGACGACAATGTCGAAGCAGACGTCTGTGCAGCAGAATAAGGGTTATCCAGATGTTCCAGCTAAACATGTAAGCGAGAGTAATCTGAACCAATCTAACATTTTCTCACTCATTTCAGCACCGAATGCTATGGTGTTACTACTGATTAAACCGTCTATTCGAGACACTTTTAATGAGTATGACACCATTGGGTTTAAAAGCAGATATAAAGATCTAAGTTTTCGAAATACTTCCGTTATCTGGAGCCCTGTATTTACAGAGATGTCCTTCTTTCCATTCACAAGGGAGGCTTTTTAATTGGTGCTAGCACAAAAATATTATAAATAAAATTTAAAAAGCGAATTGCTTAGATAAAACCGGTTTTGTGAAAGAATCACGTCCCACGTAGTTCAAATGGGACCCCAAACAACCGTTTTATGCAGGTTTCTCAAAAGCACAATGCGGCTTTAATCCCTTGAGGGATTAGAATGTACACGTTTTCCATTATACTTGCTCAACAGATAAACACTGTGGCGATTTGAGATCACCTTTGTTTATCTATAATGAAATCTTCCAGGGAACACATAGAGAGGGTTCTTACAGTGGAGAATCTGTTATTCTTTCCCGTTTAAACGCAAACGTACGGAAACGCAAAACACTAAAACGTAGAAAAGAACAACTTTTGGACAATTCTGATAATTCTTGTTTATCTTGGTGGCAAACAGTTTGAAGCCTGATCAGACGCCGGGTTACCCGGCGTCTGATCTGGCTCCAAACTGTTTGCACTGCAAATAATAGTTTTAGCGTAAACGCGTTTATTGGGAAAGAATAACAGATTCTCCACTGTAGCAATATTCAGACATAAATGGATTAACCCTTTCATACTCTATGACGTTAAAAGGCGCATTTGCAAACAATTTGGATCCTGATCATACGCCGCGTAATTAAGTGGCATACTGCTTTAATCCTAACTATAAAACGATATTGCAGGAAACAATAAAGAAGCAGACGACAATATGGCAGTTAACGGGTAATCTTGAACTTCACAAAATTGACGTTGAAAAGGTTAAATTCGAATAACGTCTTCCCCATTGCATTCTAAATCCTGGTAAATCATGATAGTATTGCCCTGGGGGGAATCTAATGCATTGGTAGTTGACGTTAGGGAGAATGGACGAGTATCTCTCCATTCCTGAAAAATAATGGAGACGAGGCCCCGAAGGGGCCGAGTCTGCATTATTTTTCAGGAATGGAGAAATACGAGTTCATTCTCCCACTTAAAATACACCTAACATGAATTTAGTATTGTTAAATAACAAATGTATTCCCACTTGTACCCTCAGCTAAATATTGTGTAATTGCACTGTTAGTGATACTCATGCTGATGAGCATGCTTTTTTCAAGAAATTCTAGCAATTAGAAATAACTCTCCATTCCTTAAAGAATGTCGTGTACAATGACTGTGTACAGTGCTTTAACTGGTCATTTCATGTAAAATCACCGTAGACGATGGCTGACCAGAACCTCTCTGGCTATACTCAGTCTGTGTTAATATGACACCGGGAAAAGATTTGAAAACGTTGGATTTATTTCATAATCTGGATTTTCTTTCTTTCGAATGGGACTTATACTTGTGTATGAGTGTATATTTAGCAGCTTGAAAATATCTTCTAAGTAACATTAGTCAAACATCTTAGATCCGGATCCGTCGTCGACCTACCCGGCATCTGATCTGGATCTAAGGCGTTTGTTCATGTTATTATGGTCACGATTGTAAGTACGGGTTACAACCCATACCATACACCATTTGAGCAATTTATACAGTGAACTCCTTCTATCACGACTACTAAACAAAAGGCTAATTAATTGTATAAAAGCCAGGTGGGGCTTAAAGAAAGATGAAAGTAAAACAGAAAGCTCCAAACGGTGCTTTCTATTTTTCATCAACCTTACTTTAAGCAGCCACCTGCCTTAAACACATTTTTTAAAAATAACCTAGTTTAGTGGTCGTAATAGAGAGGTGTTATTGTATACCAAAGCCAGTAGTGTCTCTAAAGTTATCGTCTGCTTCACTTTGAAAGCTAACCAATATCAGTTACACGTATACTTGAGGATATGGATCTATTAATCAAGTGTAAACCAGTATGGATCCACATGAGACATCTACGTATTTGGTGTCAGGGCTGGATCCAAGCTGTTTGCAAATTTATTATAATCTGATGTTAAATTGATTGGATTCTCTTAAGACGCCAAATCTTTCGGCGTCTTATTACATTCCAAGCTTTTTGTAAGGGTATTCGTTTTAAGTGTCTAGTCGTTTGTAGCTTGCTGAAGGCGAATAAAAAACAAGTGACAGGTAAAGGAAGATGTAAGTAAAACAGAAAGCTTCAAAATGAAATTTCTGTGTTACTTTCACTTTCCTTGAATGGATCTAGTCACCGGCCTTAGACACCAAATAGTAAACAAAGAATTAGTTGTAGTAATAGGGAGGTTTTACTGTATGCACAATCAAACCTGTCTTCAGCTACCGCTAAAATCGATAAGCAGGTTGCGGCTTAATGCAGGACAAAAGTAATACAGAATGTTCATATAGGAGCCTTCTGTTTTATTTTTGTCCTGCGTTTAGCGGCAACCTCCCTTAAACGATCACCCTGCATCTTCGGTCAGTGGTCGCTTAGCAGTCTCTTTTTACAGTGGATAATACGTTATTCTTTCCCGTTTAAACGCACACCAATCGCAAACGCATTGTAGTAAAATGGAGCAAATTACAACTTTTTGAAAATTCTGAGTATCCGTTTTAATCTGAGTGGCAAACAGTTTGGAGCCTGATCAGACGCAGGGTTACCTGGCGTCTAATCTGGCTCCAAACTAATTGCAATGGAAATACTAGTTTTAGCGTAAACGCGTTTATTGGGAAAGAATAACGCATTCTCCACTGTATTCAGGAATGGAGCGTTCGGAACAATAAGTCTCCATTACTCTTTCCGACACAATTGTGTTACTACATGTATTACACACTTGTGTAGGGAAAAGTAATGGAGATCTATTGTTCCGAACGCTCCATTCCTGAAAAATAATGGAGCGTTTTTGAATGGGATAATAGTACAGGTGTATTTTAATATCACTTAACGCTCCTGCCACTAAATGTTCATATAAAAACATTGCCGACTGAGAAGATCTTTCATATGAAATATTACATTGATAAAACCGATAACCAAACATTTTCCAAGAGAAGAAATCAACATTACTCAAGATTGCTCGCCATTGAACTTGGTCTTTACTGTTGGCAAATGTGTTAATATTTGTCTCATAGAATAGCAAGAGATGGTAGCTTCTTTTGAGTCTTGTTATATCGATATACAAGTGGATTTGTTCTTGCGATATTCCCATGTGTCTCATTGTAAAGACCGTCTATGAACAACTCCATGTGTTGCATTGAATGTTTTATTGTAACCCTTTTCTCTATATAGTCTATTCCCTGTACTGTATATAAATGGCCACTAAAAGCCGGTTTAAAGAAAATGCATATTATGCGTTACTTAAGCCTTAAACTTTTAATAACCACCTGCTAGAAAATAAAATAAATATTTCTTATCATAAATATTTATGACAGTATATATAAATTGAAACTTTTTTCTTGAGTGAAGAAATAAACAAAAAGCATATTTAAAATGCGTATCCATAGAGTAAATGGTTAAATTTCCGACGTTTGATCAGAAGCATTTGTCTGCTTTAGGAGGGGAAGAAAATGTACATATTGTGAGTTTGATAAATGTGTACAATTTAACTGCGCACTTAATGTCTTTTATTTATGCGTAAAGTATAACGGTATCAGTTTTGTAGCTTAATGTAGTTGAATGATATATCCGTACAAACTTAAAGTTTTATGAGTATAATATTATGTATACATGTACAGCATTCCCTCTCTACATGTACAACTGCCTCCCAACACCGACTCCCTCATTACAACAACACTCGCCGTAATTCCCTAAACGGGATAATTAAGTCTAACTCTTTTACTTCTGCAATATCGTCTGCTTAAGATTGTTGTCTGCTGTCTTATCTCACAGTTACATATAAGTAGAGATTTTGATAGAATACATATATTGACCAGTGACAAACAGCTTGAGTTTGATCTGGATTCAAGCAGTTTGCAATTGTAAGCCAATTATTAATTGTCCCTCTCTATAACGACTCCCTCCGAACAACACACACAATATGTGTCTCTCATTGTATGTCGTTGTATAGAGGGAGCACTGTAAAATACCTGAACAAGTTTGGTAGTTTAATATATAAGTACACGTTGTGGGCTCGATATAATCTGTACATACAATGTAGTAACGAGTTTGGTACCTGTACATGTACAGTGGAGAAGACGATATTATTCCCCGTTTAAACGCAAACGAAACGTAACTATATTGCAATAAAACGTACAAAATGGCAACTTGTTGACAATGCTGATTATTTATTTTAATCTCATTGGCAAACAGTTTGGCTCCAATGCTTTTTTGGCGTTCTGTATATTACTCAATACAGGATCCAAACTGTTTGCAAAACCACCTTTTGGTGCAGTTGGCAGTGACATAGTTTAACGGTAAAGAAATATAATTTTCTTCGGTTAAACGCAGTGAATTAGAAGAAAATTACTTTCCCTTGTTCCGGAATAAGTCTACGCTAAGTGGCGTTAGTAGCGCACGAAGTTTTCGTGCGTGGCAAGTAACTGTGTATTTGGTCATTCAGCTTTGGGAGATCCACTGGACAACACACATTAAATTTTAAATTTACTGGGGTATCAGAGCAGATATTTTATGTTGTAATAATTGATTATACAATCGTGATTCTGGATATATTTCAGTTTTGATTAACCAGATACAAGTGGTTCTATTACGTATAACATGTTGTTGTCATGGATCTGCATATGGATCTGCCCAAGTGCTCTAATCAAGTTTACAATAAATATTATAAATATTTGTTGACTTTGTTGTAAGACGTGTTCAGGTTAGAGGAAATAACGTGTTCTCCAATGTATACTATTGGAGGAGATGAAATTCTCTGTCGGCGAAAGTGTTTGGCGGAATCAAATCAGAGAGATTGACTACAGTGGAGAATGTGTTATTCTATCCCAATAAACGCGTTTACGCTAAAACTATTATTTGCAGTGCAAACAGTTTGGAGCCAGATCAGACGCCGGGTAACCCGGCGTCTGATCAGGCTTCAAACTGTTTGCCACCAAGATAAACATGAAATATCAGAATTGTCCAAAAGTTGTTATTTTCTACGTTTTAGTGCTTTGCGTTTGCGTACGTTTGCGTTTAAACGGGAAAGAATAACAGATTCTCCACTGTACATTGTCTTATTAGATCAACCCTTTCACAAGACGAATGCCGCATGCCTGATTATTATCGTACGATGTTATTTTTCAAATTGAGAATTTTAGAATTTTAACTGTGAATTATTATTTATCAGGTCAAACAGTTTGAATCCTGATCAGACGCCGAGTCACTCGGCGTCTGATCGGGATTCTTACTGTGTGCAAATGTAAACGTAATCGGGTATTTTCCGTATCAGGGTTAATTTCACTTGATTCGTGATTTATCAGGACTGTTTCGTTCCGTCACCTAAGCGATATAGACTCAAAAATGACACGAACAACCGTACAAACAGCCCTGAGATCATTAGCGCGAACTCTACCGAATATATCGTCGCGATCCTCTCGGCTCTGTAGCGCGTTCATGTACCATATCGGTGCCCATCGATGGTCACTAAACGTAACAATTTAACAAAAAAATCGACCTACATGTTATAGCATGATATCGATGGACAACAATACGAACGGCCTCTGAGGTAGTGTGCCTCGAACAGGAATTCCAAAATGGCGTACACAACTACCCTTTTCCGATACTTAATGAATCAAACAACGCAGTTTACATCTAAGCAACTAAATCTTATTTTAATATGCGGTAAAATTGATGCATTTCATCTGATAAATTCACTTTTCCGCGTGTTACATTATTCCGATTCCTGAAACATTCTATTCGTTCGTGGGGAATTTTCCATACCTATAAATGGATTCCGGTGTCACTGCGTGACGTCATAATATTGACTCCGCCTATTCTTTGATCCTGAATCTGTAACCCCCGCCAGCGTCCCGGCAGTTCGATTCCAACCATAAAGAAGTACAGAAGTCTCAATACAGAGCAGAAACCAAACATCACCACGAGTGTTCCTCAAAGGTCCTGAGGTAAGTGTTGATCGATTTCTGTCATATATAACTTATTTCCATATAACTAGGAAATTACAACAAAATGAAATAAACCAGTAGCGCGTTCAGTTACCGTATCGATGGCCATCGATAGCCTCAAAAACGTAACAATTTAACTAAAACGACCTGTTTGCACGCTATCGATGGCTAACCGCACGGACGGTATATTCAATGGGCATTCTTGTATATTTTATTTGCCAAAGCGCGGTTGTTTTTTGTTTGTAAAGAATAACTACGCCATTCCCCGTTCTACGTTATATATGAAAAAAGCGGAGAAGCAGTTCTCATTTCTCAGGAAACGAATTTATGCTAACCCATTTATTTTCGGTTGTATTAGTTCGAATCAAGATCAACCGGGGGTTAGACTTGGTGTCTGAACAGTTTGCAAACTAAATACCACTCAAAAAGACCCCCAACACGTCAGATTTTCCGAAAGTTGACATTCTTTACATTTTATAACATAGCGTTTGCGTTTCGGTACAGTGGAGAATCTGTTATTCTTTCCCGTTTAAACGCAAACGTACGCAAACGCAAAACACTAAAACGTAGAAAAGAACAACTTTTGGACAATTCTGATATTTCATGTTTATCTTGGTGGCAAACAGTTTGGAGCCTGATCAGACGCCGGGTTACCCGGCGTCTGATCTGGCTCCAAACTGTTTGCACTGCAAATAATAGTTTTAGCGTAAACGCGTTTATTGGGAAAGAATAACAGATTCTCCACTGTACGTATTCTCCACTGTAACTGTGATCTCTCGTTAAACCTATAAGAACATGTTTTGGTTCGATTAATAATTTCCGCTTTGGAGAGATGCCGTGGTACCGTGGATATAATATTTCCATGCCCACTTAAAAGAATATTGCCTTTCAATACAAATAACAGCTTGCAGTACTTATAACCCACACAACTATTTACTACTCAGTTACACAATACAGTAAAGGCCCTCTATTACCAACACTCAAAAGAATGCTAATTGATTGTATGACAATAAGTGAAGCCTTTCACTGCCAACTCTTTCGTGAGAGTTTTACCCCTTCACCGTTTCATTGTCGTCTGTTTCAATTTTGTTGTCTGCAATGTTGTTTCAAAGTTACAATATAAGGCAGTAGGACGGAAGAAATTTCAAAACGAGTGTCAAACAGTTTGGATCCTGATCAGACGCCAAACTGTTTGAACACGCGTGTTTAAGCATCACTGGGAGCAAAAGGGTTAAAGTAATGTGAAAGTAAATGAGAACGGAGCTTAATGTTTTTACTTTTGCACTGCTTTAAGCAGTCATCAGTCTTAAAACTAATACAATTTGACGGTCGTCATAGACGTCAGAGTGGTAAGAATTATGGCTGACTATTGCGTCCAAAATCGCTATCACGATGGTTACATGTATCGATAGTTGAAAACACTATCATTGTAGACTATCGATACATGTACATGTAGTTGGATTCGCTATTGCAATACTATCACGATAGTTTATTGTGCATTGTAGTAATATAGATACTGTATGAACAATAAGGAATTGTATCTCTATTCTAACAGATGATAGCTTTAAGCAGGCTGAAAGTAAAGTAGAATGCGCATTAAGGCGCATTCTGCTATACTTTCTATCTGCTTTAAGCAACCATCTTATGAGGTTTCATCAATATCATATCCAGAAACCTTCCTAATTTATCGCAGTTCTGGGATTTAATGGTCATAGGGAATCGTTTCTGTTTATTAGACCGAGATTATCCTCTATGCCAAGAACTAAAGGAAGTCAGGTCGGTGGTTTTGATCCCATGTGCTCTGCTTAGCAACGAATTAGATTAGCCGAAATCATCTTCCTGAAATAAAATCATCAAATCTCATCATCCCTCATCTTCATCTGCGCTATATGACCTTGTTTGTGTGTTGTTTGCAGTGCCGTAAAACCCAACTCACCCATCCATCAATATTGAAAAAAGAAACTATAAGGGGGAAGGATGAAAAGAGACTTTAAAACGTACTGGGATCACAATCAAACGTACCATTTAACAATTCTGGTACAACTAATAGTCCGGTTGCCAAACCCCTGATTTTTCGATAAGCGTGTTTTGCGGGCGTCACAGTTTTTTTGCTGTTTCTATACCTCTGAGGTGTGCTCTTTAAGAATCTGAATGATACCACTCTGACACCTTTGGGCAATCCGCACAATATGCAAATTAAGGCCGCCATTACTGAAAATATTGTTTTCGTCAATATCTCAGAATATCTCAGAAACTATGCATGGTATCAACATAATTGTGGTGTCTATCCCAATGTTTTGAGGGGTAAAGAATCAGATAAAGCTATTTTAGTAACGATCACTGCGATATTTTGTACTGAATAGGCATATTGAGGCAGCCATTACTGAAAATCTCGTTTTCGTTATTATCTCAGTGCCCGTGCATGGTAGCAAACTAATGTTGGTGTCTATCTCCATGTTTTGAGGGGTAAAGAATCAGATTAAGCCATTTTAGTAAAGATCACACCAATATTTTGTGCTGAATGGGCATATTGAGGCAGCCATTACTGAAAATCTCGTTTTCGTTATTATCTCAGTGCCCGTGCATGGTAGCAAACTAATGTTTGTGTCTATCTCCATGTTTGGAGGGGTAAAGAATCAGATTAAGCCATTTTAGTAAAGATCACACCAATATTTTGTGCTGAATGGGCCTATTGAGGCAGCCATTACTGAAAATGTCGTTTTCGTTATTATCTCAGTGCCCGTGCATGGTAGCAAACTAATGTTGGTGTCTATCTCCATGCTTTGAGGGGTAAAGAATCAGATTAAGCCATTTTAGTAAAGAGCACACCAACAATTTGTGCTTAATAGGCATATTACTGAAAAGCTCATTTGTGTCAGTATCTCAAAATTATTTTAGTTTCAATCCCCATGTTGCGAGAGGTTAAGAATCAGATTAACCCCTTACTGATGAAAGAAATTGTTGTCTGCTAAAGTTTTCGTCTGCTTCAATTTTCAAACTTCTTCAAAGTCGCTCAAAATTGGTGAAGCTTTTCTGCAAAATATGCAAAAGAAGGACCGCCATTATTGATGCGACGGTCGAGTCTACGTTCTCTTTGTGTCGTCTGTTCAGAGATGGTAGAAATACCGGATGGCTGTGCTATCATTTGGCATATAAACGAGTCTTATCAAGGAACTGTAAATGACTTCATGATGGATGTTATGAAGAGGGTGGCAAGCTATGACCCACTCGATCGCTACTTCAACTTCAGGATTAAAAGTTGAATGTGGGCAGCTCGAGCTGGTAACGAGGTCATACGACGACAAAAACTGCAGTTACATACTCCAATGCCGCTCCAGAAGGTTTTCCTTAGAGCAACTGAGAATAAAGTACAGGTCATAGTTCTGATGTGTCAGAGTTTGATCCAGAAAGCCGAATGGACATCGTCTGGCCATTACCTCTACTAACACTGTACTAGTATTTCAGGATGACATTGTCTTCCGCAAGAAAGATACCATGACCCGCCATGAAGAAGTGGGTGTAATTATCATACAGTAGATGGTTAAGGCAGCTGAAAGTGGCGTAAAAGAATCAAACATTGTTTGTGAGGACATTGACGTTTTCCACCTCCTGCTGCACTTCTACGCAAAGTTGAATCTGGCCTGTCGTTTAACCTTGGAAGGACCACATGCTTAACAAACTACTATAGACATTGCCGCAACTGCAAGTGAACATCAACAATTATTTTCACATCTGTCAGTCGCCCATATTCTCTCAGGCTGTGTCACTGTAGGTCAGTGCTTCAGAGTAGAAAAGGGCATTGTCATCAAAGTCCTAAAGATCGGTATGGTACTGGACAAAGTGGGCAAATTGTCTTATGCTATAGGCGACATCGTTTGAGAAGCGACAGGATTCATGGCTGCCTGTTACAGGGTCACAAGCTTGGTGACATCGAACATGTCTGAAGTTTGGGGAGAAGTCTGGTTGCAAAGAATTGGTAGAAAATATCTTACAAATAGCTTAAGTCACTTTCACCTTCTACAGAGGCATTCAAAGAGAACGTAAAACATTAAGACTGCCATTTGGAAATCAGCTCCCAAATCAGACCTGCATCATTAGATCTGCAAGCAAACGTTACTATTGCTCCACAGGAGGTGCTGGAAATGATAAGGTGTGGTTGTGCTACGCATACACTCTGTCCGACAGCAATGTGTCTGTGATATACGACTCGCTTGCCATGCGCAATATTTTGTGGCTGCCACGCAGAAGCACCCTGCCAGACAAAACACGTCCGACGGGTCGATGACAGTGACAATGTTGTTAAAAATGACTTGTTTGAGGACTGAGTCAGTTCAGTAATGGCAATCTACATCATTATAAGTAAACGGAATGCTTTGTAACTTGGATGTACAGTGAAGAGGATTGTTGTCTATTTTGCAAAACATGTTGGTGTGATCAATACTGAAATGGTTTCATCTGCTTCTTTTCCCTACCGGTGGTAGTAATCCAGTGGTAACGCATTGGACTACGGTACCAGGGTTCGTGAGTTCGATCCCCCGCCGGACCAGCGGCCTGACTAGGGGAATTTTTCCGAATCCCCGATGATGTACAGGAATATGCTTGAGCAAGATATGAACCGCGAATAGCTCCTCTCTACCCAGGGGTTAAAATAGGTACCTGCGAAGGGTCTGAACCGGTACTGTGGCTGCTTATGCGCCATATGTTAGCAGTGCTCAATATTGTAGGCAAGATGGCTCAATGATCAGGGGAGTAAATGCACAGTCGGCTGAGCGGTCATTCGGACTGAAAGTAGACTTTAAATTGATACTTTTTTTACTTTTACAAATATGATTACAGACGCCAGAATTATGTTAATGCATGTATCATAGTTCCTGAGGTATTGCCGAAAATGAGATTTTCAGTACTGGCTGACTAAATATGCCTATTCAGAAAACCTATTTGTGTGATCTTTAGTGAAATGGCTTCAACTGATTAATTACCCCTAAAACATGTGTTTATACGCCAGAATTACTTTGATATAATATGTCGTAGATGCTGAGATATTGACGAAAACAAGATTTTCGGTAATGGCTGCCGAAATATGGATATTCATCACAACCTTATGAATATATTTGTGGGATCAATACTAAAATACAAGATACAAGATACAAGAAACTTTATTTATAGTCGGGTGTTTTCACAACATATATAACATTAGCTAAAAGCTATTTACCGACATAATAACATAAGTTTCTTAACAATAAGATTAACTAACAGCCTGTAAAAGAAATACATTATCATGTTAATACAGTAAAATTCTACAAAGTCTATTATAAAATACATTCATACATCACAGATTTTTGATATCACATATGAGATAGCATGCTTTAGCTGCTGCACAAATAGAGAATGAATAGTGGACAGGGGGATTATAAGCAGACAGCATAGACCAGATCAGACATCAAGTAATTTGTTGCCCCATTAGGGTGAGTGATTGTCTGCATATACCACACCTTTATAAATCCACAACATACACACCTGTTTTATAAATATATATTTATAGATTTAGCATCTATCACAGACGCAATATCATGTTTTCCTGTTACACACAGAGACAACTAGAGACTTTATATACAAGTGGGTGGGTAGGGTTCCATCATCCCATCCTAATCCTAATGAGAGGGGTACTTACAAATTATTCCTGTTAATTTCAAACGGGTCCGAGTCATATTTGATGTACGGTTATTCTGCATCTAAACTGGCTCTGATCCGTTTGTTAATAATTATTGATTATTTCGGGATAGGATGATTTTCATACCCCCCCCCCCCCCCCCCCCCAGTTTTTATATTTATAAGAATACAGATTACAATGTAAGTAAGTTGGGTTCATGTGCAGACAGCACAGATCCAGACCAGGTATATAATTATCTAGTAATTTGGTGCACTCTCTGGATGTGTGACCGTCTGCACATGCTATTTGATTTAATCTGGGTTCATGGATCCTGACAAGGGGACAGGCATATTGGCCCCTAGTTAGGTGCCAATCTCCAGATTACCTGTTTTAAAACTAAAAACCTGTGTGAAAGTTGCTGATCGTGACCTAAGCCTAAAAACTGCCTTAAAAAGAGTATAACTAAGAATCTGACAGTCAAAAGAAGTCACAAAAGTGCGACAGATAAAATTTGAGTAAAACCATTTATCCACCCAAATCAGATTTGGAAGGAACTGATCAGCAACCTCCACACAGTAGATTACATTTAGTAGAAATGACTCAATGAATCATAGTGAACTTCAATTAAACATAAAGCAAAGCAACAAGCATAAAGCAAAGCAACAATGAATCATAGTGAACTTCAATTAAACATAAAGCAAAGCAACAAGCATAAGCAAAGCAACAAACATAAAGCAAAGCAGCAAACATGTAATTTACAACACAGAAAGCATAGGCTGGTTGTAAATGGTTTTATCTGATTTTCTACCCCTCAAAATATGGGGATAAACACCAAAATTATTCTGAAACCATATGTAGTTACTGAGATATTGACGAAAACGAGATTTTCAGTAATGGCTGCCTAAATATGCCCATTCAGCACAAAATATTGGTGTGACCTTTACTAAAATGGTTTAATCTTATTCTTTACCCCTCAAAACATGGATATAGACACCATCATGATTTTGGTACCATGCAAAGGTACTGAGATATTGACGAAAACGAGATTTTCAGTAATGGCTGCTTAAATATGCCTATTCAGCACAAAATATCGCTTTGATCTTTACTAAAATGGCTTTATCTGATTATTTACCCCTCAAAACATTAGGATAAACACCAAAATTATGTTGATACCATGCATAGTTTCTGAGATATTGACGAAAACAAGATTTTCAGTAATGGCGGCCTTAATTTGCATATTGTGCGGATTGCCCAATGATGTAAGAGTGGCATCATTCAGATTTTTAAAGAGCACACCTCAGAGATATAGAAACAGCAAAAAAACTTTGTACGGCCCGTAAAACACGCTTATCGGTCTCTGCCACTGGACTATAATGGAAAAAAGTTACATGTAAACAAGTTTTTCTATCGCAATCGATAGCTGATCATGGTGACTTCAACTATTGTGATAAGTCGATATAGGTCGTTTGCAGTTCAAAAAAACACTATAATTTTCAAATATCTCCATAACAAGAAAACGGAGACAAATGGAAGTGTGCATAGATTTATGATATACCTATACCAACTCTGACAAAAAAGAAATATTGTTTTCTCTTCGTAATAAAAAAGTTTTATTCATAACTTCTATATAAAGTTTACACTTCTAAGGGACAGTTTTCCGAAGGGTGATTTCAAGTTATTCAACAGCCTATCTTTCACGACCCGGCAACGCCTCACCGTTAAGCCATCGCATACCATAGCAGTTTACAACTAACCGAACGAGGCCCTGACTGGGGTACGTTAAACGTATTAACCGACCATACTGTCATTTGCGCACATGTTAGATCCTAATCGGACACCGGAGCCATTTCGTATCTGAATAGGATCCGAACCATGTGGCACTCATACGAAAGTTTTATCAACAAAACGCAACATAACTAAATGCGATAAATAGCAGAAGAGACATGTTCATACCAGACGATCTACACCAACTTACCATTATCAAATTTTCAACAGAATGTTTCCCGATCAGTTCGAAAACCTTTATTATTTTATCGCTTAATTAAAGGAAACGTAATGTAAACGTAAGTGCAATACAACTCGCACATTGATACATATTAAACTCCAGATAAGGGGAGTATTTCCAAAACTACTAGTAAATCTTTATTTCTGAATTAAGCCCTATGTTGTGACTACTCATCAGAACCGTCTTTCTTCGAGTAGTCACACCATAGGATTTGGTGCTGAACTGGGTGAGAAAATGTTGGACTTGCTCAAGTTTCTCTCTCTTATCTGGAGCTCTGTAATTATGTAGAAATGTTAGAGCTTCGGTTTGAAAAGTAATTGCAATTCTCTTTATCCCTGGTGAAGAGTTTGTGGATTTAGGCATAGTAAAAATGTAATGGATTAAGGGCCTCACAATTAATTTTGTACAACTAAACAACCAATATCAGCACGGGATTCACCTTTCAGACAGAAGCAACTTGCACGGGATTTTACCTGGGGATATTCTCCAATATAAACAAACGTGATCAAGGTAATAGCCAATAACACCCCACGTAATTAACCATTTTCAGCGACACAAAATTTATATAAAACAAAGAAGAAATGTTTTTAGTTAGACTTTCAAAAATTCTGAATTTCCTTGTCAGAGTTGGTATAGACACATCATAAGTGTATGAAAAATTCAATTTAAATACGTCCATTAGTTTTAAAATTATCTAAGATTTATCGTGTTTTTTTAACTGCAAACGACCTATACCATAGTAAGAAGCTGTCATTATAAGCATTGTATTGCATTTTGTTTGTGTTACATTCAAGACCATGACATTAACTACTGCCAGAATAGCGTCTGCTTAACTTGTCGTTTGTAGTTCTTGTTAGTTTATGGTAGGTACTGTACATCAAAAGGTAGTCCATATGCTAAGTGATTTGAGAACATGAACTTTAAGCACTTTCAGTGTCAAGTGAACAATCTCACCGCCAAATTATGGTCTGCAATCATAAGGCGTCGGCAATATTTTGTCAAGTCAGATTTAGAGCATTTTTTAACTGAAGTACAATCGATTCGAGTGAAAAACAGTTTTGCGGGTTTTGAGCAGGGTCCAAACTGATTGCGAAGTAGCCTTATGGCGCTTTATGCAGTGAAATAGTTAAATGTACTTGTTAATTTGATTTAATGCATAACTTGTTTGATATTCAACCCTTTCACGTCCAATATGCCATAATACCTTTCTTACATACATTGTGTAGTCTACTGCCATATTGCAGTCTGCATATATATTTAATCAACTTTAACTAATAAAACTTGGATTGTTATGCGTTTTAAGACGTTTCCTACTTAAGAAATATTAACATAAGTGCCTAACAGTTTGAATCCTGATCAGACGCCGCGTAACGCGGCGTCTGATCGGGATGCAAACTGTTTGCAAAATGTCAGTGTTGACGGCCTTTACAGAGAAAGGGTTTAACAGAAGTGTCGACTGTAAGTTCTCTTGGGAAATTTACCGAGAACCCATTTATCTATCCTTAAGAAGCTACTTGACCCTTTCACACTCAATGACGTCATTAAGCGCATTTGCAAACAGTTGTTTTGATCCTGATCAGACGCCGCGTTACGCGGCGTCTGATCAGGATCAAAACTTTTTGTCACTTGTTTTGAAATGACGTCATTTGTTCTGCCTTAACCCTCATCCGGACCTCGCAAAAACTTCCGTTTTGAGACTTTTGGGATCCATTGGACCCCACTGTGCATTTTTGTTATTTTTCTAAATCAAGATGGGCATTTGAAACATAACTGATGCCGTATTATAAATTGATGTGTTTATGCTATATGGTGGTGATAAAACCGAAACGTTGCTCTCACTGTTACCATGGCAAGCAGCGACCATAGTAACACAAAAACGTAAGTTTTTTGCTCTAAAATCGAATTTTATCGAATAACTTGTGCAGAAAATGTACAGATTGGGAAATGTGGACATATTTAGGACTAGATATACATTTTGTTACATTAATGGTGTATCTTGTACAAAACTATGTAAATATTTGGAAGAAGATGACAAAAATATGGTTGGGGTCCAGTGGACCCCAAATAATATTTATGCATATTATCATGGGTTACTATACAACTGTTAACCACGACTGACTTAAACACATTATTAATGGAACATATGTAACCAAAACAGCGTCCCAGCTGAACAATATCGTCCATTTCCTGCGATCATTATCTATTACATTAATTTTTATTCATGAATGAAATAACAAGAAATTGTATCAAACATCAGGCTAAGCCACTGCTGAATAAGCGTTTGCCATACATCCTAAACGGAGCATGTTTGTCAAATGTATGTTTTTCTTCCCCTGTAGCTATATATCTGAATCTGATAGACTGAAAAATGGCAATAAATCATTGAAATAGACGTCTTAAATAACGACCGACCAGACCTCGTTGGCCAACGATCAATAGGGCCAAGGTCAAAGGTCAATGTCACCAATCTTGGCCCATGGCTTCTATTGAAACTTCCAGAAAGGACCAGAACCAAGAATAATACAGTTTACTTATTTGAATCTTGAAATCATATCGATAATTTGAGGTCGGATAGAATTGTATTCGTTCCATACAGTGTGATTCCCTTGAATCGCGGTTTGCGCTCCGGGGTTATAATATCCAAGGGAAGTAACTCAACCACAAGATCATAAAATATATATTTTGATATGTACAATTGAGGAACAGTATTGTCGGGGCTATCTACAAAAGAAAGTAGAACAACGATCGGATGGCGTTGTTTACAAAACAGTGAGAATGTAAACAAAGAAAATTAGTTAAAATACCGATAAGTACAAGTTTGACAACCATACTAGAATATGCTGTATTGGCGTAGTGGTTATGCTGTTAGACTTTCATGCAGTAGTTTCGAGTTCGAATCCCACGTTCGGTGATTTTTTTTTATTAATTTCAAATTAACGACGTTCTGTTTCACTCCCCACAGATTTTCATTCTCACAGACTTGTTAGTTATATTATTGATACTGTTTTTCATTATCGTTGCACTTTTACATCGTGCAGTAATAGGGTCAATACACATTTATGTCAAACAGTATGAAGAAAACATGATGTAGCTCTCTATTGTCTGTGACATCACTTGACTTACTCATTCTATCCATGTTTTTTTTTAAACTACGTATATCAGCGCATATCAGTGTAATATACAAAAAAAGTAAAAAAAAGAAATGTGGTGCTCTCTAGGTTCGAACTCACGACCCTCAAAAGTAACTACTAATAAGTACTACTAGGCAGCACGCAAATCAGTTGCTTTGATTTACCAATACAACATGTCGCATTTGCATTTGTCGTTATTGTTCTTTGTTTACATACACAATGTTTTGTAAACAACGCCATCCGATCGTTGCACTACTGTAGTATTGAATAAATGCCATTATTGTAGTTGTAAACAACAAGGAACGGTTTTGAAATGGCATGAAATACATTTTACTTACCTTTAGAATTCTGGGGTCCGGTTGGACCCCAGAAGTGTTTTGAAAATAAAATCTATGCGAATTGATCTATTAAGTACGTATTTCACAGAAGTGTAAAAAACAGCCATAGGAACAATGTCTGAAAACGTCATAAGCGTCATTAGGCAGATTACTTTTTTGCTAGCAAATAAAAAGCCGCTTGGGTCCAATAGACCCCAAAGGTCCGGATGAGGGTTAAATCTAACTTTGAAGCGATGTTGCGGACAACGATATTGAAGTAGACGACAATATGGCGATGAAGGGGTAAATATTTCTCCGGATACAGTGGAGAATCTGTTATTCTTTCCCGTTTAAACGCAAACGTACGCAAACGCAAAGCACTAAAACGTAGAAAGAACAACTTTTGGACAATTCTGATAATTCATGTTTATCTTGGTGGCAAACAGTTTGGAGCCTGATCAGACGCCGGGTTACCCGGCGTCTGATCTGGCTCCAAACTGTTTGCACTGCAAATAATAGTTTTAGCGTAAACGCGTTTATTGGGAAAGAATAACAGATTCTCCACTGTATAATTGATCATGAAAGGGTTAAAAGGCCTGTTTTATTAACTACTCGCTTGGAATCAATTGCATCTATGGGACAAGTTTATGACGAAAACTACAATTTACAATGTAAATGGTTTGTAGACCGGAACGACTTGTAGTTCTTAGGAAAAAAGATGGTTTTCACTCCTAATAGTCAATTAATGGTAAAACGCTTACATCCAGTGCAAACAGTTAGGATCCAGGTCAGACGCCGGGTAACTGTTTACCGCCAAAATTAGATAAATCGTTGGATTTAAAAAACAACAACAACACATATCCCTACAGTCTTAAATTGCGTGCGTTCGTTTTGAAAGGTGGTATATTATGTATACGAATCATACATTTGAACGGTGTCAAGAGAAAACATGACGTCTTGCATTGCAAACAATGTAGATAAATGCCAGGTATTGTTCTGCACTGTTTGATACACACCCGCACCTTAATGATTGCATGTAGCTGTGTTATATATACAGTGGAGAATCTGTTATTCTTTCCCGTTTAAACGCAAACGTACGCAAACGCAAAGCACTAAAACGTAGAAAAGTACAACTTTTGGACAATTATGATAATTCATGTTTATCTTGGTGGCAAACAGTTTGGAGCCTGATCAGACGCCGGGTTACCCGGCATCTGATCTGGCTCCAAACTGTTTGCACTGCAAATAATAGTTTTTAGCGTAAACGCGTTTATTGGGAAAGAATAACGTTTTTTCCACTGTATATATTTACGGTATTTGGCAGTGCAGATCAAACTCCGATAATGAGCCTGGAGTGACAACGGCGCTTGGTCTCTACTGTTATTAGTGTTTTCCTCTGACCTGTCCAAGTTATTTTTAGATTGGACATTCTAAAACTTTAAAAGGAATGAATTTACTCTACATCCAGTTCGAGATACGGGAAGCTGTAATATTTGTACACAATGTACAGTAAAGGATACATTATTTTTCCCGTTTAAGGTTCCGAGATACTGTTTTTAGCGTTTGGACTGGTAGAAGCTTTAGAAAGAAGTCTGGATGTAAAATTAATCCCTACTAAGCTATTTAGGGTGCCACTAACAGAGTCTGGAAATGTCCATGTATCTTTTTTACAAGTGCCAAAATTTGAATTCTTCATTTCACATTTAATTGATCATACACTTTCATTCATCAAAGGAGTGTCATATTTAGAAACTACTGATGTAATACATAAAATGTGATTGAAATTTTGGAGGGCATTTTTTAAATCAGATCTACATACAGTGGAGAATATGTTATTCTTTCCCGTTTAAACGCAAACGTACGCAAACGCAAAGCACTAAAACGTAGAAAAGAACAACTTTTGGAAAATTCTGATAATTCATGTTTATCTTGGTGGCGTAAACGCGTTTATTGGGAAAGAATAACAGATTCTCCACTGTACACACTTACACAGGGATAACATATATACAATACAAGCACCTGTGGTTTCAGATTTTGAGCTGAATGGATTTGCATTCACCATATATTCATGAATATTCAATAAAAGGCCGAGGGGCTATACATGTACTACCTTTTACCGTGATAAGTGAATATGATATACTCATTATTATACGCATATCCAATTATAGGATACAACTAGATTCTGGTATTCATACATGCAACCATACATTTAGTCCGATCCTTTATCCAGAATTATTTAAGTCCCGAGTGATCTGTACAGTGGAGAAAACGTTATTCTTTCCAAATAAACGCGTTTACGCTAAAATTATTATTTCAATTGCAAACAGTTTGGAGCCTGGTCAGACGCCGGGTAACCCGGCGTCTGATCAGGCTCCAAACTGTTTGCCACCAAGATAAACATGAACTATCAGAATTGCCCAAAACTTGTACTTTTCTACTTTTAAGTGCTTTGCGTTTGCGTTTCGTTTGCGTTTAAACGGGGAAGAATCACGTATTCTCCACTGTATACCACCCCGTTACCTTTGGCTCGGCTCTCCCGGGCGCGGCTACATGTATCTAACATAAAAATGGGTGTATTAAAAACCCTCTGCTCTTTATTGTTGTCCTGGAAGCATTGTCAATTGATTTCCGCACCAGCTGTCCATCGGAGCTTCTCTATGCTACTGACCTGGCTATCATTGACACTTCTCTAGAAGCACAGACTGAGCAACTGACAGGAACGGAAAAGAAGGGGCTTAGAGTCAACATGAACGAGAATGATTTCTGGTTCCAACATTGACTCACTGAAAAGATCAGAAATTACTCCTTTCCAGTATGCCTAAGCAGAAACACCATTCTTTGCTCATACTGCACACTTGTGTCGGCTGGTAAATATTTGTCAACTTCTTCTACGTATTTCAGATTCGGTAACTCGATCTCGCTTAAGCCGGACTAGTTTGTATGTCTATACATGTATTGAAGTGTTACCTAACCGTTTCACTGTCATAAAGTAATCAATTTGAAACAAGTGTCGTCTGATTTTATTTCTCAATTTAAATTTTAGGTATTTTGACTGAAGAAATATTGAAATGACAAGTAGTTTGGATCCTGATCAGACGCTGCGTTATGCTTTTCAAGACTGTTTGTAAAAAACAACAACAGTGCTCCCTCTCTACAACGGCCCTCCTAACAACGATTCCCTCCTTACAACGACCTTTGTCGCAGTTCCCTAAAGAGGGCAATTATGGCCAACCTATTCACATCTGCAATGTCATCTGCTTGAAATTGTCGTGCTGTTTTTCTCAAAGTTACATAACGGACATTTTGACAGATTTTTTTTAATGACTATTGACAAACAACTTGAATCCAAATCAGACGCCGCGTCACGCGGCATCTGATCTTGATTCAAGCTGTTTGCAAATGTAAGTCAATTACGCTCCCTAAAACGATCCCTCCGAATAACGCACATAATTTGTGTCTCCCATTGAATGTCGTTGTAGAGAGGGAATACATGTATTGAAGTCAGGATTAGACAGTGAAGGGGTTATAGTGGAGAATCTTTTATTCTTTCCCAATAAACGCGTTTACGCTAAAACTATTATTTGCAGTGCAACCAGTTTGGAGCCAGATCAGACGCCGGGTAACCCGGCGTCTGACCAGGCTTCAAACTGTTTGCCACCAAGATAAACATGAAATATCAGAATTGTCCAAAAATTGTACTTTTCTACGTTTTAGTGCTTTGCGTTTGCGTACGTTTGCGTTTAAACGGGAAAAGAATAACAGATTCTCCACTGTACGAGTTTCTCTCCAGGGGCCCGTTCCATAAAACCTCGTACATGTACGACAAAAACGGTCGAAAGGCAAAACTTCTGATTTCTCTATCTAATTCTGTCTTATGACGTCTCTTTGGAATCGTCTTTTCAGGACGATTCCAAAGAGATGTCGAATTACAGCATTAAATGGAAAATGAATTATAACTGAGATTTTTAAAATCTGACTTATACGTCAACATTTGTCGTAAGATGTTTTATGAAACGGACCCCATGGCTAGACACGGCTGTATAATGGTGTGCGCGTGGAAGGAAAACCCAGTAGAGATCAAGAAAACACTGTTGAGATCAGGGTCCAAACTGTTTGCAAATAACTATTGAATTCGGGGTAGGAGAGTGAAGAGGGTTAAGTGAGAGCGAGTTATTGAAATCAAGGTGAAAAAATACGGTTTATTTCGACTTAAGTGAGTTAGGGACTGGAAATACATGTGCGACTGTACTCAAAACCCATATCAGACACGTTGACACTGAAACATCGATAAAACAGTGGAGAATATGTTATTCTTTCCCGTTTTCTACGTTTTAGCGATTTGCGTTTGCGTTTCGCAAACGCAAATCGCTAAAACGTAGAAAAGTACAACATTTCGACAATTCTTATATTTCATGTTTATCTTGGTGGCAAACAATTTGGAGCCTGATCAGACGCCGGGTTACCCGGCGTCTGATCTGGCACCAAAATGTTTGCACTGCAAATAATAGTTTTAGCGTAAACGCGTTTATTGGAAAAGAATAACGTATTCTCCAATGTAATAAATTATAACATCCTCAGGGCTGCGAACTTGTGACAGGTCTGCTTTAATCGTGCACGACGGATTATTGAAAGGTTAAGACGACGTTAGTCATTTCCAATAAACGCGTTTACTTTAAAACTATTATTTCAATTGCAAACAGTTTGGAGCCAGATCAAACTCCAGGTAACCCGGTGTCTAATCACGTTTCAAACTGTTTGCTACTTAGAATAAAATAACTAGTCAGAATAGTCATTTCCAATACATGCGTTTACTTTAAAACTATTATTTCAATTGCAAATAGTTTGGAGCCAGATCAAACTCCAGGTAACTAGGAGTCTGATAAGTTTTCAATCTGTTTGCCACTTAGATTAAAATAACTAGTCAGAATTGTCAACAAATTGCTATTTTGTACGTTTTATTGAAATGCGTTTACATTTCATTCGCGTTTAAACGAGATAGAATAGCGTCTTCTTCTCTGTACGGTTGAGAATACGTAATTCATTACCGTTCAAACGAAACGAAACTAAACGCAATGCAGTAACACGAATATAGGAAAATAAGTGTTTGCCATTTCTCCGGATTTTCTGAAACCTTCGAATCGGATGTTTATCCTATCACATGGTAGCTTAAAGCAGACTGAAAGTAAAGCAGAATGCGCCTTCAGGCGCATTCTGCTTTACTTTCAACCTGCTTTAAGTACTCGCGTTTGAAAACTTGAAATATTGTAAATGTTAGACAGCCCTGTTTGACTATTTATTTTTATATGAGTAGCAAACAAATTTAAAGTATGATCTGAGATTTGGTTATCCGACGTCTGATTTAGCTGCAAACTGTTTGCAATGGAAACAATTGTTTCTTGAAAAACACATGGTTTTTTTAATAATAACGTCTTCAGCGCTATAGTTTTTTATTTTAAACAATATGTGTAAGTTTACCCTACACACGGAGTAGCTGTATTACGGACTAGTGTTTATCACGGGTTTAACAACATTCGAACATATCCTGTGGAAAAATGTTTAAATACATCGTTTTATCATAAAACGTACAAAAAGGTAGGTGATTAAATGTATGCTGTGGTGAAGCCGTTATTCTTTACCAATAAACGCCTTTACGCTGAAATAATTTCGTATGTTATGACAGTTTTGAACCAGATCTGACGCCGTGTGACCCGGCGTCTGATCGGCCCGAGTTTGTTAGCAAATTAGATTAATGTAGTTCGTCAGACGCATTGCAATAAGATTCAGTAGATGAAGACATTTTTGTTTGTTTGTTTTTTTACAGTGGAGAAAACGTTATTATTTCCCGTTTAAACGCAAACGAAACACAAATGCAAAACAATAAAATATAGCAAATAACAACGTTTTGACATTTTCACTATCAAGTTTCAAACAGTTTGGAGCCTGATCAGACGCCGGGCTACCCGGCGTCTGATCTGGCTCCAAACTGTTTGCAATGGAAAAAATAGTTTTGAACGAACTCCTGTCCCATTTTCCAAAAATCGTTCATTTCAGTGAGTAGACGCAGTATTGTTTAAAGTGCATGCTTACAGATGGTTTTGTGTTTTGTTTTTATGTTAGCTAGACAAAAGTGTAGGTTCATCAATATTTATTCATGATATGCCTAGTTTTATCGAGATGGGGTTTACGTTTATGTGATAGATACAGTGGAGAATCTGTTATTCTTTCCCGTTTAAACGCAAACGTACGCAAACGCAAAGCACTAAAACTTAGAAAAGAACAACTTTTTCATGTTTATCTTGGTGGCAAACAGTTTGGAGCCTGATCAGACGCCGGGTAACCCGGCGTCTGATCTGGCTCCAAACTGTTTGCACTGCAAATAATAGTTTTAGCGTAAACGCGTTTATTGGGAAAGAATAACGTTTTCTCCACTGTAAAGTAATGTATGTATACACACCTTGTCAAATTTGTCAAAAAAAATCATTCTGTAAATTTCATTGCATTGTGTTGGAGTTTAGTTTGTTTTAAACGGGAAAACATTATGTCTGGTCCAGTATTCATATAATACATAAATCAACAAACCACGAAACAAAACGTCCGTAAGTGTCGCTGCAGATGTTACTCATGCATGTTCATGTACACATTCTTCAATAAGTTCGCTTGCAACACATTTCTTCAAATAACAAAGACCATGCATGATAAAACAACATCAAATGGTGCAGTTTATATAATGTGCATTCCCTATTTGTTTTCAAAGCCTGCGAAAATGCCAATATACGTGTATACATTTTAATAGTAATTGTGTCAGAGGCGATCAGTTATGCGGCACCTGGAAAGCCATTACACTTTCCAATTTAAAAGAAGCCAAACAATCTCTGTAAAATATTGAACATTGAACATTGAACATCTTGAATCTGACCAGTATTCTTCATTATTTTCAAACGGGATCAGTTTGACACGAGTCTGTACTCTTACATGTATCTGCTGAATTCAATTTTGTGTTTGTCTGTCTATTTCGCAACATAAGTGGTCATAGGTGGTATATGTAGTTTTTAAACTTTCGAGACAAATGAGTTTAAAGGTTTATAAACGTATAAGGATATAGTTGGTAAATACAACATTTTTCGTTACATTTTATTGTCAAAGAATGCAAATAAATAGCAAATACTCTTCGATGAATAATTAACCAGACACCTTCGCGTTTTCATGGATATATATTAGAGATAAACAAGAGATCTAAAATATTTAATTTTGTCCTGTTATTCTTAATCTCTGTGTGGTATTTAAATAATGAATTCTGATGTACAACGAATCTTGTAAATTGATTTCACTACTTTTATATAAAGTGGCCACCAACTTTAAAAAACCCAACAAGTATGCCTATTCATACGACAATGTACTGGTATTATACAAATACCTTAATTAAGGTGCATTTTAGCAGTTTTTGAACTGTTAATATAAAATCAACAACAATGACTAAAACACAAAGTCAGGTACAACAATCATGATGATTAGTTGAACCTGATTATGCATTATATAATCCCAAATTGAGAAAAATGTCTACATTATATCATTATGTATCGAGTTTGTCAGAAGGGTATAATAAAACAAAACACAATTAAGATACAACACTTGTTGATGGTATTAGTCTGTACTCAGAATCAGTAGAATTGACAGTCATTATCTGGGCTGTACGACTCATCAAGAACATTAACATTCGAGATATTTGAATACCTTCTTACTTGTTGTACGTTTCACCAAGAAAACTATCATTCCATATATCTGAATAATCTTCTCATCTGTTGCTTTTTCTCATTTTAAAGCGATCTAAATATTGTTTTATTAATAATTTTACTAATTATTATTAAAGTGTTCACTTATTAAGCGTGTATAGTTCATCACCTGATGACTATCTGAAGCTACATCTGGTTCTTAAATATGAAAAGGGCATTTCTGTTTCTAATAATAGTTTAAAATTTTGACACTTAAAGACGATTAGAGTCACATAATTTATATTTATCAATATTGAAACTAATTTCTTGCAAAGTGCATGCATCAAACAATCAACTGTTAAGATATTCTTACGGTGAAGATGTGTCAACTCGAGTAAGTTTTAGGCTAATATTACAAATTATTTATCTTCATCAAGTAATTACATATGATTCTTTAATTTTAAACAAAAGAAATGACAATGTCCATACCTTAATAATTTTGTTGAGGGACTCATGGTCATATCATCATGGTCAATATGTTAGAGAACGAGCGGTCCCCTCAACAACTGATTGATTGTGTTGGTGTTTACGGCAATACATAAAATGTTCATATCATATGAACATTTTATGTATTGCCGTAAACCCCAACCTAATCAACCAGTTGTTGAGGGAATCGCTCGTTCTCTACCATCAGGGCTCCAGATAAGGGGGGTATTTCAAAAACTAAAATCTTTATTTCTGTTTTAAAACATATGGTGTCACTACATATTAGAATCGTCTCGAAGAGACTATTCTAATGAGTAGGAACACCATAGGATTTTGCGCTGGACTAAGTGAGAAAATGCTTGATTTGTGCAGTTTACTCTCTCTTATCTGAAGCCCTGCTACCATATTGACCTTGAAATACAGCTTGCTCTTTTTACCCAAAGTTGTGTTTATATTAGTACATTGTACAAATAAATACGAAAGACTCAAGCAGGAAACTTAACACAAACAATACACCCACCTCTCAAGCAGAACACACACACACAGTCATACCACAACAAACAAACACACACACACACACACACACACACACACACACACGCAATACCATTCCTTCATCTACACACTAAAAAGAAAACAACACGCAAGACAAACATAAAGCAACGTGAATATAGGAGCCCGCCTTGGTACGGTCAGTAGCAATCAATAACCAACTATAAATTAATTAATTATTAACAACCACTGGGGGGTTAAACCTGGGTTTAGGGGCGCCCAACCTCACACTTAGCTCCTATTAGTAGAGGGGCCAGACTATGAAAAGGGCCTTAAAATGGATTCTTTTTTAACCCATCTGGTATAAAATTTCTGATGATATATTCGAATACTATAGACTATTAGGCTTTGATTTATGGTGGATGCCGGATCCGAAAGTGGTGCAGATTTTTTTAACAAGGGCTGTAACTCTTGACGTCAGATTTAACAAAATTTAATGAATAATAGCATACACAGAATATTGTCCCCTCAAAATCTTGATAAAACATGTAGATATTTATAAAACATGCTTTATCATGATACAGAATCATTGCTGATATAACCTAAAGTGATATTCATTGATATAATGTACTGTATGTGTCCTTTCAAAAGCGCAAAAAGCAGACAGACGTGCTTGAAATATTCATATATTCCAGGCAAATATTATTTTACGCAAAAAGTATTGTATTCTTTATATAAGGTTAAAGAAATGTCACTTTATAGCCTAAGAATGAGATATTATTTGCAGATATTTAAAGACTGCCTTATGCTACTTCATAGAAATACTGAAATACCGTATAATGCCGTTTAAACGCACCCTCTTCAAATAGATTCCCGAACCCCTTATCTGCCAAAATCTGACAAGAATGCACTAAATTTAACTACAAACACTTGCACTTTAGTCCTTTCATTTATAGCTTGTTTTCAGTTTTGAAGACCTGCAGTTGCTTAAATAATAATGAAAGTAATGCAGAATGCTTCTTAAGGAGCAATCTGCTTTACTTTAAGCATGATTTATGCTTATGGGGATTTTCATCACCCGGGGGGGGGGGGGGGGAGGGCATTTAAAGGCGGTATACAGTAATTCATTAAACTGTGTCATGAGAAAAACAGACATATTGCAACAGTGAAGATGTCGTTGCATCTTTTTTGCCACTGTATACCTTGATCAGTCCCTGATTTGATAGCTATGGTGTGGTATAAGCTGGTTTGATATGCTATAAGTCTGAATTTCTCATGGAATGGATAATTGTCTGTGATAAACTTTATCACTTAGTATTATCTATCAAAACGTTTTATACTCCTGAAACCTGACAAAACGTCTTATAACAAATCATAAATAAAATCAAAACCTTCTCAATTGCTGTCGTTACAGTCACTGTTGCCAAAACACCTTCATCAACATCAACATTATCACCATCATCTTAGCGCATATGTACATGCTTAAGCATTACAAATAGTATTAAGAATGCAAATGAATTCAGACACATATCTGTCTCAGTCATCTTCTTCACTGTCAGAACAAACATATTCCAATCTGTTTTCACATATTTCTGTGTCACATACACATGCATCAGTACAGAATAAGTCTTCCTTTTTACACTTGCATCGTCTAGACAGACAATCACTTTTACAAGAACACCTAGTGAACTCCATAAGTGCTTCAGGTGCTGGCTGTTGCTTCTTTTTAACAGGAACAATATGTCTATGCTCGTCATTCATCCAACCAGCTTCTAATGGTGATGGCAGGTTTAAGTACTGTTTGGTCGCTGATTTCCAGATGAACGACTGATAATTGACTCTATTAATGTGCTCATCTAAGGCATCATTTGTTGGTGGGAGTTTTTCACTAGAGAAACCTTTCTTCGAGAACAGATCGTATCTAACAGTGTCAACATTTTCTGAATATTTTCCTGAGTACAGAAAAGACACTGTTTGGAACACGGCCAATTTGGCTCTATCAGACACATCTACAGGGTCTTCACCAAGTTCCATTATTCCATCCAGTAACATTGGGTTTTTCATTATCACCATATTCCAGCGTTTCTTTCCCATGCCATAGAACGCACTTGTTGAGTCACAACCACTTAGTGCATGTATAACTGGTAAAGCCATTGAAACGTTTTCTCCTAATTCGGATGCGACTTCGTGCATTGGAATGAAGCGTTTCGACTGTCGAACACCAGTCTTAAAGTATATCTTGATACCAAGAAGTAATGAGATTCTTGGACACATTGCAGCAACATCAGAGTCAACACTCCAAATCATGACGTTTGAGACATTATGGTCCTTCACAGCATATTCAATATGCAAGAACATTCTCGAATCAGCTTCCTCTTGGTCAGACTCCAGACATTATACCGTTTCAGTTGCATTTCGTTGTACTTTAAGAGCTTTCTTTGGGTTTCTGAAACCACCAGCAAGATATACAATCATTTCATCACCTAGTTCTCCCTCAAACTTTCTCACCAAATCACAAAGAACAAAATCCGCCAAATTTATCTTGTTGACAGGATTTGACAAGTATTTTATTGTTTGTCTTGGCATTGGTGTCTCCGCGGTTGGATTTCGTATCTCTTGCATTTGCACTTGTCCCCGTCTTGCTCTCTCCCCTGACTTGATCGATTCTTCATTTTGATAATTATCACCAACTACTGCAGTATACTTGAATTTCATTCCATGTATTACTGAAGCTACTTTCTTGGACACTTCTCCAAATGTTTTGCATTCACTCTTTTCTGTACAAATCATTCTAAGGAGCATCATAAAGTCAACAACGAGTAGTTCTGGATTCTCATCCCTTGGTAGTTGTTTCAAAGCCTTATTGCCTTCTATCCATGACAGTGTTGCCGACTTGGTAGTGTTTCTAATACTCCCATCCAAGTTGAACAAGGCTTAAGGGACTGGTGTAAGCTCATATGTTAAAAGGTTCTTAATGTCTACGTTACGACTCTGTCCTATCACTGTTAGCTTACTGAAGATTTGTCTGTCAATATTTACTGACTCAACTTTCTCACGTGTTTTAACTTTCATTGGCTTGTTCATTGACGCAAATGTTTTAATAACCTGTTGTGGAATCGGAGCCATGAAATCAATTTTGCTGTTTTGAAGTCTATTTTCAACAAATTCTTGTAATCTTTTATTGCCTATCTCACGAGCATTACACACCTCGTTTCTTATTTCTGTTGTAGCTACACTCGATGTTGCTATATTTATGAGAGGTTGTTTTTCATCTTCACTCGCAGTAGTGTCTACTTCGAAAGGATTTACCATTCGCTCTTCAACTAGTTTGACAATATTTTGTACAGCTTTCTCGTCTTTGTTGGATCTTTCCTTTGGCGATTCCCTGTAATCAGAAATGTTTTCTAAAAATCCACTCATTCGTTTCATGTTTTGACAAACTTCGGCTTTTTTGTGGGCTGTTAGATAATACTTCTGCAATGCACCCTCATTGGTATACAGCTGCTTAAAGTTGCCACATTCTCTTTTCAAGGACTGCTCTATGGCCATGTCGTGCCATACACCACTGAATGGTTTATCTGTTCTGTACACAGCAGCTAATTCACTAGAAATGGCCTTGTGTATCTCTGGTTTTTTCTGTTTCAGAATATGGCCTTCAACCAAGTTAACAGTTCCCCACCTTGCATAGTTTGTATGTCCACATACAAAGTCATAATGCAGCATCTCTGCGAATGTTTCTAATTCTAGTTCTCTGTCTCCGTCACGTTTAGCAGCTATGTAATCAAGGAGAAGCTGAGACAGATCGTTCACATAATTGTCCCAGAACTTGAATGTGTGTGACAGATTACGTCCTTCAGTTGTAAAATCTCCCATTAACAGATGCAAATTCCTTGTGTGAAGTATCAGACTGTTAATCTTTTCTTGGATATCAACCTGGTTACATTGGCTAACACTTGTTTGCAAACATTATCTTAATACCCTGATATCCTCAACTATCAAGTCCTTATCTTCAACGGGCAAAGTAATCTCTTTCTTCTCTATCCAGTTCTCAAACGCTTTCCATTTCAATCTATTCATTGTTTTGTTCATAATTTTATGTGCCCTAACACCTCTGTTGTAAGCTCTTCCCTTAAGAATGACCTGCACTACGCTTGGCCCAAACACATTACCTTCCACCAGTATATCCTCAAATCCTCTCTCTTCCATACATTTACCAATATCCCCCATGAAGTTTAATGCTCTATGCATACCACCCATTTCCATCTCATCATCCATAAACTCATTCATATTCCTCCACTTTATCAGCTGAGCTTTACTGTATATGGCTTCATCATAGGTTACATATGTCCAGTCTTGATTCAGGGATCGGAACATTCGCTGGAAGACTTTCATCATAGTATATACAGTGTTGAACTATGTGGCTGATGCTGGTATCATTGGACAATAACCTATTCTGGTTCTTTGAATATTTGTCCTTCTGCTAACACAAGCATGAAATACTGTCCATCCAGGTATATGAGTACCAAGAGGATGAATATCTACATCGAAAATTCGTAATGGCATTGCTCTGAGTTCTATGTATGCTATGTCTAATGCTCTTGCCTCTTTATGGGATGCTGAACAGGAAAAGAACCAATCAAGATTCACACTTCCTAATAACTGTGATGGTCCAGGTTGTTTCCCTGTCATGTGTGGACATTCAAGAATTTCACTAATTTTCAAATCTTTAATTGTTTTACTTCTCTCCTTGATTGGTTTTTTATTTGAAGCAAACTCCCCTTGTATTGTGTTATTGTTGCCATCACTCTGATACAACACCATGTTCACTATATCCAAATGTTTTCCATGAAGAGATTCTGTGGCTCGGTTAAAATTGTCACCAGCTGCTCGAATAGTTAGTCCAGGTCTGATGTTTGAAGGTACTGTGATTTTATCTTCATTTTGTTGGTCATTTGCCCAGCTTGTCTCAATACGTTCTAATTCTTCATAACCTATCTCATGTCCATTTTTATTTACTAAGACTATAGCATCTTTTGACTGTGTCAGTTGGTGGATTGCTAGACTTAGACCTATGTGCTTAGGTGTTTTACACTTTCCTCTGGATCCTGTATATATGATGTCTTGACAAATAGATAGAACTTTCTGATGCAGATTTGACTTTTGGGCTTTAATAACATTCATATCTACTCCTTCCGGTGACAAAGATCTGTCCTCTGATACTATCCAGTACACAAATGAATACAGTTTACCAGGAACTGTCTTTTCTTCCTGCTCCAAACAAACATTTGATGGATCCAAAGGATGTATATCTAGCCCTGTGGCTTCTTTTTTCAACGATCTAAGTATAAGTGCGGCATGAAATAACACTGATTCAGTTGGTTGTTCAGATTCCTTACAAATCGCTAAATCAGCTTCTACCTCTGCAGACCTCAGTGCCTCCTTGAATTTTGCTGCTGAATTTATTACGTCCTCTAGATTCAGATCTTTATCAATTACAAAGTCAGGGCTACCTCTACGATTGGCTGATATGATGCGAAGCTGGTCAGTGTACTGTGCAGTTAGTTTCAATTTAAGGTTTTGGGTAGTGTAAGACTTGGCTTCATCTTCAGTCATTGATTCTGTAAGTATTGCTCGATATTGCTGAATCAAATCAGTCAACAAGAAAGCCTTTCCTGCTTTTATGTGAGGCATGATCGTATTGACAAGACTCTCAAGGTAGTACACATTTTCACACTTTTTGATAAATCGTGCAATTTCAGTTTTCTTAATGTATTTACAGTAACACCCTTTATGATACTTAGCTTCATTAGCTATAAGTTTGCTGTAGTCTCCTACCTTACGGTTCATTACCACATCACCCTTTTCATTAGCTCTCTTCTCAAGATTTGAACAAAATTCAAATGTTGCCACATGTATTAATGTTCTGTCTTTCTTATATGATTTCTGTTCACAAAAGAGGCATAACTCTTTCCAGTTAAAACAACGTCTTTGGATTTTGGAACTTGTTGGACCTTCAGTTGCAGAACTTGAGGGCCCAGGTGTTCCTTCATGTGATGCATGATGACGTCTTTGCCTTGTCAAATGTTCCTTACTTGTAAACGAATAATATCAGCTTTTATGCCAGTAAATTTCACCATGTGTTCCCCGCCGTCTAAGTTCCTTATCAGAATCATACTCAACTATGGAGTCTATATATTTATCAGTGTTACTAGCTCCAACTTCAATGTGGCTTTTTAAAGCATTCACAAATGTGGAAATACCTTTTTCAGTAGCTTTTCTGGTTGCCTCACCTGTCCCAATCTCACATATAACACATTTATCCTTATCATGGCTAAGTCTGCGTTTAATTGGTGACCGTCTAAGTTTTAATGGACTTTCTTCCATTTTTCTGTGTCAATATACATATACTTAGAAGCATTCTATTAAGATTGTGATTCTACCTGAAAGTATAAAAGAGAAATCATTAGTCATGTGTACGAGTTAACAAGACAGCCACATGCGGGTGACAAAGCTCGTCTGTTTTGGTGATCAGTGAAACTTACAGTGTAATTAGGTCAAATGTTAGGGTCAAGGTCAATTGGTAAGTTACTTTGATATGCCCGGATAGGCCTTTGTCAAGATGAACATGCATACTAAAAATGAAGGTTGTAGATGAAAAATTGAAGAAGTTATGGCCAATGTTAAGAGTTTGGACAACAACGACAACAGTAACAATGGCACGACAACTTCGAATTGACGACAATAACTCGTTTATTTTTCTTTGAAAAACAAACTAGTTTTGAAAAACAAACAAGCTATTAAATTTTTATGTAACATTTTACTAGTTGTCGCAAAAGAAATAACCATAAACTCATTTTGTTTTCAAAATAGCAAGTGAAAAAAAACATGTAGATACCTGCTTTTTGAAAGTCCTTTATAATCCTGTTCCTATCCTTTTAGCATAAACTAAATCGTTACACATTTTATTTTTAATGTCCACACTTTTACGAATCTAATCTACACTTTTAGTATTCTAATAGTTGTAGAAAGATCCGATATAAAACATTTTATTTCCAACCTTATATTCATACTACTTGACATAAGTCTAGAAAGGTATGGAACAATCCTGGGTTTTCTAGGTGACACAACAATACCATGTGACACTATGTTTACTTATAAATTACCAAATACAGACTTCTAGAACATTCCACAAGTCTTCATTTCTGTTTATTCTTGAACATTCTTTCACATTCTAAGATCTCTCAGAAAATTCTATGATGTTCCATAAAATTCTATGACCTTCTGAAAATTTCTATTATTTCTATTACATTCTATGGCATTCTATGACATTCTATGAGCTTCTAAACATTCTAAATACTAAAATTTTGCATTTAAAAACATCTTAAAGCATTTAAATACTCAATTAACAACACAGTTCAAACAATAAACATGTTTACATAACAACCTTGTCATAAGATTTAAGAATCAGCAATTTGCACCACTTCTGAATCTGGCATCCACCCTCAAGTGTCATGTATGTATGTATACTATTCCCTCGTATCAACAGAAATTTTATACCGGATGGGTTAAAAAAATTGGATTCATGGGGTCAGTCCCTCTACTATATATTCACCTATAAAGACAAACAGTGTACATAAAATATAAACCCTGTTCCACAACCTCACAATCAAAAAGACCGCCAGCACAGTAAGTAAATACATGTAAAACATTTAGCAAAAATTCTATGACAAGATCATTAGTAACATGGGAAAGAATTAAACATTCAAGCCCGTGTTAAAAATAACCCACTATGGCAACGGTCAAATTGTACTCAATCAACTAGTCTGTAGTTACGAGTAACTGTAAGACATGGAAGGGTCTAGGGTACGACAGAGAGGGAGAGAAAAAACAAAGCACGAAAATCCGACATAACTCTCCCGGTTAAGGACGGCTTTAAAGATACATCATCATGTAGTGCTAAGCCCTGTCTGTCGTCGCACAACCAAAGAGGAAAGCATAGTTATCAATTGTAGATTGATCGATAACCAAACGTGAAGTGCGCAGCAATATAGTTGGATCATAATCTTTTTTGAGGAAAAATCTAATACGTTTCACAAATAGGTTTTGAAAATGTATATGTCCAAGAATCTTACGAAGTCTGTAAATCACATCACCATAAAACTCCGGATGTGAAATACCTTGCCGCAGAAAAGACTTTAAGTTACATTTATACTTGTTAATGAGAGGAAGATTTCTATAAAAGAATTTAGAAAATGTTTTACGAAGTTTATGAAATCTGTACCCCTGTTTAAGAAGCTTTTCAGTAATAGTTTTATTACGAATGTGGAAGTCCTCAACAGAGGTACAGGCCCTAGCAAAGCGAATAAGTTGTGAAATATAAACCCCGTAAGATGTGGAACGGGGAACACCGCCATCTAGATGAGGATACTTTACAATACTAAAATCAAAATCATCTCGTTTATCGTAAATCTTAGAAGAAACAATTCCGTTATTTATAAAAAGATCCAAATCTAAAAATGGTGCCGACACATTTGACTCGTTTGTTTTATTAAGGCGTAGTTCTTTTGGGTAAATAAAAGGAAACAACGTATCAAACAATGGGTTGTCTAAATTAAAAATATCATCTAGATAGCGCGATGTATTGTTAAAGGCTTCGATCATATCTGCCTGTGTATCAGGTTTTAGACTAAGCATAAAGTCCCTCTCATAACAGTACAAAAATAGGTCTGCGACAAGGGGCGCACAGTTTGTACCCATAGGAATACCAATCACTTGGCGGTATATGGTACTCCCAAAACGTACATAAATATTATCCAGAAGAAATGTTAGTGATTCACAGACATATGTGCAAGTCCACATAGTGTAATGCTTAAAGGTGTCATTTGTAAAAAATGCACGATCAGTATTACACGCCAGAAATAGATTCCTTTCTCTGGCAAAAGTCTTTTCAATAAGTTGTATAAGTTTAGCTTTTATTAGATTATGAGGTAAGGTAGTATATAGTGTTGAAAAGTCATACGTACTTATATTGCAAGCTTGGTTTTTTCTATATTCAAGCTTCGCCAAAATTTCATTAGAGTTTTTGATAGACCAAAACAGATTAAGTCCAGAATTTTCGTAAGTCTTATCACAATACCTTTGAACATGTTCTTTGATTTTAATTAAAGACGATGTTAAAAGTTTGGAAAGCTTAGTAGTAGTACATGAACTTGAATTAGCAATAAAACGAGACTTATAAGGTGTTTTGTGGAGTTTTGGTATCCAGTACATTGTAGAAAGTTTGTGACATGTAATGTTGACATCAGCTTTTAATTGTTAACATGTATCAAGATGATCAGATACAAAACTGTTTAGAGGTATCTGTCATATACGACCTTTTCATTCTGAACAGTAAGGTTTTTGAATCAATTCGTTAGAAAGAAAAGGTCGTATTTGGCAGATGCGACCTTCTACCGCAAAGTATTTTTATATTTGTAGATAAGACCTTAGATTTTTTATCAATATCTTAGAAGCATATTTGAAAATGAGCTAGATATTTTCAAATAAGTTTCTACAGACAAAATAGCTTTGAAGAATGAACAAACTCGTTTTCTGACAAAATGTCAGATACGACCTTTTACAACCAAGTTGGCGATTTAGTAAATAACAATTTATGTTCTAGTCTGTTCTATTCAGATTTAAGATTTTAAGTTATTATATTAAAAAATCAATTTAATGCTACTAATGGGTCAAACTATATCACATTGCAATCTATCTGTTCAGTTTACATATTTATGGACCATTTTAATAAGGAAAATGTAACAAATAAGGGTGTTTATCAAACCATTTTGTTATATGGCGGCCATTTTGGACGCCATTTTGGATTTTGACCGAAATAGGGTAGCCAGGACGGGCACTCCCAATTATTATGATTATATACTGCAAATGCAACCAGTATACAAAGTATGCTTTAATCCACCAAGTAAAGATTTTTCCGCTAAGCAACTAGACTATTTCAAGACGATTCCAAAGAGATGTCACAAGACAGTATTAGATTGATCAAAAATTGAGACTTTTATAATCTGACTTACGATAACATTTGCCGTACGAAGTTTTATGAAACAGTAACAAGAAAAGTAATCGAAGGAGATAGTTTCCCGGCGATGCTTCAGTTATCTCCCTTTGTTCACTGATAATAACAGTAGAGTACCATCCGCATCCAACAATTGATTGATTAGGTTGGGTTTTACGGAACTGCCTGAACTGGTCATATGACAGCGAGTCCCTCAACAAAAGTATTAAGAAATTGACATTGACATTTATTATTTGTTTCAAATTCAAAAATCATTTGTAATTAATTGATGAATATAAATACGTAAATTCTAATATTAGCTTAAACTAACTCGAGTTTGAAAATTTAAAAGACATATCTTCACCGTTAGCATATATTAAACGTTGATTAGTCTATGCATGCACTTTTCAACAAATTAGTTTCTGTATTGATAAATATGAATGCTTTTACTCTAGTCTTCTTTCATTTTCATAAGTTTAAACACTTATTAGCAACAGACATTCTAGGAACTTGATGTAGCTTCAGAATGGTCCTCATTTGATGGACTATAAACGCTGGATGAATAAGCACTTAACTTATGGGTGTATGAAACCCATAAGCGATTTTTTCAAAGCATTACACATCTTGTCTATCACTGTTGTTTTGGAAGAGCTGTTTATGATGAATGAAAAAATGAATAAGAAAATATATGGTGGTGTCCTTTTTTTTAGCTACAGCGATTTGAAAAAGGTATGTCAAATTTGGACTTTTATTTTCAAATTTTACCCATTCATACAGTACTGAACCTAATTAAATTAAATTGATAATCGCAAGCGAATTGCCATCGAATCGCCATCGAATCGGGCGCTTCAAAAAGCAAACCGTGTGCTTCAGTCGTTTCACGCGATTATTCCGAAGCGGTTGTGACAAAAATGGAATCGAAAAACATTAATGAAGGCATATTTGCGAATATTGGTGAGATACACAATTTAGGCATACCTAACGCGTTAATTGCGTTGGAAAATATTCACAAGCGAATTGCCATCGAATTGCAAGCGAATTGCCATCGAATTGCAAGCGAATCACAAAAACGGTTAATTTAATAAGGTTCAGTACTGTAGTACAAGCTTCAGTAAAATCTATTTCAAAACAAAACAAACATGGTAATTTTGGGTTTTCATTATTTATTTCATGTCTATGGTGGTATTTTCACACATAGAAACCATATTTAGACAACGCAGGCACCAGGTTTGAATAATATGGATCCTCGAATATCAAAGATATGCTTTTTATAGGGCATGATTTTATAAGATTTATTATTTTATGAAAAAGTAAAAACGTTTGTAAAAAATGTTGTATTTGCCAAATATATCCGTTAACATTTACAATTTTTAAACTCTTTTTTCTCGAAAGTTTAAAAAACAGCATATACCACGGATTACCACTTTTGGCCACTTATGTGGCGAAATAGACAGACAAACAAATTGAGGAATCACCCAGAAAAGAGTATGGACTCGTGTCAGATAGATCCCCTGAGAAAATAGTGAATAATACTGAACAGAATGCTCCTTCAGATCCTTCTAGTCAGGGTTTACAATTGTTTTCAAAACGGGTCCAAAGTTCAAGATGTTACAGAAATGTTGTTGAGTACATGGCTTCTTTTAAATAGGAAAGACTACTGACTTTCCAGGTTCCACGTAACTAATCGTCTCTCACACAATTACCATTCAAAATGTAAATAAATATTGATATTTTCGCAGGCTTTGAAAACAAAAATAATACGGATTGCAAATTATAATAACTGCACCATTTGATGCTGTTTAATTATGCATCGTCTTAGCTATTTGAAGAAATGTGTTACAAGCGAACTTATTGAAGAATTTGTACATGCATGAATAACATCTGCAGCAATAATACGGATTGCAAATTATAATAACTGCACCATTTGATGCTGTTTAATCATTCATGGTCTTATCTATTTGAGAAAATGTGTTACAAGCGACCTAATGAAAGATTGATACATGTATGTGTATCATCTGAAGACATAAACTGGTTTTTGAGCGGCAATTACATTCGTTATGTTTCATCGTTGTTAGCATTATGTATACATACAGGGGATCAGACATACTTTTTCCTTTTTAAACGAAACTAAATGCCAACAAAATGCAATAAACTTACAGAAATGTTTGACAATGTCAAAAGTTGTGTATACATACATGTATAGGTTAGACCATGGTTGAGCGCGAATAAACGATATAGTCCCCGAGAACTATGTCGTTTATTCGCGCGCAACCATGGTCTTACCTATTTAGCACAGGCTTAGGCTCGAGGAAAAAAAGAAGACCCTTTGTTTCTGCTTTTTGTTATAGACGAAAAGGTCATTTTATTTGTAATATTTTATTAGAATTGAAAGGTTATTTCAATGTGAAGTTTGAGACATTAAGCATGCTTTAACACCTACATAACGCTTATTGAAGTTCTTCGTGTAAGCACAATTCATTAGTAATTGTCTTTAAAGCCTAGGTCTCACTGTACATAATATAACGTCATCAATATATCTACGTGTACACTGTTTACACCGAACAAATATACTCTTCACATGCAGGTACAGTGTTCCCTCCCAACAACGACTCATCGTTACAACGACCCTTGCCGCTGTTCCAAAAACAGAACAAGTATGTCTAACTCTTTGACTATTGCAATACCGTATGTTTAAAATGTTGTTTTTTTCTGAAAATAACGTAACTGATATTTTGACATAAAACCCTTAATAACGAGTGACAAACAGCTTGAATCTAGATCAGACGCCGCGTTACGCGGCGTCTGATCTGGATTTCAGCTGTTTTCAACTGTAAACCAATTTCCCTCCGAACAACGCACACAATTTCTGTCTCCCAATGGGTGTCGTTGTACAATGTAGAAAGGGAGCGCTGTACAGTGTTTGTTACCGACGAGTCAAATCGGCTCTAGGGTTGAATGTGTTAACATTCAACCCAAGAGACGTGTATACTCGTCCTTCACTAACAGGGAATACTTTTCGTAGGTAAACAGTGTAGAACCTGATTAGATGACTCATATCTCTACTTTTATCGTCATTATAAAATTATTTTTTTTCATTCACCCTTTCACTGCCGGGGCAACTAAAGGCGACATTGCGAACAATACAGATCAGATACCGCGTAACGTGGCGTCTGGGTCAGGATCCACACTGATCGTTTTCTGTAAAAATTCGAAATAAATTATGTTTAAACTATCCAAACAGTTGCACTTCCGTGTCGACATTTTGCCCGTCATGTTACCTTTAATCTAAATTTGGAACTTACTATTGTGTTGTTTCAAATGAATATAATTATACCTTTTCATTGAAGCGATACAGTAAAAAAACTTTTTTGACATTTTTCACTATCTATTTGTATCTGGGTGGCAAACAGTTTGGAGTCAGATCAGACGCCGGGTAACCCGGCGTCTGATCTGGCTCCAAACTGTTTGCAATCGGAATAATAGTTTTAGCGTAAACGCGTTTATTGGGAAAGAATAACGTTTTCTCCACCGTTTATACATGTTCTGTTAACGTCGGCCGAACAACAATACAGGCATTGATATTAATTTATTCCTCCGCTGAAGAAAATAATTCCGGTTTATACCCTCATGGCCAATTACCATTACAAATATTTTATATAGTCTAGCAGGTATTAGCCTAAAGCTGGTTGAAAGTAAAGCAGAATGCGCCCTAAGGCGCATTCTGCTTTACGTTCAACCTGCTTTAAGTAGTCACCTATCTTAAGTCCTAGAAATAAGCTATCAGGTAAAGGGTTAAAGTAGACTGTTCAAACCATTAATTGCCCTATGGCGCCTCAATTAACTGGGCATTGTAAAAATAGTTTGGATCCTTACCTGATCAGACGTTGTGTTTAGGTGCGTCTGATCAGGATCCAAACTGTTTGACACTCGTATTGATATTTCTGTCAGTTTTGTAAATCATACAATGTACTCCCCTGTTAAATCAATATTTGAAATAATCTTGCAGACAACAATATTGAAGCAGACGACAATATGGCGGAGAAGGGTTAAACCCGCACGGTTCATCTGGCGCATAAAGGGTTCCGCGGTAGACTACTCAACTGCGACACCTTGTCAGTAATAAGCTACATGCGAAGCTACAAAACATTGTAGTTTTAATTATAGTGCTGTATGTATACGCTTTTGAAACAAGGATTTTGTACAAGCTTTGTTTTCTGTAATAATTATCAAATATGATTAAAAGGTATTTACGTTCAGGCTGTAAAATATGAATGTCAAACAGTATGGATAAATAGTTACTCGGTGTATCATCTATATCCAAACTGTTTGCAGTATTTATGAAAACAACGAAAGGTTGGTTCTGAGTCTTTAGGACTTATTTTAAACAACATTAAAGTATACCTTGATTAGCAGGTTATTTATTTTGTTCTCTGATAAGGGTATACACTGTTTGCACAATATTTATACACTAGTATCCAATGTAGACAGGTTTAAATTCAATGTGAAGTCTTTAATAGAAGGTTGGGAAAAACTAAATGTGGAATACTCGTAATTAATTAATCTTCTTGGTAAGTAATTTTTCTCTTGTCATTTATTTTTCCTATTTTAGCCCGAGCGTATGTAGTGCTCCCTCTCTAAAATAACACTCAACTGGAAATGAAGGGGATGTGTGTTGTTCTTAGGGAGGTGTTATAAGGAATGAAATTGGCTTACATTTGTAAACAGCTTGAATCCAGATCAGACGCCGCGTAACGCGGCGTCTGATCTAGATTCTAGCTGTTTGTCACACGTTATTATGTGTGGGGTTCTGTCAAAATGTTCATAATGTGACTTTGCAGAAGACGACAATTTTATGCAGACGACATTGCAGCCGTGAAAATGTTGGACATATTTATTTTGGGAACAGCGACAGGCGTTGTTGTAAGGATGGAATCGTTTATGGGATGGCACTGTAGTTATTTTTAAAATAGTTAAGATTCTGGTCGAACGCCGAATAATTCCGCGGCTGGTCAGGATTAGAGAAATAATAAAGTTTGGGCTTATGACCATTTATGTCGTACGAAGTTTTATGAAACAAAACTGCTGTATTGGGTCTGATCAGGCTCAGAAATGTTTTCAAACCCTCAGGGATAAACATAAATCGTCATTTTTCTATTATATTTTCCAAAAAAATCATTTTTTAAATGCGAATGCAAAACATCTCTCGCCAAATTGTGTTAATTAATAGGTGTTTCAGAAAGGTGACTGTTTAAAGCAAGGTGAAAGAAAAACAGAAAGCTCCTATAGGAGCTTTCTGTTTTACTGTTACCTTGCTTTAAACTGTCACCTGTCTTTTTTACAATCAATTAGCCTCCTTTTTTGTGGTCGAAATAGAGAAATACTTTATGCAAAATGGTATCTTCTTTGAAAAATTGACAAATTTTAAAAAAGCTGATTTGGAAATAGTTTGGAACCTGATAAAACGCTGAGTGTCGTTTTTAGTATTACTGTCCTGTATAATCTTCCCTTTTCAAGTCGCCACTGAGTCATAATATTAATGTACTTTTGTTCATCCCTTCACCAACGGGGCGACTAAAGTAACACGGCATCTGGTCTGGATAACACTGTTTGACACTTGTATGAAAATTTCGTCCGTCGTAATGCCTTAACCCTTTTGTAGCGTCCAATAAAAGGGGCATAAGCAAACTCTGATAAGACGCCGCATAATTATGAAAGTTATTCAAGAATTTCAATATAAAACAAAATGAAAATTTAGATCAGGCACCCCTTGCATAAGAAATAAACTAATTCAGTTTATAAGTTGCTTTAAGCATGAAATAATCCACTGGGCGCAAATGGGTTAAATCGAACGTTAAAACTGCCCTTTAAGGCCTTTCGCATACGGCAGTCGGTCTTGCGGGCGAGCGGATATGCGTCTTGACGACTTGATCTTTTTCCATACGTGCTTATACTAGAAAATTTATATAAAGGAAATGTTGATACGATTTTGTATAATCCTTCATAGCGCAGTCAGTATATTGGTTGACTAGCAATGCAAAGGTCATAGGTTCGAGACCCATCCGATCCAAAGTATTTTTTTAAGTGTCCGATTTATTGACTTGTCAATCTATAACGCAGTGATCAAGGGACATGTTATTTTCTAGTCTTCATTGATTAGAATTAGTGATGTTATATACGGTCCAATTATATGTCTACTTACATGTACGTTTTAGTTTAGTGACTTATTACTCAATTAAATCGGTATACATGTATACGATTTGATTGAACTATACAAAGCTACACATTGAAGCTTATCTATACGTCAACCTTTTCAAGATCGATATTGCCCATTATTATTATGTTTAAAAAATATAATTAACCTTGTATGCAAGTCCATGAATAAATAATAATGCATTTTAATGACAGAATTTTAATTTTAAGGTAGGTAGCTGTATCTCAACTTCAAATATCCCACATTGTAATAAGAAAATCTGTTATTACAACAAATCCTGACTGTAATATTTTCTAATTTTTTCAGACTATCTTTTTCATCAACCATATATTTGAATAAAACGAAAACAAATATACATTGAATGAGTCAGTTTTTTGTAATTCAATTTTTTAGCATTTTGCAAAATTTAAATAGCTGATAACATCTTTCTGAACACCTTTATTCAAAATATTTTTAGCTTTTCTTGTAATGAATGTTGTGGACTACTTATTGGGCGAGATTTATAGTCATTAGCTTTATTTATTTTTGAGAAAAATAAAATCATCAAAATTCCAGATTTTTGTCAGAAAAGGATACATTAAAGACAAACCAATCGATACATTTTGCCTATATTTTCACACATTGTTTCTTAGGCTATTATTATTCTTCATGAAAAGTTCCATAACACCTTGTATGGAAACTAAGCGCACCTGCGAAGTACCTTAAGGGTGTATTAAACTCATGAAGTTGTGAACATTACTCTGTGATGGTTTTGTTTGATGAGAATTTTAAGAGGAGTGTCAAAAAAGAAAGCATGTATTAGTATTTTCTTCTGACCTGTCAGAGTTATTTTCAGATTGGAACATTCTAAAATTTTGAAAGGGATGATCACCGTACTAGTTGATTTCCGTACGGTCAGCCAGGAATACGGAAAGCTGTATTTATTGTGTGTAATGTAAAGTAGAGAAGACATTATTATTTCCCGAATAAACCCACACACAATGCACTAAACTGTAGAAAATTAATTTTATCTTTTTAATTTTGGTGTCAAACAGGTTGGTGCCTGGTCAGACGCCGGGTTACCCGGCGTCTGATCTGGCTCCAGCCTGTTTGCAAAGGACATAATAGTGTTTTGGATAAACACGTTTATTGAGAATGAATAACCATATTATCAGTAAAATTAGCGCAGCTGTCTCGTGCTGCACGAGGATCATGCGTATCTCAAGTTGGAAAGTGTACGACTATATAGATCCGATGTTACCCTGTTATCTATTTACCATTATGAACTATTCTGTTCTAAAAAAAACTCTGACAGGTCAGAAGAATCGGACAATACATTTTGGCTCAAGTGTCATTTCTAAAAGGTGTGTGAGATAAGGATTTGGTTTTTTTCAAAGAACCCGCTTCAATAAAATCTATTTCAAATTAAAACAAAACATGGTAATTTGGTTTTAAATTATTTATTCCACTGGTACTTGACACATAGATCTAGATCTATAACCAAAAATTTTTATTTTTTTTACTAGAGACAGGATATACAACGGGATCCAACAGGTAGTCTTAATTATCGACTTAAACCGTTGCTAAAATAGACTAGATCGCCGATATTCCCTTATACTTGTAGTACCTTCGGGAAATGATTTATTTATCAATATCTACTTAATATTTCATCAATTTCCGTCAAATCAATATCAACGTCATCAATGTGATCTTACACATGTTGGAGATAAGAATATTCGTCATCGTTGTTCGGTATAGAAAACAGGGGTGGTTATTTGAGAAATTATCTTCTTAGTTTTTGAAATAACGTCAGTTATACAGTGGAGAATGTGTTATTCTTTCCCAATAAACGCGTTTACGCTAAAACTATTATTTGCAGTGCAAACAGTTTGGAGCCAGATCAGACGCCGGGTAACCCGGCGACTGATCAGGCTCCAAACTGTTTGCCACCAAGATAAACATGAAATATCATAATTGTCCAAAAGTTGTTCTTTTCTACGTTTTAGCGCTTTGCGTTTGCGTACGTTTGCGTTTAATTCTTTAGTAATTAAAGGGTACATTATACATAGAATAATCATTTTCTTTGGATCGCTATAAAAATATATCACTTTTGCGGACTCGTTTTTAACCGGATAACAACCCATTCTCGTAATATTTTATAGTTTATGAAATCTGTACCCCTGTTTAAGAAGCTTTTCAGTAATTGTTTTATTACGAATGTGGAAGTACTCCAAAAACGTATATAAATATTATCCAGAAGAAATGATAGTGCTTTACAGACATCAGTGCAAGTCCACATACATGTAATGTAATGCTGAACCGTGTCATTTGTAAAAAAAAATGCACGATCAGTATAACACGCCAGAAATAGTTTCCTTTCTCTGGCAAAAGTTTTTCAATAAGTTGTATAAGTTTAGCTTTTATTAAATTATGTGGTATGGTAGTATATAGTGTTGAAAAGTCATACGTACTTATATTGCAGGCTTGGTATTTTTTCTGTTCTAGCTTCGTCAAAATTTCATTCGAGTTTTTGATAGACCAAAACAGATTTAGTCCAGAATTTTCGTAAGTCTTGTCACAATATCTTTGAACATGTTTTTTGATTTTAATTAAAGACGATGTCAAAAGTTTGGAAAGCTTAGTAGTACATGCATTGAATTAGCAATAAAACGGGACTTATATGGTGTTTTGTGGAGTTTTGGTATCCAGTACATTGTTGGAGGTTTGTGACATGTAATGTACCTGCATTTGGCGACCACGATTATTGATATACTAATAGTGCTTGAATAGTGATATATTGTTTAACGATTGAACAGTATGGATTTGGACCCAGTTAGCATTTTAAAGTGGTTATCATATAGCATTTGTATATATTAAGTGATCACCGATCTTCAATGTCAAATGACCGCTGTACTCGGAGTAAGGCAGTGGAGGCCCTCCACAAGGGGTTAAATCGCTCAACCTGACATTTCAGATAAAAAAATCAATTTCCTGTTTAGTTTAGTTCATTTTTGTATATCTAGGGATGCTCTTTCTTTTTACATATACAGCGCTCCCTCTATACAACGACACCAAATGGGAGACAAAAAATATGTTCGTTGTTCGGGGGGTCGTTATAGGGAGGGAAATTTGCTTACATTTGCGTAACGCGGCGTCTGATCTGGATTCAAGCTGTTTGTCACTTGTCATTAAGGTTTTTTTCTTTCATACTGTCCATTATGTAACTTCGATAAAAACAGCAGACGACAATCTTATGCAGACGATATTGCAGCAGTAAAAGCGTTATACATAATTGTCCCGTTTAGGGAATTTCGGCAAGGGTCGTTGTAAGGAGGGAGTCGTTGTTGGGAGGGCCGTTGTAGAGAGGGAACGCTGTAAATAATTTCAATTCCCTATTTAGTTTTGTTCATTTTTGTATATCTAGGGATGCTCTTTCTTTTTAAATATATTGCAAAATGACAAACGGTTTAGAATCATATCAGATGACTCTTTCATGAGCTCTCTGAAAATTTTCCTTGCTATTTTCAAAGAAAAAGACAGTATACATGTACTCGTTATTTACAAACATTGTAACTGTTAAGATTGCACTTATCCTATTCAAACATGCTATGCCCAGATAAGAGGGTCAATACAGAAGCCCTCTGATCAGTGTCTGCACTGTTTGTATAAAGGATAATCAATTTCTTTGGACTGATATGAACAAAACATTACGAGAATGGGTTGTTATCCGGTTAAAAACGAGTCCGCAAAAGTGATATTTTTTCATAGCGATCCAAAGAAAATGATAATTCTATTTATAATGTACCCTTCAATTACTGAAGAACCACAAATACAAGTAACATACAGTTTGCATATTAGCCCGTTACCCCGTAGTCGGATTCTAGTTTTTAAACTCTTTCATGATCAAATTTAACGTGAGGTTTTTACTCCTTCGCCATTATATCGTCGTCAGCTTCAATATTGTTGTCTGCAATCTTGTTTCAATGTTAGATTTAAGACAGTATATAACTGACGTTATTTCAAAACAAGTGGCAAACAATTTTGATACAGACGCTGTGTCTGATCAGGAGCAAAATTGATTTCAAATGCGTTTTATGACGTCATTGAGAGTGAAAGGATTGACAAGAGGACCATACGCTCTATATCGCTCACCCGAGTCACAGTGATTTATCGAAACATTGTCAATGTCACAACATTTATTCTAGGTCATCATTCAAATAATTAGTAATTCTAATAAAGTGATTTTAAATTAAAAAATTAAATTACAGGGCTGCCATTTCTCTGGATTTTTCCTAAATCTTCGGATTTCTTTCTTGATTGTAGTACATGGTAGTTTAAAACAGGCTGAAAGTAAAGCGGAATGCGCCTTAAGGCACATTCTGCTTTACTTCCAGCCTGTTTTAAGCAGCCATATGTCAACAAAACTAGAAACAGGCGATGGGGTAAAGATACGATTCGTAAAATCGCACTTGAAAAAGGCAAATTTTGAAATCTTAGGATTTTTCATGTCAACTTATGGCAGCCCTGAAATTAAGTATTAAAATTGTGCAGAAAAAAGGAAAATACTCAAATACAAGCAATGTTTTGGCATTATCGTGCATATGGCGTTGAACAAATGTGCACGGTATGAAACATTCCTAAGAAGATAATTTCTCACATTTTCTATAGCGAACAACGATGACGAATATCCTTATCTCCAACATGTGTAAGATCACATTGATGACGTCACTATAACGTCACTATTTATAACGTTGTTTTGACATCACCGGGGTTCCAAAAAATGCATATTGCTTTTAAAAATAGCTTAAATCGTTGGTAATGTGAGAAAAAGAATCTGTCACTCGTCGATGTTTAAGACAAGTTGATCTCAAACTCGTCTAAAATTGAAAAGTTATTAAGCTCGCCAAGGCTCGCTTAATAGCATTTCAATTCTAGACTCGTTTGAGATAAGTTTGTCTTAAACATCGACTCATGACAGATCCTGTATATCCCATCGCTTTTTTTACTCCGATCTCTTAGTTCTAGTTTTAAACTTCGCTAGATCTGATACATAGGGGATAATTAATCAATTCCTGTGGATTGATATGGAAAATTTACCACGAGAATTGGTTGTTATCTTGTTAAAAGACGAGTCCGAATGACGAGTTTTTTAACCAGATAAGAACCCATTTGAGTGATATACGTGTATATTTCATATCCCATTCAAAGGCATGGACTATTCTATTTATTATATACATTTAAATGACGTTTTTACGGAGAAAACACACACAATTAATTGTAAACGCGCGATGTCACAAAATATCATAGTATTGTGACGTAACGTCACAAAAATGATATCCCCACTGCAAGTGATATAATCACTAGTGAAGATATCAACTGTGACGCATATGAAATTTATCTAACTGAGAAATCTCTATAAATCATTGATAGGTGTATTATAACAAAGATCTAACATTAGTGCTCATTTAATATATTTACATCTTTTATTACAAATAATATGTAATGTTAGTAAACCGCTAATGTCAAATTCCTTGTCTATTTCAGATTTTGCCTATTTGTTCCGATGTGCATTTGAATACTGATTCATCAATATACAGAGGAGAAGACGTAATTTTTTCCCCGTTTAAATGCAAACGAATCGCGAACACAATCCAATTAAATGTAGAAAATTACTTTCCGTTGAACTTTCCATTTATTCTAAATATGAGTGGCAAACAGTTTGGAGCCTGATCAGACGCCGGGTTATCCGGCGTCTGGTCAGGCTCCAAACTGTTTGCAATGGATAAAACAGTTTTTTGACATCAACGCTTTTATTGGCAAAGAAAAGCGTCTTCTACTCTATCTTGCCAGTGGGGATCAGGCCTAGAGACTGTGTAATATTGGCTGAAGTTGAAGCCTCCTTAACCAGTGTTTACAAAATGAAACTATTCAGCAATGGATCTACATGGTGTTTTTCGTTTGGACTATCATGTCTGGTGTGCGTCACATACATTATTTCAACTTACATAACCTCTCAAAGTAAGTCATTAACACCGCGTATACAATCAGTGTCATATATGGCAGCTGACACAGGACCCTATCGACCAGTAAATTTTACCCAAAATAGAGACGAAAATTTGGATTACCTACAAGAAATGGAAAAGCTAAATAACGCTATGGTTGATCAAGGGGACGAACGTCTGATTCGGCTGATAAGGGACTACTACATTGTTCCCCCTTCAGACAAACCGTATAACCTTGCAAACCCAGACGCCAATGACTACTCTATAGGACAGGCACCATTTGTAGATAGTCGTTTAAACTACAAGGTTTGTACAACATACAGTGGAGAAAACGTTATTCTTTCCCAATAAACGCGTTTACGCTAAAACTATTATTTGCAGTGCAAACAGTTTGGAGCAAGATCAGACGCCGGGTAACCCGGCGTCTGATCAGGCTCCAAAATGTTTGCCACCAAGATAAACATGAAATATCAGAATTGTCCAAAAGTTGTTCTTTTCTACGTTTTAGCGCTTTGCGTTTGCGTACGTTTGCGTTTAAACGGGAAAGAATAACAGATTCTCCACTGTACAACATTCAGTGGAGAAGACGTTATTCTTATTCCCAATAAATGCAATTTTGATAAAACTGTTATTTCTATTGCAAACAGTTTGGAGCCAGATCAGACGTCGGGTTACCCGTAGTCCGATCAGGCTCCGAAGTGTTTGCTACTCAGATTAAAATGATAGTCAGTATTTTCAATAAACTGTCCTTTTCCCTGGTTTAGTGTAATGCGTTTGCGTTTCGTTTGCGTAAAAGGGAAATAATGGCGTCTTCTCCACCGTTAAAGGTATTTTGTGTTAACACATTCAACCCTGAAACTTTACATGGACAATTCAAGTTTCCAATTAAAATTAAATGTATTCAATGTTGACTAATTTTTATTATTATAACTCGATTTTAATAATATTTTGCAAAATGACCACAGGTACACACCCTGACTAAAGGGTCCATAGATCTTGATCTACACTGTTTATATCTATAAGTATACTATTTATATGCACACTTTTGAAAAATGACGAATACACTCGTCGCTAGGGCTGAATGTATTACATAGCCTCACTGATTAACTCTTTCCTCCCGGAAACTTTAAATGGACAATTCCAGTTTCCATTTAAGTCAAGTCCATTTCTGACTTTTAAGGGTTGTTTTTGTCAATGTTTGGTATAATGACAAACAGTGAAGACCCTGATCAGAGGGCTCCTAGGAGCCCTCTGATCTGGGTCTTCACTGTTAGCATAGGACAAGTGTACTATTCACATGTACTACACTGTTTGCAAAGGACGCCAATGTGCGGGACTAGGGTTTAAAGGGTTAAATAGTTGGCATCTGCTTTTATTTCTCAAATTTGAGATTTAGGTGAATTGACTCAAGTAGTATAGGTAAATTGTTAATTTTAATTAAATTCAAATAATGGTTTTGACACAACAGAGCTCCAGATAAGGGGAGTATTTAAAAAACAAATTTTTTTATTTCTGGATTTAACCTCATGGTGCTACTACTCATTAGAAACCTCTCTTCGAGACGAAACTAATGAGTTGTAACACCAAAGGATTTGGTACTGAAATACGTGAGAAAATGTTGGATTTGTTCGGACAAAACTTTCTAATCTGGAGCGCTGCACAACATACTGTCAGTGCGAGATGTTGTAGATTACTTAAGGCAAGGCGGTTTGAAAAGAAACATGCTATGACATTAACACAGTGGAGAAGACGTCATTATTTACCGTTTAAACGCAAACGAAAACGAAATACAATAAAACGTACAAAATGACCATCTATTTTAATCTGAGTGGCAAGCAGTTTGAAACCTGATCACATTCCGGGTTACCCGGCGTCTGACCTGGTTCCAAACTGAATGTTTTTACAATGGACATAATTGTTTTAGCGTAATGGTGACGTCATCAAAGTGATCTTACACATGTTGGAGATAAGGATATTCGTCATCGTTGTTCGCTATAGAAAACAGGGGTAGTTATGTGAGAAAGGTTATTCTGTACTTTTGAGTTGCATACAGTTTGACCCGAACCAGACGCCAAGTTAGTTAAAGACATTGATCCAATCAACTTAATGGCACCCGCGCCCCCATTGTTATCAATAGGCGTGAAAGTGACTGTAAAGCAGGAGAAAAGTGTGCACAGTCAATAACACCAATCTCAAGTTGTCTAGAGAGGCCCTGACATTCTTACACTTACGGGTTTTTCAATGGATTTTACTAACCAAACTATAAAATATAAGGTACGACGTCGAATAATGACCAGGAGGCATCAAATATTGACATCGAACATTGACCGTGACATGAAGTGGCATTCTGTGATATAACATGGGGTCCTTCTAGTCATCAAATACTGATATCTCGAGCTCATAACGGTCTATAAAATATATCGAATTATCTAAAGTTCATCGTAAATATATGATTGGTTTTCTAGCAACCATTTCAATGACGTTATCTGTCGCTAAACCTAAAATTTCTGACCCGACGTACATGTAGCTTACGAGCAAAAAGCGTTCGACATGTGAAAAACGAGAGTCATGGCTCAATTTTGAACCTAAACAGAATATAAGCAAATGAGAGTGACACATGCTTACTGCATATAAACACTTAATCCACACTTTCATTTTAGCATAACACTCAAACTTTTTTGTTTTACCAACGCCAACTATTAATTTGGCAATGAAAGGTCTAGTATTGCATAAATGTTTTCACTGTAACCTGAAGTAGCATTTGCAAAGCAAACTCGCGTTTGTCGAACAGATCATGACTTGTTGAATACATTTATTTATTTATATACTATTATTTCCGAGCATCATTCTACGAGATCGGAGAATGGTAGAAGTACTAGAAGAGTACATGTACTTCTAACATATTGAATAAACCCTGGCGGGATTAGATTATTAAACGACATCATAATATGACCCTTAGGTTATATGAAGACATCGAATAATGACTGATGGCTTCATTCTACTGCATCGAATAATTTACGGGGGAGTCATTCTACGACATAGAATAATGACCCGATGGCTTCATTCTATGACATTGAAAAACGAACGGGGGAGTCATTCTACTACATCGAATAATGACCGGGGGTCATTCTACGACATCGAATTATGACCGGGGAGTCATTCAACGACATCGAATAAAGACCGGGGTTCATTCTACGACATCGAATAATGACCGGGGGTCTTTCTACGACATCGAATAATGAACGCGGCAAGATAGGAAGATTTCTTGGATTGAATGCCAATACGAGCGTATTGTAAATTCTGATCATACGCTTTCTCGGAGACGTGGTGCATGTGTGATTGGGGTTTACTCAGCCTGCTACGTCGAAATTAAATCAATAATCGAACAAGAGTAATTGGTAGATCGTAAAGGTATACTTGTAAAAAAGTAAACGGTTCTGGGTTCGATACCCATAAGGTTGTCCATTGATAGGCGGACACACTTACAATTCAATCAATATAATTTATTCACTCAAAACTTAGTTAGGTTTAAAACATCTTTAGCATATGCAAAACTGACTTTAAACAAAATATTAAAGGGGAGGGGTATATTTCGACAGAGAGGGTCATAATTCGACGATGGGGGTCATAATTCGACGATGGGAGGTCATTCTACGACGTCGAATTTTGACCGGGGGTCACTTTTCGATGGAGTACAAAATACTTCGTTACACAGTCCCCATGCTTTAACTCAAACTTTCTACAAGGACTAGGTGTAACCACCCAAACTAACCAAAAGCAATACAGACGTAGACGTTACGGTGAACTGAATGTTAACGTTGTATTTAGTATATTTTAAACCTGCTTAAGAAAGATTTGTATTTTATCACAGCATTTGTAAATGTAAATACGAAAGTGTCACCGGGCGCTGGTCAAACAATGGACAAAGATCGTTGTCTCGTAACTGGGGGTCACAGGTTTTATAATATTGGATTATATATTGAAAAAAACTTGAAACATGTTTTTGTGCCACTGAAAGGCTTAGAGCTTTGATATTCAGTATGTGGCATTACATGATGGACCTCTACCAAGATTGTTGAAATTATGCCTCTGGAGCCACAATTGGCCCTGCCCAAGGGGTCACAAATTATACATATTGGTAGGCTAATACATGTATATAGTAAAAGCTTTATAAATGTTCTTCTTCCAAAGCAAAAAGGATTCCATATTTGGTATGTAGCATAAGGTGATGGACCTCTACCATGACTGTTCAAATTCATGCTTTAGGTCAAAATTATAGACTCCACCCAGGGGGTCACATGACACAGGTATCACAGACTGTACCATAGACTTATACATTGAAAGTGTTTTTGTCTGAAACTGAAATGCCTGGTTTATAGGTTTTATCTAGTGAACCAAGATTGTCCAAGTTATGCCCCTGTAAGAGCTGTTCAGATAATGCTCTTGTAAGAGTCAAATTGGTCTAGCTTATTAATTGAGATTTCAATTCGAGAATATATTTCAGATTGTGTCAGGTTTTTTAACCCTTTACCTGATAGCATTGTTTCTAGTATTGAAGATATGTGACTACTTAAAGCAGGTTGAAAGTAAAGCAGAATGCGCCCTAAGGCGCATTCTGCTTTACTTTCAGCCTGTTTTAAGCTATTAATTGCTAGAATAAGGAAAGTATTAAATATGACACATATTCATTACGGTATAATTTGGAACTATTTTCTTCAGCGGATGAATAAAATGAATGTGCTAAAAGTCGCTTCTATAAGGGAAAGGGTTAACTATTTGCATATTTCACTGGAAAGTATTCTCAAGTGAGCGATATGGGGCCATCATTGCCCTATTGTATTACAGTGGAGAATCTGTTATTCTTTCCCGTTTAAACGCAAACGTACGCAAACGCAAAACACTAAAACGTAGAAAAGAACAACTTTTGGACAATTCTGATAATTCTTGTTTATCTTGATGGCAAACAGTTTGGAGCCTGATCAGACGCCGGGTTACCCGGCGTCTGATCTGGCTCCAAACTGTTTGCACTGCAAATAATAGTTTTAGCGTAAACGCGTTTATTGGGAAAGAATAACAGATTCTCCACTGTATCTATACTGCCTCATTATTTATGTCCTTGTTTTTGGCAGATTTGGGGGCATCTCACCTTGCTTTATTTAGCAGTTTGACCCCCTGTCTTACTCCTTGTGTTCATTTTAGCTTCTAATTTAGTTTTCTAGATAAATAAAACCAACTTCTGTTATTTGAAATAAGTAAAATCAAATGGATGAGGAGTCCGTAGACTTTTCAGCTAAAGAGAATCATGATTTCTTAACTTGATACTTTGTGGAAACATACCTAAGAAGTACATTCATTTATTGAAAATAGACTCTAAATGATATTATACATTCCTCTCACTGAACATTAATTGCATTTCAATGATTATTCCATCACACTTTATGACTGAAATAGTTTGAATTTGGATAATTTCCTTCAAATCCTTGATCATGTTTATTCAATTGAACTTGGGGTGTTTAAGTCTACATATACTGGTTAAAAGCTATCAGATAAATTCATTAGTAAGTTCTAAAAGTTAGAACTGTTAAAATTATTAGCCTAACAATTCAGGTCTACGGACTCTACGGTCTACGGACAAAGTTTGCCGAAGTATATTTTTCCCCAAAGTCCCTGTATGCCTTGTAGACTAATGCTGCTTTTTATTTCCATCAGTCTTCAATAGAAAATCACCTTACATTTGGATATAGATGATGAATGTTAAAACTGCACCATGTCGAATGTTGGTCTTCGGACTCTACACAAAAATGTCCAAATTTCGACTCCACTCTTTTGAAACCGTTAAAGACTGAGAGGTTGCAATTGTATTTTTCTCAAAGTGTAATGTCTATTCAAGTATAAAAATACACAAACACATAGATCCTTCATGTATTAATCAAAAAGCATTGTACCTGTTTCAAATTGGTCAGAATAATGAATTTGGTAACGAGGGTATGCATCAAGTATATTTTCAATAATTACCACATTTACATGTAGCTTCCAAATTTGATGCATTAAAAACACTTTGTTCTCTGATGTCGCCTTAACAATAAAATATACCCTGTCATTCAGTCTGTTTGCTTTTCTTTAACCCTTTCCCTCATAGAAGCGCCTTTTAGCGTATTTAATTTATTCCTCCGCTGAAGAAAATAGTTCCAATTTAATCAGTCATGAATATAAAATATAGGGAATATTTTCTATATTCTAGCACATGATAGCTTAAAGCAGGCTAAAAGTTAAGCAGAATGCGCCATAAGGCGCATTCTGCTTTTCTTTCAACCTGCTTTAAGTAGTCATCTATCTTCAATACTATAAACAGTCTATCAGGTAAAGGGTTAAGACATTCATTTTGCAAAAAAGGTAAACAGTAAGTGCAACATGAAAATGGTGAAAAGATGACTAAGTTTAGGAACATTATGGATTTTTCTGACCAAACCAGTCACCTGAACATATAACATTATATACCGCTGGAAAGCTTGAAGATTCAACAAGTGGAATATATACATGTAACAATACAAGCGATTTTCTCTATCAAGATTAAATTACTGACTGGTAACAAGGCTCTGGTAAGCATTCCTACCCTGATCTGAGCCCACCCGTCTGTTATAGTTGCGATATCGTAACTGTATCGTGGATACAGTGGTCTAGAGATACATGTTAAGTACTACAGCTAATTCTGTTACAGAATAAACATTGCGAGGTCGCGAAATTGAATGTTCCTTTGTACATTATAGTTTTGTTGATTAACAAAACAATAATTGGGCATCTGGCATAATGTCTGACAAGTTAAAGATACATGTAAGAAACAGGTTGAGATCGAAGCAAAATTCTCAAAAATAACTATGTCATTAATAAGAATAGGGCATCGTACCCGGGTTCTCTGTATCCGCTCCCCTCTCTCTGTGGCGTCCAAATAGCCCATAGATGGCAGAAACGGACGTTTACAAACAAACAATCAAACAAACAAACGAGCCCACATCGAACATAGAGCGTACACGGAAAATAACAGGGTTGTTCGCAGTCGGCTTTTTCGCACGACTATGGGAAAACAGAGCTGCGCTTACAGTCGCGCATTGTCGTGTGCGACTTTTCCAGGGCTGCCATAAGTTGATATGAAAAATCCTAAGATTTCCAAATTTGCATTTTTCAAGTGCGATTTAACGAATCGTACCTTTATCCCCTAGCCTGTTTCTATGTTTTTGTTGACATGCGACTACTTAAAGCAGGTTGTAAGTAAAGCAGAATGCGCCCTAAGGCGCATTCTACTTTACTTTCATCCTGCTTTAAGCTTCCATGGACTGGGGAAAAAATCGAAGATTACGGAAAAGTCCGGAGAAATGGCAGTTCTGCTTTTCCGGGCCGTATTCGGTTAAATGACCACATAAGGGCACGTGGAAGCTTCTTGCTGCTTTACTTTCAACGTACATATACTTCAAGCAGTCAATTATTTTAACTCATTATCCCCTGAAACTTCCAATGGATAATTCCAGTTTACAATAAAGGCTGGTCCATTTCAGACTATTTAGGGTTGCTTTTTATAAAAGATAGCAAAATCCTGCTGCGGCCCTCTCATCAGCGACTTCACTGTTTGCATTTGACAAGTGTACTCTTCACTGGTCCAACTTTGGTAAAGGACGCATATACGCATTATATTCTAGGGCTCAATGAGTTAAACACAAAACACATGCATTCTAAACTACAGTGGAGAAAACGTTGTTCTTTCCCAATAAAAGCGTTTACGCTAAAACTATTATTTGCCGTGCAAACAGTTTGGAGCCAGATCAGACAACGGGTAACCCGGCGTCTGATCAGGCTCCAAAATGTTTGCCACCAAGATAAACATGAATTATCAGAATTGTCCGAAAGTTGTACTTTTCTACGTTTTAGTGTTTTGCGTACGTTTGCGTTTAAACGGGAAAGAATAACAGATTCTCCACTGTAAGTGAGTGATCCTTTTTTGCGAAACTTTACTGTACTAGTCAATTCAAACTGCGAAACGAAAAAGAAAAAAACAACACCAAGTTTACGCCATCTCAGTTTAAATTTCAACTACAGCGCTCCCTCTCTACAACGATACCCAATGGGAGACAAGGATTGTGTGCGTTGTTCGGAGGGAGTCGTTATAGAGAGGGACATTTGCTTACATTGCAAACATCTTGAATCCAGAACAGACGCCGCGTAACGCGGCGTCTGCTCTGGATTCAAGCTGTTTGTCACTCGCCATTAAGTTTTTTCTGTCAAAATGTCGAATATGTAACTTTGAGAAAACAGCAGACGACAGTTTTAACCCTTTACCTGATAGCCTATTTCTAGTATTGAAGAAAGGTGACCAAGTAAAGCAGGTTGAAAGTAAAGCAGAATGCGCCATATGGCGCATTCTGCTTTACTTTCAGCCTGCTTTAAGCTATCAACTGCTAGACTAAGGAAAGTATTAAATATGACACATATTCATTACGGTATATATTGGAACTATTTTCTTCAGCGGATGAATAAAATGCAAGTGCTAAAAGTCGCTTCTATAAGGGAAAGGGTTAAGCAGACGATATTGCAGAAGTGAAAGTATTAGGCATATAATTGTCTTGTTTGGAGGAAAGCGGCAAGAGTCGTTGTAAGAGGGGAGTCGTTGTTGGGAGGGCCGTTGTAGAGAGGGAGTGCTGTGTTGTAATTTGAAGATTGACTGCTTCACTTCGGATGTTTCTTATTCGCTTCGTGACCTCGAACTCATTGTATCCTGTATTCTTCCGCATCGCTAAAGTTACTTCAAACTTGTTCTCTGCAAACAGGGTCTACACTGTTTGTCAATTTGAAATATATATAGTTACAATCATCCCAAAAATAGTCAAAAAATGGACTAGACATACATGCATTTATTTGAAATTGGAATTGTCTATTAAAATTTCAGGGGTGAATGAGTAAACAAAGTCTAACCCAACTCAGCTACAATAAAGGTTCACAAAAAACCTACCCTTCTCGTATTAACCCTTTACCCCATAGCCTGTTTCTTGTTTTGAAAATAGGTGACTACTCAAAGCAGGTTGAAAGTAAAGCAGAATGCGCCCTATGGCGCATTCTGCTTTACTTTCAGCCTGCTTTAAGCTATTAACTGCTAGAATAAGGAAAGTATTAAATATGACACATATTCATTACGGTATATATTAGAACTATTTTATTCAGCGGATGAATAAAATACAAGTGCTAAAAGTCGCTTCTATAAGGGAAAGGGTTAACTTAAAACGACACAAGAAACGTGGTATTATTCTGAAAATAGAAACCAAAGCCAGTTTTATTGGGCAAAATAAAAAAATACCCGTGTGTCCTGTTACATGCCAATAAAAATTAGGGACGGACGGTCGGAATTTTTTTATTTTAAAAAAACCCAAACCCAATCATATAATAATATTCTTTTTTTTAAAAATCATATTCATATTTTACTTTGTAGAGCCCTGTGCCATACATAAAACCTCTTAAACATATACAGTGCTCCCTCCCTGCAACGGCCCTCCGAACAACGACTACCTCCTTATAACGACATTTGCCGCTGTTCCAAAGAATATTATGTCTAATGCTTGCACTGCTGTAATATCGTCTGCTTAAAATGGATATCTGCTGTTTTTCTTACAGTGGAGAATCTGTTATTCTTTCCCAATAAACGCGTTTACGCTAAAACTATTATTTGCAGTGCAAACAGTTTGGAGCCAGATCAGACGCCGGGTCACCCGGCGTCTGATCAGGCTCCAATCTGTTTGCCACCATGATAAACATGAAATGTCAAAAATGTCCAAAAGTTGTTCTTTTCTACGTTTTAGTGCTTTGCGTTTGCGTACGTTTGCCTTTAAACGGGAAAGAATAACAGATTCTCCACTGTACATAAATTACATTTCACAGAAAACACATAATAACGAGAGACGAACAGCTTGAATCCAGATCAGACGTCGCGTTACGCGGCGTCTGATCTGGACTAAGCTGTTTGCAAATGTAGCCAATTTCCATCCCTATAACGACTCCCTCCGAGCAACGCACACAATGTGTGTCTCCCATTGGATGTCGTTGTAGAGAGGTAGCGCTGTAAATTCAAATTGTTGATCTAATTGCTAGGTCCCCTTACCAAAATTACCTTAAACATTTAAACTGGTATGATTTTTAACAAATATTGGTATACCAAACCGGCGAAGTAGTGATGTTTATAATTATGACACTGAGATTGAATTAATAATGTTTTGAAATGTGTTGTATGCATATCAAATGTGTCAATAAATTATGTTGCCTGCAGTTTGAATGTGTCAATAGTTAATTAACTAGCAGATCATATCTGCAAAGAAGGTACTTTATGAAAGATTTGGATAAAATTTCACCTACATTCCTGCTTAATCTTATTTAAAAATCAATTTTTGAAACTCTTAAACGACTTTAAATTGCTTTTTAAAACAATTAATGCAGAATAGCTTCTATTACACATATGCGCCGCAAGAATTACCGACATTCACCGATACATTTTTCGAAAAATAAAAATAAAATTCAGGGTCGGAGGGAAAAACTAGGGCGGTCGGGTAACCGTAAGCAGAGGTATTTTTTTTTAATTTGCCTTGGGTAAATACTTGCATGACCCTGCGTTATTTAGTCATACACCGGCGCTGTCACTAAAAGATTTGATTTCTTTATCTGGTTTGGGGATCGGGAAGAATAGAAAAGCTAGCGATGTATAGCATAACCCTTACATGTACACTCTCAATAACGTCATAACGTGCATTTGCTAACTTTTTTATACTGATCAGACGCCGCGTAACGCCGTGAATTGTTTGCCATTTGTTTGCTGTTCTAAATTACGTTATGTATACTGCCTTAAATCTAACTTATATCTAAAACGATATTGCGAACAACAAAATTGAAGCAGACGACAATGGAACGATGAAAGGGTGAAAATCTCACGATTAGTTTGGCAGCGATAGAGTCAACATGAAGCTACGATTTTAACTAATGCATTACACAGGGATAGTATTTTATATAAAAATACTAAAATACAGTCCTACTGGTGTAATTTAAACTCGAACTTAAGTTTCGGTGGCTATTTGGGCTTATCCCACAGGTTGTTAGATTTATTTAAAAAATAATAAAAATAAATAAAACAAGAAATTTCTTTTAAAAAAAAGATATTCGACGCAGGTTAAGGTGTTAAGTGTATTCATTTTATAAACGTGTCTAGATACATGTACATGTACCAACGGTTCGATTTTATTTCATTCATAAACAGAATGTCCGAAAACTGGTTCCCCACACGCTAAATCACGCGTAATTTAGAAATAACGACATATTAACAGCCATGAGATTTAGAATCTTTCTCATTATTTTGCAAAGTTTTCAAACCAAGTTAAATGTGTGAAAAACCAGAATACCAGCCTGGGCAATTCCAGCCTATTCGCCAATGAGAATATTGTATTTATGAAGTTCTAGTGCCTTTTCCAAATTAGTTTTACTTTGGTGACAGTTTCGGTTCTCCATTGGAGCACCTTCATCAGATTGTGATATCCGCGGGGAAGTGACGTCACAGGGCGGGTTAACTACTGGATTCGCCTGTTGGATTCGTCATGATGTCTGTTAAGACAGTTTTCAACAGCAATGGTAATATGTGTTTAGGCTTTGCCTATGGACGGAAAAGGGAATAGATTTATCACCAGTGTGTAATCAGGCAGCGCTCTTGTATCAGTTCGTTGTGAATTCCAGATCACACTCGAGGCTACGCCTCTCGTGACTGAGATCTGGATTACACAACCAATTCGAACTTTTATTTTATACCTAATTTGTTAATAGATCTATAAGCACCCGTGTATACAATGTAACTAATTGTTAAAACTCCTCCGTTCACCTATAATGCAATCTGAAACTATTTTTGGAAGTCATATGACCACCAATAATTACGTCATTATTTATATTAATGACGTATTGATAATCCGTTACTTTTATCGGTTCGATTGAGAAGTAGCTTTTTGCAAATAACGTTCCTTTAAGCGTTTAAGGGTATGAATTGAACTGTTTTAAGCTTAATTCTTTGGAGGAAAGCATTACAAGTGAGTGCTGCGGGTTATTCATGCTTAAAATGGTTTAAAAATAGCACCGAAACCTGGAAATCAGAAACGTCACGCACAACGCTTCGTAAAAGCCGTGACATCATCATCACAGATGTCAGCCCCCATGTTTTCTAGTTGCCTAGTTTTGAGGAATTTATTCACGCGCAAATCAAACACTTTTCAAAGTCTGTCAGGGATTGAAATTGAATTGAAATACCTTTGATTTTACCATGCAATATTTAAGAACGGAACAAGCAAGCTTTTTCCGTATTACTATTTACAGTATGATATATATAGGATCTGTTATGAGTCGATGTTTAATACGAGCTGATCTCAAACGAGCCTAGAATTGAAATGTTATGAAGCGAGCCTGGCGAGCTTAATAACTTTTCTATTCTAGACGAGTTTGATATCAACTTGTCTTAAACATCGACGAGTGACAGATTCTTTTTCTAACATATCCAACGATTTTAAGCTATGTTCAAAGTAATAGGCATTTTTTGGACACCCGGTGACGTCAAAACGCCGTTATAAATAGTGACGTTAAAGTGACGTCATCAAAGTGATCTAACACATGTTGGAGACAAGGATATTCGTAATCGGTGGTAGCTATAGAAAACAAGGGTAGTTATGTGAAAAATAAAAATCTCCTTTTATTGTATGCGTTACTATAGAGAGGATAACATTTGTTGTGGATAAATGCCACTAACCCAACAGCCGGAGTGCCAGTATACGGAAACGAGGCCTAATACACGGCTACTGGCCCCGTATATACTATGTACATGTACGGTATCTCTAGAAATCGAACTAACGCACGCAAAAAATAAATTCGGTAGTACAGATTATGTAGATCTACATGTGTGTTGGACTTTAGAACGTGCACTTCCTATGTCTCCATTTTTTAACGTATACAATAAATACAAGTCACTACACGGCTATAGCATGCCTTAAAGACATTAAGCCAGTCAATTCATTGATTCACCCCCATTGTTAACGCTAGGTGTCAAAATAAAGGTATACCGGTATAGAGCATGAGAAAATTGAGATAAAAATGGCTCTGCCATCTGAAGTTCTGAATAGAGACCCTTACATAATAGATCTCAATAGGTTTTGCAGTGGGTTTTACTAACCAAGCTATCGAATATTAGGTGCGGGCCTCACATGAGACGCCTGAATGATTCTTTGCCTAGACGCTTGCCGAGTAAGTGCATGGGCTCCATGCTTTGACTCAAACTTTCTACGGTGATAGGTGTTACCACCCAAGCTTGGTCATGTAATGTCTTTAAGTGGTCATTTTCACTCATTATAGGAATAAACAACATCTTTTTGCCGTTCACGACGGTATGAACACATTAGCTTCGCAGGGAGTATGTTTCGTAAATGCCCGAAGGGCGTTTATGATAAATTTACCATGCGAAGCTAATGTGTTCATACCGCGTGAATGGCAAAACGATGTTGTTTATTCCTTATACATGTGTATTTATATTTTTATTTTCTGTCTTGTCCATTTAATGTGTATTTTGACCAGGTTTGTTTTTTATGTAAATGAACATATCATATACCGGCCAAATAGGTTTGATAGATGTATTACTAAATGTAACAGCCATTCGATCTCTATAATATACGGTAGGAAAAGTAGTCCAAAAAACATGTTTCGGAGTCGATTACAAAGTCAAGCTTTTAGTTTATGATCTGTAGGTTCATTGAGAAATGGCCTGCATATTTTTAATACGATTACATAAAGACTTTACAGGGTCAATTTAAATATTATAAGAATAATCAACATCATTTTGCCGTTCATGACGAAAGAACACATTAGCTCCGCAGGGGGTAAGTTTCGTAAACGCCCGAAGGGCTTTTACGATAAACTTACCCTGAAAAGCTAATGTTTCATAAAATGAAAAACGATAGAAATGTTTCGAGCGTTACGATAAATAAACGGGATTTCCCATACGTCACACTTCGGGGAATGGCGCGTGAAAGTAAATACTCGCTATTACGACCACTCAAACGAATGCTAATTGATTAAATAATAGAGAGGTGACAGCTTAAAGCAAGGTGACAGTGAAACAGAAATATTTCGGGCAGAACATTGGTAGGTATATAATAAAAGGGTTTATTATATACCTACCAATGTTCTGCCCGAAATATTTCTGTATTTTATCGAACAAATACACCTTGACGGATTGAAAATTCCGTATTACCCATGTACCTTGTGTAATGGGAAAAGAACGTTTACTGTGTAGTCGGAAGTTCGGAACTACAGTAAAACCTCTCTATTACGACCACTAAATTATGTTAAGTATTAGGGTGTTTACGGTAGGTGACCGCTTAAAGCAAGGTGACAGTGAAACAGAAAGCTCCTTTAGGAGCTTTCTGTTTCACTGTCACCTTGCTTTAAGCTGTCACCTCTCTATTATTTAATCAATTAGCATTCGTTTTAGTGGTCGTAATAGCGAGTATTTACTTTCACGCGCCATTCCCCGAAGTGTGACGTATGGATAATCCCGTTTATTTATAGTAACGCTCGAAACATTTCTATCGTTTTTCATTTTATTTTTAACATTTACAAGTTTTAACTTGGGGGCGCAATGAGTTATTATTGAAGAGTATTCAATTTGATGAACGTTAGATGTCGTACAATAAGGGGTGTTTGCATCGGTTAACGTTGCTGTTCGCCGATACGGTACTTGAACGCGCTACATGTATGCATGACAATCATGCTTTTTGCAAGGGAACTACATATAGAGAGATTATCACAGAAAGTAGGTCAGGAAATGTATTTAAAGACATTTCCTCATTCCTTTGATGGACTACCCCCCCATTGTTCTCGATCGGTGTGAAAGTAACTGTAAAAGCATGCAGCATAATCTTTACCAATCTAATTTTACCTGGTGAGGCCCAGACATACTCATACTCTAGAGGATTTTCATTGGTTATTTCTAACCAAACTATCAAATATAAAAGTCGGGTCTCACACGAGACGCTTCAGTGGTTCTTTGTTATCGGTATGTGACAAGACCCATGAGTATTGCATGGAAACTGCCTGGATAGGTGATATCGCCGAAAGTAGGTCAGGAAATGTCTTTAAAGACATCTCCTGACGACCTTTTGGTCATAACGCTTTACCAGACAATTTTCATAAAAAAAACATGGGTCTTGTGCATATTGAACCATTGAAGCGTCTTATGTGAGACCGGACTTTTATATTTGACAGTTTGGTTAGAAATAATCATTGAAAAGCACTAGATCATGCTTAGTAACCTTGGCAAATTATTTACAAGTGTTTTAACAAATAGAGTAGGAAGGTGGTTTGAGGAAAATAACTTTTTGTCTGATGCACAATTTGGGTTTCGCAAGGGCAGTAGTACGGTGGATGCAATATTTGTATTACATAATTTAATACAAGATGTACTTAGTAAGCGTCTACGCTTACCATGTGCATTTGTAGATTTTAAAAAGGCCTTTGACTCGGTTTACCGAAATGCATTATGGTTCAAACTTTTCAAGATGGGATTGGATGGTAAAATTCTTTTAATGTTTAAAGCAATGTACGCAGTTGTTAAATCATGTGTTAAATTCAACAACTCGCTCTCGGACTTCATTAATGTATCTATTGGATTACGGCAGGGCCAAAACAATTCACCGGCAATGTTTGCTCTATTTTTAGAAGATCTTGAGTTGTTTTTACATGGCGATACGGAAAGCGGTTATTCACTTTTTGAGTTGAGTATTATAGTGCTGTTGTTTGCTGATGATATGGTCATTATAGGCTCATCTAATCAGGATTTGCAAGACAGTTTGAATAAGTTAAACGAATATTGCAATAAATGGGGTCTTGAAGAGAACACATCAAAAACTAAAGTTGTTGTATTTAGACAAAGGGGTCGGGTAAAACCCAATGAGCACTGGTACTTTAATGGTGAGCTTCTTGAAGTAGTAGACGACTTTAATTATCTTGGGGTTGTTTTCAATTACACTGGATCTTTTGTTCTAAACAATCAATATTTGATCGGTAAAGCTCTTAAAGCCTTAAATATCTTATACAGCAACATCACCAAGTTTGAAATTAATCCACGTATAGCTATGCAACTATTTGATGCCTTTGTAGGGTCTATTCTCAGTTATGCATGTCCAGTTTGGGGCTTTTCCAAGTCTAAAGATCTAGAGAGAGTGCATTTGAAATTTTGTAAAATGATTTTAGGTGTAAGACAAAATTCTTGCAATGATGCAGTCTATGGTGAGTTAGGTCGCTACCCGCTTTACGTAAATAGGTATGTGCAAATAATTAAATATTGGTTTAAGTTATTGAATTCAGATAACATTATTTTACAAAGTATTTATCGCTATGCTTTTGAACAAAGTCTAAAGGGGAAAGATAACTGGGTTAAAAAAGTAAAGTCATTATTGGATGAATTCGGGTTTTCACATATTTGGACTAATCCATGGAATATTAATTTTAAATCTTTCATTTTGCTTTTTAAACAACGTGTAATTGACAGTTTTTGCCAAAAATGGTATTCTGATGTAGAGACAAATAGAGTTCTCAGTACTTTATATATACATATTAAACCCAGCTTTTGCTATGCGACTTACCTCAATGTTATCTCCTCAAAACGCTTAAGACAATGCCTTACAAGAATTCGCATATCTGCGCACAGCTTACGTATTCAGACTGGTAGATACGGTAGAGATAGATTAGATCGGAACTTAAGAATATGTCAGCTGTGCAATGTATACGATGTTGAAGACGAGTATCATTTTATTATTAAGTGTCAGGCGTTTGAAGAGTACATAAAACCCTACTATAGAGTTAGACCAAACATGCACAAGTTTGTCGAATTACTTTTGTCAGACAGTAAAACAAAACTTACGGATCTATGTAAATTTATCAGTTTTGCAAATGTTAAACGGAATGAAATGTTACTAACAATATAAATATTAATGGTATTTGTTAGCTGATAACTCATTGACTTCTGATTCTTTACTGCATTTAGTCTAGTATCTTACTGAAAACCTGTGAGAGGGTATTATAGTGTTGTTTGTGTTTTGCAATGTGTTTGCATAATGTCAGACATTGCAGATCCTGATCGGATGCTCATGTGGGAGTTATCTGGTCTGGATCTGCACTGTTTGCATCAAACAAACTATTTGACAAACTATGTGTCTTTATATATTTGTTCAGCTGAGCAGGGCAACACTGTACTTATCGTCTGCAAGTGTTATTATGTACTAAATGTTCAAATCTGCACGTGCTGACCGTGAAAGAAATGGACAAAATTCCCACGGTATCTGTCAATAAAATGAATTACAGTGTAGCCTACTTCCCTCGGACCTTACGCCACATACCTCGCACTTGTGCATTTCGTCGCCAGAACAGGATCCAAACAGCCTGAGGCATTCCGGAGGCAGCGCCTCATTCTGTTTTCTTCTTGTTCTTGGTTGACGATGCATTTGTCTCAATTTGACTTCGATTTTTTAAATGTCCGGTTGGGGAGGGCTACACTGTACTTTTCTCTTCTCTCTTGTCAACTATGTTATTTACTGTTATACTACATTAGCACGTGCTGCAATTACATGTAGAATAGTCTATTTTGATATTTAGGTTTAACTTGAATATACGTATTTTGAAAAGTACAAACAGTGCATACCCAGATCGATGGGCTACATTAGGAACCCCACGACCAGGGGAAAGAATAACGTTTTCTCTACTGTAAGTATACAGTCGAACTTCGATATCTAGAATTCGCTTAATCTCTATTATTTCAATAGTTCTACAGTTGAATTTCATTATTTTTTCGTTCACCCTGAAGCCAAACATATTCTAATTGTAAAGTTAAAACGCGGCTCAGCCACGATTTAACTTTGAAATACGACTAAATGTACATGTACAGTACAACCTCTCTATTACGACCACTAAAATGAAGGCTTATTAATTGTATAAACGTCAGGTGACAGCTTAAAGAATAGAACAGAACAGATATTTTATTTCTTTGGATTTAAACATTTCGTTTCTCATCCATATACATGTTATGCAATAGTAATAGTAGTCAAAGTCAATAAAGTAAACAACATTTCAATTAATGTGAATTACGTGTATACTAAATATATATTGAGAGAGAGTAAATGTTTCAATTACTCATTTCTTTGATGATATTTATTCTAATCTTATTCGCACAGTTGACTTGCAAGGTGACAGTTTACTGTCACCGTGTTTGAGGCAGTCACCTGTCGTAAACACTTATTAATTAACACATTTAAGTGGTCGTAATAGCGAAGTCTTACTGTATGTTTGACTTAAAGGAGTCGCGATATCGAAGCTTGACTGAATCGTCAAAATTTTCAATAAGTTATCGTGACATTTCATTGCATTATGTGTTAGTTTAGTTTCGTTTAAATTGGGAAGAAATGTATTTACTACATGAACCTGGTTGTGTTCTCTATTGTACGAGTTTTCCTTGACTTCTTCCTTGATAAGTCGATGTTAAAGAGACTTTAAATTAAAACAACTTACCAACATACTGAATGATATAGGGAAGCTAAAATAAGCATTGTTTCTTTATGACGATCTGCCTTCTTTATTACAGCAAAAATGCGCTTGTAACAAGTACAGCGCTCCCTCTCTACAACGACCCTCTCAACAACGATTCCCTCCTTACAACGACCATTGCCGCTGTTCCGTAAACAGGACAATTATGTCCAACCTGTTCACGAATGCAATGTCGTCTGCGTAAAAGTGTCGTCTGCTAACTTTCTCAAAGTTACATAATGGACATTTTGACCGTTAAAACTTAATGAGTGACACACAGCTTGAATCCAGATCAGACGCCGCGTTACGCGGCGTCTGATCTGGATTCAAACTGTTTGCAAATGTAAGTCAATTTCCCTCTCTACAACGACTCCCTCCGAACAACACACACAATCTGTGTCTCCCATTGGATGTCGTTGTAGAGAGGGAGCACTGTAATAAGTTTCCTTTTACACACCATCAACTCTGTCAATTAGCAGTATGTTACAGTGGCGATGCGGGTTTTTTTCCAAATAAACGCGTGTCTGCTGAAGTTATTTTTTTAACTGGAAACAGTTCATTCAGAGTCATATCAGTCTCCAAACTGTTAGCCGTTCAGAAATGAATCATAAGGGTTGTGATAGCCATTTTTATACAATTTAAAGACATCTTCTGACGACATTTCGATCATAACGCATTGCCAGACAATTTTCTTGCAAAAAGCATGGGTCTTGTGGACATGTCGGTAGTAAAGAACCATTGAAACGTCTCATGTGAGACCCGACCTTTATATTTGATAGTTTGGTTAGAAATAACCATTGAAAGGCCTCTAGAGCATGAGTTTATCTGGGCCTCACCAGGTAAACGGAGATTGGTATACCCTCAGGCAGCATGTGCTGCATGCTTTGTCACACCTATCGAGAACAATGGGGGACTCCATCAATGGACTGAGGAAATATATTTAAGGTGTCAATACCAACTGCTTTTATTTTGTACTACATGTACATAACTACTAGGCTAGTATATCTTTAGGTTTCATTAGGTTTTAATGACATGTTTATGTACAAATGAATGATGTATTGATGCATGCTACTCAAATAAACAATTCTGTCTGTCTGTCTATTATACTGGTCTATATATGAAACTACAGTGGAGAATCTGTTATTCTTTCCCAATAAACGCGTTTACGCTAAAACTATTATTTCCACTGCAAACAGTTTGGAGCCAGATCAGACGCCGGGTAACCCGGCGTCTGATCAGGCTCCAAACTGTTTGCCACCAAGATAAACATGAATTATCAGAATTGTCAAAACGTTGACTTTTCTACGTTTTAGTGTTTTGCGTTTGCGTACGTTTGCGTTTAAACGGGAAAGAATAACAGATTCTCCACTGTATCAACATATACAGTAGAGAAGACGGTATTCTTTCCCGTTTAATCGAAAACGAAACGCAATGCACTAAAATGCACAAAAAGACAACTTGACGGCATTGCTCACGATTTATTTTAATCTGAGTTGCAAACAGTTTGGAGCCTGATCAGACGTCGGGTTACCCGGCGTCTGATCTGGTTCAACACTTTTTTTGCAATGGAAATATTTAAGCGTAAACGCGTTAAACTTCTTCTCCACTGTATACCCTAGTCATACGGCTTACAAGAACATGTTAACAAATAGTTTGAGGACTTTCAAAAAGTTGTCATGTCCTACTGTACCATTTATTATTATTTATGTACATTGTGTGTGGTCAGTTTCGTTTAAATGGGAAACAGTAACGTATTTCACACTTCATAGCCTGGCATAACACATCCGTTATACTTGTAGCTGTTATAAACGAGTTGGCAATGTGTGTATGTACAGTAAAACCCCTCTATTACGACCACCAAAAAGAAGACTAATTGATTTTATTAAAGACAAGTGACTGCTTAAAGCAAGGTGATGGAAAAACAGAAAGTTCCTATAGGAGCTTTCAGTTTTACTAACACCTTGCTTTAATCAGTCACCTGTCGTTAGTTTACACCTAATAATTAACACAATTTAGTGTCCGTAATAGAGGGATTTTACTTTACAAGGTACACGTTTACATGAAACAGTCTTTATATCAGCCATAAGTTGACAAATGTATTGTCACTTCTGGGTGTATACGTACGGTATAATGTTTCTCAATACCTGAAAAATAGTGAAAATAAGATATGTAATCAATACCTCCTTTCTCCGGATGGTTTGATGAAATATTTGAATAATATTGAAATAGCCCGTGGCGATCTGAATATCTTTAAAACGGACTGATTTAATATGATAAAGGTATACATTACAACTAATAGCCATGGTCATATCGAGTGACCATTATAAAAAAGGTCGTTTGCAGTTCAAAAAAACACGATAAATCGGAGATAATTTTAAGATTAGTTGACGCATATAAATGAAAGTTTGCATACACTTATGATATGCCTATACCAACTCTGACAAGAAAACCCAGACTTTTTTATTGACTGACTAAAATCTTTTCTTCTTTGTTTTAAATGAATTTTGTGTCGCTGAAAATCATTTACGTGGAGTGTTATTGGCTATTACATTGATCACGTTTCTTTTTTACATGGGAGAACATCACAAGGTAAAATCTCGTGAGTGTTGCTTCAGTTTGAAAGGTGAACCCCGTGCTGATAATGGATTTTGTTGTTGGGCAAAATTAACTGTGAGGCCCGATTACATTTTAACTCTACTGAATTCATGAACACTTCGCCAGGAAATAGTTTTTCAAACTGAAGCTCTATCTTTCCTACATACTATGTATCAGTGTTCGAGTTCACAGGGACGCGACACGATTGATTTTTGAGGAAAAAATATGTCAGAATGTATATATAGAGACAAGGGATACAACTGATCGTCAGTATAGTTTCACCCTATCTCGACACAACTGGGCATATCATGAATAATAATTGATGAAACGAGACCCTTTTTCCATTTCTGTCTAGCTAATATAAAACCCTTCCATAAAAGCATAACTTTTAACCAACTATAAGTATGCTCTTTCAACAGTTACTGCGTCTACTTACTGAACTCACCGATTTTTTGAAAACGTGACATGTGTTCGTCCCTGACCGACACGGCATTGACCACTACTGTACGCTAGTTTCGGCGGTTAAATCGAGCATAACAGTCCTACAGTTCCATAGATATACGTTTTGACACCGATCAAAGCTGATTTCTTCTCAAAACATTGCCGTACCAACAACAAATTCGCATGTTTACATGTACAGTAAAGCTCTTCGTACCGAACACAGGGACGCGACACGATTGATTTAATTTTGAGGGGAAAAATGTTAGAATGTATATATACATATGTTTTGAGAAGAAATCAGCTTTGATCGGTGTCAAAAACGTATATCTACGGAATTTTTAAATTGCTCTTCCCAAACAACAATGATTTTTCACTGTATGCCCATTACAATTTCCTTTATTTTATTTGCAAACAGTTTGGGGTCTGTTCAGAAATTCCCATTTTTCAATAAACCATTAATTTTCTTCATTTATCATATAATTTTCGGTCTGTGAGTGGCATAAAATCATAAAATAAATATCGTATTGCACTAGTAAAATATCGTTTGAGGCTCCGGTCTAATCTGATTGTCCACAAGTGCTACAATGTACATGTGTTTGAAATTATGTGATTAATAGAATCTAACATTCGTGATCATTACTTATCAATTATTGTATACTCGGGCCTTTATGACACCAGTGGTGCCATTATGGGCAGAAGGCACGCCTAGGTCATATTTTAACCTTTTATTGTTAATGAAGTCGTTGACTAAAGTTGATATGACGTTAGCCATTGATGCAAATTGATGGCCATGAATATGCTTATGCTATTTTATGCGGAATAAAGATCTGTATATCTGTATATTTTAGTCAACTCGATTATTAAAAAAGACAAAAAATGAACACTCATGTAAGATACTTTATTTATTGCATCACGTTTGCGTTTAGTTTAGTATCAATAGTAACAATAACGTCTTCGTTGTTGTATTGATAGATTTGACAACGTTCAATCAACTATATAAAACAGTGTTCCCTCCTATTAACAGCCCTCCCAGCAACGATATCCTCCGTACAACGATGCTCGCCGATGCTCCCCAAACAGATACAATTATATCTAACGCTTTCACGGCTGCAATATTGTATGCTTTGTGGCTTAAAATTGTCGACTTGTTTTTCTCAAAATTACATATTGGCAATTTAGAAGAAATATAATGACGAGTAACAAACAGTTTGAATCCAGATCAGACGCCGCGTTACGCTGTTTGCACTCTAATAGGTTTTAATTTTCCTTCCCTGCAACAATTCCCTCCGAACAACACACACTCTCTCGGTATCACATTGGGTGTTGTTGGGGAGAGGGAGCACTGTATATCTAAATGTGTCGTTTGTTCAGGACTATGCTTTAAAATGTTCATACCCTTTTATCATTTATCTAGGAGGCTGGATTCTACATAGAATGTGGAGCACATAATGGAGAAAGGGGATCCAATACACTGTTCTTCGAGAAGTTCAGAAAGTGGAACGGCATTTTGATCGAGGCAGACCCGAACAATTTCAAAAACCTCAAATCAACGAACCGAAAGGCTTTTTTGCTCAACGCCTGTCTCAACACTGATCCATATCCTGCAATGGTATGTACAGTGGAGAATACGTTATTCTTTCCCAATAAACGCGTTTACACTCAACCCCATTTTTCAAAAGCAAAAAGTTTGGAACCAGAACAGACTCCGTGTAACCCGACGTCTTATCAGGCTCCAAACTTGTTGCCACTCAGACTAACACAAATCGAGAAAAATGCTAACAAGTTGTCATTTTGTACATTTTACTGCATTGTTTTTGTGTTAAGTTTGCATTTCATAGGGAAAGAGTAACGTATTCTCCACTGTAATTACTTTTTATAGTGGAGAATATCTTATTTATATTAGCATACTTATATGTCCATTGCAAACAATTTGGAGCCAGATAATACGCTGGGTAACCCCACGTCATCTGGAGACTGATCAGGCTGCAAACTGGTGCCTGCTCAGATAAACAGAAATTGTATACTCTAGAATATCTAACCTGCCTAATATTAAAAGGTATTTCATGATAGTTTCATTTTCTATCATTACATTGATTTTTACTTTTTACTTTTGCATTTGAGAAGTTTACTCAAGCAACTAATGAAAATGTTAAAGACCATTTCAACAGTTTCTTCGAATGTTTATAACATTCAGATCTTTTTGAAAGTGTCTATGTTGCTCGTATTTACCCTGTTAGGCATACATATGAAATAAAAATAGTGGGTTCCCGAAATGGAGATTTTCTTACGACGTAATAGTTTGTTTCTGGGTATACCCCTAAGTTCATGTATCCTTATTGGTTTGGTTATACATGTTGTTTTCTTAGAATGGAACAATATTATAACAACACAGTATCCGTCATTAAAAGGAGCATATCAAATAGTAAACTTTCAAAGTTGTTTCTTCTACAGTTCTTACATTCAGATTTTGACAGTATTTTATTTTACAAATATTGATGAAGCATTAATTTACTTAAATCACACATAAAAGTTATTAATTGATTTTGCCCATAAATGTTTATTCATTGATATTGCCCGTGAATACATTTTTATTGATTTTGACCGTAGTGTTTATTCATTGATTTTGCCCATAAATATTTTCATTGATTTTGCCCATATGTTTATTCATTGATTTTGCCCATATTATGTTCATTCATAGGTTTTAAATTGCCAACAAATATTTATTCATTGATTTTGCCCCTAATTGTTTTTGCATTTATTTAGCACAGTTGGGAGCTTAGAACAAGATGGAATAAATATAGGGTCAGTCATTAGTCGATGTTTATGACAAGCTAATCTCAAAAGAGAGTAGAATTTAAATGTTATTAAGCGAGCCTTGGCGAGCTTAATAACCTTTCTATTCTAGACGAGTTTGAGATCAACTTGTCTTATACATCGACGAGTGACAGATTCTTTTTCTCACATAACCAACGATTTTAAGCTATTCTTTAAAGTCATTTGATGGAACCCCGTTGACGCCAAAACGCCTTTGTAAATAGTCACGTTATAGTGAAGTCATCAAATTGATCTCACACATGTTGGAGACAAGGGTATTCGTGATCGTTGTTCGCTATAAAAAACAGGGGTAATCATGTGAGAAAAAAATTCATATGGGGGACATTTGCTTGACCTTCTTTTTGCTTTAACCAGTATCCTGTTTTAAACACAGTTCGATATACATGTACGAGTAGATGATTTTCACTTTTGGCCAGGGAGGGAGCATACTTTAAAGTAAAAGAGAATGCTTTTATTTTGTCTTTAACACAACCAAGGTGTTGCTTTTAGATTGGCCATAATCGCAGAGTTTTAGTTACTACATGTAACGCTATATGCCTATACGTGCAAATACATTTTCCAATTTAAACAAAGTTTACTAAGCTAAATGTTTTGAGGGTCCTGGTCTGTATCTATACTATTTACAAATGTTTGCACTTCTTGCTCATTACACAACCAATGTGTTAATCCATTACACCATAGCCTGTTTCTGGTTTTGAAGACAGGTGGTCACTTTAATCAGGTTGAAAGTAAAGCAGAATGCGCCTGAAGTCACATTCTGCTTTATTTTCACCCTGATTTAAGCTACAACCTGTTTGGATAAAAATAAAGGATAAATATTTTTCATTTCTCATTTTATAGAACATTCTCTTTTTCTGTATTCTAGAAAACGTTTAATATGGCGAGTAACATGGGACGGATCGCCGAAAACGAGATAGAGAAAGAGTGGATTAGAACGAAACATATAAAAAAGCACGAAACTCGCGTGCAATGCTTCCCAGTGTACTCAATACTGCGTGCATTAGACCAGCTGCATGTCGACTTCTTCAGCCTCGATGTAGAAGGTGACGAGTTACCGGTCTTGAAGACAATACCATGGGATAAAGTCAATATAACCATGATGACTGTTGAGGTAGCACATGGCAAAGAGGGGACGTCTTCATTGAGGAAATATGTATTAGACAGAGGATATGACGATGTGCTTAAACTGTCAAGATGGGATGGTCGCGCTAATGATATCATCTTTAAAAAGAAAAATGTTCGAAAAACGTTGTAAAGAAAAAATGTGAACTGCAATAGGCATACTCAAAGTGGAGGAGAGGTTAAATGTCCCTGTTTAAAGGAAAAGAAACGCACAGTTACATGTATAAAGTGGGAGATTTTTTGGCACTCTGGTGTTCTTTTTTATCTGATTGTCAAACACTATGGAGTCTAACCGGCACCGGATAAGACTCCGAGCTGTTTACAGTGGAAATAAGTGTTTTAGTATTTTATGAATGGGTTTCATGTCCAAGAATGCATGCCATATTTGCAGGGTTCCGATTATGATACGTAAACCATTATCTCCCTTGGTCCACGAGGTCAATTATCAGTCAGGGAAAGACCCATAAGACCGCGGTTCTTGGGTTTTAATTGTCATAAATGGATGTTTTTGTTTATTCTACAGAGATTATCCCCTCTGCCAAAAAATCAAAAGGAATCCAGGTCGGTGTCTTTGATCCAATGCGCTGCGTCGCAGCGAATTAGATTAGCCGAAATCATCTCTCATCATTATCTCATTTTTCATCGGCGCTATCCGACTTATTCAGTGTGTCAGGGCCAAATTATCAATCCATACTGTGAAAGAATAACGTCTTTACCTCTAAAGGCGCATTGTGCTTTACTTTCAGCCTGCTTTAAGCTACCATGTACTAGAAGAAAAAAATCCGAAGATTTAGGGAAAATCCGGAGAAATGGCAGCCCTGTAATTGGACGCCCAAGAGAGTGAGGAGCGGATTCAGGGAACCCGGGCGCGATGACCTACTTTTATTATCGAAAGAGTTCTCTGGTTCTTTTAGATGCCAAGTGTAAACCCCTCATACACCGGACCTCGGTTTAAAAGTCTCATCCGAAGGACTTGGTCCGAAATCATGCATTGAAATACATGTCGTAGTAGATTAAGCACATTCACCCTGAAACTTTGAATGGACAATTTTAGTTTCCAAAAGAATCATGGGTCCATTGTTGATTATTTAGGGTTGATTTTAACAGTATATTTCAAAATAACAAACAGGGCAGACCCTGACCAAAGTGCTCCGTAAAGAGCCCTATGATCAGGATCTTCACTGTTTGTATATGACAAGTTAAACTCATTAATGAACCTCTGGAACGACATGCTAATTTTGTGACAGTTGTCGTCCAAAGACGAGAAATAGCTCCATATCATCTAACTGTACACATGTTGACTAATAATAAGCGTACTCTTCACAGGTATCAGTACTGAATCTTATTAAATTAACAATCTTTGCGATTCGCTTGCAATTCGATGGCAATTCGCTTGCGATTCAAAGTACTAACTTTACCCTCGGGTAAGTTTTCTTGAATGGTGTATCTCACAAATGTTCGCAAATATGCCTTCGTTATTTTTTTCGATTCCATTTTTGTCACAAACGCTTCAGAAAATTCACGTTAACATATTCAAACGTAGAATTTGTTTTTTGAAGCGCGCGATTCGATGGCAATTCGATGGCAATTCGCTTGCAATTATCAATTTAATTTAATAAAGTTCAGTACACTGTATACTGTTTGTAAACAGGGACATTATAATACAGAATCATGTTATATCCCTGTTGTACATAACAAGTATACTCGAAATTAGGGCTGAATGTGTTTACACCGATACATTCATTATAGGAATAATCAACATATTTTTGACGTTCATGACGGTATGACTACATTAGCTTCGGGGGGTAAATCTAACGAAAACGCCCGCAGGGGGTAAATTACGTAAACGCCCGAAGGGCGTTTTCGTTAGATTTACCCCCCGAAGCTAATGTAGTCATACCGTCATGAGCGGCAAAGAGATGTTGTTTATTCCTTATATTTATATTTATAGTTTCTGTCTTGTCAAGTTAATGTGTTTATTTGCCAGATTTGTTTTTCTGTATAAGAATTTATCATATACCGGTCAAAGAGGTTTGATAGATGTAATGTCGATGTAATAGCCATTCCAGTTTCTAAATATGGTGAGAAAGTAGTCCCAACTACATGTACTGTAACTGTATTAAAAATTCAGGATTTTTTCCAGTAAACTTTCTCTCTGTGAATGGAAAAGACTTACAAGGCAAACAAATAACAGTGCAACTTGAATATCTATTGCCAAAGCACATTCTAAAAATACAGGTCGCGGTTGTTTTCTTAACCCATTTACACACATAGCAACGCGATGGCAACGACCTATGGGTCTGTATCACTCCGCTAGTGTCATATGACCGTCGACCAATGGGAGCTTAGTGTTAAGTGCCCGATGTAGTGTATTTGAAGAAGTCCACGAATATCACGGGCGAAATCCGAACTGGCTAAAACCAGATTCGAAGTGTAGGTTCATCGAGGGATGACCTGCAAATTTTTAATAGGATTACATAAAGACTTTACAGAGTAAATGTAAATATTATAGGAATAAACAACATTTTTTTTTGCGGTTCACGACGGTATGAATACATTGGCTTCGCAGGGGGTAAGTTTCGTAAACGCCCGAAGGGCGTTTCCGATAAATTAACCATGCGAAGCTAATGTATTCATACCGCGTGAACGGCAAAAAGATGTTGTTTATTCCTTATATTTATATTTTTATTTTCTGTCTTGTCCATTTAATGTGTTATTTGACCAGATTTGTTTTCATGTATATACATATATCATATACCGACCAAATAGGTCTGACAGATGTAATCCTTGATGTAACAGCCATTCGATCTCTATAATATGCGGTATGAAAAGTAGTCCAAAATACATGTTTTGGAGTTGATAACAAAGTCAAGATTTTACCCAGTAAACTGTCGCTGTGTGCTTAACGAACACTTATAAGACATTAAAAATAAACAATGCAACTTAAATATCTATAATTAAAGCATATTTTAAAAAATCGATCGCGCATGCTTATTTCAGCCTAATCACACTCCATAGCAACCATTAGCTGGTCGCTAGGTCGGTATCTTTCCGCGGCGGAGACTCCGCCCTCTCTCTAACTGGCTGGAACCAGTTTAGATTTGTAGGTTCATCGAAAATTGACCTGCATATTTGTAATACGATTACATGGAGACTTTACAGGGTGAATGTAAATATTCAGAATTGTACTCTGGGGTCCAGTAGGGTCTATCATGCCCCCCCAACCCGAGTCTAGACTTTTTTCATTGGTTTCAAAATGTGCAGAAGGTTCTACTCGAGTGTACTCAAGAATTTAACTTTTAAAAGCAATGTGTAATTTTAACAGTTTACATGCCAACCAAATATTTTTGTTACAGGGCTGCCATTTCTTCGAATTTTCCTAAGTATTCGGATTTTTATCTTAGCAAATCGTAGCTTAAAACAGGCTGAAAGTAAAGCAGAATGCGCCTTAAGCAGACGTGTCAACAAAACTAGAAACAGGCTATGGGGTAAAGGTACGATTCTTAAAATCGCACTTGAAAAATGCAAATTTGGAAAAATGAGGATTTTTCATGTCAACTTATGGGAGCCCAGTTGTTATGGTGACCAATACCCGACAAATCATCCATATCACAGCCAGTTTTTATCATAAACATATAAAACTGGTACCAAATTGAAGACAACACATTGGGCTTTTATTTCCTTTTACTTAGTTTTAAAATACCTAATTTGCATATTCATGAATTGTAACAAAAAAGTGGAAAACATGACGTGTAGAAATAACTTACACTTTTCTTCACTTTTTTATCCTAAAATTACTAAAAAACAACAATAACTGCAGTTTAAAATCATGACAAAATCCTTAGAAAACAAAATATCCAATTTAACCCTTTCCCTTATAGAAGCGACTTTTAGCACATTCATTTTATTCATCCGCTGAAGAAAATAGTTCCAAATTATACCGTAATGAATATGTGTCATATTAAATACTTTCCTTATTCTAGCAGTTAATAGCTTAAAGCAGGCTGAAAGTAAAGCAGAATGCGCCTTAGTACGCATTCTGCTTTACTTTCAACCTGCTTTAAGTAGTCACATATATTCAATACTAGAAACAATGCTATCAGGTAAAGGGTTAAAATCATGACAAAATCCTTAGAAAACAAAATATCCAATTTAATTGTCCAAGCTTACGGTATTTCTACATGTTTTCCACTTTATAATTATACATTTGTATATACTGAATAAACCTATACAATTTTACAATTATGATGAATAAAGTTTAAAGTCGTTTTTTTTTCTTCAACCTTATATTTAGAGTTTAACTTTAAGCAAACTCTTAATAATCTATCTTTTTGACAATTTTATTTTAAACTGAAAACAGTTTGGAGTCTGACCAGAAGCCGGGTTACCCGGCGTCTGGCCAGGCTCTAAACCTTTTGCAATAGAAATTAATATATTTAAATCCGCATTGTGTTTTTGGGAAACCTGCATAAAACGGTTGTTTGGGATCCCATTAGAACTACGTGGGACGTGATTCTTTCATAAAAAGCGACTTTATCTAAGAAATTCGCTTTTAAATTTTTTTTATAATTTGTTTGTGCTAGCACAATTTAAAGAGCCTCCTTGTGAATGGAAAGAAGGACAACTCTGTAAATACAGGGCTCCAGATAACGGAAGTATTTCGATTACTAAACTCTTTATTTCTGCTTTTAAACCCAATGGTGTCATACCCATTAGAATCGTCTCGAAGAGACGGTTTAATCAGTAGTAACACCGTAGCATTCGGTGCTGAAATGAGTGAGAACATGTTGGAATTGTTCAGTTTATTCCTCTTATCTGGAGCCGGCTGAAATGAAGAATTTAACCCTTATTCTGCTGCTAAGACGTCTGCTTTGACATTGTCGTGTGCAATATTTGTTTAGTTTAGATGTATGCATATTTTTGATTAAACAAACCTTAAGACGAGTGTCAAACAGTTTGGATCCAGATGAGACGCCGCGTTACGCGGTGTCTGTTTTAGAGTCAAACAGTTGCGACCAGTAGGCACAGGATTAAACTATGAGATAAGGTCACCACGTGTAAATAATTAATCACGGTGGTAAACGTGTACAATCCAATACGGGGGATCTTGCTGAAAATGACTGTTTCAGCCTTGTCTTCTCTCTAACTAAACCACCTATTTTTGGATCTTCACCAAACTTGCTATAAATGTTTATTAGTAGAGAATCTAGCTCAATTTTGATAACTATCAAAGTCGCATGAGGCATGCCTGAGTTATTGCCCTTGAATAATTAAAAAAAATGACTGTTTCAGCCCTTTCTGCTCTCTAACACAAACACTTTTTATTGGATCTTCACCAAACTTGCTGGCATTGTGTATTTGTTTTAAATATAGATCAAGACAAAAATCGAATACAGCTGACTGAAAATCCTTCAAGAGGTAAAGGAGGTATGGAGTAGTCATTTATTACTTTACTTATTACCAACACGGCCAAGATGAAGCACATGCAACTATTGACCAAATAGTTGCCTTAAATAGAATAAAAACAGTTCCTATTACAGAGTTGACAGGGCTAAAATAAGTATGAAATAGCAAATTTTTAATAATTGAAGAACCGTAACTCCAACATGCCTTCGGCGATTTGGGTATTCATAGAGCTGGACTAAGTTTTTATCCAATATTATTTTCAGCAAATTTGAAGATCCAATTAAAACCGTTTGAGTCAGAAAGCTGACGAGCCTGAAGTATGCAATCTATAATCATTCAAGGGCAATAACTTCAACATGCCTTGTGCGATTTTGGTAGTTAAGATTATGAACTTGATTTTTTATTAATAAACATTTTCAACAAGTTTGGTGAAAATCACAAAAAAGTTATTTGTGTTAGAGAGCAAAAAATGGTGAAACAGGTATTTTTAAATACATAAAGGACAATTACTCAGACATGCCTTATGCGATTTAAGTAATAATCAAACCGAACCTAGATTTTGTATAAATAAAGAATTTCAGCAAGGTTTTGTTAAGATCCGAAAAGAAATGTTTGTGATAGAGAGCAAAAAATGCTGAAACATTAATTTTTAATAACTAAAGGGCAAAAAACTCATGCCTTATGCGATATAAGTACTATTTGAACTGGAGATATATTTTATATTTATAAACATGTTCAGCAAGTTTGGTGAATATCCGATAAAAACTGTATGTGTTAGAGTGCAAAAAACCCCTGAAACAGTCATATTTTAATAATTAAAGGACAATAACTCATATATACATTATGCGATTTTAGTAATATTCAAACTTAACCTTGATTTTATATTAATAAACATCTTCAGCAAATTGGGTGAAAATCGATAAAAAAGCATTTGTGTTAGAGAGAAAAAAATGGTGAAACAGTCCTTTTTACATTAAGGGCAATATCTCAGATAATCATTTTGGGATTTTTAGTAATAATCAAACTGGACCTAGGTTTTATATAAATAAAGAATTTCAGCAAGTTTGTAGAAGATCCGATGAAAACTCTTTGTGTTAGAGAGCAAAAAAGGCTGAAACAGTCATTTCTAATAATTCAAGAGCAATTACTCCGACATTCCTTATGCGATTTTACTAGTATTCAAATTTAACCATGATTTAATATCAATGAAAATTTTCAGCAAGTTTGGTGAAAATTCAATAAAAAGAATTTGTGTTAGAGATAAAAAACTGGCTGAAAACTGTAATTTTAATACATAAAGGGCAAAAACGTAGATATGCCTCATACAATTTTAGTAGTTATCAAACTAAACCTAGATTTTATACTAATGAACATTTTCAGCAAGTTTGGTGAAGATCCAATAAAACTATTTGTGAAAGAGAGCAATAATTGCTGAATCACTCATTTTAAATACAAAAATGGCAAAAACGCAAACATGCCACATGCGATTTTAGTAGTAATCAAACTGGACCAAGATTTTATAATAATAAACAATTTCAGTAAGTTTAGTGAAGATCAACTAAAAAATGCTTGTTTTAGAGAGCAAAAATTGCTGAAACAGTCAACTTTTAATACATAAAGGGCAAAAAGTCTTACATGCCTTATTCGATTTAAGTAGAAATTTAACTGTACCTAGATTTTATATAAAAGAACATTTAATGCAAGTTTGGTGAAGATCCGATAAAAACTCTTTGTGTTAGAGAGCAAAAAGGGCTGAAACACCGTTGTGACGAAATGTGACTCATTTTATAGCAATCGTTCGCACCCGGTGATATTGAACCCAGCTGTTCCACGTGCCACTAATCCGTGTGGTAATATTTATGTCAGACGATCTACTTTCGGTTTGTTATGGTTTTAAATCGCTTTTTTGGTGATTTAGGCCTGTCTTCAACATTTCATAGATCAGTTTGGTCCATTAGAATGTTCAAGCATTATTATTAACCGTTATTGTATTTCGCACATTAAAAAAAGGTCTGAAAACACAATGGGACTTTACCATAATCGCGTTTAACGGGAAAGAAAACCGTCATTGAAAGTGAAAGGGTTAATTAACTCGCCAACCCCTGAATTTTAAAAGGGGACACTTCCAGGGAAGTTATTTCTTTGCGTGATAGGTATGTTTTGTCTGCAACAACTGCCGCCAGCAACTGTTCCAAGAATAGAATTTTCACAATTTCCTTTCAAACAGAGCCAGTGTGCCAAATAAATTTGATCTTGCCGAGACAGCGTTAACCCTTTACCTGATAGCCTATTTCTAGTACTTAAGATAGGTGACTACTTAAAGCAGGTTGAAAGTAAAGCAGAATGCGCCCTAAGGCGCATTCTGCTTTACTTTTAGCCTGCTTTAAGCTATAATGTGCTATAATATAGAAAATATTCCCTATAATACATATTCATTACTGATTAAATTGGAACTATTTTCTTCAGCGGATGAATAAATCATATCCGCTAAAAGGCGCTTCTATTGGGTAAAGGGTTAATCAGGATTCAAACTATACAGTAAATCGACATTACCAGTATTTCATAAAATTAATTTCGATAATTCGAACTCGCGTTAGTTCGAACAACCCCATATTTCAAGTTAAAACGTGGCTTAGCTACGCTTTAATTTCAAATCCGGGTATGTTCTACTTAAGCGAAATCGATTAATCGAAATTAATTTTATGAAATACAGTAAAACCTCGCTATTACGACCACTAAATTATGTTAATTATTAGGGTGTTTACGATAGGTGACCGCTTAAAGCAAGGTGACAGTGAAACAGAAAGCTCCTATAGGAGCTTTCTGTTTCACTGTAACCTTGCTTTAAGCTGTCACCTGTCTATTATACACTCATTTAGCCTTCGTTTTAGTGGTCGTAATAGCGAGGTTTTACTGTACTGGTAAGGTCGATTTAATTGAGTTCAAAGTATCGAGTTTCGATAGTATTTGCTAAGGTTATCATGAGATCATGTCTAGTCCATTCTTAACTTAATATATTAAGGGTTGTTTAACACTTTGTTCACACCCCTATATATACAAAAAAGGAATGTAACTGTGTTTAAATTCTCGATAAAACATGCACACGCTGTCAAAACGGCTTAACATGCAGGACTTAATACACATGTACATGTACGATGTACGACTTCGAAATTGCGTAAGCCAAGAAATGTTACGCCAGTGCAAATTGAGGTTAAGGTGGTTCGCGGGTCAGCTTATTCTGTGTCAGAATTCTTTGAAACCTTGATTAAATTGAAATATACCATATGGAGAGTGAAAAATCGTTAAAAGAAAAAAAAGTTACAGTGCCGTTTTTTTCTGAAAGGACCTTTTGTCGAGAAAAGCTCCTTTTTTAATAAACAGGAATAGTTTCTTTATAGAATGATATAACTCAGTAATTTCTGTACATTCAAGTAAACTGTACATAGACTATAAGATATTGGGCAAACAAACGTATTTCATGACATATTTCCTGGAAATATCAATATTTTAAAAAAGTCAAATTCTGAAAATCTCTTATTAGATAGATATAACTTAATTCTACTAGTCACAAACATTTAATGAAAATCTACAGTAGAGTTTACATTTTATACATGATTTCCTGAAATTCTGACAAAATGTTAACACAAAACGAGTAACCTCCCTTGAGTTCAACTTTAAAATGCCGTCAGCTCTAAATAATGCCATAAGTCAAACTGTAATAAGGGACCATTGAAAACGGTAGTCTGTAGATCTTTAAAGGCAAGTGACTGCTTAATGCATAGCAAAGGTAATGCATAAAGGCTCCTTTAGGATCTATATTTTAGCATTACTTTCGTCCTGTGTTAAGCTGCCATCTGTTATATAGGCTATAAATCCTCACAAATTAAGCTGTCACTTGAATATACTTGCATCTGATATTATTCATTATTACTAGACTAAACAAAGCCTGTCCTTTGATCACTGCGTTATGAATTGACTAGTCACTAAAATCGGACAATTTGTTAAAAAAAAAGTTTTGAAGCGAGTGGGAATCGAACCTAGAACCTTTGGATTGCAAGTCAATCACCGTGCCAATTGCGCTAACAGAGAAGACACTGAAGCAGATCAAACTTTTCTTTATCTACATTTGCTACTATAAGCACGTGCCGCAAAGATCAGGTGAAAGTCATCAGCATTTCCGGAACTCGAGATGCGGGCCACCCGCTGTCGAACCACCTTAAATCGAAATGCTAGAATCGAAATTACATATTCATTATACACTCCTTGTATAAGTCCGTGATTTAACTGCATGTACTACGCATCTCAACTCCTATCCGTGTTTTATTGCACGATAAAACACTGGTACGAATTAATTATTTCTTAAATATGTAACAACGTGACAAAGGGTGTAGACCCTGATCAAACCCTGTTTGCATTAGACAAGTGTAGAATTCACACTGTTTGTGTATACATATACAAAAATAGAAATTATCTGTCTGTTTTACCGTAATGGGTTCATCCCTGTAACTGTAACTCTTTCCTCCCTGAAACTATAAATTGACAGTTCCAGTTTCCATTTTAGTCTAGTCCATTTCTGACTTTTATAAGGGTTGTTTTTGTCAATGTTTGGCATTATGACAAACAGTGAAGACCCTGATCAGAGGGCTCCTTTTGGAGCCCTCTGATCTGGGTCTTCACTGTTTGCATATGACAAGTGTACTATTCACATGTACACTGTTTGGAAATGACGCCTATATGCGGGGCTAGGGTTCAAAGGGTTAAATGGAAAACCTTTAAATTAAATCTAGTCCATTGTTGACTAGTTAGGGTTGTTTTTACATTAAACGCATACCAAAAACAAACAGTGCAGACCCTGATCAGAGGCTCCTGAAGGAGCCATCTGAATCTACACTGTTTGTATCGAACAAGTATACTCTTTACTGGTACTGGTACACTGTTCGTAAATGACGAGTATACTCAGATACACACCTTCATAATTGTGATAGTCATAATGTTTATCATTCATTTCTTTCTATAGCTCAGTGCATTGCGTTTGTGTAAAAAAAACAGGAAATAATAATATATTCACTTTTCATTACGCACAATAATTAAAGCTAGTCGTATCCCCATATACAGTTATTATATACGTTATTCTTTCCCATTTAAACGCAAACGAAACGCAAACGCGTAGCAATAAAATAAAGGAAATTTCAACTTTTTGACATTTCGCACGATTTATTTTAAGCTGAGTGGCAAACAGTTTGGAGCCTGATCGGACGCAGGGTTACCCGGCGTCTGATCTGGTTCTAAACTGTTTGCAGTGGAAATAATAGTTTTAGCGTAAACGCGTTTATTGGGAAAGAATAACAGATTCTCCACTGTAGCTATGGAAATTATCAAGTCCAATAATCATCCGATTTTCAGTTTAAAGAATATTCCAATCTAAAAATGAAACGGCCATGTTAGAAGAAAATACTAATCAGTTTAAACATATTTTATTTCAATTATATACATGAAATGGGGTTGGGCCACAAGTTCTACCAACTTAGAGACGGCCCTTCCCCTACAGTTTAACAAGTACAAATTCTTTTAGAGAGCGGGCATTAATGAGCCAGAGAGAGAGAGAGAGAGAGAGAGAGAAAGAGAGGAAGTGAGAGAAAGAGAGAGATATAGTGAGAGAGAGAGAGAGAGAGAGAGAGAGAGAGCAGTCGAACAAAGGAGAGAGTATGAGTGTGAGTACAGGTGCCTCCATAACCATAATGTGGATAATTATAATTATGCAAGTACAAAATTACACAGTGTAATCCGCCATCAAATAATTGACTGTGAAAAACAGTTAAGCCCGTATTAAGAAACTACCAGGTTTAGAAAGTTGTTGATATTTGGTGACCAGTGGTCCCCTAATGCACGACAGATCCAATGTAGAAAGCCCCATGAAGGGGTTCTCCACATTATTATTGCATAAATTATTTTTCACCTGGGAAAAGTCAAGATGATTATTGAAATCCTTGGTACCTTATGCCCTTTATTGTTGTAAACGTACGTACATGTATACGTTACCCTTGAGAATATATTTGATCATATACAGTGCTCCCTCTCTACAACGACACCCAATGGAAGACAACAATTGCGAACATTAGTCGAAGGGGGTCGTTACATTTTCAACGCGGCGTCTGATCTGGGTTCAAACTGTTTGTCAATCGTCATGAAGTGTTTTACTGTCAAAATGTTCAATAAGAAACTTTGAGAAAAACAGCAGACAGGAAGCTTAAGCAGACGATATTGCAGAAGTAAAAGTGTTGGACATATATTGTCCCGTTTAGGAAACTGTGGCAAGGGTCGTTGAAAGGAGGGAGTCTTTTTTTAGAGTGCCGTTATTGGGAGGGGGCACTGTACATGTAATACACTTTTTACGTACAACCTTTGACAAGTTAAATGGTTACAGTGGAGAAAACGTTATTCTCTCCCAATAAACGCGTTTACGCTAAAACCATTATTTCCAGTGCAAACGGTTTGAAGCATGATCAGACGCCGGGTTACCCGGCGTCTGATCAGGCTCCAAACTGTTTGCCACTCAGTAAAAAATAAAAAGTCAGAATTGTCATAAGTTGTCCATTTCTACATTTTATTGTCTTGCGTTTGCGTTTCGTTTCCGTTTAAACGGGAAAGAATAACGTTTTCTCCACTGTACACGTGGGTATAGAAAGTTAGAGTGGCTTGATCAATAGGAGTCAATGCCAGACATATTAATTGGCGAAACCAAAGACTCATTTGAAATAGTTTGAAAAGTATTACATTTCAAGTGACCATGGGAAATGTAGAAACTTAATGGGCAAAAAATAGCGAATTCAGCGGGTATAACGGAGTATACATTTTGTTCTTTTAACTCTTTCACAGCCAATGGCGACTTCGCGATATTTGCAAGCGGAATAGGTCCAGACACGAATGAATAAACGTGGTTATTCATTCGTGGTCCAGATCAATTTTCAGTTTTTCACAGCGTCTGATCGGAATACATAACTACATTCGTTTGAAAATCATATCGTGTCAAAGTGAAAATAGAACTAAACCCGAACGAAGACGCAGAATACAAATTAGATGCTGATGCAGACGATAACATGGCAATGAGAGTGCTAAAACCCGGAAATTGTAAGCGCGACTGTCATGACTGGCCTTGGTACATTATCCAGGGCTGTCATAAGTTGACATGAAAAATCCTAAGATTTCCTAATTTGCAGTTTTCAAGTGCAATGTTGACGCGTGACTACTTAAGCCACGATCTCACTGTCCCGATTTGGGTCCCCGGTGAGTCCCGGTTTAGCAAACCGGCAGTCACCGGCAGTCGCCGGGAGTCACCGGGAGTACAACCTTGGCGGCGCCGGGGACGACCGGCTCGATCCGGGGTCGACCGGCTTCCACCGGCTAACATCCCCGGATGCTTTAAAATGTTTAATACAACCGGGGGTCACCGGGAGTCACCGGGACAGAAACCAGAACCGGCTTCATCCGGGGAATGCCGGGGTATGCCGGGGCATCGCCGGATCTTTACCGGCACATCCGGGGCAGCTCCGGGTCTCTACCGTGAACAACCGGGGTGTTTGCGAGGATAAATTTGATTTCTTTTTTTAAAAAAAATACAGATTTCTACATTTTGTTTTTAGCGTTTGCGTTTCGTCTGTGTTTAAATAGGAAATAATATCGTCCTCTCTATTGTATAGGGTAAATCTAATATATAAAAAGGAAAGTTTTTCTTTATAAATAAATGGCTTCAGGCTGAAGTCATTATATCCACTACAAACAGTATGTAACCAGATCAGACGCCGAGCAAACTATTTGAAACTCATATTAAAATGAAGTTTGAACAGTCTACAACATCAGTATGTTCTATTTTATTGCATTTCGTTTGTATTTCATCTCATATACCCCGAGAGACAAAAGAGAATTTATACTAATTCACATCCGCCCCGGTTTATGTCCTTTCCGGCGAACACCGGCACGTCACCGGTGAACAACCGGGGTTGATCGGGACGACACCGGTGGGCATCGGGATACCACCGGCGACGGCCGGGGTTACACCGTCTTATACCGGGGTTAACCGGGAACAGACCGGCCCTGCACCGTTACTACGCCGGGCCAAACCAGGAACTCACCGGGAAGCTCCGGGGAGATCCGGCTTCATAACCGGTGCTCCGCCGGGGGAGACACCGGGAATGTGAGATCGCAATTTATTATTTCATAAAAAACGCCCCGGGTCATCCCGGTCCACCCCGGTTCACCGGCTATCTCCACCGGGACGTACCGGGGCCAGCACCGGGATAGTGAGATCGGGGCTTTAAAGCAGACTGGAAGTAAAGCCGAATGCGCCTTCAGGCGCATTCTGCTTTACTTTCAGCCTGCTTTAAGCTACCATGTAAAAGAAAAAATCCTAAGATTTAGGAAACATCTGGAGAAATACCCTAGCTTTTTCTAGTTTTGAAGGCATGTGACCACTTAAAGCAGGTTGAAAGTAAATCAGAATGTACTTTAACACATCAACCCTAACGACGAGTATACTCGTCATTTACAAACAGTCTGTGGGGATTACACATGTTCTATGCAAACAGTGTAGACCCTGATCAGAGAGCTCCTTAAGGAGCTCTCTGACCAGGGTCTAAACTCCTTAAGGAGCCCTCTGATCAGATTCTACTCTGTTTGTCATTTTGGAATATATTGTTAAAATCAACCCTAAGTAGTAAAAAAAAGGACCAGACTTATTTTGAAATTGGAGTTGCCAATTTAAAGTTTCAGGGGTGAATGAGGCGCTTTCTGATTTACCTTCCCTGTTTTAAGGTACAGTGGAGAAAACGTTTTTTTTAAAGCAAACAAAACGCAAAACGCTAAAATGTAGAAAATGACATTTTTCACTATATTTATCTGAGTGTCAAACAGTTAGAAACCTGATCAGACGCTGGGTTACCTGTTTGGAATGGAACTATTAGTTTACTAACGTGTTTATTGTACCATCTGCTAGAATATAGAAAATGTTTAGTGCGTATAAAGTGGAACTATTTTATTCCGTTTAGCTCGAAGCAGTAGCAGTTACTGCTTTGATGATGGAGGGATAAATTAAATACGCTAAAGGGCACTTCTATTGGGGTATAGGGTCCAGATTCAGACTGGACAAGAGAACATGTTACTCAGCTTATTCTTAACCAATTTGTGCCAACGATCCCATATATGGGACATAGGCAAACAGTGTAGACTTTGATCAGACACCGCATTATGCGGCGTCTGATCAGAGTGTACACTGTTTGCTGATAGGAAATTCAATATAAAACAAACTTGAACGAAAATAAATACTAAGACCAAGCACCCCTTAGATAAACAAGAGGGACTGAAGGCCCTGATATCGCTCACCTTTTATAATGAAGTCTGATAGCTTTACCTTTGAATTTCACCTGTTTTATTCTAAATCCATTCAAATTTGTAGTATAGCATGTATACACAACATTGCAATATGACCCATTCTAGTATGTATAGCAGAGTACATCAAAGGCAGATAACTAGAGCCTAAATAATACTGAAATGAAGCATTTTCTAGCCTTTTCTAGCATTTCAAAGTAAATCAAGGGTAGATAACTCTTGCCACAATAATCAGATTTCAACAATAATTGCACTCCCTCGAGAACTTATAGCTATATACATTGCGTGCAATTATAATAAAAATCCATCGAAAAGTGTGAATCCGGGTCAAATCGGCCCAAAATCAAATCGGACCGGGTCAAATCGGACCACTAATATGCCGGGTCAAATCGGCCCAATAATGGCGGGTCAAATCGGCCCAATATTGTAGATATAGCGGACATGTCCTTATTTATAACTGAATTTAATTTATTGGTTCAGTTTTTCAAGTTTTGAAAGAGAAAATATTGATCAGAGTGTCAAATTGTTTGGATCCTGATCACATACGGAATTTAGTATCCATATATATTTGAAATTATCGTCGCATATCAAACATTTATCAACACAGTTTCGATCCTATTTAGACGCTGCGTTTTGTTTTAAATATTGTCAGTTGCTTTTAATAATGCTGATCAATAAGACTTATATAGGCACTAATATTAAAAAATATATTATAAAAGTAAAAACATACCCTACAATCAGCTATGCGCGAAAGTGCACAGTGTGCCGCCAAAGTAGTTATTGACAAGCGCTACATTCATTGTTTGATTGCAGTAAAGGTGTTAATTGATGTTTGACACGTTGTTGTGACAGTTAATCAGTAATCCATTCACTGTCTCGCCCCAGATACGCTGGTTATTTGCCAACACAGTGTTGATCCTTATGAGACATGTAATATGGTTTCTGACTAGGCTCCAGACTTTTTTCTGATGTGAAAACACACAAAAAACTTTGAGAAATAAAAGCAGACAACATTTGCAGATGACATCTTTGTAGATCAGGAGGTTGATGTAACTTATACATGTAGATCTGTTTCCTACCTGTATCCAAAATGGTATTGTATACACGCTAGATGAGTTTTTGCTGTCGTGTGTTTCTTGTTTTATCATAGTCTCGTTGACTTATTTCGTTAAATTGCAATTTACACAATTTCTGAATATTGTTATATTAAACCAATTTACGTACGACATTATTTTGGTTTGTTTTCTACTTTTCATTTTCACTTGTCACTGATATATATCAATGTATATACATACATTTTAATAGAGTTCGTGTTACACATTACGTATATGAATAGATTTCTATATTGCCTATGTTAATAATGAAAAAATTGCCAAATCCTTATCATTCAGTTCTCATCTTACAGCGTCTCGCCCATCCAGCGTGTATTGTCCAAGTGAAATGGCATCCGACCATTCAACACCATCTTATTCGCCAACTGAATAAATTACAGTTAAACCCCTCTTCTATTACGACCACTCTAAAGATGGATAAAGACATGCGACAGCTTAAAACAAGGTAACAGTAAAACAGAAAGTTCATAAAGGAGCTTTCTATTTTACTGTCACCTTACTTTAAGCAGTCATCTGTTTTCAATAGTTAATAATTAACACATTGTCAAGTTAGTGATCGTAACAGAGAGGTTTTACTGTATTGTATATGGATTCATTTTACACTGACAAAATCATGTGTTAATGACAGGTGACTGCTTATAGCGAGATGAAACCAAACCAAAACTCTCTCTTAGTAGCCTTCAGTTTTACCCTTATCCTACCAGAAGCTGTCACATGTCATTCATGCAATCTAGTTTGCCGTCATTTAAGCGGTCGTGATAGAGGAGCTTTACTGTACAGTGTACAGTCAATCTTACATTAAACGCACTACAATGGGAGTCCATTGGATGTTGCTTGCACTATTATTGAGATATTGACAATGCAAACTGTCATTTTTATATAGTTTTGCACTAATCATCTGTAAATTTTTTCATAATAATCTCTATAAGTTTACACAGTTTTGTTAACTCTAATTTATTACCCGAGTTAAATAATTCACCGAACTTAATAATATTTGGTTTCTGGTAGTAATATTTTTTCATATACATTTTTCTGTCTTTAGAAAAGAAATTGCAATTTAGTAAATAATGAAATTCATCGCCTAAGTCATTTTGGTTGCAAATGGGACATTTTCTATCACATTTTGGTGTACCATTCCACCTTCCTACCTCAATAGGGAGTTTATGGTTTCTAGTCCTGAATGCGGTTAAGGTTTTGCAGTGATAATTTGGCAATAATTAAAAAAAGTTGTTCAATTCAGGTTTATCTTTATAAAGTTTATAGCAAGTACTTCCGGTTTCTTGATCTATTTGGCTATGCCATGTCTGTATATATTGATCTGACAGCTTTTGCTTGAAAGCTAAGGAAAACCATTTTTTATTTATATATTGTTGACTTTCCCAGATATTACCAAAACCATTGGAGCATATCAAGTGTTGTATATTAGTTAACCATTTTGATTTAGTATTTCCTTGTTCATACATTCCTTTTATAACTGTATACATGATATTTGCTAACTTATTTTGAGATGGGTCTGAAATATTACATCAATAAGATATCATTTTACTTTGTATATCCACTTTCAGTGGTATAACCCCTGTTTCACCATAAACCATACTAGATGGGGTTGTCTTTTTTAAATTCAGAATCAATTTCAGAAATTTTAACTGCACTCTTTCTATACTAGTTAGGTTTCCAATTCCCCATAATTCACAGCCATACAAACATATTGGACGAATCATTTTATTGTATAATTCAATTTGCATGTCAAAAGGTAGATCAAGAGTTCTAATTTTCTTTAAAAGGGAGAACATAGCTTTGTTTGCCTGTTGGGTTATATGTTGGATTGCTTTTACATAACTTCCTGACCTTGATAAAATTATTCCTAGGTATTTGTATTCATTTACTATTTCAATATCTCTGCCTTTATATTTAAAGTTTATTTTATTGGTTTTACATCTTGATCCAAATATTAATACTTTAAATAGTTTTACTTACATTAACAGTTAGTTTCCATTTATCACAGTATTCTTTAAAGGCATTTAAGTTTTTCTGGAGGTCTTCTGCATTGTTGCTGAGTAAGACAGTATCATCTGCATATAGAATGATAAAAAGCTCAAAATAGAGATATACTTCATCGGAATTTAAGCTGAGGTTAATTCCCTTAGAGTTTTTATCTTGTAAAAAAGTCTCTAGATCATTTAGATAAATTGAGAAAAGAAGTGGTGAGAGATTTACACCCTGACGTACTCCACTGGTGATATGAAAAAAAGGCGAAATTCCTTCTTTTGTTTTTATACATGATTTGATATCATTATACATATTTTTTACTAGTTTTAAACATTTGCCATTGATGTTACTTTTTATTAGTTTAACCCATAAACCGTCTCTCCAAACAGTGTCAAAAGCTTGTTTAAAATCAATAAAGGCACAGAATACTTTTTTCTTTTGAAAGGTTAGGATGTCAATAAGGCATTGAAGTACAAAAAGATTATCATTTGTGGAGTGATTTTTTCGAAATCCGGCTTGGGTGTTTCTTATTATTTCTTCTTCTTCTACGTATGCATTTAACCTTGTATTAATTATTGCCGTGAACAGTTTACCAAGACAACTTAAAAGAGTGATTGGTCTGTAGTTTTCAGGTGCTGTGGGGTCTCCTTTATTTTTGAATATTGGTAGGATGATTCCTTGGGTCCATTTTGTTGGTATAACACCTTTATCAAGTACAAGATTAAACATTTTTTTTATAAACTGGCATCATGGTATTAATTGTATTCTTAATATGTTCATTTAAAATATTATCTGTTCCAGGACTTTTGTTGTTTTTTAATTTATTGATAGCTTGTAATATTTCTTTTTATTGATTTCTGTGTTAATAGATTCATTAATGTCATCCATATGTGAATTATCTGTGTTTATGACTTCGTTTTCCTCTATGTTTTCTTCACTTTCCTCATTGAGGTTTGAAAAGAAAGTATGAAGATCATCTAGTTTTGCTTTGGTTTGTTGTTGAGATTTGTTTATTGAGTTTAAGATTTTCCAGTAAGACTTTGGGTTTGTATTCTTGTTCTTTTTAAGCTTTTCTATTATTTTTGTTTTATTGTTTTTGACAGCTATTGAAATTGTGTTTTTATATTCTTTGCTTATGAGTTTTAATTTAGTTTTGTTTTGTTCAGCTCTGCTAGTATTGTATATTTTCCTTGCTAGGTGATATTTATCTCTCATTCTTGAGCAGTTCATATTAAACCATGGTTTGGATTGTTCTTTTGTATTCTTATTGGTATGTTTGGTTCTGTTTCCAAAAGTAATTTGACAGCTTTCTTGGTATATATTATTAATAGTTTCTGTTATATCGTCTATTTCAAATTGTGATATTTGATTGTTTGTTTCAAGACAATTGAGAGTGTCTAACACTTCGTGTACCTTTGCGATATTAAGGTTTGGGTGGAAATTTTGTTTTTTGTTATCATCCCATAGTTTAATAGACAGGTCACATGTCTCGGTAGTTGACTCAGATGTATATTCAATGTCTGTCCCTATATTTAGTGTTATTTCGACTGGATTGTGGGCATCTGAGAATAAGCTGTTAAACTCTATAACCTTTAGATCTGTAACTAATTCTGCCACTTCAACTGACCCTATAAAGTAGTCTATAGTGCTTATTCCTTTGCATGTTGTTTCTGTGTTATCCTTGTCGTTACCAATTCTACCATTAAGTATAAAGAAATTGTTGCTAGAGCAAAAGTTTAATAATTGGTTTCCATATTCATTGACCATGATGTCTGTTGTTTTTCTGTCTAGGGGAATGTTATGTTCTTGTAGCCTATACAATATATTATTGTTTTCATCAGTTAGTTCATCAATGCCATGCATATGAAATATAAACTCATCACTAAGTGTGTAATCTTGTTTTGTGCCTGTTCTAGAGTTAAAGTCACCAAATAATAGTATTTTGCTTGCTTCCAAATTATTTAGTTCTGTTTGTAATTCAAGATAAGGGTCAGAATGTGCATATTTTGATCTAATAGGTGGGATATATACTATTCCACACATTAAATCTTGATAGCCATTTAGTTTGTCTTTGGACAGAGAAAATTTAAACCAGAATAGTAGTTTGCATTTGCTTTCAATAGGTTTAACATATTCAGCAATTTCGTTCTTCACTAAAAGTGCTATTCCACCTGATCTGTGTGAGGCAATTTGTTTTCTATTATGCATGAAAATCTGATAACCTTTTATATCTATATAGTCTAAATCGTCTAATTTGCTTTCTTGTACTCCCACAATGTCATAATTCTGTATAAAGTCTATAAATTCTGGACAGTTTACTTTAGATTTTAAGCCACATACATTGATACTACAAATTTTTAATGATTTCTGTGTATTATCTTTAACACTCTGTGTGCTGTTCTCTGCGTGTTCCTATGCACTTTCTTCTAAGGGTATCTGCCCTTGAGTGTCTTCTGTTGTTCTCTTTTCTGCATCTTCAGTCATGGGGTGCATTGAATCACTGTCACTATCACAGTCACTTATAGTCACCTCATATGTGTCTTTTTGTTTTTTGGTTTGTATGTCTTTGTCAAGTGGAGAGTTGGCTGCTCTTTTGCCTTTCTGCTGGATGGTGTTGTCACTTTTCTTCTGGTACAAGTCCTGAGATCTATATGTTGCAGTGAACGTTTGTGGTCTTCTTGGTGTTTCTTCTGATTCATTCCTGGTTGTGTTTCTGTTGTAGAACACTCTTTTCCTGTTATATAGGGATGAATCATTATATTCACTTTCCCTGTAGTCTTTTCTTCTTGTGTCTGTTTTTCCTTTTGTTTGTTCTGGCTTATATAATTGGTTGTTTATATAAAGTCTATCTTTGATGAGCTTCACTTTCAGACCATCATTTTTGGCTTTTCTCAGCTCTTGGTATAATGGCTTTCTTCTTTCTTCTATTTCTTTGGGAAATTGTTCCTTGATACCAAAGTTTGTGTCTTTCAGGAATGCAGATGCTGAGTATCTTATCTTCTCTCTCTCTTTAAAATTTACAAACTTTGCTATGATTGGTCTTGGTCTTTCTTGATTCCATCTTCTTCTACCCAGTCTGTGGACTCTGTGGAATTCAATCTTTGTCTCTACTTGCATATAGTCTTTTAACAAAGTGTCAAGCTTTTCCTCTGTTTCTTCAAACTGATCTGCATTTGTGTCATCTTCTTCTATGCCAAAGAATATGAGATTATCCCTCATGCTTCTACACTGCAAGTCTAGCAATTGTTCTTCTTGTAGATCCTGTTGTTCTTTTAGCTCTTCATTTTCTTTGGTAAGGTCTATCATTTACCTTTTCTTTTGCTTTAGACTCATCTAAAAAACAGCTGATGCTGTCAACACTTTGCTCACATTCTTGTACATTGTTGCTATTTTCTTTCACTTCTTGGTCAAGTGTGTACACTTTGGCCTCTATGTCAGTCATTGTTGTTTTGATGCTGTTTATTCCTGTGATTTTTGTTTCTATTGCATTGATTCTTGCATTCTGTGTTTTTAGTGTTTCTTCCATGTTTTGCCAGGTAGTGTTTTGATTATGAAGCTCTGTCTCTATATTTGTAAATTTTGACTCAATATTGATAAGCCTGCTTTCAAGGCGGTTCTCGAAGCCTTCAAGTAATTGTAGTATTCTTGACTATGGTTTTGGGAATTTTCCCAGTGTTGGGGTTGAGGGGCATCACCGTGGTATCCTGCTATGTTTGGTAGTTGCCTTTCCGCTTGTCCAGGACTTATTTGTACATAGTTTTGTGGAGGGTATATAGCAGATGGATATAAAATGTCTCTTGAATTTCTCAGATGTTGAAATGTTGCTGCTTGGGTTGTATTTTGGGGGGGTTGCTTGCGGTAAAATATTGCTTGTACGGAATTCCGCACTGCCCTGAGTATTGCTAGCCACTGTTTGCATTGTCTCATTGAAATGCTGACAACTCATGATTGTATCACTTTGTTGAAAACCATAGGCACCACTAATATTGTTTGTGTGATGTTCTGCTTCACCCTTTTTGTCTTTATGATTTTCGTTATCGTTATGATGATCCGTGTCAGTTGTTGTTTGGGTGGGTGGGGTTTGTTTACCTTTTTCAACTTTTTTTGTCTTGCTTGTTGTCTTCTTATTTCTAGTCATTCTTTAAAATTAATGTTATTTGACATTTGCCTTACATTTGTGAACACGTGTGTACAGTTGTTTGTGTTTTGGCGTACCTATATAAAACTTTCAACTATCTTTTATAAATGGCGCTAATAATAATTGTCCTTTCATCATGGCGACCGGAAGTCAAACCAATTCTTATGGTTATATACAATCGGAGCAAGTTTAAGAAAGATTGGATTAAAATTGTGGCCTCTAGAGTGTAAACACCCTTAAATATGGCATTTTCAGCAATTCAAAGGTACATAACTCTTGACCTACAAGTCCGATTGCAACCCTAATCAAACTCATCTGAACTCTTATAGTCATATACCATCCGATGAAGTTTGAGAAAGATTGGATTAAAATTGTGGCCTCTAGAGTGTAAACAACCTTAAATACGGCATTTTCAGCAATTTAAAGGTAGATAACTCTTGACATATCAATTCAATTCCAACCATAATTGAATTTATCCGAACTCTTGCGGTTATATACAATCTGAGCAAGATTGGGAAATATTGAATTAAAATTGTGGCCTCTAGAGTGTAAACACTGTTAAATATTGCATTTTCAGCAATTCAAAGGTGGATAACTCTTGACCTATATGTCCAATATCAACCATAATCGAACTCATCCGAATTCTTATGGTAATGTACAATCTGGGTAAGTTACAGAAAGATTAGATAAAAAGTGTGGCCTCTAGAGTGTAAACACCAAAATTGTTGACGACGGACGACGAACGCCGGACATTAGCTCACCCTGAGCTAGCTCAGGTGAGCTAAAATTAGACACATCCAATATATAAGTATGGAAAAATTCACTTGTGGCAAATGGGTTAACCATTTATTTCAAAATGTTCCCCAAGCATGTTCGACTAAATCGAATCCCAGTAATGGAGGTTCGCTGTCATATCATCTGCTTAAATTGCCAGTTTTTAATTGTGGCCTGTATCAAAATTTAAAATTATAGGCATTTATTATCTCAAATCTAGTGTCAGATAGATGTATATATACATAGCTTTTATTCCTAAGTTGCATGTACTTCTGGTCTGGTCAGAAAAATATTTGTCAAGTCGCCTTAGTCTGTAGAAAAGTTATTAACCCATTCACCCCTGAAACTGTCAATGGAAAATTCCATTTCCAATTAAATCTTGTCCATATTTTACTATTTAGGAACGTTTTTACAATAAATTCGCAAATTGACAAACAGTGTAGACCCTGATCAGCCCTCTGATCACTGACGAGTGTACTCGTCGCTAAGGTTGAATCATCTTGAATCTTTTGAATACATGTATAAACTTGTGGCCAGAAATATCATCACCTTTCATCGTCATCTTTTCTTAACAATACACTAAATCCATTTAAGGGTGTATCAAACCCATAAGCGATTTTTTCAAAGTATCAAACTTTTTTTCTATCATTGTTTTTTTTTAAGAGCTACTTATGATGAATGAAACAAGAGCCCCATGGGGCATATTTCGCTCACCTGAGAATAACTGACAAAATGGAGATAATGACTTATGTCCAGGATGGGGTCATTTTTTATGAGGGGCATAATTTGAACAATATTGATAGAGGCCCTGTAGATGATACTATGTGCCAAATATCTAAGATCATGGTACTAGGGTTTTAGACAAGAAGATTTTTATAAGTTTCCATTCAATTTTTTTTTCCCTCCTGTGACCTACTTATGCAACCGACCGGAACCACATTTGAACCAAATATGTAAAGGACATCTAGAAGTGTCACCATGCCGAGTATCAATGCTCTAGCCATATTAGTTTCAGAGAAGAAGACGTTTGAAAATTTCACTATATAACTCCATGTAAAACTGTGACCACCGGGACGGGGCCAATTTTGACCCTAGGGACATAATTTGAACAAACTTGATAGAGGACCTGTAGGCGATGCTATGTGCCAAATATCTAAGCTCTGGCCCTTGTAGTTTCAGACAAGAAGATTTTTTAAGTTTTCATTGAAAAAATCTATTTTTAGCTCCTGTGACCTACTTATGCAACCGACCGGAACCATTTGAACAAAATATGAAAAAAACATCTAGAAGTGTCACCACAATGAATATCAAAGCTCTGGCCAAATTAGTTTCAGAGAAGAAGACGTTTGAAAATTTCACTATATAACTCTATGTAAAACTGTGACCCCCGGGGCGGGGCCAATTTTGACCCCAGGGACATAATTTGAACAAACTTGATAGAGGACCTGTAGATGATGCTATGTGCCAAATATCTAAGCTCTGGCCCTTGTAGTTGCAGACAAGAAGATTTTTTAAGTTTTCATTGGAAAAATCTATTTTTAGCTCCTGTGACCTACTTATGCAACCGACCGGAACCATTTGAACAAAATATGTAAAGGACATCTAGAAGTGTCACCATGCAGAGTATCAATGCTCTAGCCATATTAGTTTCAGAGAAGAAGACGTTTGAAAATTTCACTATATAACTCTATGTAAAACTGTGACCCCCGGGGCGGGGCCAATTTTGACCCCAGGGGCATAATTTGAACAAACTCCATAGAGGACCTGTAGATGATGCTATATGCCAAATATCTAAGCTCTGGCCCTTGCAGTTTTTGACAAGAAGATTTTTTAAGATTTCCTTATTTTTTCACTTTGGTTGCCATGGCAACCAGAGTTCAGCATTGTTTTTTATTCTTTGATCAAATTTGAAAGAGCTTGACCCAAGGAACATTTCTGTAAAGTTTGGTTGAATTCTGTCAACCGGTATAGGAGGAGATGTCATTTGAAGCAATTGTTAACGACGACTGACGACGCCGGACACAGGGCCATCCCAATAGCTCACCTTGAGCCTTTGGCTCAGGTGAGTTAAAAATGGGGAAAAAATATATATGGTGGTGTCCTTTTTTTGAGCTACAGCGATTTGAAAAAGGTATGTCAAATTTGGACTTTTTCTCTCAAATTTTACCCATTCAGCGTACAAGCTTCAGTAAAATCTATTTCAAAACAAAACAAACATGGTAATTTGGGTTTTCATTATTTATTTCATGTCTATGGTGGTATTTTCACATATAGAAACCAAAATTAGACAAAGCAGGCACTAGGTTTGAACAATATGGATCCTCGAGTATCAAAAATATGCTTTTTATAGGGCATGAATTTATTAGATTTTTTATTTTATGAAAAAAAAAGTAAGTTTGAAAATGACATAGTTCTAGTATTAAACTTTTTCTTATATGCTACCAAATGAAAGCCAATGCTAACAAAATATGAAAAGAAATTGAAAGGTCAGTGTTGGAAATTTTGAGTTATTAAAGTAAAAAGAGTTATCTCCCCTTACGAAATTTACAAAAAAGTACCATATCGATGATATTTAGAGCTTTATAAATTTCACATTTGGAGCCTATTTTCTCTTAAATTAGGTTTTGTATGAAGAAATACTACCATAGATAGGATATAAATAACACAAAACCAAATTATCATATTTGTTTTCATTTAAAATGGATTTTATTGGTTACTGGACGTTTCGCTACCCTGTTGTGTTCGCGCCTGTCAGTTCGCTACCCAGGGCGTATTTACCCTGGACGTTTCGCCACCCGTACATTTTCGCTACCCCCATTTTTTATTACCCAACTAAACCCAGCAGGCACACAACGTTGTTTCAACGTTGAATCAACGTTGATTTTCCGTCGTAACGTTGATCAACCTGATTTCAACCATGGACGACCATCCATCGGTAGCCAATTTACTGCCAACGTTGAATCAACGTTTATAATGGTTGTATATAAAAAATTAGAAAATACTGAAATTGAAATTTCTGATTAATTATATCGCAGTGTTTAATGTCTAACCACGTCTACTATGATTTATCGTTAAAATAAATTCAATTTAGAAAATCTAATGACAACGGTGAATCAACGTTGAATCAACGTTGATAATGGTCGCCCAGCAGTTGATTTTCCGTCGCAACGTTGATCAACCCTTTTTCACCCTTGGACAACCAATTGGGTCGGTACCGAATTTATTGCCAACGTTGAATCAACGTTGAAAATGGTCGTGGGAAAAAACAAATCGATGAAAATGAAAATTCTGATAAATTATATTGCAGTGGTTATGTCTCATCACGTAAACTATGATTTATTGTAAAAAAATAAATTCAATTTAAAAATCTACTGCCAAAGTTGAATCAACGTTGAATCAACATTGTCAGATAATGGACGTAGGTAAAAATTATTATTTTTTAATAAATAATCATAACAACTTCAACTTAAATATTAATTTGATACTTCATAGTTTAGATGCAAAAGAAATAAGTTCTAAGTTCTTAATAGTAAGCACTGAACTTTACATTCAAGTTTACAATTAAAATGAATAAAATACAAAAAGCAAGAAAAGCAAACCAATTCAATGTAAAAATGTTTAATTATAGATACTCAGCGTACTAATAAATGAAGCAACCATATTTGATAAGCTGTAATCAAATATCTTCCAACGCCCATGCGTTGTCTACTCTACTATTAGTAGAGTAGAGCTCCTAAAACCTAAGTAAGTGAAGGGAGCATTTGAAAATAAAACAATATCTGGAGAAAACAACGCACACAAAAACGGACAGCCCACTCGAAACAATTTTGTTTTGACGTTGAATCAACGTCATTTCAACGTTGAAACTTCAACCATTATCATCATTGAGGTTCAACGTCAACACAACTTTCAAAATCAAATATAAATCGTACGTTGTTTCAACGTTGAAGTTCAACGTTGGTGTGCCTGCTGGGAAGTATTTATTTTTTGTATATGACTTATCGTAGTTTAAATACCCTTTGTACTTTGAAATCAGCGTAATATACGATTATTTAAAATGATTAAATTAAAAACTTTATTGATCTGAAACTTGCAGTTGAAAATGAAATTAGCAGTTGTCAAGTTTAAAAGGCGCTTCTGAAATTCCAATTCGCAAAAATCTAATCAGTAGATAATTTTCCTCAATGGATAAGAGTAAATAAATAAATTCTCTTTTATGGAGAATCCATTGGTTTTGAACCAAATTAATATAAATAATATAAATCTCTCATAGTGATGCGTGGCATCTGCTCAAATATTTCGTCAAAATTGTAATTCATTCTGTTGGTATGTTGGATCCAGATTATTAATCTAAATCACTTATATGCTGATTTCATTGGTTTTGATCCAGATTAAGGAATAAAAATGTCTGATGTGAACGCGTCAAAATTGAAATGAATTCTGTCCGTTAGTTTTGATCCAGGTTAATAAAAAATCTCTTATAAATATGATGATTCCATTGGTTTGGACACGAATTAAGAACGTGCTTATTCATTCGTGGTTTGGATCCAGATTAATAAACATAAATCTCGTATGAGGACGTGTGGCGTCTGTGCAAATATTTTGTCAAAAATTGTTTTGTCCGTTAGTATGAATGCTGATTAGTCAATAAAACCTTTTGCATTTCTTTACGTTAGTTCGGATCCAGATCAGTAAATACAATTCCATTACGTGGAAGCACCGCGCCTGCGTATTAGTAAATAAGAGGTGTGAAAAATAAACTGGGTAGCAAAAAGGTCTAGGTAGCGAAAAGACCAGCCACGAAAGCCACAAGGTAGCGAACATGCTAGGGTAGCGAAAATCCAGGTAGCGAAACGTCATGAAATCATTTTATTGAAGCGGGCTGTTTGAAAAGGGCAAAATAAGAGAAAGTGGGTGGGGTAAAATTTACATGGCCATGGAGCCAACTGTTGTTCACCAAAATGTACACTTTTTCTATTTTTGCATTCATCTTAAATAGTTCTTCAATACAAAACCATCATAAAGTGTTTTCATATACTTTGAAAAATTCTTAAATTCATGACATTGATACACCCTTAAGAAAATAGTTTGTATACAGTCATGTATCTGTACCATAAGAAATAGTTTCCTTATCCTAACAGATGATAGCTTAAAGCAGGTTAAAAGTTAAGCAGAAGGCGCCTTAATCTGTTTTCAAAATTAGAAACAGGCTATTGGGTAATGGGTTAACCCTTTGCCCCAAAGAAGCACCTTTAATTTATTCCTCCATTGTAGAAAATAGTTCCACATGAATAGGAACTATAATCAATATCCTAGCAGATAGTAGCTTAAAGCAGACTAAAAGTAAATCAGAATGTGCCCTAAGGCATATCTGCTTTACTTTCAACCTGCTTTAAGTGCTCATCTATTTTCTAACCTAGAAACAGGCTATGGGGTAAAGGGTTAAGGGACTTTTCATTATAAAAAAATGTCTCTTATACAGTTGATTCCTAACTATGGAATAAATGGATGTTGAGAGCTGATGCTCTGGGATATCAGCCTTATTTTTAGTCATCTGTCTTTGATTTCTTGTAAAAATCCTGAAAGAATCATAACTTAGTGCAAGTTTGACCTTGTATACAAGTAATCATACAGTAAAAACTTGATTCTACGAACTCGCATTTGTTCGAACAGTACCCATATTTCAAAGTTAAAACGTGGCTAAAATGTTCGACTTAAATGAGATCGAATTAGCAAAATTCAACTTAATGAATACTTGTAAGATTGATTTAAGCGAGTTCGTAGTATCGAGTTTCAACTGTATATTTTTTTTCAAAGAAACACATCTTAATACAAGTATGATCGCATATCAGTTACCAGTACAAAAATAATGTAAAATGTCAATGAAGCAGTCATAACAAACTCCACATCATCAATTTCATGATTTATTACAATTCATATATTACGGCACTAGATTTAGAGCTCCAGATACGCTGAGTATTTTAAACACTAACATCCTTATAGTTCAACAAATCTCTATGATCATTGATGTGACTACTCATTAAAAATCATCTCAAAGATGATTAACCCATTACACCATAAAACACACCTTTTCACACCTATTACTTAATTATTCCTCCACTGACAAAAACAATCTATTTAATTCTACAGCAATAATTATGAAAATATATACAAATTATTTTTCATATCCTAGTACATGTAGATGGTAGCTAAATTCAAGTGGAAAGTAAAGCAGAATGTGAATTGAGGCACATTCTGCTTTACTTTCAACCTGCTGTAAGTGGTCACCTATCTTCAAAACTAGAAACAGGCTATGGTGCAATGGGTTGACTAGTTAATGCGTAGTCACAACAAAGAGTTTGGTGGTAGCATAAAGAAAACAAAGTTAAAAATATTCAGTGTACTGACTGTTTATCTGGAGGCCAAAGATAAAATGAACATTTAATACATAATAATCATTTTATGATATGAAAGTTCCAATGCACGTCCTCAGTGCACCTGCTTGAAAAGTAAATACCCGGAAGTAATCTTCACCGATCCAATTATCTTTGTCAGTGAGAGAGTAGTGTATGCCTGACTGAAATCCTTAACTCTTTCCTCCCTAAAACTTCAAATGGACAATCCCAGTTTCCATTTTAGTCTATTCCATTTCTGACTTTTAAGGGTTGTTTTTGTCAATGTTTTGCATTATGACAAACAGTGAAGACCCAGATCAGAGGGCTCCATAAGGAGCCTCTGATCTGGGTATTTACTGTTTGCATAGGACAAGAGCACTTTTAACATGTATACTGTTTGAAAAGGACACCTATATGTGGGACTAGGGTTCAAAGGGTTAACATAATGAACCCTAGCAGCAAGTATACTCGTCCTTAATAAACTGTGTACTTCAATGAGTCCTCTGATCAGGGTATTCACTATAATGTTATTTTGCAATGTATTATAAAATACAGCCCTACATTGTCGAATATTGGCTTGACCTAACTGGAAACTGAGATTGTTAATTTAAAGTTTTGGGTCCAAGCATTAAGCAAAAACTAAAATATGACCAATCAAATGCTTGAGAACAAGTTCAGACTAAGAACAAAAGTTTTATAACCTTGAACCCTGGATACTTGAACTGCAATAGAGAAGATGTTTAACCCTTAGCCCGCCAAATAAATTATCGTCTGCTATATTTCTCGTCTGCTTCAAGTTTCAAAGTTCTTCAAAGTTGCTCAAAATTGCTGAAAATGTTGTCCGAGTGTCAAACAGCTTGGATCCGGATGAGACGCCGAGTTACTCGGCGTCTCATCCGGATCCAAGCTGTTTGCATATGGAGCTATAGTCGTGAGTGGCAGGCTAAGGGTTAAATGTAACTAATTGCAAACCCTATGCAATAAATTCAGAAAATGACAAGATTAAACTGAACACTGACCAAGACAGATCTGGCCCACAAAGTTCAATTATGTCAGAAGAAATAGAGCATTATAGGGCAAACTGCACATGTATTTCACAGTTTCAATGAGGCAAACTTTTGAATAAAGTTTAAATCAGATCCTTCAAGGGCTCAAGGAGATATGGACCGGACACAAAACAAAAGGTTCAAAATCTTGTCCTTCAATTATAGCCTTAACACCGAGTCACCATGGTTGAAAGATAGATTTTACAAATTGTTTGTACACTTTTTCATAATTCAAGGGCAAGAACTCCTGACATGTCATTTGTAAATGACAAGTATACATGGGTTGAATGCATTAAAAGTGAACTGTAGATAATGACTAGAAATTTGTTAAATGATTGACAAAAATACACGATTCATTAATATTTGAACAATTTGATCTGAACCACAATTTAAACAATATAAATATATTGTCCCTACCATAAAAGTTATATTGTGCTTTGAAATTTTTTCATCTAAATGTTTTTGTAAAATTCAGATTTCAGAATTTTTAAATTGAAGAAATCTAGATATGAGTTCCAAACAGTTTTGATCTAGATCAGATGCAACATTATGTTGTGTCTGATATGGATCCAAACTATTTGCAAATACTAGCAATTGGCAGGCAAGGTTTCAGGAAAGCGCTAAGAAATGCACTGACTAACTTTTGACATTTTAATTGTTGACTAACAGGTTTTACATCAACATTTAGTTCCAATTTCAGAAACATTGACTAGAGATTTTTTTCTATTCCTTATAACATTGCCATTGATATTTTAGATTAATAATCCTAAATGCAGTGCCAAGTTAGGCCTATACCTAAGCTTATTTAAAAAATGTTTAAGTTACAATAAAACAATCTAAAGTGAATAAATGGAAAGAAACAATTTCTCTTTTACCTTAATTAACCCATTACCGTAATGCCATAGCCTGTTTCTGGTTTTGAAGACAGGTGACCACTTAAAGCAGGTTGAAAGTAAATCAGAATGCACCTCAAGGTGCATTCTGCTTTACTTTCAGCCTGCTTTAAGCTACTATCTGCTAGGATGTTGAAATATTTCTTATGGTGCATATTCATGACTGTATAAATTTGATTTTTTTTCTTCAGTCGAGGAATAAATTAAAGGTGTAAAATGGTGTAATTATGGGGAAGTGGGTTAATGACCCTATGTATAGGGACAGACAGGTCTGAGCAAACAGTTTAGATTCTGATCAGACTGCTCCTGAGGGAGTAGTCTGATAAGACTCTACACAGTTTACCATTCAGTTTGCAGCATTTGACCAAAGTACTACAGTGGAGAAAACGTTATTCTTTCCCAATAAACGCGTTTACGCTAAAACTATTATTTCCAGTGCAAACAGTTTGGAGCCAGATCAGACGCCGGGTAACCCGGTGTCTGATCAGGCTCTTAACTGTTTGCCACCAAGATAAACATGAAATATCAGAATTATCCAAAAGTTGTGCTTTTCTATGTTTTAGTGCTTTGCGCTTGCGTACGTTTGCGTTTAAACGGGAAAGAATAACAGATTCTCCACTGTATGTGACAAAAGCAATTTGTTCAAATTTTATGATAATTACAGCAGTTACACAGGGTGTAGCAGTTATTATGATTTTTACAGTAGTTATCTTATCCTTTAGAAGCTTTTTGCTTTACTTTTGGTCTGTTTTAAGCAACCACTTATCTTAAATGAGGTAAAGGGTTAAATGACTGAAACATAATATATAGGGGACATAGATAGCTTGAATTGGCTAATAAACAACCAAACAATAGCTCTACTTAGAATACCCTAACTGCATCAAGACTTTATGTTCATTTCTTCAATTCTTCCTTCTTTTTCTCCTTTTAAAAGGCTATGATAAGATGCTATTCTTTGCCAGTAAATGACTTTCTGCTGAAACAATTATATCCCTTGAAAATTGTTTGGAGTTCAATCCAATGCAAGATAACCTGGCATTTTATAAAGCTCTAAACTGTTTGCCGCTCAGATTAAAATAAATTGCTAGAAATTAAAAATGAAAAATGTTACTTTCTATGTTTTAATGAATTGTGTTTGCATTACACTTGTGTTTACAGGAAAGCAATAATTTCTTCTCCATTGTAGCAGGAACGTAGGTACAGTAGAGAATCTGTTATTTTATTCCCGTTTAAACGCAAACGTACGCAAACGCAAAGCACTAAAACGTAGAAAAGAACAACTTTTGGACAAATTCTGATAATTTTTGTTTATCTTTGTGTCAAACAGTTTGGAGCCTGATCAGACGCCGGGTTACCCGGCGTCTGATCTGGTTCCAAACTGTTTGCACTGCAAATAATAGTTTTAGCGTAAACGCGTTTATTGGGAAAGAATAACAGATTCTCCACTGTATATACGTTCCTGATTGTAGGAGTGTCCTGCATTATTTTTGCTAGATTTATAATGCAGTTGATTTCTTTATGTTTGGACTTGTTATGATTTCAACAGTATTTCAGTCATATCGCAACATCTAGCTAATTACAGGTGGAGGAAGATACCAGAAGTCTTTAATGTACTGTAGTTTAAGGCACAAATAGGCAACTGGGCTACTAAAAACCACCAACCTTCCGCAAGCCAGCTGAAAGGCTTCCCTACATGAAAAGCTTTCTTTAGAGATCTCAATGGTAAATATTTTCATTGACTGTACACCACATGGCTGCCATAAGTTGATCATAAAACTCCTAGATTTCAAATTTTCAATTTTTCAGACGTAATTTTACTAATCATACCTTTACCCCAGAGTCTGTTTCTTGTTTTGAAGACACATGACTGCTTAAAACAGGTTGAAAATAAAGCAGAATGCACCTTAAGGCACATTCTGGTTTACTTTCAGCATGCTTTAAGCTACGATCTGCTAGGATAAAAATGCGAATACTTAGGAAAAATTCGGAGAAATGGCAGCCCTGACACCATACACATGTCATGCTAATTAGAGATCATTTTCCTTGATAAACACATGTCTGTATTATTGTTCAGCATGATTTCATTTTCCTTAAAGACCTTTGATGGTTGGAACTTCACTGATACCGTGGAGAAGACATTGTCTTACCCAGTTAACCCATTCCCCCCATAGAAGTGCCTTTTAGCGCATTCAATTTATTCCTCCACTGAATAAAGTAGTTCCAGTTTATGTAGTCTTGAATATGTTTTATAAGAAATATTTTCTATATTCTATATGATGGTAGCTTAAAGTAGTCTGAAATTAAAGCAGAATGCGCCTCAAGACATAGCCTTTAGCATAAATACGTTTAATCCATTACCCTGTATGTAATACATTTCTATTATGTAAGACGAATGACCACTTAAAGCAGGTTGAAAGTAAAGCAGAATGCGCCTAAAGGCACATTCTGCTTTACTTTCAGCCGGCTTTAAGCTACCATCTACTAAAATATAGAAAAAATATGTAATGATTCATATTTATTACTGTATAAATTTGAGGCGGATGAATAAATCAAAGTTGTAAAAAGGCATATTTATGGGGTAATGGGTAAATGGGATAGAATAACATCTTCTCCACTGTTGTTGTTGTTGTTTCTGTATCAACTGGAGTACATTTGCACTTGCCCATCTATTGTTGAGGTGTAGAGCTATTAAAAAAGACAAATAACATGGGGATGAAATATCAATTGTTATAAACCCATGATTGCTGAGGTCTTAAGAGTATAAAACGGTGGTGATATGTCAACTTATATAAATCCGTGATTGTAAAGTTCTTAAGGGTATCAAATGGTGGTGAAATATTATATTTTATATACCAATGGGTGTTCAGTTCTTAAGGGTATCAAATGATGGTGAAATGTCAAATTTGATAAACCCATGATTGTTAAGTACTTAAGGGTAATGATTGTTAAGTTCTTAAGGGTATCAAATGGTGGTGAAATGTCAACTTTTATAAACCAATGATTGTTAAGTACTTAAGGGTATCAAATGATGGTGAAATATTATATTTCATAAACCAATCGGTGTTTAGTTCTTATGGGTATCAAATGTTGGTGAAATGTCAACTTTTATAAACCCATGACTGTCAACTTCTTAAGGGTATCAAATGGTGGTGAAATGTTAAATTTGATAAAACCACTGTAATAGTGAAGTTCTAAAGGGTAATGAATTAAAAGTCACATTTTAAATCCATTCTAGATGTGAAATTACGAATATCAATAATGGTCATGGAAAAATGTTTTTCTTTAGTTTGGATTTCTAAAGCAATCGTTTTTAAAGCTATCAACATTAAGATAAATCACCAAAACTTTGGTAGTACAATGGGGGCAGACTTTACAGTATTGAACCTTATTAAATTAAATTGATAATCGCAAGCGAATTGCCATCGAATCGCGCGCTTCAAAAAACAAATCCTACGTTTATATATTTTTACGCGAATTTTCCGAAGCGGTTGTGACAAAAATGGAATCGAAAAAAATAACGGAGGCATATTTGCAAACATTTGTGAGATACACCATTCAAGAAAACTTACCCGATGGTAAAGTTAGTACTTTGAATCGCAAGCGAATTGCCAATCGAATTGCCATCGAATTGCAAGTGAATCGCAAAAATTGTTAATTTAATAAGATTCATTACTGTACCTATTTACTCATAAATATGCCTATAATTTACTCCGCCACTGAAGAAAATCATTCCACTTTTTACAGTAATGAATATAAACCAAAAGAAGTATCTCCGATATCCTTGCAGATGCAGCTTTAAACAGCATAAAAATTGATGAGTATGCTTAACCTTGTGTCATATCATGGTGTTAGGCATGGCAGGACATTCAGCATAGTCTGAGTCGCAAAAAGTTTGTAATATTTACTGCACAAACAAAACAGTAAGGCACATTCTCACAGCACAAACCTTCAAGAGAATTTTGCTTTATGTGGTCACTGTTCTTCAAAACATATAGGTAAAGAAGGCAAATTCTCTTAAATTGGTATTATATATGAAATTTAGATAAAATTCCCCCCTGATTTTCAATTCCTAGAATAGACAGTGGATGAAAAATGAAAGTAAAGCAGAAACCTCCCTGAGGAGTTTTGCGGCTTTACTTTCAACTTGTTTTAACCCATTACCCAATAGCCTATTTCTAGTTTTAAAGAAAGATGATCACTTAAAGCAGGTTGAAAGTAAAGCAGAATGCGCCTTAAGGCGCATTCTGCTTTACTTTCAGCCTGCTTTAAGCTATTATCTGCCAGTATAAAGACAATATTTCTTATGAGACATATTCATGAGTGTATAAATTTGACCTATTTTCTTCAGTAGAGAAAAATTAAAGGCGTAAAAAGGCGTATTTATGGGGTAATGGGTTAAGTTGCCACCTGTATGAAATACAGTCTTAGAAAAAAAAAAAAAGGTTAGCACATACTATTCTGTTATACAGTGTTCCCTCTCTACAACAGCCCTCTCTACAATGACTCCCTCCTTACAACAACCCTTACCACAGTTCCCTAAATTGGAAAATTATGTCTAACGTATTTACTGAGCAATATTGTCTGCTTAAAATTTTCACCTGCTGTTTTTCTCAAAATGACAAAATTGATATTTACAGAAAAAAGAGAGAAGAGTAACAAACATCTTAAATCAAGATCAGACGCCGCGTTAGGCGGCGTCTGATCTGGATTTAAGCTGTTTGTAAATGTAAGCCAATTTCCCTCTCTATAACCACTCCCTCCGAACAATGCACCCATTTTTGTCTCCCATTTGGTGTCGCTGTAGAGAGGGAGCACTGTATATACAAAAGTACATGTATGTGTACCTGTGGCGTGAGCGGGTGAAAGGCAACGTCTGACACTACATCTGTATATCCTCCGAGCTTCTGCAGATACGTGCCTGATCTCATATCATAGATATATGTCTGCAATAAAAAGAAGCACAAAATAGTACTTGTTTATAGAAATATATAACAAGGGCCACTATGGCCCTAAATCGCTCACCTGGTACACCATGGCAAACTTGACCTAAAGTGACCTAGATTATGACTGGACATGACCCACAATCAACCTTTAGAGTGTAAACAAGATTTTCCTATGATTTGACCTAGTGACCTAGTTTTTGACTTGACATGACCCATATTCAAACTTGACCTATAATCAATGAGACAAACATTCTGACCAAGTTTCATCAAGATCCAATGAGATTTGTAGCCTCTAGAGTGTTAACAAGATTTTTCTATGATTTAACCTAGTGACCTAGTTTTTGACCGGACATAACCCATATTAGAACTTGACCTAGATATCAATAAGACAAACATTCTGACCAAGTTTCATCAAGATCCAATGAGATTTGTAGCCTCTAGAGTGTTAACAAGGTTTTTCTATGATTTGACCTAGTGACCTAGTTTTTGACCGGACATAACCCATATTCAAACTCGACCTAGATATCAATGAGACAAACATTCTTACCATGTTTCATAAAGATCCAATGAGATGTGTAGCCTCTAGAGTGTTAACAAGGTTTTTTTATGATTTGACCTAGTGACCTAGATTTTGACCGAACATGACCCACATTCGAACTCGACCTAGATATCAATGAGACAAACATCCTGACCAAGTTTCATTAAGATCCAATGAGATTTGTAGCCTCTAGAGTGTTAACAAGGTTTTTCTATGGTTTGACCTAGTGACCTAGTTTTTGACCCAACATAACCCACATTCGTACTTGACCTAGATTTCTACTAGACAAACATTGTGTTCAAGTTTCATGAAGATCCAATGAGATTTGTAGCCGGTAGAGTGTTAACGAACAATTGTGAACAGACAGACGGACGGACGTTCTCACAGTTGGACATTTGTTGGGTATTTTTTTTGTTTAAAAATACCCAACAGTACACTAAAATACCCAACAATAACAATAGGGCAATCACATAATGAATGGAATCTATTGTTCTCCCTACCCAACAAAGGACCTTTCGTGCGCTCGGACGGACAGACGACGGACATCCAGCGATCCTAAAAGCTCACCTTGGCACTTCGTGCCAGGTGAGCTAAAAACATAGAACTCTTGTATTAAATATTTTATGGCGTTGCGGAGATCCTGAAATCAAATAGGTTGAAATGGCTTGGCCATGTAGAGAGAAGCTCTAGCTGGATCTCTCAAATCAGATGTCTGAACATCCCAACACAGCGGGGTCCAGGTAGACCAAAGCTATCTTGGGAGGACCTTGTAAAACGAGACCGTGAAGCCCTAGGGTTGGAAAACATCAACCCACAAAACCGCCAAGCTTGGAGACGGAGACTTCGTTCCAGACTGGACAGCCAGGCCTCACCCTTATAAGAAGGATTAATCAATGGCCTGGTTAAACTAAACTGGATGATGATGATCACGATTTTCAAAATCAATGCCATCCTTGTAGGTTTTAGAGTTTTAATCTTTAAAACTGAACTAAATGATCCTTCAAATAAAATGATAATCCAAAGCTTAAATTTGTTGAAATTTAAGCTTAAGTAAAGCTTGTCTTAAGCAGTCATTTATCTAGCAGACCCCTGAAATTTCAAATGGACAACTCCAAATCCAAATTAAGTCTAGTCCTTTATTTACTAATTAGGGATCATTTTTGCTATATAATGCAAGATGAAAAACAGTGCAGACCCTGCTCTTTACAGCTTATAAAACACACAAGCAACAATCTTACACATTTATCCTCGGAGCCTGTCACTAGATATCTTCCACAGGGACTGAAGGCAAGGCCACAGGGATGAACACGATTCAGATGACCCTCATACCGCCTTACACATCTGTATACAAAATTCACAAGATTTCACTTTAAAACTCTTTGTAAAACTGCACATTTTTTTATTAAACCCAGGGCACATGCTTACAAAGCATTTGAGTTGAGTCTGCTTAAAATCTGACCAATCAAAAGCTTGAAAACAATCTTAAACTCCTCTCAGATACTTATACCTGTATACAATCTTGATACAGTACTTATACGAGGGGTGTTTCATAATTAATGCAACTCTATTAATAACTTGGATATAATAATTGTAATATGCATGTGTGATATATTGTTGGAAAGAACCATTTCTCACCTACAAGATGGTATAATGCACTATTAGATCACATTACGGGATAAATCACAATACTTATCTAAATGACCCCTCCTCAAGGGCACTAGAACATAGCACTTTTCAAACTTTACTTATTGACCTAATTACTTTTTTAAAAGTAAAATTTCTATACTTTGTTTTTGAAATATATCAGTTTATGTCTGCATTTTAATATAAATAAGATCTCATTACAATTAAAAGGCTCAGCTGTTTTAAATCTCATTTTTTAAAAAATAAAATTTTCTGATTTTGCTAATGAAAAAAGTTGACATGAATTTTCGAACGAAATGGAATCTTTCTAGATTCGTATATCTATAATTTGATTTTAAAACAAGAGCAACTGCTTTAATTACTTCAATTATAGCATGGTTTGATATAACAAAAATGTGTTCTAGGTTTCAACAAAACCTCTTGGACATAACAGTAGTGTCTTTTTTATGATTATTTTTAGTAAGAGTTAAATTTAACCTATATTTTTATCATTTTGTGCAATAATATAATTCTAAATGGCGTAATGTGTGTATAATTGTCTAAATTAATCTGACTAAAAGTTTCATAAACTTATTTCAAATAATAAAACTGTCATGGTAATTACAGTATCAAATTTGTTCAAAATATTACCTAAAAAATACACAAAAACGGTCCAGTGCCCTTGACTTGGGGTCATTTAGGCTCTTGGTGTAACTTGTCTTGTCATATGATCTTACTGTGCATTATACCATGTTGTAGGCGAAAAATGACTCCTTCGAATGATGTATCACACATGCATGTTGCACTTATATTATTAAAGTTGTTGATCTAGTTGCATTAATTATGAAACACCCCTCGTAGATAACATTCAGGGTGCTGTGGTTTCAGACAAGAATATTGTTGTTGAAGTTTCCATATAAAAATACATTTTTTTAGCTCCTATGACCTAGATATGAACTCGAAACTCAAACTATTTTTGAACAATTTTCAGGCGCATTCTGCTTTACTTTCAGTCTGCAGCTTACATCTGCTAAAATATAGAAAATATTTTTATCATAGATATTTAAGACTGTATAAATTGCAACTATTTTCTTCAGCTGAGGAATAAATTAAAGGCATAAAAAGGCATATTTATAGGGTAATGGGTTAAAATTCATTTTGTGAATCAAAAGGGGCAACCGATTGTTATTTACTGTTACCTGTTAGTTCTGAGGTCCCATAGTTTGATACAATCCCCTGCAGCTTTTTGTAAAGTGCAAGGGGCAACTGATTGTCATTTACTGTTACCTGTTAGTTCTGAGGTCCCATAGTTTGATACAATCCCCTGCAGCTGCAGTAGCAAAGAGATCATAGGCAGTGGAGGGGTGGGAAACATACTTAGAACCCTGAAATGGTAAGTAATATGATAACAGTCGAGGAAACATTATTCTTTCCCCATTTAATCCTTTACCCTATAGTATGTTTCTAGTTTTGAAGACAGGTGATTACTTAAAGCAGGTTGAAAGTAAAGCAGAAAGCACCTTAAATCAATTTTTTTAGTTTTGAAAACAGGTGACCACTTAAAGCAGGTTGACAGTAAAGGCACATTCTGCTTTACTTTTAGCCTGCTTTAAGCTATCATCAGTTCTGCTAGAAATGAGAAAATATTTCTTAACGTATATTTTCATGACTGTTTGAATTGAAACTATTTTTTTCAGTGGAGGAATAAATAAATTGTGCTGAAAGGTGCTTCTATGGGGGAAAGTGTTAAATGCAAACTGATTGCAATAAAAAGGGAGAAAATGACAAATGTTTGACAATGTTGTTTTATTTTAATCTGAGTGATAAATAGTTTAGAACCTGACCAGATGTCATGTGGGGTTATACGACATATGATCTGACTCAATACTGTTTGCAATAGACATATGAATTTCAGAATAAACAGAGCATATTGGGAAAGAATAATGTCTTCTCCACTGTAAAAAAATTATGATTTTGAAAACTTAATATCAAAATAAAATCAATGGAAAATACAAGATTTTGGTTTTCACATTTAATAAATAGATCTCTTTTGATTTATACTTATGTTATTTCCTGCTAGATGTGACCTATTTGCCACTCAGCATCTCATTTGAATCCAAACTTTTTGCAACAGATATCAAAAGTTCATGTGTAAAAAGTAAGAAACAAAATTGCATCTCGTTTTGAGTAGTTTTAACTCTTTCAACATTTAGTAACTCTTGCGGTTTATTAAGTTCACTTGTGGATCTTTTTAGTAACCAAAACATGAACCAGTTTACTTGGAATTCTGGTCAGTTTAATAAATACTGTTCTAAATTAGCAACCAGTGTAGAGATCGATCAGAGTGCTCCTATAGGACCCCTCTGATCTGGGTCTACAGTGTTTGCAAATGTAATGAGTATATTTTAAACAGGTCCATGGTATTGAAAGAGTTAACCCATTAACCCATAGCCTGTTTCTAGTTTTGGAGACAAATGGCCATTTAAAGCAGGTTGAAAGTAAAGCAGAATGTACCTTAAGGTGCATTTTGCTTTATTTTCAGCCTGCTTTAAGCTACCATCTGGTAGAATATATAAAATATTTCTTATGATACATGTTCATAACTGTATAAAAAAGAACTATTTTCTTTATCGGAGAAATAAATTAATTAAAGGTGTAAAAAGGCGTATTTATAGGGTAATAGGTTAATAGCAGAATTTCACAGAAACAAAATATTACTTACTTCGTTCTGGTGAATAGCATGGACTGGCCGAGAGTGTACGTCTTTCATGTGCCGCACCTTCTGTCCAATATTCATATCAAAAACATCTAAAGACTTGTTGCTTCCAGCACATATGGCAATATCTACATTAAGTGTTAAGGTGTCATTATGAAAAACTACAAAATTGCTGTTTTTAAGTCATTTTTTTCAGATTTTAATAGCTGAAAGTCTCTTCTACAAATTAGTAAATTTTCATTACCAAATGATATGCTATTTGACCAAGAACCGATACCTCATAAAACACCCCGTAGTCCAGTCAAATGACTAGATCACAGGCATGCTCCTGTTAAAATCATTATAAGTACATGATTGGAATGTTTTATTGTGGGAAGTGCTCATGAAATCCTGCTTATAAAAGCTGTATCTTATATATGGTTGAAATAAAAAGGGTCTGTGCTAAACCTTGTAGGTAATCACAACCAGCCAGACAGTCAAACAGACTTTTTCCACACTTATTTGAAAGATGCAGCATTTTCTAACATGCATAACTTTCACAGTTGGAGATGGATTTTCATGCTGTTTAAAGCGACTCGCAACCGGATGGTGTACTTGTCAAAATAAAATAAAATACTCAAATAAAAGCAAATTTGTGGCATTATTTGGCTTCTGACATTAAAAAAATATGATCAGTCCAAAAAAAGTCTCAAGAATCGTCACCGAATCTTAGATTTTTAGATATTTTCCATCGTTTTTCTATACCGACTAGTAGACGGTATAGTTGTTGCTGTTGCTTCTCTACACGGGCTCAGACATAAACACGAGCCGAATTACGAAGTTGTATGCACTTTCGACCGCAACACATTGAAATACGTTAAATCGATCCGAGATAAACGGATAGTTCCGTGGTCCATTGGTCTAAGCGGTTTCCCCTATTTTGCCTTCTGTCCGCCAATGCCGGGCCATGGGTTCGAATCCCACCAGAGACCAATATTTTTTTTTATTGAAATTCATTTTTTTTAAACAGAATTTCTTATCCTAAACTAATTCTTTACCATTTATATAAGCGTTTGACACATATTTACAAATTACTATTTTTAATGCACCATCTGGTTGCGAGTCGCTTTAAAGCAGATGAAAGGATATTATCTTCTTGAGAGGTCTGTGTCTCAGATTTTTGATATGTTGTTCCAACTGTTCAAAACAAAGCATTACATTATAGAATGTCAACTTTAAACGGTAAAACAACTTACATAAATGACATAATAAAATTAAAGTTTGAAGGCGTATATCAAAAATCTGAGACACAAAAAATCCTAGAGTACTGAGCTCAAGAGCTTTTTAAGTTGAGTTAACATGCCAAATAATAAATCTCTATCACATGTAGTTATAAAGTTACGGCCAAGGTTAAAGCTGTGTACAGACAGACAAACAGACAGAAAGAAACGACAAAACAATTATGGCCCCAGAAAAGTTGTGTGGGCCATAAAAACATTGTACATGTATTTAGAGTTATAAATGAAAGACCAGGAAAACCACATGTCTTAACTCTTTCAACACCATGGACCTATTTAAAATATACTCAATACATTTGCAAAGAGTATAGACCAAGATCAGAGGGCTCCTATAGGAGCCCTCTAATTAAGTTCTACATTGTTTGCTAATTTAGAGCAATATTTATTTAACTACCAAGAATTCCAAGTAGACTGGTTCATGTTTTGGTAACATTAACCATCCACAAGAAAATCTATTTACCCAAAAGAGTTACTTAGTGTTGAAAGAGTTAAAAACTACATACATGCATCATCTTTTGAATAACATTTGACAGTTACCACATTTAACCATTGAGTAACATATCAAAGGATACAAGAATAGAAGCTGTTTATGGCCGACATCGCTGAAACCACCTGAGAATCTACAGACCAAGACTGAACCATCTTGTATCTACTGTGGTTTAAATATCTGAAAGAACAAGTGTAAATTCAGTTGCAACTTTCCAACTTATATATTGATTCAGACATATTCATGGCAGAGTTCAAGATAAAAGGGAGTAAACCTCAGTTTGTCAACATTTTCGCATTCATGCCTGCACTTAACCATATGGTGTCACTACTCATCAGAATCGTCTCTTCGAGACGATTCTAATGAGTAGTCACACCATAGGGTTTGGAGCAGATATAAAGATTCTAATTTTTGAAATACTTCCAGTATCTAGGGCCCTGCATCATCACCAGAGACCAGCTATTGCAACTGTGAGTTGTCTAATGATATCAGTTTGTAAATTCCAAAAATACTTAACAGGCAATTCATTTATATATATTAGAATGGAGTACACATACAATTTGAATGGAGTACACATAAAACCTCAATTTTGAATTCTAAATCTATCTCAGTGACAACAGGGCTGCCATAAGTTAGCATGAAAAATCCTAAGATTTCCAAAGTTGCATTTTTCAAGTGCGATTTTACGAATCGTTCCTTTACCCCATAGTCTGTTTCTTGTTTTATTGACAAGCGACTTCTTAAAGCAGGCTGTAAGTAAAGCAGAATGCACCTTAAGGCGCATTCTGCTTTACTTTCAGCCTGCTTTAAGCAACATGTACTGGGAAAAAAATCCGGAGATTTAGGAAAAATCCGGAGAAATGGCAGCCCTGTGACAAACATGTTACACTGGATTATCCAGCATCTGATTAGACTCCAAACTGTCTTCATTAGACATGAAGATTTTAGCATGTTTATCTGTATTCCCCACTATACATCAATGCAACTACTTATAAGAACCATAAATAAATAAAACATTGTGCATTTTATGCTGATTTCTATTTTATCCTTTACTCCATAGCCTATATTTAGTTTTGGAGATAATTAATTTCTAAATCAGATTGAAAGTAAAGCAATCTGTGTCTTAAGTGCATTTTGCTTAATTTTCAACCTGTTTTAAGCTACCAACTGCTAAGATACAGTAACAGTAAAATTTCCTTTATGTTGAAAATTCATCACTGAATATAATTGAACTTATTTTCTTCAGTTGAGGAATAATTAAATGTCTTAAATAAAATTTGAATCTATGACATAAAAAAAATAAATCAGTCATTCCATCCACACCAACTTACCTTTTTATATCATTTTTAGTTAAATCCACATAATATTTATATAGGTACATGTTGTTCCCTGAACACAAAAGTATAAATTTGTCCATAAAATAAAACTGAGCACAGCGCACCTCCCTGGTGAATGCCTTGTTGTCCTGAAAAAGAGGGGAAAAAATGTATTTCAGTTTAAGGGCCTCAAGTTTATAGTTAACCCATTACACCATGACTTGTTTCTGGATTTACAGAGAGGTGTCAACTTTCTGCACATTCTGCTTTACTTTTGTCCTACTTTAAGCTACCTTCTGCAAGGATATAGAAAGTATTTCTTATGGTACATATTCATGACTTTGAAAGGTGCAAGTATTTTCTTTGGTGGAGGAAGAAATTAAAGGGTAGAAAGGTGTATATGTTAAAACAGTGTAGACCTGTACTGACCATTACTTTGCTTAAAATATTGGAATAGGTGGTAAATGGAATCATGCTAACTCTGACAACTTTAGATTGTTAGATTTACTCTTCTAGCTCCTGGTTTTTAAAAAATACAAGAGCCCCATGGGGCATATTTCGCTCACCTAAAAAAAATAGCTGAAAAAATGGCGATAATAATTTAGGTCCAGGACTGACCTAGATATGCAACAGACCAGAACAATTTGAACAAATTATGTAAAGTATATTTAAAAGTGTCACCATACCGAATATAAAAGCTCTGGCCATATTAGTGTCAGAGAAGAAGATGTTTGAAATTTTCACTATATAACTCTATGTAAAACTGTGACCCCCGGGGCTGGGCCAATTTTGACCCCAGGGGCATAATTTGAACAAACTTGATAGAGGACTTGTAGGCGATGGTATGTGCCAAATATCTAAGCTCTGGCCCTTGTAGTTTCAGACAAGAAGATTTTTTAAGTTTTCAATGAAAAAAATCTATTTTTAGCTCCTGTGACCTAGTTATGCAACCGACCAGAACCATTTGAACAATTTTCTTATAGGACATCTAGAAGTGTCACCATACCAAATATCAAAGCTCTGGCCATATTAGTTTCAGAGAAGAAGACGTTTGAAAATTTCACTATATAACTCTATGTAAAACTGTGACCCCCAGGGCGGGGCCAATTTCGACCCCAGGGGCATTATTTGAACAAACTAGATAGAGGACCTGTAGGCGATGCTATGTGCCAAATATCTAAGCTCTGGCCCGTGTAGTTTCAGACAAGAAGATTTTTTAAGTTTTCAATGAAAAAAATCTATTTTTAGCTCCTGTGACCTAGTTATGCAATTGACCAGAACCATTTGAACAATTTTCTTATAGGACATCTAGAAGTGTCACCATGCCAAATATCAATGCTCTGGCCACATTAGTTTCAGAGAAGAAGACGTTTGAAAATTTCACTATATAACTCTATGTAAATCTGTGACCCCCGGGGCGGGTCCAATTTTGACCCCAGGGGCATAATTTGAACAAACTTGATAGAGGACCTGTAGATGATGCTATGTGCCAAATATGTAAGCTCTGGCCCTTCCAGTTTTTGACAAGAAGATTTTTTAAGATTTCCTTATTTTTTCACTTTGGTTGCCATGGCAACCAGAGTTCTGCATTGTTTTTAGTTCTTTGAACAAATTTGAAAGAGCTTGACCCAAGGAACATTTCTGTAAAGTTTGGTTGAATTCTGTCAAGCGGTATAGGAGGAGATGTCATTTGAAGCAATTGTTAACAACGACGGACGACTAACAACTAACGACGGACGACGACGGACACAGGGCCATCCCAATAGCTCACCTTGAGCCTTTGGCTCAGGTGAGCTAATAACAAATGAAGACCTACTTTAACCATTTTACTTTCAGCCTGCTTTAAAGCGACTTGCAACCAGATGGTGCATTAAAAATAGTAATTTGTAAATATGTGTCAAACGCTTATATAAATGGTAAAGAATTAGTTTAGGATAAGAAATTCTGTTTAAAAAAATGTATTTCAATAAAAAAAAATATTGGTCTCTGGTGGGATTCGAACCCGGGGCCCCCGGCATTGGCGGACAGAAGGCAAAATAGGGGAAACCGCTTAGACCAATGGACCACGGAACTATCCGTTTATCTCGGATTGATTTAACGTATTTCAATGTGTATCGATCGAAAGTGCATACAACTTCGTAATTCGGCTCGTGTTTATGTCTGAGCCCGTGTAGAGAAGCAACAACAACAACTATACCGTCTACTAGTCGGTATAGAAAAACGATGGAAAATATCTAAAAATCTAAGATTCGGTGACGATTCTTGAGACTTTTTTTGGACTGATCATATTTTTTTAATGTCAGAAGCCAAATAATGCCCCAAATTTGCTTTTATTTGAGTATTTTATTTTATTTTGACAAGTACACCATCCGGTTGCGAGTCCCTTTAAGCTACCAACTGTTTGAAAATGTAAAAAGTACTTCTTACGTACATATTCATGACCGTATAAAGGGGAACCATTTTCTTCAGTGAAGGACTAAATTAAAGGCGTAAAAAGGTGTATTTATGGAGTACTGGGTTACAATATACGAATAGGTACCTCAACATTAAAGTCATCTGGACAACTGGAGAAGTTATGTTGGCACTTATCAAAGACTATAACAGGATCTGGATGACCTTTGACCCATAATGCACCTGTCCTATCATCCGATGCTGTTAACAGACGAGTTCCACAGTGACTCCAGTTAACACCCGTCACAATATGGTTATGACCTGCAAAACAAGAAATACAGTAAAGCCTCTCTAATACAACCACTAAATTGTGTTAATAATTTACTGTTAAACGACAAGTGAATGCATAAAGCAAGGTGACAGTAAAATAGAAAGCTCCTTTAGGAGCTTTCTGTTTTACTGTCATCTTGCTTTATGCTGTCACCTGTTATTTAAACAACAATTTAGTCTTCATTTAGGTCACAATAGAGAGGTTTTACTGCATAAAATTCATATATTTTCTTATCATTTTAATATGTAATTACAATGCACATAAAGATTATGAAACATGAAAATTATGCAACATAACATATCTTATTTCACTTCACAACGGTCAATGGTTTTTATGGGCTTTATAAATAAATATAACATTAATAATAATTTGTTGGCAATGTGATTTTGAAACTGAATTTTTGCAAGATTTAGCAGAGAGGTCTACAAATCCCTATCAATTTCTCAAGAATTTCAGGTAGTAATTTACTGCTATTAAAATTAAATTAAATAAAACTGAGTGCTTATGTGCAGAAAATGGTCATGGACAATCTGGGAAAATGAGCAAACCTTTAACCTGATAGAATTGATCATACCTGTATATGATGTGGCTTTCTGACTCAATGGTAGGTTGAACACGAGGGCCGATTTGTTGGCAAGAGCACAGGCAAGAGCACGACCATCACCTACAACAAGGCATAGTAGGGTATTAAAGATACAACACAACTTTATGGGATGATATACATTAACCCTTTAATCCTTAGACATCATGCGTTTTTCTTGTCGAAGACAATTTGATTCGTTTATTAACGTCCGTTTCTGCCATCTATGGGCTAATTGGACGCCCCAGAGAGAGGGAAGCGAATACAGAGAACCCGGGCACGATGGCCTACTCTTATTATTGAAAGAGTTCTTTGGTTCTTTTAGATGTCAAGTGTAAAGCACTCATACATCGGACCTCGGTTTATAAAGTCTCATCCGAAGGACTATAGGTCCGGCGGGGATTGAAGTCGTAACCCCTAACGTCATTTGGTTGAAACGATTGAACCAATAATTAATGATCAGAAATCTTGGTCAATGACCGCTTGCTTGAAGTATAGCACGCTCATTGGCCAATAGACAGAAATGAACTAGAGGTCAGAGACCACCAAAACATTTTCCATAGACCTCCATTATAACGTTCAAAGCTGTGCTGACCAAATTTGAACAGACATTTTAAGCACAGAATTATACATTGGGCCAACTTGTGTATACATGTAATTCCTGTATTAAGTTTATATATAATGAATACTGTTCACTCCCAAAATAACTATTTTCTATACCCTAGTAGATGGTAGCTTAGAGCAAGTTGAAAGAAGAGCAGAATGTGCCTTAAGGAACATTCAGCTTTACTTTTAACCTGTCTTCAAAAGTAGAAATAGGCTATGGGGTAAAGGATTAAAGCATGTCCTGCACTCAAATAAAAGGTAAACACTATAATTTGATGTTAATTGACATACCAGAAATAGACATTTGATTTACAGCTATGGGGCGTTCAGCAACATCGACTTTCCTGATAGAGTTTGTGGGGGGACCACTGTGTATAGGATATTCCTTTGGTTTCCTAGCAACAAAAACAAATGAAAATAAATAAAATAAATACAAATAGCAATTTGGTTTTAAAACAAAATCTCTCTCTCTCTCTCTCTGTTTGCTGAAAGACTTCATTATTGGTATACAAGGGTAATCAAAAGTTGAGAGCCCAAAGGCCTTGTGATCTAATGACTCCAAACTGTGATCTAATGCATGAAATTACACAGCTTCAAATTTATCATTTCTAAATGTGGCTCCTCCTCAGAGTATACACTGTTTGTCAATGTCCTCATGAGAAGACACTCCGCTTGAATGAACTTCAAACTGTGATCAAATGAATGATAATGCACAGCTACAAATTTACTCATTTGATGTTGTACTTACTGTGATCTAGATGTGCTTGTTGTACTAGGTCTACTGGAAGATTTCTGTTTGGAAAAGCTGGTTTTTGGTTTAAACATTGTCATTCTAAGGAAAGTAGAAAAAAAAGAACATAAATATGCCAAATGATAAGAACTGGGGCCCGTTTCATAAAACTTTGTACGACAAAAACGATCGTAAGTCAAAACTTTAAAATACATTTAATTTCTGATTTCTCTATCTAATCCTGTCTTGTGACATCTCTTTGGAACTGTCTTTTCAAGACGGTTCCAAACAGATGTCACAAGACAGGATTAGATGGAGAAATAAATACTAATTGAGATTTTTATAATCTGACTTACGATAACATTTGTCGTACGAAGTTTTATGAAACGGGCCCCTGATCTTTACACACTATTAACTTAAAACCCCATAGCCTGTTTCTAGTATTGAAGATAGGTGACCATTTAAAGCAAGATAAAAGTACTTTCATCCTGATATAACAATGCTATCATCAGTTTGCTAGAGTACAGAATTCCTTAAGGCACATTTTGCTCAACTTACATCATGCTTAAAGTGGTTATTTGCCTTCAAAACTAGCTAGAGGCTATGGAATAAAGGGTTTAAACCAAGTGCCATGTTTAGAAATAACAGTATTTATACAAGAAAAATGTATGATGCCATAAATGATATACATGTGTCTGTTCCTTACACTTATGTTTCAAGAAGATTATTTCTACCTGCTGCCTACAATGGCAACCATTTCTTTATGGATAACAATGTTTTGAAGAAAAACTCAAAATGATGTCTGAGTAATTATGCTTTAACCCTTTGAACCCTAGTCCCGCTTACAGGCGTCCTTTTCAAACAGTGTACAAGTAAATAGTACACTTGTCCTGTGCAAACAGTGAAGACCCAGATCAGAGGGCTCCGAAAGGAGCCCTCTGATCAGGGTCTTCACTGTTTGTCATAATGCCAAACATTGACAAAAACAACCCTTAAAAGTCAGAAATGGACTAAACTAAAATGGAAACTGGGATTTTCCATTTAAAGTTTCAGGGAGGAAAGAGTTAAGACACAACAAAAAATTCTCAGCCCACAATAGCACACAACATGGAACCACTCGGCATCATTTTCTGAAGTAACTGATGAAATATAAACAGTGTAGATGTTGATTAGAAACAGTTTTTTTCTCCAAATGTTACAGCTGTTCAAGTTTGCAATGTCTGTAGGTCAATGGCTTTCATCTCAGTTGCAACATACCTTGGAGCATCTGTGTAACCTGATGACTTTATCTTAGACTTGAATGTTAACGGCTGTTTGTCCAGAACTTTCCCTTTCTGAGGAGTTGTAACAAAGTCTGAAAAAATAAACAACTAATGTGTATAGTTTAGTTATAGTGGAAAAAAATGTTAATCTTTCCTGTTTAAACGAAACTAAATGCAACAACAAAGCGATAAAATGGAAAAAATGACACCTCTGTGAAAATTCTGATGATTTATTTTTTATCTGAGTGGCAAACAGTTTGGATCCTGATCCGTGTCTGGCTTCAAAATCTTTTCAATAGAATTGACTACTTTTAGCACAAACCAATTCATTTGGAAAGAAAAACCTTTTCTCCACTGTTTTGAGACAAAATTTTAATGGCAAATAGAAGGACAAAGATGGGAGCAAATATAATCATTATAATTATACTCAATTTATATAACTTGCTCTTTTCAAACAGAAGTTGTGCGTAGTAGTCCAGTGGTAACACGTTGGACTACGGTACCAGGGGTCGTGAGTTTGATGCCCCGCCGGACCAGCGGTCTGACTAGGGGATTTTCTCTGAATTCCCGATGATGTACAGGAATGTTCTTGAGCAAGACATGTACTGCGAATTGCTCCTCTCCATCCAGGGGTTAAAATGGGTACCTGTGAAGAGTCTGAGTGGTACTGTGGCTGCCTATGCGCCATATTCAAGCAGTGCTCAATATTGTAGGCAAGATGGCTAAATGATCAGGGGAGTGAATGTACAGTCGGCTGAGCGGTCATTTGGATTGAAAGTAGACTATGGTACTTATTTTATTTTTACTAAACATTTATACAGATTTCAAGATGATCATACCTCTAGTTTTTTTCTCTCCGGAATCCTTTTTCCTTGGAGTGAGTTCAGACTTCAGTGGAGAATCTTCATATAAACTTTCCCTGAAAGAAAACCATAAATATTAATTTCAACCTTTAAAAATTGTTTGCAAAACCCAATCATGTCGCAATTCACAGGTATCCGTCAAAACGGCATCTGATCTGAATTCAAGCTGTTTGCAAATGTAAGTAAAGTCTTAAATTTTCCTCCCTAAAACAACTCCCTCAGAACAATGTACACACTATTTTTCTTCCATTGGGTGCACTGTAGTACATACTGCTGAAAAGAAGGCTGAAAAATGAGGCTGTAAAGAAACGCATTGATGCGAAAAGGCAAAAGCGCCAGTGCGGGAAAGACAGAGAGAGCACATCTTCCTCCAAGTCATCCTGTTCAGCGGATCTCCTCTGTCCGCACAGCAAAAGATTCTTTAAGGCAAGGATTGGCCTGACTAGACATCTCCGAACACATTCCTTCTAACTGTGATAAGGAGTAGTTGTGGTCATCTTCGATTACGAAGGATGAACATTATTAATACAACATCCAGAAGAATATGGGTCAAGTAATTCAACAATGCCCACTGACTGAAAAAGACTTTTCTTCTTATTGTTCATGAAACAAAATACAGTAAAACTTGTACAACAGCTACTCAAAAGAACATCATTTTTTGGCTGTTTGGGCACCTCTCTTTCTTAACTCACTCACCCCTGACATTTCAAATGGAAAATTCCAATTTAAAAATAAGTCAAGTCCATTTTTGACTATTTAGGGTTAAATTTTACAAAATATTTCAAAACCACAACGAGTGTAGACCCTGAATGACAAAGAGTGTGGACCCTGATCAGAGGGCTCCTTTAGGAGCCCTCTGATCAGGGTCTACACTGTTTGCATAGGACAAGTGTAATCATCATAGGTACATTGTTTGTAAATGACAAGTATACTTGTTGCTAGGGTTGAATAACTTGAATGTGTTAACACCAATTATTCATCATATTCTAAATTATGTGGCACAAACAAATATTCAAAATATTCATATTGATTTACTTTGACAAGACTGTGAGTTCCTGGCTACCAGATGTACTGGTCCGAGATGTGTCTAATCTGGAGAATTCATTTTGGAGGTTTATGATGCCCGAGGCTGAAGACAACGATGATCTAGGTGTAGGCCTGTCTTTATCTTTGTCTTTATGACTAGCATGTTTCCATTGTAAGATATGAACCACATTCTGAAAGGGGCTGCCAACAATACACCATAGCTGAAATATAATAAATAAAATGTAAATACAGTGCTCCCTCTCTACAATGACACCAAATGGGAGACAAAAAATGTGTGCGTTGTTCGGAGGGAGTCGTTATAGGGAGGGGTTTTGGCTTACTTTAGCAAACAGCTTGAATCCAAAGTGGCGTCTGATCTGGATTCAAGCTGTTTGTCACTCTGCATTCATTTTTTTCTGTCAATTTGTCCATTATGTAACTTTGAGAAAAGCAGCAGACAACAACTTTGAGCAGACAATATATTATACAGCATTAAAAGTGTTAGACATAATTGTCCTGTTTAGGGAACTGCGGCAAGGGTTGTTGTAAGGAGGGGGTTGTTGTTGGGAAGACCGTTGTAGGTAGGGAACACTGTACATTAAAACCTGTGATAAGAGACTAACTCTTTGCATGCTATGCATGCTGGGTAACTTTCTTGTCTACAAAAGTTGTTATCTGCAAATTGTTTTAAAAACAGAATTTTCTAAATTACGTAAAGTGTCATCAGGATCCGAACTATTTGCGAAGGTAATCACTGAGGCGCATCTCTCATTGTTAGTAAGAGTTAAAACATGACTCATTGACAGGTTAATATTAATGTTACAGCTTCATGTATGAAAAAAGTAATGCAGAAAGCTCCTAAAGAAGATTTCCTAATCACTTTTGTCCTACAGGTAATAAGTAATAACTCGCCTTTGGAGATCCTATGCCTTATTTTTGAGTGACCACTTACCCATTACCCCATAATACATCTTTTTACACCTCTTATTTATTCCTCCACTAAAGAAAATAGTTCCAATTTAAATAGTCATAAATATGAATAATAAGAAATGTTTCTATATTTTAGCTGATGCTAGCGCATTGCTAGTTTTGAATAACCCTTTTTACACCTCTAGTTTATTAATCTATTGAAGAAAATAGTTCCACTTTATACTGTCATGAATATATAATGAAAGAAATATGTTTAGTATTCTAACAGATGGTAGTCTAAAGCAGACTGAAAGTAAAGCAGAATGCACCTTAAGGCGCATTCTACTTTATTTTAAACCTGCTTTTAGTAGTCACCTGTCTTCAAAACTAGAAAGACTATGGGGAAATGGGTTAGAGCAGCTAAAAAGTAAAGCCTACTTTTTGCTACCTTCTGCTAGGATATAGATAATATTTCTTATGGAACATGCTCATAACAGTATGAATTGGTACTATTTACTATAGTTGAGGAAAAAATTTAAAGGGACTCGCAACCGGATTGTGTTCTTGTCAAAATAAAATAAAATACTCAAATAAAAGCAAATTTGTGGCATTATTTGACTTCTGACATTAAAAAAATATGATCAGTCCAAAAAACGTCTCAAGAATCGTCACCGAATCTTAGTTTTTTAGATATTTTCCATCGTTTTTCCATAGCGTTAGCTAACGGTATAGTTGTTGTTGTTGCTTCTCTACACGGGGTCAGACATAAACCCGAGCCGAATAATGTTCTATTAATAGCTATCATTGAAGTACGTTAATTTGCTACCATATATATAGAGAGCGTCCGTAGCCGAGGGCGTAAAGGCGATGCCTCATTTTTCATTTTTGTCTCCGCATGGATGGTCACGGGTTCGAATCCCACCAGAGCCTCTACTTTTTTTTTTTTGGAAATGCATTTTTTAACAGAATTTATTATCCTAAACTAAATTTTACCCATTTATATAAGCATTTGACATATATTTACAAATTACTATTTTTAATGCTTGATCCGGTTGCGAGCCTCTTTAAGGCGTAAAAGGACATATTTAAGGGTAAATGGATTACACTTTCTAAAAGTGCTTCTCTTAAATAGGCTATACTCACTTGATTATGATCTGCTCCTTGGCCAAAAAGAACACACCCTCCTGCATTTAGAGTTATTCCACTTTTCTGGATAGTTCCTAGGCATGACATTGGCTCTGTAGTGATATTGTAGGAATCGGTAAAATACGAGGGACATTTTTTAAGTAAAGGCAACTGATCAATTACTTCAATATAATAAGAGCAAAATGCATGTGTGATACATCACTTTAAAGAAACAAAATTGCCGTCGACACAATGGTCTAACACACAATAAGATCACAAAAGTCGATAAGTCACAGCATGAACTCTTACCTTGAAAGTCTACAAATTCTGACAGCTCTAATGACTTTGTATCAATCTGTAATAAGCCTGAGGTTGTACCAACCAGTAGCATTGGAGAAGATTGCAGCAGGTCCCTGCACAGAAACACATATCATTATGGTGACTTTTCAGGTTAACTCATTACCCCATAGCCTGTTTTGATGACAGGTGATCAATTCAAGCCGGTTAAAAGAAAAGCTTTTCTTTTAACCTACTTTAAGCTACCATCTGCTTGGATGTAAAAAATACTTCTTATGTGAATATATATGACTGCATAAAGTGGAACTATTCTCATCAGTGGTGGACTAAATTAATCTAATACCCCATAGCCTGAGACTAGTTTTGAAGATGGATGACCACTTACAGAAGGTTGAAAGTAAAGCAGAATGCGGACTTACATCAAACCTACCAATATTTATACAGTTTATTTTCTATATTTTGAAATAAACTTAGAAGAGCATACCCATATTCCAAAGTTAAAACATGGTTAAGCTATGTTTAACTTTCACACAATGGTAAATAAAGGAAAGTTTAGGGAAATAAGGGTATTAACGTTTGACTTAACCCTTTACCTCATAAACTGTTCCTTTAATTTGAAGACAGGTGACCACTTAAAGCAGGTTAAAGGAAAGCAGAATGTGCCTTAAGGTGCATTCTGCTTTACTTTCAACCTTTAGGCTACCATCTGCTAGGATAAAGAAGTTTTTTCTTCTGGTGCTCTGCATTCATGACTGTATAAATTGAAACTATTTTCCGGCGCTGACATTTCTCTGGAATTTTCCGAAATCTTTGGATTTTTATCACAGCAGATGATTGCTTAAAGCAGACTGGAAGTAACGCAGAATGTGCTTAATGTAATCATGTTTGAAAAAAAGAAAATTTGGAAATCTTAGGATTTTTCATTATCAACTTACGGCAACTCTGATTTTCTTTAGATGAGGAAAAAATTAAATGCATAAAATGTTGGGTTAAGAAAGTTGTGAGATATCTCAGTAGTTGCATTACAAAGCTTACTTGACAACATTTGTTCTGTTCTGTAAGAAAGGCAATTTAGCTGATGCAGCGGTGGAGACCCTGTCTCTTGGAATGTAGGTATAGTACAAGCCTATCACAGACACACCCATTTCTACCACATTGTCCTCCTCTTCAACAGCATCTGTGGCGGACATGTTCCTGTCCTGCTGCTTCCAAGTCGGTCTACTGCTGATTGTGACTGGACCTACAGAGATTAGAAGAAGCTTGTACTGCTTTTTTACCTTTAACCTCCAATAGAAATGCCTTTTAGCGTATTCAGTTTGTTTCTGCACTAAGAAAATATTGTGAGAGGAGAGGTAGGGTGCAAATAACTAAAGAAAATAGTTCTTATCTATACAGTCATGAACATGTACCATATGATAAGAAATGTATTCTATATCCTAGCAGATGGTAGCCTAAAGCAGGCTGAAAGTAAAGCAGAATGCACCTTAAGGTGCATTCTGATTTACTTTCAATCTACTTTAAATGGTCACCTGTCTTCAAAACAAAAAACAAACTATGGTGTAATGGGATATACAAAGAATGCATGCACTGGGAAGAATATTCAGCATACTTAAGGGTATGTTATACTTAGCTATAGGAACAAAAAAGAAACTCTCTTAAGGCCTTTCGCTAACGGAAGTCGGTCTTGTGGGCGAGCGGATATGCCTCTTGACGACATAGACTTTTTCAGTACATGCTTATACTAGAAAATTTATATAAAGGAAATGTTGATCCGATTTAGTATAATCCTTCATAGCGCAGTCAGTAGTGTGATAGACTAGCATTGCAAAGGTCATAGGTTCGAGACCCATCCGATCCAAATATTTTTTAAGTGTCCGATATATTGACTTGTAAATCCATAACGCAGTGATCAAGGGACATGTTATGTTTTGTTTTCGTTGATTAGAATTAGTGATGTTATATACGGTCCAATTATATGTCAATTTACATGTACGTTTTAGTTTAATGACTTACAAGTCAACGAGAAACCGCCATGGTCGGTATGGCCGGATTGTCTGCACTTTTGCTTTGAATATATATATATATATATATATAATGTAGTTACCCATGGCATGTGATGATGACCTCACTACAATTGTACATGCCAAATTTGGTTGCTGTAGGACTTAAATTTGACTAAAACTGACACTAACAAAAAGGTAAACCAAGACGCAAACGAAAAGGTTAACCAAGAATTCTCCAAGTCATTGGACCTTGAAATCTAGGTCACAGTGACCTAGTTACCCATGGCATGTGAAGATGACCTCACTACAACTGTACGTGCCAAATTTGGTTGCTGTAGGACTTAAACTTTGACTAAAACTGACACTACCAAAAAGGTAAACCAAGACGCAAACGAAAAGGTTAACCAAGAATTCTCTAAGTCATTTGACCGGAAATCTAGGTCACAGTGACCTTGTTACCCACAGCATGTGATGATGACCTCACTATAACTGTACATGCCAAATTTGGTTGCTGTAGGACTTAAGCTTTGGCTAAAACTGACACTAACAAAAAGGTCAACCAAAGTGAGGACGGACGGCATTCGCCAATCTATAGACCGCATTTTCAATCCGGCCAATAAAATCGGTATACATGTATACGATTTGATCGAACTATAAAGCCACACATTGAAGCTTATCAATACGTCAACCTTTTCAAGATCGATATTGCCCATTATTATTATGTTTAAACAATATAATTAACCTTGTATGCAAGTCCATGAATAAATAATAATGCATTTTAATGACAGAAATTTAGTTTTAAGGTAGGTAACTGTATCTCAACTTCAAATATCTCACATTTTAATAAGAAAATCTGTTATAACAACAAATCCTGACTGTAATATTTTCTAATTTTTCAGACTAACTATTTCATCAACCATATATTTGAATAAAATGAAAAAAAATATACATTAAATGAGTCAGTTTTTTGTAATTCAATTTTTTAGCATTTTGCAAAATAATTTGACCATGAAAGGGTTAAAGGCTTTAAAATGTTTTTAGCTTTTCTTGTAATGAATGTTGTGGGCTACTTATTGGGCGAGACTTATAGTCATTAGCTCTATTTATTTTTGAGAAAAATAAAATCATCAAAATTCCAGGTTTTTGTCAGAAAAAGAGACCTTAAAGACAAACCACATGATAAATGTTGCCTATATTTTCACACATTGTTTCTTAGGCTATTGTCATTCTTCATGAAAAGTTTCATATCACATTGTATGGAAAATAAGCGCACCTGCGAAGTACCTTAAGATTAAATAACAACTCTGAGGATTAATTTCTACCTGAGTGGCAAATAGTTTTGAGCCTGATCAGATGTTGGGTTACCTAGGCTCAAAATTGTTTGCAATGGAAATTAATGTTTTACCACAAACACATTCATAGGGAAAGAATAGCATCTCCTCTTTATACATTAGTTAACCCCATAACCTGCTTCCAGTTTTGAAGATAGGTGACTACTTACAGAAGGTTGATGATAAAGCAGAATGAGCCTTACTTACAGAAGGTTGATGATAAAGCAGAATGAGCCTTAACTCTTTCCTCCCTGAAACTTTAAATGGACAATTCCAGTTTCCATTCTAGTCTAGTCCATTTCTGACTTTAAAGGGTTGTTTTTATCAATGTTTTGCATTAAGACAAACAGTGAAGACCCTGATCAGAGGGCTCCTTTCGGAGCCCTCTGATCTGGGTCTTCACTGTTTGCACAGGACAAGTGTACTCCTCACAGGTACACTGTTTGCAAATGACGCATATATTCGTGACTAGGGTTTAAAGAGTTAAGGCGTATTCTGCTTTACTTTCAGCTTGCTTTAAGCTTTCATCTGCTACTGCATATAGAAATATTTCTTTTTTTTATACATAATCATGACTGTATAAATGGGAACTATTTTCTTGAGTGTAGGAATAAGTTAAAGGCATAAAAAAGTGTATTTATGGGGTTATGGGTTAAGCATGAATTTGAAATTATATTGACTTTACCTTTTCTGACCTCTGGCTGTACGTCTGTCTTGTCTGTTTTCTGTTTGTTTATAAGTTTCCCCACATCCATCTGGTGCAGACATCTGAAGCCATTTCCATCTGTCAGATCAAATAGTCTAACCTAATGGGAAGAGCAATGTTAACATATAGTCTAATGAAGAAAATAGTTCTAATTTATATAGTCCTGAATATGTATCATAAGAAATATTTTCTATATTCTGGTAGCTAGATGCTAACTTTACCCACTACCCTATAGCCTGCTTCTAGTTTTAAAGACAGGTGGCAACTTAAAGCAGGTTGAAAGTAAAGCAGAATGTGCCTTAATGCACATTCTGCTTTACTTTCAGCCTGCTTTAAGCTACCATCTGCTACGAATTAGAAACTATGTGGGTGAATAGAGAATGCTGTGTATTTGGGAAGAGAAATGACAACATTATAGGCTAATGAACAAAATATTCTGATTTATACATAGCCATGAATAAATATCATAATAAATAGTTTCTCTTCCCTGCCAGATTTTAACTTAAAGCAGGCTGAAAAGTAAAGCAGAATGCACCTTAAAGTGCATTCTGCTTTACTTTCAACCTGCTTTAAGTGGTCACCTATCTTTTATACCAGAAACAGGCTATGGGGTAATAGGTTAAAGGGGTAATGGTTAGGCCACCATTGATAGAATCGTCATTCTGAAATTAAAGACAGGTGACTGATAACTGCAGGCCAAAAAGGAATCTAGAAATCTGAATACATGTATAGAAGCTTCTTTCGGCATCATTGTTTTGAATGTGTGCATTAAGCATGAGACATTGATTGAGTATTCGGCTGAAGAGTGGTATAACTATTCATAAGAATCATCAAAGTGTCATATAGATGAATAGATTATCGCTTTGAAATTTAGTCATTCATATATATAACTTTGTTAACAGTGTACTTATGCAGAGTACACTTGTCCTATGCTTTTACAGTGAAGACCCAGATGAGAGCGCTTAGGGTTTGTACTTTTTGTCACATTTTAAAATATTATCAAAAATAGTCAACCAGAATTGCAAACAGTACATAATATGCCCCTAATGTTTTAAGTTCCAAAAGGGGCATAACTCATGGAGAAAATGACGAATTGTTATGACATATAATCTCATTTTGCAGTTTATCAAACAATGTCATATACGTGTGGAAAACCTGGATAAATGGGGCGATGGACAGATTGGATATCGCCATACCATTACATCCAGTCTGAAGATTGTTGTATAAAAATGGACTAGATTATATTTGCAAGTGGAATTGTCAACTTGAAGTTTCAGAGAGGAAATGGCTATAAAGACTCACCACACCATCTGCTGTACCAATAGCCATGTGCATGTCATGGACACTCATGGCCAAACTGAGAAACGGTGAGGCAGTCAGAATGGTAGACTGGTACACAAGTGTGAGGTCTTCAAGGTTCCAAATCTATAATAAATATACAAGTCAACACTTGGTTTGCAGCACTACAGTCAAACCTGAGTTTAGCGACAACTAAATGAAGAAGCATATAGTGATCATTAAATGGTGATGACAGCTTAACCCTTTCCCACATAGCATATCTCTAGTATTGAATATAGGTGTCCACTTAAAGCAGGTTGAAAGTAAAGCAGAATGCGCTTTAAGCGCATTCTGCTTTACTTTCAGCCTGCTTTAAGCTATCATCTGCTAGAAAATAGAAAATATTTTGTATTATACATATTTATGAATGTATAAATTGGAACTATTTTCTTCAGGGCAAGAATAAACTGAATGCGCTAAAAGGCGCTTCTATGGGGGAAAGGGTTAATGCAGGACAAACGTAATACAGTGCTCCCTCCCTAAAGCGACGCCCCTAAAAATGAATGTCTAACACTTTCACTGCTGCAATATCGTCTGCTTAAAATTGTCGTTTGTTGTTTTTTCTCAAAGTTACATATTGGTCATTCAAACAGAAGAAACATAATGAAGACCGACAAACATAATGAAGAGCAACAAACATTTGAACCCAGATCAGACGCCTCATGGCGCAGCGTCTGATCTGGATTCAAACTGTTTGCAACTCCCTCCAAACAACACGACCAATCTTTGTCTCCCATTGGGTGTTGTTGTAGGGAAATAGCATTTTACAAAAGACTCCAGCATGAGCTTTATACATTATTTTTGTCTTGCATTAAACTGCTACCAGTCATAAATACATGTTCTATAATTTTAGTCTATAAATATACCATTTTTTAGTGATTGTTTAATACAGTTTTGATCGTATATGGAAAAATAAGTTAATCTATCAAGCAGACAGAAAACTGTTACACTTGAAGATCCTACTTCTGTTGATTTCTTATTTTCTGTGATACAGTTGAGAAGTTGTTATTCTTTCCTAACCCTTTACTGAATAGAAGCACCCTTAGAGCACATCTAATATATATTCATCCACTGAAGAAAAAATTTCAAATTTATACAGTCATGAACATGTATCCAAAGAAATACTTTCTATACCCTAGCAGATGATAGCTTAAAGCAGACTGAAAGTAAAGCAGAATGTGCCTCAAGGCACATTCTGCTTTACATTAAACCTGCTTTATGTGGTCACCTATCTTAAATACTAGAAATGATACTCTTTCAGAATAAACATTTAAAAATTTATTTCAATTGCAAACCATGTCTCCAGACTGTCTGGAGCCAGATCAGAGGCCGAGTAATCTGACATCTGATCAGGCTCAAAACTGTTTGCCACTCAGATATAAATAATTGATATTATTACACCTCGCTTTGAGTTACAATGTTAATTTCCCAAAGACCTACAGTTAACATTTTGCATGTCTTTTACATCTATCCAAAATATACTGTCACTCTTTATGATATTCTTTTTGTGACGTCATTCTAAAGGACATTACTTTTTTTCACAAAATGGTTGTTGTTTTGTACATTTTATTGCATTGAATTTGCATTTAGTCTCGTTTTGATGAAATAGAAAACAATAACATCTTCTCTACTGTATTTGTATGGTCAGATACAAACATATAAATATTTACAATATAAAATAATATATAAGGTCAAATCTGATATACATGTAATTGATATTTATATTAAGATTATTATCTAATAAATCTCAACCAGAATTACGTCAATTAGATTACTATAATAAATAAATAACACGAGGGTTGTCTCAAAAGCATCCTTTCACTATCTGTAGGATTCAGGTACATGTATTTAACCCTTTACCTGATAGCATTGTTTCTAGTATTGAAGATATGTGACTACTTAAAGCAGGTTGAAAGTAAAGCAGAATGCGCCCTAAGGCGCATTCTGCTTTACTTTCAGCCTGCTTTAAGCTTTTACCAGCTAGAATATGGAAAGTATTAAATTTGATACATATTCATTACGGTTTATATTGGAACTATTTTCTTCAGCGGATGAATAAAATGCATGTGCTAAAAGTCGCTTCTATATAGGGAAATGGTTAAGCATATTTAGAGGCCTATCACACTGTTTGGTCCAAATAAGATGTCAAATTCCTTAGCCTTTTAAATAATCCCGAACAGTTTACATGAGCTAGCGTGTACGTAAACACATTTATTGGGAAGAAATATGTCTTCTCCACTGTACCAACAATCATATACCTTGAAGGTCCTATCATCTGATATAGAGACCAAGGTTGAGGTATAGTGAGGACAGAACTCAGCCCCAGTCACAGTGGCAGTATGGCCTTCAAGGGTTGCCACCTGGTTTTGTCTCTGAAAAGATATGAGTAATTAATGTTTGAAAGTGCATTCTATTTAAATTCTTGAATTTGAAATGATTTAACATCCTTTTTAACAGTTTTCCAGTCATATCGCGACATTCAGCTAATAACAGGTGGAGATAGACCCAAGGAGCCCTTTATGCACTGTATAATTTCATGCATAAATCGGCAACTGGGTGGAACCACCGACCTTCCACAAGCCAGCTGAAAGGCTTCCCAACATGCAAAAATTCCGAGCTTAGTGTAGTTAGTCACAGTGACTATACCACTAGGTCAAGGAGGCCTATAATTTAAATTCTTGAAGATCTATCTTGAAATTCTTGTCAAATTTTATAAAACTTTGAAAGTTTGAAGTTAGAAACTTAAATTACAATTATTATATTTCAAAATATATATCATTCCTTCATAGCTGCAAACACTATTGATTAACCCACATATACCAAGTTGATTCTTCTGTGCTTATATGTTGGATTAGTCCATTTTTTATGTAAAGGGTGCCTAATCTAAATGTTTCATTTTCCTCTTGTTTTATATTGAAGTTCCTTTCAGCAAATAGTACTGACTCTGTACTATAATTTAGTATTCTGTTCTCTTCACAGGTACACATTTGGAAAAGGGCACACATATGCATCACTAAGGCTCAATGAGTCAAGCAGTCATCTGACTTAAACACAGTTGGATATAGATCATTTTCAAAAATGGCTACAGGGGAAATGTTTACCCAGGACACTTACCCTTGATTGTAAAATGATGATATCATACCCTGAGCAGACAGCAACCAATGAATCATCAGGACTAAATGCACTATATTGTATATACCCCAAGGTCGTCCCTATCACTCTACCCTTTATCTTCTCTCCTGTAAACAAAGTGAACCGGTATAAGAAGGTGCATGTGTAGCCCTAAGTCATTTTCTAAATATTCATAAATTATATAAAATTCTGGCCAATATGAATATCTATCATCTTAACAGCTATATATATAATAACTCCTACAATGTACTCCTGATAAAGACCTAAATAATGTCGAAACTAGATGAGTTTAAAAAAATTGTCAACACTAAACGGAGCCTGTGGTTATTCACACCTCCTTGGACTTTCAGTGGAACTATATAATAAAATAAAGAAAATTTAGGAAAGTGTTCAGACTAATGTCATACAGACTCTATAAGAAAACAGTGTAGACCCTGACAGCTCCTTAACCCGTTACCCCATAAATACACCTTTTTACGCCTTTAATTTATTCATCCACTGACGAAAATAGTTCCTATTTATAAAGTTATGAATATGTAAACAGTATCATAAGAAATGTTTTCTATATTCTAGCAGATGGTAGCTTAAAGCAGGTTGAAAGTAAAGCAGAATAAGCAGGTTGAAAGTAAAGGCACATTCTGCTTTACTTTCAACCTGCTTTAAGTTGTCACCAATTTTCAAATCTAAAATCAGGCTATGGTGTAATGGGTTAAGGAGCTCTCTGATCTGTATCTACACTATTTTCAAAAAGTGTAAATATACGCATATTAATTAATATCACTTTCAAAAATATCTCTTACCTTTACTAAACCTTTGCCTTGCTTCATTCAGATTCCATGTGATAACGTAGTCTTCTGCTGCTGACACAAGGACTTTAGGAATAGAATTATTACCAAGAACAAGGGAGGTTATGGTCTTGCTATGGCCTTCAAGTTCCAAGGGCTGAAAGTATGTTAAAACAAATGTGAATCCATTAACATTTTACCCAATAGCCTTTTTCTAGCATTAAATATAGGTTACCACTTAAAGCTGGTTGAAAGAAAAGCAGAATGCGCCTTAAGGCGCATTCTGTTTTACTTTCAGCCTGCTTTAAGTTTCCATCTAATAGAATATGGAAAATATTTCTTATGATACATATATTCATGACCAATTGAATTGGAACTTTTTCTTCGGTGCAGGAATAAATGATATGCTAGAAGGTGTTTCTATGCTCTCTTGCATTTATGCTGTAGTTTGGATCATAATTATTGTTTCTGTACAATACTGTTACATAAATCCTGTCAAGCTAATGTGTTGGGCAATCATATAATTTATTCCTTTATTCCCATGCTCTGTAGCTGAGATTGGTCTACACTGGCAAATACCGGATATAATACAGCTACCATAAAATGCTTTTGACACGTGTTGGTGTCAAACAGTGTAGATCAAGGTCAGTCGATGAGTCTTTGACAAGGCAGCTGGCCTTGATCTACTATGTTTGCAATGCAAGTATTATTATTATTATACCAGATTTATATGGCGCTCTTTTCACACAGGGGTAGTGCGTTCAAAAGCGCTTCACATGAAATTACACAAATGTACCTACAAAGCAAGAAAAGACAAAATAACTACAATGAGATCTAAAATAAACATGAATAAACATATAAAAGACAGCCCCCAATAAGGCAGGGTTTGTTATGGCACTGTTCATATTTTTAATTTTTCCTTACTGAAGATTTTTTTAATTCTATCAGGGCTCCAGATAACGGGAGTTATTAAAAAAGTAAATTCTTTATGTTTGCATTAAACCTTTTGGTGTCACTACTCATTAGAATCATCTCTTTGAGATGATTCTGATTAGTAACACCATGGGATTTGGAGCTGACATGAGTGAGAAAATGGATTTGTTCAGTTTATCCCCTTAAGATATCTGGAGCCCTGTCTATCTCCGGTAAACAAGCACAACTCTACCTTGCAAGAAATATCTTGAAGGCTCCATACACCAACTGTTGTTCTTGTTAACGGCAGTATTAGATAGACACCATCACAAGCAAGCTGAACATGGGCAGGAGTAAACGCAACCCTCTGTGTCTGAATATGTTGAATACCAGTACTCATACTTCTGTCAGCTGTGGTTTAATAATAGTAATTTAACCTGAAAGAAAAAATCAGTTATCAATACCAACATATTGTCAGATTTTTCTGACCTGTCCGACTTATTTTTAGAACAGAATAGTTAACAATGGTAAATAGGTAAGCAAGGTAACATTGAATATGTAATCGTACACTTTCCTACTTGAGATACATGTAAGTATGATCCTCGTACAGCACGAGACCGCTGCGCTAACTTTACTGATATTTTATTCTTTCCAAATAAACACATTTATATACTAAAACTATTAATTCCATTGCAAACAGCTTGGAGCCAGACCAGACGCCGGGATCAACCAACCTGTTTGCTACTCAGATTAGAAAATATAGTTAAAATTTCTAAAAGTAAATTTCCGCAGTTTAGTGCATTGCGTTTAAACGGGAAAGAATATTGTATCCTCTACTGTACATTACATACAAAAATTACAGCTATCCGTATCTCAGAGAAAACTCATCCTTTTGAAAGTTTTAGAATGTTCCAATCTAAAAATAACTTGGACAGGTCAGAAGAAAACACTAATACATGTCTGACAATGGAAGGTGTAAACAAACACATATTAACCCTGACAAAAAAATTGATAATTTGTCAAATAGCCATTACTCATAAATCACCAATTTATAATGATTTTCAAGGTATTTTATAGGATTAATAATTTTATGTATTTCTAAAACTAAGTACAGACCCTGATCTGAGAGGAGTCTACACTGTTTCAACTAATCAAACTTGCTCTTAATTTACAATTGAAAAAAGAGAAATATTTGTATAGAACTAAGACAACTTAAAACGTTGGTCAAATTTTCTAACGCATCTACAGTGCTCCCTCCCTACAACTGCCCTCCCAACAATGATTCCCTCCTTACAACGATGCCTGCTGCTCTTCTCTCAAACAAGGCATTTATGTCCAACCTATTCACAGCTGCAATGTCGTCTGCTAAACATTTTCATCTGCTGTTTTTACATAATGGACATTTCGATAGAAAAAAAAAAAATGACGAGTGACAAACAGCTTGAATCCAGATCAGACACCACTTTGCAAAATTAATGTAAGCCAATTTCCCTCCCTATAACGACTCCCTCTGAACAATGCACATAATGTTTGTCTCCCTTTGGGTGTCGTTGTAGAGAGGAAGCCCTGTAAATACTAAAACGTGTAAAAATCTAAAATAGTTTAATATCATTTTAGTGGATAAAGATTTTAGAGTTGTATATTCACAGTGTCAAAAAGGGAATGACATCTGATGATCATCTTCCTTCCACTTGCTTTTAAACCTAAAATTTATCTTATTACAATTGCACATTTTCTGACAGCGCAAAATTGTCTAGTATATTAATTGGTGGACAATTGTGGACAGAACAATGTTGAAGTTGACCATGAATCAAATCAAATCAGTATTTATCCTCCAGTGACCAATTTCCACGCACCTAAGAAACAATTTCCTCGCATCTTATAAAAGTAGCTTATTGAGGCTAGTCAAAATATAACGCATATGGACTGATTGAAGTCTTAGTTCAAAGAAATCAACCTGTTTTGCTGTGGAAAACTTGGACTTTCTCCAAAATGATCTACATCTGCTCAACATTGTGAGCGGCCATGTTTATTTATGGAGGCCCTATTATCACGCACCTGATTGGCTGCCTATTTGTGGACTGTCTGTACGCATGAATTATACACTTACGTTGCACAACAACATCGGGAACTTGGGTCTACAAAGTTACAACCCACAAATATACGATTTGTATATTTTATTCATTGCCAGTAGATAACACTGACATATGAAATCTATTGTCGGACATAGCAGTCCTGGTCCTGACAGGTGGGTGTTTAAAGCAGGCTGAAACAGGGCTGCCATAAGTTGATAATGAAAATCCTAAGATTTCAAAAAATTTAATTTTTCAAGCGCAATTTTCCGAATAATACCTTTAATCCATAGTCTGTTTCTAATTTTTAAGACATGTGATGCTAAAAGCAGGTTGAAAGTAAAGCAGAATGCGCACTCTTCCCCGTCGTGTGAAAGCCATTTTTGGTGTCTACGACGTATGCTTCTGTTTCCTATTACCGGTGGTCTTAATCATGTAATCGAAAACTTAAATAATTACAAAGACCTTTTATACTTGCTTCCCTGATTATTTTCGGTTGCTGGACGTTTTATTTATGAAATGCAAACGTCAAAACAGCAAGAAATTTCATAAGTTTTCTGATGTTTTACCTAATTTCAGCCGATACACACTAAAGGGTAAACGTCAATTCTTATGTTTTACCGGTGCATCTGCCAAAAATTCCTATAGAAAAATGTCTTCCTGTAGAATAATGTCCAAGATGTTGCGATTTTAGTCAATGACCGGAAACAGTTTCGTAAGATGCGCAGCAGCAGACATAACTATAGTATATAGAGAATTGCCGGCATAAAAACAAAATGGTCACTTGAAAATGTCAGAAATGTGTTGGAATTTCTCTGCAAATATGAACTTTTATTGAGAAAAGTGTACATTTACATGAAAAAGCTCATAATAGACACTTTTGATGGATTTCGCAGTTGACGCGGGAGTTTACCTGTTCTCTATGTAAATATCCGGTATGTAAATGAAGTGACGTCATTGCTATTTGGATTTTTCAGATTACACCGGTATAACATATACACCGGTATAAGGTTGCTTGATCATATATATTCAGAGAGATATTCAGATTCAGATTAAGGCGCATTCTGCTTTACTTTCAGCCTGATTAAAGCTTCTATCTGTTGGAATAAAAATCTGAAGATTTAGGAAAAATCCGGAGAAATAGCAGCCCTGCTGAAAGTAAAGCAGGAACCTTTATGCAACCACCTGTCATTAAAAAATGAAAACAAGCCATGGGGAAAGATTTGTAAAACCATGCATATAGACGTGGCAACTGCAAAATAGAAAAAAAACACATCATTCTGTAGTTGGTGAAGTCTACTTTGTAATGTTAAAAAGAATGTAAGAAGATTCATGAATAAGAATTCGTACACAGTGTGAGGTGTGGGCAGGTGTCAGTTTCCTGTATGATCATGCTGCCATGCAATGTTGACTTTTACTGACATAAACATATTTAGATCATATGTCAATGGTATATTCCCATAAAGTAAGATTCAAACGTAGAAGGCAAAATAAAAATTCTCCCTTTAAGCGACTTATCGCTCAACAATCCCATATCATTAAACACGTTTCTTTTTTAATTTTCAGCGTCCATGTAGCCATGGCTCCAAAGGATTTGCTAGGTTGAAACCCGAGTCTATCCGAAATTCTTGATAGACGGGTTTGTGATTGAAAGATTTCCGGCGGAATTTACACACTAAATGGACTGTACCCAGTCTGGGTATTATAAAAATGGCAGCCCCCATGAAAAACATAGCAAATCAAACCGTATTCACATATTCTGTTATTTCTGCGCTAAAACGAAACATTTGTTCCTCAAATGCACTGTGTAAAATAAAACAGGTAAATATTGAATCAAAGAATAAATTGAGTTACATAATAGTCAACATCTTCACCTGAAATATTGTTATGTAAGCAAAGGTTATGAAATTTGTTGTTTCATCCCGGGAGTAATTCGTAACTAAGCCTTAAACTTTGACAACTGCCTGTATAGCTCAGTGGTAGAGCGTCCGCTTGCAGTGAGGGAGGTTGGGATTCAATCCCTATACGGGTCTAACCAAAGACTTGAAAATTGGTAGTAATGGCTTCCCTCCTTGGCGCTCAAGATTTAGGGTTAGCATTACGACTGGTTCGTCTGTGTCAGGATAAAGTGACCGGGTACAGTCCTAATGGTGCACCTAAAAAGTGCCCCTTCTCATAATCATCAGAATTGATGGCGTAGAAGTAAAGTAACTATAGGTAAAAGCTATATACGGCCGAAACCTGTTTCAACAAAGTAATAGGAAATAAGGCAATTTAATTTTTCAAGGGTACTTGTAGTCTTTGAGGAAATCACCGAAATGACAAAAAATAGGGTGCAAAAAGGCAAGGGTACGAAATGGCCCGTTGCCGCGAGAACAACACTGGCAGCCATTTGGGAATCACCATCTGTCCACTCGATTCACTTATCCGGTGCGTCGTTCCAATCATATGATAGGGAAATGTCTATCAGTTAAAGCCTGTGTACTCAATCCTGTCAACCCATTGCGCACAGGTAAATTATTTACGATTATAATAAAATATTTCCATAGAGAGCCTGATGAGCCGCCGCTACGGAATTTCCGAACGCTCGGTTGGTTGGTGAATTAGGCATTCCCTTGCCGGAAGTGAAATCATGATGGATAAAATGGCGGCGCCCATAACTGGGCAATAATTTCCCAGGTCGACAGGTTAATGAGAATGGGGCCCTACCGATATACAGAGTTACCCCGCATGGAAAGTGTGATAAGAGTAGCGCCCCCTGAATGAGCGGTTGTTTCCGGTTCAATAGTGAAGTACACATAGTATCGAAAATCCTTTATCCTCAAACACGAATTTGAAGAGATCGTCTGCTTGTTAGTGCAGAGCTTATATTATATACAGTAGAACCTGGCTATACATTATTGAAAGCGCAATCTCTCATATTGTTCAAAAATTAAGACATACATTTACTTTACCTACAATAAAATTTACAAAAACTTCCATAGATATACCGTTCTATGCATATCATTTATTCATATGTTTATTAAAATAAGTCATCAATCTGCACCTCAATAAATATGTTATACTTCCCAGCAGATGATAGCTTAAAGTAGAATGTACCTTAACCTGCCTTAAGGGGTCACCTATCTTCAAAACTAATACCATCTATTGGGTAAAGGGTTAAACCCCGTTACATGGATGTGTCATAGCACATTCTGGTTGCTGTTAATCAACCATAAACCATACCCGCTATGAATACCTATCATTTAATTTATTACTTTAGCTGATTAAATAAGGAACAATACCGTAGGAATGATCAATTATGCTAATAGCATGATAAGGGTTAATATTTAAAAAAAAAAATACTGCCTACTTTCTTGATAAAAGTTTAGAACATGATATCAATTTTGACTTAAAACATATATGAGTGTGAAACAGTTCTACCCCTGATCAGCCTGTTAGTATATATGCTGCATCTTATCTGGTTCCAAACTTTTTATAAATGATAGTGTTTTAAGCCTATTATAATTAGTGAACTGGTAAAAGATCAACAGAAATAAAGTTTTAATCTACTAAAACGATGGAATACATGCTTTACTTTCAACATTGAGTTTTCAATAGAGTACACATTTAATGATAGGAGAGCGGTTCTAAAGTATTTATGTTGTTAAAACGGTATGTATTTCCTATTAACCCTTTAACTACGCCTTTGGTTTATGCCTCCATTGAAGGAAAGAGTTCTAATTCAAAGTTTTTATTAGCATGAATGTGCAACATTAAAAACATTGAATATCCTAGCAGATGGTAGCTTAAAGCAAGCTGAAAGTAAAGTAGCATGTACTTTTCAATCTACCTTTAATGGACACCTGTCTTTCCAGGTAGGAACAGGCGATCGGGTAATGGGTAAACCCATTACCTAAACCAATTACCCCACAGCCCGTGTTAAGTATTGAATATAGGTCACCTCTTAAAGCAGGTTGAAAGTAAAACATAATGCGCCTTAAGGTGCACCCTACTTTACTTTAATCCTGCTTTAAGGCACCACCCACTACGACATAAAATATCACCTATGTTTCATAATTGTGACTGCTTATAGTGCATGAAGAGGATTTATTTGCTTATGAAGGTGGAATTCATTAAAGGAGTAAAAGGCATAATGATGGGGGTAATGGGTTAAGCTTTTGCACATGAAGGAGTGCATGGTATAGGAGATTAAAATTTATTCCCCACATGAATAACAATGTTGATCCTCTATATAAAAAAAAATAGTTTGGTGTGTTTTGATTCCAGCCTGTGTACCCAAGACTTAAGCTTCCGTTTTATGGCTTGTCATAGCAGAGATGACTCTTACATGTATGGGACAGCAGCTGTACCCCAGTGGGGGGTCAGTATACAATTCGATTTCTAGCTAATTGGTTACTTCCTGTTGTTAGTTGTGATGATGCTTTGCGCTTTATGGCCCCTGGGCAGAAGCATTGAGAGGTGAAATCCATGTGCGCTATGAGCATGACAGGCTGAACTATTTCTATGAAATTTCTGTCAACTAAAATCTGATGGTATATAATGAACAAACAAAATATACATTTTTGAAGAAACTGTTTACCATTCAACATATTTTAAAAGATCAGTTTAACCCTTTGCCTAATGAATATTCATGTCATTATTAATAACTGAATAATACAAAGTTTATGTTTAATACCGGTAATGTCTTAATAAATATCCCCTTTTTCACCTGTAATAGGCAGCATTTATAGACCTATAATGTCATTTAAGAACCAGAGAGGACAGTCATTGATTATAGAGACTGTTCCTATATAGTAAACATCTGATCAGGATCTACTTTTAATCCATGTTAACGTTCTTTTACCGAGGTGAAAACCCGTGTCTGTTAAGTATGTTAAAAGTCAGCTTCTTTGTTATATAGAAAAAGTATGATCAGTGCTACTTTCGGTTTGCTAAAAACGATGAAAGAAATAACCGTCGCATTTGACATTAAACAAAATTAATACATTAAAATACATAGGGATAAACGGGAGCTTGACTGCATATAGATATAGGTATCAAACTAATAAACCGCATTCGATCTATTCTTTTCCGAATCGTTTATGACCGTTATCGACACCGTCTCAATACCGGAAACAACCTTTTCCTTATCAGGGGAGTTAACTCGTGATGAAAATTGGGATAACTCTGTAATGCGGTAGGGCCCCATTATTTCTTTATTCCTTGTTTTATTCACACAACACGTACACATTATCTATAGGCGACCTGCGGCCAGCTTTTTGTTTCAACGTAATAAATAGAATTATAGAAATAAATAGAAATTGACTTTTATCTTACTGTGAAATTTACTTTAAATCAATTATCTTCTCTTTGAAATAGAACAGTGTCAGCAACTTGAAAGTAAACAAACAGAAGTTTCTGCCATCGTGTAAAGGCCTTAATAAGATTCTACGACATTATTTCGATTCAGGTACATTTATGTACCTTAACATAGGTCAATCATCTCTCTTAATGTAAATTTTTATTTTACTCATTTCTAACTGTCTATAGATGGGTAGACTTTCCGAGCTGCAGATAAGAGGTATTTAACTGGAAAAATTCAACATTTTCTCACTCATTTCAACACCAATCCGATGGTGTTACTACTCATTAGAATCGTGTCAAAGAATGAATTGTAACACCATAGGGTTTATTGCTGTAATAAAGATTTTATTTGTGAAAAGCTACCCAGATCTGGAGCCTTGATTATCCTATGCGAGCAGGCTAGAGTTGCGGGTCTGTAATTCAAGCCACTGCCTTTATTATTATGGCCAGCACTCATAGTGTCACAGTGTGTAGGCATGATTTCATGGCGATGTGGTAGTGCCGTATGGTAGTGGTTGACTATGTCTTGGCACCCTGAGTTTGATCTTTGGTCTGTATTTGTATATAGAACACCTATATAATTGCTTTCTAGGCGAATTCACCATTTGGGTTACTATATATATCTAATTGTAGGCGAGTTCGTCTCTAGGCGAATTCAACATAAACATAGATTACATACATAGATATCAGAATGACTGGCACATACATACGGTCACAGAAACCTTGTTGGCTGCCAAATGTAGTATGTAATCAGGTGCATCACAGTGAACCTGGTGAACCGGATTCAATCCTGGGTCTGGCCTGGTATGTTTCTTTATCAGAACACCCGGTTGCATTAGGTTGACTGAGTATTATCGCCAGGTGCTACATCCATTTTGCTTAAATTATTTTGCAGTATTTCTGAAAGAACTGTCAATCAGTTTCAAGACTGTTTTAACTGTTTGAAATTTTCCCCCATAGAAGCACCTAAGATTGTGCATTTGATGTATTCAGCCACTATAGAAAGTTATCAATATGTATGAACTATTTTCTATATACTAGTATCAGATGGCAGCTTAATGCAGGCTGAAAGTAAAGCAGAATATCCCTTAAGGCTCATGCTGCTTTACTTTCAACCTTCTTTAAGTGGTCACCTATCCTTTCAGTCTGCTTCAAGCAACAATCTGTCTTCAATACTAAAAATAACCTGAGTTGGAGAAAGGGTTTAATTGGCTACTGATGCAGGAGGTTGCTTGCATAATTATAGTGATTGTCCTGTCAATGTTAGCGTCTATGTAATAAATTGTAGAAGTTAACTAGGTTTCACTATTTCATCTGGAATCCATGTCCCTTATATTTACAAGACTACTTATATCTACATTTGTATTCAGTTGTTGCAAATCCATCCCTATCACTTTGACCTTGACCTAATTTGGAATTTGATTCTTTACTCCACAGGTACTTATTGTAACACATTTAATATTTTCCTCCTGAAGAAAATAGTTCCATATTATATGGTCATAGATAATATGTACCGGTATCAAAAAAATATAATTTCTGTAATTTTCCTAGCTGATGGTAGCCTGAGGCAAGCTGAAAGTAAAGCACAATGTGCCTTAAGGCATATTCTGCTTTACTTTCGACCTGCTTTAAATGGTCACCTATCTCAGTACCATAAACACTAAAAAGGATATGTTGTAAAGTATTAAATGCAGCATCTTGTTTTGACAACTGAAATCAAATTTTGCTAACACTTTACACTTGCAGGCATCAGAAGAAGACAATTCTGTGGTGGCATCTGAGCAATTTTCAGAGAAGCATATTGATTGTGACTGGATTGGTCCTGCAGATAAGGCTTCCAGTATCAGAAGAATTAAGTTTCATGTTCCTGAAGATGAAACCAGCTTGCAGAAGGAGTTCAGAGAGAAAAGAGAAACAACACAAGAGTGGCACCACCAGTTCTGGACGAAACATAATCAAAACTTTACCCAAGTATGCGAAACTAATTTAAAATATAAAAATGTAACCCAATACCCCATTATGCACCTTTTTACACCACCTCCAATTTATTTTTTCACCTAAGAAAGTAGTGTTCCACTTTATACATTCCACTTTAGACTTATAGTTCCACTTTATAAATACAGTCATTTCTAAAATATAGCAGGTTGCGTAGTTTTAAGCAGGCGGCCGGCAGCAGAGCAGAACACTTTACTTTCAACCCAGGGCTCCAGATAAGAGAGAGTAATTGGAACAAATCCAACATTTTCTCACTTATACATCATCAAATCTTATGATGTTACTACTCATTTGAATCGTCTGTTACTACTCATTTGAATAGTCTCTTTGAGACGATTCAAATGAGTAGTGACACCGTAGGGTTTAAAGCAGAAATAAAGGTTTTAGTTGTTGAAATACTCCCCTTATCTGGAGCCCTGTTTCAACCTGCTTAAAGTGGTCACCTGTCTTCTAAACTAGAAACAAGCTATGGGGTAATGGGTCGCTAGTTTGGTATCATTATGTCGGTATAGCCACTTACCCATACCCAATAAATACACCTTTTTATGCCTTCAATCTATTCCTCATATGAAGAAAAGAATTCCACTTTATACAGTCGAGAATATGAACATAGGAGCCCTCTGATCTGGGTCTGCAGTGTCTGCTAATTTTGAGGAGTATTTATTAAACTACATACATGGAATTCCAAGTTGACTGGTTTTTGTTTTGGTATCTTAAAAGATCCACTAGGGAACATAATAACGCACAATAATTACTTAGTGTTGAAAGAGTTCATAGTATCACGTGAAAATTTCCATTTTGAAACTTTCATGAAATGACTTATTTTGTCTCCATATCTAACTTTTCAGTGAATGTTGCATTTAGAATGGTTAAATACATGTATAGAGGTCCAGATAACAAGGAGTACCAAACTATTTCTTACTAATTCCAGCACCAACTCCTATGCAGTAATATAGATTTTAGTTTTTGAAGTACTCCCCTTATCTGGAGCTCTATAGTTGTTTGCCCATTTGATGATCTGTCAAAAGTTTGTACCATTGATGCTTTCAAACAAACAATTGAAATTGATAGTGTAGTCATGAATAATAATTTGTACATTAGTTTTCCATGTTTTTTAGCTGAAAGAAGAGTTTACAAAGAAAAGAAAAGCTGAAAAAGTCACAGATGACCAGTCAGAGGATGAAGTTACAATATCTCCTGAAGAAATGTCAGAATTCTACAAGAAATTCCTCGATGACAACTTTACCTTACACAGAAACTACAATAGGTATTTAACACTTTGAACACCAAGTAACTCTTATTGGTTTTTAGCTCACCTGAACTAGCTCAGGGTGAGCTTTTGCAATCCTTGAATGTCCGTCGTTCGTCGTCCGTCGTCAACAATTTTAGTGTTTATTCTCTAGAGGCCACAATTTGTATCCAAACTTTCTGTTACTTGCTCAGATTGTATATTACCATAAAAGTTCGGATGAGTTCGATTATGGTAGAAATCTGACCAATAGGTCAAGAGTTATCTACCTTTGAATTGCTGAAAATGCTATATTTAACAATGTTTATACTCTAGAGGCCACAATTTTTATCCAATCTTTCTAAAACTTGCTCAGATTGTATATGACCATTAGAGTTCAAATGAATTTGATTATGATTGAAATCCAACCATTAGGTCAAGAGTTATCTACCTTTGAATTGCTGAAAATGCCATATTTAACAGTGTTTACCTTCTAAAGGCCACACTTTTTATCCAAACTTTCTGTAACTTGCTCAGATTCAATATGACTATAGGAATTCAGATGAGATTGATTATGGTTGAAATCAGACTAATAGGTCGAGAGTTATCTGCCTTTGAATTGCTGAAAATGCCTTATTTAAGGGTGTTTACACTCTAGAGGCCACAATTTTTATACAATCTTTCTCAAACTTGCTCAGATTATATATGACCACAAGAGTTCAAATGAGTTCGATTAAAGTTGTAATCAGAGACATAGGTCAAGAGTTATCTACCTTTGAGTTGCTGAAAATGCCATATTTAACGGTGTTTATACTCTAGTCGCCACAATTTTTATCCAGTCTTTTTCAAACTTGCTCAGATTGTATATTACCATAAGAGTTGCAATAAGTGAGATTATGGTTGAAATCAAACTGATAGGTCAAGAGTTATCTGCCCTTGAATTGCTGAAAATGCCATATCTAACAGGGTTTGCACTCTTGCAACTTCAGTTTTCAATGGATTTTGATTATACTTGCACACAAGGTATACAGCTATAGGTTCTCAAAGGAGTGCAATTATTGTTGAAATCTAATCATTGTGGCAATAGTTATCTGCCCTTGATATACTTTGAAATGCTAGAAAAGGCTGCATTTCAGTATTGTTTAGGTTCTAGTTATCTGCCCTTGATGTACTCTACTATACTAGAATTATGAGGTTGTATTCCAAAATTGTTTACATGCTATACTTCAAATTTGAATGGATTTAGATTAAAACGAGTGAAGCAGAAAGGTAAAGCTATCAGGCTTCAGTACAAGAGGTGAGCGATATCAGGGCCTTCAGGCCCTCTTGTTAAGTTCCCTTGTGGCCACACTTTTTATCCAATCTTTATTAAACTTGCTCAGATTGTATATGACCATAAGAGTTCAGACGAAATGGATTATGGTTGAAATCTTACCAATAGGTCAATAGTTATCTGTCCTTGAATTGCTGAAAATGCCATATTTAACAGTGTTTACACTCTAGAGGCCATACTTTTTATCAAATCTTCCTCAAACTTGCTCAGTTTGTATCTGACTACAAGGTCTCAGGTGAGTTTGAAAATAGTTGAAAACAGACTATTTGGTCAAGAGTTATCTGCCCTTGATGTGTTGAAAATGCTTTATCTAACAGTGTTTATACTCTTGCAACTACAGTTTTCAGTCGATTTTAAATACACTTGCACACAATGTATTTAACCATAAGTTCTTGAAGGAGTGAAATTATTGTTAAAATCTAGAATAGGTCGTATTCCAATATTGTTTACACACTATATATAGTCAAATTTGAATGGATTTAGATTAATATGGGTGAAACTCGAAGGTAAAGCTATCAGGCTTCTTTACACCAGGTGAGCAATATCTGAGCCTTAACCCTTTACCCAATGGCCTGTTTCTAGTACTGAATATGGACAACCACTTAAAGCAGGTTGAAAGTAAAGCAGAATGTGCCTTAAGGCGCATTCTGCTTTACTTTCAACTTGCTTTAAGCTACCATCTGTTAGAATAAAGAAAATATTTCTTACAATACATTTTCATGACTGTATAACTTGGAACTATATTCTTCAGTGGAGGAATAAATCAAATGCGCTAAAGAGCGCTTCCATGTGGGAAACGGTTAAAGGCCTTCTTGTTTTGTTCAAGGTCCCTATTTACATGTATGCATACATATGAGTTATCTCATCAGGGTTTTCCCGGACGCAGGTTTCCTGCATCTTGGACGCAATTCTGTCACCTGGGACCCCTATTTGTCCAACCCCAAGAGTCCCCAGGACCCTCAAATCTTTGACCACATTTTACTCCAAACCCGCAAATTTTTAGATATGTAGATACTGATGTGGGGTATGCTTCATATACCATAAGAGATTAATCATAAATTTGCACTGTTAAATAGTTTACAAAGGTTTTGCAATTTATTTGTTATGCATTTACAAATTAAATTAATTTGGGACCCCCAAATATGCCGAGAGACTCTCAAAGTGAAAGGTTTGAGGGTCCTTAGGACTCTTATTTACAAAATGCAAGGGAAAACCCTGCTCATATACTGTATTGTTTATTTACAGAGAATGGTACATGAAAAATGCACACCTACTCTGGCTGGCCTTCAGAGTCAACATGGAAAAAGTGTTTGCTGTTAGAAAACCAAGGAAACATACAAGCTCTGATAAATAATTGCTTGAATATGTCGACTCATCTTATCTGACTACAGTAAAACCTCGCTATTACGACTATTAAAACGAAGGCTAATTGATTGTATAATTGACAGGTGACAGCTTAACCCTTTGAACCCTAGTCCCGCATATAGGCGGTCTTTTCAAACAGTGTACATGTGAGAAGTACATTTGTCCTGTGCAAACAGTGAATACCCAGATCAGAGGGCTCCGAAAGGAGCCCTCTGATCAGGGTCTTCACTGTTTGTCATAATGCCAATTATTGACAAAAACAACCCTTAAAAGTCATAAATGGACTAGACTAAAATGAAAACTGGAATTGTCCATTTACAGTTTCAGGGAGGAAAGAGTTAAAGCAATGTGACAGTGAAACAGAAAGCTCCTAAAGGAGCTTTCTGTTTCACTGTCACCTTGCTTTAAGCGGTCACCTATCTTAAATACCCTAATAAGTAACATAATTAAGTGGTCGTAATAGTGAGGTTTTACTGTAAGTATTTAATGACAACTTTATATACTTGGGTTTGGAACTCTTTATATATTCATTCATGTGATAAATGGACTCAACTTAGGATTCACTGATTTGCCTATTTTCAGGTGGCAGCTTTACCCATTACTGTAATTATGACTCCATAGATACACTTTTTTACGCATTTAATTAACTCGTCCACTGAAGAAAATTGTTCCATTTTATACAGTAATGAATCAGAAACATAAGAAATGTGTCTTTCATTCTAGCAGATGGTAGTTAAAAGCAGGCTGAAAGTAAAGCAGAATGTGCCTTAAGGTGCATTCTGCTTTACTTTCAACCTTCTTTAACCCATTACCCCATAGCCTATATCAAATATAGGTTACCACTTAAAGATGGCTAAAAGTAAAGCAGAATGTGCCTTTAGGCACATTCTGCTTTACTTTCAGCCTTCTTTAAGCTACAGCCAACTAGAATATAGAAACTATTTCTTATTATACATATTAATGATTGTATAAATTGGAACTATTTTCTATAGTGGAGGAATAAATGAAAGATGTAAAAAGTCGTATTTATGGGGTAATGGGTTAACATAAGTCCCTTTTAGCGCATTTAATTTATTCCTCCGCCAAAGCAAATACATGTAGTTCAAATTTATACAGTGGTGAACATGTACAATAAGAAATATTACCTATATAGTAGCAGATAGTAGGTTAAAGCAGGTTGAAAGTAAAAACAGAAGGCCCATTCTGCTTTATTTTCAACTTGCTTTATGTGAACACATGTCTTCAAAACTTTAAACAGACTATTGGGTTATGGGTTAAGTGAATCACCTATCTTCTAGAAACAGGCAATGGAGTAAAGGATTATTCAGCCACCTGCCTTATTAAGGCAAAGAATTGCTAGATACAATGTATACTGAGCAGTAGATGGTTAGCAATAACAACTACAGTGGAGAATCTGTTATTCTTTCCCAATAAACACGTTTACGCTAAAACTATTATTTGCAGTGCAAATAGTTTGGAGCCAGATCAGACGCCGGGTTACCCGGCGTCTGATCAGGCTCCAAACTGTTTGCCACCAAGATAAACTAGAATTATCAGAATTGTCCAAAAGTTGTTCTTTTCTACGTTTTAGCGCTTTGCGTTTGCGTACGTTTGCGTTTAAACGGGAAAGAATAACAGATTCTCCACTGTAGCAGACAGTGCAGACCCTGATGAGATGCTGTATAATGCTGCGTCTCATCAGGGTCTTCACTGTTTATCAATGTCCATTTTAGTAGGCACTAGGCTTAAATGGGCTGAGGAGCCATCAATCTAATCTGGGTCTGTATAGTTTGCCTTTTCCTATGTATTGGATGTTTGAGGAAGCGGGGAATGGACTAAAAATCTGCATTGCTGGAAAATGTAAGGATCAGTCCATTCAACCTTACCAACCAATGTCATCCTTTCCAAACAGTGTATCTGCAAAGAGTACAGTTGTCCTATACAAACAATGTAGACCCTGATCAGAGAACCCCTGCAGAAACCCTCTTATGAGAGTCTGCACAATGAAGTATAAGAAACAACCCTAAATAGTCAAAATGGACTAGACTTTATTGGAAACTGGAATTGTCCATTTGAAATTTCAGGTTTGAATGGGCTAAATTACTTAGTGATAGATTGTATTATTCTTGTCTGGAAAGAGTTGTTTACATATCTCATCTTAAGAGGAGTGATTTTTACATCCTAACCTTTTTCTTCACATCAGGAATTTTGTATTTAACTCTTTATAAGCCAACGGTGAAACAGTATTACCTTGGCAAATACAGTCTAACTTCGATATCTCGAACTGGAATAAATCGAACATACCCGTAGTTCAAAGTTAAAACTTGGCTTAGCCACGTTTAAACTTTGAAATATGGGTATGTTCCACCTAACCAATCATGAAATAATGCAGTTCATGTGTCGAACTATTGGATAGTTCGAGTAATGCGAGTTCAAGAAATCGAAGATCGACTAGTAGTTTGGGTCCAGATCTGATGCTGCAACATCTCATCAGGATCAAAGCTCTTTTGCACTCAAATTTTGATATAATAAAAGGAGCAGACAACAATTAATGCAAACAACAGTACGTTCAAGAATTTAAGATAGTGGAATAGTTTACCCATTACCCCATAGTCTGTTTCTAGTTTTGAAAGCAGTTTTAAAGCAGGTTGAAAGTAATTCTGCTTTACTTTCATCCTGCTTAAAGTTACTATCTATTAAGATATACAAATGTAGAAAATATTTCTTGTGGTATTATTTATGACAAACTAAAGTAGACTTATTTCCTTCAAGGGAGGAATACATTAAAGGTGTAAAAATGTTTATTTCTGGGGTAATGGGTTAAAGCTGGCAATAATTAAAGCAAAAATCTCTCAAGGAGGATTCAGGTGTTTCTGTTTGCTTTAAACCATTACCCCACAAATATGCCTTTTTGTGCCTTTAATTTATTCCTCAACTGAAGAAAATAGTTCCATTTTATACTGTCGTAAAAGTGCAAATTCAGAAATATTTCTTATATTCTAGCAGATTGTAGCTTAACCCATTACCCCATGAATACACCTTTTTACCCCTTTAATTAATTCCTCCACTGAAACAAATAGTTCCATTTCATACAGTTATGGATAAGTACCATAGGAAATATTTCTATATCCCAGCAGGTGCTAACTTAAAGCAGGCTGACAGTAAAGTAGAATGCGCTTAAAGGCGCATTCTGCTTTACTGTCAGTCTGCTTTAAGTGGTCACCCATCTTCAATACTAGAAACAGGCTATGGGGTAATGAGTCAAAGGCACATTCTGCTTTACTTTCAACCTGCTTTAAGTTGTCACCTATTTATGTGTTTTAAGTTGTCATCTTTTTTTAAAACTAGAAACAGGCTATGGGGTAATTGGTTGAGCATGGAATATGTAAATATGCTTGTATCGGGGAAAGGGGCTCAACTACATTTTGTTATGGTTGTTATTACATGTATGTGGCATGGGGAGGCAGGAAACAATAAAAATAAAGAACTATTTACTCAAATCTGTTGTTTTAAATATCTTTTTTGTGTAAATTCATTTCAAAATATTGTTCAACAATGTCAAAATTCATAACAGTACGTAAACAATAAAATTATAAAGATTCAGTCAAACCCCTTGATTACAAGCACTAAACGAGGTTGAGTTTTAAGTTTTCAGGCAGATGGCTGCTTAACTCTTTCCTCCCTGAAACTTTAAATAAACAATTCCCGTTTCCATTTTAGTCCAGTCCATTTCTGATATTTAAGGGTTGTTTTGTCAATGTTTGGCATTATGACAAACAGTGAAGACCCTGATCAGAGGGCTCCTTTCGGAGCCCTCTGATCTGGGTCTTCACTGTTTGCATAGGACAAGTGTACTATTCACATGTACACTGTTTGAAAAGCACGCCTATATGCGGGACTAGGGTTCAAAGAGTTAAGTAACATTTGCATTTCAGTCTGTTTATCTCTTTCACTGCCAACGTCGCCAGAAGGCTACTTTGCAAACAGTTTGGATCCTGATCAGACACCGCGTTACTCCGCGTCTGATCGGGATCAAAACTGTTTGACACTAGTGTCAACATTTCTTCAGTCAAAACATCCCGAAATCTGACTTTGAAAATATTTCCGACGACACTTCCAATGCAGACGATATTTTGGCCATAAGAGGGTTAACACAGGCCATAAAACTTTGCAGTGAAAGAGTTAAAGCAACAGAAAACACCATTGGTGAACGGGCTCAGTTAAGATAAGTATTCAGGAAACTGCTTGTTCTTCTGTGTTGATTGGTCTGGTCCCTTGTTCGTTATGTCTCTGTACGAAAGCAAGGATCCTAAAACAAATGAAGCATACAGTATAGCATATAATGCATATATACTCGGCAACCAATTCTGATTAGCTGTTGTGTCAAATATTTAATATGTGGCCACATTTTAATTTTATGTGTTTTCTGTTCACGTAGACTTGTGCACTACACTTGAGGAGCCAACTACAGTAAAACCTCGCTATTACGACCACTAAATAGGGTTAAATACATGTATTAAGTGTTTACGTCAGGTGACTGCTTAAAGCAAGCTGAGGATAAAACAGAAAGCTCCTTTGGGAGCTTTCTGTTTTATTGTCACTGCTTTAAGCTGTCGCCTGTCTTGCATACAACCAATAATCCTTTATTTTAGTGGTCGTAATAGAGAGGTTTTACTGTACATGTATTTAATTCTTTCACTGCCAATGGCGCCATAATGCGACTTTCCAAACATGTAATACTTTTCAAGAAATGAGACTCAAGTGAGCCATGCCCATAAGTTGTAACGCATGGAACACGCATACCAAACGTGAGGTCATTTTCAATAATTATGCAAACACTATATAATGGTCATACTGATCCGGGAAACTTGCGTACGTATTTATAACCGACTTGCGTCTTGGACCAATGGTTTTCTGGACGCTTTCTCAAAAAATATATCGATCTCGTGACAATTACCTGAGTTCTGACACGACGCCGCATTGTACGGTTTTTGGTCAGGATCCATACTATTTTGCACAGGCTAGAAAGCGAATTGTTAATATACATGCAATGAAGTATATATGTTACAGTCAATCTATGTAATCAGTCATTTCATGAAATGACTAAAAATTTCAGTCAAAACGTGAAATTACTGTTGCACTTAGTCATAACATGAAATGACTGAAATTTTCAGTCATTTCGTGAAAGGACAAAAATTGACAAGCCACTTCTACACACATTGGCTAGAAACCTTTAAAAGGATTCAGGCAATGTGTGAAATGACTTTTAATCAATTCTACAGCAGTTGTTCATTCATGTCTTTCTATATGCATAGTATTGATTAAAACTTAATGTCTATTATTCCAGAAACACTGCACATATTTTTTAAAGATTTAAGAGACTTGATTTGTATCAAATTTAATGTGCATGTATTGTTTCAATTGTGTAGGTTGTAATTATTAACATGCATCAAATATTACGATTGAATAAATAAAGCTAAAGTCAATTTAGTCATTTCGTGAAATGACTGAATGTGTTTTTTTAGTCATTTTGCGGGTATGCATATGTAAATAAAAGTTGAAATGAAAAAACGAAATGACTGGAAATTTCTAGTCATTTCATGAAATGACTGATTCCACAGATTGACTGTAACATATACATTAATTAAAAAAAAGAACGGTATTCTTTCCCGAAACGCGCGTTTGCAAACAATTTTGAGATTGATCAGGCGGCGTCTGTTGAGGCTCCAAACTGTTTATCACTCATATTAAAATAAACTCTTAGTAGTTTAAAAAAGTCGCCATTTTCTATATGTCATTGCATTTGTGTTTGCGTTTAAACGGGAAAGAATAACGCATTTTTCCTAGTATATTTGTATATAACTCACAGAAGTAGTATCAGATCTAAACCACATAAGCCAGCCAACACCAGGAAGGCAAACCCACTCATAAAGGACACTGTAGCCGCATAAACTGTGTTCATCAAATAGCTGGCACCCGTTGCACACACCATGTCTACTGTGACCAAACTGGCAAACAGGGAACCTGTCATGGAAACAATGTGCAATTAACCCATGTACAGTGGAAAATAAGTAATTTTTATCCCGTTTTACTCTTTCCTTGCCAAGTTTTATCGTCTGCTTTAACTCTTTACTACAGTGGAGAAAACGTTATTCTTTCCCGTTTAAACGCAAACGTACACAAACGCAAAGCACTAAAACGTAGAAAAGAACAACCTTTGGACAATTCTGATAATTCTTGTTTATCTTGGTGGCAAACAGTTTGGAGCCTGATCAGACGCCGGGTTACCCGGCGTCTGATCTGGCTCCAAACTGTTTGCACTGCAAATACTAGTTTTAGCGTAAACGCGTTTATTGGGAAAGAATAACAGATTCTCCACTGTACCAAGCTATCGTCTGTATGGATAATGTCCTCTTCAATATATTTTCAAGTCAGATTTTTTTTTTTACTGAATAAACCTGATGCAGCGTCTGACCGGGATCCAAACTCTGCTTTTTATGCGCCATTGGCAGTGAAAGAGTTACAGTGGAGAATCTGTTATTCTTTCCCAATAAACGCGTTTACGCTAAAACTATTATTTGCAGTGCAAACAGTTTGGAGCCAGATCAGACGCCGGGTAACCCGGCGTCTGATCAGGCTCCAAACTGTTTGCCACCAAGATAAACATGAAATATCAGAATTGTCCAAAAGTTTTTATTTTCTACGGTTTAGCGCTGTGCGTTTGCGTACGTTTGCGTTTAAACGGGAAAGAATAACAGATTCTCCACTGTAGCAAACACAATTCAAAGACAGTAGAGACTTGAGAATGATGCATTCGAGATAATAATTGGTCGAACGATAAAAAAAAAGAATGTGAGCTGAGTTGTTTAATTAAACGATAACACAGATGTCCCCACTGTCGGTAGGGTTCTATATACATACAGTTTGCGTGACATTCAAATTGTCAACCCGAGAAACAGAATGTCACCCCGATGCGTTTTGTTTTCGATAGTTGACAATATGAATTTCACGCAAACTGCCATCATATATTCATTTCAGCGACACTGGCTGTGGAATTGTCTCATTCGTAATTTATAAAACAATTATGTTGTGAATACCAATTTAGAACCGCTGTGCACGTAACGCGGGGGGTGACGTCTACGACACACATTGTTAATACCATTACAAACAAAAGAATAGAGAAAATAATATTATATAGAGTGACAAACAGAATATCATATAGAGTGACAGTATGTTTTGGATAGATGTAAAAGACATGCAAAATGTTTCATTTTTGTCTAGGGGAAATTAACATCGTAACTCAAATATAGATAGTTAAGACCAGTGTTTTGGTAGGGTTCTACATGTTATAGGGGTCTTAGGAAAATACGAATGGCCGAGACATACCTTGTTTTTCAGGAGGAGTGATAGAAGACATAATTCCCTTCAGCACCGGCCCGGGTAATATCTCAGGTGTGTTGACAACAGGGACTAAAAAGAAACAGAATAATGTAGAAATTATGAATGAGTCAAATGTATGATGGAGAACACGTATTCATTTCCCATGTAAATGAAACAGCAAAACGCCATGAAATTCGAGAAAATGACAATGTTTTGAAAATCCGACGATTTTGCTTTTATCTGAGTGGCAAACAGTTTGGAGCCTGATCTTCCTCCAAACTGTTTTCAATTGAAATAATAGCAAGCACGTTTATGTGGCTCTAAACTGTTTGCAATGGAAATAAAACTGTTACAGTACGCACAGGTTTATTTGGCAAAACTAACGTTTATACCTAATTATATTGAGTCAGTGTTTGGTAAAAGTATAAAGAGCATACTGTGTATACATCTGTATCTGCAACAACGCAAAACTGTTTGGCACTCAGTCTAGAATGAAGCATCAATAGTTTCCAAACATATTTACAAACATAGAAAATACACCATTTGCATTACTGTTCTGCATTATTTAGAATAAACAGGTTGCTTACCCCCTTCGTCCCCATATGCATGTAAAGATGAGCACATTATGATTATAATTTATATATATAGTATCTTAAAAATACACTTATACATATGATAGATAGGACGTTATTTATTTTATTTTTTTTAAAAAAAGAAAAAAAGGCGTTTACGTTAAAACATTTATATTTTGATGAAACACCTTCCAACCAAGACATGGAACAACAGTGGAAACACCAACTGGTTAATTATTATTTCTAACTACATGTAAACAGTCCTACACTTAAGGGTGTATCAATGTCATGAGCCATTTTTTTCAAAGTATTAAACTTTTTTTCTATCATTGTTTTTTTGGAAGAGCTATTTATGATGAATGAAATAATGAAAAAAAATATATATGGTGGTGTCCTTTTTTTTTAGCTACAGCGATTTGAAAAAGGTATGTCAAATTTGGATTTTTTTTCTTCAAATTTTACCCATTCAGAGTACAAGTTTCAGTAAAATCTATTTCAAACAAAACAAAAATGTTAATTTGGGTTTTCTTTATTTATTTCATGTCTATGGTGGTATGTTCACAAATATAAACCAAATTTAGACAAAGCAGGCACCAGGTTTGAACAATATGGATCCTTGAATATCAAAAATATGCTTGATATAGGGCATGATTTTATTAGATTTTTTTATTTTATGAAAAAAAGTAAAAAAGTTTGAAAATGAAATAGTTCTAGTATTTAACTTTTTCACATATTCTACCAGATGAAAGCCCATACTAAGGCAGTTCAAAATATGAAAAGAAATTGAAAGGTCAGTGTTGAAAATTTTGAGTTATTAAAGTAAAAAGAGTTATCACCCCTTACAAAATTTACAAAAAAGTACCATATCGATGATATTTAGAGCTTTATAAATTTCACATTTGGTACCTTATTTTTCTTAAATTAGTTTTTGTATGAAGAAATACTACCATAGATAGGAAATAAATAACACAAACCCAAATTATCATATTTGTTTTCATTTAAAATGGGTTTTATTGAAGCGGGCTGTTTGAAAAGGACAAAATAAGAGGAAATGGGTGGGGTAAATTTTACATGGCCGTAGAGCCAACTGTTGTTCACCAAAATGTACACTTTTTCTATTTTTTCATTCATCTTAAATAGCTCTTCAATACAAAACCATCATAGAGTGTTTTCATATACTTTGAAAAGTTCCCAAATTCATGACATTGATACACCCTTAACTGTAAGTTTGCCAATATTTCCCTACTATTAGTGATTTCTTCTGACCTGTCGGAGTTATTTTTAGATTGGAACATTCTAAAACTTTCAAAGGGATGAGTTTTCTCTACATACTGTTAATGATACGGATAGCTGTAATTTTTGTGCGCAATGTACAGTAGAGGATACCTTATTCTTTCCCGTTTAAACGCAAACGCAATTCACTAAACTGTGGAAATTTACTTTAAGAAATTTTAATTATGTTTTTAATCTGAGAAGCAAACAGGTTAGAGCCTGATCAGACGCCGGGTAACCCGGCGTCTGATATGGCTCCAACCTGTTTGCAATAGAAATAATAGTTTTAGTATATAAACGCGTTTGTTGGGAAAGAATAAAATATCAGTAAAGTTAGCGCAAGGGTCTCGTGCTGCACGAGGATCATGTTATCTCAAGTTGGAAAGTGTACGACTAAATAGATCCGATGTTACCCTTTATTTACCATTATGAACTATTCTGTTCTAAAAATAACTCCGACAGGTCAGAAAAATCGAACAATACCGGTAGTATTAGGCCTTGACAGCGGAGCATGAATCTCATGCTCTTACATACAGTAAAGGGTACAGTGGAGAATCTGTTATTCTTTCCCAATAAACGCGTTTACGCTAAAACTATTATTTGCAGTGCAAACAATTTGGAGCCAGATCAGACGCCGGGTAACCCGGCGTCTGATCAGGCTCCAAACTGTTTGCCACCAAGATAAACATGAAATATCAGAATTGTCCAAAATTTGTTCTTTTCTACGTTTTAGCGCTTTGCGTTTGCGTACGTTTGCGTTTAAACGGGAAAGAATAACAGATTCTCCACTGTAGGACCGTAAACAAGTTTGTTCTAAATCATTTATGGCAATTGCAAACAGTTTGGAACATGGTCCAATTCTAACAACACGTTTTAGACGAGTCTGAGATCAGTGTCAAGCTTTTGATTGGTCAGAATTGAGTGAAGTACTCAAATCTGACCAATCAAAAATTAAGAAATATATCAGGTTCAACATAAACGCTTAATAAGCATTATTATCACTCAGAACCATTAACCAATAGACCAGGCTTTGCTTTTCAGATTAAAACTTACCATAATTACCCATTTTTTAAATGTCATTTACTAGATTTAATTGACAAGCGTTGGTGTTCAATATTTTTAAGAACTGGAAAGAATACAGTGCTCCTCGCTGCAACAACATATCTAATGGGAGAACAGGATTGTATGTGTGTTGTTCGGAGGGAGATGTTATAGGGAGGGATGCTTAATATCGTATTAGTAATAAACACTACTTAGCTAAAATTTTCAAACAGATCAGACGCCGCGTAACGAGGAGTCTGATCTGGATTCAAACTGTTAGTCGCTCGTCTTTATGTTTCTACTGCCAAATGTCCAATACATAACATAGAAAGCAAATGAAAACGAAAAATTTTCAACAGACGATACTGCAGCAGTAAAAGCGTTAGATATAAATGTATTGCTTTGGGAACAGCGTCTAGCATTTTTGTATGGAGGGAGTCGTTGTTCGGAGGGAGTCGTTGTTATGAGGGCCGGTGTAGGGAAGGAGCACTATAACGTCCTCACTATCTACTGTACTACATGTACTTACCTAAATATAGCAGCCAATCAGTTTTAGCAAACGCTTCTATTATATACGATGCTGCAATAAGAATTGTACTTCCTATTGCTATGTTGACATTGGAGAACATTTTCTGTAGCGGCCATATGAGTACAAATCCTGCAATTCCTTGAGAAGCCCGCTTAAATGTCGCAAACAGTCCGACTCTCACTGACGACCAGCAGAATGGCATACCCTGTTGATATATCACTTCAAGTGTAGACCTGTGAGTTACGGACAGGTCACAAACAAAATACGCCATTATTAAAAGAGAATAGAGACCTCTACTTCCCTTGAAAGTGTCGCTGAAGTAGAATTCCGTAGTCCTCCGCAATGTTCCGAGTACCGAAACTCGGCGCACTCTATTCTTTTCGTCGAGTGTTTCTGGCAAGGTTGCTATTGATATAAGAAGTGTCACGAGTGATACTCCGGTGCAAACTAAAGAAGGGAATAGATGGCCTTTAGATTCTACAAAGTAACCAGATGACACGCTTGAAATGAGTAATGACAATAAATGTATAGCGGCCAAGAGCGTCATGCCAATTGTTCTTTGCCGCCCTTTAGTTGTGATGTCGGCTATGTATGAGGTAGCTGCAATGCCAAAACAGTAATAAGAACCTGGCAAAGCATCAAGAACAGATCCCAGTATAATGTACCATGGACTTAAGTTAAACGCCATTGTCACAGAAGTAACTATCATCTTTACCAGAAAACTAAATGTACACAATATAAAAAAGAAACGGCGCCCAAGACTATCCGTGTACGACGGAAGTAGAATAGCGGCAAAGAATCCTGGGATACTTCCGGCAAGTGCGTTGTACAACTGGAGCATAGCTGTGCGCTTCTGGACCTTTTCGTATTGAATGTAATCGGGGTCGCTATGGTTTGTCGCTTTACATCCAGTGTGCGGGTTGTGGGTTGTGTTTGCAAACATTTCCATTTCCACACGTTTTAGAATCCAGTCGGAAATCACATAGAAAATAAAGCCAATTGTCGTGTAGTAAAGGAAAAGCACGGGGATAATGACCGCGTGTATTCGCTTCATCTTGCCATCCTCTTCTTCGGCCTCCGGCTTAGATTTATTGATATCTTCCTTTTTCATGTTTTTAAATTGATACTTTCACTTGAGACGAAAACATGTAGCTATGTTTGAATTCATATTTAAGTGTTTACATGAAGTGTAAGATTTACTACATGTATGTTCTGAATTGAAATGTTCGCTCCTTGTACAGTAGAGAAAACTTTTTTGTCCCCGTTTTTAAAAAAAACGCAAGGGAAACGCACACTTATTTCAATAAAATGGAGAAAATGACAACCTTTTGAAAATGTTAACGATTTATTTTAATCTGAGAGGCAAACAGGTTGGAACAGGATCAGACACCGAGTACCCGGCGTCTGATCTGGCTCCAAGCTGTTTGCAATGGGCATACAGAGTTTAGCATAAACGCACTTAATGGGAAAGAATAACGTCTTTTCCTCTGTATCATATGTGTACTAGTTAGATAATGAGGCCCAATCAGGTCATGTGCTATGAAACTTAATCATTTTACTACTATTGTGTACACAACCAAATCGACAGTATAACATGACCTTATTCTTTGAACCCACCTACTGATCTGATGAGTATGTTTTTCAGTACAAAAGAAATACAAAATACAAAACCATCAGTTGGACATTACTTAACTCATCACAGCCAAAATTTCGTGAGATTTTTACCCCCTCACCGTTTCATTGTCGTTTGCTTCGATTTTGTTGTCTGCAATGTTGTTTCAAAGTTAAAAAAATTAAGGCAGTATGACTGAAGAAATTTCAAAACGAGTGTCAAACAGTTTGGCGTTACGCGGCGTCTGATCAGGACCCGAACTGTTTGCATACGCGCTTTTAAGCGTCATTGAACAAGTTAAGCCCTTGAATATTTCTAGCCTCTTAACGCGTTCTTCACATAGCTCATTTACAGAGTTGCAAGCAGAAAACCCAATAGCTCATTTGTAGTTTTGAAGAGGGCCCATTTCATAAAACTCGTACGAAAAATGTTGTCGTAAGTCAGATTATAAAAGTCTCCATTATTGTTTTTATCCATCTTATCCGGTCTTGCGATATTTCTTTGGAATTGAAAAGACGATTCCAAAGTTATGTCACGCGACATGATTAGATAGAGAAATCAGAAATTAAATGTATTTTAAAGTTTTGACCTACGACCGTTTTTGTCGTACGACGTTTTAAGAAACGGGCCCAAGATCAAACCGTTTGCACTCACGTTGAAATAAATCGTAAGCAATATTTAAAAAGGGGAGGGGGTAATTTTCTCCATTTCGTTAAATTGTGTTATTTTTATTTTCAAGACGATTCCAAAGAGATGTCACAGGACGGGAAAAGATTGAGAAAAAAATAATTGAGACTTTTATAATCTGACTTACGACTACATTTGTCGTACGAAGTTTTATGAAACGGGCCCCTAGTCCCTAAATGTTTTCTATGGACATCATTGTTTTAGCACAAACGCGATATTTTGATAAAGGATAACGTCTACTTGACTGTAATCGGTAGCCTAGCATGTATATTGCATTGGTATTTAGTCCTTGGTGATGCAATCAGAATGTTTACAACATATAAAGCAACGATTAACCTATCGCCTACTTCAATATCTTAATGTTATAAACTAGAGTGAAAACCTTGCCATATGTAATGTGATCTACAATGGAAATGATGTTATATTCTATTTTAGTAAACTAGTTAATGAGAAAAAAATCATTTCAAATGCAAATTGTTTGGAGCCAGATCATGCTCTAACGTGTTTGCCACTCAGTTTAAAACGAATAGTCAGAATTGTCAAATGATGAATCATTTTCTACATTATATGTCATAGCGTTTGTGTTTCGTTTGCGTTTAAAAGAATAAGAATGACGTCTTCTCCACTGTTACTATGTACAGCTTACCTTTCCTTTGCAAATATACCGAAAGCAAAAACATACAAATGCATATATTTAACTCATTCACCCCTGAAACTTTTAATGGAGAACTCCATTTTCAAAATAAGTCTAGTCCATTTTTGACTATTTAGTGTTGATTTTAACAAAATATTACAAAATCACAAACAGTGTAAACCGTAATCAGAAGGCTCCTTAAGGAGCCTTCTGATCAGGGTATGTACTGTTTGCATAGGACAAGTGTAATCCTAACAGGTACGCTGTTTATAAATGACGAATATACTCGTCGCTAGGGATGAATGTGTTAAAGGCAGATAACTACATACTGCATGGGACAAGTGTAATCCTCACAGGTACGCTGTTTATAAATGACGAATATACTCGGCGTTAGGGTTGAATGTGCTAAAGGCAGATAACTACATAATGCACACAAATCACCTCTGTCGTATGCTAGGTACTACTTTTGGCTGAAGAAGCGTGTCCTTTCAGTCTCATTCAGTGTATTTTAGAAGATAACTTTCTATACTGGGGCCCGTTTCATAAAACTTCGTACGATATAAAACGGCCGTAAGACAAAACTTAAAAAATACATTTAATTTTTTATTTCTCTAAATAATCCTGTCTTGTGACATCCCTTTGGAATCGTCTTTTCAAGAAGATTCCAAAGAGATGTCAGGTTAGATGGAGGATTTGATAATAATTGAGACTTTTATTATGTGACTTACGAAACAATTTTCGTGCGAAGTTTTATGAAACGCCCCTCTAGCTTTTAGTATCTGAGATCTTATGTTCCGTGTTTACTTACGATACATATGTGAAATCCATCAAATGGTTAAGCGGTTCTATTTTCAAATTACACGAAATAGTTCTTAGATTTATCTCTTATATAATTTATCTATTTTCGACTGAAAACTATAATATTATTTGACATACTTCTGATTCTAATCGGAATGTTTGATTGCTAAATTACATGAGAAATCTTGTCATTTGAAAATGTAGCCTGTTACAGAGAAGGAATAAATACTCCATGTGAAGGAGATTATTGGAACTCTAGCCAGTGGCAGAGATGTATGTTGAGGAACAAATGAATACTCTCGCGTTCTTAAAGGAATGGAATTTTTGGTGTTCTTTTTACCCTGCATTTTGAGCTGTCAACTATCTGAACGACCGGAACAGAATCTTATGTTGAAAGTGGATCGAGCTTCATTTTTCAATAGTAATTAAGGTCGTGATTTTTCTATTATCTTAACAAGAGGTTCAGTTGCGTTTTGAGGTTGAGGACCCCTTACAAGATCAGGCAAATGTTGGTGAATATCGGTAATCTGTATACGGAGCATGTTGGAAGTTGAGCAATAGGTGCCTTAACCCGTTCACACTCAATAACGCAAAAAAAGCGCCTTTGCAAACAGTTTGGATCCTGATTAAATACCGCGTGACGCGGCGTCTGATCAGGATCCACACTGTTTGACAATCATACCGATATCAATTAAGTCATACAACATTGATTTTTACTTTGAAATAATCTTGCAACAACACAATTGAAGCAGACGACAATGAAACGATGAATGGGTAAAAATCTCAAGAACAAAGTGGCAGCGAAAGGGTTAGGGCTCATTGTGCTTTACCTTTAGCCATGGTTTGTGGCACATGTACCATCTGTTAGAATATAGTAACTATTTTAAATGGAGAATAGTCATGCCTGTATAGTGTATAAAATGGAATCTAATTTCTTCAGTAGAGGAACTCATTAAAGGCGTAAAAGGGCATATTAATTGATGATGGTGTAAAGGCGGATAAAAGTAAAACTCAAGAGCCTTCAGAATAAGCATTTTGTTACTTGCATATTTTACTTCTGGTTTCTTCAACTTCTTTTTTATGTTGCAATTCTAAAAAAACATAACTTCAGTTTCATTTAAGAAACATCACTCAAGAGTGTCAACCAGTTTAGACCCAGATTAGGTGCCGAGCTAGTTGGCACCTCACTTTACTCTTTCACTGCCAAATAAATCGTGAGCCTTTTACCCCTTCACCGTTTCATTGTCGTGTGCTTCAATTTTGTTGATTGCAATATTGTTTCAAAGTTAGATTTAAGGCATTTAACTGACGTTATTTCTAAACAAGTGGCAAACAGTTTTTATCCTGATCAGACGCCGCGTTACGCGGCGTCTGACCAGGATCAAATATGTTTGCAAATGCGCTTTATGACGTCACTGAGAGTGAAGGGGTTACAGTGGAGAAAACGTTATTCTTTCCCAATGAACGTGTTTACGCTAAAACTATTTTTTCCATTGCAAAGAGTTTGGAGCCAGATCAGACGCCGGGTAACCCGGCGTCTGATCAGGCTCCAAACTGTTTGCCACTCAGATCAACATGAGTAGTCAAAATTGTCGAAAAGTTGTCCTTTTCTATGTTTTAGTGCAATGCGTTTGCGTACGTTTGCGTTTAAACGGGAAAGAATAACAGATTCTCCACTGTACATCTAAACTGTATCCAAGTACATGTATTCACATATCAGCCCACAGATTGCGTAAGGTGAATGCCTCTAATTTATTTAACGTGATTTTAATCATTGCACCATCGGTACAGTGGAGAACACGTTATTATTTCCCACTAAACGCGTTTACGCTATAACTATTAGTTTTAGAGCAAACAGTTGGGTTAAACGGGAAAGAATAACTTATTGAGACAACACTTGTTCTATGCAAACAGCTCAGACCCTGGTCAGAGGGCTCTGAAAGGCGTCTTCTGATTAGAAAATGTGCAGTGTTATAAAATGTGAAAATACAACATAAAATAATAAATATAACAATGTTCCAAATAGGGAATTTAAATAGTATTAATTCTTAAAACTGCTCTTTTCTAACAGTTCGGCCTCCAATGGCATTTTTTCCCAAACATCCAGCCATATATTTGTTACATGCATTCAGCCATTAAAGCATGTTTTGATTTGATGCCTGAATACACGTAACAAAACTGTGATGTGTGTTTTTCTTTAAAATAGGTCCCTAGAGGCCAAGCTTTTAGAAAAGAGCAGTTTTATAAATTAGTACAACATTAAATAGAAAAATATTGACTAGACTTAACTGGAATCTTGAGTTGTTCATTTGAAATTTCTAGGATGAGTAACCAATTTGACTCATTCAACCCTAGCGACGAGTATAGTCGTCATTTGCAAACAGTGAACCTGTGAGGATTAAATACTTATCCCATGCAAACAGTGTAGACCCTGATCAGAGGACTCCTTAAGGAGCCCTCTGATCAAGGTGTACACTGTTTGTCATTTTGAAATATATTTATAAAATCATCCCTAATAGTCAAAAATAGACTAGACTTATTTTGAATTTTCAATTGTCCATTAAAAAGTTTCAGGGGTGAGTGAGTTTATGCTGCCATCAAGTTACTCTCCGACCTGTCTGTTAATGTTAGATTCGTCCGGAGAGTTGTTTGCTGAAGTCGTAGGTGTGACATCAGAAGTCCCCTTTGACTGTGTTACCCAGAATATTCTGAAATAATAATGATCTTCATATTTGTCTGGCAGCAACAACAAAATGACCAAGACTTTGTTAATATTTGACGGCTAAGTGTATTGCAAAACAGTATAGACTAAGCCTAACCGCCATCTCGGCCACAGTCTGATCAGTGTAGCAATGTAAGTGTTAGGCCCCCATTTTTATAAAGAGTCTGTGTTGAGTCTGAGATCGTTCTCAAACATTTGATTGACCAATCCAATTCAGGAGACAGATCTATGACCCAACTCAAATTCCTTCGATCCGTATCCTTGTAGCCAGATTTCTCTAAGCACGGTCATATAAGTTATACAGTGCATCACTTAAAGCGTGTGCACTTTTGCATAAATCGTACAAATTCGTACATACATTTCGTCTGATCAGGATCCAAACTGTTTGACATTCGTTTTGAAATTTCTTCAATCATACTGTCGTTTTTTTAAAACTTTGAAACGACATTGTAGACAACAAAATTGAAGCAGACGATGAAGGGGTAAAATCTTACGAATTATATAGCAGTGAAAGGGTTCAAGAAATATTGTATTGTTACGCGACGTCTGATCAAGATTCAAATTGTTGTTTCTGCTAAGGTTTATAGTCCCGCATAAGCTTTATCAGATGTGTCATCCCATTGTCTCAGGATTGGGACAGTGGTCAGCATCATGCCTATTATTGAGTGGACTTTCAAGATTCAAACTGCTTGCTAATTACTACTAGTACTGCGTTCATGGCGAGGTAGTGAAAGGGTTAAACAATCTTTAACCCTTTCCCTTATAGAAGCGACTTTTAGCACATTCATTTTATTCATCCGCTGAAGAAAATAGTTCCAAATTATACCGTAATGAATATGTGTCATATTTAATACTTTCCTTACTCTAGCAGTTAATAGCTTAAAGCAGGCTGAAAGTAAAGCAGAATGCGCCTTAGGGCGCATTCTGCTTTTCTTTCAACCTGCTTTAAGTAGTCACATATCTTCAATACTAGAAACAATGCTATCAGGTAAAGGGTTAAACATTGCCGATGAACAAAGGATGTTCTGAATACTTACATCCAAATGATCAAAGCTACAACACTGAGCGCTCCAACGACCAGGAATACCAAGCCGCTCATCACGTCTACCGTGTCCGCATATACAGTGTTCATAAAGTATGGTGCACATATTGCACTGATACTAAAGGCAAAGTAGATACTGGCAAAGAGAGATCCTGTATAGAATACAATTATTGAAAGAATGACGGATGGCCGGTGTTCATGAGGTTATGCAACCCAGAGCTTTTGCTAGCAAAGTTCGTGAATCCCGAAGGGATTCATGTTAACCTTTGCTAGTAAAAGCTCTGCGTTACATATCCTCATGAGAACTGGAAGAACGTTATTTGTTTTCTTATATCTATATTTCATTGTCAACTGATCTGGTAGGAGTCAACCTATATTTAGCGTGCTGTGTGAAATTAAACGGCATGAATAAGTTTGCTCAATATTAAACACATTCAATGCTGGTTGCTGATTAAGGCCTTGTAATTCATTTTCAACTTGGTCTGTTTTGACGAAAATACCATATCGATTGCTTCGAAATCAATTGACGCTAGGAAATCGTTTTCGAACTCAGCCTTTATGTATTGCAGACGGACGATATACATGTATATCTAACCCGAAGGTAAGCATAAATTATAAAAAAAAAAAGTGTTTGGTATTTATTTATTCTAGAGCATTCGGTCCTCTCGATTTTCATTTTAAGAATGTGGTTCTTAGAGAAGACCGGGCGCGCAGGGCGGACTAACCCCATACACCCCGCCTTCTATGAGAATGACATTTGTACGAAATTGACGTCATTTGTTTCAATGGAAACCGGTATATCTCTCTTGGTGCAGTATGTTACAGTGGAGAATCTGTTATTCTTTCCCGTTTAAACGCAAACGTACGCAAACGCAAAACACTAAAACGTAGAAAAGTCAACTTTTTGACAATTCTGATAATTCATCTTTATCTTGGTGGCAAACAGTTTGGAGCCTGATCAGACGCCGGGTTACCCGGCGTCTGATCTGGCTCCAAACTGTTTGCAGTGGAAATAATAGTTTTAGCGTAAACGCGTTTATTGGGAAAGAATAACAGATTCTCCACTGTACCTTTCACAACACAAAGGACATAAATTATTATTAACAAAAACATTGTAGCAAGAACGAATTTAAAAATGTCTATATAAGAAATATGAAATGGTTTAATCGTTGTTCATGCGAAATAAATGACAGAAAAAGCATTAATATATAAAACTGCTCTTTTCTAAAATTTCGACTTTCAATGGCCTTTTTAAAAAAAATTCATGTCTAAACACGTTGAAAAAGGCCCTTAGGGGTCAAAATATTAGAAACAAGCATTTTTATATATTAATGCTATTTTAATTCCCAATCTAGAAAAAGCAGTAAAATTAATTAGGCCTATAAATCGCTAGCTAGCGAATGAACACCAAAATGAATATCATTTTATTCTTCAGTTGAACGACGTCGTAAATACGATGGCAAATCTTGAGAATCTGACGAATTGCCGCATGACGTCTCAAATGCTTGCTTTCGGGTAGGCGGGAATATGTTTTGTTTATACATAAAACACACTTATATAACTGATAACATGCCATGTCAACAACACAATGGAAGCATGCAATTGTAACTGCTCAGGAATATATAGCTTTATATTCGAAATAGATGCATTTTTACCCTTTAAAATATCAGTGTCGATGTTATAAGGGCTTAATGTCTGTTTACAATATACAAAACTAACACGCATATATATATACGTCTTTGAATACTTTATTTATCATTACTTGCTCGTATATATTTAACAAATTACCTTGTTTGTCCGATGGGGTCATCAGCGACATAATACATTTTGCCATGGAAACAGCAAGATTTGAAAATGTTGCCAACACAGGAACTGAAAATATATATTAAAAAAAGTATTACATGTGTATCCGTCCTGTCTTTCCTAAAATGTTATAATAAACAATAACACGTATGTATACACTTTTGCTTTAGCATATTTACATTTGTTTGTATATACTAACAGTATACATGTAAAAGGTAATATTGTTCTTTGAGATCAGTGAAGACAGCGATCATGGTTATACATATTAGACTATACTTAATTGGAAACTGGAATTGTCAAATTAAATTATGAATGAGTTAACAATATCATGCGAGTTGAAAGCAGTTTTGGGCCAAACCAAACGTCGGGTAATCCGGCCTGATCAAGTTCAAAAACTGTTTGCTACTCAGGTTAAAACTTTTCGTTAACATGTATATAAATGTAAGAGTTGTCGTTTTTTACATGCTGTTGCACCGCACATTTAACATATTGAGCCCTAGCGACGAGTAAACTCGTTATTTAAAAAAATCATATACCTGTCAAGAGTACACTTGTCCTATAAGGAGCCCTCTGATCAGGCTCTACACTGTTTGTATTTTTGTAAAATATTAAAATTTACCCTAATTATTAAAAATTGAACTAGATTTAATTGTAAATTGGAACTGTCCATTTTAAGTTCCAGGGGTGAATGAGTTGATAGTGAGGGATAGAATAACGTATTCTTCAATGTTTTACCCATATATAGAGGCAAGTCTGATGATGCTAGTCCTTCTAACGCATACGACCCTATCTTAAACAAGGTACTAACGAAAGCAATATGTACTTCTTTTAGACAAATCTTCAACGGCTTCACAAGAAACATGGCCGAAAGACCCTGTGTGACATGGCGCAAGGATCCGAAAAGTCCAATTTTTTCCGCACTCCAGCAAAATGGTTTCCCGAGCTGATACAGAAGTTCCAGAGACGTTCTGTGGGCACTGGTTAACTCTGATAAAAAGTAGGCCGCAATAATAAGCAGATATGCGCAACGTTTTCCCTTAAATGTGTCACTTGTGTAAAAGTTCACGATTCGGCGAATATTGCCTGTTACGGAAAGTGTTTTGGATCTCAGTGACTTTGGATAGGATTCCGGAACACAAAACGCAACCATGAACAAAGCGACAAATACCATAAGGCCAGCTGTGAAAGAAGGGATCATATATCCTTCGTGACTTATATAGTAGCCAGCAACAAAAGTAGCAATTGTCATAGACAGTTTTTCCATGCCATCTATAGACGCCATGGCAATAGTCCGTTTCCGCCCGTCCGTAGTGCAATCTGCGGCGTAGGCATACATAGTAGGTTGCACAGCGTTATAAGATCCACATATTCCATCTACTATACAACCTACCACTGCATAGATTGGACTTAAATTGAAATAGATTGCCGCAGTTATTATTACATACTTTATCAAGCATCCTGACATAGAAATCACAAACAGAAATCGTCTACCGAGACTGTCTGAATATGATGGAAGTAGTGATGACGTAATCAATGCTGGAATGCTGGTTCCGAGCGTGGCGTATAACAACCATCTAGCTGATTCCGATTCCACTTTCTTGTAGAGATTGTAACTTGGATCACTGTGGTTAGCGGATTTACATGGAGCACTTTTATACAGAGTGCCATTTGGAAATATCTTCGTCTTAACCGAATGCTGAATCCATTCACTATAGGCGTAATAGCCCAATCCACTTCCACAGTAATATAATACCGCAGGAATCACAATCAACCAATGTCTATAGCCTTCTTTAGTTCCCCTGGTCTGTCGAAGGTTGTCTTTTTCTAACGCCATCTTGCTGCACAAAATTTATAATAAGACCGCATTCACCCCAAAGGACATATCTCGTTCGATTCAAAATATGCTCGATTATATGTGAACTAGGATATCCCCTGATTAGAAATTGCCATCAGCTTTTTTTTCTCAAATTAAAACTTAAATCTGTTTTGTTATATAAATATTGGTATTATAGTCAAACAGATGGGGTCTAACTCTTGGTTATCCATCGAGTTACTCGGTGTCTTATCAGGATCAGGCAAACAGTTTGGAAGTATCAGAGGGTACGGGATAAGGCACGGACGGCTTTAATAAGTTACAGTCAGACTTCGATATCTCGAAGTTGGTTTTGTCGAACATACCCGTATTTAAAAGTTAAAACGTGGCTGAGCCACGTTTTAACTTTGAAATATATGTATGTTCGACTTAACCGAGCATGGAAAAATGCAGTTCATACGTAGAACTATAGGATAGATCGAGTTAAACGAGGTCGAGATAACGCAGTTCGACTGTATATGCCTATATTTATAATTGTTTAAGTGCGACCTAATTCTATAATAAGCACGTGTGTAAAATTATATCATGGGATACGATAACTGCCACACAGTATATCAGATGACATCACGTGTGTATGGTTGGCCGTTTTAAAATAACCCCTTCATTGTCATGACTCCTTTCACTTTAACCCTTTCATACTCAAATTATTCGGGGTATATTTACCCCTTCGCCGCTTTATTGTCGTCTGCTTCAGTATTATTGTATGCAAGACATGTTTCAAAGTTAAATTTAAGCCAATATGACTGACAAAATATCGAAACGAGTGTCGAACAGTTTGGATCCTGATTAGACGCCGCGTTCGAAAAAGAGCCTTTTAGCATCATTGCGAGTTGAAGGGTTTTAAACAAGTGTCGTCGTTAGTTCTCAACTTAAGATTTTAGACATTTTTATTTCCGAAATACTAATATTTAAATGAGAATCAAAAAGTTTTAGTCTTGATAAAAGCAGATTTGTCTTATAAGCGGTGTCTGATTAGGATCCAAACTGATTGCAAATTACCACTGTATTCGGGATGATTACAAGTTAACCTTCAAACTTTTTCGTCTGCTTTAATCTTTTTACCGCCATACTAATAGCAGATTATTGTTTAATTGTTAACCTCACGACAGTGTAGAAGTTATTTAAGTAATACTTGAATATCTATTGTGTTTATGGAGGTATGCAATAAAAGAGGTTTCATACAAAAGTGTGACCAGGTTTTGTTTAATACGTCCTTGAACGGAATAAATATCCGAATAATTCCTTATAATTTAATATCAAGAAATATTTGGAAGGAAATGGTTAAAGTCGACGTCTTACCCCAATAGTGTTAGATACCGGTATGACCTGGCTGAAAATTGTTAACATTTTGGACTCTGATCAAATACAGCCTTACGTTTCTTCTTTGAAAATGTCAACAAAAAAAATCTAATGTTGACAATAAATTTAGATAACATCTTTAAAAATGACAATTATGCGACCAGGGTCTGCACTGTTATCAAATCAAAACACTCGTTCCTTTCAATGACACTTGTCATTTGACCGACCGTGTAGCATCTATATGCTGCCCGAGCAGAAACAATACTTTCGACCCATTTGGTACACAATAGGTGCCCGTGCTGTGAGGGCTACTGCAGCAACGGGTCTCAATTCGAGTCCCATAGAGAACATGACGAATCTGACCTCAGACTCTATCACTTCAGCTGGGGCATATGGTATGCTATTAAATTAACCCTTAATTTTCCCAATAAAATCGCCTTTTAGCGGATATTATTTAGTCTTATGCTGAAGAAAATAGTTCCAATTTAGTCAGTCAGGAATATATAGCATAGGGAATATTTTCTATATTTTAGCACATGGAAGCTTAAAGCAGGCTGAACGTAAAGCAGAATGCGCCTTCAGGCGCATTCTGCTTTTGTTTCAACCTGCTTTAAGTGATCACCTATCTTCAATATCAGAAACAGGCTATCAGATAAAGGGTTAAAACTTAAATATTATGCTTTTGAAACAGAAAAAGGTTGAATGCGAGTGACAAATAGTTTCGACCGGGATCAGACGACGCATACTGTTTGTTAATCTTAGGCAAGTAGCATATAGCTTTACTGAACCCAATTTGCACATCAAGCAGATTTTTTTTTTTATCTCAGTTCAGATGTATGACCTTTATTGTTATCACGCCTGTAATAGCTTCATATATCAAGTGCAAAGATACCAAACATACATACAAGTATATGGTAGTTGAAACTGACTTACACACCTGATGTTCATGTTCTAAAGCAAATAATTCTACCTGCTATATTTGTATTTACGAGGTAGTCTCTCGTACGACTGAAATAACTTTAATTGTTGTTGAGGAAATTATTTAATAACAATACATATATATATATATATCGGAGCCTTACTTTAACTAACGTGTGTGAAAATGACCAATACGGAGAAGAAGCCTTTACTAGACAGTACGTCTGAAATACCAGGGACAGACCGGTTCAGTCCGAGATTTCTGCTTATTATTCCGCCACTGGTTTTCTACTACACTTCATATGGTATGAGCTTTTATGTGACAAGTGAGTGGGTTCAACATTACGTACAAACTCGCGTGTTTAACAACACCGCCTACAATGAATCGTCTATATGTGCCAGGAGCAATGAAAGCGATTATGAGAAAGTCTTGTATGAACGAGTAGAATCAGACACAGCCCGATGGCAAATGTGGATTAGTATCGGCTTGTACGTGCCATCAACAATAGCAGCCGCCATTTTGCCAGCATATACAGACTGTTTTGGGCGTCGTTTCATTCTGCTTACTGCAACGATAGGATGTGCTATAAAATTCGCTCTTTGGACATCAACCATTTATTTTAGTCTAACACCTTTATTAATTGTTGTTGGTTCTGCTGTTGACGGCTTTGCTGGTACGTATTTTTCCATGTATGCTGGAACGTTTTCATACGTAGCAGACATTACAGAGATGGGACGGCGACGAACTGCAGCGATGACCATGCTGGATGGATTGCTTTTACTTTCAATAATGTTGTCATGTCTTGGAGCAGGATATTTTATTCAGTGGTTTGGATTTTTCATATCTATGATCTGCTGCTCCGGACTCATTGTTTTAGCATTATTTTTCTTTATTCTTTGTGTTCCTGAATCGTACCCAAAACATGCTAGATCTGACACCCTATCCCTTGTTTCTGTCGTTAAAAGAACATTTGATTTCTACGTATCAGACACATTCAAAGCTATGAGGAATGCGTACTTGATCCTGATAGTAGCATATGCGCTTCAAAATATGTCATGCATGAACAGAGGAGCAATCGAAATGCTCTACCAACTTGGAAGGCCATTTTGCTGGTCTGCAGAGAAGATTGGACTGTTTTCAGGCGTTCGTACTTGTATACAAGGGATGGCAGGAATACTGCTGATTAGACCTCTACAGACATGTCTTTCAGACCTTCAAATAGCCTTTCTCAGTTTGATTTTCGGGACCGGCTCATATGTATTGGAAGCACTGGCTAATACAGATCTTATTTTATACATGGGTAAGTTTCAAATACATGTACCTCACAATAAATCTAGCCCACAAACTTAAATCTTTATCAATTATAGTTTTGTTAATAACTTATTTTTCATCGTGTTAGATTAAAATATTGCTTTATTGCGATATTTCGACTTCTATTGTCACTTAACAAAGACAATCATGTTCAAATACGCGTCACATCTTTGTTACATGTATGTATTCAGATATAAAATCAAAACCACACGATTAGCTAAGATTCTTGGAGAACCCTACAGACAAACTCATAATATATATAGCAACCGTGGGTTTATAAAAATGTTAACGTCACTGATAATTTCACCAATAGAAATAGTGAGATTATTTAGTAAACCACCGGGAATCATGGAAGAAAAGGAGGGTAACTGTATTTTTCAAAGTAAGTTCAAAATTTAATCCATTGAGTGAACATCATACTTTATAATTTTACGAATGGCGAAGCCACCATTGCAACTATATCAGTTTAATGTTCACGAATGAGTTAAATATGGATACTTCACTGAGCAATAGAGTTATTCTGTTTATTCAATGCTTTTAAACGAGTTTTATTTTTAACAAAAGTGTTTATCAATTAAAAGCAAAAGCACAAATTCAACCCCGTGGGTAGCCCCACGTTTTCATCTTATACCTTTTCGTGACAGTTAACCCTACCATGACATCACTAATTAATTCGATTTGACGTCATCGGTCCGGCAAAGTTGCAGCTCTGCTGGCTCCAAAATGTTTGCGATATACATCGATGTTTAGCACAAAACGCACTTATTTAGAAAGATAACTCATTTTCTCTATGATAATTGTGATACAAAATGCACCTTTGTTTCATTTCAGTACCAATATTGGCAACATTTTCCTTTTTATGTGAGACAATGATAAAAAGCCTAATGTCAATCATGACCCCTCCAGATACACAAGGTAAGTGTCGACAAAACTTCAGGCTCCGAGGTTATAAAGCGTTTTAGTTGAGTCTGAGTGAGTTACCAAGCATTTGATTGGTCAGATTTGAGCCTAGGCTCAAATCCGACCAATCAAATGCTTGGGAACGAGTTTAGACTCAAGTCAAAAGCTTTATAACCTTAGAGCCAGGTCATCATGCTGTGTAACTACACTGGAGAAAACATTTCCGTTTCTTTCCCAATAACCGCGTTTACGCTAAATCTATTATTTCCAATGCAAACAGTTTAGGAACAAACGCTGGGCAACCCAAACTACTTGCCATTGAGATTAAAATGAACATTCAGGATTGTCACAAGATTGTCAATTTCTCCACCTTATTGCAATGCGTTTGCATTTACATGTAACCACTGTAGAAATGCACTTATCAGCCCATTGTGCCCTAGTGGTAAGTGTACGTTTCCTTAAAAACACATTCGATAGTCTATAAATGGAGTCTGGAGTTGTCTATTTGAAGTTTCAGGAGCGAATGCGATTCATTGCAAGTCATATGACTTGGTATATATGATGATTGATACATCATAGTAAATAAGGAATTGCAGAAGCAGTCGCGTAGGTAACATGTACAACAGTAGTGTATAGAAATGTCTTGTAGGTGTTTGTAAAACTTGTGCAGAAGCTGAATGATTTACATGTAGGAGGGGCACTTTTTAAGTATTTTGCACTTATACTATTGAAGTTACTGATCTGTTGCCACTACTTAAAAATGCTCCTCGTTTTATGATATCCCGTAGGTATGTGCAAATCGTATAAAAAGACGCACATCACTGTTACATGTAACTACTATTTAAAAGCAAGTAAAAGAATTGTATTGCAAGTGGCTACAGTCAAACGTCGATTTCTCAAACTCGGTTAGGTCGAACATATTCTAATTTCAAATTTAACACGTGGCTTTGAAGTCCGAGATAATTCGACTAAACTGAACTTGAAATTATGTAGTTTATGTGCGTAAGTACAGGTAAGATCGACTTAGTAGAAAGTACCGTACATGTAGGTCTCTGTGGAATATCTAAAACAATTCTCTGATCATGCAGGGTCTGTACTGTTTGTCTTTTTTCAACATATTGTTGAAATCTGCCTTGAATATTCAAAATTGAATCAGACATTTAAAGTTTCAGGGGTAAATGAGTTAACCCTCTCTGTGCCGAAGTAGCATATATTCGACTTTGTAAATAGTTTGGATCCTGATCGGACGCCGCGTAACGCGTCGTCCGATCAGGACCCAAACTATTTGACACTCAAATCAATATTTCTTAAGTTATACTAATCTTTATTTCAAACAAAATAGCAAACGACAATATTGAAACAGACGACAATTAAGCGGTGAAGGGGTAAAAACCTCACGTTTAATTTGGCGCCGAAAGGGTTAATAGTAATGTACTTATGTTTTATATTCTTTCAAGGATCCCTATTTGCCAGCATTGTGATGACTCAAGGCGTGTGTGCGATAATTGCCCATTTCTCGCTCATGACAGTCTACGCCAACACTGTGTCGTTTATGAGTGGCTTCGTTTTCTTTGTCATGGGAGGGCTAACGTTTCTTTCCTTGATTTGTTTAGTGTAAGTCTCATTTGCTTATTTACTCTTTAAACCCTAATCCCCCTAAAGTGTTTCTAGTTTTACAGACAGTTGGTTACTTAAAGAATGTTAAAAGTAAAGCGGAATGCGCTCCAAGGCTTTATTTTCAGCCTGTTTTACCAAGACTGAAAACCTCATTGCGTCATGAAAAATTTAAATATATGTATATGCTAAACATTTATATAAACACCATATTAGTTTAGGATCAGAAATACTGATGGAAAATGCGCTCCAAAGAAAATATATCATTCGTTTGGGATTGGAATCGGGAACCTGGCATGTAGGGACGAAAAGTGAAACAGGCATCTTAACCACTGGGGCAGCGCGCTAAACACATAACGACGAGTGGCAAACAATTTGATTTCCAGATCAGTCTCCGCCATACGCGGCATCTGATCTGGCTTCAATCTGTTTGCAATTGAAAGCCCAATTCGCTCCCTATAAAAACTCCCTCCGAAATAAACATAATCGTTGTCACTTTTTGGTGTTGTTGTACAGAGGGAGCACTGTACCATACGAAATAGCAGACTTTTAGAAGCAGTTGTCGATCGCTGAACCGAAAGCGATTTGTGGACTCAATGTACAGTGGAGAATCTGTTATTCTTTCCCGTTTAAACGCAAACGTACGCAAACGCAAAACACTAAAACGTAGAAAAGTACAACTTTTGGTCAATTCTGATAATTCTTGTTTATCTTGGTGGCAAACAGTTTGGAGCCTGATCAGACGCCGGGTTACCCGGCGTCTGATCTGGCTCCAAACTGTTTGCATTGCAAATAATAGTTTTAGCGTAAACGCGTTTATTGGGAAAGAATAACAGATTCTCCACTGTAACAGAACGTATCATATAAGTCTGCCAGTACAGCAAAACCCATCTAAACCGGAACCTCTAAATACCGGAATTCTCTCTAAACCGGACAAAAACGTTGGTCCGGTTTCCCACCAATTTTTACGTATTTGATTTATTCCTTCACTGAAGAAAATACATTCATGAACATATATCATCAGAAATATGTTCTATATTCTAGCAGATGATAGCTTAAAGCAGGTAAAAAGTAAAGCAGAATGCGCCTATAGACGCATTCAGCTTTACTTTCAACCTGTTTTAAGTGAGCAGTTTATTTTCTATACTAGAAACAAGCTATGGGTTAAAACCCCTCTAAACCGGAAACCCCTCTAAACCGGACATTATTTTGTCCCCACACATGTCCGGTTTAGAGGGGTTTCACTGTATACGGCATTTTGGGTGTTAAGGTGACTCAAATAAAAGCCAATGTGTAATACATGTAATATCATGCATTTGGTATTGCAAAATATGATCAGTCTAAATAACATCCTCAAGAAAAGTAACCAACTCTTAATGTTTTAGATATTCTCCATCGCTTTTTCAATTGAGTCTACTAGAACAAATTTCTTATCCTTAACTAATAAATACCTGTATATATAAACGTTTTACATACACTAACTAATTACTATTGTTTATGCTAAATCTGGTTGCAAGTCACTTTAAGTAGAAAGGCATTCTATAAACATTTGTAACAATACATGTAATTTTATTTCATGGTAGGTTTCACAATATTAGTTGTTGGAAAATGGATTCAATTTTAAGTATATTTGGCAAAATAGCTTTAGTTGTAAATCAAAGTGCCCAATGGTTTTTTTAAGAATACTTTTACACAGTTAAATTATTAATCATACATAATTGTTAAATGTTCTGATTACAAATCATTATTTCTTTAGGTACAGTGGAGAATCTGTTATTCTTTCCCGTTTAAACGCAAACGTACGCAAACGCAAAGCACAAAAACGTAGAAAAGAACAACTTTTGGACAATTCTGATAATTCTTGTTTATCTTGGTGGCAAACAGTTAGGAGCCCGATCAGACGCCGGGTTACCCGGCGTCTGATCTGGCTCCAAACTGTTTGCACTGCAAATAATAGTTTTAGCGTAAACGCGTTTATTGGGAAAGAATAACAGATTCTCCACTGTACTAGTCAGCCTGTTTAATCCATTCACTTCTTTACCCCGAATATATAGGTTATTTGTAAACAGTTAAGATCCTGATTAAACGCCAGGTTACGCGACTTCCGATTCGGATCTTTACTGTTTGGCACTCAGTTATATACTTTTAAGTCAGAATACCTAAACTTTAAAATTTGAGAAATAAAAGCAGACTGTATTTTTTAAAGCTGACGACGTTATGACAGAGAAGGGGTTACCATTTGACTTGGCGATGTTGAGGGGTTATTGTTTCTTAAGTATAATATACATTAGTTGAGAGGTAACTACGTGTATTCATCTGAAGACGGATCATGGCTGCCTATATGGCGAGGTAATTGAAAACAGCTATGCACGTAATCCACAAATATATCACGGTACTTAATATCAAAATGTAACGAAATTGGTACATTTTAACGATGGTAATTGCTATGGTTTGACTTGGGTACGTTTTTACTAAGATGTAGATATGGTTTGACTTGAGTACGTTTTTACTAAGATATGGGTAATTATGACTTAAGTACGTTTTAACTAAGATTTGAGTACGTTTTGACTTGAGTACGGTTTTACTGAGATGAGGATATGTTTTGACTTAGATATGTTTTCACTAAGATGTGAGGATGTTTTGACTTCAGTATGTTTTACATAAGAACATGTATGTTTAATCAGACAACACATATGTATTCCATGTTATTAGTGTGAGGTTTTGGTACAAAAGGCATTTGTATATTACAATTTTTATGTTTTGTTTCAGAATATATTCCATATCGCACAGAAACAAAATGTCCATGCCAATAAAAGAAAAGGAAATCAACTAAACAAAGGACATGTAGTGTGTAATCTGGCAATTCTGAATTGCAGCACCAGGACATAATTATACAAATATAAATCCATATTTCTATGAGTCTACCAGATGATCAAAATACAGTCATAAAGTCCGATTTTTCTGACCTGTCAAGAGTTATTTTTAGAACAGAATAGTTAATAATGGTAAATAAGTAAGCAAGGTAACATCGAATATGTAATCGTACACTTTCCTACTTGAGATAAGCATGACCCTCGGGCAGAATGAGACCGCTGCGTTAAATTTACTGATATGTTATTCATTCTCAATAAACGTGTTTATGCTAAAAACTATTATGTCCATTGCAAACAGGTTGGAGCCAGATCAGACGCCGGGTAACCCGGCGTCTGATCATGCTCAAATCAGTTTGCCACCCAGGTTAAAAAGATAAAATTAATTTTCTACAGTTTAGTGCATTGTGTTTGCGTTTATTCGGAAAAAATAATGTATTTTCTACTGTACATTACGCACAATAAATACAACTTTCCGTAACCCTGGCTGACTGTACGGAAATCAACGAGTGCGGTGATCATCCTTTTTAAATTCATAGAATGTTCCAATCTAAAAATAACTCTGACAGGTCAGAAGAAAACACTAATACTCTGATATCTCGACTCGTATATATTTTGTTGAGTTACGACACATCGTGCTCGCTAATGTCGAACACACTTTTATTTTAAAGTTAAAAGGTGCCTAATTAAAAACTTGAAATACGGATAAGTTTGAGTTTACTAATTACCCCATAACCTGTTTCTATATTTGAAAATAGGTAACTATTGAAAGCAGGTTGGAAGTTAGCAGAATATGCCTTATGACACAATTTGCTTTACTTTAAGTCTGATTTAAAATACAATCTGAAAATATATAGCAAATATTGCTTATCATACATATTCATATTTGTACAAAGTGGAACGATACTTATACAGTGAAAAAATAAATTAAAGCGTAAAAAGCGTTTTTATGGGTCGAGATAACAAGGGAACTGAAACCAAGGAATACACGTTTCGGAATGTATAGGTTACTGGAACAGTATTAGTTTTACAATAAAAAATCAAACTTCGATGTCTTGAACTGCTTTAAACTCGAAATTTTACCGTATCACTGCAACTGAATTTGACTATTTCCGCCTAATCCCTCTTCTCGCAATATGCGACAAAAACACGTCATTGCAACTACAGCGTTCCCTCCGTACAACAGCCCGCCCAACAACGATTCCCTCCTTACAACGACCCGACCCTTGCCCCAGTTCCCTCAAACGGACAACTATGTTTAACGCTTTTACTGCTGCAATATCGTCTGCCTGAAATTGTCTTCTGCATATTTTCTAAAAGTGACATAGTTAACATTTTCACAGAAACAACTTCCTGACGAGTGACAAACAGTTTGAATCCAGATCAGACACGAACTGCGCAATATCGAACTCTTTTAAGCATAGGGGGCAGAACGTAGGGGATGTTTGTGGGTGCTTGTTTGTGGCCTAAAATGACCAAAAAATGTAAAACCCATTATATGAGTAAATATCATAGACAAGGGGTCGAACTGTCAAGAGGGCCATTTCACTACCTCCCATGATAAACACGTCATATTTTGTACACGTTTTGATCAATTCAACTACATTCAACAGTTTCATGTACCTAAATAGTCACACTAATGATAACCATTTACTTTTATCCTGCAATTGTACTTGGTCTCGAAACAAAATCAAAATCCGAGCCGAACGTTGCCCATTATGCGAGCTAGGCAGCGATGGTGCAATCGTCATTTTCAAGACTGAACAGCAACATAACGCCATGCAGGGAAGAAACGGGCGCATCTGGATTCAAGCTGTTTGTCACTCGGCATTATATTTCTTCTATCAAAATGTCCTCTTATAATTTATGTAACTTTGAGCAAAAACAGCAGATGACAACTTTTTGCAGACGTTATTGTAGCAGTTAAAGTGTAAGACATGATTGCCCTGTTTAGGGAACTGTAGCAAGAGTCGATGTAAGGAGGGATTCATTGTTTGGAGGACCGTTGTAGGGAGGGAGCACTGTACTTTAATGGGTAAAATCTAATCTCCTGAGGGCGTTGACCTCAAATGCTATCATGCTGCATATTGGGCATACACAACATTAATACTACATACAGCCAATCCACGATATTTCAAACTTGCTTAACTCGAATGTGTCCCTACATGTATAACTTCAGTTGAATTTCATTATTTTACCTCGCTTTAGTCAAACAAATCCTTATTTCAAAGTAAAAGCATAGCTGAACCACGTTTTTAACTTTGAATATGGATGAGTTTTGCTAAAGCGAGTACCATATATCGAAGTTTGACCGTATTCATAAACACTACTTGACAGTTCAAAAAGGTTTCTTAGTAAAAGGCAGAATATAGCTGTCAAGTAGCCAAAATCGCGCATTTTGTTAACCTGAAAATCCAGGCACGTACGTTTTTAACGCGATGATTATGGAGGCAAAATTGCTTACATGTATAAACTTGGTGGAAAGAAGTCGATTTTTAAATCGGTTTGTTGACATCCGATCAACGACGGAGATTGTCCGAGTTCTTTCGGCTTGTGCCAGCTAATCATGTTCTCATAGCTCATTAGAGCGAAATCACGTGAAACTATAGTCCGGTCTATAGTCGTCTATAGTAAATATAGTTCCAACTGAACACCGATGGTTCGACTATAGTGACGTCATTTGACCAGTGAACATCAGTTTTCATTGGTTCGACAAACGGTGTTCCTTTATCGACCTTAATGCGCATGCGCCAGCCGCCATTTGCCTGACTAGAAGGTCAAACTATAGTCCCACGTGAATTTGCTCTTTTTCTGACTTGGCAAAGTTATATTTAGATTGGAACATTCTAAATCTTCAAAAGAGACGAGTATTTCCTACATCCAGCAAGAGACATTGATAGCTGTACTTTTTGTGCGCAATATAAAGTAGAGAAAACATTTTTCTTTCCCGTTTAAACGCAAACGCAATGCACTAAACTGTAGAAATTTCCTTTTAGAAAGTTTAACTATTTTTTAAATCTGAGTAGCAAATAGGTTGGATCCTGATCAGACGCCGGGTTACCCGGTGTCTGATCTGGCTCCAACCTGTTTGCAATGGAAATAATAGTTTTGTATACAAATGCGTTTATTGGGAAATACATGTAATACAATATCTGATTCAGTAAAGTTAGCACAGCGGTCTCGTGCTGCACGATGATCATGCTTATCTCAAGTAGGAAAGTGTACTATTATATATTCGATGTTACATTGCTTACCTATTTACCATTATTAACTATTCTGTTTTAAATATAACACTGACAAGTCAGAAAAATCGGATTATACATGTAGCATGTGTTCGGATCAATCACGTGACTCTTATTCGACCATGCGGAAATTCTCGGACGCCGACACGAATATTTGTTATGTAAACAAAGAAGTTATTTTTATAGCCATCTGGAATGTATGATTCTTAAAGAAAGGGGGCATATGTCAGGCATCTGACAACCGATTTCGCTTAGTTTTAATACATAGAAAATGTACATATATAAGAAATTGCGCGTTTTAAACATCCATTTGGGCGGTATTATGACTTTAATTAACAATAATATGTGACACGCGTACTAGCTATTGATTTGTTCAACAGTAACACTGTGACGTGAAAAAGAAACCATTATATACTGCATGCAATACTATATGTTCAACTTGCGGAAATCCTGCAATATTTTAACATTTCCAAGTGTCTGTTGAATTTTAACAAACGAGAGTTAAAATGACTATTTCGGAAAAGAAACCATTAATAGAAATTAGCACATGGCTTGGAGCTCTCGGCCAATCAGAGGCCTCAAAAACCTGTGAATATATCGTTTATTTTACAAAACCATGAAATAACTAACACACTGTTCACTTATTCCAAGCTTCCGTCATATCAAGGCAATTTGACGTCACAACCCTAGATCGGAGGGGAACTGCACTCGCTTGATGACGTCATATTATGTACAGTGAGACCTAAACTTTAAAGGCAATTAATAATGAATTGTGCTTACATATAGAGCTTCAATAAGCGTTATTTATGTTGGTGTTAAAGCATGCTTAATGTCTCAAACTGCACATTGAAATAACCTTTCAATTTAAGTAAAGTATTACAAATAAAATGACTTTTTCGTCTAAAACAAAAAGTAGAAACGTAGGGTCTTCTTGTTTTCCTCGAGCCCAAGCCAGTGCTAAATAGGTTAGACCACGGTTGCGCGCGAATAAACGACATAGTTCTCGGGGGCTACGCCCCCTCGAACTATATCGTTTATTCGCTTGCAACCATGGTCTAACCTATACGTACGTCGGAAAGACCAGGGACAGACCGGTTCAACCTGACATTTCTTCTTATTTGTCTGCCAGTTGTATGTTATAATATCTCATATACAGTGGATAATCTGTTATTCTTTCCCAATAAACGCGTTTACGCTATAACTATTATTTGCAGTGCAAACAGTTTGGAGCCAGATCAGACGCCGGGTAACCCGGCGTCTGATCAGGCTCCAAACTGTTTGCCACCAAGATAAACAAGAATTATCAAAATTTTCCAAAAGTTGTTCTTTTCTACGTTTTAGTGCTTTGCGTTTGCGTACGTTTGCGTTTAACTCTTTCCTCCCTAAAACTTCAAATGGATAATTCCAGTTTCCATTATAGTCTAGTCCATTTCTGACTTTTAAGGGTTGTTTTTGTCAATGTTTGGAATTATGACAAACAGTGAAGACCCAGATCAGAGGGCTCCCTAAGGAGCCCTCTGATCTGGGTATTCACTGTTTGCATAGGACAAGTGCACTTAGCACATGGCTTGGAGCTCTCGGCCAATCAGAGGCCTCAAAAACCTGTGAATATATCGTTTATTTTACAAAACCATGAAATAACTAACACACTGTTCACTTATTTCAAGCTTCCGTCATAGCAAGGCAATTTGACGTCACAACCCTAGATCGGAGGGGAACTGCACTCGCTTGATGACGTCATATTATGTACAGTGAGACCTAAACTTTAAAGGCAATTAATAATGAATTGTGCTTACATATAGAGCTTCAATAAGCGTTATTTATGTTGGTGTTAAAACATGCTTAATGTCTCAAACTGCACATTGAAATAACCTTTTAATTTAAGTAAAGTATTACAAATAAAATGACTTTTTCGTCTAAAACAAAAAGTAGAAACGTAGGGTCTTCTTGTTTTCCTCGAGCCCAAGCCAGTGCTAAATAGGTTAGACCACGGTTGCGCGCGAATAAACGACATAGTTCTCGGGGGCTACGCCCCCTCGAACTATATCGTTTATTCGCTTGCAACCATGGTCTAACCTATACTTCTCACATGTATACTGTTTGAAAAGGACGCCTATATGCGGGACTAGGGCTCAAAGGGTTAACCGGGAAAGAATAACAGATTCTCCACTGTACAATGCATCATCTGGTTGTGACACAAGAAATGACAGCGACAATGAGAAAGTGTTATATGAACGTGTAGAGTCAGACACAGCTCGATGGCAAATGCTGTTAAATCTTGGAATGCAAGTTCCATGAACATTTGCAGCTTCTATATTGCCAGCATACCCAGACTGTTTTGGACGTCGTTTCATCATGATATCTGCAGTAACAGGAAGTGAAGTGAAATGTGCAATTAGTACTGCTACGATTTACTTTAATCTTAGTCCTGTATGCATTGTTGTTGGTTCCGTGTTTGACGGTTTAACAGGGTCGTATTTCTCAATGGGTGCTGGATCAAATTCCTACGTAGCGGATCTTACTGAGAGTGGACGGCGACGATCTTTTGCAATGACAATGTTCGATGGGTTAATCTCATTGTCTTTAACTTTGCCAAGTCTTGGAGCAGGATATTTAATGCAGTGGTTTGGATTCTTCATATTCATGATCTGCTCAACTGGACTGATTGTTTTAACATTCCTTTTCTTCATTATTTTCGTTCCTGAATCTTATCCTAAACATGCTAGATCCGAAATACTGTCCCTTATTTCCGTTATAAAAAGAACATTTAACTTCTACGTAACAGACGCATTCAAAACCATGAGGAGCGCCTATTTGATCCTGGTAGCTGGATATGTATTCCAAAATATACCAAACATGAATATAGGTTCCATTGAAATGCTCTATCAACTTGGAAGGTCCTTTTGCTGGTCTGCTGAGAAGGTTGGGATCTTTTCAGCCCTTCGCCATGTTGTACAAGGAATTGCAGCCATTGCGCTCATCAGACCTCTGCAAACATGTCTCTCAGACCTTAAATTAGCCATCGCTGATCTTTGGAACAGGATCATTTGTTTTAGAAGCGTTAGCTAAAACAGATCTGATGTTATATATGGGTAGGTTGCAACAGCCGTTCTTACGGGAGGATACTTATGTGGCTATTTTCTAAAAAAAAATTTGTTGCGTGGCTACCCACACAACATACAATTTCTTTTTGCTCTAACTTGGAATCGAATGATCTTGCGGCTAATCCTACCCCTAAGCCTATATTCCACAATTGACAAGGTTAATGTCACAAGAAATGGCCAGGTTAATGTCACAAGAGACGGCGAGCTTAATGTTTTTCAATTATGGGGCTGAGAATTTTAGCCACATAAGTACTCTCCGGTAAGCACGGACTTAGTTTAAACAGTATTTTATTTCAAAATAGATACAGTCATAACTGACAATACATATAATTTCACATATAAATATAAGGATTAGAAAACAACTTTGGGTAAACTTATATAAATTCTTCTCCTTTTCTCACGGACTTACATATTCATTTTTCATCCAGAAAACTTACATTTTTTATACGTACGCGATGACTAAAATATATATTCGTTTATAAGACAGCACTTTGAGCGAAATATGTAAGAGAGCGAGTGAGTTAGGTTTCACTGCGGTAAAACTCAATTCACTCACTTACAGTGGAGAATGTGTTATTCTTTCCCGTTTAAACGCAAACGTACGCAAACGCAAAGCACTAAAACGTAGAAAAGTACAACTTTTGGACAATTCTGATAATTCATGTTTATCTTGGTGGCAAACAGTTTGGAGCCTGATCAGACGCCGGGTTACCCGGCGTCTGATCTTGCTCCAAACTGTTTGCACTGCAAATAATAGTTTTAGCGTAAACGCGTTTATTGGGAAAGAATAACGTTTTCTCCACTGTACGTAATAGCTTTAAGTGGGTTTTTTTAAAAGTAGACCTAAACTTTAAGGCTTGGCAGATGTTTGAAACATGTCAGTTTGGTTTGTTGTTGAAATACGGTTTTTTGAAAGTGAAGCAGAAAGCGCCTTAAGGCGCTTTCTGCTTTACTTTCAACCTGCTTTAAGCTATCATGTGCTTGAATATAGAAAAGATTCCCTATAAGATATATTCGTGACTGATTAAATTGGAACTATTTTCTTCAGCGGAATGTGCTTCTATGGGGGAAAGGGTTAACAGTATTTCAGTCATATCACTACTCAAGGAGACAAATTGCTAGAGCAACATTTACATCGCTTTATAAAATATGAAGATGAAATATGATTGTACATATATATTAACCAACTTCTAGAGATTATTTAACATAACCGTGGAGCTATATAAACCTTTTCATGATCAATTATTCGGGAGATTTATACCCCTTCATCGCTTTAGTGTCGTCTACTACAGAAGTGTTGTATGTAAGATACGTTTCAATGTTAAACTTAAGGTTGTCTGGCTTATTAGATATCGGTAAGAGAGCAAACAGTTTGGGTCCAGCTCTCGGTCCTACTCGAAGAAAACGAGCTTATGTATATGCATGTGATTGCTAAGTGTAAACAAACTGAGGGGTGCCGAATGAAGGGTGAATGAAGTAGCACTGGAAAAGAGAATCGAAATTCCATTTTTTTATCAATATTTTTAGAAGAACTAAAGGAGGAAAATACCTCGTAGATTACTAACTACATGTACATTTCAAGTGAGCCAGTTATGATGTTTAGCTTTGTTTTGATTTTTCACATTTCAGTACCAGTGTTGTCTACATTTTCCTATTTATGTGAATCAATGATAAAGCTTGATGTCAAAGATGACACCTCCAGATATACAAGGTAGAGTCGAGAAGGGGTTATTATGATGTCATTTGTGACGTCATACAGTGCAGAAGGCGTTATTATGATGTCATTTGTGACGTCATACAGTCGAGAATGCGTTATTCTGATGTCATGTGTGACGTCATATAGTAGAGAAGGCGTTGCAGTGGAAACATTATTCTTTCCCGGTTAAACGCAAACGCAAAACACAAAAATGTAGAAAAAGAACAACTTTTTGACATTTTACACTATCTATTTTTATCTGAGCGTCAAACAATTTGGAGCCTGATCAGGCGTCGGGTTACCCGGCGTCTGATCTGGCTCCAAACTGTTTGCAATGGAAATAATAGTTATAGCGCAAACGCGTTTATTGGGAAAGAAACACGTTTTCTCTACTGTACTCCTTCCCAAACAAGAGCGTTTATACTTAAACTATATTTTCATTGCAACTAGACTAGACACCGGATGAGGTTTTCGTCTGAGTAGACTTTTAACGACTTACAACGACTCTCTCCAAACAACACACCACTTGTTTGTCTTCCAATTGGTGTCGTTGTACAAAGGGAACGTTGTAGCATTAATGTCGCGATCGGCAGGATAAGAGTTAATCTGAAACCGAACATGTATCGTTTTAAATACAAACGGAATATCACCACAGTGTGTGATCCGGGGTCTTGTATCAGTTCAAGTTGGTTGTGTAATCCGGATCTCACGAGAGGCGCAGCCTCGAGTGTGATCTGGATTACAAAACCAACGAGAACTGATACAAGACCCCGGATCACACACTGTGGTGATGTTCCTTTTATTATATACCTAAACTGTTTGGGACTAGATCTAGATCTATATATTGTTCAACCGAATAATCAAATATACGCATACATGTAGGCCCCTATATGTTAAATATCCTGAGTTCTATGCAAAACTATTTATGGAAGTCATGTGACCACCAATAAATTACGTCATTATTTTATGACGTATCACTTTGTTCTCGATTGAATCCGTTATTTAAGAAGTGGCGTTTTGCAAATAACGGTCATTTAAGCGTTTCAGAGCATGAGTTGAACTGTTTTAAGCTTTATCCTTTGGAGGAAAACATTAGTACAAGTGGGTGATGTGGGTTATTCACGCTAAAATGGAAATTAACTATTCAAAGTTGACCAATTCTTAGTTTCAACTTTTTTTAAAAATAGCATCGGACCTGGAATTCCGAAACGTCAAGCGCAACGCTTCTTTATATTAATCGATCGTGTACAACTTGTGTTGCATAAAAGCAGTGACGTCAACAATGTGTAGCATATATGCCATCTGATACGGACCATCTGATACGGAAAAAGATTGTATGGCCTGTATTCGCTTGATTTTTAGAATAGGTATATAATAAAGTGCTTTTTGTGCATTTTATTTGTTCCTCTAACGAAAATATTCATTCCAATTTATACAATCATAAACATGAACCAAAACAAATATCTGCTACATCTTAGCAGATGGTTGCATAAAGCAGGCTGAATATAAAACAGAATGAGCATGAATGCGCGTTATGATTTACTTTCAACCTGCTATAAGGGTTCATTGATTTTAAAACTAGAAACAGACAATGGGGTAATGGGCTTATGCTTATTAGTAAGAAGTTCAGAAATAGTTCCTTAATTCGTAAAAGTAAATGCTGAAGTGTTATAGACACTCGCTTAGCGACATGCATAGGTAAGTGCATGTTTACTTTGCTTCGACATCACTATTTCACTGCCAACGGGGCCAACAGCGACACTTTCCAAATAGTTTGGATACTGGTCAGACGCCGCGTAAACTCGTATCGACATTATTCAGTATTTACAGTCCTTAAGCTGACTTAAAAATATGATAGACGACACTACCAATGCCGGCGATATTTAGGCGGTAAGAGGGTAAAAGCAGATGATCAAAACCTTCGTATATAGTAATTTAATCCATTAACTCAGAGCAATTTATTCGTACCTTGGATATTTCGGCTTTGTCGCAAAGCCTTCATCAACACAGTGATAAGTAGTCAGTGGCTATCACGTGACTTTGAGTCGTCACGTGATACCAGGATAGGGATGTAAACTGCCGGTGTAACGAAGTAAAATGACCCACCCGTGCAAAAGGACCCGGGTCTTTATACTACGTAGAGAAATCACCCCAAACCGTGAGGGGATCATTCTACTACGAGTTGATGGGTCATTTTGCTACGGTCTGGGGTCATTTTTCTACGTAGTAAAATGACCAGGGTCACTGTTTTACGTAGTGACATGACCCATGGGTCATTTTAGCAGGGGTGGGTCATTCTACTGCGTTACTCCGTCAACTCCAACCCCTCGTCTCTGTTGAGAGATGGTCGCCGCAACTTTATGAGGATGACTTTTTTCACTCTGCGCTTTATGTGCATGTCTTCTGACGATAGTACTTTGGTTTTCATAGGATATATGTGGTGTCCAGTATTTTTACAATGTTCGTGGAGTGCTGAGTTAGCTCGAGACACATGCTCTTCCAGTCTGGTTTCAAGAGATCTTCCTGTCTCACCAACATAATCATTTCTGCAGTTTTCACATTTCACATAATAAACAACCCTGCATTTCTTTAACATTTCTGTCTTGTCTTTCATATGTGTGACTTGTGAGCAGATAGAATTGACTGGCTTGTGAAACATGTTCACACCATGCTTTTTGAAAATTCTATTTAATGTTTCTGAAGTTCCCCGGATGTATGGGATGCCAACATTTGGTCTTCGTTGGTTAGATTGCTGGTGTGTTCTTTTTTCTTTGTTGTTTTGTTTATTTGGAATTGAGAACATCCATTCTGGATAGCCGTTTGCCCTGAGTGCGCCTTTAACATGGTCTTTCTCCTTTCTTTTGTCTGAGTCTTCGGTCACCAATATCTCTGCCCGGTGGAACAAGGTCCTCACCACAGATCTTTTATGTTCCAGGTGATGGTTGGAATCAAAATTCAGATATTGGTATGTGTGAGTTGGTTTCCTGTATACTGTGACTAGACCTTGGTGGACCGATCGTCCTTAATATGAACACAGGTGTTCAAGAATGGAATTTGACCATCCTCTTCCTTTTCCGAGGTGAACTTAATGTTCTCATCTATGGAGTTCAAGTGGACTGAAAACTCATCAATCTCATACTCGTGGAGTTTAGTCATCGTGTCATCCACATATCTAAACGATAGAGAGGGTGGGTACCTTGCTGTGTCCAGTGCTTCCTTCTCAAAATGCTCCATGTAGAGGTTGGCTACTATGGGAGATACTGAAGACCCCATCGCCGCCCCTTGCTTCTGCTGGAAATATTGTCCTTAATAGATGAAATACGTGCTGTTAAGAGCCATTTCCAGGAGGTCACATACACTGCTTACTGTGAGCATAGTCCCCTGGTTCAGTTCGCTGTCTTCTAATCACTCTCATGGCTTGATTCACCGGGATGCTTGTAAATAGGGCTGATACATAATATGACACAAGTTTGTTTGTGGGTGGCACCTCGAGATCACTAATTTTCTTTACAAAGTCAACACTGTTTACTATGTGGTTTTCTGTCTTATCAACAAGAGGACCTATGACAGCGGCTAAATATTTCGCGACTTGGTACATGACACTGCCTGTACTGGACACAAGGGGTCTAAGGGGGAAGCATCCTTTTTATGAATTTTGGGGAGGCCGTAAAGTTTTGGAACCGACTCTGAGGTTAGATAGAGCCTTTTGTAGAGCTTTCATCTATTTGGTTCTCTTTCTTAAGGTCTTTGAGTTTAGAGATTAGTCTATTCTTAATAGTCTTGGAGGGGTCATTTTTTAGAAGGACATAGGTGGATTTGTGGCCCTCTCCTGGTATCACGTGACGACTCAAAGTCACGTGATACCCACTGACTACTTCTCAGTGTGTTGATGAAGGCTTTGCGACAAAGCCGAAATATCCAAGGTACGAATAAATTGCTCTGAGTTAATGGATTAAATTACTATAATGGACAATCCAGAGCAAGAGAACAATCTACATTGTTGTAAAACCTTCGTAGTGTAAGAGTTAATCTGAGCACATTGATATTTGCAAAAAAAAAGTTTGAACCACGACCAGAATTCGCGTCACTACAATTCAGGGTACCGTTTCATATAACTTCGTACGACAAATGTTGTCGTAAATCATATTATGAAATTCTTAATTATTTTTTAGTTCTCCATCTAATCCTGTCCTGTAAAATCTCTTTGGAATCGTCATTTCAAGAGGATTAGATGGAGAAAAAAGAAAATAAATGTATTTCAATGTTATAGACTGAAGACCGTTTTTTGTCGTACGAACTTTTATGAAACGGGCACAATATCTAAATAGAAACTTACCGACACTCATGTCAATATGTCGACAGTAAGAGAAATTGTTAGGCCTACACCATCATGGTATTTATTGAGGTAAAGTGGGCATAACAAAGCTGACAGTTGATAATGTTCTTATAATTGTATACGTTTTGAAGGGTCACTGTTCGCAGGCATTGTGATGGCCCAGGGTGTATGCGGAATAATTTCCAGTTTCTTGTTTACATCAGTCTACGCCAACACCGTGTCGTTTATGAGTGGATTTGTGTTTTTTGTCATGGCAGGACTTACAACTCTTTCATTGATGTTCTTAATGTAAGTTTTTATTTATTTTCTTTAACCCTTTCACTCTCAATAACGCCATAAAGCGCGTTTACAAACAGTTTGTGTTCTGATCAGACGCCGCGTAACGCGGCGACTGATCAGGACCCAAATTGTTTGACACTCTTGTTGATACTTATTAAGTCATACAACCTTAGTTAATCTTATTGTTAAGAAACTTATGCTATTATGTCGGTAAATAGCTTTTAGCTAATGTTATATATGTTGTGAAAACACCCGACTATAAATAAAGTTTCTTGTATCTTGTATCTTGTACCTTAAAAACAACTTTTAAACGTGTCCTGCAAACAACAATACTGAAGCAGACGACAAAAAAGCCGTGAAGGGGTAAACATCTCCCGAATAATTTGATCATGAAAAGGGTAATCCTTTCACTGCCAAGTTTACCGAAGTCTTTAACCATTTCACTGATATTCTATTTTCTGTAAACAATAAATGTATGCAGTTTTTTGAAGTTCTGATTGAAGAAATATTGATATGGGTGCCAATTAGTTTGGACCTTGATTAGGCACCACGTTATGTGTCTGGATCCAAATTGTTTACAAAGGCGATGAAACGGTAAATCCTCATTCCGTAATTTCCTTATATGATTATAATGATTGCACCACTTCATTGGTGCACGTTTACTCTCAGAATGATGTATTTGTGTATCACGATTACTAGCTCTATCAAGTGCTATATGTATAATATACTAAATATTTTATATATTGCTTTGTATCCATTACTGATACATGTCAGGTAAAAACGAGAAACCGCCAATGTCGGTATGGCCGGATTGTCTGCACTTTTGCTTTGTATATATATATATATATATATATATATATATAATATAGTTACCCATGGCATGTGATGATGACCTCACTACAACTGCACATGCCAAATTTGGTTGCTGTAGGACTTAAATTTGACTAAAACTGACACTAACAAAAAGGTAAACCAAGACGCAAACGAAAAGGTTAACCAAGAATTCTCTAAGTCATTCAACCTTGAAATCTAGGTCACAGTGACCTAGTTACCCACGACATGTGATGATGACCTCACTACAACTGTACATGCCAAATTTGGTTGCTGTAGGACTTAAGCTTTGACTAAAACTGACACTAACAAAAAGGTAAACCAAGACGCAAACGAAAAGGTTAACCAAGAATTCTCTAAGTCATTCGACCGTGAAATCTAGGTCACAGTGACCTTGTTACCCACAGCATGTGATGATGACCTCACTACAACTGTACATGCCAAATTTGGTTGCTGTAGGACTTAAGCTTTGGCTAAAACTGACACTAACAAAAAGGTCAACCAAAGTGAGGACGGACGGACAGACAGACAGACAGACAGACGGACGGCATTCGCCAATCTATAGACAGCATTTTCAATCCGGCCAAAAATGAAATTAACTTAATTTTGAAAGTATGTTGTCACCAACGGAACCAAAAGTGTTCTGGGACCGACAACATATAATAAACCTATAAGATCCCTGTTAATTGACACTGCGCGATGGCGTACAAACCACGCATTTGGCTAGCCTTCATTTATACACAAGCCTATTATTCGCTAAAATTTAAGGTTATCAGTCACCGGCGAACGTGGTACAATGGTAGCACATTAGACAGCGGTACCAGCGATCATGAGGTCAAACCACCGCCAGACCAATCCATGTTCAACCTAGTTTGTATGTAATCTAATAGTGTTATTATGGTATAAATCACATATTTTAACATTTACGTATCAAGTTTTAACTTTTCGTCCTTTAATTAAGAAATAATAGATTCATACCAGAGTTTGCTCGTGCAAGCGAACACTGGTAGGACTTGAGATGCGTAGTAATTTAATCACGAGGCCTTTAGGCTGAGTGTTGTAATTACAAGCATCTCAACGACTACCCTTGTTCGATTGTTAGATAAAACACTGTTATTAATTTATTTTTCGATTCTAACACATAATTTATCCTTAATTTGCACCGAAGCAACGGCGCTACATTTCTTGGCGCAGGCATTTTCGAAGTCATATGATGTCACGTTAGAAAGCGCGTGAGTGTTTTATTGAGAATTCAAACACTGACACGTTCCTTCTTTGTTAATATAGAGGCGTGCGCGAAGTGTGTTAGAATATGCTACAATGTATGATAGTATCGTTGTTGAATAGTGTTAAACTGTCTGTACTCGATACGCTTCATATTGATTCTAAATGTTGCGCCTGATATGTCATGACCCGCAACATAAACAATCATGATATTTTGCATTGCAAAATTGTGCGTTGTCATCTCAGGCTCTGTGTCATACTTTAATTAACACTCCAAAAGTATGTTTTTATATAGTGGTTGAGACGCTACTGGTATTCGCTCCCGTGTAATCGCAACCGAAACAAAAAAGAATTACAATTGTGTGTATCCTTGACATAACGGTTTGTCTGCATTTTCTGTTTGCAATGCGATAACTGATTTTCTCATAAAATAATTGCTTATACAGCACATATTTGTTAAAACTCGCAATGGGTAGACACTATAATAAGACATATGTAGTAACTGCTCCTTAAATGTTGATTTCAGATTATATTCAATACTACACAGAAACAAAATGCCCAAGCCAGGACAATACAAAGAGTTAATGAAGCATTTGTGTATTCGGGAAGTTCTGACTTTTATTTGGATATCCAGTTCTCCTTCTCCTTTGAACAACGATTGCCTGTCGCTGTTCCCTAAACAGACAATTATACCCAATATATCACGGCTACGATACCGTCTGCTTAAAGTTGTCGTCTGCTGGTTTTTGCAAAGACACAAAAATTATGGACATTTTGACAGAAGAAAAACATAATGACGAATGACAAACAGCTTGAATCCAAATCAGACGCCGCGTTCCACGGCGACTGTTCTGGTTTCAAGCTGTTAGCAAATTTTGGCCATTTTTTCTCCAGTCCCTCCGAACAACACACACGATCGTGGGTTTCCGTTGAGTAGTGACGTAAAGAGGGAACACTGTAGTTATACTAATATAAAACGACCTTTCTATGAGTCCATTCGAATCAGAAGGATGGGACTGAATTAAATATATCATAATGAGAGGCATATGCTAATGTAGCTTTGTTCTTGTTGAATAATGAGATAAATGAAACTGCTAGTACGAATAAGTCGTAACGTTTAACATAATAGACAGCATGTCATTAAATATGTATTATGCATTCTTGTGTACTTATTTTGTATGAATAAAAGTACTTATTATATACCTATCGATGATTTATAGAGATTTCTCAGTTTAAATGTCATTTGTGTTACAGTTGATATTATCACTGGTGTTGATATCACTTTTACAGTGACGATATCATTTTTGTGACGTCAAGTCATAAGATGTTTTGTGATAAACCATTAAGTGTGTGTGTTTTCTCTGTAAAAACGTCTTTAAAATGTATACAATAAATAGAATAACCAATTCCTTTGAATGGATATGAAAAATATAATCACGAGAAAAGGTTGTTGTCTGGTTACAAAACTCACCCTGCGGACTCGTTTTGTAACCAGATAACTACCAATTCGCGTGCTACATGTATATGTTTCATATCAATTTAAAGGGATTGATAATCCTCTTTATATTGTATCTATCTTTTGACATTAACGTTTATTTTTCGTGCATGTGAATAATACTTTAGACCCCCACTTTCACCGTACCTTTTACTTAAACGCTCTTTACAGCATGTATTTGTTCAGAAATTATTTCCCATGGTATCCGTATTCTTAACCCTACTATGCCTGTTGATCTGAATCGCATACAGTTTGGATCTAGACGAGACGCCGCGCCACGGGGCGTCTCATCAGGATCCAAACTGTTTTCCATTCTGACCCTGAATTTAAAAAAGATTTTGAAAAAAGTACCCAGCTTGCAAAGAGTTAATTCATAAATATACATGGAAACAGGTCCAACAATATTTTTCCGTATCAGATGGTATATATGCTACACGATGGTGATGGGACTTCTTTTATGCTACCTACGTTATAGACAATTTCTTTATATGAAGGAGCATTAGTCGTATTCGACTGGCAAAATGTTCGCTATTCCATCAATTGAGATTACACCACGAAATAAATCTGACCAATCAAATAATTGTTTATTGATTATGTTTGACGTCTGTTTCTCAACGAACTCAACAAGGGTTTACAACCGATATCTTTCGTACTCCACGGCCTGTCGGACCATGACGTCACACTACCAGTCGAACAAGATATGTGCTCCAAGACGTTTGGTTGCTCCACGAAAATTAGCCAGTCGAAAACGCCTATTGCCTATGTCGTTCTGAGTTCCCGGTTTTAATACGATTTTAAAAAAAGTTTAAACCAAGCGTTGTTGAATTTTGATCATTTGATTTCCGTTTGAATCGTAACTAATCCACAGCACTCCCTTTTACTAATGTTTTCCTCCAAAGGATAAAGCTTTTTTAAACAGTTAAATTATACTCCATAACAATTAAATGACCGTTATTTGCAAAATCCCACTTCTGAAAAGAGCCGATAAAATTACATGTAGGGAACAAATCAATACGTCATCAATATAAATAATGACCTTTTGAATGAAACTTCTTGGCGGTGACATGACTTCCACAGTTTGTACGATACGCAGTGGCAGTTTAACATATGCATTTTGGTAATTCGACCGTGAATAACTTCCTCATAACTAAGCGACTATAAAACATGGGGCTTGACATCTTGGAATCAGATTATGACGTCACGGCTTTTAAACACGATCTATCTAAATAAAATTTAGCGTTTTGCGTGACGTTCTGGAATTCCAGGTTTCCATGCCATTTTGTAAAAACGTTGAAACCAAGCTTTGATAAACTTTGAACAAAACATTTCCATTTTAAGCATGAATAACCCACAACACTCACTTGTAATGTTTTCCTCCAAAGGATAAAGCTTAAAACAGTTCTGTTCATAAATGATCGTTATTTGCAAAAAGCTACTTCTTAAACAAACCGATAATAAAAACGGAATATATCAAGAATAAATCAATACGTCATCAATATAAATAAGGACCGAATTATTGGTGGTCACATGACTTCCAAAAGTAGTTCAGATTGCATATACGGAGGAGTTATAACTTACACGGGTGCATATAAACCTATTTGATTATATGGTTTAAAACATATAGATATTGACCCAAACGATTTAGGTATATAACAAAAGTTCGAGTTGGTTGTGTAAACCAGATCATACGAGAGGCGTAGCCTCGAGTGTGATCTTGATTACACAACAAACTAATACAGGACCGCTGATCACACACTGGTGATATTCCGTTTTTATTTTTTTCTCCTACAATTTTGCTTTTTTCCGTCCAAAGGCAAGCCTAAATACATATTAGTTCCGATTTTACGCTGTTTAAATTAACTTTAATTAAAAAGTAAGGATATATATGATTATAATATATTGTTTAAATATATTATAAAAGGAATATCACCATAGTGTGTGAGCCGAGGTCTTTAATCAGTTCTCATTGGTTTGTGTATTCCAGATCACACTTGAGGCTACGCCTCTCGTGAGATCTGGAATACACAACCAACCGGACCTGACATTGTGGCGATATTCCGATTTTATATTGTTGCTTAACTGATTAGCAACATATTGCTACGCCTAAGTGGGATCTGGAATGCACAACCAAATTGAACTGATACAAGACCCCGGATCACACACTGAGGTGATATTCCGTTTTTATATTGTTGATCGTATTGTATATCTGGTCACTGCTTAAGCAAGATGGTCGTAAACCACAAAGCTCCTTAATGAGATTTCTGTTTAACTGTCATTTTACTTTAAGCTGTCACCTGTCTTTTAAACAATTAATTAGCTTTTGTTTAACTGTACCTACAGTTATATCAGTATATTTTAAAAACCATTAAAATAGAAATTGTGTAGACCTTTATCAGAGGACTCCTATACGAGCACTTTGATTAGGGTCTACACTTTTTTCTATACACTATACATTTTAAACAATCCTAAATATGCAAAATAGATAAGACTTATTTTGAAGCTTGAACTGTCTATTTGAACTCCCATAGGTGAATTATTCAATAAAGTTCACGGAGGTGCTTTGAGATTCTACCTGTCTTTAACCCATTTGTGCCCACGATCCCATATATGGGACATAGGCAAACAGTGTAGACTCTGTTCGGCGTCTGATCAGAGTCTACACTGTTTGCTGTTAGGAATTTCAATTTAAAACAAAATGATAATAATGTTTTTACAAGGCATCCCTTTGATAAAAAATGAACTAATCCAATATATAAACATGGAAGACTCCACTAGGTATAAATGGGTTAAAGTCACTGGCGTGTCTTATTTTGAGTAGTCGTATATGTATTGAGGTCGTACTGTACTTCAAAGGGTAAAATTAGTCCCATGACTATGACCTGAATTGTTATCATGCAGAATATAGTGTTCACAATGTTTAATAGATTATGTACCCTGATACATGTACCACGTATATATAAATATATACACCACATGCCAGTTCAAGTCAACAACTTTCTTAATTTGCAATCCTTATACCGACTAATTTGTGTTTTATTTGACACTTACAGTGTTGTGTATCACGGAACATTACATAATGGCTGAAGTACAAGTAATTTAAGTTGAACTTGCGGATATACGTCTATATTTTTCATGTCCAGTTGTGTGTTACAGTTTAACAAACGTAAGTTAAAATGACGACCGCAGAGAAGAAACCTTTACTAGAAAGTACGTCGGAAAGACCAGGGACAGACCGGTTCAGCCTGAGATTTCTTCTTATTTCTGTGCCACTTGTGTGTTATTATATCTCCTTTGGTATGAGCTTTTATGTGACAAATGAGTGGGTGCAGCGCTTTGTACGATCTAGCGTATTTACAAACACAACCTTCAATTCATCATCAGTGTGTGGCAATATAAATGAAAGCAAATATGAAAAAGATTTGTATGAACGTGTTGAGTCAGATACAGCTCGATGGCAAATGTTGTTTAGTCTTGGGACGCACGTTCCAGGAACATTAGCAGCTTCTATATTGCCAGCATACTCAGACTGCTTTGGGCGTCGTTTCATCATGATATCTGCAGTTACAGGAAGTGTAGTGAAATTTGCCATTAGTACTTCTACAATTTATTTTCATCTAAGTCCTATATATATTGTTGTTGGTGCCGTTTGTGATGGGTTGACTGGGTCCTATTTCTCTATGGCTGCTGGATTATTTTCCTACGTGGCGGATCTTACTGAGCTGGGACGACGACGATCTTTTGCAATGACGACGCTGGATGGATTACTTTTAATAGGAATAACCTTATCAAGTCTTGGAGCTGGATACTTTATTCATTGGTTTGGATTCTTCATATCTATGACATGTTGCTGTGGACTCATTGTTTTAGCATTACTTTGTTTAGTTCTATTTGTTCCTGAATCGTACCCGAAACATGCTAGATCTGACACTCTGTCCCTTGTTGCTGTCGTAAAAAGAACATTTAACTTCTACGTGTCAGACACATTTAAAGCAATGAGAAGTGCGTATTTGATCCTAATAACTGCATATTTATTCCAAAATATATCGAACATGAATAGAGCTCCTACTGAAATGTTATATCAACTTGGAAGGCCCTTTTGCTGGTCTGCTGAGAAGATAGGACTCTTTTCAGCCCTTCGCCATGTTGCACAAGGAATTGCGGGCATGGTGCTCATCAAACCTCTGCAAACATGTCTCTCAGACATTAAAATAGCCATCGCTAGCCTAGTGTTTGGAACAGGATCATTTGTTTTGGAAGCGTTAGCTAAAACGGATCTGATGTTATATATGGGTAAGTTGCAATATCTCTTAATGACTTGTAGCTAACGAACTTACATGTTCAGCTTTTACGGTTTCTTATAAAAGTTTATTATCATCTAGGTAGGACAAAATAATGTATACAAAATGTCAGCTTTCTGGATAAAATAAGGGACGCAATACTTTTCTACATTTATATTTACCAACTTCCAATGGCGTTTTGCAATGACCGTGGAACTAAATTGGAGAGTTATTGTGGTACAAAACAACCAATAAAGCAAGTTTTAAGAAACTACAGAAGAAACTAATACCTGCTACATTACTAATTATTATATTTCCAGTAAGCCATTTTGAGATAAGGCAATTTGACATTTAGATTTGAATTTACTTTACATTTCAGTGCCAGTGCTGGCTACATTTTCCTATTTATGTGAGTCAATGATCAAAAGTTTGATGTCAACTATGACCCCTCCAGATACACAAGGTAGAGTTGAGAAGATGTTATTCTGACGCTATTGGTGATCACATATAGTGGAGAATACGTTATTCTTTCCCGATAAACGCGTTATGCTAAAACAGTTTTATCCATTTCGGAATCTAGTTATCCGGAATTTGACCTGGTTCGCAAATTGTTTGCGCTAAACATGATATATTGACCAAATATAAAATAAATTCATTGGGAAGGAGTAACGTTTTCTCTTTTGTATGCAGTATGACTTTACCAACAGTCGCAGCTAAATGTAAACGCTAAAAGGTATATTGTTATACGTAGTTTTTTGTCTTTTCTCGCTTTGTAGGTACCTTTATATAATTTCATGTGAAGCACTTTTGAACACACTACTCCCGTGTGAAAAGAGCGCTATATAAATCGGGTATAACAGTAATAATAATATGCTTACCTGTAACTTATACATCTGCTTTAACATTATTGCATTTACATTTGAACATAGCATGATCCAAGATCCGAGTAAAGTAAACGTTCTCTATTACGACTACTTAATTGTGTCAATTATTAGGTGTTTACAACAGGTGACTGCTTAAAGCTAGGTGACAGTAAAACAGAAATCTACTTAGGGAGCTTTTTGTTTTACTGTCACCTTGCTTTAAGCTATTACCTGTTTGTATACAACCAATTAGCCGTCATTTTAGTGGTCGTAAATGTTACTGTAAGTTTGCACCTGCTCTGAATGCAAAGGTACAAACACTCAAATTATAGTATTCACAGTAAAAGTAACTTTCCCATTTACGACCAGTGGATTATTCCATGCTTGTATATTGGAGTAGTCTATTTTTGATCTCAGAGGTGCCGAGTCTAAACTTTTATTTTTAATTTGTTTTATATTGAAATTCCTGTCATCAAACATTCTACAGCGTCTGATCATAGTTTACACCGTTTGCATATGTCACATACGTATATGGGATTGGGGGAACAAATGGGTTAAAGCACTATTCCCTGGCATTAAACGGTTTAAAGAAAAGGGCATGGCACGCCAAATTGTCTCTCCGATATAATTCAAATGCATTGTGTAATTGCGATGTAAATGGAATATTTCATACCCTACATGTGTGCTACTCTTTTTTCTCCAAATACATTCCTGAAACATCTGATAAATGTGCTTTGTAAGACAAATATCAGGACTTGAATGGATGACTTGTGTAGTGTACGCCTAAAACAGGGACATGTCACTTCATCCCAGAATATTTCTCCAGTATCCTCATCTAGCATAAAAATGTCCTGTATTTATTCCTTTGAACCCATGCATTACATCAAACACATAAGACATGTATTAATATTCTATGACAAATGTTGTTGTGATGCAAACATCTTTTTTTAGGGGATGAGGGTGGGTTGTGGGAGGGGCTTCTTTCGTGAGCAAGTCAAGCCAATTTCTGTGTCGGAACCTGAAAAGAATGTGGTTCTCAGTTTCAGTTCCAGAGTTATTCAACTAATAGGCACAAGTCCTGCTATTTGCAGACAACATCCGCAGGGCTGCCATAAGTTGATCATAAAAATCCTAAGATATCAAATTTTCAAATTTTCAGACGCAATTTGACTAATCGTACCTTAACACCATAGTCTGTTTCTTGTTTTGAAGACACATGACTGCTTAAAACAGGTTGAAAGCAAAGCAGAATGCGCCTTTAGGTGCATTCTGCTTTACTTTCAGTCTGTTTAAAGCTACATCTGCTAGGATAAAAATCCGAATACTTAGGAAAAATCCGGAGAAATGGCAGCCCTGCATCTGCGACAAAACACATGAAATAAACATTAAGCAACGTGAAACCACAACTCATGATGTCCGATTCATTTTCGGAAAACGGCAGTATTCATTAAGGCTGTGTGTTATTATAGTTATTAGAAGTAATATACTTACATATCAATTACAAGAGAATCACGTGCTAATTGATTTTTCGTCGTGAAAATGTTGTATCTTAGGTTGAAAGGATACAATCACCACATTTAATTTATTTCGTTTAAAATATCGTAGAAGTAATATATCAGGGTACATGTGTAGGACTATACGAAATGTGTAGATCTAGAAGATATGAAACGTCAACTATATTATGGGCAATAAACATATTACGGTCTATATACGCTTTTTTCTATGCATGTTTCCCCAAAAAGGCTTATCTTGCTACATGTATATATAATTAACACTCTAACAACAAAACAGTTTCTCACTTTACAAGGCACAAGACATTATTGTTAACAAATAAAAAGTTGATAATTTGACCCGTCATGATTTTGAATGTATACGATTATAAATGGATAACATAAAATGATTGGTTGCACGTAGTTCTTATAGTTTTATTTTATTGTTCTATATTCTTTGAAGGGTCACTGTTCGCTAGCATTGTGATGGCACAGGGTGTGTGCGGAATAAGCTCCAATTTCTTGTTTACATCAGTCTACTCCAACACTGTGTCGTTTATGAGTGGATTTGTGTTCTTTGTCATGGCAGGACTTACGACTCTTTCTTTGATGTTCTTAATGTAAGTTTCATTGACTTGGTTATTCTTTCAACCGTTCTTGTCAAATTTAACCGTCTTTGTTTAACCATTTCTAAGACAAAATATCGCCTGCTTACAATTATCATCTACAATTGTTTTGAAATTCCGATTGATAAACTACTGATATAGGCCGGTTTTATTGACTTGGCAGGGCGGAGTTTCGATGCGGACCATTGCATTTCAACTTTAGGGGAGGCAGCACGCTCTTTTATTATCGGAATTTACCGTTTTCGTCTGCCGTTCTTTACCGGTATTACTGGAATTTTTGACAGAAGGAATATAATGAAGAATGACAAACAGCTTAAATACAGATCAGACGCCGCGTCACGCGGCGTCTGATCTGAATTCAAGCTATTTGTAAATGTAAAAAAAGTCTTAATTTCCTCTCCCTTTAACAACTCCCTCCGAACACACGCACTCTTTGTCTCCCATTGGGTGTTGTGGTAGAGAGGGAGCACTGTACATACCTTTTTCATGTGGATATGGATGCACGTATAAATTGTGTTTCTCCATGTTGAAAGTTTCGGATAATAATGATATAATTCGGAACTTAACATATCATCCCTATAATCAAAAGTAAATTAGTTTATCTTTGCCAAAGGTAAGCCCGCTCTGCCGAGTCAATAAAACCGGTCTATACGGGTGCCAAACTGCAAAACTGCCAAAGTCAATTTCATTGATCTATGGCGATGAAAACGTTCATCATCAATCCCTCTGTGATTTATAATTATTGCAAAACTTTAATAGTGCTCGTTAAGTTTGAAATATGTTCACAGATATGTTTATTCGTCTACCAAATTGTATATCAAGTATTATATGTATATGCTGCTTTGTATCCAGTATTGTCATATAACATGTAAATCAATTGACAAATAATTGAATTTAAAACTTTGTTTTCACTCACATAACCAAAAGAGCTTTTGGGGACAGCGAATAATAATCTAAAAGATATTTATTAAATGGCAATGTGATACGGGTTGTAGGCCATGCTTTCGGCTCGCCTAATTAAAACAAAAACGTATTCTTCGCTCCTCTTAGACAACTCACATTCGATTATAGCTTATGATATGAAAGTATGTACGAGGTTCAATACTCATTCTTGTATATTTACAGTCGCCCCATTCAATTCCACTGAAAAAAATAACGTTTAATTCGTATAGACGCAATTTATCTAGGGGCGGGACTTGTGGATATCTTGCGCAGAGGAGGCGGGGCTTATGGATCTGCTCTCCGCGAACCATTTTGTTGCGTTGCCTGAGTAATGCCGTTATGGCTGTTCTTTTCAGTGTATACATTATTCATGTTAACAACCTTTAATATGGATTAAACATACATGCATGCTAATAAAATGTTCTTTTAATATTAGAAATTACAACAAATATAATGTAAATATAAGAAACGCTAGCGTGATTTGTGATACATTTGCCGATCATATTCTGTTGTTTATTTCGCTTAAACGAAAATATTCAGTTCATTTCTTATGATATATTAAGCAATAGCGTAGAATAACATTCAACGATTCATAGGATGTACCCAACCTATAATAGTGGAGAGGACATTTTCTTTCCCAATTAACGCGCTTATTCTAAAACAATTAATTCCATTGCAAACATTTTGAAGCATGATCAGAAGCCGGGTAACCCTGCGTCTAATCAGGATCCAAACGGTTTGCCACTCAGACAAATATAAAATCGTTGTTTGCAAATGTAAGCCAAATTCAAACGACTCCCTCCGAACAACGCACATATTTTGTGTCTCCCATTGGGTGTCGTTGTAGAGAGGGAGCGCTGTATGTAATATGTCAGTGCTCATTACATGTAAATTAGATGGTGTACCATGCATATATCAGTTACACAATGTGTAATCCGTTATTATATATACTCAACAAAAAAAGTTAAGGAATTTTCAGAAAATCATCGCACAAAAGTACACCGAAACTAACCATTGTCATTTTTTTAATTTATTTAATTAGATCCATTTCTTCTCTTGAAAGAAATATTTCCTTTAGTTTGATATCACTTTTATCCTCGCTGTAGCACTGATTCAAGTAACCTAAGGGTCAAGGTCATTTTTCACAAAAAAAAGTTTACATAAGTGTTATTTAAAACACACGAATCAGCTTTGAAGATCAATGAAAAGTACATAAAATTTAAGTCAAATGTCAAAGTGGCTCACTGAACATGTCTCCCATTCAACATGTGTAGGATATTCTAAGACAGAGCCGACAAAAAGAACCCTGAAGGCTCATGCGACGGCTCTGCAGGAAGAATGGAGGCTGACCCCTCAGCATAATATCGCCATAACTGTTTTAATTGTTAATCTACAATCTTAATTTTTGGTATGTATGTTTATTGTGATATTTCCTATACAGGCATATCAAAACATTGAACCAAATGATAATGACCTTGACCTTACACCTAATCTTACTGTAAATTTTCACTGATTTTCAAAACAATAGACGAGCGATAACACTTGCAATTATGCTCTTGTTTGAACATCTTCCATGCGTGACAACTGATGCTATTGGGAGAATAGACATACGTTAATGCCATTATACATTCAAAAGAACTGAATTTCATTTTATAAAAACTCACGACTCACTCAAGTGTTTTGATAACAAGAGGGATTACTCTGTAAACAATTATTTTGTGAAAGATGACTTTGACCCTTAGGTTACTTGAAACAGTGCTACAGCAAGGATATAAGTGATATCAAACTAAAGGAAACGTTGTTTTTTTTTCAAGCAATGCAATGTATCTAATCAAATAAATAAAAAAAATGATAATGGTAAGTTTCGGTGTACTTTTGTACGATGATTTCCTAAAAATTCCTTAATTTTTTTTGTTGAGTATATGAAACAAAGGCTGTTGAAGGCTGATAAGCTGGGTGTACTTATTACAATTCATACGATGTTTATTTCAACTATTTGACTGTCAGCACTTATAATACTCACAATTGCAAATAAACAGTATCAGTACGGTTTGATAGCCATAGCAATGCTTCTTAACTAATATAAACGCATAAAGTTCCAAATTTAATGAACAAAACAGGTTTGATAATGGTCGTGATAGAGGGGTTTTACTGTAAAAAGATGTTCCACCTATGCAACTATATCAGAGAGGGTCCCTATAAGAATTATTTTTCGACCCAAACTTTCGACCCAACCTTTCGAATATGAAAGATATTTATACGCATTATATGTTTACAATACTAAAATATAGTTAAACCAAATATTTTAGCCTATGCGTAGCAAAGACAACACACTTTTTCATAGTTTCATGATGACTGCATCTTGCAATTTTTGTTTCAGAATATATTCAATATCACACAGAAACAAAATGCCCAAGAGAATACAAGAAAAGGAAATCAACCAACCAGCTGAATAAAGTATTGTGTAAGCAGGCTATGCTGAATGATATCTTGAAATATGTATACTTACAGAAGGACATCTTTATATCAGCTTATCAGATGTCCCAAACGAAGGAACTGAACTGTATATAATATATCGTTAATTGAGTATACTCATGTATATCAGTCCATAACTTCTTGAATTCATTCCTTCACTGACAATAGTATGTTCCACTTATATGGTTATGAATATGTTACACAGAGCTCCAGATAAGGGTAGTATTTCACAAATTAAAATCTTTATTTCTGAATTAAAACCTATGTGTCACTACTCATTAGAATCGTCTCTTCGAGACGATTCTAATGAGTAGTAACACCATAGGATTTGGTGCTGAAATGGGTGAGAAAATGTTTGATTTGTTGAAAAAACGTCCTCTTATCTGGAGCCCTGGACTTACAGAATAAATATTTTCTGTATCCCAGCAGCATATAGCTTAGAGCAAGCTAGAAATAAAGTGCATGTAGAATGCGTCTAAAACACCTTCAACTTCTTTTAAGTAGTAACTTATCGTCAATTCTAGAAATAGGCTAAGGGACATTGCGTTAAGATAACTAAAGTAACCGTTACAATATGTTCTAGTGTTTAGCATACTGGGCTGTATGTCATTAATCATGTATTGTATACATTGAATGTATGCTTGTGTTTGAATGGTGTTTGGGTTTTACGGCACCGCGGTACGTACAATGGGCATATGGTGGCGGCTGTTGTGCCTATGAACGTTATATACAGTGTTCCCTCTCTACAACAACACCCAATAGGAGACACTGATTGTGTGTGTTGTTCAGAGGGAGTTGTTATAAGGAGGAGAAATTCATACCCTTCGAGTGTTGAGAATGACTTGGCTTACTTTGCAAACTGTTTGTGTCTCTTCTGTCTAAATGTCTAATACCTAACTTTGTAAAAATATAGCAAACGACATTTTTAAGCAGACAATATTGCACAATAAAAGAGTTGGATATTATCGTTTTGTCTTGTTATGGGAACAGCGGCAATCATTGTTGTAAGGAGGGAATCGTTGTTCGGAGGACCGCTGTAGGGAGGGAGTAATGTATGAATATATCTATCTGTATTGAAATTAATGAGTATGTAACAAATATTTGAATAAGACTTTAGACGACAAATTTCACTTTACTTTTTAATAAAACGCTGTTTGCAACAAGTATTGACATGTTTCTATAAAACAATTACTATCCTTGTTATCAACATCTCGTATGAAATAGAAAAGGTGCAGACACTGATGATACTCAATATATCATGATACTGGTTATCCCCCCTGGTGTTTGAGAGTCTATCAACTTAACGCTTTGCATGCTGGGTAATGTTTTCGTCTGCAACGATTGTCGTCTGCTACTGTTCTAGAAACATAATTTTCAAAATTTATTTTCAAAACAACCTGGTCAGAGTGTCAAACAGTTTGGAGCCTGATGAGACGCCGCGTCACGCGGCGTCTCACCAGGATCCAAACTATTTGCAAAGGTTACATTATCACTGTGGGACATATCCGCTGCTAGCTTAACCCATCAGAGTCAGGATTCAACACCCAATAAGCGACTTTTGATTCTGAATTTGCTTGTCTTAAAATACATTATATAAGGCGTATTTTCTTGGAATCCGTGTTTAGATAATTTTAGGAGGCACATACCTAGCCGTATGATGTTTAAAACAATAGGCTTCTGAAGCCAAACTATGTTACAGGGGTCCGTCTTACGAACGTCGTACGACAAAAACGGTCGTTAGTCTAAACTTTAAAATACATCTAATATCTGATTTCTCCATCTTTTCAAGACGATTCCAAAGAGATGCCACAAGACAGAATTAGATGGAGAAATAAACAATAATTGAGAATTTTAGAAATCTGACTTGTAAACGAAAATATTTGTCGTACGACGTTTCCTAGACCGGTCCCGGAAGTATAATATATTCTCAATATAGAGGATATTGAATGAGTGTTTTTTCAGTAATGAATTTATTAAACGAGTTGGATAAAAATGATTCTTTGCGAGCCTTGGCGAGCAACATATCATTTTTATCCAACGAGTTCAATAAATTTATTACTGAAAAAACACGAATTTAATATCCTTTTTATCACATAAACACCAAATCCGAACGGTCTTACTTTCACTTTTGACCTCGGCTCTTATGTAAACGATTCGTCATAGGTGTTATTCGGTTTTATTCATCCGTAGATAAAAACACCAATCATACTAACGTAAAGAAAATCAACATCATTATGTTATAAAAGACTTCTCTGATACCATATTCAAATTTTATATTAATATTTAAAATAAAGTTGTTCTAATTGACTAAAAATAATCATTTTACATTAAGAATCTAGTTTCGTTTTCAAAATAACGTCAAGACGTAACATGACGTCATTATCATTGTAACGTCTAAATTTGAAAAACAGTCTGAGTCACTGTTAATACTAAAGTCTACGTAGTATTTAGCTTAGCCTGATTTGCAGCCTGAGTTTGCGAGACTGCTAGGGATAATGTTCCTAGGACACTTCGAAATGTTTCCATACCTAGTGGTGATTCACAGAATTATACACTGACGGAATCGAAACCTCGCGCTATATCGTAAATCTCGTGCGGCGCATACGAGACTCGCGAGACTTGATAAGAGACTGTCTATCGGTAGTCAATATGATAAATGTGTGTTTTCGAAGCATTGTTTACGGGTTTATATTCCCGTGAATTGATACGAATGTCCACCAGGTCGTTTAAATCCAATAAAATGTCAATAAAAACACTCGAGTCGGTAAATTTCATGCCAGAAATTGCGGACAACGAGGCAAAAAGTGAGTATGTTGTCACGTGACACATAATCTCGCAAAATTCAACCGCCGCGAGAGCTCAGATGCTTGCCTATTCAACTTCGCTTAGTTGCTTTCCGTTTTGTATAATTCCGTGGGTGATTTATGTTTGTCTAGAGTCTCTTAAAGCCCGTTTCCCATCCGCCGTACGAATCTTATTTCGTACGATTTCGAAGGTCCAGTGTATCGCAAGACAAATCGCAGCAAGTGATTTCAAATTCGTGTCGATCGTAGACAACGCAAGACCGCCGCACGAACACCGTACGGCTGTCTCACGAGTCGTACCATGTTTACCGAGAACATATAGGCAAAAGGTTGTGCACAATTCGCACGACAGCCGCAAGATGGTCGCACAACAGCCGTGCGAATGCGCAAGACAGCCGCAAGGCAGCTGTACGAATTCGGATATTCTCTTGCGCTCGCCGTACGGCAGTCGTACGAATGACTCACGTCATTCGTACGTTTATCTTACGAATAATGCCCCTATGAGGGTACAAAGCTGAAACTGTCGTCACTTGCTCATGAGAATTTGGCAATAATGGTCATTCAACCTCAGATGGTGGATGTTGCAATATCAAGGAGACTAATTCAAGATGAAGAAGAACGCCATCATGCTACTTTGGTCATTCTTATCCGTGAGCGTCAACACCAGAGAAGGCGTGAGAGGCGTTGGTGAGTAAAGTCATGGACTGAGCAAAGTAGGCCGTTCAGACACAACTATACCCTCTTCCGAGAGTTTGATAAGGAGTTCGAGGACGACAACATCAGCTGCATAAGGAAAAGCGTCAAGATGGTTGCCCAGTTGCTGATACGTGTCAGCTCGCATATCACCAAGTCAAACAGAGGTCGTGGTTCTATCGAGCCTAGAGAGAAGGTGGTGTGAACACTCATATTTTGGCTACAGGAATGAGTTTCAAATGCTTACAGAACGTTTTCAGGGTTGCACACAACACCATCCCCTTCTTTGTACGTGAGGTATGTTGGGCTATTGATAAACCAGTTCAACGATGAACTCATAGACCTGCCTTCAACCCATGACCGATGACGTGATGTAGCGCAGATATTCTGCAACCGATGGAACTTCAACATTGTATGTGGGACCATAGACAACAAACATGTAGCCATCAGGAGGTCGGATCTGTCTGGAAGCTAGTCTTATAATTACAAGGGATTTTGCTACATTGTGCTGCTAGGTATGGTAGATGCAGAGTACAAGTTCCTGTGGATAAGTATGGGAAGCAACGGATTGGCTTCCGATGCAGGAATCGTCCTTGAGAACTCCCTACGGTCAGCCCAAGAGAACAGCACCATTGGTTTCCAACCCGCGAACCACACCCACACGATGACAAGATATCCCTTATTTCATTCTAGGAGATGACGCTTTTCCACTGCTTAAAGGAAGCGAACGAAGATAATGTTAAGTGTAGTAAAACTTATATGTAAAATTTAAAAAAAGAACGAATTCGTAGCTGTGCATTTTTATGTATTAGATCATAGTTAGAAGTTGAGGTATAACGGGATATTTAGGTCGAGTGATATCATTACCAAAATATCAACGACTGACAATAATCTGATGCATATTCATGTGTAACTACGAATTTATTACTTCGATTCTAACATGATTCTTTTAAAACAAAATTTCCAGGAGAATGCCAACACCGAAATGTTGGCATATGCTACGCCATTTTGGCTACTGCATTAACTTTCGACAACTTTTGCTGCTTTTCACCCTTAATATTCTAAAAGTAAAGGACGTAAACTCACCAGAATCAACAATATTAACTCAATTATGGTTTATCTGTCACCTTGAAGCGAACAACGATACCATTTGGATTAAATCTGGATATCTATATGCCAAAGCTATTGAGATTATAAATTGAGAAAAGTGAAAGCACTTTCGACTGTGCTAGATTTTAACATGGAACAGATAGAAACACATGTGGTTGAAAGTTAACTTTAACCTGTATTTACCGAAGACAGAACTTTAGTTTTAAATGTTCAGGTTAATGGTGCTTTTACTTAACGAAATGGCACCGTCGAACAACTGGAATTGTCGAATCTCAGATTTACTACGTGTTTACATCACGTGATTTAAGGAATATCTTTGATAAATTGCACGGTCGATCGAATGATGCGCTTGCAGTGGTATTTTTTTGTTTATATGTCATAGGTTTCGAGTCGAACCAGAACAGAAAATAAACTATGTTTTCCAATAATAATTGATGCTATTCAGTAGGGGCGTAACAGCACGACATTACTTTGTTAGAGTCCTCTTAGATATACGTATTTTAAAACAGTTTTTCGTATTGCAATATTTTATATTTTAATTGAGCACATGCGAGATGGAATGCTCTGTAAATTTGAATGTAATGCTGTGACAGTTATAACATACTCAACAAATGGCTATGTTAAGTTGGACTCTCCCCTTTTATTTTGAGCACTCCTTTTATTCTTTTACTGCTACAAATAAGTTTTCAAGGCTAAATTCTATCCAATTTTTGTACTTATAATTTGAAACAATATATTACAATATAATGCAATACGTTTTTGGACCTACTGTAAACATAGTACGAAATATACTTACAAGGTACATCCAGTTGCGTGGCTTCGATAGGAAATTGTGTTTTACCTCGTCGGACCCTGAACTCGCCGGGTCTCCGGTCGATGGCTCATATTTTTCATGGGGCACAACATACTTTCCCTTCCCTCATTTTTGAGGCAGCTGTTGATGTTAACTCTCTGAATACTACACAGTTTCAGTGAACTAATTTTAGCGCAGCTGCTTATATAGGGGTGGGACTACGCCCAATCTCAACAAGACGGCCGTACGGCAGCCGTGCGCGTCGTACGGCAGCCGTACGTTTCGCAGAAGCCTTGTTGCGATGTTGCGACAAAACGTACGACGGCCGCACGGTCTTCGTACGGTCTTCGTAAGACAAACGCACGAAAAGATTTGACTAATTGTAGCCATGATGTTATCATAAATCGTACGTCGAACGTACGGGCGTCTCACGGCAGCCGTGCGGCTGCCTTACGGCCTGCAAAAATCGCATGGTGATCGCAAGGAAAATGAACATGTTGAAAACCCAGCTTGCGTCGTTGCGGCTGACGTGCGACGTTGAAAATTCGTACGGCTGCCGTACGGTTGTCGTACGAAACATTGCGATTTACCCATACAAACCGTTCGTACGACTGTCGTACGGCTGATGTGAAACGGGCTTAACTCATTTACAGTCGGCGTAGTAGTACATTATTTTGGTGATTCGAAAATTAGTATAAAATATATGCCCAGTGGGCCATACGATTTTTACGGCCCTCTATATTTTGCACGTTTATGTGATAAAAAGTATTACGGACTATTACCTCTCTATTTGACCGCTAAAAAGAAGGCTTATTGGTTGGATAAAATACAGGTGGCAGTTCAAAGCAAGGTGAGCGTAAAGCAGGAAGCTCTTATGGGAGCTCTCTTTTTTACGTTCGCCTTACTGTAAGCAGTCATCTGCCCTGCCTCAAACACCTGATATTTAACCCTTTCCCCCATAGAAGCGACTTTTACCGTATTTAATTTATTCCTCCGCTGAAGAAAATAGTTCCAGTTTATACCCTCATGGACAATTACCATTACACATGTTTTATATAGCCTAGCAGATTTTAGCTCAAAGCAGGTTGAAAGTAAAGCAGAATGTGCCTTAATGCACATTCTGCTTTTCTTTCAACCTACTTTAAGTGGTCACCTGTCTTCAAAGCTAGAAACAGGCTATGAGGTAAAGGGTTAACCACATTTAGTGGTTGTACATGTAACAGAGAGAGTTTACTTTACTTTCTCTGTTTCAACATAGATCTGCTCTGGCCAACTTTAGATGCGGGGTAGCACCTGATAAGGCTAGAAGAACCTAACAATTGTACAAAGGATAAACTGATTAGCAACATATTGCTACGCCTAAGTGGGATCTGGAATGCAGAACCAAATTGAACTGATACAAGACCCCGGATCACACACTGAGGTGATATTCCGTTTTTATATTGTTGATCGCATTGCATATATGGTCACTGCTTAGCAAGATGGTCGTAAACCACAAAGCTCCTTAATGAGATTTCTGTTTAACTGTCATCTTATTTTAAGCTGTCACCTGTCTTTTAAACAATTAATTAGCTTTTGTTTAACTGTACATACAGTTATATCAGTATATTTTAAAAAACATTAAAAATAGAAATTGTGTAGACCTTTATCAGAGGACTCCTATACGAGCACTTTGATTAGGGTCTACACTTTTTTCTATACACTATACATTTTAAACAATCCTAAATATGCAAAATAGATAAGACTTATTTTGAAGCTTGAACTGTCTATTTGAACTCCCATAGGTGAATTATTCAATAAAGTCCACGGAGGTGCTTTGAGATTCTACCTGTCTTTAACCCATTTGTGCCCACGATCCCATATATGGGACATAGGCAAACAGCGTAGACTCTGTTCAGACGCCGCATTATGTGGCGTCTGATCAGAGTCTACCCTGTTTGCTGTTAGGAATTTCAATATAAAACAAAATGATAATAATCTTTTTTACAAGGCATCCCTTTGATAAAAAATGGACTAATCCAATATATAAACATGGAAAAATCCGCTAGGTTTAAATGGGTTTAAGTCGCTGGCGTGTCTTACGGGAGTAGTCGTATATGTATTGAGGTCGTACTGTACTTCAAAGGGTAAAATTAGTCCCATGACTATGACCTGAATTGTTATCATGCAGAATATTGTGCTTACAATGTTTAATAGATTATGTAGCCTGATACATGTACCACGTATATACATATATACACCACATGCCAGTTCAAGGCAATAACTTTCTTAATTTGCAATCCTTATACACGTACTAATTAGTGCTTTATTTTACAATTACAGTGTTGTGTATAACGGAAAATTACATAATGACTGAAGTACATGTAATTTAAGTTGTACTTGCGGATATACGTCTATATTTTTCATGTACAATTCTGTGTTACAGTTTAACAAACGTAAATTAAAATGACTACCGCAGAGAAGAAACCTTTACTAGAAAGTACGTCGGAAAGACCAGGGACAGACCGGTTCAGCCTGAGATTTCTTCTCATTTCTGTGCCACTTGTGTGTTATTATATCTCATTTGGTATGAGTTTTTATGTGACGAATGAGTGGGTGCAGCGCTTTGTACGATCTCGCGTATTTACAAACACAACCTACAATTCATCATCTGTGTGTGGTAAAACAAATGAAAGCGACCATGAGAAAGTTTTGTATGAACGTGTGGAGTCAGATACAGCTCGATGGCAAATGTTGTTAAGTCTTGGAATGCAAATTCCAGGAACATTAGCAGCTTCTATTTTACCAGCATATTCAGACTGTTTTGGACGTCGTTTCATCATGATATCTGCAGTGACAGGAAGTCTTGTGAAATTTGCCATCAGTACATCTACAATTTACTTTCATCTAAGTCCTATATACATTGTTGTTGGTTCCGTGTGTGATGGGTTGACTGGGTCCTATTTCTCTATGGCTGCTGGAATATTTTCCTACGTGGCGGACCTTACTGAGTTGGGACGACGACGATCCTTTGTAATGACGACACTGGATGGGTTGCTTTTAATAGCAATTACTTTATCGGGTCTCGGAGCTGGATATTTTATTCAGTGGTTTGGATTCTTCATATCTATGATATGCTGCTGTGGACTCATGGTTTTAGCATTACTTTTCTTAATTCTATTCGTTCCTGAATCGTACCCGAAACATGCTAGATCTGACACCCTGTCCCTTGTTGCTGTCGTAAAAAGAACATTCAACTTCTACGTATCAGACACATTTAAAGCAATGAGAAGTGCGTATTTGATTCTTATAACTGCATATGTATTCGAAAATATGTCGAACATGAATAGAGCATCTACTGAAATGGTATACCAACTTGGAAGGCCATTTTGCTGGTCTGCTGAGAAGATAGGACTCTTTTCAGCCCTTCGCCATGTTGCACAAGGAATTGCAGGCATGGTGCTCATCAAACCTCTGCAAATATGTCTCTCAGATCTTAAAATAGCAATTGCTAGCCTGATGTTCGGAACTGGCTCGTATGTTTTGGAAGCGTTAGCTAAAACGGATCTGATGTTATATTTGGGTAAGTTGCAATATATCTTAATGACTTTTAGCTCACGAACTTACATGTTTCTATAAGTTTATATCATTTAGGTATGAAAAAGTAATATTTACAAGGTGTCAGCTTTCTGAATAAGATATTGGACGCAATGCGATTTTTAAATGTATACATTGTATTTTTCAACTTCCACTGGCTTTTTTTATAATCTTGGAACTATAGCGAGCTATTGTGGTACAAATCAACAACTAAAGCAAGCTTTAGGAATATACAGAAGAAACTAACACCTGTTATATTACTAATTATATTTCCAGTAAGCCATTTTGAGATAAGACATTTTGACCTTTAGATTTGCATTTACTTTACATTTCAGTGCCAGTGCTGGCTACATTTTCCTATTTGTGTGAGTCAATGATCAAAAGTTTGATGTCAACCATGACCCCTCCAGATACACAAGGTAGAGTCAATAAGACATTATTCTGACGACACCGGTGATCACAGACAGTGTAGAACATGTTATTGTTTCACGATAAACGCGCTATGCTTTTGAAAGCAGTTTTATCGATTTGGAGTCTAGTTACCCGGTATTTGTCATAGTTTGCAAATTATTTGCGCTAAAAATAATATAATGACCAAATAAAAAAAAAGTCATTGGAAAGGAATAACGTTTTTTCTTCTGTATGCAGTGTGACTTTACCAACATCGCAGATAAATGTATATAGCGAAAAAGTATATTGTTACATGCTTACCTGTAACGTATACATCTGCTTTAACATTATTGCATTTACATTTGAACATAGTATGATCCAAGGTCACACTCCGAGTACAGTAAACCCTCTCTTTTACATGTATGACTTCTTAATTGTTTTAATTATTAGGGATTTACAACATGTGACTGCTTATAGCTAGGTGACAGTAAAACAGAAAGCTCATTGAGGAATCACCACGTTTGATTTATATCGTTTAACATGTCGTAAAAGTAAAATAAGTACAGTAGAACCTCTCTATTACGACCACTAAATTATGTTATGTATTAGTCGTTTAAGCCAGGTGACTGCTTAAAGCAATGTTAAAGTGAAACAGAAAGCACCTACAGGAGCTTTCTGTTTCACTTTCACATTGCTTTAAGCTGTCATCTGTCTTTTACAAAGACAACCAGCCTTCATTTTAGTGGTCGTAATAGAGAGGTTCTACTGTATATATCAAGGTTGGACTAAACAAAATTTGTAGATCTAGAAGATATGAAACATCAACTATATTATGGGCAATACACTTATTACAGTCCATAAACGCTGTTTTTCTATTTATGTTTTCCCAAAAAGGCTCATCTTGCTATATATAAGTAACACTTTTACAGCACAATAGTTTCCCATTTACATGGCACAATACATTATAGTTAACAGAAACAGTTGACAATTTTAAATGTATATTGTTATAAATGGATAAAATATGATTAATGCATGTATTTCTTAAACCCTTACTTTTATTGTTCTATAATCTTTTAAGGATCACTGTTTGCTAGCATTGTGATGGCCCAGGGTCTATGCGGAATAAGCTCCAATTTCTTGTTTACATCAGTCTACGCCAACACCGTGTCGTTTATGAGTGGATTTGTGTTCTTTGTTATGGCAGGACTAACAACTCTTTCTTTGATGATCTTAATGTAAGTTTAATTGACTTATTTTTTATTTTAACCTTTTTTGGCTATTTCAACTGTCTCTGTTTAATCAATTATCCCATAGCCGGTTTCTAGTTTTGATGATAATTGATCTCTTAAAACAGGTTGAAAATACAGCAGAATGCGCTATAATTTCAGGCAGTTTTTAGCTACCATCAGCTAGAATATAGACATTTCTGATGTTAAATATGTATTACTGTATAACTTGGAACTATTATTTTGGCCCCAAAGGAGAAGAATGCAAAGGAGGTAACACAATACCGAACTATTTCACTGCTGAATGTGGAAGAAAAAGTGTTCATTTCTGTATGGGCAAGAAGGCTTACCACATACATGACTGAGAACAACTATGTGGACACATATGTACAGACAGGAGGCATACCAGGCTTTTCGGGATGTGTAGAATACGCCAGTGCACTTTCACAGCTGATAAAGAAGCAAGAATCAGAGGCAGTGACCTGACTTTGGTGTGGCTCGATTTGGCCAATGCTTATGGGTCAACTCCTTATCAACTCATCATTGAGGCACTACAACACTACCATGTACCAGATCCAATACAGAAACTTATCACAAGCTACTTCAGCAACATCAGTCTAAGGTTCACAGTTGGATCAGAGACACCCGAATTACTTAATCTTGAAAGAGGTATTGTCACTGGTTGTACAGTTTCCGTAATCATGTTTGTAATGGGAATGAACCTGATAGTCAAGGCTGCAGAGAGAGAAACAAAAGGCCCAAAAACCCAAAGTGGATTCCGCCTCTCTGCAAACAGAGGGTTCATGGATGACATGACCATCTCAACGGAAAGTCATATTCAGGCAAGATGGGTACTGAAAGCTTTAGATGAGACAATTTCATGGGCTCGTATGAAGTTCAAGCCTAGGAAATCAAGGTGCTTGATAATGAGGAAAGGAAGAGTAACTGATAAGTTTCCTCTACATGTTCAAAATGAAGCTATCCCGTCTTTATCAAACAACCCTATCAAGTGCCTAGGGAAATGGTTTGACGCAAGCCTTAAGGAGAGCAACAATGTTAGCAGACCGAAAAGCCAAGTACAGGAGGGATTAAAGACAATTAGAAATACAGGTTTACCAGGCAAATACAAGGCTTGGATGTACCAGCATGGTCTCTTACCAACAAATCTGAATAAGGGGAGAAAACAAAGCAAATACTGAAAATTGCAGACTCGGTTTAATTGAGTCTGTTCATGAGCAATACTGAAATATGCAACAGTGCTCACGCCCCCTAGCACCAGCTTAAGCGGAATCCAACTTTCAACTGTAAATGCGCTGAAATCAATGATTCCAAAGGACCAGAAAGTATAACAACACTGAGAATAAAGTACGGGGCGACTTTTTACAGCCGCCACACAAGCACTTAACATCTGCTGTTGTGAATTATATAAATCTGAATAAGGGGAGATCCTTTGAAAGCACAGAAAACAAAGCAAGTACTGAAAATTGCAGACTCGGTTTAATTGAGTCTGTTCATGAGCAATACTGAAATATGCAACAGTGCTCCACCCCCTAGCACAAGCTTAAGTGGAATTTAACTGTCAACTGTAAATGCGCTGAAATCAATGATTCCAAAAGACCAGAAAGTATAACAACACTGAGAATGAAGTACGGGGCGACTTTTTACAGCCGCCAAACAAGCACTTAAGACTGATTTGGCCACTGACACTGTATGAAATCCCAACGACAGCAGTTGAAGAGCTTGAAAGAATGGTCAATACATTTCTTAGACGTTGGTTGGGTGTCCCCCCCAAGCTTCACTAGTATTGGATTGTACGGTAAATGTACGAAGCTCCAACTACCACTCTCCTCCATTGTGGATGAATTTAAAGTGGCAAAAACAACACTGGTGGTAACACTCCGAGACTAAAGAGATGAATTGATACATCAAGCTGGAATAGAAACAAGAACAGGGAGGAAATGGTCAGCTAGCCAAGCTGTAGAACAGGCAGAGTCCAGGCTGAGACATAAAGACATTGTCGGTACAACGTGTGAAAACAGACAGGGCCTAGGAATAACAACACAGCAATGCCACTGGAAGACGGCAAAACCCCATGAACGCAGAGCAATGGTGCAGCAGGAGGTAAGAGAAGGAGAAGAGAACACTAGAAGGGCAAATTCCGTGCAACTAGGTAGTAAAGGAGCATGGACACGATGGAACATTCCTGAAAGACAGCTGACCTGGAATGATATCTGGCAGTATGAACCGCTTAGGCCAGTATACGATGTCCTACCAATACCAGCAAATCTCAATCTTTGGAAGCTGATAGAGAATCCAGAGTGCCCACTCTGCGGGAAAAGAGGTAGCCTAGAGCACATACTGTCATCTTGTCACATAGCCCTTTCACAGGGTAGATATCGTTTGCACCACGATAAAGTGCTCAGGCAACTTGCAGAAATACTGGAGAGGGAGAGAAGAAAGAAACGACCAAAAGCACTGACAGGCACAGCCTTTATACCCTTTGTAAAGGAAGGTGATAAAGCCACCACAGGAGTGAAAAAGACAGGAGGTATTCTCCATGGAGCCAGTGACTGGGAATTGAAGGTGGACTTGGAAAAAACTTATATTCCCAATTGTTCAGACCACTTTGAGACCAGATATTGTGATCCATACACAAACAAAGAAACGCCTCGTTATAGTTGAACTGACAGTCCAATGGGAGATGCCAGACCGCAAACGAAATGAAAAGAAACAAGTACACAGAGCTACAACAGATGTGTAAAGAAAGTAGTTGGCAGGCATGGCTTTATCCTATTGAAGTAGGATGCAGAGGTTTCCCGGCCCAATCAGTATGGACAATGCTTGGAGCACTAGGCATAGTAGGGAAAGAAAGGAGAACCGCAGTAAGGTTGCTTGGAAATGCAGCAGAAAAAGCATCCAGCAGGCTCTGGTATAAGAGAGAACAGGAGAGCTGGAAGCCATCCACAGAGGGGTAGTGCCTGATCAGCACCACTGTTCCACCGTCCGGAGAGTGTCCTGGGATTAAAGGAACGAAACAAGTGTTGATAGGTGGAGCCTAGCTGATGACCTCGGTGGATTAGCAGCACAGATGCTGTTTAGACTTACTGATAGAGGAGTTTTACTGTAAACATATTTTCCTCATATGTAAATATATCAGTGTTGCGGAGAGGGTCCGTATAAAAATTATGCTTTCGATCCAACCTTATGAATATGAAATAGATTTATACGCATATGTTTACAATACTAAATATATTTCAACCAAATGTTTTGGCCTCACAAGAAAAATCCCAGTCATTTTGCACTGCGTAATGATGTAGATCAAGTACCGTCGTCATCTCAACCTTTACATAAGAGTTTGTTATACACTGTAAACAATTTTTATTATTATAGTGAATGTGCAGTAAATAGTTTTGAGTGTCAAACAATATATATATGAGCCATGTCATGACAAAACCTGCCTTATTGCATTGCAACATTGTACAGAACAAGCCCCGTTGTCATCCCATAATCTGTATATGGGTTTGGTCTACACTGCCAAATACCATACATAATACAGTACTGAACCTTATTAAATTAAATTGATAATCGCAAGCGAATTGCCATCGAATTGACATCGAATTGCCATCGAATCTGGCGCTTAAAAAACAAATCCTACGTTTGAATAGTTAACGTGAATTTTCTGAAGCGGTTGTAATACAAATGGAATCGAAACAATTAACGAAGGCATATTTGCGAACATTTGTGAGATACACAATTCAAGAAAACTTACCCGAGGGTAAATTTTGTATTTTAGATCGCAAGCGAATTGCCATCGAATTGCAAGCAAATTGCCATCGAATTGCAAGCGAATCGCAAAAACTGTCAATTTAATAAGGTTCAGTACTGTACAGCTACATAAAATGCTTTAGATGCATGTTAGTGTCAAACAGTGTAGATCAAGACCAGCCGCCGCGTCAGGACGCGGCGGCTGGTCTTGATCTACACTGTTCGCGATGCAATTTATCAGGTTTTCTCAAGGAACGGCTTATAATGTATTATATGTGCCAGTAGTCGCGTCTTTGGCATGGACCTACACGGTTTGCAAGGCATATATATTATAACTTGTGGTATATGCATCTCATATCCTTTTAAATTCTTGCATTGCGTAGCATAGACACCATACATTTTCCCTACTTTTTCATAGTTTCATGGTTACTGTATTTTGCATTTTTTATTTCAGAATATATGCATTATCACACAGAAACAAAATGCCAAAGAGAATACAAGAAAAGGAAATCAACCAACCAGCTAAATAAAGTACATGTATTGTGTAATCAGGCTATGCTGCGTGGTATCTTGAAATGAGTATACAGACAGAAGGACATCTATCAGACGAGACAGGATTAGATGGAGAAATCAGAAATTAAATGTATCTGAAAGTTTTGACTTACGATTTTTTTTGTCTTACGAAGTTTTATGAAACGGGCCCCTGTTCTGTATGTAATACGTGAGTTGAAACAAAAGGACGCCTTTTGCTGCCCTGTCTTGTACAGATATCTATACGAAATACACTGTTTGGAAAAAGCGGTTGAAATAAATGGATTGTTTTCATCTTAAATGATGACAATAAATAGGGATGTCTTCTCTAATAACGAAATAAAGTGCTTCCTCTCTACAACAACTCCCGTTGTTCGGAGGGAGTTGTTGTAGGGAGGGTAACTGGTTAACATTTTCAAACAGGTTGAATCAAGATCAGACGCCGCGTCACGCGGTGTCTGATCTTGATTAAGCTATTTGTCAGTCGTCATTGAGTTTTGTCTGTCAAAACGTCAAATATGAGACTTTAAGTAAACAATAAGACGACAATTGTTGCAGACGAGACTGCAGTCTTTATCAGAAGGAGGAAATTGTATTATTCACAGAACAGACGCAAACATTGTTTAGAGTGCCGTTATATGGAGGGGGCGCTGTAGTTACATTACCAACCTAAACCTGCTTTTCCGTTACCCCATAGCAGCGACTTTTAGCGTATTTAATCAATTACTCCGCTGAAGCAAAAAGTTCCAGTTTATACCCTCATGAACAATTACCATAACAGATATTTTTATATAGCCTAGCAGATGGTATTTAAAGCAGGCTGAAAGTAAAGCAGAATGTGCCTTAGGGCACATTCTGCTTTACTTTCAACCTGCTTTACGTGATCACCTGTATTTAATGTTACATACGGGTTATTGGGTAAAGGGTTAACCCTTTCAACGTCAATGATGCCAAAATGCATCTTAGCACAATTCAAAGTGTTTGGCACTCGTTTTGAAATGACGTCAGTAATACTGCTTTAAATATAGTTACGTCAATTACGGTATACTGCCTTAAATCTAATTTTGAAACGATATTGCAGACAATATGGCGTTGAATAGGGTAAAACTTCATGATGAATTTGGGAGTGAAAGGATCAAATCTTGCACAAGCTTTAACTAATTAGGTGTAACCACCCAAGCTAGGTCAAGTAATGTCTTTAAGTACAGGCACAGTGGTCAGTAAATTACAGACGTGTTGTCGTCTGCTTTAATATAGTAGTCTGCAATATCGTTTCAAAATTAGATTTAACGCAGTATAACTGACGCTAACAGTTATGTTCCTGTTCAGACGCTGTGTTATGTGGCGTCTGATCAGGATCAAAACTTTTTGCAAATGCGCTTTATGACGTCATTGAGAGTCACAGGGTTGAAACTATTAACTGTATTAAAACATTGATATTTAATATGTTTATTTTGGGTGGTCATTACAATGTGGGTTGGTTGAATTTACAACATAAACTTTTACTACATAGCCTATATCTTCGCCACTTGAAATAGGTTTAAAGTACTTTCAAAGGATCTCCCCCTTATTCAGATTTAAAGTAAACAGAGTGCGCCTTTAGGCGCATTCTGGTTTACTTAAAGCCTGCTATAATCTACTTGAGTATAGGAAATAATTCGTATGGTGCACATTTATAACTGTATACAATGTAACTATTTTCTTCAGTGGAAGAATATATAGAATGTGTAAAAAGGCGCATCTAAGTAATAAAGGGTTAACCAATTACCCCATAGCCAGTTTATATTTTTGAAATTAGGTGACCACTTAAAGCAGGTTGAAAGTAAAGCAGAATGCGCCTTAGGGCGCATTCTGCTTTACTTTCAGCCTGCTTTAAGCTAACATCTGCTAAAATATAGACAATATTTTTATCATACATATTTATGACTGTATAAGTTTCAACTATTTTTTTCAGTGGAGAAATAAATTAAAGACGTAAAAAGGCGTATTTATGGGGTAATGGGTTAAACATGCACAGTAAAAAGAATGCTATCTCAAACTGAATGTGTCCTCAAGTGTTATCATACCGATATTTGAACCTTTACGGGTACAATCGCGAGGTGCAAAGATAGTATAGATTTACAGTCAGTAACATATTAACCGACAACCCAAACTAAACCTTAAGAAAATCTAAAATGCAAACAGCTGCAGAATGTAGAGAGAAATAAAAATACAGAAAGCTCCTATATGAGCTTCCCGTATTATTCATATCCCGAAGTCTTGCCTTCAGAGACCACCAACACACGATGTACAGTAAGTGATATTTAACACACTATTGACGGTATAGTATAATTATGTATCATGTATGTTGTGTACAGTAAAAATCCACTATTACTACCACTAAAAATAAGGCTATTTGGTTGTATAGAAGACAGGTGACAGTTTAAAGCAAGGTGACAGTAAAACAGAAAGCTCCTATTAGAGCTTTCTGTTTTACTGTCACCTTGCTTTAAGCAGTCACCTGTTCTTAACCCCTAATAACTAACACAATTTAATAGTCGTAATGGAGAAGTTTTACTGTATATGTAAATATTATGATTCGTTGAAATAACAATATAGAACAATTGGTAATACATTTATCATTTCCACATAGTTTGGTCTACAGTATTGAAGGCAGATGGACTGAGCGTAAAACAAGTGGACCTTGCTGTTATTTTCAGTCTGATTTTAGCTACTATCTGCTAGGATATGACAAATATTTCGTACAGTGAATATTCATTGCAGAATAGAACGGAACTATGTTTCTTTAGATGAGGAATAAGCAAAAGGGAGAAAGAGAAATATATGCAAATAACGGATTAAGAAGTGATTAGTCAGAAAACATTTTGATATAAGCAAACGAAACAACAGTGGGGAAGATATTATTCTTTCCCGTTTAATCGCGAACGAACGCGCGCCGAATTAAAAACAATATAGAAAATAACACATTCTTTAAAAAGAATCTTCTAACTTATGTTAATCTGAGTGGCAATCTGTTTTGAGCCCGATCCAACGCCGGATTTCCAGCATTAAAGCGTTCATTAGGAAATAATAACGTTATATCCACTGTATTAGGTGACATAAGATACGTTTATGTCTGTCTTTTAATGTGTTTTGTAGTTTAGCCATTGTTTCAGTAACATACATTAGAACAGAGGTACAGTGGAGAATCTGTTATTCTTTCCCGTTTAAACGCAAACGTACGCAAACGCAAAGCACTAAAACGTAGAAAAGAACAACTTTTGGACAATTCTGATATTTCATGTTTATCTTGGTGGCAAATAGTTTGGAGCCTGATCAGACGCCGGGTTACCCGGCGTCTGATCTGGCTTCAAACTGTTTGCACTGCAAATAATAGTTTTAGCGTAAACGCGTTTATTGGGAAAGAATAACGTTTTCTCCACTGTACCATTACAGGCAGTTTGGAGTCAGATCAGACACCGGGCAATCCGGTGTCTGATCTTGCTTCAAATTGTTTGCCACTCAGATAGAACTAATTTGTTATAATCTTCAAGAAATTATTATCTACTCTGTATTGTAATGCAGTGGTATTTAGTTTCGTTTCATAGGGAAATATAATGTCTTGTCGACTGCACTATTTAAGACAATATAGGTGGCTGCTTAACCCATTACCACATAAATACGCTTTTGTATGCCTTTGATCTATTCTTACATTAAATTGATTGATTGATTGAGTTGGGTTTTACGGCACCGCGACACATGAAATGGTCATACGGCGCCGATGACTGCATTAAAGAAAACAGTTCCGATCTATACAGTTATGAATGTGTATCATATTTTCAATATTCTAGCAGATTGTAGCTTAGCCCTTTCGCTTCCAAATTTTCCGTGGGGTGTTTACCCCTTCACCGTTTCATTGTCGTCTGATTCAATTGTGTTGTCTGCAATGTCGTTTGAGAGTTTAAAAAAGGCAGTATGACTGAAGAAAATCCATAACGAGTGTCAAACAGTGTGGATCCTGATGAGACGCCGCGTGACGCGTCGTCTGATTAGGATCCAAACTGTTGCAAACGCGCTTTGAAGCGTCAATGAGAGTGGAGGGGTTAATTCAGGACACAGGTAATGCAGAAAGTTGTTTTCGGAGCTAGTAGTTTTCTGCTTTACCTTTTCCTGCAAAAAGCAGCTCCCCGTATTAACTCAAATCCCTGTTTCTAGTTTTTAAAACAAGTGACAACTTAAAGTAGGTTGAGAATAAAATCAAGTGCTCTTTAAGTACTTTTAGCCTGCTTTAAATTACATTTCTTTGGGCTGTAGAATATACACTCAGAGGATCTTCTAACCGATCACTTTTAAACTCAAATGTATCGAAGCAGGAAATGACACACTGACGTAATCAGTTTTATTCCAAATACTAGGTTGACTGTGCATTGAAACGAGTTATTGAATTTTGAGTCCCTCTCTACGTTACGTCACACCTCCAAATTCGACGATTTAGGTATTTTGCACGTGCGAAGCGTGTATAAGGACATTGGTGAACATGGCTTTTGATTATTTGTTGATCATCAATCATCCTAACAGAAAGACATTTAACATCGAAAATGCGGATTGTACTAATCACAAGAGCACTCGAAATGTTGTATTCAGATTTAACGTGAAATACCACGTTAACGTCATGGACGTTTTACGTCCTGTGTGCCCTAAAATCGTTAAATATTAAACGTCAATGTCATATTTCACCAACTGCAACGCACTTTAACATGTTGTTCGCCAATATCGGCTTGTTTTGAGGATTTTTTGTCTGCCCAGAAGTGTAGAGACTAACGTCATTAGCGCCTACAGAAGAAAAACTTACTATACGGAATCTTTCATTTTGGTCATCACACACTCGCTCGTATGTTTCCACGCATCTTCGGTGACTGCTCGCGCATGTATGGACCGTCGAATATGTCAAAATAACGTAACGTCACTGCGATAACGACATCAACGCCAATCGTTTAATTGCAAACTTTTAACTCGGCGACTCAAAATTCACCTTTTTGATTAATACATTAACATTGCACGTCGCTGAAGCCGTTTTGGGTGGCATTCCTTAAGTATTCTGTAAATGTCACTAAGCCACTGCTGACGGCTAGAGGTATTTTTGGTATTTTACATAATATAAGAAAATAGATCAGGAATTGCCTCAGTAGTTTTATTTCAGTGCCAGTTGAACAATATTCCATCAATACTTAGATAGTTTTCTTCAAAGTAATCATTTAAGTGCTATACATGTATATGGCATCAATGTTGTGTTGAAAGCTGGCAGCCCAACAGACAAATGTCATTCATGACATTGTGACATGTCATTTTAGGGCTAGGTTACAATTTCATTAATATTTTTTATAATTCGTGATCAATTTTAATGACACTTTTATTCCTGATATAAAACATCTTCATCTCATAGAAAATGTAAATTTTGGCTACCGGATTAACTAGTTTTTAGAGTAGCACCTTTAAATCTGACTGATCGGTTAGAAGATCCTCTGAGTGTATTCTCCTTGGGCGTATTCATGACTATGTAAGTTGCATCTATTTTCTGCAGTGAAGGAATCAATAAAAGGCGTGTAAATGTTCTATTGTGTATTGGGTTAAAGGCCGAAAATGACACTAGTTTTGAGTGATGCTTAGAAGAGGTAATTCTGCATTATTGTATTACAAACACACTGGACTAATAAAACCTAAAGTGAGATCTGATGGCTACCACGGAGACGGAACCTTTACTAAAGAAACCGTTGGAGAGACAAGACAGATTTACTTTCAAGTATTGGCTTATTATACCATCAATAGCCTTGTACTTTCTTTCATTCGGTACGACCTTTTACGCCACAAATGAATGGATTCAACACTATGTGCAATCCCAAATATTTACCAACACGACATTCAACGCATCGTCTGAGTGTGGCCATAGGAATGGCAGCGATCCCCAGCAAGAGTTGTACAAACGCGTAGAGTCAGACACCGCACGATGGCAAATGTTGGCAAGTCTTGGACAACAGATACCTGCGACAATCGCAGCCGCCATTTTGCCAGCATACACAGACTACTATGGGCGTCGTTTTATACTCATTCTTTCAGTGGCTGGTTATACATTGAAGGCTGTCATATGTACTGTTACTGTGTACCTTAATTTAAGTCCTATATACATAATTATTGGCTATACTATTGACGGTTTGCCGGGTTCGTATTTGGCTGTATTCGCTGGGTCGTTTTCCTACTTTGCGGATCTTACGGAGATGGGACGACTTCGAACGTTCGCATTGACTTTGCTGGAAGGACTGCTTCTTATATGCATAACCCTAGCAAGTTTTGGGGCAGGATATTTAATTCAGTTTAATGGATATTTAATGACTATGATAACCAGCGCTGGACTAAGTATTTTATCATTATTTTTCTTCATTGTGTTGGTTCCTGAATCCTTCCCCAAACATGCCCGATCAGACACTGTATCGCCGTTTGCTATTATGAAAAGGACATTTAGTTTCTATGTATCAGACACATTCAAGGACTTGAGAAGCGCCTATATAATTCTGATGGTTGCGTATATATTCGAAAATATGGCTAACATTAACAGGGCTACGATTGAAATGCTTTACCAGCTTGGAACACCTTTTTGTTGGTCTGCTGATGAAATTGGAGTGTATTCTACAATTCGCCACGCTGTTCAAGGATTTGCAGGAATAGTTCTCATTAAACCACTACAGAGCCGTCTATCAGACCTGAATATAGCAATGATGAGTCTTCTGTTTGGTTTGGGATCATACGTTTTAGAAGCATTGGCTAGAACAAATCTAATGTTACGCTTGGGTACGTTATGTTTTTTTCACATTGGAGAGACCTTATTCCCCACCTAAACACAATTCAATGCAAACACAAAACGTATAATGTATAAAATGACAACCTTTTGACATTTTTAATACATGTAATATACATTTCTATACAAGTGACAAACTGTTTGGAGCCTGGTCAGACGCAAAGTTGCCCGACGTATAATGTGGCTCCAAACTATTTGTAATGAAAACAATGTGTTAGCATAAACGCATTTGTTGGGGAAAAATAATGTCTTCTCTTCTGTACCTTCATTCTTTCATTATATTAACCTTCTGCACGCATTTCCTTTTAGAAGTTACTCGTACAGTGGAGAATCTGTTATTCTTTCCCGTTTAAACGCAAACGTACGCAAACGCAAAGCACTAAAACGTAGAAAATAACAACTTTTGGACAATTCTGATATTTCATGTTTATCTTGGTGGCAAACAGTTTGAAGCCTGATCAGACGCCGGGTTACCCGGCGTCTGATCTGGCTCCAAACTGTTTGCACTGCAAATAATAGTTTTAGCGTAAACGCGTTTATTGGGAAAGAATAACACATTCTCCACTGTAGTCTCATCTGAATCTAGTTTGTTTGCAGCAATCACACTTTCGTCCGTAGTATGCGGAATGTCAATTAAAGACTGCAGGACTGCCGTTTCTCCGGCATTTTCAAAAATGTTCGAAATTTACTTAATTTCTGCGGCCCACGGATTTTTCTGCAATCTTCGAATTTCTACTCTTTCTTTCAAACTTTGATACTTTATGCATTTTTACATGGGAATCATTGATATGTGTGTATCAAAAAGTTTAGATCTAGATCAGACACCGCATTACGCGGTGTCTGATCTGGATTCAAACTATTTGCATAACTATGTTAGTGTTATATACATATAGCCAGGCAGCGAAGGGTTAAAGATACGATTCCTAAAATCGCGCTTAAAATTTTGGACATCTTAGGATTTTTTTGCAACTTATGATAGCCCTGGCACATGGATTTAATCGTTTTTAACCCTTTCATTGCCAAGGCCGAAAACATTGTTATTTTTAAACAATTTTTATCCAGATTAGGTACCTTGTAGCGCTGCATAATAGAAAAGTTTTTTATTAACCATATTACATTGCATAGGAGCTTTGTTTGCGTTTGAACTGGAAAAGGCGTCTTTTCGGTTGTACGTACCCTTATTTGGTATCTAGTCATGTTAATACCATAGCAGATATGACGTACAGTGCTCCCTCCCTTCCATGACTCTCCTTGCAACGTCTCGATCCTTACAATGACACTTGCCGCTCTTCCCCCAAACAAGAAAAGTTGTCTAACCTCTTCACGCCTGCAAAACCACCTATTTAAAATTTTCGTCTGCTGTTTTTCTTAAAGTTACATAATGGACATTTTACAGAAAAAAATCGATGACGAGTGAAAAACACCTTTAATCCACTTCAGACGCCGCGTGACGCGGCGTCTGATCTGGATTCAAGCTGTTTGCTAATATAAACCAATATCCCTCCCCAAAACGATCCCCTCCGATGAACGCACACAATAGTTGTCTCCAATTGGTTGTTGTTGTAGGGAGGGAGGGGCGCTGTAGTTCTATATTATATTTACATTGCAGTACCGGTGTTGACTGTATTCTCTATTCTATGTGAACCTATGATAAAAAGTCTGATGTCGATCATGACACCTGCAGATAAACAAGGTAAGACATAGCACGAGTCCATTACATCATATTCTTTACTAAATTGTTGTTGTTTTGAATTGATAGTCCCGCATAAGCATTTTCCTGTGCATCATCCCATTCTTTACTGGACATGTGTCAAACGTATGGTGATTGACCCTTACGTGATAAATGTATCGTATGTGTTTTTGTCCTTCATCGTTCCATTGTCGTTCTAGGGCTACCATAAATTGCTCATACAATTCCTAAGATTTCAAAACTTTCAAGAGCGATTTAAGGAAACGTACCTTTAACCATTTAGCCGCCAGGTTCTATAACACTATCATAATTATGCAAACAGTTTAGATGCAGATCAGACGCCGCGTAACGCGGCGTCTGATCTGGATCGAAACTATTTGACAACCAAATCCGGAGAAATTAAAACAAACTCCGAAGATTCCGGAAAAATCCGGTGATGTGACAGCCCTGTCGTCTGCTTCAATATTGTGGTCTGCAATATCGTTTCAAAGTAAGCTTTAAAGCAGTATAATTGACGTACATGTATTTTCAAAACAAGTGGCAAACAGTTTTGATCCTGATTGATAGGAATACTTTGAATTCTTACCGTTTTAGATCTGTAATCTTCAATGCAGATCAGTTAATTATCAAGAAATGTATTTGTGTTTTCTAAACAAGGAGTTACAGGGCTCTACCCCTAGAATTGGCTCCCAAACAACGATCCACTCCTTACAACAATGCTTGCAACTGTTCCTCGAACAATACATTAAATATAAATTTTATATCTTACGCTTTTTTAAAATGTAAGCAAAACCTTAATGTTCCCTCCCTATAAGAACAAATTCCCCCAACAGTGACATTATCAAAGTGATCTCACACATGTTGGAGACAAGGATATTCGCCATCGCTGTTCGCTTTGAAAACAGGGGTTGTTATTAGAGAATATAACGTCTTCTTCAGTGCACATGTTTTTTCAAGGTTCCCTGTTTGCAAGCGTCTATATGGCTCAAGGCGTTTGTGGAATACTGGCCAGCTTCTTATACGCCACAGTCTACGCCAATACTTTGTCTTTTATGAGTGGCTTCGTCTTCTTCGTCATGGCTGGATTTGTGACTCTTTCTTTGATATCATTAATGTGAGTATCTCTTTTTATTGTTTCTCTATATGAAGGCACGTGTAGACACGCAAGTTGAAAAAATAACGCAATTTGAAAAATAATTTCAAATTGCGTTAAGAATCATGAAACTAACGCAAAATGAAAATATTTTAGAAATAACTAAATTTGAAATAATTTTTCAAATTACGTTATTTTTCAAATTGCATACCTACAGTACACACCTTTTTATTTTACAATATTTCACTTAGTTTACTCAAAAGTGTTACAGTTATTTCAATTTCAATTTCCAATATTACAGTCAGTTCATGAATACATGAGAAATACATAATACATTGTATATACATAGACAAAACATACATATTGACAAACAAATAATTGTGTGTATTACATGTATCAGTTAGAAGATTGTTTACTGTTAGATTCTGAGAGAGATACGGATATAATTAACAGAATGTTTAAGTAAGCAAAGATGTAGATATGGCGTTGTTCTGTCTCGTTTAATCAAACTAAACGCAAACGCAATAAAATAAACTATAAAAATTAGTTTTTTGGAATATTGACGGCATATTTTAATCCAAGTGACAAACAGTATGGAGCCTTATCAGACGCCGACGTCTACATTTTTGTCCATTAGAAACAGTTAAGAGCCAATTCGATCACCGAGTACCCCTGATTAGACTTCAAACTGTTTCAAAACTAGAACAATGTTTTATTTAGAATAGATGTATTTGTTTGTTTTTAAATTTAATTGCGTTGCGTGTGTGTTTTGTTTAATCCTTTACCCCTTAGCATGTTTCTAGTTTTACTGGAAGCCGCTATTATCAGGTTGAAAGTAAAGCAGAATGCGACTTAAGACGCATTCTGGCTTTACCTTCTTATTGCTTTAAGGTACCTTCTGCAAGGATATAAAAAACGACGTTTCACGTTTATGACTGTATAAATTGGAACTTATTTTTCTTCAGTGGATGAACAAATGCAATGCGCGAAAAGGCGCTTTATGCGGAAAACAGTCAAAAAAAGGAAAAACTTACTTATTTCTCCACTTTATCTGATGTTACATAAGTTAGTGGTTTTCAAAAGTGTTTTTTTATGGTATAGAATATTTCTAGATATAGTTCCTTTACCAATTAACTACTCAAGACGACATGTATTATCAAGGAGTACCCGGGCTCTAGGCAAACAGTGTATACATGTTTAGGGGAATATCCCTTATCATTTCGCCTTAAATTAGGCTTAAACAAATTATTTTATTTCAAACAGTTTTAAGTCGGACCCGACGACGGGTAACCCAACGTCTGACCAGGCTCCCAACATTTTGCTACTCAGATTAAACAGAATATTTAATACTTTCTTCATAGTATTGCATCGTGTTTCGTTTCGTTTACCTCTTTCCCTGCAAAGTTTTATCGTCTGCTTTAACCCTCTTACCGCCAAAATATCGTCTGCATTGGTAGTGTCGTCTGGAATATATTTTAAGTGAACTTTAGGGCTGTATTGACTAAAAATATCGATACGAGTGTCAAACGGTTTGGATCCTGATCAGACGCCGAGTTATGTGGCGTCTGATTAGGATCCAAACTGTTTGCAAAGTCGCCTTTTGACCCCAATGGCAGTGAAAGAGTTACCAGGGAAACAATGTACATTTATTGTAAAAGCTTATCTACAGTCGAGAATCTGTTATTCTTTCCCAATAAACGCGTTTACGCTAAAACTATTATTTGCAGTGCAAACAGTTTGGAGCCAGATCAGACGCCGGGTAACCCGGCGTCTGATCAGGCTCCCAACTGTTTGCCACCAAGATAAACATGAAATATCAGAAGTGTCCAAAAGTTGTTCTTTTCTACGTTTTAGTGCTTTGCGTTTGCGTACGTTTGCGTTTAACATATTCTCCACTGTAAGTTGTTCATCGTGACAGAATATCAAACGTGTTATGGTTTAAATTTTAGAATATATTCAATATCACAAAGAAGCAAAGTGTCGGCGACAATAACAGAGAAGAAGGTCAACGAGGATGTTGTGCCGAACTCAACAATCTGACCAACATCTCCCCAAACAGGCGCCTACCCGTTGTTCCTACGGATACCCGGTAGCATGCTGTTTAGCTTTCTCCACATAAGCTAATCGGATTTCGGTTTTAGACAGCCATTTTCTCAATCAACCTTTCACTCTCAATGATGCCTAAAGGCGCGTTTACAAACAGTTTGGATCCTGATCAGGATTTAAACTGTTTGACACTCGTATCGATCAGGATCCAAACTATTTACAAACGCGCTTTTAACTGTCATTGAGGGTGAAAGGGTTAAGTCATACTACAGTGGAGAATCTGTTATTCTTTCCCAATAAACGCGTTTATGCTAAAACTATTATTTGCAGTGCAAACGGTTTGGAGCCAGATCAGACGCCGGGTAACCCGGCGTCTGATCAGGCTCCAAACTGTTTGCCACCAAGATAAACATGAATTATCAGAATTGTCCAAAAGTTGTTCTTTTCTACGTTTTAGCGCTTTGCGTTTGCGTTTAAACGGGAAAGAATAACAGATTCTCCACTGTACATTGAATCTTATTTTGAAACGATCTTGCAAACGACAAAATGGAAGCAGACGACAACAAGGTGAAAGGGGTTAAAATCTCAAAAACAAATTGCAAGCGAAAGGCCTAATTACTGTTCACATTGCATGGTTTTGTCTTCTTTATAAACAGTTCGGTTGCAAACCGTTTAGAGCCAGTTAAGATGCTAGAAGATCTTGCTTTAAGCTGTTTGCAATGTATATGAGCCGTGTCATGAGAAAATCTGCCTTATTGCATTGCAATTCAAAGACGCGTCTGCTACTTTTGATATACAGTAAACCCCCTCTATTACGACCACTAAATTATTATAATTATTAGGGTGTTTACGATAGGTGACCGATTAAAGCAAGGTGTTTTCTGTTTCACTGCCACCTTGCTTTAAGCTTTCACTTCTCTATTTTACAATCAATTAGCCTTCGTTTTAGTGGTCGTAATAGCGAGGTTTTACTGTACACTTTTTGCATCTAAAGGATTTCATGTAGCTGTTTATATACGGTATTTTGCAGTGCATACCAAACTCAGATATACACAATTGGATAACAAGTGCGATTTGCCCCTACAATATTATAATGAAATATGGCTTGTGTCGTCATGGCGCTACACAAATAATTGTTTTTAATACAAACGCGTTTATTGGGAAAGAATAGCGTCTTTCCGATGTGTATCTACTGACCAAATTTACTGAATACCTTATTAAACAGTTATTGCAATACAGGGGTAAATACAAACAAAACTCATCATAAAGATATGTCCAATTTGTATTTCAAACGTGTTTTACATCGACATATATCGATAATATTATAAAATATATAAAAACAACTTCTCACACACTAAATCTAAATATACAGTGGAGAAAATGTTATTATTTCTCATTTAACGCGTTTAGGCTAAAATCTTAATGTCCCCTTCAAACAATTTGGAGCCTGATCAGACGCCGGGTAACCCGACGTCTGATCAGGCTCCAAACTGTTTGCCACAAGAAACACAACAATTGCAACAAATATAAGAATTAAACAATGCTGTGTATGTGTTATGTTACGTTTATGTTTCATTTGCATCTTAACGGGAAAGAATAACAGATTCTCCACTGTATCTATAGTTATCTCTACTGTTCTAAAAGTACTAACCTTCAGCATCTTATAAACCATACTATGACAACCTTTGCACACAATTGGGATCCAATTAAGACACTGAGTTACTCTGCGTCTTGTCTGAGCCAAAAATCTTTGACACCATGGTGATGTCTTCTCAAAGAAATTACAAAAATATAAATCAATTCCAAGAGTTGCTGGAAACGACAAATATCGCATACCAAATCTATATAATTATCATGCTAAAGGTCAGTTACTAGTATCTAAACAAACTTCCAACATCAAAAACACCACAAACAACGCGAGAGGGCAAATGAAAAACATAAACAACTCTCCGCTCCAACAACTTAGGAAGATATTCCATGTGGCCGTGTCTGCGAGTGCATGCGTATTCGAGTTGGGGAAAATCCGTTTGAACGCTTTGTTCAATATATTTGTATTTTGTCAAAATCTTATTCCTTTTCCCAGTGATGTTAACGTTGCAAACTAGTTGTTTTTTCCTATATGTAAAAAAGCTTATGTCTATTGTAGCAAACATTTTGAACGTAGCGGTCATATTTTGCGGATACGGAGATAAGGATGCTAAAAAATACATGTACATGGAATTTAAACTTAAGCAGTGCGACTGTGCGGACGCAGACACATGGAAGAGCAGCCTTAATCCACAACTTTTCAACATCTAGGGCGATTTCGCCGGTATTCCACAGTTTCGCTAATTATTTGGTGTTTAGCTGTTATGCACACTAGAAATGTATATATGTTTGTATCAGGCAGGTGATTCAAAATGCAATGTTATGATTAAACATGTTTTACATGAGTTGTCTGCCTTGCTGATCTATTTATTGCCTCTTACTCGATCGACAAGATTTTACAGTGAAACATCTCTATGGTGTACAGTGGAGAAAACGTTAACGCATTTACGCTAAAACTATTATTTGCAGTGCAAACAGTTTGGAGCCAGATCAGACGCCGGGTAACCCGGCGTCTGATCAGGCATCGAACTGTTTGCCACCAAGATAAACAAGAATTATCAGAATTGTCCAAAATTTGTTCTTTTCTACGTTTTAGTGTTTTGCGTACGTTTGCGTTTAAACGGGAAAGAATAACAGATTCGCCACTGTAAGTAGTCACTAAAACAACGCAATAAATATCAGTCTTTGTAAATTGAAGGTACATGTAACTGCAAATGCAGGCCAAAAGTAAAGTAAAAAAATCCTAAAGGACATTTTTGCGTTACCTTTGTCATGTATTACTCAGTATGTGTCTCCATCTACAACTTTTTTCATTCAAACACCCCCTGTAACTTGTCTTTTTGAAGTAAGGGGACCCATTACGGCAGATTGAAAGTACAGCAGAATGCGCATTGTGTGTATTACTTTCTACTTTCAGTCTGCGTTAAGCTACCCCCAGGTACGATATAGAAAATATTTATATGCTACACACTCAACACTGTATAAATTAGAACTATTTTCGCCAGTGGATGAATAATTTAAAGCGTATAAAGGCACATATTAGAAGTATATTGGTAGCAGCTTAACACAATTCATATACCTGTATGTACAACAAACACCACGTATACATGTATTTACACGCCCAATTAAAAACAAACAAAACTGGAATGAATCTTCAAGAGGAAGTAAGAGTGGGGGAAATAAAGCTGGATTGGGAAAACGAAAAAAAGATCACACTTCATATGGACGGATTTCACATAATAAATAGTTACAATTGTCGTACATGTAACTAACCTCGAAAACTAATCTTTGAATAAGTCCAACTTAACCGTATTTCAAATTTTAAACGGTGATATAGTAACACGTTAAAGTTGAAATATGAGTATGTTCGGCGTGAGCGAAATCGAGTTTTCGAAGCTCTACTGATATGGAAAAGAAAACTAAATATGTCGGTATGGGCGGATTCCTACATTTGTAGGATCAGGGTTAGAGGAGGGGTGTCCTTGGTTAAAAAATCAAATCTCAAATGCGTATCGTTATACATGTACAGTGGAGAATCTGTTATTCTTTCCCGTTTAAACGCAAACGTACGCAAACGCAACACACTATATCTTAAAACGTAGAAAAGAACAACTTTTGGACAATTCTGATATTTCATGTTTATCTTGGTGGCAAACAGTTTGGAGCCTGATCAGACGCCGGGTTACCCGGCGTCTGATCTGGCTCCAAACTGTTTGCACTGCAAATAATAGTTTTAGCGTAAACGCGTTTATTGGGAAAGAATAACAGATTCTCCACTGTAAACAGAAATCGTCATGGTTACAAATGAGACTTGCAATGAAAAACAACCTGTCTCATTGCATTGCATTGCAAACAGGGTAGATCAAGGACAGCCGTCGCATCAAAGATAATGATCTACACTGTTTGAGTAAACATACACATGCGTCTAAAGTATTTTATGTACATGTAGCTGTATTGTATACATAACTTGGCAGTGTAGACCGAACTCAGATACAGAGCCTGTGATGACAACGGGGCTTGGTCTGTATATTGTTGCAATGCAATAAGACAGATTTTGTCATGGCATGGCTATAATTTGATACAGTAAATGCCTAATGAGATCGGGTGAATTTCATTCAATGTATACAAAAAGCAGAATACTTGTTTTCGTTCATTGACAGTTCCGTAACGAACCATGCCCGAGCATAGTTGGGTACGGAATGTCAATTGACGAGAATAGCCGATCGTTCTTTGTAGAGGAATTGACTGACATTTGCCCGAGCCCATTAGCTGCATACTGTCTTAACTTCGTAATGAGGACAAACGGACTTTCGGATATTGCAAATAAAAAATAGCACAAAAATGATAATAAACACTTAAACAGTGTTTACCCTGATAAGACGTCGTGTTTTAAACGCGGCGTCTAATCAGGGTATATACTGTTCCTCAACCGTACACAACCGTCAATTTTGTCAGATATCATTTGATATATAGTTTATTTATATTAGAAAAAGGATGTAAATTATTAACCGATATCTTTCTCATTCCAAAAACATATTTCGGACAAGGATTAGTAAGATGTTTTCATATCTAATTCTACATGTATATTTCCCTTAAAATCGTATGACAGATGTCATTCTCTTGTCTTAGCATATTATATTTGACAAAAGCGCTTTAGTTTTACGCATTCATCTTCTTTTCCAAGCTTTGGTCACATGCTTATAAAGTGTTTGAGTTGAGTCTTATATCGTTCCAAAGCATTAAATTTTGATTGGTCAGATTTGAAAATGCTGCTCTAATCTGACCAATCAAAGGCTTGAGAAAAATTCAGACTCATTTGAAAAACTTTATAAACACAGACCCGATAGGTGCATTCCAAAAGGAGGCTCTACACATCTAAACTGGCGTGGCTCCACCTCTTTTAGTATCGACGGTCAGGTGCTGCTCACTTGTGGCCAGGTCATCGTGATCTGCTACTGGTTTATCGGTCAACTCCTCTTCATCAGGATGCTGAAGATGAAAATGAATATGGTTTATGTTAGACGGTCAAATTAACTCCTTCATTGCAGTGACGTCATCAATGTTAACTAGTTATCGTCTGCTTTTATTTTATTAATTTAAAAATTACGTATTTTCAATTTTTGACTTAAGAAATACAGTGGAGAAAACGTTGTTCTTTCTCAATAAACGCGTTTACGCTAAAACTATTTTTTCCATTGCAAACAGTTTGGAGCCAGATCAGACGCCGGGTAACCCGGCGTTTGATCAGGCTCCAAACTGTTTGCCACTCAGATCAACATGAATAGTCAAAATTGTCGAAAAGTTGTCCTTTTCTATGTTTTAGTGCAATGCGTTTGCGGACGTTTGCGTTTAAACGGGAAAGAATAACATATTCTCCACTGTACTGAAATGAGTGTCAAGCAGTCTTGATCCTGATCAGACGCCTCATAACGAATTATGGGGCGTATGATCAGGATCTAAACTTTTTGCAAATAATTTTTGTACACAGGGTAATGTAGTGAAGTTTAAAAGACAAATAAATTAAGTGGAGAAGACGCTAGTACAAAAATGACCGCACAATGTAATAAAATGAAGAATAGGACACATGTTTGGAAATCTAACGATTCATTGCTACATGTAGCTAAGTGGCAACACTCTGAAGCTGTTTAATCGCAGGTTTATCCGATGTCTGATCTAGTTCCATATTCTATTTTTTAATCAACCCTACCTATACAGTGGAGAATCTGTTATTCTTTCCCAATAAACGCGTTTACGCTAAAACTATTATTTGCAGTGCAAACAGTTTGGAGCCAGATCAGACGCCGGGTTACCCGGCGTCTGATCAGGCTCCAAACTGTTTGCCACCAAGATAAACAAGAATTATCAGAATTGTCCAAAAGTTGTTCTTTTCTACATTTTAGTGTTTTGCGTTTGCGTACGTTTGCGTTTAAACGGGAAAGAATAACGTATTCTCCACTGTACCTTACCTGTAGAAAATGAAGTCATTTGCTAGCAGTTTTGATCATGAGCAGACAAATACGCAGCATGCACGGAGTCCAAACTGTTCAACACTCATTCAAATATTTCTTAAGTCAATATTTCTAAAATTTAAGATATAAGAGCAGACGACAATTGTTAAAATCAGACGACTTCACGGCAGTAAAAGCGTTGAAAATGGTACATGTATTTTATACAATGGTTTTCAGAATAACAATCATTTTCCCTTGTCAGAGGCCTCCTATTATGTTTGCAGAAGACGAGTGTACTCTTCGCAGTTGCATTGTTTGTTTAAGTAAACTCTGGCATCAATTAGTTAACCCATTACCCCCTTAATACACATTTTTTCGCCTTCAAGTTATTCCTGCACTGAACAAATAATTCCTACTTATACATTCATAAATATGCACAACATAAATATTATCTACAGTGGAGAATATTTTATTCTTTCCCAATAAACGCGTTTACGCTAAAACAATTATTTGCAGTGCAAACAGTTTGGAGCCAGATCAGACGCCGGGTTACCCGGCGTCTGATCAGGCTCCAAACTGTTTGCCACCAAGATAAACAAGAATTATCAGAATTGTCCAAAAGTTGTTCTTTTCTACGTTTTAGTGTTTGCGTTTGCGTACGTTTGCGTTTAAACGGGAAAGAATAACAGATTCTCTACTCCTATCAAATGATAACTTAAATCAGGCTTAAAGTAAATCAGAATGCACCATACTTTTAACCTGTTTTAGATGACCACGTATCTTCAAAATTAGACATAGGATATATGTTAGAGGGTTAAATTAATCACCTTTGGCTAAATATTGTCCTGTATTGTGTATCATTCTTTCCACAATAAATCCATACAAAGGTCCGTCTTTATAGAACGAATAAATAAAACATTATACAATATACCGGTATATGAGCCATGCCATTTAGAAAACCGGCCTTATTGCATTTCAAACTGCAGATCAAGGCCAGCCGCCGCTTCAAAGACGCAGCGGCTTGTCTTAATTACTCTGTTTGACACTCACATACATCTAAAGGACATTTACATTGTATGTAGCTGTAATATATACGGTATTTGGAAGTATAGACCAAACTCATATACAGAGCCTGGGATAATAACATTGCCTGGTCTGTTCAATTTTGCAATGCGATACGGCGGGGTTTTGTCATGGCACGGCTCAGATGCAAACAAAAAACACATGCTATATAAAATAACTAAACTATCGATTACGACAACTAACACCAATTTTATATAATTATGCTTTAGGAAAATTGTGAATATAGTTGGCATTGTAAAGAATATTATGCTTAGGCTTGCATTGAATTATGTTCAATAGTCAATATATTGATTTGAAATTAATATAGTACAAATCAAAACAAAACATTGGTAACATGAGCGGAATATACTTTAAAGAGTAGGATTTGCCATAAAAATGAAACAATTGTGCAGGACAAAAGTAGCACAGAAACAGATATGATTAAAATAAAATAAAACTTATTATTACGTAATTAACGTAGAACATACAGGTATTTTAATTTCTGAAAATGCAATACAAGTATATAAAAACATGCGTCGAGCAAACATTTATAACTGGCAATGTGAGTATTGAATCTATCTTGGTTGCAGGTGAATACAATATTTTGCAAAAGAATATCCTTATTTAAAAGCGTTCTGTCCCTATACAAGTACGCCTTTACCCATTTCCCCATAGCCTATTTCTAGTTTTAACCACATGTGATCAAATACGAAGGCATTTTTTAAGTACTGGCAACAGATCAGTAGGTCTCAGACTCAACTTAAACACTGTATAACCTTGGACCTTGATGTTTAAACCTACGATTCTTTACCCGTTGACTGCCAAGGCCAGCGCCACCGACAAAGTGATACAGGACCGTGACCTTGATCTCTCAATCTAATATTCCCAACGTTATAAACATTAGACATAAAGTAATTGTTAGTCAGCGGATTTACTTGGCCACAAAACGTCTTGGAGATAAGACCTTTAATCTAACATATATTTATTTGACCTTGAATCCTCAATAACATTGACCTTCAAAATCACATATGATGAAAAACCTTACCAATGCTAATTATTTTCTTATCACTAAATTCATTTACTTCATACTTGGGTACAGCCCCCCTTGGGACAATATCTTTCAGCTTACATATGTTTTCTTAACCTTGACCTTTTCAATGGCCTTACCTGTTTTAAAACACCGAAATTTAAAAAAAAAATCACTAAATAACGCTTCACATTGGCAATAACGTCGTTTATTAGTGATTCATTTCATACTTGGGACACAGCACCGCTTGTGACAATACCTTACAGCTGACATATGAATCTTTGACCTTGATCACACAATAACTTCGACCTTTATAGTCAAACTAGATGGAAACATATATTGAAATATACTTAATTAATACATTCAGGGACACTGTCATCTTACATTTGACTTTTCTTGTTATTCATATTATTAATTGGAAAATCAGGTTATATGATACTTGTATGCACAACTTAGGATTAATTGGCAAATCAGATTATATGATAATTGTATTCACTACTTACAAAACTATTGCTGAAAAGAAAAACATGCTCTATGCTTTACACGGAAGCCCATATGGATGTCAGACAAACTTTTGTTTCAACTTGCACATGTATCTTTATTTCTTGATAGGCAAGTCTTTTTTTAGTAAACATCTTAAAAAATTGACCCCCCCCCCCCCCCCCCTGTTGAATTAAGTCTAGTGTTTTTTGTTTACAACATGTAGTTGTTGACGCTTCTGGTGCCAATATAGACAAATAGTGCAGTCCGAGAGCATAACTATGCAGCTCATAGAGGTGGTGGCTGGTCCTGTGTCTTCACTGTTTGTGTTTTATAATTACAGGACAAAGTTTATTAAATTTGAAAAATATAGTCATTCTTTTGAAAATCTTAATTTTTTTCTCAAATAATTCCCAAGAACAATATTACATTGTAACACCAAAAGGGTCAATAAACCGTTTTGTAAATAATATATGATATGACTAATGTGAGATGGGTATGAGGATTGGTCCCCGACCTTCTCTAACATATGACGGGAACACAATAAATTGGCTGCACAACAGCCGAACTGAAACAAGCGATACAGGAGACAACCATGCAACGAGGTTTATTCATACTTGTATGAAGTGATCTCTGAAATGGTATGCGTATGCACGGCATATTTCTGCCGATTTTATAGCCATTATTGGGCTATGTTCTATTTGGCAAAGTGTATACCCCCCCCCCCCCCCCCCCCCCCATTTCACAGCAAACAAATAAAATCGCTAAAGAAAATTCAATCGTATGTTATCTTTACAATTTCTTTCAATTTCTTTTTATTTGCGTGGCGAACAATTTGGAGCCAAATCAGACGCCGATAGTTTCGGTGTCTGATCTTGCTCCAAACGGTTTGTAGTGGAAATCAGTTTATTAGGAATGAAGAACGTCTTCTCCATGTTGTGATGTCATCGATGACGTCAGAATAATGTATTCTCCAATTTAAGAAATATATAAATCAACTCACCGTTTCAGCCCACTTGAAAAGGCAGAATTCAATCAATGACACGAATCCTCCCAACACTAGACCAACCATCAGTATCAGCAAGGCCCCGGAGAACGTGCCTAGGTCCAGCGTGTAAAATGGCGGGACTTTGTAATGCTCTTCATTTGTTTCATACACAACAGCCTCGCACTTTGGCTCAAACCACTGTTTCTCTATAAACATAAAACTACCATCCTCAAACATCTTCAGCATCGCCTCGTTCAACATGGCCAACAATGGCGAGTTCTTGGCCACTGCCATGGCAATGAACTTTGAGGTCCTGCTATCACTAACCATGTAGAGGTCACACGGTTGCTGGTGTACCTCGTATCTTGCGCTCGGGGACTCCATAATCATGGCAAAGTCAAGGAATGGTCTTTCGCGCAGGTAGTCCACGCCTTGCTTGAGTTGCGTTATTGGTCCCTCACTATTGGCAAACTCGTCAGACTTCTGGGCCAGTTTATGGTAGCCTGGGAGGGAAGACCTTTCGAAGAAGTTGTGTGTCGCTCCGTTGTCTATCATACCAACATCTACTTTATCGTTTTTGCTCAAGTCTCTTTAAAACAAAAGTAAACTTTATTCATTTTACATAGATCATGAAACAATTTTAATTCGATGGCGCGAGTGGTGACGTATTGGGGCACTTGGTGGATAACGTAACCATTTTATAGGGGCTAGCTTCCCATATATTTATCACAGTGCTCCCTCTCTACAACAGCACCCATTCGGCGATAAAGAATGTGTGTGTGTTGTTCGGAGGGACTTGTAACAGGGCGGAACGATGAATATCCTTAGAATGCAAACAGTTTGAATCCATTAGATTTAACGATGAGACAAATAATTAGAATACAATGTAATTAATATCCAACCCTATATAAATAAAACTGAACTGAACTGAAACTTTCATTTAATCCTATGACGTCATGAGCTTTAAACACTTATTGTCTGATTTTACTTCTCAAATTTAAATTTGAGGTATTTTGATAAAGATATAATTATGAAAAATGAGTGTCAAAAAGTATGGCTCCTGATCAGATGCCGCGTTACAGTCTCATCAGGATATAAACTGTTTGCAAATAACGATTGTATTCGAGGTAAGGCAGCTGAGGGGTAAAGGTAAACGTTATTCTTTCCCAGTAAACGCATTTGTGCTGAAATAATGATACTCATTGCTAACAGTCAAGAACCAGATCAGACGTTGGTAATTCGGTTTCTGATCGGGCTACAAACTATATCCACTCAGATTAAAACAAAAAGTTTGAAATTTGTTCAATACTAACAGTCAAGAACCAGATCAGCCGTGGGTAGCTAGGTTTCTGATCAGGCTACAAACTATATCCACTCAGATTAAAACAAAAAGTTAGAAATTTGTTCAATGCTAACAGTTCAGATCAGACGTTGGAAACTCAGTATTTTCACTCAGATTAAAACAAAACATTAGAACTTATATAACGGTCGTCTCTTCTACAGTTTATTAAATTGCGTTTTCATTTCTAGTACGTTTAGATAGGGATATTATAAGGGATTCTCCACTGTAAAATAGCAACTTACTCAAAGCTTTGGATTTTCGAATACCCTTCCACTGCCAGTGGATGTGGTCCGACTCGTAGAAAGTTTGTTAAACTCGCAGTATAGGACAGAAGGAAAATGAGTACGTAGAACCACCAAGCCGTCACTGTGATACGTCCTCCCATAGATCTCGGTGCTCTGACGTACCCTATAGAAAATAAGGCACATTGGAGAATGTTCCGGGAGGAGAGGGTCATGTTGTTAGTATATACCCTGTTATGCAGATATATAAAATGAAAAATAAGGGGTCCCCGAACTGGAAACTTCTTAATACAGTAGAACCTCTCTATTACGACCACTAAGTTGTGTCAAATATTAGTTGTTTAAGACAGGTGACTGCTTAAAGCAATTTGAAAGTGAAACAGAAAGCTCCTACAGGAGCTTTCTGTTTCACTTTCACATTGTTTTAAACGGTTACCTGTCATTTATACAGACAATTAGCCGTCTTTTAAGTGGTCCTAATAGGGAGGTTCTACTGTACATGTAGCTTGTTTTGGGGTATACCGCTCATTATCCGGAGACACGTGTTTTGGATCATAAAATCTCAGATTTCACGGTGGAAAATGTTTCTGGAAGAGAGGGTCAATGGAAACATACATGCAGGGAGGGTCATTCATGGCTGTAGATGTACGAATACTCGGAAGTGATTTCAGAAACGGCATTCGCATGTAGTTTTATCCCCTTAAAGTCCATCGCGACAGATTTCTTCGAATTTTTATTACATTCGGATTGTTTTTTGAAATTATGCATTTTGCTTGTATACACTCTGTAATGCAGATATATGAAATAAAAATAGGGGGTCTCCGAAATGGATTTATTCTTAATAGCCTGTTTTATGGTATACGCCTAATTATCCGGATACACCATTTTTTTATCATAAATCTCAGAATAACCCTTTTCAGCTTTGTAATTAACGTAAAATGAAAACAACAACCCACAAAAAAAAATAGGAGCAAGTAGCACCAAAACTATGAAAACAACACATGATCGGTCAATAAAGGGAACACACCAAATAGTTATTTTTCAAAGTTGTTTTATCTACAGATCTTACATGCAGATTTTGACAATATTTTTCACACGTATTGATGAAGCATTACTTTACTAGAATCACAAATCACAAATAAGAAATTGAGGTACCTGAACTAGTTTTTCTAACATATACCAAATTCTGCATAGAGAGAGAATCCTATTACATAGGTCTATATACAAATGCGAAATATCAAATTAAAAAAAGAGAAAGATTTTGTCTTTGTTTAAAAACTTTTTAATAAAAACATTACGCTACTCTTCTAAACTAGTTTCGCCTTTCGGCTCCTAAGTAGTCATTAACAGATGCTACATGTATATACATGATAACCACTTTTAAATGCTAAAATGTGTCCAAATCCATACTGTTCCATTGGTAACAGTATACGACGTATCACTATTCAAGCACTATAAGTATATACATGTATTACTCATCGTGGTCGCCAAATGCAGGTATGACCGCATAATGTAACTTATTGTTATAGAAAAATAACTCAAATACAAAGATAAAGATTTACCACTTCGTGACAGTCAAAGGGAGGCAACTCATGCAAACATTTTGTATCAGTTCCTTTCCTTTGTCCATTAGAATCGAAACTACCGCGATGGTCTTTAACTGTCTTATCAGAGGACATGGTATTATGTGCAAATAGTTTGGTTCCTGATCAGAAGCAGCGTAACGTAGTATCTAATTAAAACCCCAACTGTTACTTTAGATGATTTGTGGAATGGGGAAGACGTTTTTCTTTCCCAATAGATACATGTAAGGTGTCAGTTTCCAGGGCTTCCATAAGTTGATCATAAACATGCTAAGATTTCAAATTTTCAAATTTTAAGACGCAATTTTACTAATTGTACCTTTACCCCGTAATCTATTAAATAGATTAAAAAGTTCTTGTTTTGAATCAATATGACTGCCTCAAACAAACTGAAAGTAAAGAAGAATGCGCCTTGAGGCGCATTCTGCTTTACTTTCAGCTTGTTTGAAGCTACCATCTTCTAGGATAAAGCTCCGAAGACTAAGGAAAATTCCAGAGAAATGGCAGCCCTGATATTCTAAATTTTGTGAAATACAAACCTTGCCAAGCTAAGGTACTGATAACGAACCAGAAAGAGTTCAAACACGTGAACGATTCGGCCTCTCTCAGTGTCGCCTCTTTGTCCTTCGCCATTCGTCTCCACTCGTACGGATTGAAGTGGGATATGATATAAAGAAAAGTGCCGGTAACCAAGAAAGCAAGAACAGACATCAGCCAGACCGGAAACTCCATTGGAACCAGCAATTTCTTCAGATTTCCTTGTATGTCTTCCTCCGGTTGGGAGGGTCGTCTCAAGACAATAACAGGGTCAGAAGATTGAACAGGAACGGTGAAATCTACGTACTCATTTCGTTTTGAATTTACTGTCAATACCATAGCTATATCAGCTGCCTAAAAATGATAACATTGAAGGCTTTATTTATTTCTGTTTAACCCATTACTCCATATACAGTGGAGAATCTGTTATTCTTTGCCAATAAACGCGTTTACGCTAAAACTATTATTTGCAGTGCAAACAGTTTGGAGCCAGACCAGACGCCGGGTAACCCGGCGTCTGATCAGGCTCCAAACCTTTTGCCACCAAGATAAACATGAAATATCAGAATTGTCCAAAAGTTGTTCTTTTCTACGTTTTAGCGCTTTGCGTTTGCGTACGTTTGCGTTTAAACGGGAAAGAATAACAGACTATCCACTGTATATAGTCAAGAGAAGACATTATTCTTTCCCGTTTAAAGGCAAACGAAACGTAAACACAAACTACAATGCATTAAACTACACATTTTCTTAAAATGTATCGCAATTTATTTTGATCTGAGCGATAAACAGTTTGGAGACTTATCAGATATCGGGTTACCCGGTGTCTGATCTTACTGCAGACTGTTTGTTAAGGAAATAATAGTTTTGGTGTAAACGCGTTTATTTGGGAAAGAATAACGTCTTCTCCACTGTGTGCCTTGTTACGCATGTTTTCCTTTGAAAAAAATAGTTCCACTTAATACAGACATGAAAACATGAAAACATGTACAATATCTATAATGATAATTATTTTCTATACCCTAATTGATATAGGTAGCTTAAATCAGTCTGAAAGTAAAGCATTTGCTGCCGTATTTTACTGTTAAAGACTTTTCCTCAGTCCATTGAGGGACTCGATAGTGTGAGAATTTAACTGTAAAAGCATGCATCACAACCAGTTCACAGGGCTGCCATAAGTTAACATGAAAAATCCTAAGATTTCCAAATTTGCATTTTTCAAGTGCGAATTTACGAATCGTACCTTTACCCCATAGCCTTTTCTTGTTTTGTTGACATGCGACTACTTAAAGCAGGCTGTAAGTAAAGCAGAATGCGCCTTATGGCGCATTCTGCTTTACTTTCAGCCTGCTTTAAGCTACCATGAACTCGGAAGAATCCGGAGATTTAGGAAAAATCCGGAGAAATGGCAGCCCTGAGTTTAACTGGTGAAGCCCAGATTATACTCATGCTCTAGTGATTTTCAATGGTTATTTCTAACCAAACTATCAAATATAAAGGTCGGGTCTCACATGAAAAGCTCTAATGGTTCTTTGCTACATGTACCTAGATGTCCACAAGACCCATGATTTTTGCAAGGAAATTGTCTGACAAGGCCTTATGATCAAAAGGTCACCAGGAGATGTCTTTAACCTGCTTTCAGTGAACACAAATATCTTTGAACGTAATGGGTTAACTCTTTCAATGCCAAATCGTCAAAATGCGACTTTGCGAATTAAGTAAAATTCAGATCTATACAATTTTCAATTGAAGAAACCTACAACACAAGTGTCAAAAAGTTTTTATTCGGATCAGACGCCGCGGTTTGCGTCATCTGGTCGGGATCAAATATGTTTGAAAAGTCCAGTCAATGCTTGATCGGCAAAATAATGGTGCTTTTTCGATAAACGAGTTCATGTTTTTCCATCGCAAACAGTTTGTCAGACCATACGCAGAGTAACTCATCTTCTGATCAGGTTCCAAACTATTTGCCACTCAGATTTAAATAAAAAGTCAGACATGTAAAGAAATTTATACATTTTATTGCAATTCGTTTGCGTTTCGTTCGCGTTTAAACGGGGATGAATACCGTCCACTACTGTTGACATTATTATCAATGATACAATTAGTAAATATACATATGAATAGGGACGTCATTAGTTGGGAAAGCGCAAATTTATTTGACAATTTCATAAATTGATCTTAAGTCTGAATACAGTGCTCCTTCTCTACAACGACACCCAAAGGGAGACACAGATTGTGTACTTTGTTCGGAGGGAGTCGTTAGAGAGAGGGGAAATTAAGACTTAGTTACATTTGCTAACAGCTTGTATTCAGATCAGACGCCGCGTAACGCGGCGTCTGATCTGGATTCAAGCTGCTTGCCACTCGTCATTAAATGTATTCTATCGAAAATCTCCACTTATATGTAACTTTGAGAAAAAACAACAGACGATATTGCAGCAGTAAAAGCGTTAGCCATAATTGCCCCGTTTAGGGAATTGCGGCAATGGTCGTTGTAAGGGGGGAGTCGATGTTGGGAGGGTCGTTGTAGAGAGGAAGCATTGTATTACGCCTTCACTTGAAATCACTTACCCCGGTGATGACTTCATGCATCATTCCTGTCCAGGTTCCATTTTCATATAGATGTCCGTACTTACGATCATCCGGGTAATGGTAGTGATAATCAAAGTTGCCGATTCCTGCAAGCTTCTCTACTATATCTGGCAGGAATCCCATGTATTTCCCACTGTCAGACTCGTAAAAATAGGGTTTAGTCTGTAAAACAAAATTAAACAGAGTCAGTCTTCGATATCTTGAACTCGCTTAAGTCATACATATCCGTATTTCGAAGTTAAAACGTGGCTTAGCCGCCACGTCATAATTTTAGAATACGGATATGTTCAACTTAAGCTAGATTAGGATATTGAAAATAAATTGTAGAAATACCGGTAAGTTCGATTTAAGCGAGTTCGAGATATCGAAGATGGACTGTAATATATGTTGAAACTTATAAGATGATTTTTTATGCGAAATGGTTCAATCAGATGTTTTTTATCGCGGTTCACTTTTCAGGGTGAAATGTTTAAATATTGTAATTTATATTCTCCACTAGGATATCTTCAGTTTTAAACCTGCTTTTTGTTTTTGATTCAGTAAGTAAAGAATTTAGAAAAGTTTACACAAAGATCATGAATGCGATTGAAAAACAAGGTATATCGTATTTAGACGCCAAAATGGTCAGTTAATCCTCTCTATTTTGACCACATAATAGTGTTAATTATTAGAGTTGTCACTTGTCTTTTATACAATTAATTAGACTCCGTTATAATGGTCGTAATAGACAGGTTTTACTGTACATATTCGAGATGAAGCAATAAAGGGAATAAATAGTTTAATCTTTTACTCCATAAATACGCCTTTTAAGCCTCTAATTAATTCCTTCAATGAAGGAGACAATGCATTTTAACGGTCATGAATAAATTGAATATATTCTATATCCTACATGTAGCAGATGGTAGCTTAAAGTAGGCTGGAAAAAAATGAATGCGTCTTAATGCGCATACCTTTTTAACATTCAACCTGCTTTAAGTGGACAAATGCACTTAAAATTAGACACATGTATGCTATGGGGAAATGAAATTGAAAATGATGATCAATAATATAATAAATCTTACCGGGATAACAGTAATGTTCAGGTTTTTCTGCAACAGAAAGAAAAGAAAGATTAGTGCAAGCAAGTGCAGTCTTAATATTTTGTTTCGGTTTTAACTTCAAATTCACTTACATACTTTCGCTAGATAGATATATTATATCTTGTTTTGTATAATGTAAAGGGATAAACTGTATGTTTAAACCCGAAATAGAGTGGTGTATTCTGATTCAGATCCCTATACATGGACTTACCCTTGGAGCAGGTGTTGTAGTGGGAGGCGCCGCCTGAAATTGGAAACAAGGAGTAACTTTAATAAGATAAACAATGTTTCACCTACCCATGGTACAATATACAGTGAAACCCCTCTAAACCGGACATGTGTGGGGACAACAAAAACATCCGGTTTAGAGGGGTTTCCGGTTTAGAGGGGTTTTAACTCATATCTTGTTTCTACAGTATGGAAGGTAGCTGACCACTTAAAGCAGGTTGAAAGTAAAGCAGAATGCGCCTTAAAGCGCATTCTGCTTTACTTTCAACCTGCTTTAAGCTATCCTCTGCTAGAATATAGAAAATATGTCTGATATATGTCAATGAATGTATTTTCTTCAGTGAAGGAATAAATCAAAGGCGTAAAAATGTGTAGGACACGGGACCAAAGTTTTTGTCCGGTTTAGAGAGAAATCCGGTATATAGAGGTTCCGGTTTAGAGGGTTTTTACTGTAGTGCCTTTTCACGCTTTGCTTATTACACATCGAACTACATGTTTGTATTTCTACATTGGAGAAAGAGGTATTATTTTACGATAAAACTATCATTTCCATTGCAAACAGTTTGGAGCCAGATCAGACGCCGGGTAATCCGGCGTCTGATCATGCTCCAAACTGTTTGCCACTCAGGTTAACAGTAACAGTCATCAAAAAGTTATCTTTTTCTCAGATGTATTGCAATTCGCTTGCGTTTCGTTTGCGTTTAAATGGGAAAGAATAACGATGTCTCCACTGTATACACATCGAACTATTTCTACATGTACCCTTTCGAAGCGGACTTTGTTCATGCAAGCTAGCAGGATGGCTGATTTAAAGGCTAAAGTTACATGTAAGCTGTTACGGCGGAGAAGACCTAGACTAGCTACTAGTATGATTAAATACATGTACATTATTTTCAATAATGTTTTTGATGGTTTGTTATGGTGCCTTATTCCTGCTACAGAGTCCAGCACTGGTTTATCATATAATCCTGGCTAGGAAAGGAAAAGACAACCCTGTATAAACAAAAGGAAAATAATGATAACCGATGAAAGAGACTGGTGGCAATCTAGAGAATACCTTATTACATGGACATGTTTTCCCGTTCAGCGAAAACGCAATGCAATTCATAAGTTAGTCTACATGTTCTACATTGTATTGAATTACGTTTGTTTGTTTTTGTTTTTTGATTTTACGTCGCTTTCAACAGTATTTCAGTCATATCGCGACGTCCAGCTAATTACAGGTGGAGGAAGACCCCAGAAGTCATTTATGCACTGTTTCAGGCACAAATCGGCAACTGGGTAGAACCACCGACGTTCCGCAAGCCAGCTGGAAGGCTTCTCCACATGAAAAATCCGAACGACCCTACTGGTATTCGAACTCACAGCGGTGAGGAGCTTAGTGATGTAAGTCACAGTGACTATACCACTAGACCACGCACGGAGGTCCCCTTGAATTACGTATGCGTTTCATTTAACGGTGAGACTAACGATGTTTTACAGCAATGGGTATTCACTGTTACCGAAAAAATATATTCATGTCAATTAAGTCCTACATGTACAAGAAAACAGAACAGACTCAGACCCGGCAGCTTCTTCATGAGATGTCTGATCTGAGTCTACATTGTTTTCAAAAAGCGTCAATTTACACTATTTTAAGTGTAACAGGAGAATGGTTAATACGGATTTTGATTTCTCGAAACGTGCCCGCGTTATGTAAGGTATTTTGCGTATTGCAATTTCTGTGGGTAAGACGTTACAGTATTTCCTGTTTAAACGAAACCAAACGCAAACCCAATGCCATTAAATGGTGAAAATAACAGTGTTATGAAAATGTAGACGACTTATTTAAATGTGAACAGCAAACCGTTTGGGGCCTGATCAGACGCCGGGTTACCCGGCGTCTGATCAGTCTCCAAACTGTTTGCTGTGGAAATAATTGCTTTAGCACAAACGCGTTTATCGGGAAAAAAGTCTTCTCTACTGTAGCAAGCTAAATGTTCATGGCAGCCTAGCACTAAAATGAATTGATGACAGAGCAGGAATGCGGTGGGTGTTTCTGTTTTCCCTGTTCCGATATACACACAACAGTAGCGAAGATGTTATTCTTTCTCAATAACAATTAACGCGTTTACGTCATATCTATTACTTCTATTGCAAAACATGCAAATAGTTTTGAGCCAGATCAGACACCGGGTAACCCGGCGTCTGATCAGGCTAAAAACTAGTTGCTACTCAGATGATAATGACCAGTAAGAAATATCAATTAATTGTTCTTTCTGTATTGCACTGCGTTTGCGTTTCGTTTGCGTTTAAACCGGAAAGAATAACATCTTCTCCACTGTATAAAGTTTAACCTTTACAAATGAAGCATGCAAGGGGAGAATTTCTAATAACAAGTTGCAATTATATTTGAACCAGATGAGACGCCGATTAACCCATATCTTGACGATCGCGACATGGCTGGTATTTTCAGACAGTTTAGATCCAGATCTGACGCCGGGTGACGCTGTGTCTGACTTGGATTTGAGCTGTTTGACACTCGTTTTTAAGTTCGTTTAATTAACAAAAGTATATTTCTGAATTGAAAATGTTCAAAGCAGTCAATTTTATGGCTGGATAAGGGTAACCTGGTGGCTCATCTGGGTCTAAACTGCTTGAAACTCTCACTACAGCGCTCCCTCTCAATGGGAGACAACGATTGTGTGCGTTGTTCGGAGGGAGTCGTTATAGAGAGGGAAATTGTTTTACATTTACAAACAGCTTGAATCCAGATTTTAGCTGTTTATCACTCGTCTAAAAAATAAATTCTGTCAAAATGTTCATTACGTCACTTTGAGAAAAACAGCAGACGTCAATTTTAAGCAGACGATATTGCATCAGTAAAAGCTTTTGACATAATTTGTCTTTTTTAGGGAACTGTGTAAGGGTGGGAGGGGTCGTTGTTGGGAGGGCCGTTGTTGGGAGGGGTCGTTGTTGGGAGGGCCGTTGTTGGGAGGGCCGTTGTAGGGAGGAAACACCGTATTTACATTCATATTTAAACAGTAGATTTAGCTGAATCTAATCAGAGAGCTCCTGCAGACAATTAATACTGTAGACAAAAATAGCAGAGCGTAGTTAATGTGTATTTGTGCCATTGTTATTCATGTGCCGCATGATAAATGATGGTATGTTGGAACTAGTAAGTAACTATACAAGTACAAAGTGATTATCTAACGAGCATTCCTTAACCATTTTACTCTCAATCGCGCGTCAAAGAGCGTTTGCAAAAAGTTTGGATCCTGATCAAACGCCGCGTAATGCGGCGTCTGATCAGGATACAAACTGTTTGACACACTTATCGAAATTTCTTAAATGATCCTGACTTATTTTTTAATTTAGATCGAGATTGCTAACAACAAAATAGAAGCAGACGACAAAGAAACGGTGAAGGGGTAAAACTCTCCGAATATCTTGATCATGAAATGCTTAACATTGATAGATATCAAGCTTTTTCATAGCCTTGTTTATCACAGTAGTCGAATGATTTCAATAGCATTTTGCTTAGATAGCTATATGTACATGCATATCTAATCCTTTTACTTCCATGTACATTATACAGTGAGACCCCTCTAAACCGGAACCTCTAAATACCGGAAAATCTCTCTTATAACCGAACAAACCATTTGTCCCCGTTTCCAACCCTTCTTTATTTTAACCCATTTTACAATAACTATGACTTTTTATGCCTTGATTTATTCATGCACTGAACAAAAATCACGAATATGTATCATCAGAAATATATTGTATATTCTAACAGATGATAGCTTAAAGCAGGAAGAAAGTAAGGCGCATTCTGCTTCACTTTCAACCTGCTTTAAGTGATTAGCTATGTTCCCTACTAGAAACAAGCTATTGTTTAAACCCACTATAAACCGGAAACCCCTTCTAAACCTGACATTTATGTTGTCCCAGCAAATGTCCGGTTTAGAGGGGATTCACTGTATATTCATATTCTAACAGTAGATTTAGCTGAACCTGATCTGAGAGCTGCTGCATATAATTAATGCTGTTAAGAAAAATAGCAGAGCGTAGTTAATGCGTACATGTGTATGTGTGCCAATGTTGTTCACGTGCCGCCTTCAACCGAATGATAAATGATGGTATGTTGGAACTAGTAGGTAACTTTATAAGTACAAAGTGATTATCTAACGAGCATACCATAACACTGATAGATAACAAGCTTTTTCATAGCCTTGTTTACCGCAGTAGTCGAAAGATTTCAATAGCATTTTGTTTAAATGGCTACATGTATGTACAGTGAACCCCCTATACACCGACACATGTGGGCAAAACAAAAATGTCCGGTTTAGAGGGGTTTTCGGTTCAGAAAGGTTTTAACCATTACTAAATAGCTTGTTTCTAGTATGGAAGATAGCTGACCACTTACATGTAAAGCAGGTTTAAAGTAAAACAGAATGCGCCTTATGGCGCATTATGCTTTACTTTCAACCTAATTTAAGCTATCATCTGCTAGAATGTGCAAACTATTTTCTGCAGTGTAGAAATAAACAAAAGACGTACAAAGGCGTATTTATGGTGTAATTGGTAAAAATAAAGAAGGATTGGTAACGGGACAAAACTTTTTGTCCGGTTTAGAGAGAATTCCGGTATTTAGAGGTTCCGGTTTGGAGGGGTTCCACTGTACATGCATATCTAACCCTTTTACTCCCATGTACATGTACTGACATTTGCCATTAGTTTGAAGATCAGATGCACAGTAACAAGGCATCTTGAGCCCGTTTCATAAAACTTCGTACGACAAAAACGGTCATAAGTCCAAACTTTTTAAATACATTTAATTTCTTATTTCTCTATCTAATCCTATCTTGTGACATCTCTTTGGAATCGTCTGTGCAATACGATTCCAAAGAGATGTCACAAGACTGGATTAGGTGGAGAAATAAATAAAAACTGAGACTTTTATAATCTGACTAAATAATCTTTATAAAACGGGTACAGTAGGAACCTGGTCAATTTCCAAGCTGTTGGCACCTACCTCTGTCAACTTTTGTACATTCAACATCATTATTTTTTAATTTTAGAACATTGAAATGTAAACCCATTATGACGCGTGTAGAGTAATGGATTACGTTTGGATTTTGTTTCGTTTCGTCAGTAAATACTATTTGCTCACATAATTACCCCTATTTTCTATAGCAAACAACGATCATGAATATCCTGGTGTCCAACATGTGTGAGATCACTTTGATGACGTCACTCTAACGTCACTATTTATAAAGACGTTCTAACGTCATCGGAATTACAAAAAAGGCATGTCGCTTTAAAAAATTAACTTAAAATCGTTGGTTATGTGAGAAAAAGAATCTGTCATGAGTCGATGCTTAAGAGGTAACCCGGCGTCTGATCAGGCTCCAAATTGTTTGCAATGGCAATAAACGTTTTAGCGTAACCGCGTAAACGCGTTCAGTTGGAAAGAATAACGTCGATCCACTGTAAAGGAACATGCTTACAGTGGAGAAAACGTTAGTCTTTCCCAATAAACGCGTTTACGCTAAAACTATTATTACCAATGCAAGCTGTTTGGATCCAGATAAAACGCCGGGTAACCCGGCGTCTGATCTGGCTCCAAACTGTTTGCCACTCAGATCAAAATGAATAGTCAGAATTGTCAAAATGTTGTCTATTTCTCCATTCTAGTGCGTTTGCGTTTCGTTTCCGTTTAAACGGGAAAGAATAACGTTTTCTCCACTGTAGCGCTGCCTCGAGTGCCCTGCCATTAACCCTTCAGAACTGACTAAACGTCACCTACAATTGTGCCCTTCGCTTTTATCATAACATTATCTATTTTGTAGCTGAAATTTCCTGTACAATTGTGGTTACAACCCGCTTAAATCCTGATCGGACGTCTGATCAGGATCAAACTAATTTGTTAAGCAAACCCTACTCGGTCCCAGGTTCTCAAAGGGTTCAGCTGTCAGTATGCTGTGTGTATTGGTGTGATATCAATGCATGCCTGTTACATGCCAATGCGTGACAGAAAATGCAGGTAAAGCACATGTTGTCTTTGTAATATATTATCATCATACTTAATGGTGAACAGGCAGAATAACAATTATGTTCGAGGGTGGGAGAAAGGAACGTAGCTCTATATCTAAACCGTTTAAAAATCTAAAACCAAGCACACATACATGCAACTCGAAACTATAAACATGTACATGTTGTATGTTTAAATGCAGCACTTGAAAAAAAGTACTTAACAATAGATCTCGTATAACATGTGTACGGCAGTCATTTAACTCTTTCCCTGCTTAATCTGTCGTGAGATTTATACCTGTTCACCGCTTTATTGCCGTCTTCTTCAGTTGTGTTGTCTGCAATGTCGTTTCAAAGTTTAAACATAAGGCAGTATGACTGAAATAATTTAAAACGAGTGTCAAACAGATTTTATCCTGATTAGACGCCGCGTAACGCAGCGTTTGGTTAGGATCCAAACTGTTTGAAAGCGCGCTTTTAAGCGTCACTGAGACAGAAATGGTTAATAATACAAGTCCTTTGGTTTTCCTTGAATCACTGAATTGGTGCTTACATGTTACAAGACAAAACGTTTTAGTACATGTATATGTACATAGAAAATAAATGCAGAAACTGTCTGTAGTACACATACATGTATATTATATAAGTTAGCCGTCTGAAACGTTTCCCAAGTGTTCAATGACTGGCTGTTTAACCCTTTATCTCATGAATACACCTGTGTATGCTTCTAATGAATCACATATTATAAAAGAGGTGTCCAGAAAGAACATGAAATATATCATTAGTATATTCCTGGAAGGGGGTTTAAAGCATGTGGAAAGTAAAAGCAAAAGGCTTAGTAGGAAGCACTCCGTTTCACTTTCAACATTTCACTTTCAAAATGCTGTAATATGACATTTGTCTTCTAAAACAGGTTATGTGGTAACGGGGTAGCAACAAGTTTGAACATAAAAAACGTATTCTGTTCTGTTCCAGTTACTCCCTTCACTGCCTTACCCGAGTACATTGATAATTTTCAATCATTCATTTCAATATGTACTAAGTCAAAACACGTAAAATGTAAGTTTGAGAATGAGAGGGTAATTATTTAAGATCGATGACGTGGTAGTGAAAGGGTTTCTTAATCAATTGTCTCCTGTTTATATCTTACGAAACGCAAACGCATTTCAATAAAAGGTAGAAATGACTTCTGGTTTACAAGTCTGGCTATTTATTTCAATCTGAATGGCAGACAGAGTCTGATAGACGCCCGGATATCTGTTTGAAGATAGTAGTTTAACGTAAACGCGTTTATTGGGACACAAATAACTACGAACCCTCTCTGTTGCGACAAGAACATGCTTAGTGCTGTCTGAAGGGTCGTTAACCTTTCAGCACTGAATATACGTAGTCTGCTAAAATTGTGTCTGCTTATATTATAGGAATAGTTTTTCTTTGCTGTACAGTGTAATTGCAATTACACAGTGAACAGTTTGAATAACGACCAAACGCCAGTGTGTAATCCTTTTTAAAAGGTCATATCATTACATACCAAGAAATGCAATACAATAAAAATGACAAGGTTTTGGTGATTTTATTTTATTTGAGTGGAAATTGAAAAAATATGTTTTACCTGTCCTGAATCTACACTATTCGTTAATACCGGTCAAACGATTTTTACGAAATATGTCTTTATTTGTTGCTTAGCTACATGTTACATATTCACATGAAAACTATTTTCAGATTAATCATATGACGTTCTTGTACAGTGGTGCAAAATACACTTTTCTTCCCCTTACAGACGTTTTCGCTGTAACAATTACGTATGTCTAGTGCAAACAATGGAACAGCATCATATATACTCAAATTATGATCAGGCTTCAAAGTTAACATGTTCGCTTTTCAGAATAAAACAAATCTTCATAGTGTTCCATTGTTTCCATATTCTAAATTTGTATTGGAAGTATAGCCTTGTTTGTATTCAGTATCGTTAAAACGGGGAACACATATTCCCTTCTATAAATTATACTCTTGTTGAAACGAAATATTTTAACATGTTTATGTTTCTTTGATGTAAATCACAACATCATTGGCATCTGCTAATACTCTGAATCAACACGCCAAAAGTTAACCCTTTATATAAGTAACAGTGTTTGCTAAAGATGCTGAACAATCCCTCACAGAGTTGTATTCATTTTTATACAATGGAGAAGATGTAATTCTTTCCCAGAACACTTGTTTATGTTAAAACAATTCTACCCATAATTGCAAACAGTTTGGTGCTATATCAGACGCCAGGTACATTTGTAACCCGGAATCTGATCGGGCTCCAACATGTTGCCAATCAGATCAAAGTAAATCGTAATTAAGATATATTTTCTACATAGTTTTGAATTGCATTTGCATTTTGTTTGCGTTTGAACAGGAACGTACAAAAACATCATACCAACTGTACACATAGATGAACGGTAGAATTCCTATCGTCTGTTTACCTAGTAGATCCGTCAGTAGGTTACATGGGAACATCTGTCTTCCAAGGTATGGTACATAATCACATATCTGAGATTCAAGGTATGATACACATGGCTTATTATGCTAGTACGAGTTGATCTGTTACCCTTGAACCAATTGAGGTACATGTAACTAGAAATAACATTGTTCGTTCTCGTTTAAACTAAACCAGAGACCTAGTTAGTATATACATTGTATGCCTCTAACTAAATTAAATGCGTACAAAATGTATCAGAATATAGAAACGACAGGGTTCTGAACCCTCTGAACCTAGTCATGCAAGTACATGGACACATCATTTGCAGACAGTGTGACCAATGAACAGTACATATATCATGAACAAACAGTGATGACGCAAATCTGAAGGCTCTAAGCCCTCTGATCTGGGTCTGCACTCGTACGAAGCGCATTGAGATTTAATGTAGAAATGACAAATTTACATACTGTAGCGCGTTCAAGTACCGTATCGATTGCATCGATTGCATCAGAAAACGGTAACAATTTAACTAAAACGACCGTTTGCACGTTATCGATTGCGAACGGCACGAACGGCCGCAGAGGTGGTTAGCCATCGCCAACAAGGAAAACAAAATGGCGACCAAATGAATTTAATAAAACCAGCGAACAGTCCCGACTTAATTTCTCATCAATAAACCAACATTTTCCGATACTTAATGTATCAAACAAAGCAGCTTACATCTGAGCAGCTAAATCTTATTTTTATATGCGGTAAAGTTTTTACATTTCAGTTGATTAGTACACTTTTGCTTGTGTAATTTCGTTTCGTACACAAATCGTTCGTACCCTTGAACAGTTAATAAACATGGGGGCGCAATGAAAATGCCATATCTAACAGCGTTTATCCTCTTGCAACTACAGTTTTCAATGGGTGTTGATTATACTTGCACACAAAGTATATAGCTATAAGTTCTCGAACTAGTGCAATTATTATTGAAATCTAATCATTGTGGCAATAGTAATCTGCTCTTGGTATACTTTGAAATGTTTGAAAAGGCTTCTTTTCAGTATTGTTTAAGGCTCTAGTTATCTGCCCTTGATTTACTCTACTATACTAGAATTAGGAGATTGTATTCCAACATTGTTTACATGCTATTCTACAAATTTGAATGGATTTAGATTAAAACGGGTGAAACTCAAAGGTATTGAAGCTATCAGGCTTCATGAGCGATATAAGGCAGGTGAGCGATATAAGGGCCCGCAAGGCCCTCTTGTTGATAAAACAGGTACTTGCTATCTCTGTCTTTCTGTTTAGTTGGTAATTCATTTCAATTATCAATAAATTTTTATCTGAACAAAAAAACCGGTTTTTTTGTTATGCACATTTTGTCCTTCTTTGAACTATATGCATAGAGTACTAAATGTCAAGAAAGTCACCTCGAAGTTTGGCAGAATACATTGTAGATCGTTTGCTGTCTGTTTATGTTTCATCCCAGTTCTGACAGTAGCTTCTTCATTTACAAAAGATTCAAACCAGAAACACTCGAAGAAAAATCCCTAATTATTCACTAGTTCAGATAAATAAAACCTCTAATCATCCATCACTATCTGTCCTCTCAGGCCTTTCATTTATCAAATGGATGCCTGGTCAAACTTTTCATTTTCATTTTGTTTTATATTGAATTCCTATCAGCAAACAGTGTAGACTCTGATCAGAGTCAATACAATACAATTTAGAAAATAACAGTTTCTTGAAATTTCTAACAATATATTTTTTATCGGAGTGGCAAACAGGTTGGGGTCTGATCCGACGCCGGTTACCAAATTGTTTTGCAACGGAGGTAACTGTTTTTAGAGCAAACGTGTTTATTAGAAAAACAAATAGAGTTCTCCCGTCTGAATGTTGATAAATCATTTACAGATTGGGTTAGAGCTAAGCATTCCTGGCAAGTCATGTCTGTTATTCATCTCCTGCATGCCATCATCTGCTTCAAAAGATTCATTAACAAATTTATAATTTATATGAAATACAATGGAGAAAACGTTATTCTTTCCCATTGGCACCAGAGTCATGGACTTATAACATGTGTGTATTTACATTTAGATGCATTTTTATTTCTTATACATACAGAGAAGAATATATATACACACAGAGACATAATAAGTCTATGAATATGGTGTCAGTGGTTAGAACTGTATCTACCGGTAAGTAATGTATACTATATATGAAGGCGGAAATCTTGATGTGTACGCTCTATAGTCTCTATCTACTAGATTCTGGATGTAGAACCTTTTTTCCGTTCTGTTAGCAACGTCTTTTGTATGGGAATGGAAATAAAAATAAAAAAAAAATGTGAGTTGACTCTAGATATGCCTCTACCTACCGGTCTGCTATTTTTTACTATAAGATCTATTAGATATAGATTCTTGATCTATAAGATGTTCCCCCAAACGTTAGCAATGTCTATCGTATGGGATTGGAATAACAAACAAAAAAATAAAAAATATATATATTTTTTTTATAGATCTATCACGATGAGCTTCTACCGGTCTGCTTATCTACTATTATAAGACCATGGTTTGTAACCAATTCTACACCGTGTCACTTCAACCACAAGAATAACTATCTAAAACGCATTCAATCCAAACCAAATCTTTTGCAATCCATAGATAAGATATTTTTCTATCCAAAATACACTTCTTCGACGGTTGATTTGAATACGTAACTACAAGAATCATGATTGAAGCCGGTATTTTACCAAACAGGGATTTCCTCAACCCCCTAGCTTCCGGTTTAGACGAAATGAAAGTAAAGCTTGCGACGAGCGATTTGATTGGCTGATTGAAAAAAGAATGTATATACCGGAAAGATGTGTAAATATATATCGTTCTCATGCTTTTTGGTTGAAATTGTTAATCATGCAGTTATTAAAGTCTTGCATTAATATAAGTTCATCACAACTGTGCACAATGTGACGCTGTAATCAGTAGTTTATTATACGCCCGTCATCGACGGTCGTATTATGGTATACCCAGCGCTGTCCGTACGTCCGTACGTCCGTCCGTACGTCCGTCCGTTAACTTTTCTTGTTAGCGCTCTCTCACCTTCATTTATTTACCGATTTTGATTAAACTTCCTACAAATATTCCATACCACAATAGCTCGGACGAGTTCGCGTTTCAGACGTTGGCGGCTATTTTTAGCAGAGTTATGCCCCTTTATTGTCAAAAATGGGCATTTTTAAAAAAAAAACAGAACTTTTTTTTTAATTATTCAATTTATTTCAAATTTGATATGGTGATACATTGAATGAAGTTACTTAACATATATTACGGGTTTTTGGTTTGACTTCGTATTTTCAGAGTTATGCCCCTTTACACAATTTTTTAACAATATATTGTTTCCTGATAATAATTTTACTTACATTTTGTCTATTGTAACCAAATTTCATATTTATCTTTCTCATCATGCAGGGAAGGCACCTGTGAATTTTGGTTCCTGTTAAATTATTTTTCTATGAGTTATGCCCTTTTACATCCTTAAAATTTAAAATAAGCCACACTCCGTCCGTTAACTTTTCTTCTTAGAGCTCTCTCACCTTCATTTATTGACCGATTTTGATTAAACTTCCTACAAATATTCCATACCACAATAGTTCGGACGAGTTCACGTTTCAGACGTTGGCGACTATTTTTAGCAGAGTTATGCCCCTTTATTGTCAAAAATGGGCATTTTTAAAAAAAAAAAACAGAACTTTTTTATTTTTGATTCAATTGATTTCAAATTTGATATGGTGATACAATGAATGAAGTGACTTAATATATATTACGGGTTTTTGGTTTGACTCTGTATTTTCAGAGTTATGCCCCTTCACACAATTTTTTAACAATATATTGTTTCCTGATAATAATTTTACTTACATTTTGTCTATTGTAACCAAATTTCATATTTAGCTTTCTCATCATACAGGGAAGGCACCTGTGAATTTTGGTTCCTGTTAAATTTCAGACGTTGGCGACTGTTTTTAGCAGAGTTATGCCCCCTTTATTGTCAAAAATGGGCATTTTTTAAAAAACCCATAACTTTTTTCTTGACTATCGCAATACTATCGTGATAGTACTTGAGCTATCGCAATACTACAGCATAGTCTTTTTGAGATCGATAGTCGGGCCTACACTCCGGGCGACTTTTTCCAGTCGGCCTGAGTCTGGACGACTTTGACACCCGCCGGCCGTGACGGGCGTATTTTGCCGCACTGCGGTGCTCTTGTTCAGTTTGACAGAAGCGCGGGAAGACGCTCGCGCGAATGACGTCAAGTACAGAAAACGTTATTCTTTCCAAATAAACGCGTTTATACTAATACTATTATTTCATTTGCAAACCATTTGGAGGCTGATCAGACACCAGGTAACCAGGCGTCTGACTAGGCTCCAAATTGTTTGCCGTTGAGATTAAAATTAATACTAAAAATAATAAAAAGCTGTCATTCCATTCATTTTAGTGACATGCGTTTGCGTTTTGTTTGCGTTTAAGCGGGAAAGAATAACGTTTTGTCTACTGTACGGGAATACTCTCGCGTGAATTATTCAGCCAATGAAATTTGCGCTAACAAACGCTTTAACTTGACCCGAGGTCAACCGGAAGCTAGGGGGTGGAGGAAAACCCTGTTTGGTAAAATACCGGCTTCAATCTTGATTCTTGTAGTTACGTATTCAAATCAACCGTCGAAGAAGTGTATTTTGGATAGAAAAATATCTTATCTATGGATTGCAAAAGATTTGGTTTGGATTGAATGCGTTTTAGATAGTTATTCTTGTGGTTGAAGTGACACGGTGTAGAATTGGTTACATACCATGGTCTTATAATAATAGATAGCAGACAGGTAGATGCCAATAGTCAACCCATATAGATTTTTTTTTATTTTATTTTTTTTAAATTTCAATGCAATAACATAGACATTGCTAATCGGTGGGGAAAAATCTTTTAGATATAGATCACTGGCACCAGAGTCATGGACTTTTTATGTGTATGTGTATGTGTTTACTTTATCTATACCTCTACCGATATATATTATAAGTCCACGACTCTGGTGCCAGTGTTCTTTCCCAATAAACGCGTTTACGCTAAAACTATTATTTGCAGTGCAAACAGTTTTAAGCCAGATCAGACGCCGGGTAACCCGGCGTCTGATCAGGCTCCAAACTGTTTGCCACCAAGATAAAAATGAATTATCAGAATTGTCCAAAAGTTGTACATTTCAACGTTTTAGTGCAATGCGTTTGCGTACGTTTGCGTTTAAACGGGAAAGAATAACAGATTCTCCACTGTACATGTACCAGAAACTATACTGTATACAGTTAGGAAGATGTTATCATTTCCCTTTCAAACGAAACTAAACGCAAATGTATTGCAGTATAAAGTAGAAAGCCGATATTTTGAATCGTGTGACGTCTTATTTTTATCATTATACTACATGACCGGACGGCAGATTATCCGCCATGTGACCAGGATCATACAAAGGACTACAGTTTTTATATATTTAGCACAAACGTGTTTAAAGTCCCATTGTGTTTTCAGACCTTTTCATAATGTCTGAAATACAATAACGATTAATAATAATGTTTGAACATTCTAATGGGCCAAACTGATCTATGAAATGATGAAGACGGACCTAAATCACCAAAAAGGGCGATTTAAAATCATAACAAACCGAAAATAGAGCGTCTGCCATAAACCTTACCACACGGCTTAGTATCACGTGATACAGCCGGAGTCAACATCACCGTGTGCAACCGCAATTACCTTCGACGGTCGATCCATCAGTCAGTTAGACTATCACACTTTTTTGTCCGCTCTCTAACTCGAATATCTTTTATCCGATCTTCCACAAACTTGCTGAAAATGTTCATTGATATAAAATCAAGGTTTAGTTTGATTACTACTAAAATCGCATAAGGTGTTTTTGAGTTATTGCCTGTCAATTTATCAAAAATGACTGTTTCAGTCATTTTTGCACTCTAAAACAAACAGTTTTTATCGGATATTCACCAAACATGCTGAAAATATTTATTCATATAAAATTCAGGTCTAGTTTGATTATTACTAAAATCGCATGTGGCATACCTAAGTTTTTGCCCTTTATGTATTAAAAAATGACTGTTTTCAGCAAGGTTTGCTCTCTAACACAAATATGTTTTATTGGATCTTCACCAAATTTGCTGAAAAAATTTATTGATATAATATCAAGGTTTAGTATGATTACTACTAAAAGCGCATAAGGTATATCTAAGTTATTGCCTGTTTATTAATGAAAAATGACGGTTTCAGTCACTTTTTGCACTCTTACACATACAGTTTTTATCGGATATTCATTAAACTTGCTGAAAATGTTTAAGTATATAAAATTTAGGTTTAGTTTGATTATTACAAAAATCGCATGTGGCATATCTGAGTTTTTGCCCTTTATGTATTAAAAAATGACTGTTTCAGCATTTTTCAGCAATAACTCAGACATGCCTTATGCGATTTTGCTAGTTATTGAACCTGACCTAGATTCTATACTAATAAACATTTGTAGCAAGTTTGGTGAAGATCCAAAAAGAAATGTTTGAGTTAGAGAGCGGACAAGGCTGAAACAGTCATTTTCAGCAAGCTCAAGGTATACATTCTCTATAGTTTATTTGACCGTTTACCCACAGTGAAAGATATGTACACGTTGTTATTGAATCTCATAGTGTTTAACCCTGTGCCTACTTTACGGAGTTTACAAACTATTTGAATCTAAAAAGACGCCGCGTAACGTGGTGTCTCATCCGGATCCAAACTATTTGACACTCGTCTTAAGGTTTGTTTAATTAAAACAATGCATAAATCTAAACTGAACACATTTTGCAGACGACAATGTCGAAGCAGACGTCTGTGCAGCAGAATAAGGGTTTTCCAGATGTTCCAGCTAAACATGTAAGCGAGAGTAATCTGAACCAATATAACATTTTCTCACTCATTTCAGCACCGAATGCTATGGTGTTACTACTGATTAAACCGTCTATTCGAGACACTTTTAATGAGTATGACACCATTGGGTTTAAAAGCAGAAATAAAGATTTAAGTTTTCGAAATACTTCCGTTATCTGGAGCCCTGTATTTACAGAGTTGTCCTTCTTTCCATTCACAAGGGAGGCTTTTTAATTGGTGCTAGCACAACAATATTATAAATAAAATTTAAAAAGCGAATTGCTTAGATAAAACCGGTTTTTGTGAAAGAATCACGTCCCACGTAGTTCAAATGGGACCCCCAAACAACCGTTTTATGCAGGTTTCTCAAAAGCACAATGCGGCTTTAATGGTAAAGACCAAAGAATAGCGTATTTTCCACTGTACAGTGAAGAATACGGTATTCGTTTCCCAATAAACGCGTTTACGCTAAAACTATTATTTCCATCGCAAACAGTGTGGAGCCAGATCAGCGTCTGATCAGGCTCTGGACAGTCTGTTTGCCACTCGGATTAAACAAAAGTCGTGAGCAATGCCAACTGGTTATCATTTTCTACATTTTAGTGCATTGCATTTGCGTTTCGATTGCGTTTATACACGTTATGTACAGCTTTTGATCATTGTTTTAAAGTATACAACACATACATGTTCGTCGTTTGAACCTGTGAATGATAAGGATAGAGAGAGAGAGAGAGAGAGAGAGAGAGAGACAGAGACAGAGAGACAGATAGAGACAGAGGGGGGGCGGAAATGACAATGAGATAGAAAGGGGAAGAAAAGAGCTGAAAAACAGGATTACACCATGACATATACATGTACATGTATAGAGAGAGAGAGAGAGAGAAAGAGAGAGAGAGAAGCAGGGATATAAAGACGGACATTTAGGCAGGGAGACAAAAATAGACAGAGAGAGGAGGGGGACATACATGTAGTCAGAGACAAATAGACATAGAAAGAGACAGACAGAAAGACAGAAAGACATAGAGACGAGAGAAAGGGAATGGACACACGGCACCTGTTGCGCAAGGCTAACAGCTTTAACACTGCGCCACGGAAGCTCATCTGGATTCAGCAGCGGCTTAATTGAACCCTACCTGTGTGAATAATTCCAGGTTATAAAGTAGGAAATATTTGAACAATTATGTTATAAAGTAGGAAGGGCATTCTTCTTTCCAATTAAACGTGTTTATGTTAAGACAGTCATACATGTATCAACTGCAAACAGTCTAGAGCCAGATCAGACTCCGGATATACTGACGTCTGACTAGGCTCCTATTGTTTTGGCAAATCAGAAGTAAATCTTCAAAATTTTCAAAATGTCATTTATGATTTATCTACATTTTATTGTATGTGTACATAGCGTTGCGTTCAGTATCGTTTCAACCTAGGACAGAATAACGTTTTTCTCCACTGAAGATGCCATCGGCGCTTGGGTAGTTTTGCCAAGTCTGTATAAATTCCGTCAGTGCTAATGCGCTATAAAAAGATATATGTATCTGTATAATGCTGCTGTGTACTGTGAAACTAAGATGCCACGGCACTGTACAATAGCTCAACCTGGAGTTTGTTTCCCATTACTTTATATCCCATATACTTTTTAAATGTTCGATTCGTTGAAGGCAAGTGATCACTTAAAGCAGGCTGGAAGTAAAGCAGAATATGCCTTAAGGCACATTCTGCTTTATTTCCAACCTGCTTTAAGCTATCATCTACTAGATTTTATTAAATGTTTCTTTATATACACATGTAATACTTATTAATAACTGTATAAAGTGGAACTACATGTAGTAATAAATCAAAGGCACATTTATAAGGTAATGGATTTAACCCTTTCCCTCATAGAAGCGACTTTTAGCGTATTTGATTTATTCCTCCGCTGAAGAAAATAGTTCCAGTTTATATCCTTATGAACAATTGCCATAACAATTATTTATATAGCCTAGCAGATGGTAGTTTAAAGCAGGCTGAAAGTAAAGCAGAATGTGCCTTAAGGCACATTCTGCTTTACTTTCAACCTGCTTTAATTGATCACCTGCCTTTAGTGTTATAAACAGGTTATTGGGTAAAGGGTTAAGCATGATGAAAGGAATGCAACTTGAGATGGATACAGCATCAAATATGTTTAAACCCCTATAGCACAAATGCAAAATCAAGTTTATCTAAACATATTTGTCAAATTCCTGAAATTTCACTTTCTTTCTGTGTGGCAACCAGTTTGAAGCATGGTCAGCCACGGCGTCTGATCTGGCTCCAAACTGATTCAAATTGACGTAAGAATTTTAGCAGAACACGTGGAGAAGACGTTATTTTTCCAGTTTAGTGGCAAACAGTTTGAAACCTGATCAAACACCGGGTGACCCGACGTCTGAATTGGCTTTAAACTGTGTGCACTGCAAAACAATAGTTTTTAGCGTAAACGCGTTTAATGGGAAATAATAACGTTTTCTCCATTGTAATATTTTCTATTTGAAATTTACGAACCGCAAACGTTATGCAATTCATTGTACATGTAGCAAGTGACATATGTTAGAAGATATCTACTGTTTCTTCTAATGTTAGTTGTTCAATACTCCCTCTCTACAACGGACCTCAAAACAACGACTCCCTCCTTACAACAACGATTGCCGCTGTTCACCAAACAAGACAATTATGTCTAACGCTTTAAATCACTTCTGCAATATCGTTTTCTTAAAATTGTCTTCTTCTGTTTGTCTCATAGAAACATTTTGAACAATTTGACTGAAAAACAAGATGAGTGGCAAACAGTCAAGTTGAATCCAGATCAGATGCCGCGTCAGATGCCGGCGTCTGATTGGGATTCAAACTGTTTTCAAATGTCAGCCAAGTCGTGCTCAGCACTCTAAGGGTATTATTTCCCTCCCAATAACAACTCCCTTCGAACAACACACACTACTTTGTCTCCCATAGGATGTTGTAGAGAGTGGGCACTGTATATGTTACATGTAATACAGTCGAACTTCGATATATCTCTAACTCGCTTAATTCGAACTATCCGATTTGTCGACTCATGAATTGCATTAGTTCATGCTCGGTTAATTCGAACATACCAGTACTTCAAATGTAAAACGTGGCTTTGGAATACGGGTATGTTCGACCTAACCGAGATGGAGATATCGAAATTCAACTGTAATTTGAAACCTGTTACAGTGGAGAAAACGTTATTCTTTCCAAATAAACGCGTTTACGCAAAAACTATTATTTGCAGTGCAAACAGTTTAGAGCCAGATCAGACGCCGGGTAACCCGGCGTCTGATCAGGCTCCAAACTGTTTGCCACCAAGATAAACATGAAATATCAGAATTATCCCAAAGTTGTGCTTTTCTACGTTTTAGTGCTTTGCGTTTGCGTACGTTTGCGTTTGAACGGGAAAGAATAACAGATTCTCCCCTGTATCTGGTCTCGTTCCAAACAGTTTTCAATAGACAAAACGATTTATTATAAACGCATTAATTGGGAAAGGTTAACGTCTTCTCCACTCATGCTGCCCCATGTACAGTGGGGAAACGTTATTCTTTCCCAATAAACGCGTTTACACTAAAACTATAAGTTGCAGTGCAAACAGTTTGGAGCCAGATCAGACGCCGGGTAACCCGGCGTCTGATCAGGCTCCAAACTGTTTGCCACCAAGATAAACATGAATTATCAGAATTGTCCAAAAGTTGTGCTTTTCTACGTTTTAGTGCTTTGCGTTTGCGTAAGTTTGCGTTTAAACGGGAAAGAATATAAGATTCTCCACTGTATCTGGTCTCGTTCCAAACAGTTTTCAATAGACAAAACGATTTATTATAAACGCATTAATTGGGAAAGGTTAACGTCTTCTCCACTCATGCTGCCCCATGTACAGTGGGGAAAACGTTATTCTTTCCCAATAAACGCGTTTACACTAAAACTATAAGTTGCAGTGCAACCAGTTTGGAGCCAGATCAGACGCCGGGTAACCCGGCGTCTGATCAGGCTCCAAACTGTTTGCCACCAAGATAAACATGAATTATCAGAATTGTCCAAAAGTTGTCCTTTTCTACGTTTTAGTGTTTTGCGTTTGCGTACGTTTGCGTTTAAACGGGAAAGAATAACGTTTTCTCCACTGTACATGTATACCAATGTAAGTAAAAAGAAAACAATATTTGGAAGGGGGTTTTCTAGTTCAGAATACGTACCTGTGAGCGAACATTATAAATTAGTCCAAGAATGCATATGTAAATCCAAACAAATTTGCTTATTATCTCCATGTTTCTAATTCAAACACACACACATACACATACGCCACTACGTGCTTTCACAAACAACTGTCAATCTCCTGGAGAGCATGTACCCAGGCTTTTTACCCCTTTCTGTTACCATGGTAACCGTAGAGAAAATACGCGCGCATAGGTGAGTGGATATAATCATAGATTTTACGGAGAGAAAATGTATCACACGGAAATGTCCGCTTGTTTACGGCAAACATTATAATGAATCAATTCACTGAGAAACTAGTTTTCAAATAGTTCAGACCCTGAACATTGGGCTCCGTTCGGACTCATCTGATCTTGGAATTCACTTTTTGCATAGAACAGTATCGAGTTTGCTGTTTAGGTTAGCAGTTTGTGGCCCATGTGCAGCGTTCAGAGTACAGTAGAGAAAACGTTTCCTTTCCAAATAACCCGGTTTACGCTTAAACTAGTATTTTAATTGCAGACAGTTTGGAGCTAGACCAGACGCCGGGTAAATGTAAGCCGGTGTCTGATCAGGCTCCAAACTGGTTGCCACTCAGATTAAAACTAGTAGTCTGTATTTTCAAAAAGTTGTCTTTATCTATATTTCATTGCAATGCATTTGCGTTTGAACGAAATAATTACGTTTTCTCCACTGTATTTCAGACCGGTAGCCAACTCGCAATCGATGGCCATCGACGGCCATCGATTTCCGTACTGAACGCATGGCAGCTGTTTTCCTGGCTCATGAACTGCTTGTAATTGACGCGTATGAGCACCAGTAGAGATCAGACTGACGTTTGTAAAAGCACACTGTGTAGAACCTCTCTATTACGACCAATTAATTGTCTTAATTTTTAGGGGTTAGGAACAGGTGACTGCTTAAAGCAAGGGGACAGTAAAACAGAAAGCTCCTATAGGAGCTTTCTGTTTTATTGTAACCTTGCTTGAAGCTGTCACCTGTCTTCTATACAACCAAAGAACCTTATTTTAGTGGCCGTAATAGAGAGGTTCTATTGTGTAATTTACTTTTTCATAACTTTTTTTAACTCCTTCAACACTACGTAACTTTTGTTGGGTATTAGGTTTCCTTGTGGATATTTTCAATTACCAAAATATGCACCAATCTTCTTGGAATTATAGGAAGAATAATAACTTTTATTTGACTTAAACTATACAGTTTCTCGTCAAACAAATAATACAGAAATATTTACAATATAACATATTATAATACAATGTCAAATTTGATATGTACATGTAGATCTAGATCTACTAAATTTCAGCCAGATTTTTTACATGAAGTAGTTTTGAAAATATCACGAGGATGGTATCAAAAGCAGTGATTCATTATCTTCAGAATACTAACTTATATAGAGAGAGGCAGTCTATCACACAGTCTTTCACACAGTTTTGGTCCAAATGAGACGCCGTGTTACTTGGCGTCTTTAATAAACCAAGGTAGCTTAATAAATACACATGAACTTGTCTTAATTAGAAAACAGTGAAAACACTGATCAGAGGGCTCATATAGTGGCCCTCTGATATGGTCTACACTATTATCGAAAGTACTGAGTATACACTGTATTTTAAACAGGTTACATTGATTCAATCTAACTCATTTTAATTCCTCCATGCGGCATGCCCCTCTATGACAAACCATCGGTAACAAGGTCCAAAATGGAAATAAGAGAATTACTCCCCTTAACCCTATATCACTGCCGTATCTTTCGTGAGATTTTTACCCCTTCACCGCTTCATTGTCATCTGCTTAAATCGTACTGTCTGCAATGTCTTTTCAAAATTAAAAAATAGGGCAGTATGACTGAAGAAATTTAAAAACGAGTGTCAAACGGTTTGGGTCCAAACTGTTTGCAAACGCGCTTTGAAGCGTCATTGAGGGTGAAAGGGTTAAAGTGTCATCCTTGATATTGAAATTGACACATCATTTAGTGTTATGACATTTTATATATGGTTATAACTTTTTTAATTATATATGTGTTATTATACTTTTGTGATGTCGCTCAATTTTAAAACAAATTAATCCTATATCTATTTTAAAGCACGGTTGTTTTTACATGTACATGTAACCCTATCCCTCTCTCCCTCAAAGCTTATATTGGAGGAAACTTTATATATACTTTCCAAATAAAAGTGTTTACACTAAAACTAACAGTTCCCTCAAAAACAGTTTGCTGCCAGATCAGACGCCGGGTTACCACTCAGATTAAAGTAAATAGTCAGAATTGTCAACAAATTGTCATTTTCCTACATCTTAATGTACTGCGTTTTTCATTTCTTTTGCGCTTAAACGGGAAATAATAACATATTTTCCACGATAAAAGCGGTTTAATCCATTTACCCAGTTGATTCTTCCATGTTTATATATTGGATTAGTCCATTCTTTATCAAAGGGATATCTGCATGGTCAAAATTTTCATTTTCATTTTGTTTTATATTGAAATTCTATCAGCAAACAGTGTAGACTTTGATCAGATGCCGCATGATGCGGCGTCTGCATGATCAGTGTACACGTTTTGCCTATGTCCCATATATGGGAAGGTTGGTACAAATGGGTTAGCTGTTGCATGTACATGTACATGTAGTGAGTGAGTGAGTGAGTTGGGTTGAACGGCACCGGGACGCAAGAAGATCATATAGCACCGAACTATTACATGTAGTGCGCGGATCCTTAGTGCGACCGTCCGTCCGTCCGTTCGTCTCCCGGTGCATATGTCCTAACCCATGCCAATTGTGATTTTCAAAACGTAATAATTCCTGAAAATCGAGAAAATGCAGCAATAGAAGGGAAGAAAATAATCTTCCAAATAAATAGTGTACTTACATCCGCTTTAAACAGTGTTGGGGAAGATCAGACGCCGGGTAACTTTGCTTCTGATCACGAAAAAACTACGTGTCACTCAAATTAAGCAGAATCGCAAGAGAGAAACACACAGACAAAAAAAAGACAGATAGAAACATGCAGAGACAGAAACAGACAGATAGAAACATGCAGAGACATAAAAGGACAGAGTTGGATTGGGAGAGAGACAGGTTGAGAAAGAGAGACATGCTAAGAAAGAGAGACAGAGACGGAGTGAAAGAAACACAGAGAGAGAGACAGTCACGGAAGTAAATGAATTTATGTTGTTGTAAATGCGCGTAAGTGCCAGACCACCACTTGTATGATAACGGTCTCATGTATTTACATATACTGTGTAAAATGAGATTTGAATTTGAATTTGAATTTGAATTTGAATTTGAATTTGAATTTGAATTTGAATTTGAAGTTACTGAAAAATTATCGGTTTTGCGATGTCCTTTTATAATTACAGTAATTGCCAGTGACAGACTTGTCGCTAAACTAAAAACCTCAGACAATTAAACGTTTAGTTGTGTGAAAGTTAGTCGCCAATTAAATCAATTGAGTACTAATTATCCCCAGCGACGCACGTCTTCAAGGCTTATCCGCTTGTCGTAGTTGAGAGGTATCTCTACCTGTCAACGGCACGTGTTACTTCCACTAAACATTGAATCTGATTGGACATGAAAGTCCACGTGACAGTCATAAACCAATCAACGTAAATTACATTTCAGGAGTACTATTATGCCAATTAGAGTTCAATTAGGATAGGTGACAATAATTGTTTGAAACCAACTAATAAAACTGTGATCTGGTCTGTCAATGTGCACTTCTAGCCTGTTGTTCATTTTGTGAAGTTACAAGTTTTGTAGACAACATTTCACTGAAACTGTACGTTATCCTCAAGAATGGTTGGAACAACTACGCCCACTCCCTCGGGAGACAGAGGCTATCTTAGAAAGGTACGTTAATTATCTCATTCACCACTTGAACTTCAACCAGGGCTACCATAATTCGCTAATAAAAATCCTTATGTTTTCAAATTTTCAATCGCGATTTAAGGAATCTTACTTTAAAGTTTAAGTAAGGGCAGAAAGCTGACTTCCGACCATTTTTGTTATACGACGTTGCATAAAACCGTTTAACGGGCCCAAGTAGTAGATCTAGTACATGTGGCAGTAAAGTGGTCCGTTTTGACCTGCATTCATTTTGATTAATAAATCGTCAGATTATTTCTTAAAAAATGTCATTTTCTACATTTAAAGCATGGCGCCTGCGTTCAATTATGTCCGTTGCAAATACAGGGCTATCATAGGACGGTTTCTCATAAAACTCCTAAGATTTCAAATCTTTTAAGCGCGATGTTAGGAAACGTATCTTTAACCCTTTAGCTGCCAGGCTCTATAACACTAACAAAATTATGCAAACAGTTTGGATCCAGATCAGAGGCCGCGTAACGCGGCCTCTGATCTGGTTCTAAACTGTTTGACACCCACATCCGGAGAAAAAATTAATTTTGGCAAACCCGCATATGCTGATTGTACAGTCAAGTCGACGATATTCTTTCCCAATAAACGCGTTTACGCTAAACTTATTATTTATAATCAATAGTAAACATTTGGAGCCATAACAGACGACGGGTAGCCCTTCAAACGTTTTTGCAATATGCACGTTAAGTTAATAGTCAGACACGTCAGTCAAAAAGTTATCATTTTATATATTTCAGTAAATTGCGTTTCCGTTTCACTTGCGTTTAAACGGAAAATAATAAATATATGTTATTCAGATGTTTGAAAAAATCTTTTAAAACGGGGTTAACCTGTTTTGAAAATTCTGCCACTTTTCCCTATGTCCTTGTTTTGAGTTAAGCTCCATTCAAAGGGAACACAAACTATAATGGAGAAGTTATGATTCCCCGTTTAAACGAATCTCATGTAATGCAACGCAAAATGACAAAAAACAAAGCCAGGCTCTTCAATCATGGAAGTATACTTCCGTGCTTCAATATTTTGACGATTTAGGTTTTATCTGAATAGTGAACAGTTTTGAAGCTGATCTGGCTTCAAACTGTTTACAACGGACATACAGTTTAAATGCAAACGCGTTTATTAGAAAAGGATATTAATGTTTTCTCCATTTTACTTATTTCACACCATATTATGTTTATGATTTTAGATCCGTAAGCCACTGATAGAGAAGATGCGAAGGGACCGTATGAACAGAAGCATAGAGAAGTTGAAGTTACTGATAGCCGAGTCGTTATTAGAAGTAAGTATTCTTAACAATTGCCCCCATACATGTATACAGTTGAGAAAACATGCTTCTTTCCCGTTTACACGCACACAAAACACAAATGGATTGTAATAAAACGTAGAAAACTACACTTTGTTGACAATTCATTTCAATTTGAGTTGCAAACAGTTTGGAGCCTAATCAGACGCCGGATTACCTGGCGTCTGACCTGGCTCTCAATTGTTTGCAGTAGAAATAAAATCGTTTGCGTTTCTTTAGGAAAGAATAACGTCTTCTACACTGTGCAAGCGTATTTTGACGCATGTGCAGTGGATAATCTTTGCCGTTTCAACGCAAACAAAACTCAAGCGCATTGCAATAAAAGTAGAAAATGACAACATTTTGATATTTTTGACTTTTAATCTTAATGCCAAACGTTTGGAGCCTGGTCAAACGCCGGGATACCCGTGATTCCGTTTACAGTACTTACAAAATGTACATGTAAAATATATTACAATATTTTATAAATAGATAGAGTGGAGAAGCGTAATACTATATCAATTTTGTAGAAAAAATGTCTTGACTTTCAATGGTCGAACGAATTATGAGCATGTCATGAACATTGATAGAGTTACAGACTCCTTTATACTTGTGGTGTGCGAATGTCCGTTTCAGAGAGTTGCATCCCTTATTCCTTATAGTATGTAGGATTCGATGAATTGGTAAATACATGTTCCCCATTACAAAATATTACACTGCGTCTGATTAAATTCGAAACCATTTACCTTTACGATGAAAACCAGTCTTCAGACGTTTAAATGTTTTAATTTCGTTTAACCCTTTGCCTGATCGTGTTATTTTTACCACGTCCCCGAAATACTGTATTGTGCTTCAATACTGTTGTCTGCAATATCGTTTCAAAGTTAGATTTAAGGGTGTATCAATGTCATAAGCCAATTTTTCAAAGTATCAAACTTTTTTTCTAACAATGTTTTTTTGGAAGAGCTGTTTATGATGAATGAAAAATTGAAAACATATATACATGGTGGTGTCATTTTTTTGAGCTACAGCGATTTGAAAAAGGTATGTTAAATTTGGATTTTTTTCTTCAAATTTTACCCATTCAGAGTACAAGCTTCAGTAAAATCTATTTCAAAACAAAACAAAAATGGTAATTTGGGTTTTCTTTATTTATTTCATATCTATGGTGGTATTTTCACATATATTAACCAAATTTAGACAAGGCAGGCACCAGGTTTGAACAATATGGATCCTTGAATATAAAAAATATGCTTTATGTAGGGCATGATTTTATTAGATTTTTTTATTTTATGAAAAAAGTAAAAACGTTTGAAAAAATGAAATAGTTCTAGTATTAAACTTTTTCTAATATTCTACCAGATGAAAGCCCATGCTAAGGCAGTTCAAAATATGAAAAGAAATTGAAAGGTCAGTGTTGAACATTTTGAGATATTAAAGTAAAAAGAGTTATCTCCCCTTACAAAATTTACAAAAAAGTACCATATCGATGATATTTAGAGCTTTATAAATTTCACATTTGGTGCCTTTCTTTTCTTAAATTAGTTTTTGTATGAAGAAATACTACCATAGATAGCAAATGAACAACACAAAACCAAATTATCATATTTGTTTTCATTTAAAATGGATTTTATTGAAACGGGCTGTTTGAAAAGGACAAAATAAGAGGAAGTGGGTGGGGTAAATTTTACATGGCCGTAGAGCCAACTGTTGTTCACCAAAATGTACACTTTTTCTATTTTTTCATTCATCTTTAATAGCTCTTCAATACAAAAGCATTATATAGTGTTTTCATATACTTTGAAAATTTTCCAAATTCATGACATTGATACACCCTTAAGGCATTATGGCTGACGAATTTTCGAAACATGTGTCAAACAGTTTGCAACTTGATCAAACGCCACATTATGAAGTGTCTGATCAGAATTCAGACTCTTTGCATATACGCCTCTTTTCAACCATTGGCAGTAAAATGATCGAATGACCTCTTCTACGTTGCATACATGTAATGACGGTTGGTTCTATTCCAGGTGACCACTTCCAAGTTGGACAAGGCCGACATACTGGACTTGACTGTGAGCCATCTTCAGAGTCTAAAGCACCAACAAACCTCTGTATCCATGGCAACAGAAGCAGCATCATATAACAGCGGCTTCAAAGAGTGCGCCGAGGAGACCATACGTCACCTGGGTTCAACAAGGGCGATTACTCCTGAGTCTCTGGGACATCTGAGAAATCATCTACGGACTGTTTACGACAAGAGAACAGAGAGCTTGTCTGAAGACCAGGTTGAAGTAGAAAGCCGAGTATCCTCACCAGTTGTCATGACAACCCCGCCACAGTATTGCAGTACTCCAGTGCAGGATCTAGACAGTGTGCTCAATTCTTCTACATACAGTGCTGTGGACAGTTTAAGTGATAGTTCTGTGTATAGTCAGCTGGGTGGACCTGTCAACAGTGCAATGGACATCTCACGGGCAAATCGATGTCATAGGGATTCAAGTGTTTCTAGTGGTGCGTCAGATAGTTGTAGCTATACTACAGACATGTCAGCGGACAGTTCGTCAGGGTTGGAAAGTAATAGTGTTATTGTGTTGGATGATATCATAAATGAAGAGAAGCCATGGAGACCTTGGTAGACTTTGTCCTACACATGCAACGGCAATTAAACCAATTCGCTGCCATGTCATCCAGTTTATTGTCACAATATTTTTTTTCAATATTCCAGATAGGGAATTAAATTAATATTAATATATATACTGCTCTTCTTTAATTCGACCTCTAAGGGCCTTTTTCTTTGAAAAAGGCCCTTAGAGGTCGAAATATTAGTGAAGAGCAGTATATATATTTAATTGTTGTTTGTTGTTATGTCTCAAATTTAAATGTTAGGTTTCTTGAGATACAAAATATTCAAACGAGCGTCAAATCGTGCGCATGCTGATCAGACTCCGCGTCCAAACCGTTTACATGTGCTATTGTTGTAGAGTCTGGCAGAGAAAGGGATAGAGTCCTTGGGCCCGTTTCATAAAACTTTGTACGACAATAATTATTGCTGTCGTAAGTACGATGATAAAGGTAGCAATTATTTTTCCCCATCTAATCCTGTCTTGTGGCATCTCTTTTGAATCGTCTTGGAAAGACGATTCACAAGAGATGTCACAAGACGGAATTAGATGGCGAATCTGAAATTAAATGTATTTTAAAGTTTTGACTTACGACCGTTTTTGTCATACGGTGTTTTATGAAACAGGCATAGCATAGCTACAGTTTTGTAGCCACATTATTGTTACATGAATTAACAACCTACATAGTACAGTAGAGAATATGTTATTCTTTCTCTTTTTAAAGAAACTAAACGTAAACGTAACTTCCAATAAAACAGAGTAAATATGTTTTAAATATTAAATACTATTTGATTATACACTATGTTTTGTATGGCAAACAGTTTGACAAATTTCTCTATACGACGAAAGAAGAACTCAATGAGCAAGCCTTGCATTCGTTCAAATCCTAATGCATATTTATGTATGTCCTTAAAAGATGTTTATATTGAAATATAAATATAAAATGTGTATTATCTAACTATTTTGGAGCCATCGGGTTAGCCAGCGTTAGATTAGACTCAAAATTGATTGCCCCCAGATCAAAATAATTCGTCATAAGTTTATACAAAAATGTTATTTTCATCATATATGAGAATCTCGCTTGCGCTTAGATTCATTTAAATGGGCAAAAATGATCTTTGCTCCACTGTGTTTGCGGTTAGTCGATATAACATATTACGACTTCAGTTTCAATTATGGTGTTTTATATGAGGTTTATAATTATGTGCTATGTTATTTATTAAATATAATGTCTTAAATGCTTTTCGTTGTCTTAATACTTCCTCGTTTTAAGGTGAACAATTCAAGTTTGCAAAATAGGCTTGTCCATTTTAGACAATTTAGCGTTGTTTTTGTAATAGATTGCAAAATGACAAACAGTGAAGTCCCTGATCAGAGGGCTCCTGTAGTGTAGGAGCCCTCTGATCAGAGACTCCATTGTTTGCATAGGACACGTGTATAAGTATGTACTCTTAACAAAAACACATTTGGTAAAGGACGCATAAAAATAAATAAATAAATATACAATGTATATGCGTGACTAGGGCTCAATGAGTTAAGTACAATGTACTAATAGAGACCCTTTTAATGCCTAGCCCATATGCGCTGACGTAAGAAAAATCAGACGTTTAGTCGATTGGGATCTGATCGTGTAGATCAGGCCCAAATGTTACATTTAAATAAGCGTTTGAGTTGAGTCTGAGATCGTTCTAAAGTATTTTGTTGGTGTTATTTGAGCAACTGCGGCGTCTAATCAGGATCCAAACTGTTAGACATTAATGTTCTTGAGATAAAAATAAAATCTCAAATTTTATAAATAACAAAACAGGCGAGACTATACCATAATGGCAGCGAAATGGTTACGAAATCATAACACAGTTACTTCCGTAACGTCGTACAGTGGAGACTGCGTTATTCTGTCTCGTTTAAACGTATTGAAACACAAACGCATCGAAATAAATGTATACATTGATAAAGTGTTGACAATTACTAATGTTTATCTTAATCTAAGTGGCAAACAGTTTGGAGCCTGATCAGACGCCGGGTTACCCGGCGTCTGATCTGGCTCCAACTTGTTTGCAATTGAAGTAATAGTATGAGCGTAAACGCGTTGTTTGGGGAAGAATATCGTCTTCTCCACTGTATGCTTACATATCAATGATTCTGGCTTTTCTTTCTTAAGGGTAACTTTTTTATACTGTTTGACTTAAAAAGTTTTTTATGGATGTCAAACAGTTTGGATCCAGATACATGTAAGACATCGCGTTCAGGTTATCTTATACATTAGTGTTAGATAAGAAGGGATTTATAGAGAATGCGTAGTCAGTATTTTTTTTAAAAGTCGTGACATGACGTTTTATTTAAGCTTTATAAATACAATCGAATATGAAATACCTGAAATGCAAATGAATAAAAGCTACGTTTAACTAACTAACTAACTAAATCCTGAGTTTATTTTTAAACTGCTGCGGGTGTCCCTACTGGGGTAGGCAGCAGGCGGCTAGAGATTCCCACACCTAACCTCCAGGCTTCTCTATTTTGCGGATCAATGCCGTCGAGGCTGCATGTCCTAATGTCAGCCTCGACACATTCCAACCAAGTCTTCTTTGGCCTCCCTCGCCCTCTGGATTCCGGCACTTCCATACTCATCATCGAGTTGATACATGATTGTGCACGGGATACATGTCCGAACCATCTCAGACGCCTTGTGCGTAGGGCCGTTGTCACTTCCTGAATCCCCAGCATTGCATACAGTGCATCTGTAGTGATGTCGTCTTGGGACTTGACACCACAGATCCAATGGACCTACATGGCTCTGTCATTCCGACGTAGACGCTGCAAATCTGAGGCAGATGGTGCCCAGGTTTCACTTCCATGTAGTAGCGAAGAGCGCACACAAGCATCAAAAACTCTCCCATTCTATTGTAAATATTGATAACATATATATTATATAAGATATCAAATAATATACAGTAAAACCTGTCTATAACGACCACTTAAATAATTGTTAATTAGATATATAAAAGACAGGTAACAGCTTAAAGCAAAGTGACAGTGAAACAGAAAGCTCCTACAGGAGCTTTCTGTTTAACTGTCACCTTGCTTTAAGCAGTCATCTGTCATAAACAAAAAATAATTTACACAATTTAGTGGCCGTTATAGAGAGGTTTTACTGTATATACAAGCTATAGACAAAAGACAGCAGTTTGAATACTGTTTAAAAACCAATTCTCACCCTGATACAGGTACAGTGGAGAATCTGTTATTCTTTCCCGTTTAAACGCAAACGTACGCAAACGCAAAACACTAAAACGTAGAAAAGTACAACTTTTTGACAATTCTGATAATTCTTGTTTATGTTGGTGGCAAACAGTTTGGAGCCTGATCAGACGCCGGGTTACCCGGCGTCTGATCTGGCTCCAAACTGTTTGCACTGCAAATAATAGTTTTAGCGTAAACGCGTTTATTGGGAAAGAATAACAGATTCTCCACTGTAACATAACTTGAAACAATCGTGCAGTGGAGAAGGCGTTTTTCTTCCCTGTTGAAACGCAAACGTAACAGTTTGGAGCCTGGTCAGACGCCGGATTACTCGATGTTTGAAATGGGTCCAAACTGTTTTCAATGAAACAAATAGTTTGAGCGTAATTGCGTTTATTGGGAAAGAATAACGTTTTCTCCACTGAATGTATGCACACATTGTAACGCCCAGAGTTTGCCAAGATAAGTTTCAAATATTTTGAATTCCAAACCAAATATGAGCCCCTTTAATGCCCTACACCGAGTGCCATTGTATTTTGCTAACAGTTTGAATCCTGATCAGACGCCGCGTCACGCGGCGTCTAATCAGGATCCAAACTGTTTGACACTCAATTATATATTTTGCAAGTCAATATACTTAACATATTTATTTCAGAAAAAAAGCAGACGACAATTGTTTAAAATTTATGATGTCATGGCAGTGAAGGGGTTAAGATACATGTATGAGACATCTGCTCAGGATCTAAACTGTTTGCGAATTCAAACGAAGCCCAAAATTCGACACAAACAACACTATTAAAAATGCTACAGTTGAGAAGATGTTATTCTTTCCAATAAAACGAGTTTACATCCAAACAGTTTGGAGCCAGAGCAGACCTTAAACACATTGCATTCAACCCTAGCGACGAATAGACTCGTCATTTACAAACAGCGTACCTGTAAGGATTACAAATGTACATTGGTCCCATGCAAACAGTGAAGACCCTGATCAGAGGGCTCCTTAAGGAGCCCTCTGATTAGGGTCTACACTGTTTGTCATTTTGAAATATATTGTTAAAATCACCCTAAATAGTCAATAATGATTAATGAAGTAGACATATTTTTCAAATGGAAATTGTCCATTTAAAGTTTCAGGGGTGAATGAGTCACAAGACACTTAATTCAAACGCAGTGTATTAGAAAGTAGAAAATGACAACAGACTGACGTTTTGACGATTTTGTACTACATGTATCTTGGTGTCAAATAGTTTGGCGCCAGATCAGACGACGGCTTATTTGACCGGGGTCTGATCTTGTACCAAACTGGTTACGTCGAACATAGGGGTTTACAGTGGAGAATCTGTTATTCGTTCCCGTTTAAACGCAAACGTACGCAAACGCAAAGCACTAAAACGTAGAAAAGAACAACATTTGGACAATTCTGATAATTCTTGTTTATCTTGGTGGCAAACAGTTCGGAGCCTGATCAGACGCCGGCAAATAATAGTTTTAGCGTAAACGCGTTTATTGGGAAAGAATAACAGATTCTCCACTGTAACATAAAACCGGAATCACAAAGTTTTTTCCTTCGGTAATATCTGGACATACTTAAGTTCCACTGGAGAAAAAGTTCTAGTGGACTAACAATCAGATCAAAATAAATCCGAAGATGCGCAAAAACCATCTGGTTAAGACATGTGCCCACTTAAAGCAGATTGAACGCAAAACAAAATGCTCCTTGAAGCGCATTCTGCATTTGTTTTCAGCCGGCTTTAAGTTATTACCACCTGCTAGCATAGAAGGCATACCTTTCATGGCACATAAAGGCATACAATGGCGTAAAACGGTGTATATATGGTATAATTAATAATGGCTTAAAAGGCAGATTTATCGAAATTCGAAATGCTTCTTATAAATTTATGTCTATCACTTCGAATATTAAACATGATATTACTTTCCAATTAAGTAATGTTAACTCGAAAAACTGAAGTTCAATACTGGCAGTTGTGAGCCAGATGAGACGCTTCAAAGTCTTATCATAAAATTCGCAGACTATTAATTTTACATCACAAAGCCTGACGTTGCATTCAATGCCTTTTTAAATTGAACAGAAAGCCCGTTACCCCTACTACAGTGGATAATCTGTTATTCTTTCCCGTTTAAACGCAAACGTACGCAAACGCAAAACACTAAAACGTAGAAAAGTACAACTTTTTGACAATTCTGATAATTCTTGTTTATGTTGGTGGCAAACAGTTTGGAGCCTGATCAGACGCCGGGTTACCCGGCGTCTGATCTGGCTCCAAACTGTTTGCACTGCAAATTATAGTTTTAGCGTAAACGCGTTTATTGGGAAAGAATAACAGATTCTCCACTGTACCAGAAAGCCCGTTACCCCTACTACCTGTACATTTATATGGTTACACTGCATACATTAACATTCATATGGTTACAATACTCTTAATCATGTTTGAAACAACAGTAACAACAACAACAGTAACAAACGGATACTACATACAACAGAAATTGCTTACATACATTTTGCATACACCGACACTATTGAATAGATATCTTCAACATTGGGGTTTAACTCTTTGAACCATAGTCAAGCATATATACGCGTCCTTTGCAAACAGTGTACATCTGAGGAGTTCTATGCAAACAGTGTAGACCCTGATTCGAGTCTACACTGTTTGTCATTTTGACATATGTTGTAAAAATCAACCCTAAAAAGTAAAAAACGGACTGGACTAAATTGCAAACTAGAAGTGTCCATTTGAGGTTTCAAGGAGGAAATGGTTAAAGCAAATACAGTTTGAGAAGGACGTTATTCTTTCCTATTTAACCCTTTCCCTTATAGAAGCGACTTTTAGCACATTCATTTTATTCATCCGCTGAAGAAAATAGTTCCAAATTATACCGTAATGAATATGTTTCATATTAAATACTTTCCTTATTCTAGCAGTTAATAGCTTAAAGCAGGCTGAAAGTAAAGCAGAATGCGCCTTAGGGCGCATTCTGCTTTACCTTCAACCTGCTTTAAGTAGTCACATATCTTCAATACTAGAAACAATGCTATCAGGTAAAGGGTTAAGTCTGACGAAATGTACACATTGTCCAGTGCTCCCTCTCTACAATGGTCCTCTGAACAACGATTCCCTCCTAACACCACTATTTGCATCCGTTCCCCAAACAAGACAATAATGTCCAACCTTTTCTCGACTGAAATATCGTCTGCTTAGAATTGTCGTTTGCTGTTTCACAGTCAAGTATAAGACATTATGACAGAAAAACCCCAAAATGACGAGTAACAAACAGCTTAAAACCAGATCAAACGCAGCGTTACGCGGCGTCTGCTCTGGATTGAAGCTGTTTGCAAATGTAAGCCTAATATATCTTCATATAACAACTCCCTCCGAACAACCTTTGTATTCCACTGGGTGTTGTTGTAGAGATGAAGGACGGTATTTACATGTAAATGCTAAAAATGAGAGGTTCTTGAAGATGTTGTCGACTAATTTGAATTTGAGTGGAAAACATTTTGAAGCCTGATCAGACGCTTGATTATCGGCGTCTAATATGGCTCCAAACCATTTGCCATAAAAATGATTGTAATGCCACAAACGCATTTACTGGAAAAGAATAACGCCTTTCCCACATTTACGTTCAATCTCAATGCTACAACAGCTGAAAATAGTTCTCGTTGTTGATTGCAAGTGTCTGCTTAAAGCAAAATGAAAGTAAAGCAAAACTTGTATACATGTACTTTCATTTCTCCTTAAGATTTCGTTTTTATTCAACTTTTTTCTATTCAGATTTAAATGTAAAGTCAGTATTTACAGAAATCTATTTTTGAATACATTGTATTCAGGGTTGTATGTATTACAATATGACAAACAGTATGCATGTATGTCCTCAACAGAGGGCTCCCTTAAGTCTTAACTGTTTGCAAAAGACAAATGTACTCACCACATATACACCGTTTGCAAAGGACGTAATAATGCGTGACTAGGCTCAAAGAGTTAAGCTATTAATGATTGTCTTGCTATATGTTTCACTGATACAATCACTGTTCTCTTTGATTAAAACATCATATCAGCAATATCTTAGGCAGCTTCAGATAAAGGCATACTGATACAGCGGATACGACGTTATTATATCGCGTTCACACGATACTGATTGAAATGCATCACAATTTAGAACATGACAGTTTTTTAGAACTCTGGTGATGTGTTTCAATTTTAGTGGCAAACAGCTAGGAGCCTGAACAGACGCCGACTAACCCAGACTCTGATCAGACTCCAACATAATGAAATACAGTCGAACTTAGATTTCTCGAATTCGGTTAAATCGAACATACCCGTATTTCAAAGTTAAAACGTGGCTTAGCCACGTTTTAACTTTGAAATATGGGTATGTTAGACTTAACCGAACATGAAATAATGCAGTTAATGTGTCGAACTATCGGATAGTATGAGTTATGGGAGTTCGAGATATGGAAGTTCGATTATACATAAAACTGTTTAGCCTTTTAGCATAAACGTGTGTATTGGGATAAAATAACTTCTTCTTCACTGTAGGACCATATAAGCGTCTAGGCTCGCCAACTACTAAACATGGGTGGCATCAGCGGCTTTGGAATCCCCGAGTATGAGTTCACTGGATGCCAAGTCAGTCTGACCATTTATAACTGCTGTGGTCTCATCTGGGTGCTGAAAAACAAGAATACAATTGTTAAGTCTATTCAATCCCTTAATTGTCTTACATGTACCCCGAGTAAACTGAAAATTGGCAAACAGTTTTGACCCTGAAACTGAAAATTGGCAAACAGTTTGGACCCTGATCAGACGCCGCATAAAGCGGCGTCTGATCAGGATACAAACAGTTTGACACTTCTTAGGTCAGAGTACCAAAATATTAAATTTGTTAAATAAAACCAGTCGAAAAGTGTTTTAAATTGGTGACGTCATGTCAGCGAAGGAGTTAGATAACCTGATGCATAGTAATCGCGACTTGACTAATATTTAGAAACAGTTAGGGTCCAGAGCAGGCATAAATCTGAATTTGATAAAATTAGCAGACGACATTTTAAAAACAGACGGTATAACGGCAAGATAAGGAATACGTTAACTAAAGTTCTAATAACAAGATGTGTTGATGGGATACTATGCCCTTTGACATCCAATTGATCTTGACATTCAGTATACATGTACATAGTCAGGGCACCAGATAAGGGGAAGTTAACTCTTACAAATATAACATTATTTCACTCATTTCAGCACCAAATCTTATCGTGTTATTACAAATTACAATCGTGTATTTCAGTATTAGACTATAAGGTTGAAACCAGAAATAAAGATTTTAGTTTTTGAAATACTCCCCTTATCTGGAGCGCTGCATAATGAAAGTCGGGATGAACTCAATATCATCTTCAGTTGAGTACTAAAATGAAGTCCCTATCACTTACCGTTCCGAAGTTATTAAAAAGATATAAGTTGTAGACAGAAAGACAGACAGACATACAGATCAAAATAATTTTCCACTTTCTATGCCATGCAGGGAAACAAAACTTATGCCGACCTTCGTCTGTTACAATATCGGCTGCTATATATTTGTCGTCTGAAATAGATTTTTAAAATGTATTGCCCTTTTTAACTTAAGGCCCCAAGATTATAAAGCTTTCAGGTTGAGTCTGAAATCGTTAGATTTGATGTTTTGCTCAAATCTGACTAATCAAATGATTGAGTACATTCTTAGACTCAACCTTTGAAAGTGTATGGTGTTTTCAAACCATGTTGGGATACTCGGTGTCCGATCGAAACTCAAACCTTGTGCAAATAAGCTTTTTGGTTTATCTCAAAGAATACTTTCCCCTTCCCCATAACATGACTATATATTTTCATTCGCCCTGCACAGCCCTTATATACTTTCAAGACTAGTAGAACGCCACCTTATTTCAGTATATATATTGAGAGTTTATGTTGAAATGTTTAAACCATATATAGAGATCGTACTACGTTGGGCAACGCATAGCAATCAGCAAAATGGTTGCATGCTTACATGTTATTTTGAATCTCGATTGACAATGAAATATAAATATATATAAATGAAAGTCAGTCGCTTTTACTAGCAAAGATAGATACCGCAATTCATTTCGTAAATTAATGTAAACCATACTCTGTATAATGGCGTTTTTCTGACCGTCGACTAATGGGAGCTTAGCAATACATGCCCGATCAAGTCTTTTTTAAGATATCTATGATCTTGGCCTCAATTAAGTCGAACCTAATCGTATTACTATGATTGTATTCATTATCTAGAATGTGCTTATATCAGAACTGTTACAATGCAAGCTTAAATGTAAACAGTGAATGGAAAGCTTGATATACTTAGTTACATACCGAGTCTTCCCTCTTGTAGATACACATCTCTATGGCCGACACTATGCCTCCAAGTATCAAACCTATGGCGAGAATTAAAAGTGCTCCTAAGAAGGTTACAAGGTTAAGCTTAGAAAATGGTGGAACGGTGTCATTATCCTTCCGATTCTCAAATATCTCATTGTCACATTCGTCACGTGCTGACCACCACTCTTTCTGCAGACTTTCCACTATACCCTTACCGTATAACGATAGCAGCGCTTCGTTGATATCTTCGAGAAGAGCATTTTTCTTAGTAGAGGTTTTACCAACAGCCATGGATAAATATCTGCTAGACTTTGGCTCCTTGACCATATACAGGTCACATGGCTTACGGTTCACGACGTAGCTTGCACTTGGGGATTCCATGATCATTGCATACTCCCCTCCCGCTGCTTCACGTACATACCGAATACCCCTGTCAGTGGAACGTAGATGACCGTGTCTTCTCTCAAAATCTTCAAATTTCTTGTAAATGATGTTGTCCACTGGTTCATCAGAATCTTTAAACTCCTTGGCTGTAGTACCGCCCGAGATCATGGCGACGTTAATGCTCGATTTACTGAGGTCTCTGAAAGACATAAAGATGTACAATAGAACCCTCTATTACTAACTACCGCTAAGTTATATTGAAGTGTTGGTATACAACCCTTGAATGAACAAATTTATCATGAGGCCTTTCCCCCTTCACCGCCATTTTGTCGTCTGCTTTAGCATTAATGTCTGCAATATTGATTCAAAATTAAATTGAAGGCAACGAATTAGATTAGCCGAACTCATCTTCCTGAAAGAATCTCTCATTTCACCATTTCATCATTTATCGGCGCAATCACTCTATTTCACTTTCGGCCTACATGTACATATTTACCACTGGCGCAGGCTAGGCACTATTTTTGACGTATTATTCTGAAGAATGTTAGCGTTGTAGTCTCTATCAGTACCTTTTACAAGAAAAGGTACCACACAGACACATGAAAAGCTGGATTATTAAGTTTTGTATCTACTTACGACCATAGGTGGTTCTCTCGAAAAAAAAAAATTATAAAAAAAAAAAAAAAATTTTTTTTTACCTTTACTACATCTATATTTATATACTCTCGAAAAAAGAAAAAAAAATTGAAAAAAAAAATTTCGGAAAATAAAATAAATTGTAGACCCTTACTATATTTATATACAAGGTATACAACACGGCCTGTCAAGCTGTGACACCAGCTCGTCCCTGAAATTTCAGTGAAGTTAGGGTTAAAACCAGCTTATACTCGCCCTATGCTCGCAACTGCACTAATTAAACGCAATAGTTTGTTCAATAAACAAAAAATGACTTCGAAACATAAGCGTGTGTTACAAGTCGATGCGAAATAAGAGCATTGTGGGGGCAAAATTCAGTACAGATGCGTATTTTTTGTCGATTGCAAACTATTTATGCAAATGAGCGATATGAAACATGGCATTTCATTGGTTGTTGCTAAGTGGCAACCATCCGGAAAAATGGTTCCTTCGTTTATCGAGCGTGCCGGGATACAGCAAGTATTGGCCGCCGTTATGGCTCATAGAAACAGAAAGCAACGATTGAACGAGGGTAAGTAAATGCGAATTTAGTTCTTTTTCGGCACTTGACAGCTGTTGATTTAGAGTCATCATAGGTATACATGATTCCATATGTAACATGATATGAAATCAAACAATTTAAACAATTGGAAAAATCACAAAATGAACGCCGTGCTCGCGAAAAATATACATCTGCACCTCTCCCATATAGATCTATTGTTCTGTAATTGAAAGACGCAATCAAAGCAAAAAAATGTGAATTGATCAATCTTTTTAAATATCATCAAACTATTTATACTGAAAATTTCAGCCACGAAAGTTGAAAATCGACCGAGATATGATCACAAACCGATGGCCAGTTAGTCACGATTTATGCTCTAAATGGGGATTAGTCTCATGATCAATGAACCCCCTATGATCGGTCCTGGGACGGCATGCTAGGTCTGTGACAGATGCCGCCTCGTTTCCTAAAGATATCAGTTGCGAATCCTGATCCGGGATTCATAGTGGGGGGGGGGGGTTAATTTTCGAACATTGCAGACATTTGAGAACGGTTTATTAAACAATAAACACAGTCTTGAATTTCTAATTTAACTTGAAGTTGGCTATTGACATATGACGATTTTATATACATTTTGTCTCTTTCAGGCTGCTGGAGCTTATAAGTCACCCATCACTACTGTGTGGTCAATCAGCATATAGTGATCGAAGGAAGCCTGCTTGTGGTATTTAAGCAACCAGAGAATTTTCGGAGTGTTGCAGATAACTTTGGGTCTTTGGGATGAGTCATTTATTGCATAGTCATTCCACTCGTACCTTGGAAACTTTTACAGCCTGAAGAGCTGTGAAAACACACTAAAGATAGCCAAGGAGACAATCCTATGATGGAATTGCTGAGGAGTTTGCTCTTTCAGATGGTTCCCTGGTATGATTGATGCCATGATTGAGTTCAGACAGCCATAATTCCTTGTGTCCTGTGTATTGCTCTTCACAGTATTGAGTTGATTCGGGAGCATGATTCTGAATTGGAGATATTGCCATCATTCACAAATTCAAAGAGACATGTCAACTTCCAATATACAAATGCACTATTAAATCTGTTGGACCCAGAGGTGACTAAAATATGAAGTTGCTTGCATAAACACTTGGAATTAAATATGAACTGTTGATCAAGTTGTGAATATAATCACTAGATCTGCACTGTTTGTTTATAGAATTTATTCTTTATCTACGGTGTTTAACACACGAATAACATTGAATAAATAATAGTGTTTTTAGCTCACTTGAGCACATTTTGCTCAACGTGAGCTAATACGATCGTGCTGCGTCTGCTTATAAATGTGCATCCATGTCATTTTTGCTTGTGAACACACTATATACGCCACATTTTTGGTCCAATCTTTATCATACTTTGTCAAATTGACCATCTTGACAAAATCTAGGTCACATTTGAATATAACTGCTCTAATATAAAGTTAAAATGCAGGTTGCCAATATGAAGAGGGATTTTGAGCCTGTCAGTTCCTATGTCAAGGTCGCATAGGTCAAAAGTTTTTGTTTTTTTTAAATAACCATAACCTGTGAACCCCAGCTGATTTGAACATTGTATTTTGTATTCATGTTGCTCTCATTTAAAGGAGTGTGAATATGTATATTTTACACATGTGGTCAAAGGTCAAATATTTCAAATGGCAATATTTTTGACAGTCAGGTGACTTTGACTTTATATGTGGTATACACGTTGCCCATGTTAGGATTGACCGGCGGACGTAGTCGAGGGGTATAGCACCCGATTACCACGTCAGGGCATGTGAGTTCGATCCCCAGCCGGACCAAGTCCTTCGGATGAGACTTTATAAACAGAGGTATGAGCGCTTTACACTTACATGTAAAAGAACCAGAGAACTCTTTTGATAATAAGAGAAGGGCATCGCGCCCGGGTTCTCTGTATCCGCTCCCCTCTCTCTGGGGCACCCAATAACCCCATGGATGGCAGAAACAGACGTTAACAGACAAAACTTGTTAGGATTGAATATTACTATGTATTTTTCATACAGATTGGGTCAAGTGTATAAATAGGGAAATGGGTTAAAGAGAAAATATGATATAACCCTTTTTAGTCAGTGGCCTGTTTCTTGTTTTAACCCTTTACCTGATAGCCTATTTCTAGTATTGAAGATAAGTGACTTCTTAAAGCAGGTTTAAAGTAAAGCAGAATGCGCCTTAAGGCGCATTCTGCTTTTCTTTCAGCCTGCTTTAAGCTATCATGTGCTAGAATATAGAAATATTCCCTATAATATATCTTCATAACTGATTAAATTGGAACTATTTTCTTCAGCGGATGAATAAATTAAACGCGCTAAAAGGCGCTTCTATTTGGAAAAGGGGGAAAGACATGAGACCACTTAAAGCAGGGTAAAATAGTAAAGCAGAATGTGCCATAAAGTGCATTCTGCTTTAATTTAATGCTGCTTTAAGCTACCATCTACTTGGATATGTTTTGGATTGTGCACAATTTCATAACTGTATGAATTGAAACTACTTTCTTCGGTGGAGGAGTTAGTTAAATGCTTAAAAAGGTGTATCTATTGAGTAGAGGGTTTACAGGTGAAAGACCTGCAACAACTACTGTTAACCCTTTCTCTGATAGGTTGCATTCCATGTTTAACCCATTACCACAAAGCCTGCTTCCAGTTTTGAAGACAAGTTACCACTTAAAGCAGGTTGGAAGTAAAGCAGAATGCACCTTTAGGCCCATTATGCTTTACTTTCAGCCTGCTTAAGCTACCATCAGCTTGGAAATAGAAAATATTTCTTATGGTATATATTCATGACTATAAAATGAAACTGTTTTCTTGACACTCGGAATAAATGGACGTACTTATGGGGTAATGGGTTATGGTAGATAACTGCTTAAAGTAGGATAAAAAGACATGAAGTTATTGTATGAGCTTTTAGATTAACTTAAGTCCTGCTTTAACTTTAAGCTGCGATTTTTCAGGAAGTTGTCAAAGTATGTAATGGTACTTTATCTGACAAAGTAGTTCTGAAGCAGAGTAGGTACTGATGTATATGACAGAAAGGTGTAACCAAAATGCCATAAATACATCTTTACTTTATTCTTCCACTTAAAACTTTAGATTCATTGATACCCCGTAACTTGAAATCCACCCCCATCAAAGTTCTGACCTAGCATTTAATTTAAAGCATATTAGGAACCGTCTGACCTGGATTTACAGTTTGCATAGGACAAGTATACTCTTCACAGAAACACTGTTATGTCACTATGTGCCACTAGATTTCGATGTGTCCGTTACAATTTATTGCAATGTGACAAACAGTAAAGACCTTTTAAGAAGGCCTTTGATTTGGGTCTACAGTTTGCATAGGACAAGTGTACTCTTCACAGGTACACATTTAGTTAACCTTTTCAACCCTAAATATCTCTTGGGGTTATTTTTTTTTTTATCTTTTCGGACTCTTGTAGTCAAGGCATTTTAACCAGCTGGGTTTTCTTATACGACAACAAAAAGCAATGATAGCAGCCCTCTGATCAGGTTCTTCAATGCTTTCATAATATGAATCAGTAATCTCGACAGAGGGTTGAAAGGGTTAATGATGTAAATATGTGGTGGTATATTTCAATGAGTTTGTAAATTTATTGCAACATGACAAACACTGAGGCCTTTAATCTGGATCTACTCTGTATGCAATGCACAAGTGTTTTCCTCACAGTTACTCTGTTGCTAATGATGTAAAAATGCGACACTAGGTTGCAACAATTTATTGTAACCTGATAAACAATGAAGACCCTTATTTGGAACCCTCTGATCTTGGTCTACACTGTTTTCATAGGACAAGTGTAATCTTCACAGGTACACTATTGGTAAATTATGAATATACAGTGAAACCTATCTATTACGGCCACTTAATAGTATGAATTAGCCGGTAGTTAAAACATGTGACTGCTTAAAGCAAGGTGAATGTTCACCTTGATTGAAGCTGTCACCTGTCCTTAAGCAGTCAAGTAGACTTTTTTTAGTGGTCGTAATAGAGAGGTTTTACTGTATATGATGGTAGGTTTCAATGAGTTGGTTACAATTTATTGCAACATGAAAGACAATAAATACCCTAATCAGAGAGTCCCTATTTGGAGCCCTCTGATCTGGGTCAACACTGTTTGCATAGGCTAAAATTAACTTTCAAGAGTAGAAATCTCCTACTGGATATATTCTGATCAAATTTCAGCTTGCTTTGATCTTTACTCCAATTATCCATATACGGGTAAATCACCTATATTAACCTTTAACTCAACAGTGTTTTCATCACTTAAGGAGCATTCTGCTATACTTTCAGTCGGTTTTAACATACCATCTGCTAGGATGTGGAATTTTTTTATTTTTTTTAAGACATCACAAAGTTGAACTGTTTTCTTGAGTGGAGGAATTAATTAAAGGCATTAATATGAGCATCTATGGAGTGATGGATTAAAGTGTGTTTAATCCATTACTCCACATATACACATTTTACGTCTTTAAAAAAAATTCTCAGGGAAAAAATAGTTATGATATAGTTAAGACAGCCATGGATATATTTATTCAGAAATATTTTCTATATTTCAGCAGATGGTAGCTTAAAACAGGCATATAACTCCAGTTTGGTTATCCATGGTGCATGTATACAGGGTTCCAGATAAGAAGGAGTAAATTATACAAATCCAATAGATCCCCCTTCAATACAGCTCCAAATCCTATGGGGTTACTATACTCATTAGATTCCTCTCAGAGAGAGGATCCTTATGAGTGCTGTAGTGACACCATAGGGTTTAATAAAGATTAAAGATTTAAGTTTTGAAATACTAGTCTCCCCTTATCTTGAGCCCTGTGGTATATTTGAATGAACAAAGCAAACAGCAAGGATTAGTTTTTACCTACATACAATTAAAAAGAAACAAAATGTTGTCAAGTTGATGGTTTTATTTTCTTTCTCCCATATACCAAAAGCAGATTAGTTATTGATAACAGTCAATCTGTTCTTAAGCACCTATTAACTTATACAAGATTTTGGTCTGGTGGTTGCTTAATGAAGATTAAAAATTATGTATAACAAGAGGGCCATGGCCCTTAATTCGCTCACCTGAGGACATTGAAGTTTGTACCTAAGTTGACTGGGCAAGACAACATTTTAATATAACTATAAATGGAGTTATCTTCCAGACAAGAAAACATGACAAAAGTGAATTTTGTTGCCAAGCTTATGACCCTTATCCATGACACATCCTCTTATCAAGCTATTTCCATTTCCAATAAATGATAATTATTTCACTAGCGTCAACAGAACTGGAATTATTTTCCTGACAATAAAATATGACAAAGGGGAAAAACTAAATATTGCTGCCCTTGTGCATGGCATTTTCTCTCATCAGTTTCTTTCCATACATAAAATTTCATTACAATAGCATCAGTAGAACTGAAGTTGTCTTCTTGACAAGAAAATATCACAAAGGGAAATAACTCAAAAAACAATGATGTCAGAGTTATGGCCTTTGCAAATGGCACTTCCTCTCATCAGGCTCTTTCCAAATAGGCAATTTCATTTTACCCATTACCCCATAGCATGTTTCTAATTTTGAAAATAGGTGGCCACCTAAAGCAGGTTGAAAGTAAAGCAGAATGTGTCTTAACCCTTAGCCTGCCACTCACGACTATAGCTTTATATGCAAACAGCTTGGATCCGGATTAGACGCCGAGTACTCGGCGTCTCATCCAGATCCAAGCTGTTTGACACTCGGACAACATTTTCAGCAATTTTGAGCAACTTTGAAGCACTTTGAAACTTGAAGCAGACGAGAAATATAGCAGACGACAATTTATTTGGCGGGCTAAGGGTTAATGCACACTTTGCTTTACTTTTGCATCTTACATTTTCATGACTGTTTAAAGTGGAATTATTGAAAAGACATACAGATAACTCTGACAAAACCAATATTAAACATATGTATAAATATGGCATAAGACATAATTACATAACTGTCAGTGGATCACTTCCAGATCCTGTTTCTCTAAGTATGAATCAGACTGAACCATATCTAAACTTTAGCAGACAACATGTTCAGCTGATCATGACCAGTTCTGTGATACCCACTACCAGTTCAGAGTTGCATAATATTTGACCTCAGTGGCTAGAACGCTTGGGCTTACCCTTACCAGACTGAAATGATGTCTGCTTAAAACCTACTGTATGTGAAAAGTGTACAAAAAAACAATTTAGAAAATGTTAAGTTGGTAAATGAGTGGCAAATAGGTTGGATCCAGATTAGATGTAGCATTATGATTATGTTGCATCTGATCTGGATCCAAAATGTTTGCAAATATTGGCTATTTGCCCATAGTATATTAAGGGTAACTCAGGTAAATACAGTTCTGCCTAAATCAAAAATACTGTAAAACCTGCCTAGAGCAGCACTTAAACTGTGCAGGGTGGTGTCAAATGTGACCCTAGGGATTTCATTTTAACAAACTATAGATAGATCCACCAGGAGATTCTACTGTACAAATATCAAAGCTTAGGGCCTAGTAGTTTTGGGCAAGAAGATTTTTTAAAGATTTTTGCTTTTTTGCTTTTTCAAGCAGAGTTTGTGCTTTTTTTCCTTTTTTTTTGAACAACTTCTGTAGAGAAGCATCCAAGGAACATCATAAGCAGTTTGAACTCTCCCTACAATCGGCAAGTTTCAGTAGAGATGTCGTTTGAAGTAAAAGTGAACGGACAGACGGACAGACGGACAGACGGACAGACGGACAGACGGACAGACGGACAGACGGACAGACGTACTACGGACGGTGAGCGGTCACAATAGCTCACCTTGAGCCTTTGGCTCAGGTGAGCTAAAAATCTATGGCTTTCTGCATTATTTTCCCCTGCATTAAACAATCACTTGTCTTTAGATGTCTCCTTGATCTGAAAATGAGTGCTTGCTTAGAAAATGATGACTGACTGTTTTCAAAACCTACAAATCACATGGAACAGCTCATAGAACAACCCTTTCTTTTTAACCTTTTACTCCATAGACAGGTAAACACTTAAAGTAGGTTGATTTATTTCTTTTGATACATACTCATGACTTCAGTGGAGGAATAAGTTGCATGTGTAAAAATGTGTATTTATGGAGTAAATGCCTGAAGGCCCTGATAATGCTCACCATTTGAAATGAATCCTGATAGCTTTACCTTTGAATTTCACGAATTTTATTCTAAATCCATTCAAATTTGTAGTATAGCATTAAACAACATTGAAATATGACCTACTCTAGTATAGTAGAGTACATAAAGGGCAAATAACTAGAGCCTTATTAAAATTGAAATGAAGCCTTTTCTAGCATTTCAAAGTATATCAAGGGCAGATAACTCTTGCCACAATGATCAGATTTCAACAATAATTACACTACTTTGAGAACTTATAGCTATATACATTGTGAGCAAGTATAATATAAGTCCATTGAAAAATGTAGTTACAAGAGTGTAAACACTGTTAGATATGACATTTTCAACAATTCAATGGGCGGATAACTCTTGACCTATTTCAACCATAATCGATATCATCTGAACTCTTATAGTCATATACAATCTGAGCAAGTTTGAGGAAGATTGGATAAAAAGTGTTGCCTCTAGAGTATAAACACCATTAAATATTGCATTTTCAGCAATTCAAAGGTAGATAACTCTCTACATATATCTGTCTGATTTCAACCATAATCAAACTCATATGGTAATATACAATCTGAGCAAGGATGAGAAAGATTGGATAAAATCTGTGGCCTCAATAGTGTAAAATGATAAATATGGCATTTTCAGCTATTCAAAGGTAGACAACACTTGACCTATTGGTGCGATTTCAACCATAATCAAACTCATCCTAACACTTATGGTAATATACAATCTAAGCAAGTATGAGAAAGATTGGATAAAAATTGTTGCCTCTAGAGTGTAAACACTAAAATTATTTATGACGAACGCTGGACATTCAAGGATTGCAAAAGCTCACCCTGAACTAGCTCAGGTGAGCTAAAAAGTTTTAGGTTCTTTAGGAGGTAAATGAATCAAACCACAGTATCTCAAACTCGTTTAACTTATGTCGAAAGTAATTGTTTTTCCACAAATGAAATTACTTAATTTGAAATGGCTTAAATAAAAACATATCCTTATTTCAAAATTAAAATTTTAGGCATATTTGAGCTTTGAAATATGGATATGTTCCACTAAAGTGAGATCGAGATATATTATGAAAGTTTGACTGTAGTATTCCTTTTAGGGTTTAACACCTCGTATCGTTTTTCTAATATTGAAGATAGGTGACCACTTAAAGCATGTTGAAAGTAAAAACTATATCTTCTGGTGCATTGTTTTTACTTTTGTCCTGCTTTAAGCTACCATCTGTTATAATATATAAATGTTTCTATTGAAACAATTTCATGACTGTAGAAATTTTGACTTTTTGTTCATTTCAGGAATAAATATCAGGCATAACAAATTAACAATGTGTATCTATGGAGTAATGGGTTAAAAGTGACAGGCAGCAAAGTGTTCATATTGAAGACACTTATCTCATTTATTCTTATTCCATTTATTTAAGAGCACTCTCTGGTCCTCTCATTAAGGTCTATGATGCCATCAATGTCATTTTATGTATTGGGTGTGGAATTTCTTGGTGAATGAATTGAGAATCCTTGGATCCAGATTTGCTCCATCATAAATTTCTCCTGAGATCAATAAAAGCATCTACTTGGCAGAATTTTCACTCTGAAAAGACAAATATAGATCTACACAAATTAATTTTTACATAATGAAAAGTCTGATCAAGATCTTTACAGTGATTCAAATCAACATAATTTATGAACTATTTCTGTTCGCAACTTTTAGCAATACAGCACAAAAAATTTTAATCTTAGGGGTACCGGACAAATTAACAATTGAATGGGAAAAATCACTGCGTAGCTAACTGAAATTAAATATACATTTTTTTAATATTGTAAAGAAAACAAAATAATATTTATGGCAAATAATAAGATATTCTAAACATACGGACAGAACAATTATTTTGAATCTCTATAATAATAATAATGACACCGAATTTAGAATATGCAACTGTAATATGGTGAACATTTTTTAAAACAAGGGCCTCTTTGGCCCTATATGGCTCATCTGGTACACCATTTAAAACTTGAGCTATAGTGACCTAGATTTCGACAAAACGTGACCCACATTATTACATTCCAACTTAACCTAAATAATTTAATTAAACAAGAGGGCCATGGCCCACAAGTCGCTCACCTGAGAACATTGTATCTAAGCTGACTAGGCAAGACAATATTGTGATATATATAGCTATAAAAAGATTTTTAAAGGTTTTCCTAATTAAGTCTATATAAAACTGATAAGCCCGAGCGGGGCCAAATTTGATCAAGGGGTCATAATTTGAACAACCTTGGTAGACCGTAGAGGACTATAAGGCAAAGCTACATGTCAAATATAAATGATCTGGGCATTACGGTTTCAGAGAAGAAGAATTTTAAAGGTTTTCCTATGAAAAACTTATAAGCCCGAGGGCGGGGCCATTTTTGGCCCGGGGTCATAATTTTACCAATCTTGGTAGAGGACCATAAGCCAAAGCTATGTGTCAAATATTAAAGAGCTGGGCCTTACAGTTTCAGAGAAGAAGATTTTTAAAGGTTTTCCTATATAAATCTATGTAAAACTGATAAGCCCCAGGGCTGGGCCGCAATTTTGACCCAGGGGTCATAGTTTGAACAATCTTGGTAGAGGACTATAAAGCAAAGCTACATGTCAAATATTAATGATCTGGGCCTTACGGTTTCAGAGAAGAAGATTTTTAAAGGTTTCCCCATGAAAAGCTGATAAGCCCGAGGGCGGGGCCATTTTTGGCCAAGGGTCATAATTTGGACAATCTTGTTAGAGAACCATAATGGCTTAATGCAAAGCTATATGTAAAATTTTAAAGATCTGGGTCTTACAGTCTCAGAGAAGAATATTCTGAAGGTTTCCTATATAAGTCTATGTAAAACTGATAAGCCCCAGGGCGGGGCCAAATTTTACCCAGGGGTCAAAGTTTGAAAAATCTTTGTAGAGGACAATAAGGCAAATCTACATGTCAAATATTAATGATCTAGGCCAAACATTTTCAGAGAAGAAGATTTTCAAAGGTTTTCCTAAGAAAAACTGATAAGCCCCGGGGCGGGCCATTTTTGGCCACAGAGTAAAAATTTGAAAATCTTGATAGAAGATCATTAGGTTATTATACATACCAAATATCAAACGTCTGGGCCTTTTAGTTTCTGAGAAAAAAGATTTTTAAAGATTTTCTTATGCATTAAAAGTTGTCTATACGGTCATGTTAGAAAATCTAGTCCCACAGCAAGGGGAATAACTCTAGAAAAAAACTTTGAACAAGATTTTGTTCCCCCAGGGGTGTGATTAGCCTGACAGCTGAGGGGCTGAAAAAAATTTGGCCGGGGGTTTCAGGGGCCGCCAAGGCCCCGAATGGGTTCCAAGGGCAACGCCCTGGTGGGGGTAACAGGGGGCAAAGCCCCCTTAAGAAAATGGCATTTTCAGCATTTCTGAAGGTATTTTGTTGGCTCTCCTGTGATTAATTTAAGAGCTCTAAAGGATGCAAAAGTGAAGATTAAAAAGCAAAATTAGAACTTTTATAAGAACAATTTCATAATTTAACTAGGGTGAGGAATGACTGACTAAATTTTAATCATGAAACAGTAAAGATGTCTGTAGTAACACATTACTGACTACAGGCATGCATCTTCTTTTCTGTTTCATGATTAAATTTCAATCTGATCTTTTTAGTGTCAATGCCATGAAGTCAATAGATGTTGGCCATCTTGACTATTATAAGTGTGTCTTGTGTCTCAACTCTTAACAACTATGCATTTTGAAGGTCTGAAACTGTGCTCATATGAATAACTGTTTGGAAGTGACAAGCAACATTTTCTTGGTTACAAAGTTGTCCAATAATTGAAGAAAAACAGCATAGACATTATTTCAATTTGATGTTATTGAACAGATGATGCAACAGGCTTTGAGCAAACTCTTTTCAAACTAAAAGATAAAGCATTTTGCTTTTACCATTAAGACTGCAAGGCCTCCAAAGATGTGTATTCTTGTTAGATCCATGGATGAGTTAGATCCAAGGGTGAAAAATATGGGATGGGATGTAGATTATTATTATTATTGTCTTATACAGTGAAAAATATGGGATGGGATGTAGATTATTATTATTATTGTCTTATACAGCTGTATATATAAGATCGAGTTTGTATCACTGAAGTTGACACTTAAAGATTATTATTATTATTACTATTATCATTATTATTATTATTATTGTCTCATAAAGCCATATACATGTATATAAGATAGAGTTTGTATCATTGAATTTGACACTTAAAAATTATCACAAATATTTCTCATAAAAAATGTTTATAATATACTCTACTTGCAGTGAAGCATTACCATAGAGATTAATACCTAGGAGTAGTTTTTATTCTTTTACAAGGATACTGTATTGATAATGTGACATACATGGTCCCTGGTTATAGTAAAGTATTGACAGTATATAGGCCTACTATGATCATACAGATACTTAAAGCCATTTTCACTGAATACATGTACAACCAAAGCAGTCCTGTCCAATTCTGTTTCGACACCTGTTTCAAAATTAATATAGACCTTTACGAGTATGTGGGTCTATGAATACAATCCGATGTTTCCCTTCCTTGTGACGATATCATATTGTAAAGGGGAAGGTGGACTGATCCCCCAACTTTTCTAACCCACTGAACAAAAAAGTGGCATAGGTTACTCTATATATAAGAACAATTATTAAAATTATTATAATTATAATGCCAAATGTGAACAGGCCATTTTCAAAATTTTTGACAATTAAAGGCATGAAGTGTGAAAGGGTGGGGATAGGCATTTCATTTATCCTAATGAAAATAGCTCCCCCTCTCAGCTCGATAGATTTACTCATAAAGTAAAGCACTCACCTGTCCATGTCCTATAAATGATTTCTAACTAGATTTATAGTTCTTTTATTACAAATGCATTGTTAGTTTGTTACATTGATAAAGCCACTACTCAACACATGGGTCTATGATTATAATTCAAAGTTCCCCTTCCTTATGGCATTATTGTGAAGGGGAAGGGGGACAGACGCCATTGCCCCTCTTCCCAAAATATGTTGACATGGGTTACCCTATATACTATATGCAAAAGGATTTCTTTATTATTATGTGTACAGGCCATTCTAAAGTTTGGGATACTTAATAATGGCATGAAATGTGAGAGGGGTGGGGATAGGTATTTCATTTATCCTAATGAAAATACCTCCCCTCTCTGCTCAAAAGGTTGTTAAATAAAGCACTCACCTCTGTGTCAAGTCTGTGTCATTAAATATACATGAGTTCTGGATAAATCAGTTCTAACTAGATCTATATATTTTTATGAAACCCATGAAAAGTTCTTCCTATTGCTGGCCAAAATCAACAGACTGGTTATTTTGCCTGGGATTGGTGTCTTCTTTTCCAAAATTTTGCATTGTTTAGACCATGCAGATTGATCTCGCCTCTACCATGGTTATTCAATGTTGAATACATTTCAGACATTCATTTACTTTTACTTTCAATTAGTCTATTTGTATAAAAAGTATAGGTGGGCCGTTTTGATCCGGGGTCGTTTTGACCCGAGGGCGTTACGATCTGGTACCGAATTCTCGACTGGCTTGCCGTTTGTCTTAACGGGGAAAAAATCAATATCATAATCAAACCCCTTTTAAATTTGCTATCCTTGTTATTTTAGGAAGCTGTCATATTACTGACAATCTATTAACATCGTTCAAACTAAAAAAAAAAAAATATTTTGGTCTCGAAAAGCGGTGTTGTCGCGAAGACTGGTTTTCGAGTTTTCAATAGTGTAAGTGCACGCGCAGCCACTAATGCGGTAACCAGTTAAATTGATGTGGAACACTCGGACTTTTCCGTTACCGTTAATGTACGACGATTTCCGGGTCAGACTAAAACACGTCCGCGGACGCGACCGACTTTCAGACCTCACCCCCATTATAGTCGTCAGATTTTCTCAACGAATCTGGACGAATCTCAGAAATGGCCTCGGCGGCAATCCAATCCGCGGAAATCCGCGGATCCGCGGAAAAATCACAGGCCTGTCCCCCTTGTCACTGACTGTTCTGATAAAGTTTGGTTGAAATCGGGTCAGTGGTTTCAGAGGAGATGTTCTTTGAAAATGTGAACGCACGACAGACGATGTACTACGCACGACGGACGGAATGGGATCACAATAGCTCACACTGAGCCTAAGGCTCAGGTGAGCTAAAAATCATTGTCATAAAGTTCATGAAAATCTAATAGAATGTGTGGCCACTAGAATGTTTACGGACAGACAAACAGACAGACTATGGACAACTAGGGATCCAAATTATTATAGAACTTTTTGTTATTTGTTGATGTACAGGAGAGCGAAGCAAGAATAATGTGATTCAAACAAGAGGGCCATTATGAATTGCCCTCAATCACTCACCTGAACATGTTGACACAAAGATTGGTAAAGTGATATCAGAAAATAATTTTTTAAACTTCCACTGATGTTACAAGGAAACAGAACCTTTAATTCGACTCATGATAATGTCTCTGCCCATGATCAATTTCTGTTACAGTGTCTTTGACGCAACGGATAAAGCGATGATAAATATATACAATTTTAAGATTTGAAGACTTTACTTAAGGCTGTTTTTAGAATCATATTTTTCTAAAGCCAGATGCACGATAATTATACACATTTGTTTTTATTTGAGTATTTGCTTTTGTTTTTGCAACTACACCATATTGTTGTGAGTCGCTTTATGTACCTCTAGAAGTTTCACTATGCCAAATATCAAAGCTCTGGCCATATTAGTTTCATAGATGTTTGAAGATTTCCCTATATAACTCACTAAATATTTTACCCAGAAGGCGGTTAAAATTTTGACGCCAGGGTTCTTGATTAAGGACCTATAGACGATGCAATGAGCAAAATATATAAGATCTGGCCCTTGTGGTTTAAGACAAAAAGGTTTTTATTGAAACGATCTATTTTTTTAGCTCCTGTGACCTAGAGATATGCAACCAACCTAAACTATTTGAACAACTTTGACAGAGGACCATATGAAGATCCTTCCTGCCAAGTTTGATAACAAGAGGGCCTGAAGGCCCTGATATCGCTCACCATTTGTAATGAAGCCTGATAGCTTTACCTTTCACCCGTTTTATTCTAAATCCATTCAAATTTGTCAACCTACTCTAGTATAGTAGAGTACATCAAAGGCAGATAACTAGAGCCTAAACAATACTGAAATGAAGCCTTTTTCTAGCATTTCAAAGTATATCAAGGGCAGGTAACTATTGCCACAATGATTACATTTCAACAATAGTTGCACTACTTCCAGAACATATAGCTATATACTTTGTGAACAAGTATAATCAATATCCATTGAAATATTGACGCCGCACGACGGACGCCAGACATTCAAGGATTGCAACAGCTCACACTGAGCTAGCTCAGGTGAGCTAAAAATCCATACAGTAATTTAGGAGATGTTGTTTAAAGAAATTGTTGACGCAAACGAACAGACGACTGACACAGCACGATCAAGATAGCTCACCTTGGCACTTTTTGTCAGGTGAGCTAAAAAAGTAGGTCAAGGTCATAAGCAGAAATCTTGTCATAGTCCTGACACAACCAAGGCACTTACCATCTATAGAATCTGAATGTCCAGTAGTGCAAAAGTTATAGACAATGTTAAGGTTTTTGTGACACAGAGAGACAAACAGAACAAGAGGACCTGAAGGCCCTGATATCGCTCACCATTTGTAATGAAGCCTGATAGCTTTACCTTTGAATTTCACCTGTTTTATTCTAAATCCATTCAAGTTTGTCGACCTACTGTAGTATAGTAGAGTACATCAAAGGCAGTTAACTAAAGCCTAAACAATACTGAAATGAAGCCTTTTTCTAGCATTTCAAAGTATATCAAGGGCAGGTAACTATTGCCACAATGATTACATTTCAACAATAGTTGCACTACTTCCAGAACATATAGCTATATACTTTGTGTACAAGTGTAATCAAAATCCATTGAAAACTGTAGTTGTAAGAGTGTAAGCGCTGTAAAATATGGCATTTTCAGCAATTCAAAGGAAGATAACTCTTGATCTATTTGTTCAATTTCAACCATAATCACCCTTTTTCGAACTCTTATGGTCATATACAATCTGAGCAAGTTTGAGAGAGCTTGGATAAATATTGTGGCCTCTAGAGCGTAAACACTGTTCAGAATATCATTTTCAGCAATTCAAAGGTAGATAACTCTTGATCTATTTGTCCAATTTCAACCATAATCACCCTTCGAACTCTTATAGTAATATACAATCTGAGTAAGTTTTAGAAAGATTGGATAAAATTTGTGAACTCTAAGAGTGTAAACATCGTTAAATATGGCATTTTCAGCAATTCAAAGGTAGATAACTCCCGACCTATAAGAGTCTGATTTCAACCATAATCAAACTCATCTGAACTATTATAGTCATTTACAGTCTGAGCAGGTTTGAGATAGATTTGATAAAATTTGTGGTCTATAGAGTGTAAACACTGTTAAATATGGCATTTTCAGCAATTTAAAGGAAGATAACTCTTGATCTATTTGTCCGATTTCAACCAACATCAAACTCATCCGAACTCTTATGGTCATATACAATCTGGGCAAGTTTTAGAAAGATCGGATAAATACTGTGGCCTCTAGAGTGTAAACACCGTTAAATATGGCATTTTCAGCAATTCAAAGGTAGATTACTCTTGATCTATTTGTCCAATTTCGACCAAACTCGAACTCATTCGAACTCTTATGGTCATATACAATCTGGGCAAGTTTGAGAAAGATTGGATAAATACTGTGGCCTCTAGAATGTAAACACTGTTAAATATGGCATTTTAAGCAATTCAAAGGTAGATTACTCATGACCTATTTGTCCGATTTCAACCATAATCAACCTGATCCGAACTCTTATGGCAATATACTATCTGAGCAAGTTTGAGAAAGATTGAATAAATATTGTGGCCTCTAGAGTGTAAACACTAAAATTGTTGCGACGGACATTCAAGGATTGCAAAAGCTCACCCTGAGCTAGCTCAGGTGAGCTAAAAATATAGATGTGTTCCTCGGGACCTGTGTGTCATCTGCCAGCAGGCGTCAGTTACTCAGTATAACATTTTCTTTCCATAAAAGAAATGGAATTTCAAAATCTTCAGTTAAGCAGAAGAAATCTGCATGAAAATAAATTGTTAACAAGAGCACCGCAAGCCGGGCACATTATAGTGATTATACGCCCGTCAAATCGACCTTAGAATGTAGTCATACTAAAACCCTTTCAAGGTAAAGTGAACAAAAGGGGAAGAACCCTGAAAGTTAGGGGTCATATGCTCAGTTATGCTGACCAAGTTTCAAAACGATTGGAATAAATTTGTTTGAGAAAGAGAGTGGACAAACAAAAAAATGTCCGTTTTTGACAAAATAAAGGGAATAACTCTTGAATGTCTAGGGCAATCTTGCTGGTTATGGAACATAACCAAGACATTATGGTAATACACATGCTGACCAAGTTTCAAAACGATTGGAATAAATTTGTTCGAGTCAGAGAGGGGACAAACTAAAAAAGGCCCGTTTTAGATGAAAAAAGGGGCATAACTCTTGACTGTCTGTGGCAATCTTGCTGGTTAGTGGTTATGGAACATAACTGAGACATTATGGTCATTCATAGGCTGACCAAGTTGCAAAAGGATTGGAATAAATTTTTGAGTAAGGGCGCGGACAAATTAAAATATGCCTGTTCTTTACAAAAAGGGGCATAACTCTTAAAATGTCTTGGGCAATCTTGCTGGTTATTGAACTTGACCCAGACATCATGGTCATACACATGCTGACCAAGTTTCAAAAGGATTGAAATAAATTTGTTTGAGTTAGAGAGCTGACAAACTAAAATATGCCAGTTTTTGACGATAAAAGGGGCATAACTCTTGAATGTCTGGGGCAATCCTGCTGGTTATCGAACTTGACCCAGATATTATGGTCATACACATGCTGACAAAGTTTCAAAAGGATTAAAATAAATTTATTTGAATTAGAGAGTGGACAAACGAAAATGCCCGGTTTTGATGAAAAAAGGGGCATAACTCTTGAACGTCTGAAGACGGGCGTATAAAAAGGGGAATAACTCGCACAATATTGATATTAAAAGCTTCAATAGAACATGAATTATGAGGTGTGACACAAAAATCATGACCGACGTATGGACGGAGGGAAGGACAGACAGACATATATCTGAAAAACGATCCATAACTGTATGCCTATAGCAGGTGACACAAAAATATATGCCCCTGAATCTCAGATTATTGAGAGTTGAGACATAACAAGAGCCCCATGGGGCATATTCGCTCACCTGAGAATATAGCGGAAATAATTGAGAAAATGATTTATGTCGAGGACTGACCTAGATATGCAACAGACTGGAACCATTTGAACAAAATGTGTATATTTAAAAGTGTCACCATACCGAATATCAAAGCTCTGGCCATATTAGTGTCAGTGTAGAAGATGTTTGAAATCTTCTCTATATAACTCTATGTAAAACTGTGACCCGGGGGGGGGGGGGGGGGGGCAATTTTGACCCCAAGGGCATTATTTGAACAAACTTGATAGAGGACCTGTAGGCGATGCTATGTGCTAAATATCTAAGCTCTGGCCCTTGTAGTTTCAGACAAGAAGATTTTTTAAGTTTTCATTGAAAAAAATCTATTTTTAGCTTGTGTGACCTAGTTATGCAACCGACCAGAACCATTTGAACAATTTTGGTATAGGACATCTAGAAGTGTCACCATGCCAAATATCAAAGCTCTGCCCATATTAGTTTCAGAGAAGAAGATGTTTGAAAATTTCACTATATACTGTGATCCCCTGGGCGGGGCTAATTCACAGGGACACAATTTGAACAAACTTGATAGAGGACCTGTAGGCAATGCTGTGCGCCAAATATATAAGCTCTGGCCCTTGTAGTTTCAGACAAGAAGATTTTTTAAGTTTTCATTGAAAAAATCTATTTTTAGCTTGTGTGACCTAGTTATGCAACCGACCAGAACCATTTGAACAATTTTAGTAAAGGACATCTTGAAGTGTCACCATGCCAAATATCAAAGCTCTGGCCATATTAGTTTCAGCGAATAAGACGTTTGAAAATTTCACTATATAACTCTATGTAAAACTGTGACCCCCGGGGCAGGGCCAATTTTGACCCCAGGGGCATAATTTGAACAAACTTGATAGAGGACCTGAAGATGATGCCGTGTGCCAAATATCTAAGCTCTGGCCCTTGCAGTTTTTGACAAGAAGATTTTTTAAGATTTCCTTATTTTTTCACTTTGGTTGCCATGGCAACCAGAGTTCTGCATTGTTTTTAATTCTTTGAACAAATTTGAAAGAGCTTGACCAAGGAACATTTCTGAAAAGTTTGGTTGAATTCTGTCAAACGGTATAGGAGGAGATGTCATTTGAAGCAATTGTTAACGACGACGGATGACGGACACACGACCATCCCAATAGCTCACCTTGAGCCTTTGGCTCAGGTGGCTCAGGTGAGCTAAAAAGAATAGAATAATGATAATTAAAGGACGGAAATAAATTTTTACCAGATGAAGCAGTCAGATTTAGGTACAGCAATCAGAAACCTCAAAACCAAGCCTGTAGAAAGGAAACTGAAACTCTCCACTCCACAAGGTCGTCTGCAGCACTGAAATATAAAAAATAATTACATGTACACTACAAAAGAAAAACACCTATGTCACACATGAACTCTGAATTTTTATCTTCAATAATGTGACATTTTTTGGTGCATACCTTCCAGAGTCACTCTGTATCTGTAATGCTGTCATAGTGTCATTGAAATTAAAGTTGTACACATTTAATGATTTATACACAAAATGCTAGAAAAGGATTTATTTTTAGACATTCAAGCTGCCTTATAGACGAGTAGAAGTTGGAGATAACAAACCCAAAACTCCACACACACACTTACTGCAAGATTACTTACAAAAATAATTAAACGGCACCAAATACAAGGAGTGGACAAGGCTGAAACAGTTGTTTTTAATAATTTAAGGTCCCAAATCCCTCATTACTTATTTGATTTGGTTAATTTCAAAACTTACCAGAATTTTACACCAAAATGTTGCAACAATCAAAATGAAACAGTTACTGTTACAGACTGACACAGAACAGAGATTTCTCAGACAGGACGAAAACTATACGGCACCACCTCTCGGTGTGGCCTTAATTATTCATGGATGATAATTGTTTGGAATAAAAGCACATGACATTCTATTGATAAATTTCAACTTGTCCCATTTTATGCATATTTTTAATAGATTTGAGCACTATCCATGATTAAGTGTTTACAACAGTGCAGGACCTACTGCCTGAGTGTCGCAGATCTTATAATTTCTTGTTTCTAAGGCAAAATGTATACCATTTTAGTTTTCAAATTTTGACATGCATGCAATTGTTCATGAGCTTCTTTATTGAACTCGTGTCTTTATCCACCCAGGAATCTGAGTCTGATTAATAGTGAATGGTTGCTGCTGATGACCAGCATGGTTAGTGAAACAAATTACAAATGTACATGTATGTCAATGGTAAATAAAATTTAGAAATTGATGATTATCTCAATTTATTAAATTATTTATATAGTGCTATTGGTAAGTTTTAAAGGCAGATTTACAAATCTAAGATAAAACAAGTTCAGCCATCACACGTGACATATGCCCCCAAAGTGTACGTTTGACACCAAAATGCAATTTTGCTAGAAACAAATATGGACAATGTAATGCAGGTGTAACATTAAATTTTGATACTGTTGAAAATGACCCAGGAGTCAATTCTTAACATTAAGAACAGACTGGTTTGCGACACTCTTCAATAGAGACTCAGACGTATGCTCCGAACAAGCTTTTTGTAAAATTGAGGTCAAAGGTCACAGTGACCTCAAAATGGTACACGGCATTCCGACATTCCAATATGTACTAACACACAAAATTTAAAATCCCTAGCTAGTAAGGTACAGGAGAAATGCTCCGGACAAGCTTTTTGTTACATCGATGTCAAAGGTCAAGGTCAGAGTAAAGTGAAAGTGAGACGCGACACTCCATCATCCCAAGATATATCCACACCAAATTTGGAATCCCTATAGCTGGTAAGGTATAGGAGATATGCTCCGGACATGCTTTACTTAAATCAAGGTCAATGGTCAAGGTCACAGTGACTTGAAAGTGGTACATGTATGACACTCCGTTATCCCAAGATGTACTCACACTCCAAATTTGGATTCCCTAGCTTGTAAGGTATATGAGATATGCTCCGGACAAGCTTTTTGTGACATCGAGGTCAAAGGTCACAGTGATCTAAATACGGTAGCAACACTCCACCATCCCAAGATGCACTCACACACCTAATTTGGAGATACATGTATGCTCTAGAATTTTTTTTGTTAAATCGAGATCAAAGGTAAAGGTCACTCATTGTGACCTAAAAATGGTATGCAACACCCTGCCATCCTAACATGTACTTACACACCAAAGTTGGAATCCATAGCTGGTAAGGTAAAGGAGCTATGCTCCGGACAAGCTTTCTGTTATGTAGTTCCAGAGGGCAATGTTTAATTAATTATATACAAAGTTTGGTTAGAAAAAAATATGATGCTGATGTTGCCCCCGAGTCAGCATTGCATATTATCGATAATTGGATATACTTTTCTTGGTTTAACAATGGTCCAAAACATATCTATCAGTCTTTGTACAGATCTTTATACCTTTGATGATTGTTTTGTTTTGCCTTTTTACTTCAAACTCTTTTTCATAACCTATCTACAGATGCTGTTTGGTCGCCATTTTTACTTGGAACACATCAGTCCCTGAGAGGCTTGTAATTTAATGTTTTCGTATCTGATCCTCATCATACAAACGCTGATATGATCAAGATTACTTACTACATGTAAATACCACGCCCTCCGTGCTAAATACCAATAATGCTAGAATGGCGCGGAAATACGTTTTAATAGCGAAAATGACCAATTTGATAGATCAATTTTGTAGTTTTTCAAGTCCTTAACAGCTCCTCATTAATCCTATCTTTGACAGTGAGGATCTTAAACACCTAGATCATGTCCCCTATGCACACCTGTGGAACAATGATTGCCGGTACGTGGCAGGGCTGCCATTTCTCCGGATTTTCCTAAATATTCGGGTTTTTTTCCTGTACATGGTAGCTTAAAGCAGGCTGAAAGTAAAGCAGAATGCGCCTTAAGGCGCGGCGCATTCTGCTTTACTTACAGCCTGCTGTAAGTAGTCGCATGTCAACAAAACAAGAAACAGGCTATGGGGTAATGGTATGATTCGTAAAATCGCACTTGAAAAATGCAAATTTGGAAATCTTAGGATTTTCATGTCAACTTATGGCAGCCCTGACCATGGGTGAAACAGAGAAACAAACAATGAAAACTATAAATGAACCAATATATTGTAATACCCGAAAGGGGCGTGTAGCAGTATATATACAGATTTTTTTTTCACCCAATTGGGAACGGGTCCGGTATACCCCTCAGATTGGGAATTGTTCTTGTCAGATTGGGATTTTTTCTTGTCGCGTAAACTTCAAATTGGGGAAAAAAACAAGTCGTGAAATGATGACAAAAAAGAAATTGGGAAGTTTATTTTATAATATATGTAGGCCTAAATCTAACTTATCAAGGTGCAATTATGCAGTTCATATCAACAGGCAATGCTTACAATGGTAACAGAAATTCTCTTTTTTCCACTGAAAATACTATTTTTACCATATTGCCACAGGGATCAAGATAAGAGGGAGTAAACTGTACAAATCCAACATTTTCACACTTATTTCAGAATCAAATCCTATGGTGTTACTACTCATTTAATGATTAGAATTCTCTTCGAGACAATTCTAATGAGTAGTGACACCATAGGGTTTAAAACAAAAATAAAGATTTTAGTTTTTGAAATACTCCCCTTATCTGGACTCCGAGTCCTGTTGCCAGGTCCCTTCTTTGAATTGGGAACGGGTCCTGTTCCTATTGGGAACGGGTCCTGTTCCAATTGGGAACGGGTCCTTTCCCGGGTACCGTCCAAAGAAGGAAAAAAAATACTGATATAGAAAGATATCATATGTGTAGTATTGTGTACTCTAGTGATGGCGAAAACCACCTACTGAAACCAACGGCGGAAACACTGTAATGTTTCAAACTTAGGGCATTTCCGCATCAGGATAAATTTGTACTATTCCGGACAGTAGTCTGGGCACAGAATTATACATTAACGGAATTGCAACCTTGCGCTATATCGCAGATCTCGTGCGGCGGAAACGAGACTTGATAAGATAATGTCTATCGGTAGTCAATATGATTATCATTATGTCTGTATCGAAGCATTGTTCACGGGTTTATATTCCCGTGAATTGATAGGAATGTCAACCAACTATTTTAGATCCACTAAAATGTCAATAAATACACTCGAGTTGTTAAATTTTCACCCCAGAAATGACGGACAACGAAGCAAAAAATTAAAATGTTGTCACGTGACACATGATCTTGCAAAATTCAACCGCTGCGAGAGCTCGCAATCGCCTTAAGATTCAACTTCGCTCAGTTGCTTTTCCGTCTTGTATAATTCCGTGGTCTCGGCAACCCAAGGGTGACATCCTGCTCTGCGGAAATAACGTGTAACTCAGGATTCTAAATCTAATGTAGAAAATAGTTGGATAATACGCTTAAAAGTTTATTAAAAGAAGTAAATTGACATCTGTGTTTTAGTTGTATTCCCCGTCCCACCTCACACCTGGCTAAACCCAGAGTACGAACTAGAGGAGTGTGGCGCTCCTGGGTGGGATCCAGACAGCTGGGTCCCCTCGTCCTGCTAAAATACCAAAAATATAGCCCAAAGGCAATATCTGGACCAGGTGGACTAACGATCAGACAACTGAATCTGATGCATCTAGGTCGTATCAGTTTGCAACAAATTAGAATGTCGTATATTCTGACTACGGGATCAATTAAATTCATATACATTTAATTCACTTACCTATATGAATCTGTAGATCTACCTCCGAAACGATCCCATCGGAAACGATCAGTGGCGAGCGGACATTTCTAGTAGGAGGAGTCACATCATTATGCATATCTCGTAATCGACGTACTGTAACGCTTGGTAGGCTGTATAAACGGTTGATCCACAACCAGACGTCAAAGATAAATACAAAGTAAACCCGTCCTTATATGATTAACTCAGAATCAGATAAAGAAAGCTAATGACATTTTTCGCGTAAATGACTGTTTACCGTTTCCGATAGTGATTAGTGTTCGGCGCAGTGTATTAGGGAACCAATCGACCAGCCAATCAAATCGCTCTTTACATAACTCTGTTTTAGTGTTGTGCTCTCCTTTTCTGGAGGAAATAAAGATCATTATTATTAATATTATTCCAAAATGGAAGTCTAATAGCTAAATGCAAATTCGACCGTCATCTTTTGTTCTCTATTGTCCATTATATATGAGTTTGAATAAAGTTTGATGGTTGGTGATTGTAGTTTTGACTTTTATTTTATAAATATAATGTAAATTATGTGTGATATCACCTATAACGTGTGTTTACGCAACTTTACGTGGTTAAAAACCGTGAACTCTTGGGACGAGCTCATGTCACAAAGCTTCGTTACAAATATCTTTGAAATTTCGTCTTTCTAAGTTTAACGACTTATACCTTAGTACCTTTATTATGAATATGGTGCATTATACGAACAATAAAACCCATTTCAGTTAGGATTAAATATGTATTTTTCAGTTTTCTGGCAATGCCATTTTTAGAGTTGTATACCTTGTATATATAAAAAGAGTAAGGGTACAATTTTTTTTTTTTTTTTTTTTTTTTAATTTTTTTTTTCGAGAGAACCACCTATGCTTACGACAAACATGCCAAATTCATAAAATGGATATACAGTTTTACTCTTAAAATACACGAAAAAGTTCAACGATATTTCTCTAATATCTTATTTGTTTTCGACTGAAATCTATAATATTTGACATACTTCACATGTAGAATTACATCTAAATTTCTAATTGCAATCAGTCCGTTTCAAAGTTTTGCCAAGAGATGAGACAGAGAAGTGTGATGAGGAACGAGTGAATATCGATTTGAAGGAGATTGTGGCATTGTATGACCTAATCTTTAAGTGTAGAACATGTCATTATTTCACGTTTAACCCATTACACCACATAAATACGAAATTTTACGCCTTTAATTTATCCCTCCACTAAAGAAATGGCTTCCTCTTTATACAGTCATGAATATAACCATATAAAACTTTTCCTAAATGCTAGCAGATAAAAGCTTAAAGCAGGTTGAAAGTAAAGCAGAATGTGCCTTAAGGCACATTCCGCTCTACTTTCAACCTGCTTTAAAAGGGCATCTGTGATCAAACCTAAAACAAACTATGGTGGAAAGGGTTAATCAAAATTGAACGCAAACATTTTCCAAAATGGAGACAATGACGATTTATTTCTATCCGATCGACAGTTTGGAAAATGATGCAATGCCGGGTAATATACATGTAATCCTGTGCCTGCTCAAAAATATATATAAGCATTAGATGAATGTTTGCGTGGCATTCACATTGTCAACCCAAGAAACAGAATGTCGCACCGAGGCGGGATGTAGGGCGACAGTCTTGCTTTCGAGGGTGGGCAATATGAATGTTTAGCAAACTGCCATCTAACATTTATTTTATTACCCCGAGATTTTCAACAATGGTTTTAGAATCGTCTCATTCATGTTTATAATATGTCAAAGTGCTCTTTAAAATACAGAAAGAAAACCAAAAACATTAGATTCACTTGCCCCTATGTGATATTCAAAATAATATTACATAGCAAACGAATGTTAGCTCCGACAGCAATGTCATAGAGTGACATTGAAGTTTTTCGAAATATTAAAAATCAAATACCGGTATGCAGAATGTTATATTTTAGTATATGGGAGATTAACATTGTAATTCAAATCAAGGTATAATAACTCGTCATATCGTCTTCTTAATTGCATTATTTCAAAACTTACGTAAAACCTTTCAACGGCTCCTCCTGAAACTTCGTTTGCATCGGACTGGATCTTAAAAAGTTCGTAAGGCTCGCCGTGTACGATACGATGAAAATAAGTACGAAGAACCACCAGGCCGTTACCACAATTCGTCCTCCCAACGACCTTGGCGCCCGAGCATATCCTGTTGATGGAAATTGCTGATTAAATGTATCTTGCCTTGTACATATATCTGCGGAGAGTGTTTCATGGAGAATACAAAGAGACTGTAACAGGGTTTGAATACTTCTTATTGTAACAAATTCACGAACCGATGTAAGCATTTTTATGCCAAAGCATAGGTACATGTACTTGAAACATTTTGATATGTTTTACTATGTATAATAGATGGTTGATAGTAAATAAAATAAAATACTTTCTATAAAAGATGGTAGATAGTAAATAAAAAAATAAATAAAAAAAGTGTCAAGTACCTGTGTGTCAAAGTACAGATGCAACATGTAGTGATTAAACTGTCCATCCGTGTGTCACGGTGTGTGTACCTCTTTTCTGGAGCATACCACATAAGCTTAGGATATCAAATTTCGTATGTGAGAAAGTATTAGGACTGTGCAGTTGGGACAATATTCAGGCCACATTGGGACATTGACTTTGACCTATTCAATTGAACAAACAGCTTGTCCCAGGGCTGCCATTTCTCCTATTTTCCCGAAATCCTCGGCTTTTCATTCATTTCTCCGGACCTACGGATTTTTCCGAAATCTTCTGATTTCTGCTCTTACTTTTAAAGTTTGGGATTTTATGCACTTTTTACTTAAGAAACATTGATATTGATGTCAAACAGTTTAGATCCAGATGAGACGCAGCGTTACGCGGCGTCTCATTTGGATCCAAAGTGTTTGCATAAATATATTAGTATAATATAAAGCATGACAGATAAATGGTTACAGGAACGATTCCTAAAATCGCCTGTGAAAATTGTTATTAAACAGGAAATAAATAACGTCTTCTGCTCTGTATAATATCTGGCCGTGAAATGATTCATGAAATTACAGGGCTGTCATTTTTCCGGATTTTTCCTAAATCTTCGGATTTTTTTTCTAGAAGATGGTAGCTTACAGCAGGCTGAAAGTAAAGCAGAATGCGCAATAAGGCGCATTCTGCTTTACTTCCAGCCTGCTTTAGTAGTACTAGAAACAGGCTATGGTGTAAAGGTACGATTCGTAAATTTATTCGCACTTGAAAAATGCAAATTTGGAAAGCTTAGGATTTTTCATGTCAACTTATGGCAGCCCTCAATTTACGTTTCATGAGATGACTTACCTTGCCATGCTAATGTGCTAATAACGAACCAGAAAGAGTTCAGACATGTGAACGATTCGGCCTCTCTCAGTGTCGCCTCTTTATCTTGACCCATTCGTCTCCATTCGTATGGATTGGTGCGGGAAATTATGTACAATACAGTACTGGCAATAAAAAACGACAGGATTGTCGCAATCCAAACAGGAAACTCCATTGGGGCCAGAAGTAGTGTCGCTTTGTATATTATATCAGGCCTCCGTATATTTGGGCGTCTGAGAACGATGACTGGCTCGACGGTTCGTATAGGAACGGTAAAATCTACGTGATAGTTTCGCTCTTGGGTAACAGTCAGTGGAACTGCAATGTCGACTTTCTATAAAACAAGAGATATAATAAAATACAGTATACTCTCCCAACAACGAATAGCTCCTAACAACGACCCTTTTTTCTCAAGGTTACACATAAGTGGACATTTTGATAGAATAAATATAATTACGAGTGACAAACAGCTTGAAGCCAGATCAGACGCCGCGTTACGCGGCGTCTGATCTAGATTCAAGCTGTTTGCAAAGGTAAGCAAAGTATTTATTTCCCCTCTCTATAAGGACCCCCGAACAACACATACACACTCTATGTCTTCCAGTGGGTGCCATTGTAGAGAGGGAACACTGTATGTTACAAATACGATGTATGTTTCTAGTTAATCCATTGCCCTATATCCTGTTTCTAGATCTGAAGACAGGAGACCACATAAAGCTTTTTTTATGTTATTGAGAAACCTGCATAAAACGGTTGTTTGATTCCCACTGGTCGTGATTATTTCATCTATAAAACTCCATTTTTTAATTCTTTTTGAAGCATCAAACAACTCATTATATTTTGTGCACTCTACATAATGAAAAGGCTGACAAGATTCTTAGTCTGTCCTGGTAGCTAAGTTTGTAGAGCGAGTGACTAGCATTCTTAAGGCTCAAGTATAAGTCCCAATAGATTCGAAACATTTTATTACAATGTTTTGTCCTAGTTAACGTGTAACACGGCGTCTGATCTGGATTCAAGCTGTTTGTAATTGTAAGCCAAGTAGGTTACATGTATACTTTTCCCTCCTTGTATCAACTCCCTACTTACAACACCCCCACTCTTTATCTACCATTTGGTACTGTTGTAGAGACAAGTCACATTAAGACTCAGAGAAATATTTTTTATATACATAATTGTACGTAATCTTTAAAATGATGACTGATTTGAATCTTGGTACTTACAGTGGAGAATCTGTTATTCTTTCCCAATAAACGCGTTTACGCTAAAACTATTATTTGCAGTGCAAACAGTTTGGAGCCTGATCAGACGCCGGGTAACCCGGCGTCTGACCAGGCTCCAAACTGTTTGCCACCAAGATAAACTTGAATTAACAGAATTGTCAAAAAGTTGTACTTTTCTACGTTTTAGTACTGTGCGTTTGCGTACGTAGAATAACAGATTATCCACTGTACATGAAATCAAGGTTTGTGTATCGCTGTTGTCCAAATGTCTAAAATGTTACTATGAGAAAAAACAGCAGGCGACCATTTTTACAGACGATTTTTTTAGCAGTGAAAGCGTTATAATGGTATACAGAGAAACCCCTCTAAACCGGACATGTGTGGGGACAACATTAATGTCCGATTTAGGGGGTTTCCGGTTTAGAGGGTTTTTTAACCCATAGCTTGTGTCTAGTATAGAAGATAGCTGATTACTTAAAGCAGGTTGAATGTAAAGCAGAATGCGCCTTAAGGCGCATTTTGCTTTACTTGCAACCTGCTTTAAGATATCATCTGCTAGAATATAGAAACTATTTCTGGTGATACATGTTCATAAATGTCTTTTCTTCAAAATCAAAGGCGTAAAAAGGCATATATAGGGTGTAATGGGTTAAAATAAAGAAGGGTTGGAAACGGGACTAACATTTTTGTCCGGTTTAGAGAGAATTCCGGTATTTAGAGGTTCCGGTTTAGAGGGGTTTCGTTATATAATTGTATTGTTTGGGTTAACAGCGGTTAACCCTTATCCTGCGGCGATATCGTCTGCTTCAAAATTGTCGTCTGCAAAAGGACTAAGTTCACTAAGGGGTGAAATTGGCCTAGAAATTTATAAATTATCCAAGTTGTTAATCTTTTTGAATATCCTACTGAAGTTTGTTGGTAATACATCAAACTTACTGGAAAACGTTTTATTTTGTGTTAAAATACTATATAGCATAGTCCTCTGGTCAATAGAACTATCCCTTCTTACCATGATTTTCGTCAATTTCACCCAGAAAATTACGTTGATACTGAATTTAAAATATGAGCACAGTCGTCGACAGTCAAGAAATTCCAGCAGTACATTTCTTACGTAATAAGGATTAAATGGCTTGAAATTCAAGATTGTCGACAACTGTGCTCATATTTAAAACAAGAAAAAAACGTAAATCTGGTGGGGGATTTCGAACCCAAAGCTACGCTATTAACCTATGTCAAACCAGTAGATGTGTGTGCCATGAATAAGCCATGTTTCATACATTTCCTATTGGTGTCACTGTAAAATTAAATTACAACAAGACATTTTAAAATAATTATATAGAGATACATGTACATGTTTCTATAGTAAAGTTTGTTGTTGCTATGGTAACAAAATTTCATTTTTCGTTCGCGATGAGGTTTTCGATTTGGCTAATGCTATCTCATAGTTTTGCATTTCAAAGTTATCAAAATACATATTCGAATGATGATATGTAGTGCTCAATAATTGATAAAAATGTGATAGTAGAAGAATACATGTAATTAAACTTGTTGCTATGGCAACATGATCTTTATTTTCAAGAATATATTTAATATTTGCTTTCATTTATCCATCACCAGCATCCAACTGTGATATTTTGGTGAAATCTAAAATTGAACCGATTTCACCCCTTAGTGAACCTATATTCAGTAAGAAGTCGTTGTATTGGTTACCATAGCAACACATGTTACTCTTAAAGCGACTCGCAACCAGATGGTGCATTAAAAATAGTAATTTGTAAATATGTGTCAAACGCTTATATAAATGGTAAAGAATTAGTTTAGGATAAGAAATTCTGTTTAAAAAAATGTATTTCAATGAAAAAAAATATTGGTCGCTGGTGGGATTCGAACCCGGGGCCCGGCATTGGCGAACAGAAGGCAAAATAGGGGAAACCGCTTAGACCAATGGACCGCGGAACACTATCCGTTTATCTCGGATTGATTTAACGTATTTCAATGTATATCGATCGAAAGTGCATACAACTTCGTAATTCGGCTCGTGTTTATGTCTGAGCCCGTGTAGAGAAGCAACAACAACAACTATACCGTCTACTAGTCGGTATAGAAAAACGATGGAAAATATCTAAAAATCTAAGATTCGGTGACGATTCTTGAGACTTTTTTTGGACTGATTATATTTTTTTAATGTCAGAAGCCAAATAATGCCACAAATTTGCTTTTATTTGAGTATTTTATTTTATTTTGACAAGTACACCATCCGGTTGCGAGTCCCTTTAATATGATAATCTGTCATGGATGTATCATGTTTCGTACATTTCATGTTGTACTGGTGTCACTGTAAAATTAAATTACAACACAACATGTTTAAAAAATATATATAGAGTCAGTTTTTTATTGAGTAAATTTTGCTGGTTGCTATGGCAACAGTATCTTTATTTTTTTGAGATTTTCAAATGGGCTAATGCTATATCATATTGTTGTATTTTAAGGTTCACAAAATACATGTTCAAATAACGATATGCTCAATAATTGATGACAGACATGACTTTAGATGAGTATATTAAAATGGTTGCTATGGCAACATAATCTGTATTATTGAGCCAAAAAAGTTATTTTCTTTCATTATCCATCACTAGCATCAAACTGTGATATTTTTGGTAACATCTGAAACGGGACCAGTTTCACCCCTTAGAGAACTTAAATCTGAAATTGAGCCGATTTTACGCCTTTGTGAACCTATATTCTGTAGGAAGCCGTTGTATTGGTTACCATAGTAACAATTGTAACAATTTTTAGAATAATGTGTCATGAATTTGTCATGTTTCATACAATTCCTGTCGTGTCAGTGTCCCTGTAAAATCAAATTACAGCAAGACATATTCAAGGAATTATATAGAGAGACATGTTTTTCTAGACTAAATTCTGCTGGTTGCTATGGTAACAGTATCTTTATTTTCCCGTTTATGTTCAGGTTTTCAACTTGGCTAATGCTATATCATATCTTTGTATTTTAAAGTTGATAAAATAATGTTTCAGTGATAATATGCTCAATAATTGATGAAAAACGTAATTTTAGATGAGCAAAATTTAATGAAAATGGTTGCTATGGCAACATGATCTTTATTATCAAACAAAAAAAGTTGTTTTCTTTCATTATCCACCACCAGCATCAAACTGTGATATTTTTGGTGAAATCTGAAATGGGGCCAATTTCACCCCTTAGTGAACTCAGTCCTTTATTAGATTTAGATTTTTACATTTTTCTAAGTAAAGAAACCTCAAGATGAGTGTCAAACAATTTGGATCCAGATCAGACGCCGCGTTACGCGGCGTCTGATCTGGATCCAAACTGTTTGCAAAAATGTGTAAAGTCGCGATCAGCAGGCAAAGGGTTAAGTGTTGTTGTATAAGTAGGGATTCAGTGTTCGGAGGCTGTTGTAGCGCGGGAGCACTATAATACGTACCCGGAGGACAACTTCCCCCATCATGCCGGTCAACGTGCCATTCCTCAGGACCGCCCCGTATTGCCCATCACTGCTTAAGGCAAGACTAAAGTTGTACGGAGTCAATTCTTCAATCTTCTTTAGAAGGTCGGGCACAAAACCATCAAACTTTCCGTCTGGCAACACGTTGACAAATGGAGTTGACTGTATCCATGGAAACAAAGTCAAATACAGATATATATGTGAGAAATATTATTTTCAATATACTGCGTGTTGTGTTTTTCAACTATTTATTTAAAAAAAAAAACACGCATTGGGTATCAACCGAAAATCGTCCGAAAACCGAAACATTTTCCTTTGTCTCAAGCCATTTGTTTTATTCCCTCTTTCATATTCAATCCAGGCGAGGAGTTTACTCATATCTACAAAGAGGATACATGTAAAGACTAAACTCGTGCAAACAGTGTAGGATATACACTACTCAAATTGTCATAAGGGTCAAGGGTATACATCTTCATATGTTCCAATGTACCGACCCTATCACTTTCTCACAGCGTTATTTCCAATATTTTCGTTCGATTTCATCCATATTTTGAGATATGTGTGCAAATGGTTCACTTTACATATTATTGTGATGACATTTATTCTTGTGTAAATCGTTTAGGTGACTAATGAGACTAATGAACATGTTAGTAGAAAATGTTTGAAAATTTCCTACAGGAAACCCGAGGAAATTAATCTAAATGTTTAAATTTCTGAGGTTTCATCAACATTTTCAAATCCATTGAAGTCTACTTTTATATATATTTTTAGAGGTGTTTTTCGTTAAAAGAACACAATATTTTACCTTTAAATGTTTAATTTTACCTATAATTGAATTGTAAAGCATGCCCATTAACTCAAAAACACATTTTGTAACTTTTGAAGTTCTTTGTGAAAAAGTGATATTTTTTATTTTAACAAATGCATTTACATAGGACATTTACATGTGTGTATAGAACCTGTAGATGGATCGTTATAAAGTGAGAAAGCGATAGAGTATGCCTAAGGAGATTAAACCTTTGATCCTTTGCAAACTTTGAGCAGTATACTCACGGAATTTAAAAACTGCGCATTGGGAATAGCATTATAGATAATAGGAATAACAAACCAGATATAAACTGACTGTGTTATAGTGTTATTTTAAACATCGATCAAACGTTTCATTAGTCATTAATGTGTGGTGTCAATCATTATTGTACTGCCATGCGTGTTTGTCATTCAGGGTCAAAACCAATATCACACAATTAATAACGCATGTGTCCTCCGGTTGCATCAAAGCATCCACGGCATCATCGTCGAGTGGACCTCGCCAACGCTGCTAAAACTGCTAAGGAATGCCATTCCTTACCATGACTAAATAATTCAGCCAGCTGTTCCAAAGGCAATGGCTGGTTCGGTGGACGTCGCAAACGACGTCCAATCCAATCCCAAACGATGAGTTCGGATGAAAAATGCGGGCCAGTCGATGACCTCGATGTATTTGTTCTGTATGAAGGCCGTGACAACGTACACGCGCAACGCGTGGGTGAGCGCTATCATGCTTTAAGACAATTGGGCGGGTTTGACTTCAGAACGGGACGTACAGTGGGAGGATGTCAAGGACTGTTTCAATATTAGCCTAATCTTTTCAGCACGGTCCTCCGACTGATTAGACGAACTCCTCGAATGTTTCTAGCCGTAAAATTTGAAGACTGAAAATGATAACGCATATGTGTAACGGAAAAATACGAATCTTGTCGACGTTACGTTAATTGCGACATCCTTGGTCGCAGGTTCTCGCGAGCATTGCCAATTTGTCGATACGTCTCCATAATGACAACATGGTGGTACGATGAAGACCAAATCGGCCTGCGACATCATTTTCTCTTCATTCCAACTTCTAATATGCTGACTGAACGTAAACGCTCATTTTCAGACAGCCGTGGTATAGCCATCATGGTTGATAAAACAAATCTTACTTGTTTTTCCGATGATTTACTGCCAAAACAACCAGAGTACATCAAAACGTGTTGCATGTACTGTACAAATTGAATGTTCTGACCAATTTTTGCAAAAATAGACAAATGTTATTTGACACGCAAAATTAATGTAAATTTCACGAAAACGGTAACCAATACCTTCTACACTCTTTAATCAGCTGTATAAACCGTTTTTACGTGAGATTATTGATAACATGTACATTTGAAATACATTTTAACGATGCACAGTTTTTAAATTCCGTGAGTATAATTATATTAGAGATGACACCGGGAGATGTAGTCAGTATGCACATCAGTCTGCATTATACAAGCTACACATGTGATTATTCCTTTCACTCTCAATGACGCCATAAAGCGCATTTTCAAACAGTTGTTATCCTGATCAGATGCCGCGTAGCGCGGCGTCTGATCATGATACAAACCTGTATGCCATTTGTCTTGAAATTACGTAAGTTTTACTGCTTTTAATCTACCTTTGAACGATATTGCAGACAACAAAAGTGACGTCATACATGTAAAACACATTTGCAAATATTTTTGTCATGATCAGCCGTCGCAAAATGCGACGTCTGATCAGGATTAAAACTGTTTGACACTTGTTTTGAATTTACACAAGTAATACTGCCTTTATTCTAATTTTAAAACAATACTTGAGACAACAATATTGAAGCAGACGACAAATATGGTGCTGAAGGGGTAAAAAAAAAACTCACGATCATGAAAATGTTAAGAAAATTATTTGTGACAATGCACAGCGTGTTTAATACACATCAGGACAGCAACCACAAGAACTGCGAAGTTTCCATGTCGTTTTCACGTGTTGTAACCCATTTAGAATACCAGACTCTGCCTGGTTTCACCCTGTTACCCCTTTACTGCCCTACATCGAGTAAAATTATTATTTGCAAACAGTTTGGACCCTGATCAGACGCCGAATAACGCGGCGTCTTATTATGATCTGAATTGTTTGCTACTCATTTCAATAATTAAAGTTTGAATTTGAGAAATAAAAGCAAACGACAATTGGTTAAAGTATATGACGTAAGGTACTGAAGGAGCTGAATATAGAATCCGTTAGTCACTGTTGATACATGCATCTATGACACACGAAGTACATGTACATGCATCTATGACACACGAAGTATGTAATGTAAAATCGATACTTGTAGTAAAAATATCTTCTATTACTTTTAGCCTTATATGAATGATTATTTAATATTAGAATTCAAGCTTCAGTTTGTTTGATGCACAAATATATTATTTGATACGCAATTGGTTATTTAGGCAGTGTTGCTTTTGCAACATTGTACAATTGAAACCTGCGTATGCATGTAAACAGCATATAGATTGATGTACATGTACATGTAGATGTAGGTGCTGCGAAGAAAACGTTGTTCTTGCCAAATGAATGCGTGTGGGCTAAAAAGACAAGTTGTATTGCAAATACATATAGTTTCCAGCCAGATCAGACACCGGTTAAGGCAAGAATAATGTCTTCTTCGCTGCACCTAAATCTATATCAATATTTATCTTTAGTCGTAATGGTCAACTACTCACCTCCACAACCGCAACTAGGAGAACAGTCTGAAAACATAATTTGAAAACAAGTTTAAAACTCATGCAAGCCATATATTATCATTTTGTAAAGCGCATTGTACATCTTTCTGATAAAATTATTTTACATGTTTCAAACAGACTAGGTCATACAGTGGAGAATGTGTTATTCTTTCCCAATAAACGCGTTTACGCTAAAACTATTATTTGCAGTGCAAAAAGTTTGGAGCCAGATCAGACGCCGGGTAACCCGGCGTCTGATCAGGCTCCAAACTGTTTGCCACCAAGATAAACAAGAATTATCAGAATTATCCAAAAGTTGTGCTTTTCTACGTTTTAGCGCTTTGCGTTTGCGTACGTTTGCGTTTAAACGGGAAAGAATAACAGATTCTCCTCTGTAATATCATCTGGTTAAAAATTTTCTCATATAAGTGGACATTTTTATACATTAAGTAAAAAATGATGAGTGTCAAACAACTTGACTCCAGATCAGACGCCGCGTAACGGATTAAAACTGTTTGCACGTGTAGGCAAATCCTTAATATTCCTTCTCTGTAACGATTCCCTCCGAACATAACACACAAGTTTTGTCTCCAATTGGGTGTCAATGTAGAGAGGGAGCACTGTAGTTGTCGTGGTTGTTCTAATTATACAGTAAAATCGTTTACGACCGCCATGTGGGCTAAATATTTCGGTTGTTTTAGGAAAGCGGTTAAATAAAGCAAGATGAAAGTAAAGCAGAGAACTCATATTGGAGCTTTCTGCTTTACTTTTATCTTGCTTTAAGCTGTTACTTGTCTTAAATAGTGCAATTTAGACTCATTTTCAGTGGTCAGTATAGAGCGGTTTGGACTGTGTAAAAGTATATCTAGAGCTTGTCCATGTTGGATCAATATATTCGAAGCATACTTCAAACATGTGGCATCAACAGTCACAAACATTCTTTATGAGAGTGAGATTTTCTAGATAATATATACTGCAGCAAAGTCGAAAACACATTGAGTAACACAATGTTGCAAAAATATGGCGTCATATTGTCCCAGCTAGGGTAATAACTTGCATATTCCTGATTTGTTTATGTGACTGCTTACGTAAACTTTCTAAGGTGGAATGTCCAAATTAACTGTCGTAAAGTTATACATAGCTATACATATGTAGGTTCTAGTAAGATATGAGCTATACATTGTAGTCACACTGATTTACAAGTACGGTAAATTAGGATCCTTTCTCATCTTTTGAGGCGCAAAGATGACGTAATTGATGTCTGCTACAGTGGAGAATCTGTTATTCTTTCCCAATAAACGCGTTTACGCTAAAACTATTATTTGCAGTGCAAACAGTTTGGAACCAGATCAGACGCCGGGTAACCCGGCGTCTGACCAGGCTCCAAACTGTTTGCCACCAAGATAAACATGAAATATCAGAATTATCCAAAAGTTGTGCTTTTCTACGTTTTAGTGCTTTGCGTTTGCGTACGTTTGCGTTTAAACGGGAAAGAATAACAGATTCTCCACTGTATATATAACTATATACACTAATGGTGGTGGCACTTGTGGCCCGACCCGATTTCATTGAATTTGAAATAAAATATGGTTCACTAACTATATAAACGTCAAAAACTCATTCCAACACGTGGTATTGAGCGTTTTCACCATCTTAAGAGAGCTGTTGTAATTTAAAATGTTGCAAATCATACCTCCTTAGAGTGTCAATCTGAATGTATACGGCCTTGTAGAGTTAATCCTTGCACTCTCAATGACGCCTTAAAAGCGCATTTGTAAACAGTTTTGAACCTGATCAGACACCGCGCAACGCGGCGTCCGATCAGAATCCAAACTGTTTGACACTCGTATCGATATTTCGTAAGTCATTCTTCAACGAATATTATTTTGAAACGATCTTGCAAACATCAACATTGAAGCAGACGACAATGAAACGGTGAAGGGATAAAAAACTTCCAATAAATTTGGCAGTGAAAGGGTTAGACCCTATCGCTGCCATTCTGATGAAAATATCCGTCTAACACAGTATAACTGTCACATTATCATAGATCTGCTAATATTTTTGTCTGTTTTTACGTTTTAGATTTGTGATTGTATGCGGTTTTTACCCAATAAGAAACATTGATATGAGACTGAAACAGTTTAGATCCTGATCAGACGCCGCATGAAGCGGCGTCTGATCAGGATTTAATCTGTTTGGGAATCTCAGTGTCTGAGCCTTGGCAGTGAAAGGGGTTAAGGTGGTTCGCGGGTCAGCTTATTCTTTGTCAAAATTCTTTGAAACCTTGATTAAATTGAAATATACCATATGGAGAGTGAAAATCGTTAAAATAAAAAGAAAATACAGTGCCGTTTTTTTTCTGACAGGACCTTTTGTCGTGAAAAACTCATTGTTTAATTAACAGGAATATTTTCTTTATAAAATGATAGAACTCAAAAATTTCTGTACATTCAAGTAAACAGTACATAGACTATAAGATATTGGGCAAACAAACGTTTTCATGACATATTTTCTGGAAATATCAATATTTAAAAAAAGCCAAATTCTGAAAAAGTCAAATTACAAACAATCTAGCTGTTTAACATACAATAAATTTATTCTTATTAGATAGATATAACTAAATTCTACTAGTCACAAAAATTTAATGAAAATCTACAGTAGAAATTACATTTTATACATGATTTTCTGAAATTCTGACAAAATGTTTACACTAGACGACTAACCTCCCTTGAGTTCAACTTTAAAATGCCGTCAGCTCTAAATAATACCAGAAGTCAAATAAATACGAAAGACTCAAGCAGGAAACGCAACACAAACAATACACCCACCTCTCAAGCAGAACACACACACACAGTCATACCATAACAAACACACACACACGCACGCACACTCCCATTCCTTCATCTACACACTAAATAGAAAACAACACGCAAGACAAACATAAAGCAAAGTGAACATAGGAGCCCGCCTTGGTACGGTCAGTAGCAATCAATAATTAATTATAAATTAATCATTAACTACCACTGGGGGGTTAAACCTGGGTTTAGGGGCGCCCAACCTCACACTTATCTCCTATATTCACCTATAAAGACGAACAGTGTACATAAAATATAAACCCTGTTCCACAACCTCAAAAACCTGTAATAAGGAACCATTGGATACGGTAGCCTGCATATATTTAAAGGCATGTGACTGCTTAATGCATAACAAAAGTAATGCATAAAAGCTCCTTTAGGATCTATCTTTTAGCAATTACTTTTGTCCTTTGTTTAGCTGCCATCTGTCATATAGGCTATAAATCCTCACAAATTTAGCTATCACTTGACTATACTTGCATCTGATATTATTCATTATTACGTGACTAAACATAGCCTGTCCTTTGATCACCGCGTTATGAATTGACTAGTCACTAAAATCGGACAATTTATTAAAAAAAAAGTTTTGAAGCGAGTGGGAATCGAACCTAGAACCTTTGGATTGCAAGTCAATCACCGTACCAATTGCGCTAACAGAGAAGACACTGAAGCTTATTAAACTTTTCTTTATCTAAATTTTCTACTATAAGCACGTGCCGCAAAGATCAGGTGAAAGTCATCAGCATTTCCGAACTCGAGATGCGGGCCACCCGCTGTCGAACCTCCTTAAATTACTCCAACGTAATATAAACAAGCAGTCAATGACATTCTGGTTCTTGTATAAAGTAACAAGATACACTGTGATATACTTACCCTTTGGTCACCTTTGTTTTTAGGAGCCACCTGGAAGAAATACATACTGATAAACACATATATATAAAACACACATATTATAGTATAGATAGAGCATGTGTAACACATAACGGTGCAAGGAGAGAAGCACAAAAGTTGTTTTTGCTTTCGTTTCAATCCTAAACTCTGTTGTATGTTTGTATAATACATGAAAATTATTGAAATAAAATATGTTTAAACCAAATAAATAAGAGCAAAGTTATTGAGAAACACATCTTACTTTAGCTCAACGTTTTGTATGATAAAAATGTTGGTACTAGAACTTAAAGCCATTGAGAATCCATTTATGGGGTCATTGCATAAAGTGGTACATGTATAAGGTAAAGTAAGTGGGCAATAGAATTACGGTCTGAATTTGGATCAGTCATTCACAAACAAGCTGACTGGTAAATATCCAAACTGATTAGTATAATTTTCTCGAAATACAAATAATTTTTTTAAAGTAGTTGTTTCCAGGGGGGAGACAATGATTGTATGTATTGTTCTCAGGGATGGAAACTCTTTACGCTTAGTACACTATGATTGTGTGTGTTGTTAAAGTGGTGGCAATTAATTCCTTAAGAGTATACTTGCAAATCGTTACGCGGCGTCTGATCTGGGTTCGATATGTTTGTCACTCTCTATGTTTTTCTGTCAAAATGTCCAATACGTAATTTGAGAAAAATCAGCAGACGACAATTGCAAGCAGACGACATTGCAGATATGGAAGTGTTAGACATGTAATGTTCCTGTTGGGGAACAGCGGTAAGCGTTGTTGAAAGATGGGAATCGTTGTTCGGAGGGTCGTTATAGGGAGGGAACGTTGTAATACATTTATGTAACAACCAAACTTTCATCTTTAAACTGCTGATTTTCCAAAAGGATAACTCCATTGTCTGAACGGTCACTTTTTTGCATTGACTTTTGAGGGATATGCCCCAAAATTATTTAAAATAATGACCAACAGTGCAGGCCCTGGTCAAAGGTCTCCCTGATGTTGGTCTACACTGTTTTCAAACTCAAGATATACTCGTTTCTCGTGCAGTATGACTAGTGTTAATTATCGAGAACAACCGGCCGTTTGTGTGATACATATTTTGGTATTATTATAGTATTATTCACGCTGAACGATGTAAAGCGGCACACTTATACCATCACACAACCCTTGCATTGTTGTACAGTGGAGAAGACCTTATTCTTTCCCGTTTAAACACACACAAAACGCAAACTTATCTCATTAAAACGTAAAAAGGACACCTTTCTTCAATTCTGACGTTTCATGTTAATATGAGTGGGAAACAGTTTGGAACCTGATCAGACGCCGGGTTTCCTGGCGTCTGATCAGGTTCCAAATTGTTTGCAATAGCAATAAACATTTATGCGTAAATGCGTTTATTCTGAAATAATACACGTCTTACAGTGGAGAATCTGTTATTCTTTCCCAATAAACGCGTTTACGCTAAAACTATTATTTGCAGTGCAAACAGTTTGGAGCCAGATCAGACGCCGGGTAACCCGGCGTCTGATCAGGCTCAAAACTGTTTGCCACCAAGATAAACAAGTAGTATCAGAATTGTCCAAAAGTTGCACTTTTCTACGTTTTAGTGCTTTGCGTTTGCGTACGTTTGCGTTTAAACGGGAAAGAATAACAGATTCTCCACTGTATCCACTGTACAGTATATCCGTCTGCTAAATCATTGTCATCTACTTTTATTTCGAACACTCAAATTTTGACCTAATTGAACAGAAGAAACATCAAGACAACTGTTCAATAGATTTGATTTTGTACATACAGTGGAGAATCTGTTATTCTTTCCCGTTTAAACGCAAACGTACGCAAACGCAAAGCACTAAAACGTAGAAAAGTGCAACTTTTGGACAATTCTGATACTACTTGTTTATCTTGGTGGCAAACAGTTTGGAGCCTGATCAGACGCCGGGTTACCCGGCGTCTGATCTGGCTCCAAACTGTTTGCACTGCAAATAATAGTTTAAGCGTAAACGCGTTTATTGGGAAAGAATAACAGATTCTCCACTGTACGTCAAGTTTCCCGTCTTCTGGTCAGAATCTTAACCTTTTACAAATACAGCAAAACCTCTCTATTACAACCACTAAAAGAAAAGAGGACTAATTTATTGTTTAAAATGCAGGTGACAGCTTAAAGCAAGGTGATAGTTAAAGAGAACGCTCATAAATTAGCTTTCTGTTTCACTGTCACCTTATTTTAAACAGTCAACTTACTAAAACACCTATTATTTCCCACAACTTTGCGGTCGCAATAGAGACGTTTTACTGTATAGTAAAATCGCGTTCAGTACTCTTGTAGAGGTTAACAATATTTTATATTTACGCTCTCGTTCACTCATGACATTTTCCCATAAAACATCATACAGTATTTATCGACAAATAGCCGACTCTCATAAATCAAGTTAAAACAATTTATTCATATATTTCTGGCACACTTGTCTAAATTGATTATGGTAGTATACAGTGGAGAAAAAGTTATCCTTCTCCGTTTAAACGCAAACGAAACGCAAACGCCAAATTCTAACACGTAGAAAAGTGCAACTTTTGGACAGTTCTGATAATCCATGTTTATCTTGGTGACAATCAGTTTAGAGCCTGATCAGACGACGGGTTATCCGGCGTCTGATCTGGCTCCAAACTGTTTGCAATTGAAATAATAGTTTTAGCGTAAACGCGTTTATTGGGAAAGAATAACGTTTTCTCCACTGGATCTATAAACTGCTTCAGTTATTTTGGCACGAAAAATACGTTTTTAACCCGTTACCCTATAGCCTGTTTCTTGTTTTTTTTAAGAAAGGTAATCACTTAATGCAGGTTAAAAGGAAAACCGTATGCAGCTTATGGCACATTCTGCTTAATTGTTAGTCTGCTTAAAGGTACTATCCAAGCTACAGTATTATATGCTGGAATATATGAAATATATATTATGGAATATATTATGAAGACTGCGTACATAGGAACTAATACACGCGGTGACGAAATTATTTAAAGGCATACAAATGCGTACTTATGGAGTACATGTAATGGGTTCAAACAATAATTCCGGCATATTACAACAAAGTTGAGACAGAACGCTCGTATATAGTGGAGAATACGTCATTCTTTCCAAATAAACGCTCTTCCTCTAAATCGTTTATGTCCATACTATGCAAACAGTTACTCCCCCAGAGACCTTCTTACTTTGCCGCAGTTCTTGGGCTTAATTGTCATAGGGAAATGTTTATGTTTATTAGACCAAGATTGTTCCCTCTGCCAAGGGCTATAAGGAAGGCATGTCGGTGGTTTTGATCCCATCCGCTGCTTGTCAACGGATGGGATTAGCAGAAACCATCTTCCTGAAATCAGCATCATTTCATCTCATCACCCCTCATCAATCATCGGCGCTATATGACCTTTTTGTGCCGCAGTGCCGTAAAATCCAACTCATCCATCCATCAAACAGTTTCTAGTCAGATCAGACGCCAGGTGTTTGCTTTTAAATACTGTACTTATGCTTTATTTCAATCTCAATATTAAACAGTTTTGGAATTGTCGGTCTCGGTGACCAATAAATTACGGTTTACGTCGGTCAATTACTAATTGAAATCATTTGAGACTAAACGCATAATTTAACAGCTGGCTCTATTTGTTCCAGATTCATTTGAGAGCCTTACACACAAATGCAGTTATAATAAACCCTTTACCACGGAGTCGCCTGAAGTCGACTTTGCAAACTGTTTGGATCCTGATCAGACGCCGCGTAACGCGGCGTCTGATCAGGATCCAAAGTGTTTGACACTTGTATCTATAGTTCTAAGTGAATTCTACCTTTAATGCTACTTTGAAATGATATTGCAGACAGCAATATTGGATTAGACGACAATATGGCGGCGAAGAGGTAAAAACCTCACGATATATTTGGCCTGAAAGGGTTGAATGTTTGCAGTTCTAGCCTGTTGGTGCTATTTAACTATTTGCATGTTAGCGGCGGATATCTCTGCCACAGTGATTATCTTTGCAAACATATTGGATTCAGATGAGACGCCACATAATACGGTGTCTCATCAGGATCCAAAATATTTGACATTCTGACCCTTGATTTAAAAGAAATTTTGAAAAACTAATTTTACAACAGTAGCAGACGACAATTGTTACAGACGAACAAGTATGCATAGAGTTAAGAGTTGGTGGTGCAGTTGGGAACACTTGAAATATTCCCAGTATACAGTGGATAAGACGTTATTATTTCCAGTTTAAACGCAAGCGAAACGCAAACACAAATGCAATACAACCATTGCAACTATCAGGGTTTTCTTTTCTCATTTCGAAACATTAGTTTTAATCTGGAAATAATAACATAATTTCCACTGTACATGTATGAACTTACAATGAACTGTTATTTGCTTACAAAACATATTCCTTTTTGGCAGTGAGAAAGACGTTATTCCATCCCGTTTAAACGAAATTTAACACAATAGCAATGCAAATTATCTCTGAATGGCAAGCGTTTGGAGCCTAATCAGGGCTCAAAACTTTTGATTTTCATCTTTATATTTCTTCTGTCAAAAGTCTAATACCTAACGGCAAACGACACTTTTAAGCAGATAGTTAATATTTGCATCAGTGAAAGTGTTATACATAATTGTCTTGTTAAGGGGAACAGAAGAAAGCATTGTTGTACGAGGACCATTCAATTAATATTGAGCCTACACTGACCATTCTGTCAAAATGCACCATTTTCACGTGCAACTTTATGCTAGCATTTGTTCAAGCTTTTTTCTATCATATAAAATAAGCTTCACTAAAATCGGTTTGGTAGTTTTGAAATGTGAACCTACTCATAGACACTCTGTGAAAAAATGTTGAATGAAACTAGAACTCAAATATGTGGTTGTATCAAAAGCTCGTTTCTTACTTGGGATTTCGAAGAAAACACACACAATGAAGTTTGTGAAGCATTTGTGTGTTATAGTGTTTCTTATGCTACCGTTAATCGCCGGGTGAAGAGGTTCAAAAGTGGATATCTGACCTTCAAAAACAAACCAATTCCAGGAAAACCGAATTCTGCTGCTAATTCCAAAACCGTTTAGCAAGTTAGCGACCTATTACTGAATGATGCCCCAATCACTCTAAAGCAGATAGCTATTGTACCTGGGATGACTGTTGGTTCGTTATTCACTATTTAAAGGAATCTACTTGGCGTCGGGTGTATTTGCTAGATGTGAGCAAAATATGTTAACTGATGAGCGAAACAAGACAGTGTTGAGAATGCCCGTAAACTACTGAATAAATACCCTCATTTCACTGCATGGGCAGATATCTATGCAGTTGACAAATCATAGGTACATTGCTTTGACCCTACTTGAAAAATGATTATAACAAAATGTGGACAAGTAAAGATATGAGGAGACCCAGTTGCTAAAAGAACACAAAGTGTACAGACAATAATGTAGCAATTCGCGTTAATGCAAGAGAATAGACAGTACAAGTTCTGATACCACGGAGTGGAACTGTAACAGGGACGCCGATTTCGGACTAGAACCGCCATTTGGTCTGCCATATATCAGTATATGAACAGTATACCCAAATCAGCCTTCAATAAAGCATTACGCGGATAAAGTTCACTGCTGAAATTTAGCATAAGCGTTAAAGAGGAATACTCTGAGGAAATAAAGAAATGATATGTTTTATTCAGCAAAGACATACATGTCTATCAGCATTATATAATATAATACATATAAAGACGAGGAAATAAAGAAAACAATTTACTGCTTGGTTTGTTTGTTTCTTTTTCATAGGGCAAGGCTGAATGGTCCTCGTATTGAGCGAATCGTTGTTCGGATGGCCGTTGTAAGAAGGGGCATTGTACTTTTAAAAATATAGTCAAATCTGAGTACCTGTCGAAACACTTCGATGCACTATGATGTTAAAATCAACCATAAATTGTCAAAAACGGACTGGACTTAATTAAAAAATGGAATTATCAATTAAAAGTTCCATGAATGAACGTATTAAAACTTATATCGATGTTTCACCAGCAAACCATTCAATTTCAATTGTATTTCAATAATTATGTTTGCTAACATCAATTTAAGAGTAGTGCGTACCGTATAAACGGATTTGCACAATCGCGTATGAAATACTCCTTCGATTACAGTTTTATTTCAAACGAAAAGTCCTGTCGCAACGTATATAGAGGCATCTAATCAAGAAGTTGGATATGCACCATGCATCATGTAAACCAACATTTCTGCTATTTATAACCAAGTTTATTGCATACTAATCTTTACTAATCACTAACTCTATTGTTTTAGGTTTAAATCTTATTGCCCGTATAGACCCATATATTTTTCAACCAATTATTTTAGCCGCCATTTTGTTCTATTGTCTTGTCTCTTTTTGTATAACTGTGTTCTATGACAGACGAGGATTAAACACATTGAATCCTAGCGACGAGTATACTCATCATTACTAAATCATAAACCTATTAAGAATACACTTTTTTTATGAAAACAGTGTACATCCTGATCGGATGGCTCCTTCAGGAGCCCTCTGATAAGGATCTATACTGTTTGTCATTTTGTAAAATATTGTTGAAAAATTCCTAATTATTGAAAAAATGGACTAAATCTAATTATAAATTGGAAAAATTCCATTTACAGTTTCAGGGATGAATGTGTTATCAAATATTCCCTCTATTGTGTGTGATATACACTGCTGTAATTCTCTTTCCCTGGTGTCTTTCAAAGCGTCGTACGACAAAAAACGGTCGTATGTTGAATACTAAATTCTCAATTATCTTTTTTTTCTCAAATTTCATACTGCCCTGTGATGTATGTTTGGAATCGTCTTCAAAAGACGGTTCCAACGAGATGTCACAATACAAGATATGACGGAGAATTAAGAAACTAGATATACAGTGCTTCTTCTCTACAACAACAGCCGATGGGAGGTGCATATTGTGTGTGTTGTTCGGAGGGAATAGTTATAGAGAGGGGAAATTTAAACTTGGCTTACATGAGCAAACAGCTTGAATCCAGATCAGACGCCGCGTCACGCGGCGTCGGATCTGGATTCAAGCTGTTTGTCACTCGTCATTATATTTTTTTTCTATTAAAATATCTACGTATATGTTATTTTGAAAAAAATAAAGAGAGAACAATTTTAAGCAAACGATATTGCAGCTTTAAAACGTAAGACATAATTGTCCCGTTTAGGGAATTGCGGCAAGGCTCGTTGTTAGGAGGGAGTAGTTGTTTGGATGGTCGATGTAGCGAGGGAACACTGTATTTTGAAGGTTTGGCTTACGACAATTTTTGTAAAACGACGATTCGTAAAACGGGCTCCTGAAGTATATACAATTTTTACCTAGCAACTGAACAAATTCACACAATAAGTCTCTAAAGCACGATAGTAAATGTAGAAGATAACACCTGTTTTGAATAAAAAAAACAGAACAACAACAAACAAACAACAACAACTTAATGACTATGTATTTCCATCTGAGTGGCAAACAGTTTTGAGGTTGATCAAACACCGGTAACTTCAATCTTTTTGCTGTTGAAGTCAGTATTTTAGCATAAATGCGAGCATTGGAAAATACAGTAAAACCTCTCTATTACGACCACTAAATTATGTTAATTATTAGGGTGTTTACGATAGGTGACCGCTTAAAGCAAGGTGACAGTGAAACAGAAAGCTCCTGTAGGAGCTTTCTGTTTCACTGTCACCTTGCTTTAAGCTGTCACCTGTCTATTATACACATAATTAACCTTAGTTTTAGTGGTCGTAATAGCGAGGTTTTACTGTAATATCGTCCTTTCCATTGTAACTGCGTGCATGTGATTTAATACGGTAGTCAAACTGTTCGGACCTGGATCAGACACCAATTGATGGTGTGTTCGAACTGTCTTCAAATGTCATCCATATTACAGTGGAGAATGTGTTATTCTTTCCCAACAAACGCGTTTACGCTAAAACCATTATTTACAATACAAACAGTTTGGAGCCAGATCAGACGCCGGGTAACCCGGCGTCTGATCAGGCTTCAAACTGTTTGCCACCAAGATAAACATGAATTTTCAGAATTGTCTAAAAGTTGTTCTTTTCTACGTTTTAGTGCTTTGCGTTTGCGTACGTTTGCGTTTAAACGGGAAAGAATAACAGATTCTCCACTGTATTATAGTAGTGGGGAAGATGTTTTGCCCGTTTACCGAAATGAACATAAACGCAATGCATTATGATTGAGAATGATACTGAGAACAATATGATCCATTATTTATATCTGACTGGCGAACAAATCGAGCCTGGTTCGACGCGGGTTTACCCGGCGTTGAATCAGGCTCAAAGATGTTTGCTATGGAAATAATTGTTTTAGCATAAAAGTATTTACTGGGAAAGAATTAAACCATTTCTCTTAACCAAGTTACATAACGACCAGTGTGCACAATTTCCCACAATTCATGTTTTGCATGTTTCAAAATACAATACGATATCAAATGATCAAATAGTAATCTTTGTTCAGGAATGTAGGATTGCTAGAAGATAGCGTCTTTACGCCTTACAGATACGCTACAAATAACAGGTACAGTCGAGAAGACAGTATCTTTTCTCAATACGTTTACGGGGCCTCCGTGGCCTAGTGGTACAGTCACTGTGACTTACATCACTAAACTCCTCACCGCTGTGAGTTCGAATCCCAGTAGGGTCATTCGGATTTTTCATGTGGGGAAGCCTTCCAGTGGCTGGCGGAAGGTCGGTGGTTCTACCCAGTTGCCTGTTACAGTGCATAAAGGACTTCTGGGGTCTTCCTCCACCTGTGATTAGCTGGACGTCGCGATATGACTGAAATACTGTTGAAAGCGACGTAAAATCAAAAACAAAACAAACAAACAAAACTCAATACGTTTACGTTTAAATGCAAACAGTTTGGAGCCAGGGAAATGGCAGCCCTGAAACAAGTGTGTTTATACTAAAACAATAATCAGTCGTAATCAGTTACTCGACATCTGATAAGGCCTAAACCTGTTTGCCACTCAGACTTTAATATAATTTGAAAACATATAATTTTTACAGTTAATTGCTTTGCTTTTGCGTCTCTTGATGTTAAAGCGGGAGCGAATGACAGTAGTTTTTCCCCATTAACTCGTTTATGCTAAAATAGTTATTTGCATTGCAAACAGTCTGATCAGGCTCCAAACTGTTTACAAGTCAGAGAGAAACAAATCATCAGAATAATAAATAAAATTTCATTTTCTACATTTTATAACAATGCGATTGCGTTACATTTCGTTTAACCCATTACCCCATAGTTTGTTTCTAGTTTTGAAGACAGGTACCCACTTAAAGCAGGTTTAAAGTAAAGTAGAAGGCGCATTCTATATTCTTATCAGCCTGCTTTAAGCTATCATCAGCTTGTATATAGAAACTATTTCATAGGACGCATGTTCAAAATTATTATAAATTGAAAAAAAAGTAATAAAGGAAAAAAATAAAGGCGTAAAAGGGCGTAATCGTTGAGTAATGGGTTAAATGGGATAGAATACTATCTCCACTGTACATGTGAGTACTCTTACCTGGGAGTTAACATAGTGTCCACATACAACAGTGTAGATAACGATCCACGCGACATTAATCTGTGTCGTCATTATGTCAGAGCTATATGAATAACCACACGTAAACCAATAGGCTCAACACCCATCGACAAACTGATGCTTTCGTTTCAACCTGTAGACAGCAGAAACGCCTTGATCTAAATGCTACGGTAACTATGGAAACAAGAGCAATAATGGGTACTTCGCTCAGCACAGGCTCCATGTATTTTTTTACGGATATGACCCAAGACCGCGATTAACTCATTCGCTGCCTTACCCCGAGTAAAGAGGTTATTTCCAAACAGTTTGGATTCTGAGCAGAAGCCTTCTGATCAGGTTCCAAACTGCTTGACAAACATTACAATATCCAGTAAGGCACTATCTAAGATTAACCCTTTCCCTCATAGAAGCGCCTTTTAGCACATTTGATTTATTCATCCACTGAAGAAAATTGTTCCAACTATAATAAAAAATTCTAAATCCTAGCAGATGATAGCTTAAAGCAGGCTGCAAGTAAAGCAGAATGTGCCTTAAGGCACATTCTGCTTTACTTTCAACCTGCTTTAAGTAGTCACATGTCTTCAAAACTAGAAACAGGCTATGGGGTAAAGGGTTAAATTGAGAAATAAAAAAATGTTTTGAGCAGATGCCCTCGTGGCAGTGAAGGGGTTAAATGCAATATTGTAAAACTCTGTAAAGCTACAATCAAAATAATCTTTATTCATGATTACATGCCTTCCTGTGATAGTGATCTTTTCCGCGTGTATCGCCTCTACCTTACTCCTTGTATTTTATTGTTTGTATTTTACTCCGACCTCGTTTTCGATAAACGTGACGTCATTTACACGTAGCCTATATACGTTCAGCGCTATTCTTTGTGGCATAAAATTGTCCTTGTTCTGTTTCAAATATCAAATATTTCTGGATATAACTAATGATTCTAACGGCTATTTAGTTGATGATGTATATTGAATGTATACAACAAACACATTACCAGTTGGCGATTCGCTACAGGGCATTGTATTCAGTTTTCGACATTCTTGACGAAACACGATTAAACTCTCACCAAAAGCGCTCATCAGATGGGCTGTTTCCACCAAGAACGTCTCGAGCTGAATACAACGCCCTGTAGCGAACCTCTAACTGGTGATATGTATAAACGTTTACGACAGCACCGATCCTGTCGTATATTTACGTCAAATATTTATGTAATCGGACGTAAATTTTGTTTCATGAAACGCATTCTTGTCGTAAACTGACGAAAACGTAAATTTACGATAGGTTTACGATGCTTCATGAAACGCGACCCTGTATCGTACCACCAACTGTTAAAGTGTATTTATAAGTATTTAATCATCGGCTTAATATTGGGCACACAGTACGAAGAACTTTTTCTTTCCTAATTAACGCTATCAACATATTCCATCGGAAAAGATTTGAGACAGGTCAGATACCAAGATTAGAAACAAATTAATCGGTAGAACTTTTCAAAAAAACTGGAAAGCATATCTCCGTCTCTACTGAAAATTAACAATTCCCCCCCCCCCCACCCCCCTGTTCTGGGTTTGAAGGAAGATACCCACTGAAAGGAAGTTGAGAGCAGAAACACAACGGAAAGAAGAGCGTCTCATCCACTGTAGTCAGGAAATTTTCCGAAATCTTCGGATTTTTCTTAAATTCTCCAGACATATGGTGGTTTTATTTTCGAAATCTTCGGATGTTCTTACTTTTAAAAATTGTAATGTTATGTGTTGTTTACTTAGGAAACATTGATATTGGTGTCAAACAGTTAAGATCTTATCTGTTTGCATAATCCATAGATATTTTAAAATGTTTTAATATATCTATGGCATAATCATGTTAATTCTATAGAACCTGACAGCGAAAGGGTTAAATGTACAATTCCTAAAGTCGTGCTTGAAAATTTGGAAATCTTTGGATTTTTATGAGCAACTTATGGCACATGTAGCCTTGTGTAGTTGCATGTGTGCGTTTCCAGATAGAGAAATAATCAATTACAGTCGAACTTCGATGTCTCTAACTCGCTTAACTCGAAATATCCAATATTTCGAAACATGAATTTGCCTTATTTCAAGCTCGGTTTAGGTGAACATATCCGTATTTCAAAGTTAAAACGCGGCCTAGCCGCGTTTTAACTTTGAAATACGAGTATATTTGACCTAACCGAGTTCGAGATATCGAAGTTCGACTGTATGTAACGATTACAGTGCTCCCGGGCTGATTTTTATCCATTAAGCAAACCTTTCAAGTCTTAGTATGAGAAATGATAAAAGTTATCAGGATTGATGTCCCAGAGAAAAAATGTTGATCAAATTGAGATAGGCTTAAGAAGGGTAAAAACTTGTCCGCTGACAAGCACTGTCGTGGAAAGTATGTTATTTATTTTTCAATAAAGCGTTTACGCTTAAACTATTATTTCAAGTGCAAACAGTTTGGAGCCATATCAGGTGATGGGTAACCTGGCATGTACATCCACACAGATACATATAGGTTTTGCTAACATTGTTATCTAAACTATTCAAATGCTGTCTTGAAGACACATTGTTCTTTCCAAATAGTATGAGATTGTACTTTAAATATAGTTCCCCAGTCCATTGATGGAGTCCCCTCTATTGTTCTCGATAGGTGTAAATGTAACTGTCAAGCATGCAGCACAAGCTGCCGGTGGGTATTTCAATCTCAGTTGACCTGGTGAGGCCCAGATTATACTCATGCTCTAGTGCTTTTCAATGGTCATTTCTTACCAAACAATCAAATATAAAGGTCGAGTCTCACATGAGACGTTTCAATGGTTCTTTGCTACCGACATGTCCACAAGACCCATGTTTGTGCAAGGAAATTGTCTGGCAAGGCGTTATGATCGAAGTCTCGTCAGGCGATGTCTTGAAACAATAATAAACTTTGAAAAACAGAGGTAATGCCAACCCCTGTAACCAGAAAGAGATATATTGCCCGATACATGTATAACATGAAAAGGCCTAGTACTCGTATGTAATTGACTTTAGTATTAAAACACAACTATAAAATGTAATGTTAATTTACGTTTACTTGTTTACTGTTTACTCTTTCTACACTGCTTACTTTATTGACTGTGCCTATTATTGCATAACTGTTGTAACGGACGAAAAGCGAAATGTTTAAATCCGAATAATAATATATTACATGTATGTTCATTTCTGATTTGTTCAATGTACTTCCATAGGGATTGGTGGCGTGTACATGCAACCTCTGTTTCTGTATGACATAGATATAGAAAATATTCACACAATAGTTCTCAGAGTTGATTCATCTACATTTAAAAAAGCGGAATTACAAACAATGTGGATCCAGATAAGAAATCGTATTAATCAGCGTCTCATATGGATCCGAACTGTATGCCAAAGTTAACACTGGCAGTTATTCTCCGGTTGCATGCAGAGAGTTATCAATAAATACGCTTTTTACCCTTATTCTGCCGATAGCTACTTAAACGTTTTTTCAAACAGTTTGGATCCAGATCAGACGTCAAATTTCGCAAAAGTTGATATGGATCCAGATCAGACGTCGCATTACGCGAAGTTTGATCTGGATCCAAACATTTTAGACAGACCTTTTGAAGTTTCTTCAATTTGGAAATGCTATGTCGTAATTGATTATGAGCCGTGTCATGGGGAAACCTGACTTATTGCATGGCAACCAGTGTATATCAAGTGTCTTGGTCTACACTGGTTGATACATGTATACGCACACATGCATTTAAGCATTTTATGCATCTGTGTAATACATGTAAACGATATTTGGAACCGTATTCAAAAATCAGATACTGAGCCTTGGAGAGAACGTTGCTTGGTCTGTACAATGTAGTTATGTAATAAGGCATGTTTTGTTATGATACAGATCAGATATTGCTGCAGGATAGGGGTTAAGGTTCTGGGTAATCGATACGTCTTTTTAACAAGGCACCATCAAATTAGGTTAGATTACATACGGGACCTTATTGATCAACTGTCATATTCTATGTATATCAACTGCTTTGTAAACTGTACAGCGTTATACAACAACAGCGACACCCAAAGGGAGGCACAGATTGTGTGTATTGTTCGGAGGGAGTCGTTATAGAGCGGGAGGGGGGATTCAGGCCTGGCTTACGTGTGCAAACAACTTGAACCCAGATCAAACACCGCGTTACGCGGTGTCCGATCTGGATTCAAACTGTTTGTCACTCGTCATATAATTATTCTATAAAAAATCCCACAAATATGTTCATGTAACTTTAACAAAAAGCAGCAGACGACATTTTTAAGCAGACGATATTGCACCAGTACAATCGTAAGACATAATTGTCCTGTTAAGGGATCCGCCACAAGGGTCGTTGTAAGAAGGGAGTCGTTGTTGGGAAGGCTGTTGTAGGGAGGGAGCACTGTATGCGAAATTCGTACTTCTATAAACGGGAACTCTATTACAGTACTGAATCTTATTAAATTAACAATTTTTGCGATTCGCTTGCAACTCGATGGCAATTCGCTTGCGATTCGATGGCAATTCGCTTGCGATTCAAAAATAGTAATTTTACCCTCGGGTAAGTTTTCTTGAATGGTGTATCTCACAAATGTTCGCAAATATGCCTCCGTTAATTTTTTCGATTCCATTTTTGTCACAACCGCTTCGAAAAATTCGCGTAAAAAAATTCTAGTGTAGGATTTGTTTTTTGAAGCGCCCGATTCGATGGCAATTCGCTTGCGATTATCAATTTAATTTAATAAGGTTCAGTACTGTGAAACAGGATTGATAGCTTGGTCCTAAACACACGTTTTACATTGTAGACACTTCTTTAACCCATATCACTTGTTACGCATTTAATTCGTTCCTGCACTAAAGAAAATAGTTCCACTTTATACAATGTACAGTAATGAATACGCACCATAACATATTTCCTATATCCTACATGTAGTAGATGATAGCTTATAATAGGCTAAAAGGCAGAATTACGTTCAGACCCATTCTGTTTTACTATCAACCTACTTTGACCCTTTACCTGATAGCCTACGTCTAGTACTTCAGATAGGTAACTACTTAAAGCAGGTTGAAAGTAAAGCAGAATGCGCCATAGGGCGCATTCTGCTTTACTTTCAGCCTGCTTTTAGCTATCATGTTCTATACTATAGAAAACATTCCCTATAATACATATTGATTACTGATTAAATTGGAATTATTTTCTTCAGCGGAGGAATAAATCATATTCGCTAAAAGGCGCTTCTACTGGGGAAAGGGTTAAGTGATCATCTGATTCAACACTAGTACAATGCTATGGGGTGATACGAGCATATAGGACATATGCTTGCCTCGTGCAGTACTACATGTATATCTCCTTTGGGAGCGTGGTCCTCGCGGCTTTTAACCACCATCGGTCTTACAACGACTCACCATTGAAACTGTTTTAAATGGCTGCAAAACGTCTCTAATCCGGACATCTCGCTAAATCAGACATTTCTCTATCTCTTGAAGTGTTCAGTTTCCTGGAGTTCCACAGTAAAATCTTTGTTTAGCGACCTAGTTAGGAAGCATCGAAATTACCGCTTAACAAATGTCAAGTATTGCAATCTACATGAGTTTTGTTTTTAACGTTCACATTGCTTTAAGCAGTCACCTGCCTCAAACACCTGACAATTAACATAATCATGTAGTCGTTAAAGAGATGTTTTACTGTAGTTTCAAGCGTGCCTTTTCGGAAACCGAAATACTCAATTATGCAATAATAGCTTTGCTCCCGGGTTGATTTTTATCCATTAGGCAAACCTTTCAAGATTTAGTATTGGATATAATAAAGTTACGATAATTGATGAGCTGCTTGCATATGGTTAAAAGAACAGGGACAGGGTTCCAGTCACTTCGCAACAGGAGATGGGATACAATTGTCAACTATTCCCCCTCTACAACGGCCCTCCAAACAACGACTCCCTCCTAACAACGACCCTTACCGATGTTCCCAAACAAGACATATATGACTAATCTTTTCATGACTGCAGTACCGTCTGCTTAAATGTGTCGTCTGCTATTGACCACAAAGTTATATATATATTTGGCTACATTTGGCGCCCAACGTGGTTTCTGTGACTGTATATGCTCCGAGTTCGACCCCCAGTCGTTCTCATACCCATATAGAAATTCGGGACGAATTTCAAGTTGTCGGGGGAGTATGTCACAGTGTGTAGGTTTATCATGACTTGTACGGCCTCGCTGTACAAGCGCGCTTTTATGGCGACGTGGTAGAGTGCATGACTGCGAACCTGGCGACCCGGGTTCAAACCCGGGTCGGAGCGAGTGTTTCTTTATAAGAACACCCGGCTACATTTGGCCGGGTATATATATCTTAACTTGTACCGGACCGACTTTTGTCGGACCTTTGCATTTCCGTTTATATATATATATATATATAACTGGACATTTTGATAGAAAACATCTAATGACAAGTGACAAATAGCTTCAATCCAGATCAGATGTCGCGTTATGCGGCGTCTGATATGGATTCAAGCTGTTTGCAAATACAGTGAAACCTCCGAATACCGAACCTCTCCGGACTGAGGAAAACGTTCGGTTTTCAGAGGTTTCCGGTTTAGGGAGGTTTTTTCAAATGAACAAAAATTGATCCATATGTTTATGAACTATCTGTGTATTTAAAGACTGAATTTACTATTTTAAAAATAGCATTAATGATATATCAGGTACTGTAACATAATAAAACTAAGTTTTTAAAACATATTGAACTTCAAATAATTATATATTTGAACAAACACGGACATGCATAATTTTATTTATTATGCAATTAATGTTTCAGGGAACTATCATCATTTAAACCAATTCTTAATTTTACCTCCCCATAACGACTCCCTCCGAGCAACACACACAATATGTGTCTCCTTTTAGAAGTCGTTGTAGAGAGGGAGTCCTGTATTACAGTGGAGAATACGTTATTCTTTAAAAAAAAAATGACGTCGCTTTTTACGCTAAAATCTTTATGATCAATGTAAACAATGTGGGGTAATCCTTCTGATAAATAGAATCTAAAGCCAAGCCATTAACCCATTTGTGCCCACGATCCCATATACATGTATAGGACATAGGCAAACAGTGTATACCCTGATCAGACGACGCATTATGCGGTGTCTGATTAGAGTCTACACTGTTTGCTGATAGGAATTTCAATATAAAACAAAATGAAAATGAAAATTTTGACCAGGCATCCCTTTGATAAAAAAAATAGACTTATCCAATATAAAACATGGAATAATCCGCTGGCCGCAAATCGGTTAAAGCAGACATTTATAAATTCATCCATGGAATTTTTAATAGTCCAGTTGCCAAAAAAAAATCTAGTCCATTTATGACTATTGATACATGTAACTGTTTTGTGCAATATTGCAACCAGTTTAAACTCTGATCGAGTGGCTCCTTAAGGGGACCTCTGATATGGGTCTTCATTGTTTGCATAGGACACATACACATTATACAGATGTATTTACTCTCTTTTGTATCGGACGAGTATACTCGTAGCTAGGGTTAATGTGTTAAGCATGCAGGCGATACAGTGCAGATGAAGTTAGTAACAGTGGTGAATACGTTATTCTTTGCCGTTTATACTAAAACGCAAACGCATCGCAATAAAATGTAGAAAATGACAACTTGTTGGCAATTTTGACTATTTATTTTAATCTGAGTGGCGAACAGCCCGGAGCCTAATCAGACGCCGGGTTACCCGGCGACTGATCTGGCTCCGGGCTGTTTGCAATGCCAATTATTTCAGCGTAAACGAGTTTGTTGGAAAAGAATAACATCTTCTTCACTATTCTTTAGAGGTGAATGGATAATGGCTAAAAGCATGGAAACGGAGAAGTCAGTATACAGTGGAGAATGTGTTATTCTTTCCCAACAAACGCGTTTACGCTTAAACTATTATTTACAATACAAACAGTTTGGAGCCAGATCAGACGCCGGGTAACCCGGCGTCTGATCAGGCTTCAAACTGTTTGCCACCAAGATAAACATGAATTTTCAGAATTGTCTAAAAGTTGTTCTTTTCTACGTTTTAGTGCTTTGCGTTTGCGTACGTTTGCATTTAAACGGGAAAGAATAACAGATTCTCCACTGTAACAGTGTTAAGAAAGATCGACAATACGGTTATTGTTGAAAACAACGCAAGTAGTGACACTGAATTATTCAGAGGTACTGAGTCATAGGATTTCATATTGGTTTTTATGAAATTTCAAATAAAGGCGTTGTACTGGAAAAAGCTTTCTGTGGCTCTTGGGAATATGTATAGAGGGTTGATTTTGGAGCGAGAAATACCTTATTCTTTCCAAATAAAAGCCATTATGTTTGTTTCAAACACTTTTGGGGTGGTTAGAGAAAATTACAAATTGTAGAATTTCTTACCTTTATATATAAATCTTAGGAGTGGCAAACAGTTCGGATCGGAACAAGATCAGACGCGCCAGATTCGGGCTCAAAACTGTTTGCATTGGACCTAATTGTTTTTGCCAATGTATACGAACTCTAAACGCAACGCATTAGATTATGAAAGTAATTTTTTATCATAGACTTGTTTACTGGGAAATAATTTAGAGGATAACTGTATATTTTGGTGTAAGATCAAACTTTAATTCACTGAGTGAACAGAATGATGTTCACGAATGAATTATATTTAGATATTTCACCGAAAAAAATACAGTTACATGTATTATAATTTAATGGTTTTTAACGATATGTGAAAGAGAGTCAGACTACATTAGGGAAAGAAGTAAACTTAAGGGTCAGTTGAGAAGGAGAGGGTATAGCGGTAGGATGATAGAAAGTCAATTAGTACGGGTTGATAAGCTTAATAGATCAGATACTCTTCTCAAGAAACAATCAGATAATAGGAAATTGAATAGGGTTCCTTTAGTTTTGACTTATTTAAACCTACTGCCAAACATACACGACATTGTAAAAAAGCACTCAAAAGTTTTACACAAATCTGAGAGGCTGAAAGATGTATTTCAGGAATTACCAATTGTAGCATTCAGGCGTGATAAAAATCTCTGTGACACACTGGTACATTCTAAGACTAACCGCATTATTAAACCTAACAATGTGGTTTGTTCACAAGAATGTGCTACTTGTAGTATTCTTGAAATGTCAAGTGTTAAAGACACATATGAACAATCAATTTTCAAGGTGTGTACTAATATTAACTGTAGGGAGAGAAATGTCGTGTATGGAATAAGATGTAGTAAATGTGATAGGATGGTGTATGTAGTCGAGACTGAGAGAGAAATCAGAGAGAGAATGAAAGAACATTTGAGTGATATAAGGCATGAGAGAGAAAGCCAATTAATAGGCATTTTGGAGTCGGAGGACATAGTAGTGAAGATGTTAGGTTTGTCATTTTGAAGAGAATGTTTAATGGAAGTAGAATTGAAAGACAGATCTATGAAACCGATTGGATTTGGAAGCTGAGAACGTACAGACCATTTGGCTGTAATGTCAAGGAGGATAATGCGCTAATGCATGCATGACGCCATTGCACACATGACGTCATGAAGATGACGTCATAACGACGTCATGACAACGGCAATAACAAACAATGTTGGTAACATTATTCTCTTTGATTTTATGGCTGAATGCATGTAACAAAAATGTGACGTGTGTTTTGACGTGATTTTCTTTGAAAAAGGCCCTTAGAGGTCGAAATATTAGAAAAGAGCAGTATATATATTAATATTAATTTAATTCCCTATCTGGAATATTGAAAAAATTATTGTAAAAGTAATTGTCAATTGAAAGCAAAAGTACAACTTTTACCCCGTGCTGAGCCCCACATTTATATCGAACACTTTTTCGCGACAATTTGCCTTACGTCTGACGTCACTGATTATTGATTTGACGTCATCGGAAACACGTCGGTTACTTCCGATCTTGGATTCGTGTTTTTCTATTCAGGGGTTCGCGACTATTCAGGGCTATCGGAATGAAACGATATGACACGATTGACTACGATTCTTGAGGAGCCCTACGGGGAAAATTCATAAAAGAAGCACGAGCGACGATATAACACTGCTTGAAACAGTGAAATTATCAAGTGATAATTCACTGCTATTTCCTAGTAATCCACCGAAAAGCAAAAACCTTTTTTTTCTTCAAATTTCTTACGATTACTGAATTCAAATCTGAATGACAGTTTGGGAGCCAGATTAGACGCTAGATTTGGGCTCCGAACTGTTTGCTGTAAAATTAAATATTTTAGCACATACTCGTTTATTTGGAAATAATAATGTCCTCTCAATTGCACCCTGACGTGAGACTAGGGTGCAACGTTTTTAGCGTGTTTAACCCATTACCAAATATCCTGTTTCTAGTTTTGAATACAGGTGACCACTTAAAGCAGGTTTAAATAAAGAAGAATGTGACCTAAGGCACATATAATATTCTGCTTATTTCCAGCCTGCTTTAAGCTACAATCTGCTAGGATTTAGAAAATATTTCGTTTGTTACACGTTTATGTCTGTATACATAGGAACTATTTTCTTCAGCGGAGGAATAAATCAAATGCGTTAAAAGGCGCTTCTATTGGTGAAAGGGTGAAAACTTCTTCACTGTAGATTTTGACATTTAGCTATACGAATTATTGTTTGAGATTAATGTTGGCCTAGTTCTCGTATTGTGTAATTAGTCATATCGTGTGACATGCAATATCAAACATTGTTTTCCTCAAATTTGATTAATTTGAACCTAGTTCTAATCTGTTTTTCAATTTGAATTAAGACATTGCTTAGATCAACATGTTCGTATTTCTAAATTTGAACGCATGTTAGTCGAATACAGTTCATTGACATACAAAATTGATACCTTAAATGCGCTGGAATCGAATATATTCGTATTTCAAAGTTAAAACGTGACTTAGTTACGTTTTAACTTTGGAATACGAATATGTTTGACTAAAGCGAGTTCGAGATATCGAAGTTCGACGGTATATTGACAAAAGTTCTTGGATTATAGTATCTTTCGTTGAGACAAGAAAAGCGTTTTATCGCTGAACAACGTTTTGTATTGAGCTGTTTGAACTACTTTTTATCGGAGAATCATGTTCCCTGGGAAATTATGATCGTTTATTGTAGAGCATTATGGAAATATCTATGAGTCATGCAACAAGTACGTGAGTCATATCGGGGTTCTTTATTTGTGTACCGTGAAACCTCGATATATCGAAATCGTTTTAGCCGAACCTTGACGTATTTTTTCAGATAAATTTTTGGCAACTCCGACTCGTTTAACCTTTTCTCCCCAAAAAGTGCCTTTAAGCACATTTTAGTTTATTTCTGCACTAAAGAAAATATTTCTAATTTATACAGTCAAAAATGTACCAAAAGAGATATCTAATATATCCTAGAAGACAGTAACTTAAAGCAGGCTGAAAATAAAGCAGGATTCGCCTTATGGCGCTTTCTGCTTTACTTTCAATCTGCTTTAAGTGGTCATTTGTCTTTATAACTTGAAAGAGTTATGGGTTAATGGTAAAAAACGAACTTACCCTTCTTTCGAAGTAAAAACGCGACAAGGCCTCGTTTTAATTCAAACGACGAGCAAGTTCGAAGTTATCGAATTCAAGTTATCAGAAATCTACTGTATTTGCGAAACCATTTCACAACAAAACTTTATACTTAAGGAGCTGTTATTTGATTTTAAGGCTGAGGACCCCTAATGAGATCGGACTCAAATCGGTACTTTATGTAAAGCGATCGCCCTATCTTGTCAACTGTCGGCTCGTTCCGAACTATGATTTAGGATGTTTCGGAATGGGCGGGCGGTTGACGAAAGTGGCCGATCGCTCTCCGTAGTGCTCCGACATTGACTGAGAATTTCACCCAGACAAATGTAACGTTCTAACCATCTCAAAGAAAAGAAAAACCATCATCCACCAATATCTACTTCACAACCAAATTCTGAAACATGTTGAATCCGTTAAATATCTTGGAGTTACTATAAACAATCGTCTAGACTGGAGAGAACACATATCTAAAATAACAAATAAGGCTAATAACACACTAAGCTTCCTCAGAAGAAACATTCACATCGGATCAACCAAAGCAAAAGAAACCGCATACACCACAATCGTCAGACCAAATCTTGAATATGCTAGCTGTGTCTGGGATCCCTATGAAAAAGGCAACATTCAACGACTGGAAATGGTCCAGCGAAGAGGAGCGCGATTTGTGAAGAACAACTACCACAACCGCTCAAGCGTCTCCACCATGATCAATGACCTGAAGTGGAAATAGCTCCAAGACCGTCGGCGTGACTCTCGTTTAACTATGCTCTTTAAGATAAACACATGTAACAACATCGTAGCTATTGACAAATCTCACCATCTTTGTAAACCACTCAGAACATCTTCTAAGTCGTACAGCCATACCTTCCTAATTCCATACAGTTCCACTACCTACACTCTACAGTCCTTCTTCCCTCGCACAATTCGGGAATGGAACAAGCTTCCACCAGACATAGTGTCAGCGGGTGCAGTTGATGCCTTCAAGGTTCAACTTGCTGCCCACTCCTTCTAATTTTTTCTTCCTGTTTTTAACTTTTTATCGTACACTGTACATACTTTCACCTTTCACTTTTGACTTTCCTTCTCGCGCAACCCTGTCAGAATATTCAGTTAGTTGAATGTGGACAGTATTGGAAGAAGAAGATTGGCCTGATCTAATTAGGGGTTATCAACCTTAAATCTGCATGAAATAGTCATTTGACCTAAGATGTTGCTGATATGGCTTTTTTATTCTTTCTAGATAAGCGCACTTGTGCTTAAAACAGTTATTTCAATTGCAAACAGTTTGGATCTAGACTATCTAGTGGTTGATCTGGTACTAACTTAACCCACTACCCCCATTGCTTGTTTTGAAGATGGGTGACTATGGCACATTCTGCTTTACTTTCAACCTGCTTTAAGCTGTATAAATTTAAACTGTTTTCTTCAGAGGAGGAATAAATTACAGACGTAAAAAAGCGTAGTTATGGGGTAATGGGTTAACTGTTTACAAATGAGATACAGTGGAGAATCTGTTATTCTTTCCCAATAAACGCGTTTACGCTAAAACTATTATTTCCAATGCAAACAGTTTGGAGCCAGATCAGACGCCGGGTAACCCGGCGTCTGATCAGGCTCCAAACTGTTTGCCACCAAGATAAACATGAAATATCAGAATTGTCCAAAAGTTGTTCTTTTCTACGTTTTAGCGCTTTGCGTTTGCGTACGTTTGCGTTTAAACGGGACAGAATAACAGATTCTCCACTGTAGCACAATCACGTTTAACTGGAAAAGTAATAACTACTTCAAAATAATTTTGATTAAGCCGTTGGAAATAGGACAGAGAATATAACAAATATTAAATACATGAGGTTTTATTCATATATAAGTTATAGATACATGTACAAATAAGCACACATTAATACATTGTAACTTACATGTAACCATTTACACCATGGTCTGTTTCTTTGTTTGAAGACAAGTGTGCTCTTAAAGCAGATTGAAAGTAAAGCAGAATGCGCATTAAGGCGAGTTCTGTTTTAATTTCAACCTGCCTTAAGCTACGTGCACCGCCTGCTAGGATTAAAACAATGGTCTGTATGGTACGTATACATGTGCATACAGTGGAGAATTTGTTATACTTTCCCAATAAACGCGTTTACGCTAAAACTATTATTTGCAGTGCAAACAGTTTGGAGCCAGATCAGACGCCGGGTAACCCGGCGTCTGATCAGGCTCCAAACCGTTTGCCACCAAGATAAACATGAAATATCTGAATTGTCCAAAGATTGCACTTTTCTACGTTTTAGTGCTTTGCGTTTGCGTACGTTTGCGTTTAAACGGGAAAGAATAACAGATTCTCCACTGTAGCTGTGCACATGTAAAGTTGATCTATATATTTTCTTAAGCGGAGGAATATATTAAAATATATGCGTTGAAAGGCGCTTCTTAAAGGGTGAGGGAAACACACATGAAAGAAATTCGTTCCAGTAGATATCAAATGTCGGAGAGAGTCCTGAGACGACAATAAGCACCATGTGTATCGAAATGACATATTCCGAGTCACTTCTTACTAAAACGTTTGCCTTGAGTCTGAGATCGTTCTCAAGATTTTGATTGGTCAAATTGGAGCAGTTGCTCACATCTGACTAAATAAAGGCTTAAGAACGATCTCAGACGCATCTCAGGATCTTATGAGCATCAACACAGGTTTTGACTACAATTCCTTGTCACTAAACTAGTACATGTACAGTAACAGCCGAGACGTCATTCTTTCTCAATAAACGCGTTTAAGCTAACTTCTTTTATGTCCGTTGAAAACAGGTCGTAGCCAGATCAGACGCATGGTAACCAAGGGTCTGAACAAGCTCCTAGCTGTTTGCCACTCAGATAAAACAATTTGTCAGGAAGCTGGCACTTTATTCATTTGATAGCATAAGAATAGCATCTTCCTAAACACAATCAGGAAGAAATTAGCTAAATTACATGTTCAACGTACCATATATATTTATGGAGTATGCAGGGCTCCAGATAAGGGGAGTATTTCAAAAACTAAAATCTTTATTTCTGCTTTAAACCGTATGGTGTCACTATTCATTAGAATCGTCTCGAAGAGCTTGAAGAGACGATTCTAATGAGAAGTAACACCATAGTATTTGGTGCTCAAATGATTGAGAAAAGATTGGATTTATTCAGTTTACTCCCCCTTATCTGGAGCCCTGAGTGTTTATGTATGTTCTTACAAGGCAGCATGAGTACAATGACACTTAGTAAGATGTATTCTATTGAAATTGTTGTTTCCTTGTTCAATACATTAAAAATACATATTCGAGTATACTATTGGCACATAACAATAAAGGGTACAAAATACAACACTACAGTAAAACCTCTCTATAACGGCCACTAAATTGTCTTAAAAATTAAGTGTTAAGAACAGGTGACTGCTTAAAGCAAGGTGACAGTAAAACAGAAAGCTCCTGTAGGAGCTTTCTGTTTTACTGTCATCTTGCTTTAAGCCTGCCACCTGTCTTTTATACAAAGAATTAGCCTTATTTTAGTGGTTGTTATAGACAGGTTTTACTGTACTTGCTATTGATTGCATGTTTTTGTAAAAATACAGACGAAATGGATACATGTATATATGTACATGAATGTGTAGCTAGGAATAATCTTACACAATGTTCAACCTACAGTCCGGAAATCGTGTTTCTTTCCCAATAAAAGCGTCTATGCTAAAGTCCCCATGTTCACTGCAAACAGTTGGAGTAACACGGCGTCTGATCAGGGTAAACACTGTTTGCCAGTCAGATTAAAAAAGGCGTAATAATTTTTTCAAATTGTAATCTTGTACATTTTATTGACGTTTCGTTTGCATTAAACCGGAACTAATAACACCTTCTCTATTTTACAATGAGAAAAATTGCACCACAATACGCTAAATGTGCTAAATGCATAATGTAAGTTTAAAACATCTAGCAGCCAGATCAAACACCGTGAAACTCTGTTTCTATTGAGGACCCGAATTGTTTGTCATGACAATTAAAAACAAATTAATGTTTTCTTTTCTTGGTGATCCACGGTATTTTTTTCATTTGCGTTTGAATTTAACTCATAGATCCCTAGGGTGCTCTACCGACTAAGACACCCGGACCGCTTACAAAAATATCTCCCATTTGAACCAAAATTCTATCCGGCTTCACTTTACAGTCAACATTCGACTAGACGTAATTTGAAACTGGTCACTCAATCACTTACTCATTCCTTGACTGATTGTCTCACCGCAGGAAAACTGGTCATGTCGATTGAATGTTTTAGGGATTTATGAGTTAAGTGGGCAATAATGATCGCTATAATTGTATCATCCGAAATCATAAGAGAAACTTACAGCGAAGACGTCATTCTTTTCAAATAAACGCGTTTACGCTTAAACTATTATTTCCGTTGCAAACGATTTGGATCCAGATCAGACGCCGGGTAGCCCGGCGTCTGATCAGGCTCCAAACTGTTTGCCACTCATGTAAACATGAATAGTCAAAGTTGTCATAAAGTTGCCTTTTTGTACATTTCATTGCGATGCGTTTCATTTGCGTTCACACAGGAAAGGACAACGTCTTCTCCACTTAATCTTGATCAGTTGTGTACAAACAAAACGATTGTTTTGGGCAAGAACATTTTCGCTCCCGCACGGGCACTACACCTGGGCAACATCAGCCGTTTTGGTATCGCTGAGGATATGCTCACTAGAGGCCAAATCATTCTGGGCATTTAAATTCACCCCGCTCTCCACTGGGTGCTAAAATAGACGAGAAATTACGCAGTACATGTACATGAAACTATTTCAGACCAAAACAAGTGATACATGGATTCCTGAAACATAGAAAACTTGTTGGGATAGCTTAACCCTTTCATTATCAAATTTTCGGGAGAGTGTTTCCCCTTCACCGCTCTATTGTCGTCTACCTTAGTATTGTTGTCTGTAAGACACGTTTCAAAGTTTAGATTTAAGGTTGTTTGACTAAAAAATATCGATAAGAGTATCAGACAGTTTGGGTCCTCATCAGACGCCGCGTCAGGACCGAAACTGTTTGCAAACGCGCTTAAACAAGACGTCATTGAGAGTGAAAGGGTTAAATGTTTGCATATGAATTTCACTTATAAAATAAGACGGCTTACCCCCTTCACTCTCTTGCCCCGAGGATTCATTAGGCCCTTTTCACTGCCTTACCCCGAGTACAATGGTTATTTGCAAACAATTTCGATCGGATCCCAACTGTTTGCGTCGAATTTCAATATTTCATAAGGTAAAACAATATCTCTGATTTAAATTTGAGAAATAAAATCAGACGACCTTTTTTTTAAATTGATGACGTCATGGCAATGAGGGGGTTTACCGTTTCATAACCAAAACTATTGTCGGCTAAATTCTGCCAGCTGCAATTCTATGCACGTTTAAAACAAACATGAGATTGTGTTTAAACATTTATTAAAACAAATACGAATGTCAAACAGATTCATACTGAACTATGTTCGAGTATAAACATAAAGTTTTGGCTCGACTATGAATACAACCATCATAATTTAGCAAATATTCGTTTGATATTTTTAAATTAATAGCAATTTGTCGAACAAGTAAAGCCCGCTTACAATTCGTGTTATGTCAATAAAGTATGTTACTGTATTACTTAAGCAATATTGCACAGTGGTCATGAAGACGTTATCCTTTTGCGAAAAATGTTTTTGTACAAAAACGGTCAATTCGATGACAAACGGCTTGCTGCCAGATCAGACCCCTGGGTAACCCGGTGACTGGCTCCAAACTGTTTGTCATTCAGAGAGAAATAGGACGTTTCAGATAACTGAAATTTTCTTAATGTCATTGTATTGTGTTTGCGTTCAATTTGAATTGAAAATATAATTATGTATACTCATTTGCAACAGCGGGACAATACAGTATTTTGTAGAATTTACAGTTGAGAAGACGTATTCTTAACCAATAAACTCGTTTACGCAAAAAAAAATATTTCCATTGCAAAAAGTTTCGAGCCTGATCAGACGCCTGATAACCCGGCGTCAGATCAGGCTCCAAACTGTTTGTCACTCATGTAAGAATATAGAGTGAGAATTGTCAACAAGTAATCTTTTTCTATGTTTTAATGAATTGCGTTTACACGGAAAAGAACAGCGTCTTGTCCACAGTAGAATGAATGGTTTAACTCACCGATCCTCTCGTCTTTTTATAAATGAGAACCTCTATGACAGACACACAACAGCCAAGCACTAGCCCAAAGAAGAGAATTAAAGGTGCCCCTGAGAAGGACGCAAGGGTTATCCGATGAAATGGTGGACCGCTTTCAGTATTCCTCCATGTGTCAAACTCAGACTTTTCGCATTCCGACAATGACGAGTCCCACTTCCTCTGTAAACTCTTCATAGTGTCATCACCGTGCAACAGGAGCAGTGCTTCATTGATTTCCCTGAGAACAGTGGATGTTTTGGCGACAGCAATGGACATAAACATGTTTGTCTGTGGTTCCTTTATCATATATAGGTCACATGGCTTACGACTTGTGACGAAACTTGCACTTTGGGAGTCCATGACCATTGCTACATATACACTCCCATATCGACGATTACGAACGTACCGTAAACCTTCGTCTATGGACTGTGCAGGCTTGTGTTTGCTTTGAAAACGCTCACATTTCTGGTAAATAGTTTTGTAGACCGGATCATCTGAATTCTTAAATCCCATTGCCGTGTCAGTTCCAGATTGCATTACAACGTCATATCTTGATTTGCTGAAGTCTCTGTAAGAAAGCATGCACATACACATACAGTGGAGAATCTGTTATTCTTTCCCGTTTAAACGAAACGAAACGCAAACGCAAAACACTAAAATGTAGACAAGTACATTTTTTGGACAATTCTGTTTATTATTTTTTTATCTTGGTGGCAAACAGTGTGGAGCCTGATCAGACGCCGGATTACCCGGCGTCTGATCTGGCTCCAAACTGTTTGCAACAGAAATAATAGTTTAAGCGTAAACGCGTTTATTGGGAAAAAATAACAGTTTCTCTACTGTAATACAGTGGGGAAGACGTTATTTTTTCCCAATAAACACGTTTACGCTAAAACGTTTATTTCCAACGCAAACAGTTTGGAGTCGTTAAGAACTGCAGACGCGTCTTATCAGGCTCCATTCTGTTTACATGTACCACTCGGATTACATAAAATAGTCAGAATTGTCAACAAATTGTTATTTTCTACATTATATTGCAAGGCGTTTGCGTTTCTCTTGCGTTTAAACGGGACAGAATGACATCATCTCTACTGTTATATAGAGGATAACTGTTTTTTGCAGTGTAAGATCGAAATTTAATCCATTGACTGAACATCAGACGTTATATTTTCACGAGTGGCGAAGCCACGAGTGAAAATATAACAGTCTGATGTTCACGAAATGGATTAAATTCGGTCTTACACTGAAAAAACACAGTTATTCTATTTATTTATGCTTTTAAGCCACTTTTTAAACGAAATTGTTTAAAAATTGAAAGCGAACGTACATTATTTATCCCGTGTTGAGCCCCACGTTTTATGTCGAACACATGTGCGTGACAGTTGGCGGTATAATGACGTCACTTATTTGTTGATTTGACGTCATCCGAATGACTTCGTTGCTCCCGAGTTTGGATTCGTGCTCTTCCGGTGAGTAGTTCGCGACAAATCGGACTGCCGGAATTTAACGATAAGACACGATTGACTACGATACTTGGGGAACCCTACGGGGAAAATTCATAATAAAAGCGATTGGTGAAAATCCACTGCAGTGGATTACCAAGTGATCATCCACTGCTATTTCGTGGTAATCCACCGAAAAGCATAACTAAAAAGCAATCATCCCTGGGACGTCAAATTGACGTTATGGTTGCCGATTAAATCTAGTCAATTGTTTCGTATAAAGGGTTGATTTTAGCAATAAATTGAAACATTTGTATGACAACGATGCATACCTTTAACCCTTTACCCCATAGTAGCAACTTTTAGCGTATTTAATTATTCCTCCTCTGAAGAAAATAGTTCCCGTTAGTACCCTCATGAACATTTACCATTACAAATATTTTATATGGTTTAGCAGATTTTAGCTTCAAGCAGGCTGAAAGTAAAGCAGAATGTGCCTTAAGGCACATTCTGCTTTACTTTCAATCTGCTTTAAGTGGTCACTTGTCTTCAAAACTAGAAACAGACTATGAGGTAAAGGGTTAACAAATGTTTTATAGGAGCCACAGGACAAGCATTCGTTTCACACAAACACTGTTTGCAAATGAACATTTTTCACTCAAATCATTGTATTGCCAGGCATTTAGACGATGTCGTCTTAATATTGAAGACCCCTGACGAGAGGGCAAATCTCGGATAATATCAGAACTCTACGGAGAGCGATCGGCCATTCTCGTCATCTGCCGATCTGTTCCGGTTCTGAACAGGTCGGCAGTTGACGAGAATTGCTGTTAGCTATACGTAGAATACCGAAAGTAATCTCATCAGGGATCATCAGAAAAGTATTTTCATTGATTTGTCTTGCATTTATTAAGCATTACATTACTCCGATAGTTGTTGGTCGCATAAGCAGTATTACTGTAGCTCCTTAACCTCTCATATATTTCATATTTATATTTCTTTATTTACACAAATGTTGAAATAACTTCTTAAAAGAACTGCACTCTCCTCGTCAAGAAGGTTATAGAACACGAAGTATGGCGGATATTTTGGTGGTACCACGTGAATTTAGATCAGCATTCCCAATGGTCAATATTATACAAAGCACAATGTAATATTATGGAAAATTTAGATATCACAGAATGAGATTATTTAGAAACAATGTGCATCAAATATCATTGTGTATGGTTAAAATACATGTTTATTGTTAGACTGGTAAGTTTGTTTAAAATATGCAAATAGCACATAGTAGACGTCACAATGATTATAATCGTAAGGTGACGATATAGAGCAAGCGAACTCGCCTTACTGACCATGATGTGTTTTGAAGTTTGGGTACATATGCGTCATGAACATTTATTTAGTTTGACTTACGAAAAGCTTTTAAATGGATCCTCAGAAAACGTCGACCTCGTTGGATTGATTCTCATAAGATTGGTCAGACTCGCTATGTACGTTACGATGAAAATAAGTACGAAGAACCACCAGGCCGTTACAACGATTCGCCCTCCCAAAGATCTTGGCGCTCTTGTGTATCCTGGAGGTAGAAACAGTAGGAACGACGTTGTTCTTAGCGATGCGATATTAAAGTAGAAATTGATAAGATTTTAAAATTTCTAACAACTTCTTTCCATTTCAGAGGCACATAGTTTGGAGTCAGATCAGCAAACGGGTAACCCGACGTCTGATCTGGCTCCAAACTGTTTGCAATTCAGACAACAATAGTTGTTCAGAATTTCAAGAGGTTGCTATTGAATACATTTTATTTGATTGTGTTTTCGTTTTGTTGAAAGGGTAACACTTGATCCACAGTAATAAAATGGTTTACCTTGCCACGCTAGCGTGCTAATAACGAACCAGAAAGAGTTCAGACACGTGAACGATTCGGCCTCTCGCAATGTCGCCTCTTTATCCTTGCCCATCCGTCTCCATTCGTACGGATTAAATGTAGAAATTATGTACAGTAAAATGCTGGTGACAAAAAACGCTATGATGGTCACAGTCCAAACTTCTAATGTCATTGGTGTCAGCAATAGCGACAGTTTGTAAACAACATCAGCTATAAATATCCGGGGCTTTTTCACAACAATGGCATGTTCGACCACTTGTAGTGGGGTGGTAAAATCAACGTATTTGGTTCTCTCGTTCGTAACAGTCAGTGGAAGGGCAAGTTCGGCGACCTGTAAAACCAAGATTAAACCTATCAACTCATTCAACTTTAGCGAAGAGTAAACTCGCCATGAATAAATTATGTATCTGTGAAGATTGCATTTATTCTATACAAACAGTGTAAACCAAGTTCAGAGGACACCTCTTATTAGGGTCTGGACTGTTGATTACTCATACTCTGAAATAAATTATACTAAACAGCCATTAATTGTAAAAATAAAACCGATAAGACTTGACTTGAAGCTGAAACTATCCATTCGACGTTTCATTGATAAATAAATTAAAATACACTTATTGAGAAGAGAGCAGGTAACATGAACTGCACAGATGAAGCTATGCGTATTGTGTAATAATATTATAGGGAAGTTTGCTTGTAACCTGTTACTCCATGGATACAAGTTTTGACATCTTAACCCTTTACCTGATAGCCTATTTATAGTATTAAAGATAGGTGACTACTTAAATCAGGTTGAAAGTAAAGTAGAATGCGCCTTAGGGCGCATTCTGCTTTACTTTCAGCCTGCTTTAAGCTACCATGTGCTATAATATAGAAAATATTCATTATAATACATATTCATTACTGATTAAATTGGAACTATTTTCTTCAGCGGATGAATATATCATATCCGCTAAAATCGCTTCTATTGGGGAAAGGGTTAACAGTATTGCTTCATTTGAGATATAAACCCCACTTTACATAATCATGTACATGCAACAAAATAACTAATTTCTAAATCCTAGCAGATGGTACATGTAGCTTAAACCACACTTCAAGTAATCGAAATACGAGACAGCTCATTACAACTTGTTTTGAACTAAAGCTAATTAATGTATTCAAAAAGTAAAAATTGAAAATAAGTTATCAAATGCATTCAGACTAATGCTTTTACAGCATCTTTTATGTCCGTGATTTATGGGATAACGAACTCTCTGTCTCATTGAGGCCGCCATTTTGTGAACTTATGTAACGTCAATTGTACCCTTTCGGTTTAAGTTAACAATACAGAAGAAAGGTGCATGGTTTGTGTTGAAACCCACTGTTCTTTTTTCTTGTCATGTCGGTCCATGTTCAATTCCATGGACCTGTATCCATTATCACTTCTGAATTGTCTGTCTATCTGTCTCCTTAGCGGTGATTGGTATATGTATACATATTAGGTGTTTTTCACGGATATACCCGGTATGTGTAGAAATTTCAGGGTATACAAATAGTTCTATCACGAAAGCAGTGGCAAATTTCATCACGCAAAACCTGCTCTGTTACACACAGACTTACCCCATTGACAACATCTCCCATCATACCGGACCATGTTCCATTCTCCAGGGCTCCGTATTGCTTGTCACTTGTAAGGTAAAGCTTAAACTTGTACGGAGTCAAGTCTTCCAGCTTCTTTAGAAGGTCGGGCACAATGCCTTTGAGGGTTCCATTAGGCATAGGCATGACAAGGGGCATAGACTGTAAATATATTCAATATGAATAACGTTCTTCTCCTCTATTAAAACACTTAGACGACAGACGGGAGTTCGGTTCTGTGTAAAGCTGAATCTTGATAGGGCAATGCTTCATAAAAACACAAAACGACAGACGGGAGCTTCAAGAAAGATAAATGTAAAACAGAAAGGTCCTATGGGAGATTTCCAATTTACTTTCACCTGGCCTTCAGCAACCGCCTGTCTAAACAACAAATATATAATTCATCGGTCGTAATAGAGGAGTTGGAACAATATTTGCACTTCAAAGACATGAATAATCCTAAATTTATGTTTAATGTAAAATAAAATCCATCAAATGAAGTCATTTTTATCCAAAATACCCATCCCATTTAGACAAAAAAATCCACAGTAAAACAACCTTTGGAGTAGTGCTGGTACCATGTTATTGCCAGTCAAATATTTAGCCCCTCCTACAGCAGGCTGGTACCTCTCAAATAGCATCACATTCATTTTGGATGTTATTATTAGGTGTCAGAGTTAACAGTCTTTGTGAAGAAATGTAGTTAGCTTTAGATATTACTCAGTTATTACTTTAAAGTGTCTTATTTATGCATCACCCTATGAAGCACATATCTCACAATTTTGGTTACGTATAGAACATGCAATTGAAACTACTCGTCCAAAGCACTCTACCATTAAAACTATCGAAAACGTCTTGAACAATGAACACACCATTCCATGCTATTCTCTCTTTACAGCCATATTTTGAAATCAAACTACCTGTAACACTTCTGAAGAAAAAACAAGTAAATAGAAGATTAATATCGAAATAAAGACATAAACCATGAAAGGGGAGATTTTAAATCGTTACAAACAAAAGTAAAAATGCTGGTATAAATAGTACACATATGCAGTTGTCACGTGACACGACCGGACGAGCTGAATATCAAGTATCACTTGTTACTGCGCCTTTACATCCTGCTTTACTTTCAACCTGCTTTAAGTGTTTACCTGTCTTCAAAATTAGGAGCAGGCTATGGAGTAATGGGCTAATGTTTGAGTGTAATGCTAAACAACCCATGTATGACTGGATATTGTAGTTAAATATACCTGTGTGCTTGCTGGAACATTTTATTAACCCATTTCTGCCCAGTGGATTCTTCCGTGTTTTACATTGGATTAGTTCATTTTTTATCAAAGGGAGTCCTGGTCATTTTTATTTTTATTTTGTTTTATATTGAAATTCCTATCAGCAAATAGTGTAGACTCTGATAAGACGCCGAATAATGCGACGTCTGGTCAGAGTCTACACTATTTGCCTATGTCCCATATATGGGATCGTGGGCACATATGGGTTAATTTTTTATACTTGTGATCCTAAGAGATTTCAGTGTTTGCCAGTAAAGAATACCATTTCATATGGAATAGCAAACAGTGCAGACCCAGATGAGACACAGTGTGATGTTGCGTCTCACCAGCCTCTACACAACAGTGCTCTATCTCTACAACGGCATCCAGTGGGAGACATAGATTGTGTATGTTGTTCGGAGGGAGTCGTTATAGAGAGGGAAAATAAAGCCTTGGCTTATATTTGCAAACAGTTTGAATCCAGATCAGACGCCGCGTAACGCGGCGTCTGATCAGGATACAAGCTGTTTGTCACTCATAATCATATTTATCAAAATGTCCACTTAAATGTAAATGTTTTTATACTTGTGATCCTAAGAGATTTCAGTGTTTGCCAGTAAAGAATACCATTTCATATGGAATAGCAAACAGTGCAGACCCAGATGAGACACAGTGTGATGTTGCGTCTCACCAGCCTCTACACAACAGTGCTCTCTCTCTACAACGGCATCCAGTGGGAGACATAGATTGTGTATGTTGTTCGGAGGGAGTCGTTATAGAGAGGGAAAATAAAGCCTTGGCTTATATTTGCAAACAGTTTGAACCCAGATCAGACGCCGCGTAACGCGGCGTCTGATCAGGATACAAGCTGTTTGTCACTCATAATCATATTTATCAAAATGTCCACTTAAATGTAAATGTTTTTATACTTGTGATCCTAAGAGATTTCAGTGTTTGCCAGTAAAGAATACCATTTCATATGGAATAGCAAACAGTGCAGACCCAGATGAGACACAGTGTGATGTTGCGTCTCACCAGCCTCTACACTACAGTGCTCTCTCTCTACAACGGCATCCAGTGGGAGACATAGATTGTGTGTGTTGTTCGGAGGGAGTCGTTAAAGAGAGGGAAAATAAAGTATTGGCATATATTTGCAAACAGCTTGAATCCAGATCAGACGCCGCGTTACGCGCCGTCTGATCAGGATACAAGCTGTTTGTCACTCATTGTCATATTTATCAAACTGTCCACTTAAATGTAAATGTTTTTATACTTGTGATCCTAAGAGATTTCAGTGTTTGCCAGTAAAGAATACCATTTCATATGGACTAGCAAACAGTGCAGACCCAGATGAGACACAGTGTGATGTTGCGTCTCACCAGCCTCTACACTACAGTGCTCTCTCTCTACAACGGCATCCAGTGGGAGACATAGATTGTGTGTGTTGTTCGGAGGGAGTCGTTATAGAGAGGGAAAATAAAGTATTGGCATATATTTGCAAACAGCTTGAATCCAGATCAGACGCCGCGTTACGCGCCGTCTGATCAGGATACAAGCTGTTTGTCACTCATTGTCATATTTATCAAACTGTCCACTTAAATGTAAATGTAGACGACAATTTTAAGCAGACGTAATTGCAGCAGTAAATACGTTAGACATAATTGTACGGTTTACGGAACTGAGATAAGGGTCGTTGTAAGGAGGGAGTCGTTGTTGGGAGGGCCGTTGTAGAGAGGGGACGCTGTATTACCTAATGTTACTTTTGTAGATGTTGGGTAAGTACTTACTTGCACGGTGGCGACTTTGACAACAGTCTGAAACAACAAACAAAAATTACAGTTTCAGAAAAGAAGACTTTTCCCTTTTCCAATAAACGCGTTTAACCCTTTACCTGATAGAAGCGACTTTTAGCACATTCATTTTATTCATCCGCTGAAGAAAATAGTTCCAAATTATACCGTAATGAATATGTGTCATATTTAATACTTTCCTTATTCTAGCAGTTAATAGCTTAAAGCAGGCTGAAAGTAAAGCAGAATGCGCCTTAGGGCGCATTCTGCTTTACTTTCAACCTGCTTTAAGTAGTCACATATCTTCAATACTAGAAACAATGCTATCAGGTAAAGGGTTAAAACATATACGATACATACACACATGTACATGGCGTTTTACCAGGCTCCAACCTGTTTACCATGCAGGCTGAAACAATAAATACTTATTACACTATTTACAGCTTTATTAAACTTCATTGTTTACAGTTATCACTTTTCAATGACGTTTAATAAAGTTTCAATGAGAGAGCAGACTGTATGCCCTACTTGAACAAACGCTTCATGGAATCTTTACGGACAGTTGTATGTGCAATATACAGTTAAACCGCCTATTACGGCCATTCGTTAACACATTTATACCCAGTGGATTTTTCAATGTTTATATATTGGATTAGTCCACTTTGTATCAAAGGGATGCCTGGTCAAAACTTTCATTTTCATTTTGTTTTATATTGAAATCCTTTCAGCAAACCGTGTTAACTCTGATCAGACGTTGCATAATGTGGCGTCTGATCAGAGTCTACACTGTTTGCTTATGTCCCGTATATGGAATCGTGGGCACAAATGGGTTAAATAGTGTCAATAAATAGGTGTTTAAGCTTTAAAGCAAGTAAAACAGAAAACTACTTATGGGGCTTTCTGTCCTACCTTCAATTTGCTGTCTCTTAGTTTTAAAACTATCAATAAGCCTTCTTTCCTTCTTTAAAGCGATCGCGTTAAAGAGGTTTTACTGAAGTTGCTTGTTCGAAACAATATCAAATCAATTTTAAAATCTGATAATCCAATAAAATATTATATTCAATAATGTTAATTGATATTCAAAGTTACCCGTTTCTTTCACTCCATTGAAAGCTTACAGTGCTAAGAAGTTTGTTCTCGTATTAATGTCTTTCTCAAAGGAGGCAGTGTTTAGGGGTCGAACAGAGCCTTAACGCTTTCACTCTCCATGACGTTATAAAGCGCATTTGCAAACATTTTTTGTCCTGATCAGAAGCCACTTTACGGGGCGTCTAATCAGGATCAAAACTTTTTGCCACTTGTTTTGAAATAATGTCAGTTATACTGCCTTAAATCTAACTTTAAAACGATATTGCAGACAACGATATTGAAGCAGACAACAATATGGCGGTAAGGGGGAAAACATCCTCACGATAAATTTGATCTAGAAAGGGTTAAGCCCCTAGTGCTCTGAAAACAATATTTATACGATATGAGGTCATGTAATTGTCGATCATTTTATACAACAACGTGAACACTGAAAATCTCAGTAAATTAAATGTTTTAGAACACTCACCCTTTTGTCACCTTTTTTCGCAGGAGCCAGCTGAAAGTAATGTATCGGATTAAATACATTGGGGTGTTTTTTCCCCAATAAGCGCGTTTATACTTAACCGACGATGTCCACTGTAAGTAGTTTTGTTTAACTGATCAGGCGTTTTATCAGGCTCAAAACTGTTTGCCATTTCTATTGAAATTAATAGATAGAATTTCGAAACATTTGTATTTTTTAACATTTCATGATATTGTTTTTGCATTTCGTTGGAGTTTAAACGGCAAAAACAATAATACCATCTTCACTGTAACCAATGCGAGTAATGAAAATATGGTTAACCAGAACTGTATTACAGTACGTGACAAATTGTCCAATGTGGTGTATTGGCATTAAAATGCAATTTGCCTTCGTGAGCAGGCAAGTGAAATTATCCTACAAAATATTAACCATGATATTGAAGGTGTCTTTACTGTTTAAGACTTGCAGATAGGTCTAATATTATTTGCTGACGATTGTGTATTATGTGCTGAAACAGCCGAGGCTCTACAAAAAATGCTTAATGATTTAGAAATGTATTGTAATGAATGGGGATTAAAGATAAACACAGACAAAATGAAAATACTTATTTTCGAGAAGGGACATACAAAGTCCAACAACTTTAAATGATACATTGGATCTTGGTGAAATTTGGTCAGAACGTTTGTCGCATTGATATCTAGGTCAAGTTTGAATAAGGGTCATGTCCGGTCAAAAACTAGGTCACTAGGTCAAATCATTGGAAAATCTTGTTTACACTCTAGAGGTTGATTGTGGGTATACATGTCCAGTCATAATCTAGGTCACTATAGGTCAAGTTTGCCATGGTGTACCAGGTGAGCGATTTAGGGCCATAGTGGCCCTTGTTTATTTATTTTTGGACTTTTATGCCTTTTTTACTTAGAAAACAAGATATGAGTGTCAAACAGTTTAGATACAGATTAACTGCCATGTTATATGATGGTGGTAGTGATGATGATTATGTGAGATGACCAAAAGCATTGTGGCATAGCTATAAATTGAATACAGTAGAACCTCTCTATTGTAACCACTAAGTTATGTCAAATATTAATTGTTTAAGACTGGTGACTGCTTAAAGCAATGTTAAAGTGAAACAGAAAGCTTATACAGGAGCTTTCTGTTTAACTTTCCCATTGCTTTAAGCTTTCACCTGTCCTTTAAACGGACAATTAGCCTTCTATTTAGTGGTCGTAATAGAGGGATTCTACTGTATTAAAATTGTGATAGGATTTACAATATCGTCCCTCTTTGTATATCAGGGGTCTACAGAAACTGGCGATTGTTCTATGTGTTTGCTTTTAACAGTATATTGCTACGGCTATGAATTATGTACATTTTATGCCTAATAAAATATTTTGTATCCTATATTCTGTAAACAGTATATACTCATGCATGTCAATTAAAACTGTACACGACAGTCCAAATATGTACTTGCATACTTTTTTGTTTGTTTTGTTTTGTTTGTTAACGTCCCTTTCTGCCATCTATGGGCTAATTGGACGCCCAGAGAGGGGCATAGTAAATCCGGTTTCTGATGCAGTAACATAAATATTTCCCAGATAAGTCAATTTTATAATTGCGGTCAAAGTCCATTTAAAAATCACATTATAAACGAAGCTCACTGTTTATATCCCTAGCTGATGGGTTATAGGTTGTGTCATCCGGAAAACCTTTCTTATAATTGAGATCAAAGCCAAGATCGCGTTGAGCTTAACTGATACACAACACTCCACAATGTCAGAATGCAACCTCTTTCTAATACGGTACAATATGTGTATAATATATGCTGCAGACATTTAGTTCACAGTGACCTGAAAATTACCACAGCATTCTCAGATATACACACATACTCGTAAACCCAATTATGTATCCCTACCTTATGAAGTACAGTCCTCGATACATTTTCTATAACTGAGATAATTATTTATAATTAAGATTATAGAACAAGGTCACCGTGACTAAAATATGACACGACACACTCTTCCGTTCAAATATGTAGATACACACATAGTTACGCGGCGTCTGATAAGAATCAAAACTGTTTGCAAATGCGTTTTATGACGTCATTGAGTGTGAAAAGGATAAACTGTTCAACAAAGATTTTGTTAGAATTTAGACATAAATCCTTACCTGTGAAGTAACACAGTGTGCACATAAGATAGTACACACACATACCAAAACTATAACACTGTGTGCCTCCATTATGTCAAGGTTACGCAACTAGCTTCATGTAAACCAACAGAATAACCTCAATTAAACCAATGCTTTCGTTACAGAAGCATTGCGGAGAGAATTTCCTGCTGGGATAAATAGCATTGCCATGGCTGAAAATCCAATAACGCGGCCTTGGAAGCTGGTTTTACCGTTTTGCTCCTTCAGCGGCAAAACAATACATTAACATCTTGATCCGACACATCTAAAGCTTAACCTAACCCCCGTTGAATATTCATATACAGTTAGGAAGACGTTATTCCTTCCCAATTACGGCGTTGAGGCTTAAACAAATAGTTTCTTTGTAAACAGTTTTGAACCAATCAGACGCCGGGTACAAAATAGTCAGAATTGTCAACAATTTGTCATTTTCTACAGTTTTTACATTCCTTTGCGTTTCGTTTGCGTTTGAACGGGAAAATATAACGTCTTCTCCACTGTTTACAGCGAAAACGACGTTATTGGTTGCCGTGTAAAAGCAAACGAAAACGAAAACACATTTAAATGAAATGTTGAAAAAGACAAGTTTAAAACAATTCTGACTGTTCATTTTTATCTGTATTTTAAAAAGTTTGAATTGAAATAATTGTTTTCATAGATCACCGTGGCTTCATAATAGTATTTGAAAAGCTCTTCAACGTCTTGTTAAATATGTTGTTTTCCAAATTTCATTGTTTTGCGTGTAATAATTTTCTAAGCGGCAAATATACACCTGCAATACTATATATTTGAACCCATTTTCTCTTGAATAATGGTTCAACACTTTACCTACACTGCAACCGTTGTCCGTTTGTCATGAATACAGAAACGTTTCCAAGAGAAGACATTCTGTTAATTGGATGAGTTAGCTCTTATATCGATGAAAACATTATTTTTTCCCGAAAAACGCGTTCATGCTTAACTGGCTATTGCCATTGCAAACGGTTTGGAGTCTGATCAGGCTCCAAACCGTTTGTCACTCGGATACAAATAAATTGTTTGAAGTTAAAACATGTAACTTTTTAATTTTATTGCATTTTTCTTGCGTTTTGTTGAATGGCATCGCCTCCGATGTACAGAAAGGTTCCAAAAATAGACTAATCGATTAAGTATCTGTTTGGGCTCAGACGAATTAGGTTAGGTTATATACACAGAATAGCATCATTATCATCTGTCGTAATACATGTATAAGGAATCCATAAATAATTCCCAATAGATGTGTTTGGTGGAGAAGACGTTAGTGTTCCCCGATTACATGTAACCCATTTACGCCCAGTGGATTCTTCCATGTTTTATATATTGGACTAGTCCCTTTTTATCAAAGGGATGCCTGGTCAAAATATTTCATTTTCAGTTGGTTTTATATTGAAATTCCTATCAGCAAACCGTGTAGACTCTGATCAGACGCCACATAATGCGGCGTCTGATCAGAGTCTACACTGTTTGCCTATGTCCCATATATGAGATCATGGGCACAAATGGGTTAAACGAAACGCTAACACAAATGTTTTGCAATAAAACGTAGAAAAACACAGCCTTTTGAAAAGGTTGACGATGTATTTCTGTCTTATTTGGAAACATCTCGGAGGCTGATCAGGCGCCGGTTAGCCCGGAGTCTGATCTGTCTTAAAGTTGTTTGCAATGGGAGTTGAAGTTTTAGAACAAGGCATTTATTGGGACATACCATACATGTGTTGTCTGCTGTATCTATTTGTTTTCTCCGTTGCAAAGACTAAGAGTCAGTTAACATTAGGTTAACAATTGACTGCCACTCAGAAAGAAACTATTCATTATTAGGGAAAAATACATAAGAATCAATTTTGAGAAATAAAAGCAGACGACAATTCTTTAAAATTGATTACGTAATGACAGTGAAAGGTTTGAACGGGAAAATATATTCAGCATTGTTTCTATTGGCAACATCGACAATAAGGTTACTGTTGAAACTAATGCATGTATTGCAATGGCACAGAATAGTTCAGGCAGAGTGAGTCACTACGCTCAATATTGAGTTTTGTGTCAAATGAATGAAATATTGAACTTAGTCTCATTGAAATTTGCCATACTGCAGAGAAAATTGTTGTGCTCTGATTGGTTAAATTGTCTCGGTGCATGGCTCTTTGTTTTAGTTTTTGCCGGGTTATTATAAAAGCGCGTGCGATTTGTTACGGTATTTGCGGTATACAGTGAATACACCGCGAGCTACTATTTGTTTTGGTCTTTCCGGTGTCCTTAATACCGCGCACGTTGTATGGGCCGATTTTATTCAACTGGCAGGGCGGAGTTAACCTTTGGCAAAGATAAACAAATTTACTTTTGATTTAGGGTTGATAGGTATAGTTCCGTATTATATCGTTATTGTCAGATACATTCAACATGGAGAAACACAATATATGCGTACATCCATATCCACGTGCAAATGGTACATGTATATTCAGTGCTCCCTCTCTACAACAACACATTATGGAAGACTAATATTGCGTGCATTGTTCGGATGTAGTTACTATAGGGAGCGGAAATTAAGACTTAGCTTACATTTGCAAACAGCTTGAATCCAGATCAGACGCAGCGTAACGCGGCGTCTGATTTGGATATAAGCTCTTTGTTATTCTTCATTAAATTCTCTTGTCGAAATGTCAACTAATATGTTATGCTGAGAAAAAACGGCAGACGTCAACGGTAAATTCCGATAATAAAAGGGCGTGCCGTCGCCCCCAAAGCTGAAATGCAATGGTCCGCGTCGGAACTCCGCCATGACAGGTCAATCAAATTGGTCTATAATAGTAAATAAGAATGGCGATGTTGAAAATCAGATGCCTCCGTTATGCAGGGCAAAAGTAATATAGAAAGCTGCTGAATAAGGTTAACGCAACACTATGTACCCTTTTGTATCCCGCCAAATGCCTTCTCAACAATATTTTACATCTTGCCCGACACTTTACCAAACATGAGATATTTCATTCGAGAACATTTTTACATAATTATCTTCTATATGTCAATTGCCGGGTAAAATATTGTTAAAGATAGCCATTCAGCATTTTTAGTTTCATTTTTATCTCAATACATGTATTTTGCAAATTGTCAACTGAATTTTATGTAAATTGTTGGTTTTTCCGCGATTTATTATTTACTAGAGTGAAAAAAGAGATTATTAACAGTAAGTGTTTTAAGTACCATACTAATTCATTGAACTCGTACGCATCAATAATATTATTTATTTGGACGATGCCTTGTCGAAATATTGAATAAATTGAAATCAATATTGTACTCATTACTCAACACTATAGGAATAAACAACATATTTTTGACGTTCAAGACGGTATGACTACATTAGCTTCGCAGGGGGTAAATTACGTAAACGCCCGAAGGCCGTTTTCGTTAAATTTACACCCCGAAGCTAATGTAGTCATACCGTCATGAGCGGCAAAGAGATGTTGTTTATTCCTTATATTTATATTTATAGTTTCTGTCTTGTCAATTTAATGTGTTTATTTGCCAGATTTGTGTTTCTGTATAAGAATTTATCATATACCGGTCAAAGAGGTTTGATAGATGTAATGTCGATGTAATAGCCATTCCAGTTTCTAAATATGGTGAGAAAGTAGTCCCAACTACATGTACTGTAACTGTATTAAAAATTAAGGATTTTTTCCAGTAAACTTTCTCTCTGTGAATGGAAAAGACTTACAAGGCAAACAAATAACAGTGCAACTTGAATATCTATTGCCAAAGCACATTCTAAAAATACAGGTCGCGGTTGTTTTCTTAACCCATTTACACACATAGCAACGCGATGGCAACGACCTATGGGTCTGTATCACTCCGCTAGTGTCATATGACCGTCGACCAATGGGAGCTTAGTGTTAAGTGCCCGATGTAGTGTATTTGAAGAAGTCCACGAATATCACGGGCAAATCCGAACTGGCTAAAACCAGATTCGAAGTGTAGGTTCATCGAGGGATGACCTGCAAATTTTTAATAGGATTACATAACGACTTTACAGAGTGAATGTAAATATTGTTAAATAACATCATGGTAATAGCAGTTGTTGAAGTATACAATTGGAATGTCGTGTTTTCTGCTATACTGTGAGTATTGTTCAGTGCGTGCTTCGGCGGCCTTCCATTGGCGATAAATGGAGGTCTGCAAAGAGACGTTGCTGCATAATGCAGACTAATGTAACGTTAAATATACTTTAGGAAATTTACATTGTTCTGCATTGAACTTTAACTGCAGTCTTTAATCCTTTCACTGCCAACATTTTCGGGAGATCTTTACCCCTTCAACGTTTCATCGTCGTCTGCTTCAATTAAGTTGTCTGCAATGGCGTTTCAAAATTGCAATAAAAGGCAGTTGACTGGAGAAATTTCAAAACGAGTGTCAAACAGTTTGGACCCTGATCAGACGCCGCGTTACGCGGCGTCTGATAAGGATCCAAAATGTTTGCAAACGCGCTTTTAAGCGTCATTGATGCCTTCTGTATGGCTTTGTATTGCTAAACCGTCGCCTTTCTTTAAGGATCGCTTTTTCCGTTTTATCAGTGGTCGCTGCGTTCGAATATTTACTGTACTGCATCATGTGTTAGTCATACAGTAAGCGAGTCATTCAGAGCGTGTCTTTATTGGTATCTCAATTTAGAAACCATGTTTTTGCTTTCAAGTTCCACTCTCTACGTGTTCATAGCTTAGCCGATGCTATCTGTCATCTGACGTAGTCACAAAAAATATCGATAGCCCTGGCCTACTTTAGAAGGTCCGAGATCGATAAAACTCTGCAGCGACTTTGGCTTTACCAATTACCTCATAGTATTTTTGTAGTTTTGAAGACACATGATCATTAGAAATATTTGCTATATCCTGACACAGATAACCACTTACAGTAGGTTGAAAGTAAAGCAAAATGCGCCTTAATGCGTATTCTGCTTTACTTTCAGCCTGCTTTAAGCTACCATCTACTGAGTCTGAGGGACAGAAAACATTTCTTCTGGTGCATATTGATTGTATATTATGCTTTGTCTGTATTTCTTGTACTATACTATGGGTTGGAGGCCTGATTGTATGAATAAACTATTTGATTTGATTTGTTCATGAATGTATATGCTGAAGGTATTCTCTTCAATAGAAGAACTTACCAAAGGCGTACATTTGACCAATCGTCTTGAAAATGTTCTAGTGAAATTTATTCATATTTTATAAATCACGTCGAGTCTTTATCAAATATGTATTCAGCAATAACTCAAAGCGATTATTGATTATCTTTGATAATCAAAGATAATCAATAATCGCTTTGAGTTATTGCTGAATATATATCATAAATAGTTGACGTTATTCTGACGTCATTAGTGATCGTGTATTTATTCAAGGTTAAACGTAAAACGAATGTAAACGCATTACAATAAACTTAGAAAATGAAAATATTTTGACAATGTTGACGATTTATTATACTCTTAGTGGCTCCAAACTGTTTGCAATGGTAATAATATTTTAAGCGTTATTGCTTAATTTGGAAATAATGTCGTCTAATCTACTATAAGTATATTTGGATACGACTGTCGTTGATAAAGGTCCGTAGATGTAGAACTATCAAATAAAACATTTCAATAATCCTATTTTATTTCCATTCAATCGTTGGTATATATATTGTTTTAACTTCAATGTAAATGTAAATGTTTATTATACTAGGTTCTCAATTTTTTAACACAACCAATAAGTATTTGATGCAAGATTAATGTTGGTATATCCTCATTGTACATGCACTACTTCAATTTATATGGACGTCAATTCTCGACGGACATGGTCCAGTGGTAACCCGCTTGGCTACGGTACTAGAAGCTATCTGGCGCCTGATCAGCCTCCGAGATCTCGATACCCACTGTAACAAGTCCTAAGGATGAGACTTGTAAACCGAAGTATGAGTGCTTTTCGCTGGGAATCCGGAAAAATGTCGATAATAAAAGTATGTACCGCGCCCATGATTTATGTATCCGCTCCCCTCTCTCCAATGAGCCACAAGTTGGCAATACCGGACGTTAATAAACAAACCTAACCAAAGACATCAGTTAATATAACTTTCATATACATGTATATAAGAAATATATAAGAGTTCAGTTCATAAACGGACGACGATACATCAGTGCATCAGTTTGTAGCTAGATCAGACGCCGGGTTATCCTGTATTTGATCAGGAAACTGATTGACACTCATACTAAAACGAGTAGTCAAAATTGATTGTAAACAAGTTTTCAATTCCTATGTTATGTTGTTCAATGCTTTTGTGTTTAATTTATGTTTAAAAGGGAAATAAAATCGTCTTCCCCTTTTGTAAATATTACCTCATGGTTACAGTACAGAACACGTCACTCTTTCCCAATGAACGCGTTTACGCTAATCATATTATTTCCAAAGCAAACAGTTTGGAGCCAGATCAGATGCCGGGTTACCCGGCGTCTGATCAGGCTCCAGACTGTTTAACACTCAGATGAAAACAGATAGTGAAAAATGTCAAATGTTGTTATTTCTACATTTTAGTGTTTTTCGCGTTTGCGTTTCGTTTGCGTTTAAACGGGAAATAATAACGTTTTCTTCACTGTATAAACATTCAAAGGGATTAGTCTGAGGTCGCTCTCTAGCTTTTAATTGGTCAGAACCTTTGGTCCAGAAGCTTTCTGGCAGTATTTGCCCTTTTTATTTGTGGGGGATACGTATTCTTTAACGAATCACTAGATAAAATGCAACATTATACGTCATTTATTTCCTCAACATATCGGATATTTTAGAACAATCCAACATACATGTAACTCTCCATCTGTAACGCAAATGATTAAATCCTTTCTGAGTTTCTCTGTGATAAATTTGACGACGAGAGGGGTAAATCATTGACGTCTACAAATCTTGTCGTTTGAAACAGTTATTAGGTTTGATTTTAACTCTTTCATTGTCAATGTTATCGTGAGTTTGTTGCCCCTTCACCTCCATATTGTCCTCTGTATCGATAGTGCGGCTGCGTATACGATATCGTTTCAAAGTGAGATCTAAGGCAATATTTAACGAAATTTCAAAACAAGTGTCAAACTGTTTGAATTCCGCATTCAGAATTAAAAAAACTGTTTGCAAATGCGCCCTTTGGTGTCATTTACAGTGGACGTCCAACGTTACATGTAGTCACCCTCCCCACACACTACATGTACCCGTTTATTAACACACTTGAATAGTCAAATTTTCAAAACGTTGTTATCACATAAACTGTTTCTTTGATATTTCTTCAACCATACTGCTTAAAATTTAACTTTGAAACATTATTGTAGACAACAATATTGAAGCAGACGACAATGAAACGGTGACGGGGTTAAACTCTCGTGAAAATGTTCGAAGTGAAAGGGTTAAGCTTTGAATGGTTTAACCCTGTTTGTACACACTCGTTTCTTCAGTAAAACAACAAGTGCAGTGGTGGCAATCACAGCAACAACGCCACCTGCAGAGGCACCAGCTATTATAGCCACCGGTGATGATATAGAAGAGACAGGTTTAGTAGTGGTAGGTTGCCTCCCTTTGACTGAAATTCTTCCTTTACATTGTCCTACTTTTCCTGCGAAATCGATCAAACGAACGACAACCGTTGGTTGGCAGCAATTGGTACTGAAAAAACCCAAATAGTATAAGTGGTTTAATATTTCATTGCACGGGTCAAAAAGGGAGAGGTCCGGAACCCCAACACCTACGTTCTGAGAATCCTAAAAAGGGAAATAAGAAGAAGACAATGCATTTATGTTGTCAATTGGTCAATTTATTTTGTCCAGCTTGAATGACATTCCAATGCAATGCACTAAATCGTGAATTTATATTTTTTTAAATTGATTATTCTTGAAATCAAAGTAACAAACTTTTGAGAACCTGGTTCCAAATTTTTTGCAGTTAAAATATTATTCTCACATATTAATCATACAAATAAAATACCAGCATTAAATCTTCTCGGCTGGACCACTTCAAATAAATAATCCTTCCCTGCTAAATTGATTGTCTATGTTAATTAATTCCCTCTATCTTAACGTTGATACTATGATCTGCAATACATACATTTGACACTTTGTTCCGAACAGTTTTGTTACTGATCAGTCGGCAACTCCAGATTAGTATCATAACTGTTGACAAAGTCGCCTTTAGGCGTCTTTGGCAGATAAATAGTAAACAATATATAATAATTTACAAAAATATCAACCTTCAGCGCAAAGTCTAAGGAACTATCTACATGTATCTTTTAAATACAGTTTACTTAAGTCTATCGCAATTCAAAATACAGTGGAGAATCTGTTATTCTTTCCCGTTTAAACGCAAACGTACGCAAACGCAAAGCACTAAAACGTAGAAAAGAACAACTTTTGGACAATTCTGATAATTCTTGTTTGTCATGGCGGCAAACAGTTTGGAGCCTGATCAGACGCCGGGTGACCCGGCGTCTGATCTGGCTCCAAACTGTTTGTACTGCAAATAATAGTTTTAGCGTAAACGCGTTAATTGGGAAAGAATAACAGATTCTCCACTGTAGTACTGAAGACTATTTTCATAAACAATGGGAGCAGTTTAGTATTCTGACAAAACCCTAGACCTTTGTTTCTCTCTCTTTTAAAAGTCTGCACATTAATGTAATTGTTAGTATGTACGAAGATGTGGGTGTATGTGGATAATACAACACTAGTAATATGCATAATCTTATTTATCATTGCAAAATTATTTTCTGTTTTAAAATCACAAATAAAACTTATCAGTATACATGTACCTGGCTTCAAATGGTGTTTTTTTTCTTTTTGTATTAAAATGTAAACATTTGGAGCTTTGTCAGCAATATAAAAATATTGTTATTATATATGTGTTTGTAAGGAGTGTCGGTGGATGGCTCTCCGACCCCGAGGCAACTATGACGGGGACAAGAAATGAGGTCCTTACTGACAAGGCCTGACAAAAAACCCCAACAAAATACCAACAAAAAAAACCCATTATATAATGTTGACTGTACTACAACAAATTGTCTCAGAAAAGAAAGAACTGCTCTCCGGCTCTACACTGAAACAAACAAACAAACAAACAAACAAACAAATTCAACCAAACAACATGGAGAGTATTGTTTTAAACATTCGTTTTACGATTTGTGAACTACTCTCCGGCTCTACACTGAAACAAACAAACAAACAAACAAAAACAAACACTCTGTTTTTAATCATGCCATCGATCTTTTAATTATTTGACTCATTTTAAAAATGATTTTACAAACTTACTATAACAATTTTATAATCTTTGTAATAATATTGGAAGAATATCCATGTTTCCATGCATCTCAATATTGTATCATTTTTATTGTGAATGTAGTTATTTGTCTTTCTCGCTTTGTAGGTACATTTATATAATTTCATGTGAAGCGCTTTTGAATGCACAACTCCTGTGTGAAAAGAGCGCTATATAAATCGGGTATAATAATAATAATAATAATAAAATTGTATTTATATTGTATCTTACTGTTTTGCTATGTACAGGTCTGGTGCAATAGTTCATTTAAAACTATCATTTAATCATATTTCCATACTAATAATGCTTGTTCGTCTTGTCTAATCTGTATGATCTGCTTTAGACATAAAGAACGACACAATATTTTCGTTTTCTCTTTTTTTAACAGGAAAGACTAGGGGAATGGCTTTGTCTGTAAGACAAATATGATGCCCCCGCCTCACAAAAATGACTATGTTCAACTGGCTGTAATTTTGTGAAATATTAAAGCAGATCCAAATTCCGTTCACATGTACATCAATGGTACATGCTATACCACTCTGCCAAATTATAACGGTAGAAGGAGGTAGCCGAACAAAGTATGTACTGTATATTATGTAATGTGGGAAGGAAGAACGAACGATTGAACTGGCGGGCGAACGAACGGACAAATAGAGGTAAAACAGTACGCCCCCTGACTGATCGTTGCGGGGCATAACTATAACGATTATAAATACCTATAAGTTATGGTCCTGTTGGAAACATGGAGTACTGCATGTCTGCTCATACCGACCGGAACTGCCTTGACGTCTCCGATAGATGTGTTGCCTATCTCAGCCACATATGTCCAGTTGTATTTCTTACATACATCTTCATTAGTGCAGGAACCGGAACCGGAACAAGACGCATTGCGCAAATCACATGATCCCAATACCCCGGAAGTAGAACATGTCAAAATCGAATCCCTTGAACTATTCCCGATTTTTGACTGAAAAATTGTGATAGTTTTACTCATTACCACATAGCCTGTTTCTGGTTTTGGAGTAATAAATAAAAGGCATAACATGCGTATTTGCAGGGTAATCGATTGAACTATGGTACTACCCCGGTAGTACACGTATTTCTTTTAGTACACTTTCTATATCAGTATCCATTAGATTCATAGGTTAAACAATATGAGTTGATATGTTTTGTTAACCAGGACTGATTATAGAAGATGCAGGACTTGAAACAATTACAACAAAACCCCGGTTGCATGTACATTTAATTAGCCTTGAAAACATGTACACTCAATGCCAAAACTAAAAACATGTATATCATTTACACAACTTAATTTGAAATACAAAGTAAAAATGTCGCCACCAAGTGATGCATTGCGTTTTCTCATTTGGCTCATCAGGGACAGTGTAGTTACTGTTTTGTTGAGACATAAAGAAAAGAGTATTACAACATATCCAATTCCTCTTATCATCTTCCCTAATTAGCAGCAAAATTCGAAATCCGGCTACAATTATCATTCAATGAACCCTTTACTCCATAGATACGCATTTTAACTCTTTCCTCCCTGAAACTTTAAATGGACCATTCCAGTTTCCATTTTTGTCAATCCATTTCTGACTTTTCAGGGTTGTTTTTGTCAATGTTTGGCATTATGACAAACAGTGAAGACCCTGATCAGAGGGCTCCTTTCGGAGCCCTCTGATCTGGGTCTTCACTGTTTGCACAGGACAATTGTACTATTCACATGTACATTGTTTAAAAAGAACGCCTATTTGCGGGACTAGGGTTCAACATTGAAAATCATTTTTTTAGCGTAAACGCGTTTATTGGGAAAAACGTTGTCTCCACTGTTAATATTAACTGGTGATTTAAAGACACTCGAGTGTTTGTCCATGAAGCAGAACATTTCAAATTGAAAAGCAAAACGTGCATATCCTGATGAGAAGCCGCATAACGCATTCAGTTTTCTTTGCATTAAGCAACCACCTGTTTTAAGGTAGCCTAATTGTCGTCTCTTGAGAAATAATTAATATAAGCTTGACTTTAACTTACTGAAGAGGGTGATGGAGTAGGCTGACAAAGACGTGGGTCTGGGGCATGAAACCCCGGGTTGATTGTGACGTCACATGCCGCGACATTTCCCGCTATGTCTGCTACATTGATCTGGGCGTGCTGATGGCAGCAGTCTGCACTGAAAAATGTAAGAGATACAATATCTCAGTTACCCCTTCACTACCTTACCCCGAGTGTAGTATGTACAGTGGAGAATCTGTTATTCTTTCCCGTTTAAACGCAAACGTACGCAAACGCAAAACACTAAAACGTAGAAAAGAATAACTTTTGGAAAATTCTGATAATTCTTGTTTATCTTGGTGGCAAACAGTTTAGAGCCTGATCAGACGCCGGGTTACCCGGCGTCTGATCTGGCTCCAAACTGTTTGCACTGCAAATAATAGTTTTAGCGTAAACGCGTTTATTGGGAAATAATAACAGATTATCCACTGTATTCACGAACAATTTGAATCCTGATCAGATGCCGCGTCACGCGGCATCTGATCAGGATTCAATTTGTTTAACACTCATTTCAATGTTTTTAAAGTAAAATAATATAAGAATTGAGAAATATAAATAGACAATAGTTTACGATTGATGACGCCATTACAGTGGAAGGGTTGTCTTATGTATAATCATATATTTTGTGATGGATGCCACTGGATGTATGAGATGGGTATAACGGGACTGCGACACAAAATACATGTATGTCATATAGCGCCTATGAATGATGAAGAAATGAGATGAGTTGATGATGATTCAAGGAAGATGATTTCAATTCATCTCATTCGTTGCGAAGCAGCGAAAGGGATACAAACCATCGACCTGCCTTAGTTTTAGTTCTTGACAGAGGGGATTACCTCGGTTTAAAAACAGAATCAATTCCTTATGACACTCAAGCCAAAGAACATCGACAAGATAGGAAGGTCTCTGTGTTTGTTTGTGAGCGAAGACGTTATTCTTTCCTGTTTGAACAAAATGAAAATCCTCTGAGTCACAATTTAATAAATGGCAAATGTGACGTTTTGAAATTTCTGACAACATATCATTATCTGAGTGGCAAACATTTTTGAGCTTGATCTTGCGCTGAGCTACTCATTCTTTCGTGTAAAAAGAGCAGCGCAAAAAAAAATAACATCTGGAAAATTCAACGATTCATTTTTGTTTTAGTGGAAACAGGGTTGGGCATGGCCGGAGACTGGGCTCCGATCTAGCTCCAAACTCTTTGCAGTGGAAATCATTGTTTTAGTATAAATGCATGTATTGTGTAAGAATATAATGTATCCACTGTAAACTACCTTAGATTAGCGTGAATTACGCCTTTGCTGATCTGGTGTCCTGGGCTGAAGGCATCCTTTGTAAAGGTTGACCGGTTCCCAGCATTTGATGAAAACACAGTCAGAAGTCCGAAACCAACGTCACCAATCTCAGCCGCCATACTCCATGTCATGTTTGAGCATGCACAAGGGTCTACGCCCACGTTACATGTGCCCGTCGTTGTTGTGACGTTACATGTAGGTGGTGTGTTGTCCTGTACCTATACACGTGAAGAATAGTTATTCTTTCCCCAAAACCGCTTTCGTGCTAGAGCAGTTTACAGTTTGGAGCCTGATCAGACGCTAGGTAATCAGGCTCCGAACGTTATGCCACTCGGATTACTGGTACATGTACTACTTAACATAAATCGTTAGATAATTCAAAAATCGGACAGTCTACATTTTTTGTTATTTTACAATCTTCTCTAATAAATCGAGGTTAATCTTACCATGTCGAACGGTAGCACTTGGTTCATTCTTATAAAGCTTTATGATGAGTCGGAGGCCGTTCTCGGGCCTTTAATTGGTCAGATGTGAGCGTACTACATGTATTCAAATCTGACCAATCAAAAACTTGAGAACGATTCACGACTCATCTCAAAATGTTCAATGACCTCTGAGATTGTTCCCAAATTTTTGGTGGGTCAGATTTGAGCGGAATGCTTAAATTGGAGCAATCAAAAGTTTGAGAACAATAAACGCTTTTATACAAGTAAGCATTGGGTGTGGTTTTACCTTCGTGATTTTCTCCTCCACTGTTATTCTCTGTACGTTGTACTGCACCTTATTGCTAGCCGCTCCAACCGGCTTAGCGGATATTGTAACAGTACTAAAACAACATTAAATATAGGCATAAGTTATTTAAATGGTCAAAAGATGGTCAACAAAGAGAATTTGCTTGATCTAAACAGCGCACGTCTATGTATACAGGGGATAAGACGATAGTATTTCCCGTCCTCACGCACACTTAAAGACAAACCTTGACCTAGCTTAAGTGGTAGAAAGTAGCCCCGTAGAAAGTTTGAGTCAAAACATGGAAAGCATGCACTAACTGTGTTAGCGTCTAGGCACATAATCACTTAGGCGTCTCATGTGAGACCCGCACCTTATATATTTGATAGTTTGGTTAGTAAAACCCATTGGAAACCCCTTGGGATCTAGTATGTCAGGGTCGCTATACAAAACTTCAGATGACTGAGCCATTGCTTGTATAATTTCCTCATGCTTTACAGGTACATGTACGTTCACGCCTAGTAAGAACAATGACGGAGGGGGTCAATGAATGAACTGTGGTAATGTCTTTAACGCAAACACAATATGTAGAAAATGACAATCTTTCGAATGTTCGTTCGATATTTCTTTTATCCGAGTTACAAACAGTTTTAAGATCCAAACTGTTTGCTTTTGAAATAATTATTTTAGTTCAGTCGTTTTTATTTAAAAAACAATAAAGTTGTCTCCATTGAATTGATTAACTCACGTAGTCTGGCCTTTGGTGCTGGCACCTGCACTCAGTGAGAATTTGCCTGTAGCAATTTTCCCGGATGGCAGAGAGAAATGGGAAGTGGTAGGCGCTCTGGCGAAATGTAGATCGTCCAAGATTTTCACCTCAGTGTCCGTTGTTCCCCCTCCGACATTACTGACTTTGTATGGAATCGTAATAGACCCGTTCACGTAGAGTGTACCTGGTGCAAAGAAGAATACTTGTTTTCCCATGCAGACGAAAGTAAACGCACAGCAAAACCTCAGTGCTTAGAACACCTTTGGGACCGCTGTTACAGTGGTGAAAACGTTATTCTTTCCCAATAAACGCGTTTACGCTAAAACTATTATTTGCAGTGCAAACAGTTTGGAGCCAGATCAGACGCCGGGTAACCCGGCGTCTGATCAGGCTCCAAACTGTTTGCCACCAAGATAAACATGAATTATCAGAATTGTCCAAAAGTTGTACTTTTCTACGTTTTAGTGCTTTGCGTTTGCGTACGTTTGCGTTTAAACGGGAAAGAATAACAGATTCTCCACTGTAGCTGGTCTTAATAGATAGGTTGTCTGATTATAAATTTTGACCCATTATCCATCGAAACGCAATTTATACAGATATTAATAGTTTGCCCCCATAAATATATCTTATATCATAGCAGATGACAGCTTAAAGCAGGCTGCTTTCTGCTTTACTTTCAGTCTGTTTTAAGCAGCCGTCTGCCATTTTAATACTGAAATAAATTTCTTGGGGGAATACTTAAATAAACTGTATAGGGATGGGAAATGGTTCAGAAAAAAGCAATCTTGTAACATATGAAGGTTTTTACTGTACATGTACTAATAATACAGAATATGTTTTCCCCCAGTAACGTTTTTATTATCATTCTTAACCCGAGAACACGGCGTCCGATCTGGCTCCAAACTGTTTGAAATGGATATCATAACTTTAACATTAAATAATTTATAGGGAACTAATTATGTCAAGTATCCACTGTATTTAGCAATAATTATCTTCTTTCGACAAACATAAATATACCTGATACTGGTAGAACTTCTAGCTTTATTGCCAAAGCTGACATTAGTTTAGGATCTATACGACGAAACATGTTTCCTTTCTTGTCTGTTCCTTCTATTGCTGTCTTGAATGCCTGAAAATCAAATATCATATATCTATAGACCCCATCAAAACTGTTTGGCATTTGATTATACAGTCATGTTAATTACTTCAAAAGAAGAAAACGAGAGACTAAAACAGGTTGATTGTTTCAGTGCTAATGTTTAACACTTTAAACCCACGCATGTACACAAAATATGCAAATCTTGAAGACACAGATTAGAGGGCATATTAAAGAATCATTTTATCAGGGTCTTCACGATCACTGTTTATTATAAATGCATTGTAAACAACCACTTATGTAAACAGTAAACAATGTACTAGACCTAACTGGATTTAAAAAATTTAAGTTTCAGGGATGAAATTGTTAAAGAGTTTGGAATGGAAGCACCACTAGTTCTAGTTTGATTCATGACATTCAAATATATTGATGCTAGTAGTCCGTGATAAAGTGTTGGTTTAGAACATACTGTTTAATGGGACACGTTGTTATACGTAGATATGAGTAAATAAAAACATTTAAGACAAGGTAAATGAGCTGAAATTTGGTCGTGTACACACACCCCACTTAATGATGAAAGTGACAGATTCTTTTATAATTCTAACAATTTATTTCTTATTTAAGTTTGTCTTGTTTGGCGTCTGTTCAGCATCAAAACTGGTTGCAAGGGAATGGAAAGCTATAAAGGCGTTTATTGGGAAATAATAAAGTCCTCTCACTATACAGTGCTTACCTTGGTTGGCATTACTATGGATGTTTTGAACAACGTCTTTCCGTGACGTCCACCAACATTATGTAATATAGCCGTTGCTATTGCGACTCCTTCATCACTAAGGAGAACAACTTTATCCACTTTTTGGACAGTTGCAACAAGTGGCACGGATACCTGCACCGACGTATTCGATCCTGCAATATCAATAAATAATTTAATGTACTATTATATTCAATATCTACATGTAGCTAATTAAAAAAATCAACACATTAACGGATAAGCTGAAAACAAAGTACATGACTGTGCTATATGTACATAACGATTTCGTTACGATAGTGAACTGAATGTAAATATTGATTCATACGTTTCGAAACGAAAATTCTTAATTGACTTCAGGTCAGGTGCTATGATAATATGATATGGTTTTCCAAATAAACGTCTTTACCCTAAAACTAATATTTCTAGTGCAAATAGTACGGAGTCAGATCATACGCTGGATAATCCTGTTTCTCGGACCAAGCTCTAAAATGTTTGCTTGAAATATTCAGAATTGTCAATAAGGTGTCATGTTCTACTTTTTTTATTGCAATGCGTTTGCGTTTCGTTTGCATTTAAGTGGGCTAGAATAATGTCTCTGTCACTGTATGACATCATATAGATATAAGAACAACATCTTTTTGGCTGTATAAGTTACATGGTACCAGTGTTTGTAATTGATAATGACATATAGAAATATTTACCTTATCTAATATTCGCTGTTTCACTACACATTTACTAGTTTTAATTTTAACACTTTGTCCTGCAAGACTCTGGCTACAACACTTACAAATGCAAAACTTTATATCCAGATTAGACGCCGCATGACGCGGGGTTTTAACATGATCCAACCTGTTTGACACTCTCATCAATGTTCCTTAATTTAGAATCATTTTAAATTCCAAATCATGTAGGCAGACGATATTATGTCGACGACTGTGTTAGACGAATTTTTACGTCATAGTTGCAGCGAAAGTGGTTAATCTACACTTTATACTTGTTGCCATGTCCTTAAAGGGGGAAAAAACGTTATTCTTTCTCAATAAAAGCGTATACGCTAAAACTAACACTTACATCGAAAACATATTTTTGACAAGATCAGACGCAGGGTTACCCAAACACCAAACTGTTTTCTACTCAGATGAAAATCAGCATTTAGACATTTTAAAGTTTTGTAATTATCTATATTTTATTGCAATGCGTTTGCGTTTTGTTTGCGCTTAAACGGGAAAGAATAACGTTTTCTCCACTGTATCTTGTTGTAACCATGTAATTTAAAGTGTTACATGTACTATGACCTACCGGCTATCGGGCGCCCTACAAGCGGATACTCGCCAAACCCTCCAGGCCCAGGCTGCATGAAATGGTAAGTGAAGTCCAGGCGGCTCTTTCCTGTTGCCTCAACACGGCAGTCCGATCTGGAACTGCGCTCGAGCTTCCATGAACCGGCCACTGGAGACTATAGTTTAGATAATTTATTCATTACAGGCGAATTGAACCTATCAATAAAATTTAAGCATGAATCTAAGCATGTTAAGTTTATGAAGGGGATTTAAAGTGTCTAACAATTGATATTTCTATCTTACAAGTTTACACTTCTTAAATTGCTGATGGTAATTGATGTAGAAATGATCGTCCGTTGATGGCAATTCCTTATACAGCCCGAATAAAAACAAATTCTAGACACAATGACAGTAATGTATGCATGTCATCTGAAAAGAAGTAAACAGCAAACAAAAGCGGAATTGTGAAGAAAAAATCGAAACAATACCGACCTGTAACCCATTCACTTGTAGGAAAACGTCAGAACCGATCTAACGCATTCACGTTCATAACATCGTCTTGTTAAAATATCGCATGCGTTTATTTCTAAAATGTAGAACTGTAGACCTTATGCGTACGAAGTATAATTATAAGTGCACACCGTTAAATCCTTATCAGACAAAGAGGTTCTCGGTGTCTGATCAGAGTCAACACTGTTTTGCAAAGTGCTACTCATTTTGGTTTGACAATGAATAGGTTACACAGTGGAGAAGGCTTATACTTTCTCGTTTGAACGCACATGTATATCAATACATTACTATTCCTTATTTAGATTTGTTACAATTTGATTTAATCTGAGTGGCAAACAGTATTGAGCCTGATCTGACTCTGAATCACCCGGCGTCTGATCCGGCTCTAAACTGTTTCCAATTGACATCATTATTTTCTATCACTGCATGATGTATTTAGAAACAATAACTGTTTCTCCCTTTACGTTGAACACTTACATAAAGCTTGATTATGATCAGATTTGCACCAAGGGTCTTTCTCAGTCCGACCTTAGGATCATGTAAAGTTTCTTTTTTACCTGCAAGTAAAGACAGACATACATTGTACAGTGGAGAATCTGTTATTCTTTCACGTTCAAACGCAAACGTACGCAAACGCAAAGCACTAAAACGTAGAAAATAACAACTTTTGGACAATTCTGATATTTCATGTTTATCTTGGTGGCAAACAGGTTGGAGCCTGATCAGACGCCGGGTTACCCGGCGTCCGATCTGGCTCCAAACTGTTTGCGCTGCAAATAATAGTTTTAGCGTAAACGCGTTTATTGGGAAAGAATAACACATTCTCCACTGTATTAGGGGAAACGGATCAGTAATTGGAGATCCATATAAGGTTAATACATATTGATACTAGCTAAACAGTGTTTAACGTGCGTACATTGTGAGATATTAGAACTTGTATTATGATAATACGCCCTAAAGATTTCAGGTCAATAACTGTAATCTGCGTAGAGTGATCGGTCATCATTATCAACTGACAGTCCGTAACAAACTATGTTCGAGTATGAATCGATACTGATGGTCAAGTTACGGAAAGTGTAATCCCTCTAGTTAGAGTACCGATATTGACCGTTGACAAGATTATAAGCACACAACCTTAATCTCAACAAATGGAACACTACACACCTGTTGGTCTGTACAAAGACACTGACGGCATACTTGAGCTCTGGATCTTGATGGTGAGGTTCATAATTTGATCATCCACAGGGATAACGATAGAGTTATTGGCGCTGGATGTCCACTTCAACTTTGACACAACTACAGGGGCGGAGGAGGTCACGGAGTCCTAGGATACATAAGAGTTATATAAATAGAGAGAACGTTTTTTCCAATTAAAACACAAACGTCTCAGTCTGCTTTAAGTTAACATCTGCTTAAAGTAAGAAACTGTCTTTGTCATACATATTTTATGACTGTATAAACTATTATCTTCAGTGACTGAATAAATTAAAGGCGTAAAAATGCGTATTTTTGGGGGGAATGGATGATTGTAGTTTGATATAGCGCAGTTTAACCATACCTTGATTATATCCACGACAGCGCCAATGTTACCTTTGGTCGTCTCATATACAGTTCCGCCGGAAGCATCCGCTATCAGATGATAAAGGTCAAGGTGACCGTAGCTCCGTCTAATACGAGTACCTATACAGTAACAATAAATCCAATATACAAGATATACAATGTATCTATATACATGTATTACTTAATAAGATGTATATCAAACATTCGTTATATCAGGAACATTTTAACATATTATACTTTAATAACAGATTGGGGATACCTTTTGTTTTGTTTTATCCAATATTTTGTTAGATCAATATAATTGCATGTATATACTACCGGTATATATTTTGTTATAAGCAAGCTCCACTACATGTATAACCTTTTCATTACTTTGCCCGGTATACATTGATAACTTGCAAACAGTTTAGATTCCGATAAACGCCGCATAACTCGGCGTCTGATTAGGATCCAAACTGTTTGATACTCAGTTCAATAATTTAAATTAAAAGAGAGAAGAAGACGACAATTGTTTCAAAGAAATCACTTTTTAAATGACAGTTTTTACCTCAATTCATGTATGAAAATAATCTAATATTGTAAATAGTAGATTTCATAAATACCTATATATCGAGGGCACAAATATAATACACTGTGTGTTGTATTTTCTTAATTATTTGAAATTTTCCAGAAAGTAAGTTATTAATGATATTTCTTTCGACAATATTTTTATTTGTATGAACAGTATACATGTACATTGTTTTATGGAAATCAAGTTTTATAATAAGAGGACCTTTTGTACTTTTTTATAAATAAAAAATAGAATTTTCCCTAAAAATATCCTGTCAGATTTATCTTAATGTAATGATTTATTCACTCTTCATTATGGTATAGATCTAATTCAATTGTGGGTTCAAAGACATTTGACAGGCAATAAATAGACATGCGAACCACATTGTTATGTGTGATATTTTACAGTTCTTACCTTGCCTGTCTGGGACCACGTGTAACACGTGGATATTCGCTCTACTATTTTCACATGCATACGGAATGCTATCGTCCAATGCGTCAGCACCTACCCGTAAAACTATCACAGTGAAGTTGTTAGTCGACAGGCATACTGCAACAATAAACAATGCAACACTGATTTTATATGTATACAATTTCAAACATATGAACTGTTTTAATACCCTGAATTGATTTCTTTATCGTCTGTTTGTGTCTTATAAGGACAATATACGTTTATGAAACACAACGTTAATGTTTCAGGAAATTATTTGACCTTTGGTCAAGTGTCTTTTAACCCTCTCGCTCTCATTTGATTTGATTTGTTATGAGTTTACGTCACTTTTAACAGTATTTCTATATTCGCGACGTCGAGCTAGTTACAGGTGGAGGAAGACCCCAAAAGTTCTTTATGCACTGTTTCAGGCACAAATCGGCACCTGGGTAGAACAACCGACCTTCCGCAAGCCAGCTAGAAGGCTTCCCCACATGAAAAATCCGAACGACCCTTCTTGGAGTCGAACTCACAGGAGTGAGGAGCTTAGTGATGTAAGTCACAGTGATTATACCACTAGGCCACGGAGGCCCCCTTCTTCCGCTCTCAACGATGCTTAAAAGCACGTTTGCAAACCGTTTTGAACCTAATCAGACGCCGCGTAACTGCTTGGAACTCGTATCGATACGTTTTAAGTCATAATACACAGAAACTCAATTTGAAACGTTCTTGCAAACAACAAAATTGAAGCAGACAATTAAACGGTGAAGGGGTGAAAATCTCCCGAATAATTTGGTCATGAAAGGGTTAATCTTATGTTGTTAATCAAACATACAGAGGAGAATCTCCCAATAAACGCGTTTACGATCAAACTATTATTTGCATTGCAAACAGTTTGGAGCCAGATCAGACGCCGGGTAACCCGGCATCTGATCAGGCTCCAAACTGTTTGCCACCAAGATAAACATGAAATATCAGAATTGTCCAAAAGTTGTTCTTTTCTACGTTTTAGCGCTTTGCGTTTGCGTACGTTTGCGTTTAAACGGGAAAGAATAACAGATTATCCACTGTAGTAACGTGAAACCTATGTTGAGTCGGCCACCAAACGTGGAGACGAATATTTTACCTTCCTGCAATGTTCCATTGGTCAACAGTTCCGTGGAGCTTTTCGAAAGGGAACGTTCGAATGATCGTTTCTCCTCGAGGTCATCTGCTTCAACCAACATGAGCGGGGCAATGGTTTCCCACTTTTCTTGGTGTACATCATTTTCGCCATAAGTTTCTGGATAAAAAAGACGTTCAGAATAACATACGACCGCCACTTATATCACCATAGCTGTCGGTTTTTGTACTAAAAAACATCAGCGATATACAATACTGGAGAAAACGGTAGTCTATCCAAATACGCGCGTTTACGCTAAAACAGTTGTTTCAAATGCAAAGTTTTATGTTTGCCGCCAGATAAGACGCCAGGCAAGTTTGCGTTATAATCAAGCTCAAAACTATTTGCTACAAAAAGAGTAGTCAAAACTATCAACAAGATGTCATTTTCTCCATTTAAGTGATTTGCGTTCGCGTTTCGTTCGCGTTTAAACGTGAAAGAATAAGGTTTTTTTTAAAGCGGGAATATAAATTCCTTACAGTGCTTAGCACGACTTGGCTTACATTTGCAAACAGCTTGAATCCAGGTCAGACGCCGCTATATGCGGCGTCTGATCTGGATTCAAGCTGTTTGCCACTCGTCATTATGATTTTGCTGTTAAAATTTCCAATACGTGTACGTAATTGTGAGAAAAAGCAGCAAGAAAAAAGCATCAGACGACTATTTTAAGCAGACGATATTGCAACAGTAAAACGGTTAGACATTGTCTTGGGAAACAGCGCCATGCATTGTTGTAAGGAGGAAATCGCTGATCGGAGGACCGTTTTAGGAAGGCGGCACTGTAAAATTCCATAAGTTTAGACCGTCTTGTCTTTGGCAGATCAATCGATCGCTCAACTGTATGTTTGATTATAATTGTCATGTAAGCTCTCCAAATTGATAAGTCCAGTATGTTTTGAAGTAAATTATCAACTCCGGGAAGTCAAGTGCCTTTCGTTTGGTTACAGCTAACATGATCCTTGGTGATCTGAAGCATGTTCTGTTGATGTAAACACTGTCTATCTTCTGATAAGTCTGATCTTATAAACGAGGTTTAGAATAAACTCAGCCCACATGACCACTTAAATGGCGCACGTTTGCAAGGCCTACAGTTGAGAAAACGACAGTTATTTCCCGTTTAAACGAAACTCAAATTTTAAAGAAATTGTATTAAAGGTAACAAAATAATTAAAAAATTATTCTGATTTATCTTTATTTTATTATACATATAAACAGTTTTAAGCCTGATCTGACTGTTTACTGTCTGTAATGCTGTAGCAGAAACGCGTTTATCTGGGAAGAATAACACCTCTGCTGTACCAAGGGGTAAACGTTTACTTAGATCGTGGATTAAGAATTCAAAATATTCATTACGGCGTCAATAATATTTATCCAGACTTGTTTTCAATATTTCTCTTGCTACAGTGAAGATTATTTCCCAATAAACGCATTTTGCTTAATCAATTATTTGAATTGCAAATACACGTAGATATGAGCGAGATCAGTCTTCGGGTAACCGGGTGTCTGATCATGCTCCAACCCGTTTTCTTCTCACATTAAATTGAATAGTCATAATTGTCAAAACGTTGTCATTTTTTGCAGACGACATTATCACGCAGACGATATTGCAGCTTTGAAAGCGCTAGACAAACATGCAATTGTCTTGGATGCTAACCAGTTGTTAGCATTGTTACAAGGAGGGAATTGTTGTTCAAATGGCATTTTCAGGAGGGAGCTTTGTGCATGGTTGAATAATGTTTACATTTGAGAAGACGTTATTATTTCCCAAAAACAAACTGCGTTTACTCTAAAAACATTATTTCCATTGCATACAGTTTGGAGCCAGAGCAGACGCCGGATGTCACGCAGTTTATAATGAATCGTTAGGATTTCAAAAAGTTATAATTTTCTATATTATAGTGCATTACATTTACATTTCGTATGCGTTAACACATTCAACTCTAGCGACGAGTATACTCGTCATGTAGATACAGTGTACCTGTCAGGATTACACTTGTCCTATGTAATGAGTGTAGACCCTGATGAGAGGACTCATTGTGGAGCCCTATGATCAGGGTCTACACTGTTTGTCATTTTGAAATATATATTATTAAAATCAGCCCTAAATAGTTAAAAATGGACTAGACTTATTTTGAAATGTGCATTGTCCATTAAAAAGGGGTGGCTATATTGAAAAAAGTATGTCTTTTCCACTGTATCCGGCCTGTTTTTGGACATTGTTGCATCTTCACAAACAGTTAGCCCATTCACCCCTGAAGCCACAATTGAGAAAATGGAGTTTCCAATTGTGGCTAATCCATTTTTCACTCAAATTTAATCATTTTTCAGTCACTCATTAGAGGGCGCTCATATTATTTCCAATTTAAACGCAAACAAATGCAAATTCAAAAAAGGCTTAGGTGGACAAAAGGGTGAAATTGGTCTTATGTCAAATATACACCAACGTTTCACACATGATAGGTAACATAGATAGGTATGTGAATTAAGAAAAACAACTTTGCTGTCCCCATATTCACGTCCATGTTGCCATAGCAACCTAATACTTATAATAAGATAAATTATATCGATAAGACAATATAGTATTGAAGCATAGTTGATATAATGATAGCCAATCAATGTTGCAACTCCATGTATCTAGAAAAAAGTAGAATTGATAAAGAAATATGTGTGTTGCTATAGCAACAAAGTAGCAGAAAATCTCAAAATAATGAATTGTCCACATATTTTGAAATATTTTCACTGATCGTTTGGCGAAGGCGCCGCTTCTCGACCAAAATGACAAACGCAACAATGCTACACAATTATAATATTATAATAACAAAATAACATAATATAAATATTTTCGAAAAACTCGTCTTTCTAACTTTTATTTTTCAGTTGTTTTTAAATGAAAATCCCCAAAACATTGTCAATTTTTATATATATACATGTAGTACATGTACTAGTTTCTGAACAAACTCATTCTTCTATTAATAATAGTTAATTTGCATATGATAGTAAACGGTATTCATGTAATACCCGCGTGTTTGAACCGTTAAAACTTCAGATGTTTGAAAATCCAGATATTGTATGGCTGAAATGTATAGTCTCTGCACCTCTGCCTTTCATTGCAAACAGCTTGGTGTTTCGTAACACTGCATCTGGTGGAACTTCAAACTATTTGCCACTTAGATTCAAACAACGTGTCAACTTCTTCAGGAAATGGCATTTTCTAAAGGTTATTGCTTTGCGTTTAACGTGATGGGCTCAATTTAAGTCAGACATAAGGTAAGACACCCTGTGGCTCTAGAACCTATTATGTATAGAACTTGTGACAAGTTTAGAAGAAACGACAAAACATTGACGTAAATTGGAGAGGAAGATTGATATAACTTAAAACGAACGAACTCTATAGCCTTTACACATGTTAAGCCTTATATTGAACATTGTTGTACATGTATGTAAGGAGCAAAACAAATTTGAAACTCGGCGTCTCGTCTGGACCCAAATTATCTTGCACAGTGGAACGAACAGATGACAGATCAATTTTGAAAAGAGTTATAGCCGACATTTTTTATGGCAGTTACAATATTGCCGAGCTTGTAAAGGGTTTGATATCTTAACCCTGAGATTGCTGCTCACTACTTAACTTATATTGAAGAAATAAAACAACAACAGTTTAGCTCCAGATCAGACGCCACATGACACGGCGTATGATCAAGGTCCGTCCTGTTTTACACTAGTGTCTAAGTCTTTGGTCAAAATGTCCAAACTATAATTTTTAGATATTTAAGCAGATGGCTTAATTGTTCTAAACATAAGATATCTGCAGCAGAGAAAGGGTTTAAGTAAACTCTCACACGCGCAACGTGCAAACATTTCACTTGAAACAGCTTGGTTATACTAAGTGATTCTTCTCTCGCCAAGAATGGCGAAACTGGCGTTTACAGATACAATTGAGAAGACGTAATTTTTCTCATTTAACCCTTTCACTCTTAATGACGCCATAAAACGCATCTGCAAACAGTTTTGGTCCTATTCAGAGTGACAATACTGGCGTTTGCTGATAGTAAGGATACAGATTTACCCTTTCACCACCAGGCTAACTAAAATGCGACTTTTTATACAGTTTGGATCCAGATCAGACGCCGCGTAACGCGGCGTCTGATCAGGATCCAAACTGTTTGAAAGTTGATTTGAACTTTCGCCATCTATACTGTCTTTTAAAGATCTGACATGATCGGGCGACAAAATGGCAGTAACGGGATGAAAAACTCACTATACAGTTAACAATGAAAGGGGTAAGTCTTATTTTTGTTCAAACGAGTGCCCAGTGTCCTATATAGGATTATATGTTAACAGTGTAGACTGTGATCAGACACCGCATAATGTGGCTTCTTATCAGAGTCTACTCTGTTTGCTGGTAGGAATTTCATTATTAAACGGAAATAAGATAAAAAAAAATGGTCTAATTCAATATGTAAGCATTGAATAATCTACTGAACACAAATGGGTTAAATATGTGCACATTGGAATATTGAGGTGGGTATTATTATGTTAAATAAATGTTAGATGAAAGACCGCAATTTTTTACATGTGTTTGACTCTTGAATTGTGACTCTATCCCTCATAATATTTTTTTTCAAAGGCATAGTGATACAGTTTTCCCTCTCTACAACGACCCTTCTTACAACGACCATTGCCGCTGTTCTAAATCAATATTATTATGTCTAACCTATTCACGGCTGCAATACATTCTACTTAAAATTGTAGTCTGCTGAGTTTCTCAAATTTTCATATTAGACATTTTGACAGAAGAAAACAATCAGATCAACGTCTGATCTGGATTCAAGCTGTTTGCAAATGAAAGCCAATTCCTCTCCCTACAACGACTCCCTCCGAACAACGCACATATATGTTGTCTCTCATTTGGTGTCGTTGAAGAGAGGGAGCGTTGTACAAGCAAAAGGAAAGGGCGACATCAGCAAGTGACAGTGTGAATGTTCCTATCTTTCATAAATATCAAAATGTTAGGCTACAGTGGAGAATCTGTTATTCTTTCCCAATAAACGCGTTTACGCTAAAACTATTATTTGCAGTGCAAACAGTTTGGAGCCAGATCAGACGCCGGGTAACCCGGCGTCTGATCAGGCTCCAAACTGTTTGCCACCAAGATAAACAAGAATTATCAGAATTGTCTAAAAGTTGTTCTTTTCTACGTTTTAGTGCTTTGTGTTTGCGTACGTTTGCGTTTAAACGGGAAAGAATAACACATTCTCCACTGTATTACTCCTTATTTGCTCGATTTTAAGCCTTTAATTAGTTCCTCCACTGCAGAAAGTAGTTCCACTTTAAAATTATGAACCATAAGAATGGTTTCCTATATAACTAGCAGATAGTTACTTAAAGCAGGCTGAAAGTAAATCAAAACGCACCTTTAGGACCTGCATTAAGTAGTTACCTACATGAACTTGTATCTTCGAAAACATTACGGATTTCATTATACCAACACTTCTTCCGTCATACCTTCAGTGATCACTATAGATTGTTGCCTTAAGAATGCTGGGAATGAAGAAGAAAACTCCTGAATGGGATTTTTGCTGTACTTTAAGTGTGCATGAGAAACTTTTAATTCGCTCTTTATCAAGACATAAACATGTAAAAGCATAATACTAATTTCTACAGTTGAGGCGTCAACAGTAAATGTTAAAACATAAGAAGCGCAAATGCCATACTATTAAGTATATAAACAGTGTTTTTTGTTTTGCAAGAAAGATACGGATGGTTTCTTTTTTATTTAAGAAACAATCAGTTTGATCCCCGATCTGGTTCAAAACTTTATGCAATGAAACTTGTACACTACCAGTTTATGTCATTTGATCAGATGTATATGTTTACAGTGGAAAAGATGTTAGTATTTGACTTTTTTAACGCAATTGAGACGCAAACGCAGTACATTAAAAAAGGCAGAAAATGTTAACTTGTTCAAAAATTCTGACTTTCTATTTTAATATCAGTGGCCTGATCAGCCGCCGGGTTTACTGTTTGAAAAAAAGTTTTCTTTATTAAATATATACATAGGGGAAGCCGTTTTAAACGTATGTCCCCATAAATGTGCACTGATGTGATAAAAACAATTATATCCATTGTACACATTTACTCGGCGCCTGATCAGATTCCAAACTTAATGACAATCTGGTTAAACTAAATCATCTATGTTTTAAAGATAAAAAGTTGTCTATATATTATTGCGATGCGTTAGCGTTTGGATTCGAACATGTCTTACACTGTGTAGAACGTGAGAGCAGAATAAAGTTGTTGTTGTGTCATATTATTTTGTTTTATACTAGTATTTTTCTTCATTAAATATTGAAATATAGAAAGTATATAGAAAGTACATTGAAAATGAAAAAAAAAAAAGAAGAAAGCTAGAAGTGCATCACGTACGCGGTGAAAAAAACCTATAACCATATCCTCTCAATTTATGATTCGTAGACAGATTTAAAAATGATAAACATTTGCATTAAGCAGTTATCTACTTAAATTCAATTTGTGTATATGACTAGAATCATTCTCTAAACGATTGTAAATGTGGCAGTTATCTACACGTACTTTGGTTGCGAATCTGAATAGAAGCAATCCTTAAAGCTGTTTGACAGTTATACTATTGTGGGGATGCTTTCCACATAAGCGCGTAAAGAAATGTTAAATCCAGTGTTTCCATTGCAAATAGTTTGGAGTCAGATCAAACGCCGGGTAAATTGTTTAAAACTCAGATAATAAATAAATTTTCAAAATTGTCAAAAAGAGTTGGTTTTTTTTTGCAGTATTATCGGCACTGCATTTGCTTTTTTGTTTCCTGAAACGGATAATGATAACTTCTTTTCCACTGTAGATGTGTAGCACGGTTACCAAATTTTTTATGTATTTACTTCCGTTTATACATTTCACTATCATGTCATTAGGCGCATTTACAAACAGTTTGGATCCTTTTCAGACGCCGCATCACATGGCGTCTGATCAGGATCCAAGCTGTTTGCCACTTGTTTTGAAATAACGTCCATTGTTTTGCCATGAATCTGACTTTGAAATTATATTACAGACACCAATATTGAAGCAGACGACAATACATGTATAACTGTGAAGGGGTAAATGACTCACGATAAATTCGATGAAGGAAGGGTTAAACAGCAAGCCCCGCGCCGTCTGATGCTTGATAATTCGACATTATTCTGTTAACGTAATTCACTCTCTACTGGCTATTTATACGGTCAAGAGGCCTCAAATATAAAATTGTCAAACATACGAATATTGACATTTGATATATAATACACAATGGAGAAAACGTTTTTCTTTTCCGTCTAAAGGCAAACGAAATGCAAACGCATTTCAATAAAATGTAGAAAGTGGACTCATTTTATTTATTTTCATATGAGTGGCAAACTGTTTGCAATGGATATAGTGTGCTGATATTAACCGACATTAACCCGATCTTAATATGTGCGCACTACCTTAGAGCTTGGTGACTGTAATATCCATATCTCACTTAGATCTATGATAGTTTGTCAGAAATCCAAAGTATTTACAACTGCTTTCGAAAATAAAGCTTTCAAGATACAACTTTTAAAATACAGATTTTTACAGTGGGGAAGACGCTCTTTTCGAAAATGACACGTTATTGCTAAAACGGTGATGTCCACTGCACACATTTGGAATGCCGATTTTGACCCAGCTCCTTTTGCAACTTACTCGTTAAGAGTTTCAAAATGTTGAAAGTTTCCACTGAAAATACATACATTCTTTAAACAAGTTATTTATTTTAGAAATTACAGATAATATAATGTGCACTGTAAATGTATTTTATAAACTGATTTTGTCTGCGAAGCAAATTGTCCATTGATTGATGGAGTGATTCATCTACCGGTATTTGCCGATCATTTTCTGACAATCATTTCCCATAAATACGGAAAACATCTGTTAATTTTATTTTGAAAAATTGCGTCTTCTCCACTATGTCTATTGTATAGAGGATAAATGTAAAGTTAACCCATTGAGTGATAACATGTAAATACATGTAACGGTCTTACACTGACAAATACAGTTATTCTTTTAATTTCAAGTTTTAATGCCATTTTGAACTCAACCATTTCTCAGTAAAAAGCAACAGTACACACTGTACCCCCTTGTGGAGCCCCACGTTTTCATCTAATACATTTTAGTGATAGTTTGCCCTTCCATAAGGTCGCATATTTATTGAGATGACATAATCGGGTGTTCTTCGATCCTTCCCATCAAGGATTCGTTTACTTCCGTTTAGCGGTTTTCGAAAAACCGGACAGTCGGAATCACACGATAACACACGATTGTCAACGATTCTAGTAGAGTCCTACGGGAAAAGTCATAATGGAAGCAACAATTGGTTTTTAAAATGATAATTGCATTGATAATTTCACCGACTGAAACTGTGAGATTATCAAGGAAACCCCCGTGAAGCATGTAAAAATGATATTCATGATTTTTCGAAGAATTTTAACCCGTTTACTACAGTGGAGAATCTGTTATTCTTTCCCAATAAAGGCGTTTACGCTAAAACTATTATTTGCAGTGCAAACAGTTTGGAGCCAGATCAGACGCCGGGTAACCCGGCGTCTGATCAGGCTCCAAACTGTTTTCCACCAAGATAAACAAGAATTATCAGAATTGTCCAAAAGTTGTACTTTTCTACGTTTTAGTGCTTTGCGTTTAAACGGGAAAGAATAACAGATTCTCCACTGTACCATGACGTCTTTTACTTTAACCAATTGCCTCCTGCTTTTGTTTCAGACAATTTTAACCTTTTAGGTATTTTGACTTTGAAAGATATAGGAAATATTTTGACCATGATCAGACGCCTCATTAAATCGCCTTCCGCCGTGTCTTACATTGTATCACGGTCCAAACTGTTTTTAAATCACCACTGCTTTCGCGTTAAGGCAGGGAAGTGCTAACGGCATTTATTGTTAAATGCATGCGTCGCGCCTTTTGATCTGTACAGTGGAGAGGACATTTTTCTTTTCCCGTTTAAACTCAAACGAAACGCAAACGCAGTGAAATAAAACAAGAAAATGACAACTTGTCGTCAATTCTAACTTTTTTAAACATAGCGGCAAATAGTTTTGAACATGATCAAACGCTGGGTAACCTGGCGTCTGGTCTGGCTCCAAACTGTTTGCATTGAAAATAACAGTTTTAGCTTAAACGCCTCTTTTTGGAAATGATAACGTCTTCTCCATCGTTGATGTAGATCTACATGTACAGTTGGGAAGAGGTTATCATTTCCCGTTTAACCAAAATTAAACACAATTTGGCAAGGCAATAAAATGTAGAAAATTGCAGCGACGATTTGGATTATCTGAGATGAAAACAGTTTGATACCTGATCAGATGCCGTGTTTTTGTCAGTCTCTAAACTGTTTGCAAAAGAAACAATTGTTTTACAATATACGCTTTTTCGGATAAAATGGCGATTTCTCTATCATACTCATTTCAATTCAATTCAATTTTAGACTCTAGATAATACTTATTAGGTTACTTGTATCCACGACTTGATTTATATGTGAAAACAATTAAAAAAAAATAAGCTGAAATCAATATATATGACTATCAAAAGTATGAAAATACAAACAGTAAGAGATATGGTTACAAAACAAAATAACTGAAATAGAAAACACAATAAGAAAATGGAATAGAAGAATATTAAAACCTATTGGTTAACTAAATCTCATTAAAAGTTTACTAGTCGCAAAGTTAATTAATTTGTTTCATGCTTTACCGAAACCTACAGAGAAAATGATGAACAAATTTCAAAGTATGTTTTATACGGGCGGAGGCATAATATAAAACAATCTATACTTGTAAAATACTATGATGAAGGATGGCTGAAGATGATAAATTTAAGAGCTTTTATTGACTCGCTTAAAACAATATGGGTCAGACGGTTCGTAGTAAAAAGTGGCGGATGGGTAGATATTATTAACAATAATATTGATATTAACAAAATGCTAAATTGTTGAAACCATTTCTATGAAATTTTCGCGGGTAAATGTATCAAAACGTTTTGTGCTGAATCACTCATGTCGTTTTCAAAAGTTATTGATAATCATATTTATATAACAGAACACAATTCAAGATAACCATTTATTATAAAATCACATGCTTTTGATTTGACATAAGAATGTGTTCTTAAAGTCTTTGTTGCAAACTGGTTTACACTGCATTGGATATTAGATAAAAACAAATGGTGCTATCATAATTTTTAACGAATTTGTTAATTAATATAATCTACCAACCAATCCCCTAATACCGGTATACTATGGAATTAAACTTGCCATTAAAAAAGAACTTGTGCGTTTCCAAATAAAAAGGACAGTTTAAACCCTATACAGCAACCAGTATCCCCGCCTTATTTCAAACACTATATACAAAGGCTTAATTAGAAATTGTGATATGCCGACATCCATAGCGAAAATGAATAAAACATTAGAGATACAAATTAACCAAAAAGATTGGAAAACATATTTCAAATACCTTTTCAGATACATGTATCATGATATAAAGAAATACAGTGGTTTCAGTTCCGTATTTCACATAATAGAATACTTAGCATCAAATACTATCTATTAAAAATGAACTATGTAAATAACCTAGCATGTACTTTATTTAACACAAATTTAGAAACTATCGATCATTTGTTTTGGACGTGCCCTACCAGTGAACAATTAATAATTATTAAACGCGTTTTTCTTCCCAAAAAAGGAAGTTCATAACAAAGAGTTTTGGTTTTAGAAATACATCAGATGCTGTACAAAATCTTAATATCACTCTTTTTAGAATGTATATTTTCCAATGCTAATACAGTACAAGGTATAAAACACTACTTGTCCTTTAAATACACATTATTTAAGCCAATACATGTAGCAATTAAAAATGACTCTACGGATTATTTTATCAATCAATGGGATCGCTTTAAAATTCATTTTGTAACTTAAATTCCTTAATTATATCAAAATTATACGTGTGTGTATAATATATTATAAGTATGAAGGTATGTTAACGTCTGTGTCCAAAAATGTGTGCATAGGAAAGCAAAGAAGATATGACGTTAGAAGATGGTATACAATATAATTTACATGAACATTATGCCTGACTGCAAATGTTTTTTTGTTTTTTTTCTTTACATTTTGTTCTGGTCTAGGTAATTGAGACCTTTGTCAATGCAAAAGTTATATTATACGCCTCTTTTATATACATAGATGTGTCAGGTTTGCATGAGGATGGCTCCCCGACACCAAAACACCTATGATGGGGAAAATAAACGAGGTCCTGCTTCTAACAAGACTTGATAAAAAAGAGATAAAAGAAAAATGTTACGTTACCATGGTTTTCCGTCTTTGCTGGTCTGTTTAAAGCGTGGACCGGAGCAAACTCATCAAGCGTTGCTGCTACATGTTGGCCCGGCACGAAACACAAAACAATAATACCCAACGTCCATAATGTATACTCCAAAGTCATCATGAGACTGGATCGTTTTCTTTTCAGAAGGCTAGTACAGAATTATCTTACATAGGAAATTCCAAAAATATGTTTAAAATCAGTTTTGTATGACACGGTGCTTCTAAACGTGATGTGTCTAGAAACAGAGATAGAAACGTTAATCTTCCCAGTGAACGAGTCGGTGTTTAAACAATTATATATACAGTGGAGACTACGTTATTCTTTCTTAATATACGTATTTAAGCTAAAAACAAGTATTACCATTGCAAACAGCTTGGAGCCAGAACAAACGCCAGTTAACCCGGCGTCTGATAAGGCTCCAAACTGTTTGTCAATCCGAATCAAATAAATCGTAAGAAACTTTAACAAATTGCCGTTTTTTTTACATTTATTGCATTTGCGTTTCGTTTGCGTTTCAACAAAAAGGAACAACGTGTTGTCCATAGTACATGTACGCTAAAATCACGTAGTTTTGGGCCTTACATGTATCAGACCCAGAGTAAGTCAGCGTTTGACCAGTCTCTAAATTGTTTGCAACTAAGACCTCTAGTAAGTCAAAGTTTCCTAACACCTATAATTTTTACATTTTTATTATATCAATTATCTGGTTGAATTTCATTTACTTTGGACAGAATAACGTCTCCCCACTATACACGACCGCAGTTAGCGATAATTGCGTTTAAGGAAATTACATAGATGGGTATTTATAGTAAACCGTTTATGGTTATCTCTAAATTATGCTTTAGCCTGTAAAATTAAAATATTTCAAAAAGTATTTGAATAAACACCTACAGCGCCAGAGTTCCTGGGGTCTACCTTTATGACCTTGTATATAAATTATGAAATAAATCAAATGCAGTTAGCAATTAAGATAGAACTTCCGTCTGTTAAAGTTGTGAAACATATCTATTTTACGTAAACAGCAACAGCGAAAGTAATCGAAATTGTTTCATAAATTTCACTTAACCCCTACACTGCCTTACCCCAAGTAAAAAGAATATTTGCAAACATATTGGATCCTGATCAGACGCCGCAAAAATGCGGCGTCTGATCAGGGTCCAAATTGTTTGACACTCATTTTAATATGTTTTTATGCAAAAGGTAATTTGATAAATAAAAGCAGACGAAAATTATTTAAAGGATGTGACGTCATGGCAGCGAGGAGGTTAATGAAGGTGTATTTCCTAGTCACAGGTTCGCATATTAAAAATGTCAAATAACTTTGAAACAAACAGTTGGAAATACCGTCAAACCACGATACCTCCAACTAGCTTAGGTCGACTTACACTTATTACAATGGAGAACACGTATTTCTTTCCCAATAAACGCGTTTACGTTACTGAAACTATTAATTCAAATGCAAAACAGTTTGGAGCAAGATTTAAACTATTTGCCACTCGGATAAAACTAACTGTCATAATTGTAAAAAAGTGTCCTTGTCTACATTTCATTCCAATTACTATATGCATTTTGTTTGCGATTAAACAGGAAAGAATAGCGTCACCTCCACTGTATTTAAGTAGATGAGTTTTGAAAAGGCATGCTTGCTTATGTCTAGCATACCTATATTTCTAAGTTAAAACTTGGCTAACCCACGTTTTAACTTAAAATACAAGTATATTAGGCGTAATTGACAATGGAATAAAAGGTAGAAAATGACAGCTTTTAACATGTCGACGATTTATTTTAATCTATTTATAACGTCGTTCCCAACTTTCCACTGTAACACTAATCAACAGTAGTTTTCTAATTTCAAAATGAGTATAAAGGAAGATAACTCGGACAGCTTTAAACAATTACTTCATCATAGTCTATTCATCCGAATGTTACCGCTAACACATGTAAGCGCTATCATGATAAATCTAGTGGGTCGAATACAAATTTGAGAACAAGATAAGACGCTGGCTAACACGGCCTTTGACCAGGCTTCAATCTGCTTGTCAATCTAGATTCAAATAAAACGTCCACTCTTTCGGGAACCTGTCCTGATTTTGTTTTACTTTTGTGGTAAAACCGGAAACCATAATGAATTTCCAACTGCGCATCGTTTTTAATCAAATAAAAACACCTGTTGACGCTGTTGCATATTCCTCATATGAGCATCTCTACTGCCTTATAACGAGTACAATTGTTATTCGAATACAGTTTAGAGACTGATCGGTGTCCAAACTGTTTGATACTCATCACGAAATTTCTTTAACCAATTTGCACCCAGTGGATTCTCCCATGTTTTATATTGGATTAGTCTATTTTTTATCAAAGGGATTCCTGGTTAAAATTGACATTTTCATTTTGTTTTATATTGAAATTCCTATCATCAAACAGTGTAGACTCTGATCAGACGCCGCATAATGTGGCGTCTAATCAGAGTCCACACTGTTTGCCTATGTCCCATATATATGGGATCGTGGGCACAAAATGGGTTAGGTCAATTTTTATTAAAGACCATTGCGACATTTTCTAAGAAATGTCATAACATTCAGTTTTTTTTAATGTTGCATGTTGCTAGTATATACCCTGTAATGCAGAAACCTGAAATAAAAATTGGGAGGCACCGAACGGGATATTGTCATAATAGCTTGTTTTTAGGAATGCCTTAATTACCCGGAGTCAAGTGCTTTGATCATAAAATTTCAGAATAACCATCTTCAGCTTTGTAATTTACCTAATTTGTTATACATATTTATGTCATAAAATGGAAAAAAGAGGAGCAAGTAGCACCAAAACATATGCAACCAACACATTAATAATTAGTGTCAATAAAGGGAACACATCAAATAGATATTCTTCTACAGTTCTTACGTTCAGATTTTGGCAATACTTTTCACAAATATTGATGAAGCATTATTTTACTGGAATCATACATAAAAATATAGGTACCCAAACTAGTTTTTCTTAAAAATTTAAAATGTATGCAAAGAGCGTAAATCATATTACATATAATACGGTTATCTACAAAAGCTATATACATGTACTATGCCAAACTGCCAACGCAATACCTCAGAGTTCCCTTCTATTTTCATACATGTATCAGGGCGGGTGTTTTAAATCGATGGAAAAGTTGACACAAAATTATTAAATGTTTTTATTTGTGTTTTTAAATTGATGTACTGTCCTCAAAGTTGTTAATATTGGTAACGAACTTTCATTGACATTTCTGACGAATAATAACCATCTATCCAAACGTATCGCTAATTTCTGGTTAACATTCCCCATTGAAAATGCATAGGAATGAGATTTCTGAAAACTTGTTATCACAAAATTCCATATTTTTCGGACCAAATGCCAATTCATTTTGCTTTTGTTTACCAAGAGTACTGTCCATTGATCACTCTATGAATTGCAGAAGAAATCTATTCAAGATATGGACACATTACAGAAAATTATAAGACTAACTTAAGACATGTTTAACATTGGAAAGTATGGGAATATCCGGGGTGTTGCGTTGGAAGTTTGGCATAGTATATATGCAAACTACTTAAATGGGTCAAAATTAATACTGTTCAATCATCAACAATATATCACTATTCAATCTCTATTAGTAAATAACTTATCATGGTCAGTTATACAGGTATGGTAATTTAGCTAATTGTAACATTGTAACGAACACAATTCAAATTCAATTATAAACACTTATCATAGAGTGATAGTCTAAGGGAAGCATCTCATGCAAATATTTTGCACGAGATCCATCCCTTTGTCCATAAAAATCGAAACTGCCGTGATGGTTTTTAAAATTCAATTTTCCAATAAAGTTTTGTTCTATTTCTTTAACCCATTACCTCATGAAGAAAATACTTTTACTTTATACAACCATGAATATGCACCATCAGAAATTTTTTTCTATATCCTAGCAGATTGTAAATTAATACAGGCCTAAAGTAAAGCAGACTGCACTTTTAGACGCATTCTGATTTACTTTCAACTTGCTTTAACTCTTTGAACCCTAGTCCCGCATATTGGCGTCATTTTCAAACAGTGTACATATGAAAAGTACTCTTGTCCTATGCAAACAGTGAAGACCCAGAGCAGAGGGCTCCGAAAGGAGCCCTCTGATCAGGGTCTTCAGTGTTTGTCATAATTCCAAACATTGACAAAAACAACCCTTAAAAGTCAGAAATGGACCAGACTAAAATGGAAACCGGAATGTTCCATTTAAAGTTTCAGGGAGGAAAGATTTAAGTGGTAACCTGTTTTCAAACGAGAAACAGGTTACTGGATAATGGGTAAATGCACGGTTAATTTTAACACCATACTGCAAAACGATAAACAGCTACATGTACAGTGGAGAATCTGTTAAACGCAAACGTACGCAAACGCAAAACACTAATACATAGAAAAGTACAACGTTTTGACAATTCTGATAGTTCATCTTTATCTTGGTGGCAAACAGTTTGGAGCCTGATCAGACGCCGGGTTATCCGGCGTCTGATCTGGCTCCAAACTGTGTGCACTGCAAATAATAGTTTTAGCGTAAACGCGTTTATTGGGAAAGAATAACAGATTCTCCACTGTACTAGTGCACACCCAGGGCTGCTAACGGAGCTCTCTGAACAGGTTTTAATTTTGCACAGGACAAACATACTCTTCAACTATAGACTGTTTGTAAACGATGAGTTTACTCGTCACTAAGGTTGAATGTGATAATATTGTTGTGCCTTGTACTGATCGAGCTGTTAATTACTTTGAAATTTTATTTTAATTCAATATTTTGAATACACACTAAACACAACATTTGATTGAATTTATGGAATTCCGCGAATTTTATCATTTATTCATTTATTATTTCATTTCCTCTAGGCGTCACATTAGTTAAAACATACTGAATTGTCTGCCAGGCCAGGTGCGCGTTATTTGTCTTGTATCTATGGTAACTGTTTTATCTCTAGGTAAGTTGCTTCCATCTGGCTGCTGAATGAAAACACAGGTATCAGCAGATTGTCAGAGTGTAGTCAGTTGGATCACACTTGGATTAGTTCCTATCATTCTGGCATAATGGAGACATTCAACACTATTGTGTGGATTTTTACGTGTTCTGTTTTATGTGCACATTTTGCTAGTTCCCAGGTAAGATATTGTAATAGTTATTGATTAGATTGGAGAAGATACAATTTCCCAATAAACGCGGATATGCTTAAATGTTATATATCCGTTGCAAACAGTCTGGAGCCAGATCAGACGCCGGGTCACCCGGCGTCTGATCAGGCACCAAACATTTTGCCACTCAGAATAAATATAATTGTCAACATTTTCAAGAATTTGTCTTTTTCTACATTTTAATGCATTAAGTTTCCTTTGTTGATGTATAGCGAAAAGCATACATTTATGCTGACCACTTGTTGTATGCCCTGATGACGTTTATTTGCTGCATGTACATGAATGCTGGAAGTAAAGCAGAAAGTTATAAGCTGGCATTCGCCTTTAGCAAAATCGGCGCTCTTCTGATACAATCGGGAATACTTTCTTCTTTTCCAATAAACGGGTTTGAATAAATAGTAAAAAACATATGTGCATTGTAAACGTCTAGAATTCTAATCAAACGCCGGATAACTTTGCGTCTGATCAGGTTCCAAACTGTTTGCCACTATTATAACATGTCAAATGCATAAACAAAATTGTAAAAATGTCATATCCGACGTTTCAATGCGATGCGTTTGCGTTCCATTTGCGCTTAAACGAGGAAGACTAATGTCTTATCCACTGTACCATACATCAAACCGCTGCTCGTGTCAGTGTAGAGTCTGCATCAAGTCATATCATTATTGCATAGGTGTAGTACATTGCACAGCGGAGAAGAGGCCATAGTCTGTCCCAATAAACGCGTTTGTACAAATAGTAAGGAAACGCTAATATTTCCCAATAAACGGTTTTCTAAAAGCTAAACGCTTAATGTCCATTGCAAACAGTGTAGGGCCATATCAGACACCACCAGACTTCAAACGTTTTACCATTTAAATCAACATAAATCATAGAAAAGTAACAATATTTATAATAGGTTGTCAATGTTTTGGACAAGTTAATGATGTATTTAACCCAATCATTGTATAACACCGAGTTCATTGGTTGATTGCAAAGTTTGGAGCCTGATCAAACGCCGGGCTATCCCGGCGTCTGATCTGGCACCAAACTTTTTGCAATGGAAATATTAGTTTTAAGCTAAACATGTGTTTTTGGGAATTAGGGAAACAGTAGTTAACGCCTTCTCCTCTGTGCGTGTCTACAGGTGTTTTCGATATCATCCTTGTACATGTGTACAGTGGAGAATAGTTTACGTTATTCTTTCTCAATAAACGCGTTTACGCTAAAACTATTATTTACATTGCAAACTGTTTTGAGTCAGTTCAGACGCCCGGTAACCCGGCGTCTGATCAGGCTCCAAGTTGTTTGCCACTAATATGAAAATAAATGGTCAACTTTATCCAACAGTTGTAATTTTATACATTTATTGCCATGCGTTTGAGTTTCGCCTGTGTTTAATTGGGAAATAATAACGTATTATGCACTGTTTAGATAATAGTACACTGTAAGTAAGCAGCTTCATAAGGTAACACGCACCCGAGCATTTCAGACAGTGTAGATCTAGGTCGGGTAGCTACATATCTATTGATGTGTCGGATCTATGTCTACAATGTTTTGTACTTGACACAGAAGCACCGCTGCTGACCAAGCACATCTGGATGAGTCGGCGTTTTTTTTAGATGAAGGCTAATCGTGGCTTCCGTTTTTTTGCAATTTGCATATTTCTGTTTTTTAAAATCGCGACTGAAGCACTTTTTTTTATTTGCAGTATAACCATCCAATAAGTATCATACCCGCAAAATTCAAGTTCCTTACTATTGATTTTGTTCTCTGTTTAAACGCAAAAGTAACGCCAACGCATTGGAATGAAGTGTTAAAAACATGTAATAACGAATTATACAAATTTCACGATATACATGTATACCAAAACTACATGTAACCTAGTATTAGCAAACAGATTGGATCTAGATTAGTAATCGTGTGTGATCTGGATCGAGACTGTTTTGTCCTGATAACCATGCAAAAACATGAAATATAATATGAGATACATGTATAAAAGCAGACCACGTGTTATAAGCAAGTTATAGCATGCTGGTGAAGGGTTGAAGTAAAATTAGTACCCGGGCGTTTCTGAAGAGGCTTGCTGAGTTATCAGTATGTAACATCGCATACTTCTATCTAACAGCTAATAGGTTTAGTCGAGAAAAATACATCAAAGATAATAACTACATGTATTAGTGATTGCTTCTTTTACAGTGGAGAAGACGTTATTTTTTCCAATTACAGTGGAGAATCTGTTATTCTTTCCCGTTTAAACGCAAACGTACGTAAACGCAAAACACTAAAACGTAGAAAAGAACAACTTTTGGACAATTCTGATAATTCATGTTTATCTTGGTGGCAAACAGTTTGGAGCCTGATCAGACGCCGGGTTACCCGGCGTCTCATCTGGCTCCAAACTGTTTGCAGTGAAAATAATAGTTTTAGCGTAAACGCGTTTATTGGGAAAGAATAACGTTTTCTCCACTGTACATTCTTAAACAAGAAAGTCCACTGCAAAAATGTATCCCTGTGTCTGATCAGAATCCAAACTGTTGACCATGCATCCAAATTCATAGAAATATGTTAGAACTTTCAAAACATTGGATTTTCCGCTTTACTTATTTTCATTGCATTACGTATGCGTTAAAAGAGTAGCATATCATCCACAGTAAGCGCAACTTCGCTGTAAATTACCGGGTAACCAAATTATCTACACGTGATTGAATAACGTACTCCCCACTGAATTTAATGAAAGAAGAAAAATTGGGTAGCTCTGATTAAATCAGCTGCAACTAAACATTAAAGCTCATACATGTACAATGATGAAGACACGGTTATTTGCCGTTTTGTGAAACATAACGTTAACGTAATGCATGAAAATGTAGAGAAGTAATGACTTCAATGGTTTGTGATAAACATTAGCGTATTTATTTATTTATTTGAATGGCACAGTATTTCTAGCCTAAACAGACGCACGGTCACCTGACGTCTGTTTAGGACTACATGTATCATACATTTGCGTCGGAAAATATATTAAAATATATAATGCGTTTATTGACAAAGAATGCATGTACATGTATACATGTAACGTGTGTTCCAGTGTAGTGTGCATGTACAGTGAGTAAACACAAAACATGAAAGTGAATGCCAATTATAAATGAAATTTGTTTGACGTTTTGTTTCAATTAGTTTCGAACTAGATCAGTCGCCGAGTTTCTACGTCTCTGATTTCGGTCCAAACTTTATGCGGTAGACATCAATGTTGGAATTATAAACGCGTTTGTTGGGAAAGAAATACATGTACCACCTTATGTTGTTACATGTAACACACCAATGGTACATGTCCATAAATAAATTCATGATCGTTCCTGCATATACATGTACATGTACCCACCTCTGGTATAGATTTAGAATTCGTTAAATACAGTGGGGAAAACTTTACCCGGCGTCTGACCAGGTTCCAACATGTTTGCCACTCAGGTAAAATGAAAAGTCAGAATCGTCAACAAGTTGTCCTCTTCTACATTTTAATGTTTTGCGTTTGCGTTTTGTTTGCGTTTAAACGAGAGAAAATAACGTTTTTTCCACTGTATACCTACATTTACCTCTAGTATAGAGTTAGAGTTCGTTATATATGTAAACGAAACGAAACGAAATAAAGTGTAGACACATGACAAGGGTGTTAGAAGTAATGCGTTTACTGGGAAGAAATAATCGTTCCCACTGCACTCGTATACATGTACATGTAAGTTATACATGTATAAACCACGCCCTGAGAACACAAGACTACATGTAATTGTTTTGCAAAAACAGTGGAGACTACGTTATTATTTCACGTTTAACCCTTTCCCCTATAGAAGCGCCTTTTAGCGCATATAATTCATTCTTCCGCTGAAGAAAATAGTTCCAATTTAATCGGTCATGAATATATAGTAAAGGAAATATTTTCTATGTTCTAGCACATGGAAGCTTAAAGTAGGCTGAATGTAAAGCAGAATGCGCCTTAGGGCGCATTCTGCTTTACTTTCAATTTGCTTTAAGTGGTTAAATATCTTCAATACTAGAAATAGGCTATCAGGTAAAGGGTTAAACGCAAACGAAATGCAAACGCATTGCCAAAAAATGTACACAACTTTTCGACAACTCTGACTATTCATTTTCATAAAGTGGCAAACAGTTTGGAGCCTGATCAGACGCCGGGTACCCGACGTCTGATCTGGCTCCAAACCGTTTGCAATGGAAATAATTATCTAAGCGTACACGCATTTATTAGGATAGAATAACATATATATACAAATGTATATACACTGTTAGTATTGACAACGCCTAGTTGCAATCTAAGACTAGGCGTCTGATACAGGTCTACCATAGAAAACAAGCTAGATAAATAATACAGTATATGTTGATGCACGGAATTATACACACATAATGTGTATACTTGCATGGTTTACATGTATGAGTATCAATCAGATTAGACCTGGGCCAGTCTCCGCGTCTCTGACACGGCATCTGGTCTGGGTCTACACTGATTGACATCCAACATGCCGTGTTTTCTAGCGGCACGGCTCATATTTTCATTGGCGTGTCAACCTACTAACACAGTGGATAAAACGTTATTCTTTCCCGTTTAACCCTTTACCTGATAGCCTAGTTATAATATTGAAGATAGGTGACTACTTAAAGCAGGTTAAAAGTAAAGCGGAATGCGCCCTAAGGCGCATTCTGCTTTACTTTCAGCCTGCTTTCAGCTATCATGTTCTAGAATATAGAAACTATTCCCTGTAATATATATTCATGACTGATAAAATTGGAACTATTTTCTTCAGCGGATGAATAAATCATATTCGCTAAAAGGCGCTTCTATAGGGGGAAGGGTTAAACGCAAACGAAAGACAAACGCATTGCAGTGAAATATTAGGGGTTGTCGTTTGTCTTTGAAGTTTTATACAGCGTCACCTAAAAAATGTGACACAGACCTATAGTCAAGACTCTGATCAGAAGCCGCATTATGCGGCGTCTGATCAGTCTCCACTGTTTACAAAGAAGAAATGCTATCAAAAATGAAATAAAATAATAAAAACAAAGATCAATAAAAAGCCAGGGAAAAAAATGATTGATTGAGTTGGGTTTTTCAGCAATAAAATGGTCCTAAGGAGCGGAGAAAAACGGAAAGGTGTAAAAGGTGTAGTTATTGTGTAATGGTTTAAAGCAAATATCATTTGTTCTTCTAATATATATGGAAGCTTGATGTTGGGTTGACTTGTTTTCTTTTGCAAACTATTGGAAGCTTATGCTATAGGCCGATTGTTTTTGATATAGCAGGGCGGAGTTTCGACGAGGACCATGGCATTATAACTTTTGGGACGGCAGCACGTTTGTCTAAATATCGGAATATACCAATGTCGTCTGCCGTTGTTGCTCAACGTTTCATATAAGTGAAAATGTTTACAGAATGAATTATAATGACGAGTGACAAACAGCTTGAATCCAGATCAGACGCTGCGTTACGCGGCGTCTGATCTTGATTCAAGCTGAACCCCCCTCCTTGTAACAACTCCCTCCGAACGGCACATCCCATCTTTGTCTCCCATTGTGTGATTTCGTAGAGAGGGGGTACTGTATATATATTGTTTTCACGCGGATATGGATACACGCATAAATTGTGTTTCTCCGTGTTTAATACGGAACTTACTTATCACCTCTAAAATCAAAGGCAAATTAGTCTTGCTTTGCCAAAGGTTAGCTCCGCCCTGCAAGGTGAAAAACATCGGCCTATACTTGTGTCAAATTTATACTGACTACATCTTAAATAAACAAGCTGTCAGCATCCTCCTTGTTTAATAGGTAACAAAAGATATAATCTAGATCTAGATTGCTAAGGTGGGTTGTAAAAACAAACCCAACACTCAATTTTACCCTGAAATATCAATGACCAATTCTTGTCTCCAGTTGATGTAGTCCATTTTTAAATACGCGTATTCACATATATAAGATTGTTTTTACAACAAATTTCAAACCGACACAGAGAACAGATCCTGATCGGAGCGCTCATGTACATGTATGTAGTGTTTGAATAGGGCAAATGTACTCCTCATCAGTACATAGTTTGTAACGGACGCGTATGGGCGTACCTTGGGGCTGTTTAACCCATTGCCCCATAAATACGCCTTTTTACGCTTTAATTTTCATCCTCTGAAGAAAATGGTTCCTTTTTATACAATTATGATTATAAACTATACGAAATATTTTCTATATCCTATCAGATAATAGATTAAAACAGGCTGAAAGTAAAGCAGAATGTGCCTTAATGCACATTCTGCCTTACTTTCAACCTGCTTTAACTGGTCATCTATCTCAACACTAGAAACAGGCTATGGGGTAATTGGTTAATGGGTAAAATTGTTTGCTTTTACACTTATCTATGTCTGCATATACTCTACATTTTGCATTTCGATTGATGGACCCAATAAGTACTTTTTTCGCCTTTGATATACAGAGCGAAAACAGTTTAGACAGTTGTTTAACATTGGTTTTCCCATAGACAACATTCCTAATATTCTGTAAGTCTTGAAAGCAGTATCAAAGAAATAAAACAAAGACTTTAGATCTACAACTAAGCCCCAAAACAAAGAAATGGTTGTTGCTGTTGTTGTTGCTTAGCTGCTAAGTATTAACGTCCTACGAATGATTCTAGTTTCTACGTCGTTCCACAGTGCAGCCAGCAGATGATCACCATTGTCGCATGGACGTCCCTTCAGCTGGCAGGGAATAAACGGTCAACATCTAGAGTGGCTGTTTCCGATATCTTATGATGTATTCCAAAGTTGAATAATCTAAGTTTGGTTGAGGTCTAGCGGTGACAAAGTGTGTTCCCAACGCTGGATCCCAGGTTGCTTGAAGAACAAATGACAAAGACATCTCCGAGGTTGAGGCGTTTTTGGGGGCCACATCAGCCGATGTTGGTCAAGGGTTCGGCAATTATATCGATTATGAAACAATGCCAAATACCTTAGACAAATCACTTACGATGACACGGATGATGGCAATTCTGTACGAGGGGTTTGGGGTGGAGGGAGCGGCGGAGTACCCATGGAAAAACCACGAGTTCGGACATGCGACCAATGTGCTCCGACCGAGATCGAAGTTGGGATGCATTCATGAGAAATCGGGGTGTTAAGCACTGCGCTGTTCGAACACCAGGACCCGTTTTATGAAACGTCGTTCAACAAAAACGGGCGTAAGTCATAACCTTAAAATGCAACTAATTTCTTATCTCTTCATTTAATTCTGTCTTGTGACATCTCTTTGGAATCGTCGTTTAGATTTAGAAATCAATAATTATTGATAACTTTATAATCTGACTTACGACCATTTTTTGTCGCACGACGTTTCATAAAACTGTCCCCCGATGCGTAAGTGTAAAGCGGTAGAGGGATTGGTACCAGCTTTAACAACACCCTCGTTCACAAAACCGGCAAATCCAGGCTGAAACATTTAAGGTACATGTACTAGATAAAAATACGTCAGTTGAAACAATAAAATGGAAAACCAAGTATGCACAAATACAAGAGGGGTCATAATCCCAAACAGCAAAACCCATCAATACAAATATTTATTCTTTATAGACACTGCAATACATTTGAACACACTGCAAGACAGCGTATATTGCATGTTGATTCCGTAGAGGATTTCAACTCAGCCCTACCGATCATCGCCAATAATAACGGCGTCTCTTCTTACCCGTCATGTAAAAGTCTATGTGGGATTCTACCACGTATTGCAGCCAAAGGTACAGAAACAGACACTTTCCAGCAATGCATTGCTTACAATTTAGTATACATAAAGATCATCTTCAACTGTAGATGACAAACAGACACAACACTTAGTCCTGATTACACTAATCATCGCCACTAACGAGTCGACGAGATATGTGGCTATGCGGATACAAAAGTAACGACCAATTAATTGTGTTAACTATCAGTTGTTTAAGGCAGATGGCAGCTCAAAGCAAGATGAACGTTAAACAGAAATCTCCTTTAGGAGATTTCTGTTTAAAGTTCACCTTGCTTTAAGCTGTCACCGATTTTAGCCTTCTTTTTGTGTGGTCAAAATAGAGATGTTTTGCTGTATTACATCAACAGACACAGAACTTTGCATATCGTAGCCTGCAATGCAATGCAATGTAAGTCAATGAAAGTTTGTTAACCCTATACAACGCTGAAAGGTCATTTTACTCCTTCGCCCCTTCATCTGCATAAGCAGCACAAATTGATACCTATCCGTGTATGTTTTGGACTACAGGTGGCAGCTTAAATCAATATATGGGTAAAGCAAATTTTCTTAACGAGATATGTGCTTTATTTTAATTTTATTGTTAAGCAATAGCCTGTTTGATATATTGTTTTTGCAAGAAAAAGTTAAATGCTTTCATCATGACTTTTCAAGGAGAAAAATTGACTAGTTCGTTATGCAGCAAAGTTTCGCTAATTACAACCACTCACAACAAGGAACTGTTGATGTGTTTCTCGTTAATTGCCGTACAGTGGAAAATTCTTACCTAATAAACGCGTTTCTGCTAAAGCTATTAATTCCATTGCAAACAGTTAGGAGCCAGATCAGACGCCGGGTTACCCGGCGTCTGATCAGGCTCCAAACTGTTTGCAACATATACAATGAATAGTCGTTGTTACAAAGTGTACATTTTTAACATTTATTGTAATGCGTTTGCGTTTACACGGTAAAGAATAATGTCATCTACACTGTAGTTGCGAGACTACACTATGATATTATCAGACAAATTAACTTCTAAATACTTGGTATCAATTTACGAGTGGTGCGGAAACGTAATGAATGATGAATCAGAACGAAGGTAAAGAATATATATAACGCTCCTTAAGGAGCTTTCTGCATTTTAATATCTTAAATTAAGTAAACACTTGTCCCGGACAGTAAATTTAATTTTTTGAAAGGTTGATAATCTTTCCCGACAGGAAAATACTTTAAATCGAATTGATCTAGGTCAGAAAGTTCCGGTTTTCAAAGGTTTCATTGTCATTATGGATGTCTTTAATCAGGAAAACCAATAGGTTTTTGCGATGGATTAAGTTTGCTGTTTTTGTCTTGAATTGTTTGTACTCTAAATAACATTGTCAAGTGCAACAATTTGGCATCTGCTACTGGGTCCTAGGTTATAAAGACTTTGAGTTGAGTCTGGGATTTGTCTTAAGCATTTGATTGGACAGATTTGAGCAAAAGTTCAAGCATGAACAATCAATGCTTGAGAACTATCTAAGACTCACCTCAAACTCTTTATAACATTTGAGTCTGTTCTAAAATGTTTTTTCTGAAGCAAAATTTCTTCAAACTAGCGTCATTGTGTCAAATAGTCTGGAATCTTGATGACACGCCGAGTTACTTAGTGTCTCATCTGGATACAAACTATTTGCAAAAGTAAACATTTTTATTTTCGCCATTCGCGTGCAAATAGTTAATATATGCTTTAACTGCTTGAATCCTAGTCACGCATATATGCGTCATTTGCAAACAGCGCACAAGTGATGAACACACTTGTCCTATGCAAATAGGGTAAGTCTTTAAGGATCCCTCTGATCAGGGTCTACACTGTTTTTTCATGTTGACATATTTGGTAAAATTGGACCCTAAAAGTCAAAAATGTACTATACTAAATTGAAAACTAGAATTTTCCATAACTATGAGGTTTAAGGAGGGTAAGGGTTATCGTAAATTGCCTTTTACATCTTTGCGAGCTATTAATATGGGGAAGGCATTGTTTTCCCCGTTTAAGGGCAAACTTCAGTGAAGAAAACGTTATTTTCCCCAAATAATGCCTTTTCGCTCAAACTATATGTTCCATTGAAAACAATTTGAAGCCAGATCTGACGCCAGGTAACCTAAACTGTTTGCAATGGTAATAAGGGTTTTATAGCGCAAACGTGTTTTTTTGCCAATAATAACTGATTCTCCACTGTACTACTAACTCTCAGTATATGGAGAATCAAAGTTCTTGAGAGCACTGATGGTTTTCAAACTGAATTACAGAGGTAAGGGTTGTGGAGATTAAACCAGGAGTTTACTAAAAGTTAAAAATCCGAGAGGACAATATTTCTTAAAACTTTGAACAATAGTGTAAAGAAACGGAAACCCTGATATGGCCTAAACTCTATATTTTAACAGATTGCATGAAACAGGAGAACGTTTTTCAAGCATACTTAAACATTCATAAATAAGATATCTTTCACCGTCACTCAGTTTCAAAGTTCAGATCAGAAGTAGACCAGATGCTGAATACTCTGGTTGTATTTTTCAGCATCTTGTCTTGATGCAAAGTTCTACTTTTTAACTAAGGTTGTATTACTGCAGTTTTGATCTTCATTTAAACTCAGACTTTTACCACTTGAATGAATATTACGTACATTAATAATAGCATTAATTAATATATATTTGATTGTTGAAATTTTAGATATGGGTTTACACTATATGTACAGCGCTTTAATGCAGGACCGAGTTTATGAGTTAGCTATTAATATAAGTTATGGAAATGTTGGACCAAAATCGACACACCAAATGTAACGAAACACCCTATGTCGTAACAACCTAGGCTGAAACGAACAAGGACCGACACGACCCGTTACCTTGCCTCCTTCGCAGAGTGTGCCCGTTCTTACACAATGAAAGTGAAAGTACGGTTGTGATCATCATAGTTACTTTAGAGTGTTACTTTTATTCACCTATAGTTTATTATTTAAAATCGTTCACTGGTTATTCTAAATAAATACAGTTTTCAACATTAATCGAGTTTACGTTGTTAAGCGATACTACTGAGTGTTGCTTTCTTGATCGGATGTGTAACTGAGTCAAAGTATTGGTACCAACGGCGTCTATGAATGATTCAACTCAAGATTTGAAACCATCAAAAACTAACGCTTGCGTGCAAACATTACGCTCGTACATAGTACTTTCCCATTAAACGTTCAAAAAAATAAAAACCTCAAGTCCAATTCAGTCTGTTTCTTTCTGCAGACGGTTTATTGCGTGTCTTTTGAATTTGAAAAGGAAATACTAACATCTTTTCCAATGTGTAGTCGAACACAAACCTCTTATATTAGTTGGCGTATGGCAATGACAGACCAATTTTTTCCGAAATAAAAAACCAACTAAGTATGCCACAACTGTCAGGTTTTATTTCATTTTTCTTTTGACACTAATACTATTTCTTATTAATTGAAGAAACGTATTACTGAGGTGCAAAAAATGATTTAACCTACTATGCCTGATAACTGAGTCCGACTCGTTAATTCGTAGCATCGCCTGCTGTATATTTCTTTATTTCTGTCTCTTCTTTGTACATCTGCTGTAACCTGCTGCTATGGTGGAGAAGACGCTATTCTTTCCCGTTTGAATGCAAAAGAAACGTTAACAAAATTAAATATGTGCATTATTATGTAGAACATGATATTTGTTGACAATTCTGACCATCTATTTTTTTATCTAATTGGCAAGCAGTTTGGAGCTTGATCAGACGCCGGATTACCCGAAGTCTGATCTGGCTCAATTTTATTTGTAATGAAAATAACTGTTTCAGAGTAAACGCGTTTATTGGAGAACTATAAAGTCTTCTCCACTGTACCTGCTGCTAAATGATAATGATGTAATTATTTCCCACCAAATACTTTGTGTTATAAACAGAAAACAAAAACCATTTTCCCCTGGAATTCAGTTTTGAGTCAGATCAGATACCGATTAACCAGTCTTCAATCAGAATTTTCAAACAGTTTTTATTTCTGCATTTATTGCATTGCGTTTGCGTTTGCGTTTAGTTTTGTTTACCTTATACATGTACAGAGGAGAAGACGTTTTTATTTCCCAACAAACGCTTTTACGCTAAATCTAATATTTCCAGAGCAAACAGTTTGGAGCCAGATCAGACGCCGGGTGACCCGGCGTCTGATTAGACTCCAAATGTGTTTGCCTCTCAGCCCTCAAAAAATTGTCATTTTTGTCCATTTTATTGCAATGCATTTGCGTTTCGTTTGCGTTTAAACGTCTTCTTCAATGTAGCCTGACTCTAGATTTGAAAACATATTACCGTTTAAATAATGTTACAGTAAAGAAGAAGGCTCCTTAACCCTTTCCCTTATAGAAGCGACTTTTAGCGTATTTAATTTATTCTTCCGCTGAAGAAAATAGTTCCAGTTTATACCCTCATGAACAAATACCATAACAAATATTTTTATGTAGCCTAACAGATGGTAATTTAAAGCAGGCTGAAAGTAAAGCAGAATGTGCCTTGAGGCACATTCTGCTTTACTTTCAACCTGCTTTAAGTGGTCACCTGTCTTCAAAACTAAAAACATGCTATGAGGTAAAGGGTTAAGGAGCATTCTGCTTTACTTGAAACATGTTTTAATCAAGTTACTATCTGGAACAATACTGGTAAAGCCTTCTCTATTTTAAGATTAGGACTGCATAGGTGGTGGCTCATATCATTAGTGTATAAATAACTAGACGGGTAAAAGGCGTATTTATGGAGAAACGAAACGATTAGATGGGAAAATGGCGCCTTGCCTCTATGTGTTATCTGCTGCTATCAGAGCTCTGTCAAACACATTCCTCATTGAAATATGTACGTCAATGTGATGTTTAGATCTTCTAAACTATATACATGTATGCATACATCTAGGCGTAATGGGTTACTATACAGAATGTGGACTGATTTTTGCGTACAGTTGAACTTGTTTTCAGCAACCAGGCTAGATAATATGGACTTCAAATGGACAATTCAAGTTTACAATTAAAACAAGTCCATTTTTGACTGTTTACATTTATTCACAATATTAATTGCGAAATACATAATCAGAGGCCTCTTGTAGGATTCCTCTGATTAAAGTCAACACTGTTTACATAGTCAAAATGTACTCTTTGCTAGTATATATATTAGTGAGAGGTAACAGGTTATATCTTTATACATAGACTGTTTCTAGTTTTGAAGACAGGTGGCCACTTAAAGGATGTCATGTTGAAAGTGTATTTAGCAGAATGCGCATTTAGACGCGTTCTGCTTTTCTTTTAGCCTGCTATATAAGCTACCATTTGCTACGATTTAGATAACGATTCTCATGACTGTATTAATTGGAACTGTTTTCTTCAGCGGAGGAATAAAATAAATGCGCTAAAAGGCCCTTCTATTGTGGAAAGGGTTAGCACTTGTTTCACTGTACATGTGTTTGTAAATAGTGGAGAAAACGTTATTCTTCCCCGTTTAAACGCAAACGAAACGCAAACGCAAAGCACAAAAATGTAGAAAAGTACAACATTTGGATAATTCTGACAATCCATGTGTTTATTGATGGAAAACAGTTTGGAGCCTGACCAGACGCCGTGTTACCCGGCGTCTGATCTGGCTCCAAACTGTTTCCAATAGAAATCATAGTTTCAATGTAAACGCGTTTATTGGGGACAGAATAACGTTTTCTCCACTGTACATGTGTTTGTAAATATAGGTGAGAGAAATCTGTAGGGAGGCGAGCGAGAACATGCTGCGCGAGTAAATGATAACAATATACACATGGGTATGCATGCTTTCACTCAGGTGCACTAGGTACATGTAAACACACTATTATAGTGGAGAAAACGTTTTTCTTTTCCCGTTTAAATGCAAACGCCTCACAATAAACCGTAGAAAAAGACAACTGTGTCGAGGTTTGCCTGCAGAGTTCAACACAGAAAACATGATTAATATTTGGGAAATTTGCATCGCATCCAGGGGATTCTAAATAGGGTTTGCGGTATTTGTACTTCTGAATATATCATGCGTAGGTCAAACAGTTAGGTTACAGATTAAATACTGAGTTCGTTGGAAATTTATTCTGTCCCAAACTACATTCGAGCCATGCCTCGAGAAAATCTGCCTTATTGCATTTCAAACAGTGTAGATCAAGGCCAGCTGCCGCGTCACAGACGCGGTGGCCGATCTTTTTCCTACACTGTTTGACACCCACATGCATCTAAAGCATTTTATGTACAGTGGAGAATCTATTATTCTTTCCCGTTTAAACGCAAACGTACGCAAACGCAAAGCACTAAAACGTAGAAAAGAACAACATTTGGACAATTCTGATAATTATTGTTTATCTTGGTGGCAAACAGTTTGGAGCCTGATCAGACGCCGGGTTACCCGGCGTCTGATCTGGCTCCAAACTGTTTGCACTGCAAATAATAGTTTTAGCGTAAACGCGTTTATTGGGAAAGATTAACAGATTCTCCACTGTAGCTGTATTATATATGGTATTTTGCAGTTTTGACCAAACTTAGCAACAGAGCCTGGATGGATGACAGTGCTTGGTCTGTATAATGTTGCAACACAATAAGGCAGGTTGTGTTATGGCACGGCTAATTTTTATTTGCAACATCATATAATTTATTCTCGCAACCTACGGAATGTTTTACAATGACGAAGACGTTATTCTTTCACAATGAACTCGTTTACGCTAAAACTGTTTTTGTTGTGTTCATTGCAAACAGTTCGAAGCCATATCAGATTCAGAGTTGTTGTATTCTAAATTTTATTTCAATGCGCTTGCGTTTCGTTTTAGAGGAACGAATAACGTCTTATCCACTGTATGCACTTTTACCTTAGCAGAGTAATGTACTTTTAATCAAGGAAAACACATAAAATCAGAATATAATGTTAGATTATTGGTGTATTTGTTTATATTGTTCAAACTTGTTTACACGTCAAATATTTGGCTTGTATTTTATGTGTAGAGGGAAACATAAGCAAACACCACACATCTGTTATTTTACCACTGTAAATCTAAATATCAATATGATGGAGAAGTACAGTCTAACTTGGATATCCTGAACTCGCTTTTCTCGAAGTATCCAGTTCTATCGATGACTTTCATTATTGCTACATCACTTAAAAGTCAAAACGGCTTGGCTAAGTCACGTTTAACTTTGAAATAAGGGTACATTGTATGGTCGACTTTAGAGAGTCGAGAGTCCGAAGTTGGACTGTACTTTAGTATTTCCAAATAAACGTGATTAAGTTCCAAACAATGTCAGCTCTAGGACTTTTTCTTTTTTTCGTGTGTGTATTACAGTACTGAACCTTATTAAATTAACAATTTTTGCGATTCGCTTGCAATTCGATGGCAATTCGCTTGTAATTCGATGGCAATTCGCTTGCAATTCGATGGCAATTCGCTCGCGATTCAAAATACTAATTTAACCCTCGGGTAAGTTTTCTTGAATGGTGTATCTCACAAATGTTCGCAAATATGCATTCGTTAATTTGTTCGATTCCATTTGTGTCACAACCGCTTCGGAAAATTCGCTTAAAATGTTCAAACGTAGAATTTGTTTTCTGAAGCGCCCGATTCGATCGCGATTCGATGGCAATTCGCTTGCGATTATCAATTTAATTTAATAAGGTTCAGTACTGTACATGTATCATTGTTATTTTGAAATAATATTTTTCTGTTTTTGGTATATCACGGCGTCTGACCAGGTTCCAAACTATTAGCCAATAATATTCAATAATAACTCCGTTGAAACGAAACGAAACGAAAACACCAGCCAATAAAATGAAAAAACAGTACATGTATAACCTGCCTTATCCGACATCCTCCGGTACCAAATGATGATGTCGGATAAAGCAGTTTGACGGTTAAAGCATATTTCATATATACAATCAAACTTAGATATTTCAAACTTCTCTGTGAAACATACCGTATTTCAAAGTCAAAACGTGGCTGTGCCACGTTTTAACTTTTAAATACGGGTATGTTCCGCTTATGAGAGCTCGAGATATACATGTAGAAATTCATCAAAAGAGATACGGGTTACATGTAGCTCGACTTAAAACGTATTTGAGACAGTGAAGTTCGATTGCATGCCATTCGACATTTGGTTTCGAAAAATAAGTTCCTGGCTTAACAAGGAGTCGGAAAATTCGGGTAATACTGTAAATATATATTAATTTGTGAAAATGCATTCGATGTGTTTTTATCTCAGTAGCAAACAGATTGGAGGTTTATCAGGTACCGGTTTACCCGGCATCTGATCTGTCTCCAAGTTGTTGTTTTCATAGCAATGTTAATAATTGTATTAGCGTTGATAAAAGAAGTATACTTCCAGTGCAAACATTCTTGAGCAAAACCAGACGCATGGCAACCCGTTGTCTGATTATGCTCCAAACAGTTTGTCATTCAGATAGAAAGAATCACCACACATTTCGAAAATGTGTCATGTTCTGCATTTTGAAACCTTGCTGTTACCTTTCGCTTTGTCCATAAGATCAGTTACAACAAATGATATACCAACTACAGTCGAACTTCGATATCTCGAACTCGTTTAACTCGAACTATCCTATAGTTCGATGTATGAACTGCGTATTTTATGGTCAGATTTGTCGAACATACACGTATTTCGAGTTTTAACTTCGCAATACGGGTATATTCGACAAAACCGACCTCGAGTTATTGAAGTTCGACTGTATAGGATTCTCGTCTTTACCATAAACTACATTAACCACATGTAGAAATCGGCAACTTCATGCATTGCGTAGATACAGTGGAGAATCTGTTATTCTTTCCCAATAAACGCGTTTACGCTAAAACTATTATTTGCAGTGCAAACAGTTTGGAGCCAGATCAGACGCCGGGTAACCCGGCGTCTGATCAGGCTCCAAACTGTTTGCCACCAAGATAAACATGAAATATCAGAATTGTCCAAAAGTTGTTCTTTTCTACGTTTTAGTGCTTTGCGTTTGCGTACGTTTGCGTTTAAACGGGAAAGAATAACAGATTCTCCACTGTACTGTTTAAACTTCAACGAAATTAAATGAAAATGAAAACACAAACGCATTGCAATAAAGAAGAGAAATTATCTATTGTTTTTAAACGTTATCGATTTATTTTAATATGAGTGGAAAACAGTTCGGAACCTGATCAGGCTCCAAACTGTCTGCAATGGAAATAATTGTTTTAGAAAGAAGCGTTTATTTGAAAAGAATAACGTCTTCTCCACTGTACCATTTGAATCAATTCCCGACGTGTTTAACCCTTTCAACCCTAGTCCCGCCTATAGGCGTCCTTTTCAAAAAGTGTACATGTGAAAAGTACACTTGTCCTATGCAAACAGTGAAGACCCAGATCAAGGAGCCCTCTGATCAGGGTCTTCACTGTTTGTCACAATGTCAAACATTGACAAAGACAACCCTTAAAAGTCATTTATGGACTAGACTAAAATGGAAACTGGAATTGTCCATTTAAAGCTTTAGGGAGGAAAGAGTTAATCCATAAGACAGATGCACATATACTATGTAACTGGTTATCCCATTACCCGCCTAGTGGCGCGTATACATTGTACATGTATATGTGTGTCTTTTACAACTACGATGCCCCCTCTCTACGACAGCCCTCAAAAAACGTTTCCCTAACTGCAACAATGTTTGCTGCCGTCGGCAAAACACGACAATCAGGCTACCGATTTAACTGCTGCAATATCTGCTAAGAATTGCCGTCTGCTTTTTTTCTCTCAAAGTTACATTTTGGACATTTTGACAGAGGAAACATCCAAACAATAGAGACAAACAGTTTGAACCCCGATCAGACGCGGCGTTACGCGGTGTCTGATCGGGGTTTCAATTGTTTAGGTGTAGCCAAGTCATGCTCACCACTCAAAACAGAAGGTATGAATTTTCCATCCCTATAACAACGTCCTCCGAATAACACACACAATCGTTGTCTCCAATTTGATGTTGTTATAGAGAGGGAGTACTGACCATGTAACACATGTCCAAAGCAAACAGTGCTGGAAATGATTACCAGGCTCATATCAAAGGTCTGCACAATTTTTCAATAAACACATTGTAAACCAAACTCCTAAATAATCTCATTCACCTCTGAAATATATCATGGAAAATTCCAGTTTCAACGTAATTTCAGTCCATTGTTTTTACATTCACAATATGTTGCATACATTACAAAGAGTACATACCTTTATCAGAAAGTTCCTTTAGAAGCCTTCTGATCCGGATATACACTGTTACACTGGACAAGTGTAATCTTTACAGGTACACATTTGTAAGTGGCGAGTATAATTGTGGGTAGGGTTCAATGTGTGACCATTAACCGAGACTAATATTGGCATTTCCTTTATTTTTCAGACAGTTCCGGCAACTACCGCTAGCAGTAGGGTGAGTTATAGCGAATACGTTTTTTTGCCCGATAAACGCGTTTATGCTAAAACTACTATTTCTATTGCAAACATTTTGGAGACTGATTAACCGGTGTCTGATCAGACTCGAAACTGTTTGTCACACAGATTAAAATGAATAGCCATCATTGTCAAAAAGTGTCATTTTCTCCGATTTAATTTAATGCAATGCGTTTGCGTTTTTTTCCTGTCAAACATGAGAGAATAAAGTTTTCTCAAATAAACAGCTCTTACTCATCTGCCATTATTCTGTGCCAAATAGTGCGTTTCCGGAACAAACAGAATCGAGCCAGATCAGAAATAAGCAGAAAAAAACGTTTATTCGGGACACAATAACGTCACTACTCTCGATAGTACAATATATCATTTACCTTGACATACAGTTATTTGATCAAACTCATTTCACACTGTTTATAATATTGTTATGAGTCATTGAAAACTGGTACATGTATAGTGGAGAAAAGGTTATTTTGTTCCATTTTAACGACATTGCTATACAATACAATAAAGGAAATATGGATTTTATTTTCAAAATTTGTTAGGATTAAAGTTTGTTTGAGTGTTTTGTATAAATACAATAAAACCTCTCTATTATGGTTACTAAATTGTTTTAATCACTATATATATACGACTGGTGACTGCTTAAAGTAATTTGGCAGTAAACAGAGAGCTCCTTCAGGGGCCTTCTGTTTCATGCCACCTTGCTACATGTATACAGTGGAGAATCTGTTATTCTTTCCCAATAAACGCGTTTACGCTAAAACTATTATTTGCAGTGCAAACAGTTTGGAGCCAGATCAGTCGCCGGGTAACCCGGCGTCTGATCAGGCTCCATACTATTTACCACCAAGATAAACATGAAATATCAGAATTGTCCAAAAGTTGTTCTTTTCTACGTTTTAGCGATTTGCGTTTGCGTACGTTTGCGTTTAAACGGGAAAGAATAACAGATTCTCCACTGTAAGATGTTACATGTCTTTTATATGTCGCACAATCACAATTATCTTACGATTTAATGGTCGTAATAGAGAGGTTTATACCTAATATATGAATAGTAAAACCTTAATACCCCGGGTTTTTGAAAATGTAAACGATTCCTGCTCATCTTCAAAGAAACCAGTTTAGATACTAATCAGAAATAGGGTTCCTGAGGTCTAATCTGGCTCCTAACTATTTGCTATTGACAAGTGATAGAAATGTAAGTATCATATAATAAGCGCTTGTATTTAAAACAGAAATATTGTCTCTACTATACAAACTGCATTGAAAAGGGGTAAAACAGTCAAAACTCGATAATCTGAACTCGCGTTCGTTCGAACGTACCCCTATTTCAAAGTTTTAACTTTGAAAAAAGGGTATGTTCGACTTAAGCGAGCTCTATTTGACAAATTTTAATTTACGAAATACTAGTAAGGTAGATTTAAGCGAATTCAAATTATCGAGTTTGGAATTTCTTGTTTTTATTATATGTTTTCTTGTTTCAGACGTTTGTCAATGTCACTGCTGTACTGGTGAGTATTACTGCTAGCTACATGTATTAGTGTTTTCTTCTGACCTGTCCTAGTTATTTTTAGATTGGAACATTCTAAAACTTTAAAAGAGTTGAGTTTTCTCTACATCCAGCTAGATATATAGATAGCTGTAATGTTTGTGCGTGATGTACAGTAGGGGATACATTATTATTTCCCGTTTAAACGTAAACGCAATGCACTAAACTATATCTGAGTGTCAAACAGTTTGGAGCCTGATCAGACGCCGGGTTACCCGGTGCCTGATCGGGCTCCAAACTGTTTGCAATGGAAATAATAGTTTTAGCGTAAACGCGTTTATTGGGGAAGAATAACGTTTTCTCCACTGTAGCTACAATTAAATGAAAAATTTTTCCCAATAGTTTTAATCACATATTTTACATCCATACATATCTTTACATTCCAATTTCATGTAGTATAATAAGAAAATACAATACAATGTAATTTGCATGGATAATCAATGAACTATTGAAATATATATCATCAAAAACTAAATAATATTTCTGACATACAATTTGTCTATTGAATTTAAATATGAAAAAAAAAATATGGGGAAAAATTAAAAATGGTACATATTTAAACAGAAAGAAACATGCATTGTTGCCAGGTTATTTATATTACAGTAAGGTATATGTGTAAATCTAGTTTAATACAATATATCGTACACTTGTTAATGTAGAAACTATATTTTCTGTATTATTACATGCTTGTTTATTTAATCAGTCAGGAATATGTATAATGAGAAATATCTTCAATAGTCTAGCAGATGGAAGATGTATCCCATGCTAGTTTTAATGAGTTTTTAACCCGGTTATTGAATGATTATTATTGTTAAAAAAGAAAACCCACCGAAAGCGTTAAATACCATCCATCACCGAAGCTTCAAGTATCATTAATTTTACTGAGTCGCTAAACATAAAACTCGTTCTTAACCCTTTCACTCTCAATGACGAAATAACATTTGTTTGCAAACAGTTTTTTTTTACTTTAAAACGTGTCTTGCCGACAACAATATCGTATAAAGTTATGTTTTGTTTTGTACGAGTTGCTTCCCTTAACATGAAAAACATGGCAGATTTAATTTTAATTGAATTGTTTTGTCTCTCATTAATTTAGCCTCATTTCGCCATTTATAAGCTTCATGTGATCAGATAATAAGGAATATAAGTAGTTTGTATAGTTTTTTAAGTGATTTGGAGAGGTTTTGAGTGGTTTGGGGTCTTTAGACGGACCACAGGGTTACGCGCCTAACATGTCTTCAAAACTAGAAATAGACTACATGTATTGGTAGATGGGTTAAAATAAGAGAAGAGTTACATCCAAAGAGGTTTCTTTGCTCTGGATCTGGCATGAGTAGAGAGGTTCTTTAACTCAGAGCACACAAGTTTTTCCTTTACCTTGGAATTTTCCTTTTGAAACTTCCAAGGTAAAGGAAAAACTTATGTGCTCTGAGTTAAAGAACCTCTCTACTCAAGAGTATAATTGTTTGACTGTACAATATATTTTGATAAAAAATATTTCCGACATGTCGGAAATTACTATTTTTCATATTTCTAATTATTGTTTTTTACCTGAGTGCCAAACAGTTTGGAACATGATCTGGCTCCAATCTGTTTGCAATGGAAAAAAAGTTTTAGCGTAAGCGCTTTTATTGGGAAAGAATAACGTTTTTTCCACTGTACCATTGATTATGATAAATAATTTATATTTTGAATGCTGCCATTGATCATAAAAACAATTACAATGCCATTTTAATCTGTGGTAAAGTTGGGCAGTATTTGAATTTATACAAGTTTTTCGCATGATTATCGCAGGCAAAACCTTATATAACACGGAATAAAGATGGCTCCTTCAGCGGTTATCTGCCCGACTTCTTCAAGATGTTGTCCGACAAGATTCCCTACGACTTTGATTTTTACCTATCACCTGACGCGAGGTACGGGTCTTTCACGAACGGAAGCTGGACCGGTATGATGGGCGAAATAGTCAGTGGTGTAAGTATGATGTGACTAAATCGTGTTGGAATGTCTAGGGTCTGGAACACCAATTAGGCTCTCCTACATGTATATAGTAAATATAAAATGCGTCATATTCAAGGTCAAAATTTGTCAACTTTTACAGCCTAGCCAGATGCAACTCTATATTTTCCCAAAATATACCTTCATGCACAACTGATAAATGAAGAAAACCCTGGGGGTAACGAGTTATATAAAAGAAATATCATGACTTCAATGACATGACTTGTGTTCAGCTACCTTTTCACAGAGGGTCCGGCTAAAACAGGGACTGCCACTTCAGCCCACATAATTTCTATATAAATTCCTTTTAAGATAACAGAAATGCCAAGTATTTTTTCTCCGCCACCTATGTAGTATATCAAAAGCACTCCACAGTGCATATCAAGTGACACACTGCCATTTTAAGGCCAAACAAGTTTCACGGGGAACTACTTTTGACCATGTAGCTTTCCGGTCTATTTTGGATTCAGTAACCTCTAAGAAGGAGTGACGTCCAAATGGGCCCCTTTCACGATGCGTTATTCAATCGCCGGTCAGCATCGACTTAAAGTGCCATTTACTACTGTGGAAATAAGTAGACATCCCGAGTTAAAAAATAAAACGTTTGTTTTCCCGCATTAAAAGCCACCGTACATTTATCCTATCAGTTGGTTTCATCGTTTTTCAGAAGGTGACTACTAAAAGCAAGTTGAACGCAAAGTAGAATGCGCCTACATTCTGCTTTATGTTCCTACTGCTTTCAGCTACCATCTGCTGGGATATACAAAATATTACTCATGTTCCACAATATTTAACTGTATAAAGTGGAAATGTTTTCTCATGTGGAGCAATTATCTAAATGTGTTAAAAAGCGTATCGATTGATAGTGGAGTAAATGTCTTATGTAAAGGTACTGTTATGTCTGTGATAAACAATACATTTTTGGATAAAACGTATTTAAAAGTATACTAGTCATTGCAATAACCCTTGTCCATTACTCCCAGTTTGTCGACATACAAGTCCTCGAGTACCTCGATGTCTGATCAGACTCCGAAGTTTCACTCAGGTTTATACAAGGCGTGCACTGTTCAAATATGACCAATCAAATCTGAAAACGAACTCAGTTTGTGTTATCCAAAATTTCGTTATAAAAGAATTAAGTTTAAAGTAAGCTTCGCTGTACACTATTTTCAGAGAGCTGACCTTGCTGCTGCGCTAACGAGATCTCATAGGAGAAACCTGGATGTGGACTTTACATTCCCACTGCAGTCAGCTGACTCGGCCATTGTTCTAAGACGTCCTCCAAGAGGGAAACCAACCATACAAGAAAACCTGGTAAAACTGCTGGCTCCGCTTGAGTTTCCGGTTTGGCTGGTTACCGTCCTTGCGTTTCTTGTAACCAGCACTTTATTGTACATCATTTCAAACACAAATCCGTACGAATGGAGACGAATGGCCAAGGATAAAGAGGCGACATTGAGAGAGGCCGAATCGTTCACGTGTCTGAACTCTTTCTGGTTCGTTATCAGCACGCTAGCTTGGCAAGGTAAGTCTTATATATACACAGAATCTTAACCTTGACATAATGACGTCATTATCCATCTTACACTGTCACTGCTATGATGTTGTCTACATCTTTTCGACTGCTTTACTCTTTTTTTTTAGTTTGTTAACTTAAAAGTATCCATATTGGTATCAAAGGCGTCATTGTCAGTTAAAGGCTGTTGCTGTCAAAATAGGGGTTTAACCCTTTCCCTTATAGAAGCGACTTTTAGCACATTCATTTTATTCATCCGCTGAAGAAAATAGTTCCAAATTATACCGTAATGAATATGTGTCATATTTAATACTTTCCTTATTCTAGCAGTTAATAGCTTAAAGCAGGCTGAAAGTAAAGCAGAATGCGCCTTAGGGCGCATTCTGCTTTACTTTTAACCTGCTTTAAGTAGTCACATATCTTCAATACTAGAAAAAATGCTATCAGGTAAAGGGTTAAGGACTATCGCAGCAGTTTGTTCGAATTTTCAAAACATTCATATATTTTTAAAATTTTGCATTTTGCTAGTATATATCCTGTTATGCAGAAATATGAAATAAAATAGGGGTCCCCGAACTGATTCTTTTCTTAATAGCTTGTATACCCCTAATTGTCCAGAGACATGTGCTTTTGATCATAAAATCTCAGAAACCCTTTTTCAGCTTTATAATTTACCTAAAATGTTGTGTTATTCATTATGTTTTCATAAAATAGAAAAATAAGAGCAAATCGCAATAAAAACATGAAAACAACATCATTATTATTCGTCAATAAAGGGAACTCATCAAATAGTTATTTTTCAAAGTTTTTTCTCATACAGTAAAATCATTCATATTTGACAATATTTTTCAAACATTTGATGAAGCATTAATTAACTGAATCACTAATTAAAATCCATTGTACCCGAACTACTTTTTTCAAAAAACACACATGTCTGCATAAAGAGTTACGCATTTCAATCCAATAACATATATGGCTATTTACTAATGATATATGTTAAAATCATCTTTAAATGCAAGAATGTGTCAACATCCACTGTTTAATTGTTAACAATCTATCACTATACAAGCATTATTAGTGTATCACTTATCGTGGTCGCCAAATGCTTGCATGATCGCATAATTTAGCCTAAATTGAGGTAGAAAAAAGTACATATTTCTAATATAGACTATAATATTATAATAAAGAAATTGTCAAAAGGTGACAACTCTTCAAAATTTCTGCAAAAGCTGCCTCCCTTTGATGGTTAAAAATTAAAACGGACGCAAATTGTCCTTAAGTAAACAAAATGTACATGTACATTAGATAATGTGTTGTTTCTTTTCCGTTAAAACAAAACTTAACACAAACGCTAGGTAAGAAACTAAATAAAAAGAAAATTTGTTCTTGGTTTAGTTTTAACATATTTAATTTCAATAAGATTTAAGGACAAGTTCTTGATAACATGTACGATTTATTTATACTATTTGGCAAATAATTTAGAGCCTGATCAGACACCGGGCGATCCCGCGAACCGGCGTCTGATCTGGCTCCAAATGTTTAGCAAGGAAATATTTGTTTTGGTACAGACGCGTTTATTGGACAAGAAAATGCTGTGTATATAAACACACTCACTTAGGGCGTGTTCGATAATCAGTTCCAGAACTGTTTGGAACGATTCCATGGAATTAGTAAATCAAATACAAACGAAATTGAACCCTTGCAAATATGGTAGTCTGGTTCCCTACTTATTACAACTTTGCTGTCGAAGCGTTCGTAAATTGTGCCGGGAACCATGATGATACGTCACAATTCTGCTCACACCACCTCCTCGGGCAGAATTGATAGAACAGTTCTGGAATTGAATTCCGGACCATTCGATTTCGATTCCGTCAATCCCGTCAATTCCGGACTGATAATCGAACACGCCCATGAACACACCCACTTAACTACTCACAGGCTACGTTCGAGCTCCTCGGTCCATGGGAGGACGAATCATGGTGACGGCCTGGTGGATTTTCGTACTCATATTTATCCTGTCCTACACGGCCAGTCTTACGAACTATCTACGAGTTGGTCCAGTACCGATGGAAGTTGAAGGATACTCAACAATAAAAAGCCTAGAGTAAGATTAACACAGTAGAACCTCTCTATTACGACCACTAAATTGTGTAAAATATTAGTCTTTTAAGACATGTTACTGCTTAAAGCAATGTGAAAGTGAAACAGAAAGCTCCTACAGGAGCTTTCTGTTTCACTTTCACATTGCTTTAAGCTGTCACCTGTCTTTTTACAGGCAATTAGCCTTATTTTGAGTGGTCGTAATAGAGAGGTTCTACTGTATATCTATTTGTTCCTATTTACAGTACAAGCACGTTCATCTTCCCCGTTTAAATGATTTTAACGTAAACATAATGCAACGAATGGAAAAACTATTTATTTCAATCTGAATGGAAAACTGTTTGGAGCCTAGTCGGACGCAGATGTATCTAGAGTCTGATCTGGCTCCGAATTGTTTGCCGGGGAAAACTAGTTTAAGCGTAAATGCGTTTATTGTGAAATAATGGTTTTAGCAAAACGTAGTATCCTGGAACGAATAACGTCTTATCCAATGTATCCCAGGTACATGTAATAGTACTTTTATAGTTGTTGCAAACAATTTGGAGACAGCCGACGGATTCTGGCTCCAAACTGTTTGCAATGGAAATAATGGTTTTAGCAAAACGTAGTATCCTGGAAAGACTAACGTCTTATCCAATGTATCCCAGGTACATGTAATAGTACTTTTATAGTTGTTGCAAACAATTTGGAGACAGCCGACGGATTCTGGCTCCAAACTGTTTGCAATTGAAGTAATGGTTTTAGCAAAACGTAGTATCCTGGAAAGACTAACGTCTTATCCAATGTATCCCATGTACATGTAACATTGATTTTCGTTCTAAATGGAATGTCTATTGCTCACATTACCCCTGTATTGTTCGACAATATTGACCTGACGTTGAACTTTATGCATGAATAGATTAAACAGTGATGACACAGTATAAATCAATAATCGACAGCGTGCCGTACACTGTCGGGAATGTTCGATAAATTACGTAAATTGTGTTACATTTTTTATCTTATGTGGAGTAAAACTCCCACTTAGTTAAGCGATAAATACGATTTCCGATTATGCTAGTATAATCGTATCTACTAAAAAGCATCATGTTGGGTTTAGATTTGGTTTTAAATCACGACTCGATACCCTCACCTGCGATTAACGCCGGTTCACTATACATATACCTAATTGGCAACCCCATGACGTATCGCATCTGCCATAGGTGAGTCGTTAGAGCGAATGATTTGTAATAGCGAGGTCCCGGGTTCGAATCCCGTATGAGGTAAATATTTAATTATTTGCATTTTCATATTTTATAAGTTAAATTTTATTTTACACATAAAACGCACGGATGACACGTTCTTCTCATTGTCACGTGTCATTCCAGGCCACATCATACGTTTTCTCACACACATCCTAACCAGCAACACGTCAAATAGGAAGTCAAACTATATTTTATCATCTAAGGTTAAAGAATTAATTTTTAACGTTTCTGAGACGTTTGCAAAAATAAAGAAAAAGAAAAATAAGAAAAAAAGCGAGAAAAAAAAAATTATAGAAAAATATGAAAAAAAAAACAGAAAAATTACACGTGGGGAAAAATAGAAAAAAAAAGATGATGCACGGGTCTCGAACCACTGGCCTTTTACGAAAAGATAATGTATAGTCGCCTTCCTTACTACTTGAGCTAATAACTTATCGATACGGTTGCTAACCGGTCAATGCTATTTGTCTTTGTTTACCGGTTTCGGTACCATGTGCATTCTCGTATAAATTGAACGGAGTGTCCCGAAGATATATTTAGAAATGAAACGAAGTGTGAAATTATGCTAATAGAGGTCACCAACGTCAGGTCAATATTGTCGAACAATACCCCTGTTCTCTATAGCGAACAACGATCACGAATATCCTTGTCTCAAACATGTGTGAGATCCCTTTAATGACAACAATCAAACGTCACTATTTATGAAGGCGTTATTTCCACATCGGGATTCTAAAAAAAATTTGTTGCTTTAAAAATAACTAAGAATCGTTGATCATGTGAGAAAAAGAATCTGTCACTCATTGATGTTTAAGAAAACTGGATCTCAAACGCGTCTAGAATAGATAAGTTATCAAGCTCGCCAAGGCTCGCTTAATAATAGTTAGTTCACTTCTAGACTCGTTTGAGACCAGTTTGTCTCAAACATCGACTCATGACAGACCCTACATGTCACAAATCCCTATTTATTTTCAGTGATCTCAGCGACAATGACAACGTTAGGGTTGGCATGCTAGCCGCAGGAGCAACCACTTCCGGTTTCAAACATTCAAGTTATTCAAAAGACCGTAAGCTATACCAGAAATACACCGACTTCGAAGCCGATGTGCAACCAATACTTTCCATCAATGAGGGTGTACAGTATTTACGCAGCAGAGCATTTATGGACTTCGCGATGATCATGGAATCGCCAATTGCAAAATTTGTCGTACACCAACCACCATGTGACCTATATATGATCAATGACCACCGAGCAACGCGATTTATTTCAATGGGAGTTGCTAAAAACTCGTCAATTCTCAGCGACATTAACAGTGCCCTGCTCCAATTGTACGAAAGTGGGGCTATGACCCTGTTAGAGAAGAGATGGTTTGAGCAGAAGTGCAATGCGGCCGTATTGGAGACGACGAAGGAGACATACAAAGTCCCCTCATTCTATAAACTTGACCTGGGAACGTTTTCAGGAGCACTGCTAATCCTTCTAACGGGGCTAGTGGTTGGTGGCTTAGTTTCTTTCGTAGAAACTTGTATTTACAAGTGGGCGGAGTCGGTGAGTATTTGACCTAAAGATACTACAGTGACGAATATGTTATTCTTTCCCAATAAACGCGTTTACGCTAAAACTATTATTTCCACTGCAAACAGTTTGGAGCCAGATCAGACGCCGGGTAACCCGGCGTCTGATCAGGCTCCAAACTGTTTGCCACCAAGATAAACATGAATTATCAGAATTGTCAAAAAGGTTGACTTTTCTACGTTTTAGTGTTTTGCGTTTGCGTACGTTTGCGTTTAAACGGGAAAGAATAACAGTGGAAAATATGTTATTCTCTCCCGTTTACACCCAAACGAAAAGAAACACATCGCACAAAAATGTAGAAAATGACAACTTGTTGGCATTGCTCACAATTTATTTTGATCTGAGTGGCAAACAATTTGAAGCCTGACCAGACGCCGGAAATTATAGTTTTAGCGTAAACGGGTTTATTTGGATAACGTTTACTCATCTGTATTTGTTGAATTAGTAAAATGGTAAATTTAAATCAGTTTTCACAGATTCTTGAATAGTTAAATAGACCCTTAAGTAATTGAATATATGGTCAACAGGGTGGCCCTGATCAGAGGGATCCTATAGACATCTGACATGGATTTACACTGTTTGCAAATAATTCAGTATGCTCTCGCTTTTATCACAGTATGAAATAAATCTGTGTTTCTATTGCATGACTTTTACGCGTAATCCCTGAAGTATTAATCACTGAGCGTTTTAGGGAATTGATGAAATGTCCCTTTTTTCATCAAACAAATATATTTAATTTTATCATGACATTTCTTTTGGTTTAAACTATCATGCTTTCTTGAAACATCATGGTCTAATGAAGGTTTATTCAATTTTTCTCGCACAAGTGAATAAAAATGAGTGAACAGTGAGATTATAAGCAAGGACAATTAAAATACCAAGACATATGTCTTGTTTTTATGGTTAACACAATTTTTCATAGCGTGGTACTTGCTTTTGTACTTAATGAACTAAACAAGGTAAGATTCGTTATTTTATCCAAAAGTAACTGCCAAATATTTATTTACAAAATCAACGAAAAGCTTAATATTTCGCCTTTTCCCTCGATGATTTAGTGGTATCCCTGTAACATAAACAATGTACGAGTATCAAATATAAGTCTTAACATATTCACTAACATGGGTGAATTAAGTACATTGACTAACAGTGTTGATTCAGATAAGATGCATTTGTGCAAAGCTGACATTAAATTAGCTGCATACGGCTATGACAGGGTTAATTTAATTCATGTTTTATTTCTACGAGTAGCATCCGGAAGAGGACGAAGCAACGACTTTTGGCCATAACGACCTGACAACAAGCGAACTTATCCCCAACGATTCTAAACAAGGAGGGGCCACCCAGGTTTAACAGACTGCTAAACGACCAGAGTGTTATCACCAAAGGCTAACAGTATAGGGGAGAAGATATTATGCTTTCCCATTTAAACGCACACGAAACGCAGACAAAATGTACGGAAAATGACGAAAATGACACTTTCTTGGCATTGCTCATAATTTATTTTAATCTGAGAGGCAAAAATTTGGAGCCTGATCAGCGCCGGGTTACCCGGCGTCTGATCTGGCTCCAAACTGTAAGCAAATGGAAACGGTAGTTTTAGCGTGAACACGTTTATTGGGAAAGAATAACGTCTTCTCTACTGTAACTGTTGGGAAAGCAGTATTCTTGCCCATTAGAAGAAATGAGCCGTGTCATGAGAAAACCATCATGGTTTTGCCATTGCATTGACAATCTAATCGATCCAGACTATCCGTCGCGTCATAGATTGGTCAGGATCTACACATTTTGACATTCGCTAAAGATTTAGAGTATGTCGTTGCCTAGCGTTTTTATTTTAGGTAGAACTTGACTAAACATCGGATCTGATTCAGCGGCTTACCATGGCTTATACAGTTTTGCAATGCAATTAGTAAGAGGTTTTCATGATTTGCCCGTTTGTAAACACGATTATTCTTACATGTGGAGAATGACATTGTTTTCTTCAAGAGATGTGTCTTTATTTCAGTCAGAAGGGTAAACAACATGAAGCCTGACCAGACGCTGATTTAAGCAGCGTCTGATCTTGTTCCAAAACTGTGCAATTGGTATTAGGGTTTTGAGTAAATAAAAGCCTTTTCAATGAATAAAAAGTACATGTATATTAACTACTGCACAGAAACTTATCGAGATGTTTGATTTTAAAACAGAGCGATTACCTACATTTAGCTTGTCAGTGAACATTATCAATAATCATTACCTGTAATACTTTGATCATCTGATTGATCAACCAAAGATCAAGATCAGGTACAACATACATGTATGAGAGAGGATACATACATCCAACTCATAATATATATCTATCAACCCGTGTGGAACAGTTGATCAGTAAGATTTATAAGGAGCATATTAATTCACCCCTTGCAACGAGTGTATTCGTTATTAACATACCGAGTATGTGTTTTAAAGGACACCTTGTTTGTCGCAATAAAATCTTTACAGAGCTTATGTTGATAGCTTATCTTTGTTAACACATTCATTCCTGAAATTGTTAAAAGGTCAAGGTAAGCTTTATTTAAAGTAACGTTAAATTAAACTTACATGCACCTTTTAATAGTTTCAGGGATGAATGTGTTAACACACATTTAGCATTTCGTCACCCTACCCGAGATGTACTCGAAAAGGTGACCTTTTTAGTAAATTGCCTTATACTAAAACGCGATTACAAGGACAATGCAAACAATGTAGATAAAGCCCAATCAACAACGACGCGGCGGCTGACCTTGATCTACGCTGTTTGACACCGACATTCATCTAAAGCATTTCCTGTAGCTGTATTGTCATAGCACGGCTCATATAATTTATGTTAATGAAACACATAGGTATACTTAGACGTGTGCTTGTTTTGTAAAACATCATGCACTGGTGAAGGTATTTATGTTGCCATGGCGTATTACGAGTATGTATCATACATAATTATATTTCCATCCAATCTTAAAAGTATCTAAACCATAACAAAAGTCAGTTTTCTGACCAAAACCGATGTCAGGAGGCCTTCCAGTTGGCTTGTTGAAGGTAGTTGGTTTGACCCTGTGTGTCTGAAAATGTTCATAAATGGTTTCTGGGGGTATTCCACTTGTAATTAGCTAAAAGTCGCGCTATGGCTGAAAACAACGTAAAATAATAACAAATTCAAAAATAGGACCACCATTGAAATACAAAATAGAATGAAAAGAAATAGGAAAATATCAGCAATTAATTATTGTTATTGTTGTTGAATGGGCATAGCATGCGACGAACACCTGTGAATTGGAACAGTAGTAGTGTTCCTGCTCATCGTTACATTGACATCCAGATAAGATTTTGTACCCGTTGTTATACACCAACGTTTTTATCACTCATTGTGTATCATATTTGAAACGAGTTATGACTGTGTAATTTAGTGTCTGGTTAATCATATCTGCTTTACGCATATATAAAGTTCCTGTGTAAAACAAACATCAAGTAAGGTAGGGGGATACGGCGATTCTTTAATGGATTATTAAATGGAAAATGGATTCTTGAATGGAAAATTCCGATTTACAATTACGTCCAGTTCATTTTGTTTATATTTAGACGGGTTTTAAGGGAACTTCCAAAATAACAAACCGTGCGCATACCCTGATTAGAGAGCTCTTTCAGGACCCCTCAGATCTGGGTTTACGTTGTTTGCATAGGACAATGTAACTTTCATTGGTGATCCGGTTTTATGTTTTTGTAATTGACGAGTAAATTCGTATCTAGGGTTGAATGAGTTAGTACATTGTTATTCAGTGTAGCCCTGTACACCGTGCCTGAGATTACGGCTAGGCATGGTTTACAATATTTTTCAAACAATCATTTTTTTTATCTTGGCACCGATCATATATACTCAGCCAAAAAAGAAAGTACCTACTTTTTACGTCTGTTTGAGATGTTAAAGGCTAATACGTTTACTAATGTATTCCAGTAAAACGTTGAGATTAAATGACACCCGTAACGTAAATAAAACATTCAAAATTCAACATTATTTCAAATTAAAGGGAGGTGGTTTGATAGTATGACATTCTAGTCTTAATACTGTCCTGAATATTGTGATGGATGAAAGTCTAATGTGATTTTATTTTCTTTAAGACAAAGTTCTAGCTGCTGAATATAAGCTCAATTGTTTTTCTTCTATGTGAAACATTTCTAGGGAAACCTATTGTTTCAGGAAAAAGAGTTATAGATCTTTTATGTTCAATACAATGTTCCAGTTATTTAGTCCAAATGCTCCATGTCCTATGCCACTTTCTATAAAACAAAGTTTAAATAACATTATATGTAGGTGAAGTTGACTTTTTATATGTAGCATCTACATGGCCTATGCTTATAAAGATTTAAAGATTAATCTGAGATCGTTCGCAAGCTTTTGGTTGAACCGAATAGAGCATCCTGTTCAAATCTGACCATCAAAACCTGCAGAACGATCTCAGACTCAACACAAACACTTACTTTATAAGGATAGGCCTTGTCTATATGAGTTACGCATGGTTCATGTACATCTTTATGGCTGTAGTGTGATTTTACTTGCTGTTTCACGATTTTTACTGTTCATAAATAAAAATACCAAATCTGTTAAGCTTATATTTTATAAATTCCTACTGGTGTCTGACTTGTCTGCGTGTGTGTAATATTTGTTTCTATTTAAAACTTCAAACCAGTTTTGATTCGTAATGGTTAACCGCTACACTGCCTTACCTGAGTACTAAAAATGTTGTAAGCGGCGTCTGGTCAGGATCCAAACTGTTTGATTCTCAGTTCAATATTTCTTAAGTCCTAATACCTAAAATTGAAATTTGAGATAGAAAAGCAGAAGACAGTTGTATCAAATGCATGACGTCATTGACGGTGGTCTTAACAGTTTTCATTTTACAGTGGGGAAAACGTTATTCCTTGCTAATGCATACATTTGTGCTTCAACTTTTTTCTCATTGAACAACAGTTTGGTGCAGATTCAGACGGCAGGCTGCAAACTGTTTGCCACTCGGATTAAAATGAATAGTCAGAATTGTGTAACTGTTGTCAATTTAATTTATTATAATGAACTTGCGTTCTTGCGTTTAAACGTCAAAGCATAACGTGTTCTCTAGTGTAATATGTGGACACCTATTGTGAAGGTTACAGTTTGAAACGGTATGAGAACTGACAAGGTACCGGAAAAGGTACCGTACTTACAGTTCAATGGCTTCTGATCGGGCTCCAAACCGTTTGAAACGGACCCGCATTAGACTCAGTGTTTTGGGATATTTACGTGTTTATGGAGAGAAAACAATCAAATGTAGTTCAGTATCTGATCAGGCTCCACACTCGTATTTCCCAAGCAAATCAAAGTAAATCAATCGTATCTGCGAATAGTTTGCTGCTTAGAAAGCATTGTCATCAGAATTCTCATAAATGGTTTAATCTTTTACAATTTATAGCAGAGCGACTGTGTTACGTTCGACCGGAAAAGGTTATGGGACACATTCCCCACTGTAACTTATGAAAACGTGACCGGATTCCTTTGCGGTTAACTCGATCAAGTGTATGCGCACGTACAATAAAATACTAAAACGAAGGCCAATTGATTTTTTAAAAGACAGATGACAACTTTAGGAGCTTTATTCTGCTTTAATGTTTCCTTTCTTTAAATACAGTGGATAATCTCTTATTCTTTACCAATAAACGCGTTTACGCTAAAACTATTATTTGCAGTGCAAACAGTTTGGAGCCAGATCAGACGTCGGGTAACCCGGCGTCTGATCAGGTTCCAAACTGTTTGCCACCAAGATAAACATGAAATATCAGAATTCTCCAACAGTTGTTCTTTTCTAAGTTTTAGTGCTTTGCGTTTGCGTACGTTTGCGTTTAAACGGGAAAGAAGAAAGTTTCTCCACTGTACCAAATGATTAAAGTCCCATTGTGTTTTCAGACCTTTTCTTAATGTCTGAAATACAACAACGGTTAATAATAATGTTTGAACATTCTTATGGGCCAAACTGATCTATGAAATGATGAAGACGGACCTAAATCACCAAAAAAGGCCGATTTAAAATCATAACAAACCGAAAATAGAACGTCTGTCATAAACATTACCATACGGCTTAGTATCACGTGATACAGCCGAATTCAACTTCACTGGGGGCAACCGCATCTACCTCCGCCCGTCCATCCATCAGTCAGTTAGACTATCACACTTTTTTGTTCGCTCTCTAACTCAACTATTTTTTATCCGATCTTCCACAAACTTGCTGAAAATGTTCATTGGTATAAACTCAAGGTTTAGTTTGATTACTACTAAAATCGCATAAGGACGTTTTGAGTTTTTGCCTGTTTATTAATCAAAAATGACTGTTTCAGTCATTTTTGCACTCTAAAACAAACAGTTTTTATCGGATATTCACCAAACATGCTGAAAATATTTATTCATATAACATTTAGGTCTAGTTTGATTATTACTAAAATCGCTTGTGGTATATCTGAGTTTTTGCCCTTTATGTATTAAAAAATGACTGTTTTCAGCAAGTTTTACTCTCTAACACAAATACGTTTTATTGGATCTTCGCCAAACTTGCTGAAAATGTTTATTGATATAAAATTAAGGTTAAGTTTAATACTACTAAATCGCATAAGGTTTATCTGAGTTATTGCCTTTTTATTAATAATAAATGACTGTTTCAGTCATTTTTGCACCCTAACACATACAGTTTTTATCGGATATTCACTAAACTTGCTGAAAATATTTAATTATATAAGATTTAGGTCTAGTTTGATTATTACAAAAATCGCATGTGGCATGTCTGAGTTTTGGCCCTTTAAGTATTAAAAATGAATGGTTCAGCACTTTTTGCTTTCTAACACATACAGTTTATATCAGATATTCACCAAACTTGTTTAATATGTTTATTAATTTAAAATCTAGGTCAGTCATCTTAACTACAAAAATCGCACAAGGCATGTTGGAGTTATTGCCCTTGAATGACTAAAAATTTCATTTTTCAATTATTCAAGGGCAATAACTCAGACATGCCTCATGCGATTTTGCTAGTTATTATACCTGACCTAGATTCTATACTAATAAACATTTGTAGCAAGTTTGGTGAAGATCCCAAAAGAAGTGTTTGAGTTAGAGAGCGGACAAGGCTGAAACAGTCATTTTCAGCAAGCTCAAGGTATAGATTCTCCGTAAAAAAAATTATCGCTTACCCCCAGTGAATAATAATACACATGTTTTGACTGAACCTCATAGTGTTTAACCCTATGCCTACTGGTCGTAATTTTACGGCGTTTACAAACTGTTTGAATCTAGAAAGACGCCGCGTAACGCGGCGTCTAATCTGGATCCAAACTGTTTGACACTCGTCTTAAGGTTTGTTTAATTAAAACAATGCATAAATCGAAACTGAACACATTTTGCAGACGACAATGTCAAGGCAGACGTCTGTGCAGCAGAATAAGGGTTAACCAGATGCTCCAGTACACTTGTTTAAGCGGGAGTAATATGAACTTATCTAACATTTTCTCACTCATTTCAGCACCGAATGCAAGTTACTACTATTTAAACCGTCTCCTCGGGACAATTTAAATGAGTATGACACCATTGGGTTTAAAAGCAGAAATAAAGAATTTTAGTTTTCGAAATACTTCCGTTATCTGGAGCCCTGTATTTACAGAGGTGTCCTTCTTTCCATTCACAAGGGAGGCTTTTTAATTTGTGCTGCACCAAACTATTATAAATAAAATTTAAAAAGCGAATTTCTTAGATAAAGCCGGTTTTTGTGAATGAATCACGTCCCACGTAGTTCAAATGGGACCCCAAACAACCATTTTATACAGGTTTCTCAAAAACACAATGCGGCTTTAACACAACATATAAGTCGTATTTGAAATGTTTTACTGCACATTTCTATACATTTGTACAAGCATGCGATCACTCAAGTGTGCTAGTGTTATATATTATACCAAAAAAGTATGGTTCCGTGTGGATACAATCTAAAGACCTTCATACCTTACAGTATTTCTGTGGCTTAAATTAATTGGCGAAAATCATACTAGTATCTCTGTTGAAATTGAAATTTTTGCCAAGAACGAAAAGGAAGGTAGGTGATTGATTGATTTTGATCCAATATGCAGCTTATCAGCAAATCAAATTAACCAAAAACACATTGTGTGTTCGAGATTGTTCGAGATTATGTATTGTTTGCATGCTGTATGTGTTATTGTCTTTCGGTGCCATACAGTACTGAACTTTATCAAATTAACATTGTTTTGCGATTCGCTTGCAATTCGATGGCAATTCGCTTGCAATTCGCTTGAAATTCGCCTGCGATTCTAAATGGTAACGTTACCCTCGGGATAGTTTGCCTGAATGGTGTACAGTGGAGAATCTGTTATTCTTTCCCGTTTAAACGCAAACGTACGCAAACGCAAAACACTAAAACGTAGAAAAGTACAACTTTTAGACAATTCTGATAATTCATGTTTATCTTGGTGGCAAACAGTTTGAGCCTGATCAGACCCGGCGTCTGATCTGGCTCCAAACTGTTTGTATGGGAAATTATAGTTTTAGCGTAAACGCGTTTATTGGGAAAGAATAACGTTTTCTCCACTGTATCTCACAAATGTTCGCAAATATGCCTTCGTATTTTTTTCCATTTTTGTCACAACCGCTTCGGAAAAATCGCGTAAAATCTTCAAGCGTAAGATTCGCCTTTTGAAGTACCCGATTTGATGGCAATTCGATTTCAATTCGCCTGCGATTATCAATTAAATTTAATAAGGTTCAGTACAGTATGACCATTTTCCGTGTCGCAGTGCCGTAAAACTTAACTCAATTGTATCAAATCGTTATGGAGATTACATAAAAATATAAAACAGAATAGTATTTTGAACTTTAATATGTTATATTGAACATAGTAGTTCTTAGCCTTGGCTGGACTATAACTTCACATACCCTAATAAGATTTCTACAAGTTACAGTGTTCATTCAACATTTTATCATGGCGCCATTATTTTATTTTAAAAGAATTGTCTTCTGTTTAGTTTTTATACTCATATCTAAATTGAGATATTTTAACCTTAGAACTATTGAAATTAGTGTCAAACAGTTCAAATCTTGACCAGACGCCGCATTACGCGGTGTGTTACCAGGATCAAATCTGTTTGAAAATAACTACTCTACTTTGGGGAAACCCTTCAACCAGCAGCCGCGCCTTTCAACGCACTTACTTATTCCTCACTGATACACTTGTTCATGGTATATACACCTACACTGTTAATGTTTCTACTATCGGCACCATAGTTATGACATATTTAATGTCGCATTGATATAAAACCAAACTCACTTATGTTTCCTATTAGCCATGTTACATGTAACACAGTCAGCCCTAGCAGCGAATATACTCGTCATTTACAAACAGTGTACCTGCGATGAATACACTTGCCCTGTGCAAACAGTGTATACCCTTATCAGAGCGCCCCTTAAGGAGACCTCTGATCAGGGTCTTCACTATATGTCATTTTGAAATATATTGTTAAAGTGAACCCATAATAGATAATAATGGACTAGACTAATTTTGAAATTGGAGTTTTCCATTAAAGTGTCAGGGGTGAATGAGTTAAGGGGTGCCAGGTCTAAAGTTTCATTTTAATTTTGCTTTATATAAATATTCCTATTAGCAAACAGTGTTGACTCTTATCAGACGCCGCATAATGCGGCATCTGATCAGAGTCTACACTGTATGTCAAACTGTGTCTACATCACATAAATGGGAACGTGGAAACGGTGATTTACCTGCAATCTGAGAGTAAACAAGTAGTGTACAGGGAGTTATTAGTGTAAAAGCGGGAGATAAATACAGCAGAAAGATCCATCAGGAGCTTTCTGCCTTCTTTTTATCTTGCATTTAGCAGTTATCTGTCTTCGGTCACCTGAACGCTTACTCAAAGAAATGTATTCTAATACAGGTATGACTGTAGGTGGCATTTAGTTCGATATCAGATTAATAAGCAATGTCCGTGACAGTTATTAGTTTTTTCCCTGATATGACAGTATTCAGAATTTATTTGCTCTGGTCAGTATTCAGATTTGTCCCCGGTACGACAATTATCAGAGTTGTCCCCGTTATGACAGTATTAAGAATTGTCCCCCGTATGTCAGTATTCAAAACTGACCCCGGTATGACCGTTTTCGGTTGTTCTTTTGTATGATAGTATTAAGAATTGTCTTTGGTATGACAGAATTCAGAATTGTTCCTGGTATGACAGTATTCAGAACTGTCCTGGTCTGATAGTATACAGATATATCCAACTATGACAGACGGTAAAAATTGGGTCAAAGGTAATAAATAGTTTTAGTTAAGTCTGAGAGTGCTCTCAAGCACTTGATTATTCAGAGTTGAACTTATGCTGAGTATAAGCTCAAATCTGACCAATCAAATGCTTGAGAACGATCTCAGACTCAACTCGAAGGCTTAAAAACATTTGGGCCTGAACTATCCAAATATCATATACGGTAAACTTTGGGTCAACGGTAATAAAGAGTTTGAGATAAGTCTGAGATTGTTCTGAAGCATTTGATTGGTCAGGTTTTAGCTCAACTCGAACACTCTATAACCGTGGGGCCTGGTTTGACAAATAACAAAGTCTGGTATGCAAGTTTTAGAACAGCCACTGATGTATGCCTAAGGCGGTGGCTGTGTTGTTGTTTCCGGCACTGTTGTCGGTGTTGACGCTTCTGCGAGGCGGACACATTCACACGTCTTTATCACTTCCACCTGAAATTATATAATAGGAAAGGTTTTGTTTATTGTAGTGTCACCCCTATTGAAAGGGCCAGCCAGTTTTGACTTATAAGACACCTATCTTTTTGCATGCTCAGTACCTCCCGAATCCCTTCTCTAATTGCCGGGCGCCCGGCAAAGATGGGTCTATAGTAACCATTCGTTTAACTAGCTGACGGCTCACCAACCGACCACATCAGTTCCAACACCGTTTCCGAAACCAAGATTCGAACATTCGATCTCCAACTTTCGAGGCGAATGTCCAAAGAAATAAGCCACGATCGCTATTGGTTAACCATTACCTCATAAAAATGCATATTTAATCTGTTTAGTGTTCCTCCACTAGATTCACTTTATAGTTGTGAATATGCACCGTGATATATTTTCCATCGTAATAACAGATAATACATGTAGCTAAAAGCAGAACGAAAGTTAAGCAGAATATGCCTGAAATCGCCTTCTGCTTTCATTTCAACCTGCTTTAAGTAGTCACTTTAATTGTACTCAACTACATAAAACAAGTCATTCAATTCTGAAGACAAACATTTTCATTAAACACATTTGTCTTGAAATAATCATATTTACTGCTGGGTGGGTTTCAGCCATATCAAAAGCCGTGTAACTTACAACAAACTAGGTAAACACTAATATTTAAATAAATTGTCAACAGTTTCAAATTTTTTACTTGAAAAAGTCATGGATAATACGTTATTCTTTCCAAATAAACGCGTTTATGCTAAATATATTGTTTCCATTGAACACAGTTTGGAGCCAGATCAGACACTGAGTAACCTGGTGTCTGATCAGGCACCAAGCTCTTTGCAACTCATATTTTAATGAATAGTCAGAATTGTCATCTAGTTGTCATTTTCTACTTTTATTTTGATGGGTTTGTGTTTCTTTGGCATTTTAACGGGAAAGAATAACAGCCCCGCTACAGTACTGAACCTTATTCAATTAAATTGATAATCGCAAGCGAATTGCCATCGGATTGCCATCGAATCGGATGCTTCAAAAGGCGAATCTTACGCTTGACTATTTTAACGCGACTTTTCCGAAGCGGTTGTGACAAAAATGGAATTGAAAAAATCAACGAATGCATATTTGCGAATATTTGTGAGATACACCATTCAGGCCAACTTACCCGAGGGTAAAGTTATTAATTTGAAACTCAATGGAATTGCCATCGAACTGCCATCGAATTGCCATCGAATTGCAAGCGAAACGCAAGAATTGTTAATTTAATAAGGTTCAGTACTGTATACATGTATTTACATTACATTCGAGTTAATTCTCATTTTAACACTGTAGCGTTCACTGTACATAAACACCAGAAAACGAGTGATACCATTGCAGGTCTAAGGAATTATAAACAGATCTGTGTATAAATCCATGTTTAGTTCCACTTCAGGTTTTCAGAACGTAATGTAGCCTAATTAGGTTTTCTGTATATAAATGGAAATGAACTATGTTAAAACTTACATTTTAAAACGATTTTCACATATGAATTTATGAGCATTAAAAACCAGACCGTCATCTTACAGCGGATGATATGTTAATCTTTCCTAATAAACTTTTTCCCAATAAAACTGTTTTATGCTTGAACATTGTTTTTATTGCAAACCGTTTGGAGCCAGTTCAAACAATAGGTATCTCTTTCATGGACAACTAACCCTAGACACTGGACTATCACAATAGCTCCCCTCAGTATTCACCTGGTGCCCGTTTCATAAAACACCGTAAAGCAAATGTTGTCATAAACAGATTATGAAAGTCTCAATTATTTTTTATTTCTCAATATAATCCTGTCTTGTGATATCTCTTTGGAATCGTCTTTTCAAGAGAACTCCAAATAGATGTCACAAGACATAATTAGATAGAGAAATTAGAAATTAATTATATTTTTAAGTTGACTTACCACCGTTTTTGTCGTACGAAGTTTTATGAAACGAGCCTCTGGCACTTAGTACCATGCTGAGCTAAAATGAGCTCGATTTAATTGGAAACTGGAATTGTCTGCTTGAAGTTTTAGGGGTGAACGAGTTTAACCATTTAACCAATAGACTGTTTCTAGTATTAAAGACATGTGACCACTAACAGGCTAAGAGTAAAACATAATGCATCTGAATGCACATTCTGCTTTACTCTCAGCATGCTTTAAGCTAATGTACAAACTGCTGTGATTATAAATGTGAATTATTCTCTTCAATGAAGGAATAAACTGAAGGCGCAAAAGGGCGCTTTTATGGAGTAATGGATTGAAACAGTGACTATATTACCTCCTTCTGTATCATTTCACTTCTTTTACCGGTCTTGAAGAGAAGCACAGTCTCTTTTGCTATGTCTTTTGGTTGGCAACAATCCTCTTTGATGGTGCCACACCCTCCGACACAACCATAGTTCACCACTTTTACGTCAGACTTAAACATATCATTGTCCCCACCGCGAACAAACTGTGCGAACTCGGGCATACGAGTACAGTTGATAGTCAACACTGAAATAACAACACATACTAGTACAGTAAAACCTCGCTATTACGACCACTAAATTATGTTAATTATTAGGGTGTTTACGATAGGTGGCCGCTTAAAGCAAGGTGACAGTGAAACAGAAAGCTCCTATAGGAGCTTTCTGTTTCACTGTGACCTTGCTTTAAGCTGTCACCTGTCTATTATACACTCAATTAGCCTTCGTTTTAGTGGTCGTAATAGCGAGGTTTTACTGTATTTACATTCGTCCTATTTAATTTTGATAAACAAAGTGACGTCTATTTTAAATTTTGACTGACGACCGTTTTTGTCGTACGAAGATTTATGAAACTAAAATAGGCAGGTGCAGAGGTTTTAAAAAAGCCGGTAAGAATGGTTGTATTTGTTTAAGTAAATTAGATTGATTAAAAACAAACCGTAGAGAAAAAAGGGCGGATAAAATGGACGGATCGACAACCGGATTCAAGTACACCCCTTTGCGTGTGGTAGGGTGTGTGTTTGTGGGGGTAATAGTTATCCTAAAATTTGAACTTACTGCTTTTATCAAAGATTTATTTGTAAAGGTACATACTGAATGGCAAACAGGTTAGATCCTGATCAGACTACTTCTGAGGGAGCAGTCTAATGAGGGTCTAAACTGTTTGCTCAGGCATGTCTGTCCTAATACTTAGAGTCATTACAGTGTGTAAGAGTTTTTATAACTTACAGCCGCAGTGTCCCTCATTGATGACACCACCGTCGAGATAATTTTGTTGACATGCATATTGTTTCAAGTGGCAAGCAGACTTGTGCATCCTGGTTTTGAAGTCTCCATTTGGTAACTGACCAAATCCGCAGACTGGTTCATTGCCAATGTTGGTACAAGCAGGACATTCGCAGACTGGGTCCTTGTTCGCGTCCTCAACACATTTAGCAAAGACAGCTGAGCATTTATAATCCACACATGAGCCTACAGATAAATGTTCAATGTTTGTTGACCGATTCGACAGCTACAGAGCCCCCTCTCTACAACAACACCCAATGGCAGACACATATTGTGTGTGTTGTTCCAAAGGAGTTGTTAAGGGAGTGACGTTGGCATAAATTTGCAAACTGCTTGAGTCCAGATCAGACGCTGCGTAACGCAGCGTCTGATCTGGATTCAAGCTGTTTGTCTCTCGTCATTGTGTTTTTGTCTATCAAAATGTCCAATATGTAAATTTGAGACAAAAAGCAGACTTAATTTTTTAAACAGACGATATTGCAGCCGTGAAAAGGTTGACCATTATTGTTTTGTTTGTTGAACAGCGGCAAGCGTTGTTGTAAAGTGGGAATCATTGTTCAGAGGGCCGTTGTAGGAAGGAGACACCAATACAATGGAGAATCTGTTATTCTTTCCCGTTTAAACGCAAACGTACGCAAACGCAAAGCACTAAAACGTAGAAAAGAACAACTTTTGGACAATTCTGATATTTCATGTTTATCTTGGTGGCAAACAGTTTGGAGCCTGATCAGACGCCGGGTTACCCGGCGTCTGATCTGGCTCCAAACTGTTTGCACTGCAAATAATAGTTTTAGCGTAAACGCGTTTATTGGGAAAGAATAACAGATTCTCCACTGTAATTGTCATTTTACTAGAAACCGGTTTGAATCCTGAACATACACCAGTGAACATAGAATATTATCACGGGGTTCATACTGTTTGACCCTCAAGACAAAGATCCATTCACCTGAATTTTGCTTTATAATTAAATGTTATTAAAGAAATGCAGACAACAAGTGTGAAGTTGACGAATCTGTAGCAGGCAAATGGTCAATCGTAAATTTTGTGATTTGTATTTCAAACGGTTTAAATCCGGATGAGACGGCGAGTAACTCACTCAGCGTCTCTCTCATATGGATCCAAACTGATTCAAATTTAGATAATATTTTTTTATCAAGTAAATGCTAATAAACTGCTTTTGAGTATTTTTGCATACAACAATAACACAGCGAGCTATTAAACCCAATTCCCCCATGACATGAATACTACAAGCATACTGCAACTTTATTATGAAATGATCCCCACAACAATACTGCATCTATATCACGACATGAACACTACAAAAATGTTACATCTTCATCGTGACATGAATACTACAAGCATAATGCATCTATATCAAGACATGAATACTACAACAGTACTACAACTATATATTGACATGAACACTACAACCGTACCACAAGAATACTTCAAATATAAGTCATGGGTACTACAACCGTATAACTATATCGCATGGATACTAAAACCATACTACATCTATATGACATGGGTACTACAACCATACTACATCTATATCATGGCATGAATACTAGAACTTACAGTACTACAACTATATCATGACATGAATACAACAAGCATACTGCATCTATATTATGACATGAATACTACAACAGTACTACAACTATATCATGGCATGAACATTACAACCGTACTACGGCTGTGTATCTTAAACCTGCTTACAAATACCGGCACCTTGCTTTATCAGACATCATCAGTTGATATCGAAGGGTGTCGGATAAAGCAGGTAATACTGTAGATGTTGTACGGTTATAGAATTCATGGCAGGTGATATAGTTGTAGGTTGGCGGTAGTATTATACCATGACATTAATACTACAACTACATTGACATGGTTTCTGCAACCATACTACAACTATACAATGACATATAACATTACAACCGTACTACAACTATAACATGACATGAATGCTACAACTATATCGCATGGATACTCAACCATACTACAACTATATGACATGGATACTACAACCTTACTACATGACATGAATACTACAACTTACAGTACTACAACTATATCATGACATGAATACAACAACCGTACTACAACTATAGTATGACATGACTACTACAACCATACTAAACTACAGTATGACATTAACACCACAACTTTACTACAACTATACCATGAAATGAATACCACAACCGTACTATAAATATATCACTTGCGATGAATACATGTACTACAACAGTACTATAATTATATCATGGCATGATAATACAGCCGTTCTACAACTATATTATGACATGGATACTACAACCGTGCTACAATGATATTATGGCATGATACTACAACAAAACTACAACTATATCATCTGTAACAAATCCTACACTCGTACTACACCTAAATCATATGTCATGAATACTACAACTGTACTACAACTATATCACCTGTCATGAATACTATAGTCGTACTACAACTTTATAACGTGTCATGAATACAACAATCGTACTACATCTACGGTATATTATGACAGGAATACTACACCCATACTGTTACTATATCACTTGTCACAAATACTACCGCCAACCTACAACTATATCACCTGCCATGAATTCTATAACCGTACAACATCTACAGTATTACCTGCTTTATCCGACACCCTTCGATATCAACTGATGATGTCTAGATGATAAAGCAAGGTGTCGGTATTTGTAAGCAGGTTTAAGATACACAGCCGAACTTTGTTTATTCAAACATGTCTAATTTGCACATTACACGTACTTCAATGTTAGAACGTGGTTTAAATTTGCCACGTTACATTGTGTAGATGCGAATTTGCCATGTTTTAACGTTTTACGGATACGTGTAACTAAGGCGTGTTTGAGATAGTTGTAAAGAACGTGTTCGAGATAACCTAGTTCGACTGTATGCCATTCAACACTTTGTCAGATAAAGCATGTTTCTTGCTTAACCAGGTGTCATATAAGCCAGGTCATACTGTATATCTTCATTTTAGTGGTCGCTAACAGTCAACCCTAGCGACGATTAAAGTTGTCATTTACAAATAGTGTACCTGTGAGGATTACATTTGTCATTTTGAAATATATTGTTGCAATCAACCCTTAATAGTAAAAAATGGAGTAGACTTATTTTGAAAGCGGTTTTGTCCATTATCATTTCCAGGGTTAAATGAGTTAAAACACGTGTGATTGTATTATTATTCTTACTTCCTTGACATGGTTCCTCGTAACACTCTGTACTTTGGGTCAGAGGGTATTTCGACACCAAGGGGCCAGTAAGCGGTGGTTTATAGGCACGGCGAGTCCTATTGCTGTTGCCTTTTCCACACTCCACGTCACAAGGTCCCCATTGGCCCCATTCTGTAACGGGCGATCCTAATGAAAAAAATATTAATTCAATTGAATTCAAAGTTTATTGTGATACCTAGGACACCGGTCTATACACAATATAGTACAGTTATATGTTATACAATCATATCTATACATGGTACGAAGGCGTGATGATATCATCTAGGTTAACAATGTAATAATAATTTACTATTATCAGGAAATCGTAAGATTTTTATGAGCAACTTATGGTAGCCCTGCACATTTCTCACTTTACAAGCAAGTTACAGTAAATTTCTTTATTACGACAACTCAAACGATACATTTTGAAACAACGTGACAGTAAAGCAGAAAGCTCCTTGTAGAGCTTTTTGTTTTATTGTAACCTTTATTCAAGCAGTCACCTGTCATAAACTCCTAATAGTTGATATAGTTTAGTGGTCGTAATAGAGAGTTGTTACTGTATACATGCATTTTAATAACATGTTCCCCTCTGTAGTAATTAACCCATTTGTTCCCATGATCCCATATAGGGGACATAGGCAAACAGTGTGGACTCTGATCAAACGCCGCATTATGCGGCGTCTGATCAGTGTCTACACTATTTGCTGATAAGAATTTCAATATAAAACAAAATGAAAATGAAAATTTTAACTAGGCATCCCTTTGATAAAAAAATGGATTAATCCAATATAAAACATGGAATAATTCACTGGGCGCATATCGGTTAAAGAAAACCACTCACCTCCCCCACCTCCTATACCTTCACATGGCTCGAAGTTCGGCAGAATGTCAGCCTCAGCATTTAACATACACTGTATTTGCTTAAACATACAACGACTGAGGTATACGTCCAACTCGCTGGTGCAAATCTTTTCTACAAATAAAAAATAAACAGTATGTTAACTTTTATTATCCCTGAAACTTAAAATGGACAATTCCAGTTTCCTTTTAAGTCTAGTCCCTTTCTGACGTTTAAGGGTTAGTTTTGTCAATGTTTGGCATACTGACAAACAGTAAAGACCCTGATAAGAGGGCTCTTAGGAGCCCTCTTATCTGGGTCTTCACTGTTTGCAAAGGACGCCAATATTCGGGACTAGGGTTAAAAGGGTTAAAGTCGTCATTCTTTCCAGTTTGACCCTTTTTCTGCAAAGATGACGTAACAACTCATCTAAGACATTGGCTGTCATATTATGGTCTATTTTTAAAAATCAATTATGAGTGTTTATGTGGGAGTTCATTGTAGTTTCTACCCAAACATGATTTTTTCATGGTAATATCATCACAAATGGTTTCTATATTTGTATATGTTTATTGTTATTATGTAAGTAAATATATTATATTGAATAAAAGAAATCTAATCTTCACCAAAATAACAATGATCTCAAACAAAGGGGCATAACTGTGTAAGAAAATCAACAAACTGGAACATTTTTATTAGATGTAAATCTGCTCAATATAATGAAGCACCGAATAAACACGCATGGAACGCAAACGTGATCCAATAAAATGACGAAAATACTATTTTAGTTTACTTGTAAATGACTTATTCAAAAAATTAATCTGAGAAGCGACCAGTTTGGAGCCTGAGTCAGGGTATCCAACTGCCATGCTCGATATTACCGCCTGCAAAAGCGTACAATAGTGGTCAATGTTGTGTGGGCTATGAACGAACCACTGTCCCGTTTTCCAGAAATCGGTGATCCAGCGTCTGAATTAGCTGCACACCGTTCGCATTTGACATCGTTGTTTTAACACAAATACATTTATTTGGCAAGGATTATTAACACTTTTTCCAATGTAGGCTACATGTAATTCTTGCTAGAACATTCAAGGATATATGATAACACACAAGATGTCTTTTGTGAAATTTGCTCACTGATATAACATTGACCTCTAGATAACTTTGATCTTTGTGGGACACGACCGAACCTGTACTGAGCTCAAGCGTTTCGAAACTTTTAGTTGAGTACAAATGACAAATATGAAGTATCGTTCATTAGTAGTTACAAAGTCATTGCCACGTTAGAATTCAGCCCATTTGACCTTTAAATGATCACTAAATGACCTTGACATTTGGCGGACATTACCTAATTGATATCAAGTTCAAGGTGTTCTTAGGTTGGGTAAACATGCACAATAATTACGAAGTATCTATCATAGGTACAACGCTCCCTATCTACAACGACACCAAAAGGCCGATACAGAGTATGCGTGTTGTTCGGAGGGAATCGTTCGAGTGAGGGAACATTTAGACTTGGCTTACATTTGCAAACAGCTTGAATCCAGATCAGACGCCGCGTAACGCGGCGTCTGATCTGGATTCAAGATGTTTATCACTCGTCATTATAGTCATTCTATCAAAATATCCACTTATATGTAAGTTTAAGAAACAAAACAGCGGACTATTATTTTATGCAGACGATATTGCAATAGAAAAAGTGTTAGAATAATTGTATTGATACGGGAGCAGTTGCAAAGTTCGTTGTAAGGAGGGAGTCAATGTTGGGAGGATCGTTGTATTGAGGAAGTCGTTGTTGGGAGGGTCGTTATCGGGAGGGAGCGCTGTAGTGCAAAGTTATGGCCAAGGTTAAAATTGAGAGCAGACAAACACACAGACGGATAGAGCAACTACCGGAATAAGTCGTGCCTGGGAATAAAAATTACTGGACATATAACCAGTTTAGCATAACCAGAGCACCAGATAAGCTTAGTTTTTCAAAACCTAGAATCTTTATTTCTGAATTAAACCCTATGGTGTCACTACTCATTAGAATCCTCTCTTCTAATGAGTAGTAACACCATAGGATTTGGTGCTAAAAAGAGTGAGAAAATGTTGGTTTTGTTGAAAAAACTACCTCTTATCTGGAAAATACGTTTTTTGTAACCCATTGAAATGAAATGCAAATGCAATGCGATGAAATGTACAAAATAACTTTTGAAAAGTTTGCTAATTTATATCTATCTGATTGGCAATCATTCTGGTGCCTTGCTCCAAGTTTATAAAGCTTTTCCGATGTAGTTCTCAAGCATTCGATTGATCAGATTCGGGCCTAGGCTCAAATCTGACCAATCGAAAGCTTGAGAACAGTATCTGACCCAACTTAAAAGCTTTATAACATAGGACCCTGATCAGACACTTGGTTAACTGGTATACTGGCTCCAAACCATTTGCAAGGGAAACGATTATTTTTCAAAATCATATTAACGAGAAAGAATAACGTCTTCTGCAAAGCACTTACCATACTTATTCTCCTCTTCTGTGCAACTGTCACATTCACAAGTTGGCAGGTTCCTTTCCTGATCTATGTAGCAATGCTGGTGCTTTGGACAAGGAACACCATTGCAATTACCAACCTCTATCATAGAAAAAACAGCAATAATAAAGTAGGCGATTTGTTTGATCAACACAATGCAAGCACTTACCTCATTTCGGCGCCTTAGTACATTATGCCTCATAGGGATACCTTTTCACGACAAGTTTAATAAAGACATGGCTTTTGGTTTGGAAGAACAATGCCCCACTTAACATTACACGAGGGTCATTAAACATATATATGACTTGGGAATGTCTTTAAATCAACATGTATTAATACCATATGTGATACATATTGAACAGCTTTGTCTTGCAGATACAGCGGTGTATAATGTTGTGATAGCAAACAATGATTCTCTTCGTTGTGAAAAATATACATAAATGTGGGTCAGCTATAGACACTGGTCATATTTGCTACAGGACTTCAGTAATATGTTCATGTCATGACTTAGAAAAAATGCCATACCTTTTTTAATACTCACTCTAATTCAATGAAAAATTAGCAAATTTCAAGACACCCACCTTTTTATATTGAATAGACTTAATGTTGAAATCGATATGTTTCGACCTACTGTTTCGTAAGCATAAAACATTTACTTATAAGCATGATAGTTGTAAATACATGCAATATGAATTTTGTAATTAATAAAAAATGTGAACTTATCTTTCTTCGTTTAAATGACAGGTTATCACATATACAGTTAGAAAGTAAAGCAGAACGTCCGTTTAATCGCATTCTGCTTTACTTTCAGCTTATTTTAACACATGTGTGCCTAGCGTCCTATAAAAGGGGCATTATGAGGCAAACAGAGTAGACCGATCAGCAACAGCACTAAGCGGCATCTGAGCAGAGTCTAAACTGTTTGATGATAGGACTTTTAATATAAAATAAACCAACAATGAACATTTAGACCAGGCACCCCTTATATAAGAAAGAGACTAATCTAAAATATAAGCATTGAATAATCCTCTTGGCTCAAATAGGTTAAGCTGCAATGTGATTGAACTATAGAAAATACTTTAATTGCTGTATAAATGATTTTTTTCTTCAGTAGACAAATGAATTGAAAGTGTTGAAAAGCAAATCTATAGTCGGATGGTTTTAATATTTAAGAGCCACAAGAGTGAAACTTAAACAACTTACAATAGCTAGTTGACAAAATTTGAATTATGAAAAATAGTTTAAAAATCATTATGGGCTTAGAAATAGTACATACTTTTACAGGGGCCAAGGTAGTCAACTGTTAGCTCCCAGGTTAATGTCCGATTATTCTCACAATTGGAAATTATCAGATCTCTAACACTGTCATATTCCACAAAGTCTTTACCACAAACCTGTAAATACATAACATTTTGAAACATATTTGTAAATGTAACATATTATTTGTAGATATAATCTGAAATTTGTTTAATAATTATAATATTTGTAAATGTAAAAAAATGTAAATGTAACATAATATTTGTAAATGTAACATTTAATATAAAACAAGTATTGTTCCGTAAAAGAAAAACATATGGTTTTGTAGAAATCATTCTCTCCGAATAACACTTTTACCCTATAGCCTGTTTCTAAGACAGGTAACTTCTAAAGGCAGGTTCAGTAAAGCTAAATTCGCCTTAAGGCACGTTCTACTTAATTCTCAGCCCACACTATGATACCATCTGCGACACTGTAGAAAATATTTCTGTTGAAGCATATTATTATACATGACTGTATCACTTAGGACTATTTTCTTAAGGGTAGGGACATATTAAACTCATGTATTTGACTTTCTATGGAGTAACGGGATAAGCTACAACCGGCAAGGATAAAGAACGAACATATATAAGCTGATGAATCAATTAAAGCCATACAAATGCATATTCGTGGAGTAATGGATTAGTTATATCAGTTATATTTGGTAGGGAGGGTTATATGAATAGAGGATAATCATTTCTTTGGATTGATATGAAAAATATCACGATAATTGGTTGTTATCTGGTTAAAAAATAAGTCCGCAGGACGAGTCTTTTAACCAGATAACAACAAATTTGAGTTATATATTTCATATCCATCAAGAGAAATTGATTATTCTAATTATTATACGTATATACCGGTAATTTAATGACGTTTAGGCTAGTGATGATTTCAATTGTGACGCATTTGAAATTTATCTAACTGAGAAATCTATAACTCATCGATAAGTATATAATAAAAAATATGTTTCATTACCTTTCCCTGTCTATTGCAAACATCCATTTCACACACACAACATTTCACTGTGTTGTTTCCTGTAGGTGTCCCTGATGGGAGTTCTGAAAATTAAACAAAAAGGTACAACCAAACTTCGATATCTCGACAAGTTTAACTCGAACTATCAGATAGTTCGAAAAATGAACTGCATTGTTTCATGCACAATATGAACTGCATTATTTCATGCACGGCTAAGTCGAACATACCCATATTTCAAAGTTAAAACGTGGCCAAGCCACGTTTTAACTGTGAAATACGGGTATGTTCGACAAAACCGACTTCGAGATATCTAAGATCGACTGTAGAATAATGAATGCCTCACTCTAATAAGAAGGATTAATCAATGACCATGGCCCATGCTTATAACGCATTTGAGTTGAGTCTAAGTTCGTTCTCAAGCGTTTGATTCGTCAGATTTTAGCCTAGTTTAGCTACCAAATCAGAGACCAGTCTACTTGAAATTCTAGGAAATTTATTAACTACTGGTCAAAGTTAGCATAAGGTGTTGACCGAAATATGAGATCTCAATTAGAATCCCTCTGATTTTGGTCTACTTTGTTTCCAAATGTAATGTATATTGTCTAGGTGTTGAATGAGCTCCTCTATGACTGGAAATTGCAATGAGATATCTCCCTATATACTTGCTGGAATGTTTTATTGTAGGCATACAGAAAGCCTGTACCTCTGTTGAGGACTTCCACATTCGTAATAAAACTATTACTGAAAAGCTTCTTAAACAGGGCTTCATATTTCATAAACTTCGTAAAACATTTTCTAAATTCTTTTACAGAAATCTTCCTCTCATTAACAAGTATAAATGTAACTTAAAGTCTTTTCTGCGACAAGGTATTTCACATCCGGAGTTTTATGGTGATGTGATTTACAGACTTCGTAAGATTCTTGGACATATGCATTTTCAAAACCTATTTGTGAAACGTATTAGATTTTTCCTCAAAAAAGATTATGATCCAACTATATTGCTGCGCACTTCACGTTTGGTTATCGATCAATCTACAATTGATAATTATGCTTTCCTCTTTGGTTGTGCGACGACAGACAGGGCTTAGCACTACATGATGGTGTATATCTAAAGCCGTCCTTAACCGGGAGAGTTATGTCGGATTTTCGTGCTTTGTTTTTTCTCTCCCTCTCTGTCGTACCCTAAACCCATCCATGTCTTACAGTTACTCGTGACTACAGACTAGTCGCTTGAGTACAATTTGACCGTTGCCATAGTGGGTTATTTTTAACACGGGCTTGAATGTTTAATTAATTCCCGTGTTACTAATAATCTTGTCATAGAATTTTTGTTAAATGTTTTACATGTATTTACTTACTGTGCTGGCGGTCTTGTTGATTGTAAGGTTGTGGAACAGGGTTTATATTTTATGTACACTGTTCGTCTTTATAGTTGAATATAGGAGATAAGAGTGAGATTGGGCGCCCCTAAACCCAGGTTTAACCCCCCAGTGGTTGTTAATAATTAATTTATATAATTGATTGTTGATTGCGTACCAAGGCGGGCTCCTATATTCACTTTGCTTTATGTTTGTCTTGCGTGTTGTTTTCTATTTAGTGTGTAGATGAAGGAATGGGATTGCGTGTGTGTGTGTGTTTATGATGGTATGACTGTGTGTGTGTTCTGCTTGAGAGGTGGGTTTATTGTTTGTGTTGCGTTTCCTGCTTGAGTCTTTCGTATTTATTGTTCATACGGCAGGTCACTTTCTTTTTAACCCTTTTCCCAATAGCAGTTTAAAGCAGGAATTTACTAAAGCATAATGCAACTTTAGCTTTACTTACAGCATGCTTGCGGCCGCAGAAATCCTTTAACGTATCCAAAAGTGTTACAGGCGGCTGAAGAAGTCGACGCGGGTTACTAACGCGGAGTTATAACAATGTTTCATGTTCCACGGCTGCCTTACGGCTATCGTGTGATCCAACCCCATCCTTTGCGGCCACCGTGATGCTGCCGGTGTAATGAAATATTGTGACCCCCCATAATAGAGTGACCCCCCGGTCGAAATATTATGACCCCCTTACGTGAAATAAAGTGACCGCTCATGAAATAAAGTGACCCCCCGTAATAAAGTGACCCCTATACAAACGTGTGTCTGTTTAGTATCATTTTAAGAAATAATAACATGAACTAGTGTATCATCGTGCAAAAGAACTCGGGTAGGAGTTGAGATGCGTAAATATTAAATCACAAGGCCGTAGGCCGAGTGATTTAATTACCGCATCTTTACAGCATTATCACCGTTGTATTGTAGCGTTATCACCCGTCTTACTGTCGAATTATAAGTCGCGTTATCACGGTCGTAGTTAAACGGTCGTACTGTCGTAGTATTACCGTCGTATTGTCACCTCTCGGTCCATATGCGCATAGAGGAACACCCTCCCTCCGTGTGAGCATCAAACAGTTTAATATTGAAACAACGCCGAGTTTATCGGCCTCAGATCTGGATCCAGACTATTTTTAAGCATCAGTATTGTCGCACCTGACAGAGTAGCATAAAAGGTGCCAACATTGTTATTTTTTTTAAGCATTTATAATAATAATACCCTTTCAATTTCTACAGGACATTTATCTTAAAAGCTTGAACCCTTTCGTCTCCAATACATCGTCTGTCTAAAACGGGGTTAATAGGGTCTTTTTTTCTCTCCCGAAAAATCCCCTTAAAAGGCTATATAGTTCTAGATCTAGTATTAAGAGTAACTCCTCCGAATAAAATCGATTCTAACATCTTCTTTTGTTTTAAAAAACCAATTATGACGTTACAAAAATAAATGACGTCATATCATTATGACGTAATTTGGAAAACCAAACAAAGTGTCAATCAATTTCAGTCAATAAGAAACAATAATAATTTCATTGAAATGAATATATTAGAGAAATCTTTTTACAAAACAGTGATGTTCACATTAAGTTGTTGTATTGAATTTAATAATAATTAAATATAAAATCATCTGTAGAATCTAAACACGTTTTGTTCAAACCTTGTAGATATAGATCTAGCCATTCATTCAGCCTTGCTTAAATAGAGAGTCAGGTAATAAATCATTTGTTTGATAGTTACTTCGGGAACAGTCAAACCATTTTCCCTCGATCGGTAGCAGGGAAGCCCTTGAAAACTGTTGCCCTCGGCCGTTGGCCTCGGGCAACAGTTCTCAAGGTCTTCCCTGCTACCTCGGGTCAATGATTTGACTGTTCCCTCAGTACCTATGAAACTAATGTATACCGTATACTGAACAGACGACAGACTACTAAGCGACCGATCTAGCTCCACACCTTTTGCAAAAACGACTGTAGATGCTTATGGTGGTAAAATGTTAAATACGTTTCGGCAAAAAGGTCAAAACTAACCCTCTAAGTGCAATGTTCTACATAAGTGCATATTTCTTATCTAGATCCAAATTGTTTGCCTGTCTTAGGGTGGTAGAACATGGCACTTACAGGGTTACCGTAATTGGTGGTCATTTTAGATATTTTGGGACCAGATCTAACAAGCAACTGGACGTCTAATAAGATTAAAAAACTATTCCGAACTAAAATGAACATTTATTTCTATTTATAAGGTATAAACATCTCTTCGTTTTAATGCATTGCGATTTCTTTAAGTTTCATCAACACTAAAAGAAGAACGTTATATAGAACTTTATTGACTGTGTCACGATAGCTTCATCTTTCAACGAAGCACTCGCCATGAATTAGCTTTCCTTCAACATAATTATATTTAGAAATCTAACTTGCATTTTCAATCATCTTCATGTGATACTATACATGTGTTTTCAGCGACGAGAATACTTCAGTAGAGAAAAGACTTGTCCTGTGCAAACAGGGTAGACGCATATCACAAGGCTCCTAAAGTTGCCGTCTAATCAAGGTCTGCACCGTTTGTCAATTGCACTTACTTGTACAATCAAACTCGTATAGTAAAAAATGAAATAGACTCGATTGAAGACTGAGATTGTATGAATGAAAGAGTTAACGGCCGTTTAAAAACGGAGATGAAAGGCTAGGTTACACTGCAACAAATGCCGAAGAATACGAGCTAACCGCTTCAAAAGACCGGATATTCTCACATTCTCGCTAATTTTACGAAAATGTTTTAAAAAATGATCTCTTTTGTTCAAAACATTGCTCTGGGCATATACTCATATACATAATTTCTCAGCGTTCCAAGATATTTCATTTACATTAGTCATTCCAGGTGAGCGATTTAGGGCCGTATACGGCTCTTGTTGTCATGTGCAGCAGCTCAAAATTGGACTATAATCAACTGGAAATTATCCATTTGGTATTTCACGGGTGAACGAGTCAAGATATGTTACAGCTCATTTCAGGCGACGTACTTCCCGTTTAAACTTAACTGAAAATCTTCAATAAAATTTAGAATACAATTGAGTATCTATTTTACACAGAAAGGCAATTACTTTGAAGGCTGTTCAAATGCCGGGTTACCCAGTACGTGATCTGTCTCTAAATTATGTGCAACTAACGTACCTGTTACAGCATAAACGCGTTTATTGGGTAATAATAACGTATTCTTCGCTGTAAAATAGAGCCAATGCTAGGAACGCTTTCTCCTACAATAAAACGGGGTTTGCAGACGATAAGATCGGATGATAGAAAAGGAGTATATTAGTATCATTCATGTCAATAAAACTTCGTCTTTTCATTACCATACTTAGTGTCTGTTTAACCCATTACTTCATAGAATCATGTTATTTAACGCACTAAATTTATTCTTCCACTCAGGAAAATAGTTCGATTGAATAAAGTTGTAGATATGCATCATATGATTGATTGATTGTTTACGTCCGTTTCTATCATTTATGGGCTAATTTGGCCCCCATAAACATTAATTATTTAAGGCAGAACAAGATATTTTGTTTGTCACAAAGAATAGCGCGGAAATTGTACATGTACGTAATTGACATCACGCTAAATCGAAAACGAGGTTGGAGAAAAATACAAAGTGGCTGATACAAGGTGGCTGATATTGACTCTTGTATTTTACTGGGAAGACACATGCGAAAACGCTCGATTATTATAAGGTGACATGTAATAAAGAGCCTGATCAGGGTCTTCTCTGTTTGTCACTTAAACATATATTGTAAATCAACCCTAAAACGTCAAAAATGGACTAGACTTAATTGAAAACTAGAATTGTCCATTTGAGTTTTCAGTGATGTAAGGGTAAACTATAGATAAACTTTATCAAGGACTTAATTGAAAGTGCATATATGTACATAATGTCGGTATCAACTTGGGGTGGGAGGGTAGTGGGATTGATCGTTGGGGGGGGGGGGGGGGTTCAACATATTTCAGTGGGGGGGGCATTATATTACGACAAGGGATTAACATTTTCCTAATATTTCGAAGGGGGTCATAATATTATGGGGGATCAATTTATTTCATGTCATACCTGAAATGAAGTGACCCCCTAGAGTCAAAATATTTCAAGAGGGGGTCACTCTATTTCGGCCAAAAGTCACTTTTTTCTGAAATATTTCGACCGGGGGTCACTCTGTTACGGGGGTCACACTATTTCATTACACCGCCCAAACAAAAATAAAATGAATTAAATAACTAATTATGAACCAATAATGAACCAATACTGTACTGTTTAATACATAGTTGTGGTTCAGTATTAGTACATCATTGAAAAGTAAACGATTAGACCTCTAACAATGTACTATATTTCAGATTCACCAGAGTACTTTGATAGTTCAGCATTAAGCAGACAGTTCATTATTGATTCAGCATTGAACATTAACTTTCTTCAACTGTACATCATTGGTTCTTTATTAAACTTAAAAAATCTGGATAGTACATTAATAGTTCATCATTTAACATTATTAGTTCTTCTATAACTGTTCAGCATTGGTTCATAATTAAACTTGAACAATCTGGATAGTACATTAATAGTTCATCATTGTTTACGTGCGGTTATTCCCCTTTTTGAATCTACTCTCCACTTCGGGAGAATTCCGCAGAAATTCAAATCTGGAAAATTGTAACCAACAGCGAGCGATCGATGTTTTGTTCAAGATATCTTGCATAAAGTGTGAAGTTGAACCGTTAATTAATACACGCAGTCGACGATGATTGGGTTTTCAACTGTGTTTTGTTAGCGAAGCCGATGAAGGTTAGTTCATGAAAATTTTCCGTGATTGTTTACAAAATTTAGAAGATCCCGGGTCAATTCGGTCCCTCGTCAAATCGACCCCGAATTGACTCGACCTCTAAACTATAGAAGAATACATGTACTGTTTATCTAGATAGAAGTTTAACGTTTTGTTATAGGCTGCCGCATATTCTTTTTACAAATCAAAAGTTTCATTGAAGGAAAATTGCTTGTTTTAAATTGACAAAGGGGTCAATGAAATCTGCATGCCTATGTAGCTCAGAAATGGTGCAGCATTAGCACATTGTTAACAGTTCATCATTAGTACATTGTTATGAGTACATGATTAGTACATTGTTATAAGTACATAATTAGTACATTGTTAACAGTGCATGGTTGTGATCGACAGTACACAATTGGTTCATTGTTAGTTCTTAATTAGTTCATTGTTGGAAGTTCATTATTAGTACATTGTTACTAGTACATTGTTAACCTCATTTGCATGTGATTTGACAACCAATTATGTATTAATAATGAACTGTACAATTTAGTTCATTGTTATAGTTATTTGTTACCCTGTTTTTTTTGTTTGGCCGGGACTCAATGGTCAATTTAACTATTGGGAATTTGTACTTTTGTTCATCTTAAATGAATTTGGATGCTCTTATGAGACGATTCTCATCAGTAGTGACCCTTCAGTGTTAATGCGGAAATGAAGGTTTCATTTTTGAAATACTCTCCTTATATGGTGATATATTAAAACACTAAATACGTTTGAACGAAAGTTTGAGCATCCCATAGAGTCACGTGACACATGCTTATTTGATGTTCTGTGATTTTATGATAAATATAAATTGAAAGGCAAGTGGAATTTACTATGTCCACCCCACAGCACTGTCAAATGATTGGTCCTCAAATATGTGCTGTTTTTCTTCACAAAAACGTGTAATTTACTCTCTTCTATATTTTAAAATAATTCTGAAACATTGATAAGCAGGTTTGCGATCTTACATACGTTTGAAAGTGTGTGGGGTGTCCGAAACTGCCTGAATTGAATACCTTAAATGAGGTATGTGAAAAAGCATGACACAAAAGGTCCACACGTGACCTACAGAAACATATGCCTATTAAAACGACTAAATTGTATTTATTATTCGGTGTGTACAACAGGTGACTGCTTAAAGCAAAATTTACAGTAAAACAAAAAGCTCCTTTAGAAACGTTTTTGTTTTACTGCCACCTTGCTATAAGCTGTCACCTGTCTTTTATAAATCAATTATTATCCTTCGTTTGAGTGATCTTAGCCCATTTGCCCCCAGTGGATTCTTCCATGCTTATGTCTTGGATGAGTCCATTTTTTATCAAAGGGATGCCTGGTCAAAATTTTCATTTTCATTTTGTTTTATATTGGAATTCCTATCAGCAATCAATGTAGATTCTGAGCAGAGTTTACACTGTTTACCTGTGTCCCATATATAGGATCTTATAGGATCGTGGGCACAAATGGGTTAATAAAGAGGATTTACTGTAATCGGAAGAAAAAACCTAGTCCACAATATCAAAGATCAAGGTCTCAACAGTGAAAGAACGGATATTATAATGATTGTATACTAACCGACACAGTTTCCGTTGCCATCGTCTTCATATCCATCGCAGCAAACACACTCATGCGATCCCATCTTGTTCATACACCTGCTGTTGTTGCCACATATTGGAGTACCGGCTTTCGCTGCCAACTTACATTCATTGTCATCTGTGAATTTCAGAAAGACTTACTTATGATTTCAGGGTCAAAAGGCTAAAACGCCAAATCAATTGCTTCAGAACGACTTCAGACTCAACTAAACAGATTTATAACCTTTGAGTCAGGAGCTGAATCTGACATTGTTTTCAATCATTAAAAGGCTCAATTCTGAGCAAAAGCTCACATCTGACCAACCAAATGATTAAGAACGAATTCAGACTAAACTTAAAAGCTTTAAATTCATTTCAGTCCAGGCTTATTAATCTTTTAGGACGAGTTTTAGATTGTTCTTAAGATTTTGATCAGTCAGATTTGAGCATTGAAAAATCCAAAAATTGAGGATCATGTCAGACTCAATTAAAATTCTTGATAATCAGGGGCCATGATTTATCCAGCTTAAAAGGGTTGCGAATACGCTATTAATTCTTAAACAACTCCGTATAAATAGTTTGGAGCCAGATCAGTCTTATATCAGTTCGGATCAGGCTAATGTTTGCTTCTCAGATTTGAATCCCTTACCACATAAATGTGCATTTTTATGTTTTCCATTCCTGTATTAGATATTTCTTCATTGCCAAATTAAAGACAAAATAATGGGCCCCCTCCCATCATTTTATCTACGATGGAGACATTATTCTTTCCAGATAAACACGTTTACGCTTAAACAAGTATTGCCATTGCAAACAGTTTGAAGCCGCCGGATCATACGCTTGGTAAACCGTAGTCTGATTAGGCTCTAAATTGTTTTCCACCAAGATTAAATCAAATGGTCAGAATAGTCCACAAGTGTTAACTCTCTACGTTGTGTTCTAATTCGTTTACGTTTTGTGTGGGTTTGTTTAAAAAATTGGAAAGAACAACGTCTTGTCCACTTTATGGCGTCATTTAAAGTGAAAGGGTTAACACGGCGTCTCATGAAACTACAAACTGCCGGTCTCTTAGACGTTGAAAATTTGTCAACATTTCCAGGTTAACCCCATAGCCTGTATCTATCTTTGAATACAGGTGACTACTTAAGGCACATTCTGCTTTGATTAGAGCCTGCTTTAAGCTACCACCAGCTGAGCGTATCTAGTAACGGGTGAAATGATTCAAATTACCGTTGCATTTGCCATCCAGTATGCTGTATCCTTTCTTGCATTCGCATCGGTACGAGCCCACTGTATTGATGCAGTCGGAACGGTAAGGACAGAGGTTTTCGTAGGTTTCGCATTCATTTATCTCTGAAACAAACGTCAAAGAAGCATTCGAAAACAATATCACCAAGAAACTGAAACAACAACAACACGATTACAAGTATCGTACCCAAACCAAATCGTACCCAAGCCATTTCGTACCCACATCTTGGTCATTTCGTGGGTACGAAATGGTTTGGGTACCATATGGTTTGGGTTTGAAATGACCAGTTCCCAACAACACCAACAACAAACAAAACTTAAACATGTGACCTACATGACTTTATTCCCCTAACATAAAGGCAAAAGCATAATTATTTGCATATAAGCATAACAGATACACACAAAGACTCCTCATCACGCGCCTCATTCTGATCACACTTACTCTACAACACACTGGGTAATTTCGACTTTTGCATTAATTGTCGTCTGCTACTGTTCTTAAAATAGAATATTCGAAATTTCTTTTCCAAACAGGTTCAGCAAACAGTTTTGTTCCTGATAAGATAACGCTATGTCTGAATAAAGTAAGACTGTGTTAAATAATGAAAACTATTTGCTATGTCCTAGCCGATGGAAGCTTAAAGCAGGCTGAACCTAATTAAGAATGTGTCTTAAGGTGCATTGTGCTTTACTTTCAGCCAGTTTTAACCTATATCATCTGCTAGGATATAGAGCATATTACGTATAGCACAAATTCATTTCTGTACAAAATGAAACTGTTCTCTTCAGTTGAGAAATAAATAAAGGGCAAAGCCGTGTAATCATGGCTACTTTTGCAAAAAGAGTATGGTTGTTTACCCCTTCACTATCACGCGGCGTCTGATCAATATCAAAGCTGTTTACAAATGCGCTTTATATGACGTCATTTAGAGTGAAAGGGTTCAACGGAAACGAGTAGCATCTTCCCCACTACAAAGGGAATATTACCTGTGCAGTTGTTGCAATCACCCAGGAAACCCTTTGAACAGCGGCACTCATAACCATCTGGTTGGGTCGGATCCCTATAACAGGTCTCATTCTCACCACAAACGGGCTCCTGCCCTACTACAGGCAGACATTTATCCTCTGAAAGATAGGAGTATATATATACATATGTTACAGGAAGTAAGACAGTGTCATCAGGGAATAAGTGAAATACCTGAAAAATCAAAGATTACACGAAACCCCTAATTCTCCCAGGGAAAAGGCGTACCTTTGAAGCTTTTCTTTGCTTTTTTATAAATATTTGGCAGTTACTTTTGGTAAAAAGTAATTAATTCGTTTAGTTCATTAAGGTCATTTCTAAAGGTTATGGGTTAAATCAATGATTCTCAATATAAGTACTCCCAACTAATGTAATATGCTTTATATTTACTATTAGGTTGCTACATGTATGCAAGAATGAATATATTGCTTATGGTTGATCTATATTACTCAATAAGTTATAAATCGTCAGTGGGGGAATACATTAGAGGCCTAAAAATGCTTAGTCATATAGAATTGGGTTAAAAACATGTCGGAGCGAGATCAGGCATAAAGAAATGTCTGACCAGGCTCGAAACTACTTTCCTCCTAGTTAAAAACGAATCTTCAATATGTTTAAAATCAGTACAGTAAAACCTCGCTATTACGACCACTAAAACGAAGGCTTATTGATTGCATAATAGAGAGGTGGCAGCTTAAAGCAAGATGACGGTGAAACAGAAAGTTCCTAAAGGAGCTTTCTGTTTCACTGTCACCTTGCTTTTAAGCGGTCACCTATCGTAAAAACCCTAATAATTAACATAATTTAGTGGTCGTAATAGAGAAGTTTTACTGTACTCTCGCCCTTTGTTATTGCGCTGCATTGAATTTCATAGTCATTTTTATGCCCTTCGTTTATATTTTCCCTGAAGAAAAAAGTTTCAATTCATAGTCATGAATAATTATCCTAAAAAGAAAAATATTCTAGCTGATGGTAGCTAAAAGCAGGATGAAAGTAAAGCAGAATGTGCCTTAAGATGCAGTCTCCTTTACTTTCAACCAGCTTTAAGTTGCCACCAATATTCATTATCAGAGACAGGCTATAAGGTAATGGCATAAATGAGGAATTATGTTACATCAATCCCACTGCAAAATGGTTCTCACCGAAGCAGTCATCGACACCATCGCCGTATAATTTATCATCACAATGACACTTGTAGCGTCCATCTTTCAGCTTGCACGTGGCATTCTCATGACATGTGAGACTTTGGTTAATCATCGTATTGCCAGTGGTACAAATTGCCACCTCACTACAGTTAGTTAGAGGCACCTCCTCTTCAAGCTGTAATACAGCACAGGGATCCGAGATGATTGATTTTTGAGAGAAATAATCGTCAGAAGGTATATACCTTCTGACGATTGTTTCCCTCAAAAGTCAATCGTGTCGGATAACTGCGTAATACAGTGGAGAAGACGTTATTCTTACCCAATAAACGCGTTTACGCCAAAACCATTATTTCCATTGCAAACAATTGATTCCAGATCATACGCCGGGTATCGTTTGCCACTTATATTAACATGAATAGTTAGAATTGTCAAAGCAATGTCATTTTCTACATTTTATTACCATGCAATTGCGTTTTGTTTAAAATGGAAGAATAACGCCTTCTTCACTCTATATTGGACGTGTATTGCAATACAAAACAGGATATACCACATCTGGGCTAGTAGCTGTAATATTAGGCTCAACTGCAACAGTTCGAGGTCTGCATTGTCTATCATCTACTCCCTTACCTAATAAATGTAGCCTGTTTCTAGATTTGAATATAGTTGACCAATAAAAGCAAGTTTTCTTTTAGCCTGCTTCAAAGTTCCATCTGTTAGGATATAAGAAAATTTTCTTATATTGCACAACCAATACTGTATAAAAAAAGCTTTAGTCTTAAGTAAAGGAATAACAAGGATACTTCAGAAAGTTGTGTTACTTTGGCAATTTATCCAAATGTACATTTACGGTGTTTAACCCTTTACCTGATAGAAGCGCCTTTTAGCGCATATTAATTTATTCCTCCGCCAAAGAAAATAGTTCAAGATTATACCGGCATGAACATGTATAATAAGAAATATTACTTATATACTAGCTAATAGTGACTTAAAGTAGGTTGAAAGTAAAGCAGAATGCGCCTTAGGGCGCATTCTGCTTTACTTTTAACCTGCTTTAAGTGGTCACCTGCCTTCAAGTCTAGAAACAGGCTATGAGGTAAAGGGTTAAGTATCATACATATAAAAGTATACTTCTTTTGCAAATTTGAAGATGTATCACGCAAGTCAATATTCTTATTTTAAACCTTATAAATTGAGTGATACTGACATCACGTACATCACACTACAACTATGCTTGTTAATAAAATTAAATTTGAAATTACTGCTGTGATGCATTGAACGGATATACATGGTTTTATACTTAACTATGTCAAAATTAATGTTTGTCTGCTGTTTTGCAAAAGTTTCATAACAAGGTAATTAAATTTAATGTAGTTTGTCCATGAATACGATATTCATATTAACAGTTTATACATGAACAACTCAGTTTTTACGAAGTGCAAAATATGCAGGTTTGTTGCAAAAAATGTCCTACTTTTTATGAAGTTGAAAACAAAAACAATTGTTTGATAAATATATATAATGTTCTAATCAAATCATATTGTTTTATAAATTAATACATGTTATTGTTAACTTTTATCTTACAAAAAGGTATGTCAAACACAAGGCAATTTATTATTGATTCTATACAGTATTAATAATCAACCTTTTAGTAAAAATCCAAATAAACTAGAGTTATAATTAAAATTACTTTATTGATACATAAGCATTTTCTTTAAAATGAGAAAAAGTGACGTTTTTCGCCAATGTTACATGACAATTTACCTTGTAATATTTTCCATTAAACATACAGCCGCAGTCGTCCACCTTTATACATTTCTCGTCTGCATCCATGACAAAGCCTGACTTACAGTAACATCCTGACTGGCATTCAATATGCGTCGTTACGGTTGTATTTCTGATGACGTCGACACACGTTGTTTGCTCTTCATACACACAAGGCTTATACTGTTGATTTTCCCCACATGCAATCGCTGCAATGATAGATACGAAATTTTACGCCTTTAATATATTCATACACGGTAGAAAATAATTCTACTTTAAATGATCATGGTTATGTGTCATAAGAATTTTTTTTTGATATTCTATTAGATGATAGCTAAAGGTGAATGTAAAGCAGAATGGGTCTTAAGGCCAATTCACCTTTACTTAAACCTGCTTTAACTTTTGACATATCTTCAATACTAGAAACATACTATGGGGTAAAGGGTTAAAGGTTAAGACAATGTGGTTCTATGGTCAACATTTTTAACATCAAGGAATGAGCAAGTAAATACTGTTGAAAACATACATATTTTTTGTAATTGACTTATTTATATATTTTATCAGAATTAAGTCCAAATTATGGCGATTCAAATTAAGAAAAGAAAATGATATGTTAAAGTTGGAAATTTTGAATCATTAAACAGTAAAGAATCACCTCCCTTTACAATATTTTCAAAATAGTACCAGTATTGCAGATGCTTATTGAACAGAACAGAGCTCAGGCATACAAACAGCATGAGGTATGAAAATTGCATATACATGTAATACCATGTAGTATCACGTGACAACAGTGACCAAAAATATTTCGTATAACAGTAGGACATTGATATCAACATTCATTTTGAGCGGGGTTTGGATCTCGAAAAAATTTATGAAATAGAAAAAGAGTTAATTTTCATCCGCTTATAGATCTATGTCGTAGATCTATATGCGAAAGAGATTGGTCGCATAACGTAAACTTGTATTCAAAGGTAAGTTGTTTACATTACTATCTGTCGTTACATACGGATGTTAATTTGAAATGAAAAACTTTTTTATGTAGTGTCAGTTTTGCCTTAATTTAGTTTCTTTATGTAAAAAAAAACTACCAATGAAATAGAATAAATAATATAAAACCAAATTATCATGTTTGTTTTCATTTGAAATAGACCTCTTATAATAGGACCAAATATGAACAAAGTAAGCCTAATCAGACACATACCTATGTTAGAATTGGCAGTAGAACCAAAATATGTACAGCAACATATGAATAGTTTCTATTTGTTCCATTCATCTTAAATCGTTCTTCGAGAAAATCATTATAGACTTATTTTAAAAGCTTTAATTCCATTTTATGGAATAATAAATACGCAACATACCGGTACATAACATTTCATATATCCTAACAGATGGATAGCTTAGCGCAGACTGAAAGTAAAGCAGAATGGTTTACGTTCAACCTGCTATAAGTGTTCATCTGTAATCAAATTTGAGAAACAGACTATGGGTGTTTTAATTCAAAATGCCTAACCTCTGAAAATGTGAAATAGATGGTGACAGTCATTGATCTTCAGTGAAGATGCTTACATGTAGCACATTTTATTCCTATGTGTTGCCATAAAGAATATGATATTATTTCCCTTTTAATCCATTACTCCATAGATATCTCTTTTTACAGTTTACATTTATATTCTTCCACTGAAAAAACTATTTTAGCTTAAACATTAATAAATATATGGTGGCATATTTCTGACACCAGTTAACCTCTTAATTATCATGATAGTTTCCTGTTAATATCTCACATAAATATTTAACTAGTTACTTATCTAGAAAACTTTCGCGTTAGTTTTCAGATGATTATCGGGTAAGTGGAATGTGGGAACTTTTCACGATATCCAGATAAATATCTGAACACGAACTTTGTCATGATACTGCTTTAAACTGCCACAACTTAACGAATTTATCTAGTTACTTAACTAAATAATTATCTAGAAAAGTTTCGTGTTACCAGTTATCTAAAAATAAAAAAATTGTATTCGTACTTTGACTATTTCGTATGCCTATTTACAAAATGACAAACAGTGTAGACCTTGGTCCAATGTGTCCTTTAGGAGCTCTCTGATCTGGGTCTACATCGTTTACCCAGGGCAGATTTACTCCACTAGGGTACACTGTTTGTGAAGGACGAGTCTACTCGTCGCAAGGGTCAATGAGTTAACACCGGTGACAGCTTAAAACAAGATGAAAGTAAATCAGAAAGCTCATAGGCTATTGTTATACCTTCATCCGCCCCAAGCAGCCACCTGATTAACACAAAAACTATTAACGAAGTCTAAGAGCCTTTCGGTCTGGATTTACGATGTTTGCATAGATGAGATACAGCAGTGAAAACATTATTCTTTCCCGTTTCAACGCAAACGCATTGCAATAAAATGTAGAAAATGACTACTTCTTGCCAATTCTGAATCTGAATTTAAACTAGGAAGGCAAACAGTTTGGAGCCCCGTCAGACGTCGGGTTACCCGGCGTCTGATCTGGCTCCAAATTGTTTGCAAGAGAAAAATAGATTGAGCGTAAAAGCCTTAACTGGGGAATAAAAACATTTCTCCACTGTATATACTTAATGAATATCATAAGTGCATTTTAGTGGTGTAGAACCTTTATTAGGACTCATATGACTCTTCTATGAAGGAGGAGAATTATTGCAATGAATATTGCCGAACATCACCAAATCTGGGATATATAAATTTGTGGTGACAGTATATGGCACTAACAGGTCATTCTGTCGCGTTAAGATAACTATCAGGTTTTCACGAAAAAATTCCACTTTCCACTTACAAGATAATTATGTCAGATATTAACTGGATTTTTTTCAGAAAAGCTAAGTGGTAACTGGTGTCAGAACCATGCCACCATATAAATATACACCATTAATAACTATCAAAGCAGATAGTAGCTTAAAGTAGGCTGAACTGAATGCAAAATCTTATTTAGTATTCCGCTTTACATTCAACCTGTTTTAAGCAACCATCCATCTTCAAAATAAAAAACAGTTGATGAAAGAAACGATTCAATAAATAAGACAAACTGTAATGTCATTTATTAGGATCCCGGATAAGGGATGTATTTCAACATAAAAGGTTTTTGCAGCTTAATCCTTTAATGTCACTACTCATTAGAAACATCTCTTTAAAATGTGAGATTTGTTCAGTTTACTCCCTCTAATCTAGAGCACTTTAGAGTATGTACAGTGGAGAAGAAGTAATTGTTTCCCAATAAACGCGTTTGTATTTAAACTATTCATACCATTGCAAACAGTTTGGAGTCAGATCAGACGTCAGGTTCCAAACTGTTTGCCACCTAGATTAATAATAAATACATAAATAATAAATAATCCAAAATGTCAATTAGTTTCTACATTTCACTACACAGAATTTGCTTCATTTGCGTTTACACAAGAAAAGATTTCCACTGTAATAACAGAGAGGTGACAAACTATCATACATACTGCATAATTCCCCGTCTCTGAAGTTCGAAGGTTCAATGTTGGACGACCTGCATGCGTCCTCTAAAGCTTCTGCATGTTTACATATACCTGGAATAACCAGAAGTTGTAGGTTCAATGCATTCAATGAGCCATGCCATGACAAAACCTGCCTTACGTCAATGCAACATTGTCAAACCAAGAAACTTTGTCATCCCAGGCTCTGTATCTGAGTTTGGTCTACAGTACCAAATACCGTATATAATACTGCTCAAAACATTGCTTTAGATGGGTGTAGGTGTCCAATTTTGAAGTTTCACTGTACCGTTGACACATTTGGTTGCCATTTGTGTTTTCATTTGTTTTCGTTCACATCGCACTACCTTCGATTGTTGTTCAATCGATTGCGGCTAAACAGGCAGTTGTTTGCGAATTTTTGGCAAACTTTGGCCAACGTAATCTAAACTGAACCCATATCAGATGTGAAGTTTTCCTTTCCAAACAATTTGCGATAATATTGTTTGTTTGAGAAAATTGAACTTAACACATTGAGCCCTAGTGATGCATATATGCGTCCTTTACCAAAAATGTACCTTTAAAGAGAACACTGGTCTAATGCAAACAGTGAAGTTCCTGATTAGAGGGCTCCTGCGGGAGCCCTCTTATCAGGGACTTCACTGTTTGTCATTTTGCAATTTATTATAAAAACAACCCTAAATAGTCTAAAATGGACCAGCCTTGATTGTAATCTGGAACTGTCCACTGGACATTTCAGGGGAAAATGAGTTAAGATGCGTTTACTGGGCTAACCCACTGTGCTATTTACCTGTCATAGGGTCGCCATCTATACGACAAATGTCGTAGATGCAGGAAAATTGAAGAATATCAGCATCATGTGGATCCAATTGACTCAGACAGTCCTGAAAATGACATACGAACTGTACATGCGAAACATATAAATCAAAATAATAAAATAATATGTCACAGTGTTATGAAAAGAATATATTATATTAATGAAAATGAGTTAACCCTTTACCTCATAAACTTTTTATTGAATTGACGATAGGTGACCACTTAAAGCAGGTTGAAAGTGAAGCAGAATTCGCCTTAAGGCACATTCTGCTTTACTTTCAGCCTGCTTTAAGCTGCCATATTCTAGAATATAAAAAGGATTTCTTTTTTCACATATCCATGACTATAAATTGGAACTATTTTCTTCAGCGGAGGAATAAATTAAATGCACTAAAAGATGCTTCTATTGGGGAAAGGTTTTAAAGTATAAAAGACTTTCAAAAATCATGGATTTATAAAAAATATAGTCAAACGGTCAGTACATTTACCCTTTCACTCACAAATCGTCCGCGAGTGTTATATCCCTTCACCGTTTTATTGTCGCCTACTTCAATTTTGTTGTTTGCAAGATCGTGTCAAAGTGAGCTTCAATGTATTATGACTTCAAACGTATCGAAACAATTGCCAAACAGTTTGATCAGGATCCGAAACGTTTGCAAACGCGCTTTCAAGCGTCATTGACAGTGGAAGGGTTAAGCAAACATATATAAATAGAACATCAATATTCAAGACTAGAAGTTATGGATTAAAGAGTCACAGTGGAGAAGACATTAATCCTTCCCAATAAACATGTTTATGCTACAACCGCTATTTCTACTAGTATTTTGGCGTCTGATCAGGGTTTAAACTGTTTGCCACTCATATTCATAAAAATAATTGTAAGAAATGTCAACAAGTATTAATCCTCTTCATTTTATTGCACTGCCTTTTTGTTTCGTTTGCGTTTTTAATGGAACATATTTATGACTGTATAAATAAGAATTGTCTTCTTCGACAGGTTCCAAACTGTCTGTCAATGACAATATATTGCCAAAATGTATTATTTCATTACAATATGTTTGTAATTAGTTACGTTTCATTCAACATTTCTTAAGAAATGAACTGAGACTTTTTCGTCATTTAACGCCGAAAATAAATCAGTTAATTTCTTATATTTACATTATATTTGCTGTAATTTCTGATATCAAATGAATGTTTATTAATATGCATGTACATTTAATCCATATAAGACGGTGTTAACACGAGCAATGTGTACCCTGAAAGTAACAGCCATAACGACATTACTGAAGCAACGTTACAGAATGATTCGCGGAGTACAGACCATTTATGCCCCGCATCTTCTGTGGCAAGGTATAAACAAGTTCCACCTCTAAAACATTGCGTTTATACAAATTAAACGTCATTTTGTTCAATCGAAATGAATGGGGAGAATGTCAATATACCTTGAATTTGCCGTAGATACTGTTATACAGAATATCACAACTGTCTTTTGCCTTCTCGTATTGGATTCCTTTACACAATTCTTCCGTTTCATTTTTCGAACAGTTGGCAGCGCATGTGGGAACTTCTTCCACAATATCCCTTGTCACCCAAGATTCTCCAAACAAATCATGATTGTCTGTCTATAAAAAATAACATTAACCCTTATCATGATGAACTGACGTCTGCTTCAAATATATCGTCTTCGAAAAACTAATCATTAATTTGGATATTATTTTTTATTAACTTTTGCATATATTGATATGATAATAAACTTCAAATAGACAGCTGCTTATTTAGAGTTGTTTTTACCATATGTTAACATGAGATACACTGTAGACTTAAATCAGAGAGCTTTTATTAGAGCCTACTGCATGCATAGTTATCTGTGTTTTGTCGATGGCCTGCATTTGACGCTCTACCATTATTTATATCAGTCGGCAATCTTTAGCCGGTCGGTTCATTGCTGATTGATGGGGGTAATGTGATCGCCGTTTTGGGGACTGTCTCTTAAACCGGTATGTTTATTCATGAATTATTTCAGATCTAATTGTAGTTATTTTGTCTTTTCTCGATTTGTAGGTACATTTATGTTATTTCATGTAAAGCGCTTTTGAAAACACAACCCCTGTGTGAAAAGAGCGCTATATAAATCTGGTATAATAATAAAAATAATAATCATAATAATAGGACAAGGTTACTTTTCCCAGGTAGACTGTTTGCTGAAAACATAATATGCACATAGCTAGGGTTCAAAGGGTTTATATGAAATATAAATATAATTAATTAATGTCTGCTAAAGTGTCCAAACGCAAAAAACATGTAGCCAAACCTGATCCGACGCTGGGTTACCAGTCATCTGATTGGGCTCCAAGCTATTTTCAAAAGGCATGATTGTTTTGGTACAAATGCATTGATTGAGCAAGTTTGTCTGGATTCGATGTTTTAAAGCGTTTTAGTTGAGTTTGAGTGTGATCCCAAGCATTTGATAGGTCAGATTTGAGCATAGGCTCAAATCTTGATAGGTCAGATTTGAGCATAGGCTCAAATCTGACCAATCAAATGCTTGGGAACAAGTTTAGACTCAAGTCAAAAGCTTTAAAATCTCTGAGCCTGACAGTCTTTTGATGTACATACCAATTGGCCTTGGTTGTCTACACAGGCAGGTCCGACCTTCATATCGTCATCGGGGTCATTGTTATAGTTACCACACAGGCCGCATGTTTTGTTCCTCCACTGACCGGGCGTGAGAACATGTACCGACTCATCTCCATCCCACTTGATCTCAATTCCCATAGAAGTGTACACCGTCTGCATGAGCAAGACATATTTTAACCCGTGTGTGCCTATTTTTTTTTTTATAAAAGGGACGTAAGCAAATAGTGTAGAGTCTGAGCAGACGCCGGATAATGCGGCGCCTGAGCAGAGTCTTTATTATATGCCTTCGTATGATATCGATCGTTTCCGCGTGTATCTGCAGAGTAAAATACAAGATTATGTATCAGCCACCTTGTATCAGCCACTTTGTATTTTACTCTGACGTCGCTTTCGATTTAGCGTGACGTCATTTACGTTCATGTACGAGTGCCGCGTCATTCTTTGTGACATACAAAACTTCTCGTTCTGCTTCAAATAACTAATAAATTTTGGATGTAAAATGATTTAAACAACTATTTAGTTGTTTCTGGTTTGTATTCAAGGCATATAATAAACACATTACCAGTTGGCAGTGCGCAACAGAGTGTTACATTTAGCTCTCGACGTTTTTGGCGGAAACAACCGATCAGACTCGCGCCAAGGCGCTCGTCAGATCAGCTATTTCCGCCAAAAACGTCTCGAGCTAAATACATCACTATGTATCGAACTGTCAACTGGTAATGTGTATATATTGTTTGCTGATAGGAAGTTTAATATAAAACAAAATGAAAATGAAAATGCAGACCAGGTACCCCTTAGATAAAAATCCATCACTTGCTGATAGTGTATAATGACGCATCTAGAAATCAGAATAGACCAACATTAAATGCAATAAAATTCATACATTTAAATAACTTTGATTTTTTTTATATAAGAATCCAAAAGAACAGTGTGAAGCCATAGGTGTTTGTGTTGTAACAATTATATTTTTGTATGTTACCTCTGTTGATCTTACAATATATGTGTAATCAATATAAAAATGGGGGGGGGGGGGAGTTATGTCACCTGTGTTACGTATAATAATCTTATTTAACATCACACAGGTGACATGGACCAATAATTTGTTTTGTTTTTAATTTTATATATTTCTTTTAATTTATTACACATATAGATCTACAGAGGTACATTAACACACAAAAACATTCAATACAACACACGCACCTGTGTGTGAACCCTGATAGATAACTTTATATCAGGGGTCTGTCTTAATTACGAAATGTCGTACGACAAAAATGGTTGTAAGTCAAAACTTTAAAATACATCTAATTTCTGATTTCTCCATCTAATTCTGCATTATGACATCTCTTTGGAGTCGTTTTTTCAAGACAATTCCAAAAAGATGTCACAAGACATGATTAAATCGAGAAATAAAAAACATTAATGAAAATGTTATAATCTGACTTACGACAATATGTGTCGTACGACGTTTTGTAAGACGGGCCCTAGATCTGGCTCAAAACTTTATGCAATGAGCATCATTGTTGTAACACCAACACTTCTAGTTGGCAAATAATAAATACGAAAGACTCAAGCAGGAAACGCAACACAAACAATACACCCACCTCTCAAGCAGAACACACACACAGTCATACCATAACAAACAAACAAACACACACACACGCAATCCCATTCCTTCATCTACACACTAAATAGAAAACAACACGCAAGACAAACATAAAGCAAAGTGAATATAGGAGCCCGCCTTGGTACGGTCAGCAGCAATCAATAATTAATTATAAATTAATCATTAACAACCACTGGGGGTTAAACCTGGGTTTAGGGGCGCCCAACCTCTTTGATACAGTGGAGAAATTATTCTTTCCATCTAACTCAATAATACTAAATAAACAATACTTTTTACACCTTTAATTTTTTCTTCCATTGAAGAAGATATATAAATATCATGAAAATGTGTGATAAGAAACATTTTCTATAATCTAAGAAATGGTAGCTTAAAGCAGGTTGAAAGTTTTCGTATAGCAGAATGTACTTTAAGGCCCATTCTGTTTTACTTTTAACATACTTTAAGTTGTCATCTGTCTGCAATACTAGAAACATGATATGGGGTTTTGGGATAAACTTGTTTCTGCTCAAATCCAAAATGTCAAACAGTTTGCAGCCTGATCAGACTCCATACTGTTTGTCTCTATTTTAAGGATACTTATAGACCATCAGATATTCATCGCATAACTTTAGCATATAGTTTATTTCTAACAGGATAAAAATAGCCTCTCTACGATATAAATAAATGAGCTGTGCCATGAGAAAACATGCCTTATTGTATTGCAAATAGTGACTGTGTAAATCAAAGACGCGGCGTCTGGCCTTGTTCTACACTATTTGACAGACATATGCATCTAAAGCATTTAATTAAGCAGTATTGTATATGGTATGTGGCTGTATTGACCAAACTAAGATACAGAGACTTGGATGACAACGGTTCTTGGCCAATAAAACGTTGCAGTGCAATAAGGCTGGTTTTTGTCTTGACACAGCTCAAATGTAAGTTAACATACCACATATCTGCCAAACTGCCTGACACTTATTACATCGTTAATTGTGCTAGGGAGGTTAAGTGTTACACCATCAACTCTCACTTCTCTTTCCTGCATCAAGAGTATTGTCTGTAAAAAACAAAATAAAGAATAAAGCACATTTTCATTGGCCAGACACTTCTGTATTAGACGACTTGCATACAGAGCAGAATACGTTATTCTTACCCTTTTAAACGCAAATACATTGTGATAAAAAATTTTTAAGCGTGATCGATATATATTCTAAGTCTTAGCCCTACGAGAATAGGCGAACACAGTCTATGGAGACACACATATTTGCGTTTGTTGTTCTGTATTGTACACAGTGGTAATTAGACCTATATATTAGTTCGGTATAATAAAATAAATATCACATCTCACAGAGGGGAGGGTGAAAGAACGGATTGTTCACCCTTGACAAGTAGATGTCACAAGATATCACTTGCCTTGGGTGAACCATTTGTTCTCTCACCCTCTGGTGAGATGTGCTTTTTATATAATGATCTACAATAAAAAAAAAAGTACCAAGTTATACTCTACTTTCAGCCCGAATGACTGTTCATCCGACTGTACATTCACTCCCCTGATCATCGAAGCACCTTTCCTACAATATTGAGCACTGCTAACATATGGCGCTTTAACAGCTTCAGTACCGGCTCAGAACCTTAACAGGTACCCATGTTAACCCCCTGGGTGGGGAGGAGCAATTCGCGGACCATATCTTGCTCGAGGACATTCCTGTACATCATCGGGGATTCGGAAAATGCTGGTCCGACGGGGGATCGAACTCACAACCCCTGGTACCACAGTCGAACGTTTTACTGCTCGACCACTATCCGCCGATAACAATGATATTGTTTTTTAAAATTCAAAGATGTCATGCACAAAACAACATATTTATCTCACACCTTATTTCAGTCAATTTGTGAAATGATGTTTTAGACCTTGACTGCTGTAAATATGAAAGGATTTAATATTTTTCATGTAATGCCATAAATTATATTTTGTATTATTTTTATGTTACAAAATAGATTTGACAAATACAATGGTCATGTAGTGTGAGTTTGGTGTTCTGTGCATGAAGTATTTGGCCTGAAAAACCATGAAAAATATCATTGTACATGTATAAATCAACATAAATTGTAACCTTAAAGGACTATGAAAAGAAAGTCATTTCACCGATTGACTAGTCATTTCGTGAAATGATTGATTACACAGATTGACTGTAACAGATATACATGTAGCAGCAAAAGTGTGTCATAACAAATACTACAGTTAAACCTCTCTATTACAACCACTGAAACAAAGACATATTGATTGTATAAAAGATGGGTGACAGCTTTTAGAAAGCAATATGACAATAAAACAGAAAATTCCTAAAAGAGCTTTCTTTTTTACTGTCACCTTGCTTTAAACAGTCACATTTCATAAACACCTATAATAAGTAACACAATAAAGTGGTCGTAATAGAGAGGTTTTATTGTACTTACTTGACCATATATTTTGACCGTCACTTGTTTAACCCAGGAGGCCGGGCCATATGTCCTGACACCATCTTTAATTGCGAAGGTTGTAAAGACCTCGAATGTTGCTGGTTGGTCGAGATTGTCACAGTTGTCACGTGTCATTACATACTGGCATAAACCTTGGTAGTTCACAAGTTTTCCATCTGGGGTGACGCAGTGGGGATCGCCGAAACAGGAGCACGTGCCAACAGCTACAGTATATTAACTATAACGTCCAGGCAATCATCACTTATATTTTCAAGAACAAGCAAATGAGTTTACGTTGCGCAAGACCCTGGACACTTATTTCCAAACATATAACCTGTTAAGAGTCTCTTTTCTTACTTAATAATCGTTATTATATGAAGAACAGTAAAAAATACTTTCTATTGCGATCAGTACATGATATAAAAGTTTCCAACTTTTAGGCAGGTGGCTGCTTACAACAATATGACAATAGAACAGAACATTCCTAAAAGAGCTTTCTGCTTTACTGTTATCTTGCTTTAAGCTGTAACTATTATTATTATTATTATTTATCATTATTATTATTAATATCAATATTATTGTACTAGATTTATATAGCCCTCATTACACAGGAGTTGTGCATTCAAAAGCGCTTCACATGAAATCATAGCAATGCACTAACAAAGTGAGAAAAACTTATAACTCCATTTACAATAAAGTAAAGACATCCTACTTTTAATTCTTTCAATATAATTACTAAGATTATAAGAATTAATATTATTAGTTATTATCAATAATTCCATCATAACTGAGCTATCAAGGAACGCACTGAAATTTATCACACAGTTCTTAATGTAATTGTCTAGTATAAGCACGTGCCGAAAAAGATCATGCAAAAATCATGAGCATTTCCGGAACTCGAAATGCGGGGTGCCCGCTAGCGAGTCACCTTAAGGCACATTCTGCTTGACTTTTAGTCAACTTTAAGCTGTCATCTGCTTATATACAGACAATATTTCTTATTGGACATATTCATGAATGTATAATGGCGAACTAATTTTGTAAATGAATGGAATCATGTATAAAAAGTAAAGTCTGCTCTAGATTTTTATTAAATGTTTGTGACTAGTAGAATTACGAAATATCTATCAGATTTCCTATCAGAAAAAAGGGTTATTTTTTTATTTTAATACTTTTGCACTCTCCATTCACCAAGGTATACATGTATTTCAATTTATTCAAGGTTTCAATGAGGTTTGACAGGAAACAAGCAGTCCTGCGAACCACCTTAGGGCACATTCTGCTTTACTTTCAAACTGCTATACGTGTTCAACAGTGTCTTCAAACGGGAAACTGAAACAAGTTATAGGAGAAGGGTTAGCACACGTAAACCACATAATAATTTTTTCAGTAATATAGGAGAAGACGTTATTATTTCCCAATAAACGCGTTTACACTAAAACTATTATTTCGATTGCAAACAGTTTGGAGCCAAGTCTGATCAGGCTACAAACTGTTTGCCACTCGGATTAACATGAATAGTCAAAATAATGCCATTTTTCTACATTTTATAGCAATGCGTACGGTTTTCGTGTAAACCCATTACCCCATAGCCTATTTCTAGTTTTTTGAAGATCGGTAACCACTTAAAGCAGGTTGAAAGTAAAGCAGAATTCGCCTTAAGGCGTATTCTGCTTTACTTTCAGCCTGCGTTTAGCTACCATCTGCTAGAATGTAGAACATATTTCTTATTGTACTTATTCATAACTGTATAAATGAAACTAATTTCTTTCGTGCAGGAATAAATTATAGGCGTAAAAAGACGTATTTTTGGGGTTATGTGTTAAATGGGAAAGAATAACTTACGTTCGCACGAGCGTCCACCCCCTCTGTAGTTCTTTTTGCAGCGACAGATATAGCTACCCGGCACGTTGATGCAATGGGCGTTATCATCGCACTCATCTGTCCCCAATGCACACTCGTCAATATCTGTAAACAAATAGATATTTAATTAATAATTTATCATATTAACATCTACATCTAATACAGCAGTGATAATTTTACCTGCGCATCCTGAGTCCTATACTCATTAAATTTTCAAGGGACTCATTATGTAAGTTGTGAGTCCCATGGACCCATAGCTTTTTTGGCCTTTATTAACCCATTACTCATAAGCAAATAGTAGCTTAAAGCAGATTGAAATTCTGCTACATTCTGCTTTACTTTCAACCTGCCTTAAGTGGTCACCTGCCTTCAAAACTAGAAACAAAAAGCTGGATAATGGGTTCATTTTTCACCTCAAGGACTCAATGTTTGTCTCAAGGACTCATTGTTTTACAGAATGTGCATACCAAGGACTCATTCATCGGATTTCTAAAATTGTCACTGATACAGTGGTGATGTTTGTTTGTTTTTGCAAACATGCTGGATCTAGATGAGATGCCATCCAGATCCAATCTATTTGACAACAAAACTGTCGTAATTTCCTTCAAAACAAGTTGGGGTAGTGGGGATGTGAATATACCATGGCCTTTTTATTTTCCCCCACCACCTCCCACTGTCGATCAAATACAATCCACATTTAGCTAAAATCATGCAAATCTCTAATGGTCTCGCTCACAAATATATTTTTCGGTAACAATTAACAGTTATTAGAAGTATATTTGATGAGAAGGAAGTTTGTGTGAGATCGATGTAAAAGGGTCGGGGTGAGAATACAAAGTAACAATGGCCGTGGTATTTTCGCCAACACAAAACCAAAAAGGGTTTTCAATGGTCAAACCCTGCAATAACTTAAAAAACTCTTTCCTGCCATAATTATGCAGTATTATGGTTAGTGTGCACGGCTTGACCTTTACACACTGTCTTGGGGTGGGGATGCAACTATCCAGTACTGCTTTGGGTTGACTGCTGACATGATGCGTAACCTTTTTCCGCGCTATAGTTATGTTTCCGAATGAATGTATTCATGGTATGTTTGTAGTGGCGACTCGCAGTATTTAGGCGTGCTTTGTTAATCTCTGATCTATTTAATTGATAATATTTACGGGCAGAATTATAAGCATTCCGAGCACGGCGACATTGGGGACAAAACCAGGCTTGCTTAGAGGTAAATGTTATTTTAGTCGAATTACTAGATTTTGGATTTCATATCACTTCTTAAAGGAAATGTTGCGTGTGCGGCGTTTGCAAACAGTTGTGAAATGTCGTCGCTTGAATAATTTATATGCATTTTGTACTCTGAGAGCTTAAAGCTAGTTGAAAACAGAAGCAGACTGCTTCTTAAGGCACGATCTGCTTTACTTTCAACTTGCTGTGTGGGTGGAATATATTTTGGCACTGACCTTGGCAATGATGCTTGTGTATCTGGTTGTAGCCGTCCTTACACGTACAGTCATAGTCGCCAGGGGTGTTGGTACAGATCGCGCTGTCAGGGCATTTATGTAGGGCACATTCGTCATCATCTGTAGCAGAATAATTGATTTGATATACATGTATATTATTAAACGTCGCTTTTAACCCCTTCATGGTCTACTTTATCGTTAGGTTTTTTACCCCTTCGCCGCAATATTGTTTGCATTTGACAAGTGTTAATCTTCACTTGTACACGTTTAGTAGAGAACGCATATATGCGCCACTAGGGCTCATTGAGTAAATAAAGGACAAGACATTGCAAACAGATCGGACCCTGATCAAACCTTAAATTACCCGATGTCTGATCAGGCTCCAAACTGTTTTCTGCTCAGATCATAATAAATCATAAGAATTGAAAAAAATAATGTTCTCTCTTTTATTGATTTTTTGTCAAGAAAATTGCATTTTCAATCATTGTATTTGTTTTCGCGTTAAACGGTGAAAAATAACAGTAAAACCTCTCTATTACGACCACCAAATAGTCTTAATTAGTTGGTGTTTAAGACAGGTGACTGATTATCTTTTTTAAACAATGTTGCAGTGAAATAGAGAGCTCTATAGAAGTTTTCCGTTTTACTATCACCTTGTTTTGAGCCATCATCTGTCTTTTATACATATTTTATTATTACCTGACTCTCTATTTAAGTGAATATTAAGCATTTTTGACTGTTTTCCGAAATTTTTACCAGACTGAGGCCAGCGGGCAACAGTTGACTGTTACATAGCACTGTTACATGCGCAAAAATGGTGCGCAAAACTTTTCTGCATCGCGGGACCAAATAAGGCGTCTTTATGATAAAGATTTTTGTTTAAGGATCTAGCCTTTTGCGGAGTTGATCGGGTCATGTTTTTCTCTCCCGAACAATCCCCTTAAAAGGCTATATAGTTCTAGACCTAAAATTAAGAGTAACTCCGAATAAAAGCGATAAACCGCTTGCAGATCTAACGTCTTCCTTTTTTTAAACAAATTATGACGTTACAAAAATAAATGACGTCATATCATACATGACGTAATTTCGACAAAGTGTCAATCAATTTCAGTCAATAAGAAACAATAATAATTCAATCGTAATTGAAAATATGAATATATTAGACAACTTTTTTACAAAACAGTGATGTTCACATGCAGTTGTTGTATTGAATTGAATTAAGATTAAATATACACGTAAGATCATCTCTAGAATTTATAAATACGTGTTGTTAAAATCTTGTATATCTAGATATATCTAGATCTAGCCATTCATTCAGCCTGGCTTAAATAGAGAGTCAGGTAATAAATCATTTGTTTGATAGTTACTTCGGGAACAGTCAAACCATTGTCCCTCTGTAGCAGGGAAGACCTTGAGAACTGATGCCCTCGGCTGTAGGCATCGGGCAACAGTTCTCAAGGTCTTCCCTGCTACCTCGGGTCAATGATTTGACTGTTCCCTCAGTACCTATGAAACAAATGTATACTGTCACCTTGCTTTAAATTGTCACCTTTATAAATGAATTAGCATTCTTGTTAGTGGTTTTAACTCTGTCGCTGCCAAATTAATCGTGAGGTTTTTACCTCTTCACTGTTACTTTGTCGTCTGCTTCAGTATTGTTGTCTACAGGATCGTTTCAAAGTTAGATTTAAGACGGTATGACTAAAGAAATATTCAAACCAGTGTCAAACAGAATGACTACTGATCAGACGCCGCATTACGCGTCGTCTGATCAGGATCCATACTATTTGCAAATTCACTTTTTGGCGCCATTGGCAGTGAACGAGTTAATAGAAAGGTTTTACTGTGCAGGTTTACCACTGGGTACATGGTGATAAAGCTTTTCAGTTGAGTCTAAAGTCGTTCTCCAGCATTTGATTGGTCAGATTTGAGCCTAGGCTCACATCTGAACAATCAAATGCTTGAGAACACACTCAGACTCAGCTCAAACGCTTGTTAACCTTACACCCCGAACATATGAAAACCTACCATGACAGATACGTCCATTCGACCATACATTCTCAACACCTTTACCATTCCACCCACGTTGGCAGTGGCACTCGTAACTCTCCCACGTATTAATACATTTGGCATTAGGATCGCAATCATAAAATCCTAGTGCACATTCGTTCAGGTCTGAAACAAAGAAAAGCAGTTGAACTCTGTTGAACAACTTGTATTATACGATATTTCTGATCTGCTGGCCGAAATATTTTTAGAACAAAAAAAATACAATGGTAAAAAGGTGAACAAGTAACATCGGATATATATTCTAACACTTTCCAACTTGAGATAAGTATGACCGTCATGCAACACGAGTCACTGCGTTTATTTTACTAATGTTTTATTTTTTCCCAATAAACGCATTCATATGCTAAATCTATTATCGGGCTCCAACCTGTTTGCAACTCCAAAAAGATAGACGTTTCTAAATGTTGTAATTTTCTACGGTTTGGTGCATTGCGTTTGCGTTTAAACGGGACATAATTTGTCTTCTCTATTGTACACCACACACAATGGTACAGTGGAGAATCTGTTATTCTTTCCCAGTAAACGCGTTTACGCTAAAACTATTATTTGAAGTGCAAACAGTTTGGAGCCAGATCAGACGCCGGGTAACCCGGCGTCTGATCAGGCTCCAAACTGTTTGCCACCAAGATAAACATGAAATATCTGAATTGTCCAAAAATTGCACTTTTCTACGTTTTAGTGCTTTGCGTTTGCGTACGTTTGCGTTTAAACGGGAAAGAATAACAGATTCTCCACTGTAACAGCAATCCGTATCTCTATCAAGTCTTACGGAAATCATCGAGTCCTGCGGTCATCCCAGTTTCATTTTTAAAATGTCCGCTGGATCAGAAGGAAATAATACGTGATTCTTTCTTTACCCATATGGCTCAAGATCCAATATATGGGACATATGCAAGCAGTGTAGACTCTAATGAGACGCCGCATTATGCAGTCTACACTGTTTGCTGATAACAATTTCAATATAAAACAAAATAAAAATGAAAATTTTGACCAGGCATCCATTTGATAAAAAATGGACTAATCCAATATATAAACAAAGAGGAATCCACTAGGCACGAATGGGTGAACAAATGTGTGTGTGCTAAAGCAATGATGTCCACGGGCAGCATCCTATCAGGCTCCAAATTGTTTGGAACTCAGATGAAAGTTACATAGTAAGAATAATTTAGAAAACAAATGTAATATTGTAGATTTTTGTGAAATGCGTTTGCATTTACTCTAGGTTTAGAACAACTTAATTTCTTTAAGATTCCGATGCCTGTAATGACTTCGTGAATTTTCGTAAACTTAATAAAAGGGTGTATACTAGCAACATGCACATTTTGTATATAAAAAATAAATTTAACATGATTGTATGAACGTTTGAAGAAACTGTCTCGATGGTCTTTAACATGTGTATGACGTTTCATTAATATCCTTCCAATAGATTTTTAACCAAACCAAATATTGTCGGGCGGACGTCCTTGTAAACGAACAAACGAACTGGCGGGAGAACAGAGCCATGCCAATATACGCCCACTGTTAAAGGTAGACGTAAAAAAACGATTTCAACATATATCGCGTTAAAACGCTCAATTCAGACATTCTATACGTTTTGCAAAATGTGCATGTATAGGCCTATAGCGTAGAAAGGGTTACCAGTAACCTTACGCCTGACCAAGTTCCAAGACAAAATAGGTATAAACTATCTGTAATTTCAAAAAAGTAGTCAGTTTCTACATTGTATTGGAGAGCAGTAGTTTCGAGTAAACGAGGCAAATAAACGCCCCCAACGTATATGTAAATTTACAGGACTCCAGATACACACTGGTATGGCAAAACGAACGGGCTCCCGCTTAACGGTTCGGTTCCCGTTAATCAAACGCTTCGAATCCCGTTAAAAAATGGCGTCAGTTGTCAAATCGACACATGTGAGTATACAAATATGATGTTTGTCCTTGGATATTGCTTTAAATGTAGACCAAGACGACTCTTACGGAGTGTCTCACATAATGATGCATGCATACGTACACCTTATATATAGGACAAATGCTTGAGGTCGATGTTTAACTTGAAAACATTTCGACCGTTACGGCGATTTCTGAGGAAATTGATGCTCATTGACCATAAATTGTACTGAAAAGGCAACCAATTCAGCTGTCATCGACACCAAATATGTCCACCGAGAAGTCTGGGTACAATCGTCAACTGCATATGAAAAATAATCCGTTTAGCTATTAAACAAATAAAGATTTTGATTGTTGTTTATTTTAACGAACTACGCTCCAGTTGTGTGTACAACGAACACGACCCCGATCAAACTCATTGTTGATGTTTTTTTCTCAAAAAACGCTAGACCAATTTGAAATAAAACTTTGCATCTGAAATAAAATATCGTATCCACTGCTATCGCCGGTTTAAAATACAGATCTATTACTGAGAACGTTTGGACATCATCAAGGCATCCAAATATGTGGGATCCAAATTGCTAACAGACGTTAGTGACGTGTCTGTACATAACACCCTGCGAACGAATTTAATTTTCAAGCGCATGACATTATGTCTCGTTGTGCACAGGTATAGATGGGGAAACGAAAGCGAAAAAGTTTCGCCTGCTGCTAAATAGGCATAAAAACGCCCGGTTTCGTTTACCTAACCACATCCCTTACAAATGTATATTTGACCAGACCAAGAACACCAAGCACGTGGAAATAAAGATGGTCATTGTCCGTCAGTCCTAGTCCTTTCATTTCAAGCAGACCACCAAGATCATGGTGGATTGGTGCTCGCTGTTTTGTTCTGACGAACTTCTGCTCGAAACTGCAAGGTTTATTTCAGATTGCAAATTATTATTAGAATTATTATTAATATACCAGATTTATATAGCGCTTTTTCACACAGGAGTTGTGCGTTCAAAAGCGCTTTAGGCAAAGGATCTATAATAAATTATGTCCGAACTTTTGTATTATCCGAAAGTAGTTTTCCTTTAGAAACACCTTGGTCCAGACAAAAAGTATGCGAATTGCCCTTGAAACAATCTATACCCCGCACACCAAAATCGCTAAGTTTCTTCGAAGTACCGAATTGATTGGGCTATTATGCAATCATACAACCGTACTGTTTCTATCCATAACAGTAGCGCTATGTTTTTCAGTAGATACTTGTTTTTCTTCAACCAATGAAAGGAACCCAGGAAAAAAAAAAGTCTTCAATACCTTTAATATCAGTTGCAATGTCAATAAACTCCGTTGCACCAGTGGGAATACCCTGATCCAAGAAAGGAGAACATTCTTCAGTTGCATCAATTGATTCATGATTTGTACTTTCAATCGAAACATCTAAATTAAGTCTTTTTCGACTTTCTTTTTCTTTTATTGAGTGTGGTGTCAGTTTATAGTTTTGTGGTCTAAATTATGGACTGCAATGACTAGGACTGGTGGCCAATGAAGATCTATATTTCTACGTGCTTGGTGTTCTTGGTCTGGTCAAAGATACCTTTTTAAGGGATGTGGTAACAGCCACGGGTGGACATTGCGCTTTCGTTTCCTTATCTATACCTTCAACGAGATATAATGCACTGTGCTTGAAAATTAATTTCATTCGGAGGGCGTTATATACAGCCACGTCCCTAACGTCTGTTTACAATTTGGATCCCAAACATTTGGGTGCCCCCGCATGAGATATTCCAACAGTCTCAGTAAGAGATCTATATTTTAAAATAACAGAGTATACTTACAAAAAATTGCCGGCGATACCAATGGAGACGATATTTTATTTCAGATGCAAAGTTTTATTTCAACTTGGTCTGGCGTTTTTTGAGAAATAAATATCAACAATGATTTTGATCGGGAGCGTGTTCGTTGTACACACAGCTGGAGCGTGGTTCATTGTAATAAAAAACAACCAAAATCTTTATTTGTTTAATAGCTAAACGGATTATTTTTCATATGCAGTTGACGATTGTACCCAGACTTCTCGGCGGACATATTTGGTGTCGATGACAGCTGAAGTTGTTGCCTTTTCAGTACAATTTATGGTCAATGAGCATCAGTTTCTTCAGAAATAGCCGTAACAGTCGAAACTTTTTTAAGTTAAACATCAACCTCAAGCATTTGTCCTATAAATAAGTTGTACGTATGCATGCATCAGTATGTGAGACACTCCGTAAGAGTCGTCTTGGTCTTCATTTAAAGCAATATATAAGGACAAACATAATAATTATTATGTGTATACTCACATGTGTCAATTTGACAACTGACGCCATTCTTTAACGTGAGCCGATGCGTTGACAACTGACGCCATTTTTTAACGTGAGCCGATGCGTTGGATTAACGGGAACCGAACCGTTTAGCGGGAGCCCATTCGTTTTTCCGTACCAGTGTGAGATAAGAGGGAGTAAACTGAACAAATACAACATTTTATACTGATTTCAGCACCAACTCTTATGGTGTGACTACTCATTAGAATCGTCTGGAAGAGACGATTCTAATGAGTAGTCACATCGTAGGGTTATTGTACAGAAATAAAAAAAAAGTTTTGGAAATACTCCCTTTATCTGGAGCCCTGTTGTAAAGAAAGCAACAAACCAAAATCCACATCTGCACAATAAAGTGGTCCGACAATCCAATGACCATAGGCGGCGTCTGTGTCCTCAAACATAAAATCTGTTATTGGAAGTGCTGTCTTCTCCTTAATTACTCCAGCATCGTATCTCGTCACATTATCATGGGCGTCACAGTTACATGTTCTGTTAGAGAGAAAAAATACAGAAACATTGCATTAACACATTCAACAGGGCTCCAGATTAGAGAAAGTAAACTGGACAAATCCAACATTTTTAACTCATTTCAGCACCAAACGCTATGGTATTAATACTCATTTGAATTGTCTCAAAGAGAATGGGAAGTGACATCATAAAATTTAAAGCAAAAAAACCTTTAAGAAATTGAAAAAAAATCCCATTTTCTGGAGTTCTGATTCAACCCTAGTGACGAGTGTACTCGCCATTAACAAATTATGTAGCTGTGAATACAGTGGAGAATCTGTTAGTCTTTCCCGTTTAAACGCAAACGTGCGCAAACGCAAAGCACTAAAACGTAGAAAAGAACAACTTTTGGACAATTCTGATAATTCATGTTTATCTTGGTGGCAAACAGTTTTGAGCCTGATCAGACGCCGGCTTACCCGGCGTCTGATCTGGCTCCAAACTGTTTGCACTGCAAATAATAGTTTTAGCGTAAACGCGTTTATTGGGAAAGAATAACGTTTTCTCCACTGTAGTACACTTGTCCTAGGTAAACATTGCAGGGGGCCTCTTAGGTGGGTCTACATTGTTTGTCATATAACACTATATTGTTAATATCAACCCGAAAAATTAAACAAATTAACTCCATAGTACATGTATGTTACTAGTTTAAAAGACAGGCTACCACTTAAAGCAGGTTGAAAGTAAAGCAGAATAAGCCTTGAAGTGCATTCTGTTTTCTCGCAGCCCACATACCGCTATCATCTACTAGAACATATAACACATGTCTTTAGTACATATTCATGATTAAGATAAGTGGATTTTGTTTCTTCAGTGTTAGAATAAATTAAAATGCGTATCTATGGAGTAATTGCTAAAGTTTCGGGGGTAAAAGGCTTAAAAAAAGAACTTCAAGATAGATTTAATCACATAAACTTAATTCAAGTATTCAATATCTTTATTTCCTCCAAGAATGAAGAGACAGCATTGGTACAGTAAACATATTTACAAATAGCATGTTACATATTATACATTTCTATGACGAATGTATATACCGTTTTATACAAAAAACCCAAATTGTTTTTGTTTTTTTTGGTTTTTTGTTTTTGTTTTTTTAACAGGACATGTTTGGATTTGAATACTATCGTTGGTTGAAATTGGAGGAAAATAGTTTCAATATATGCAATGAACATGAACCATTAGAAATAGTGTATGTACCTATATAGTAGGAAACAGTAGCTTAAAGCATGTTGAAAGTAAAGCAGAATGCGTATTAAGGCACATCCTGATTCACTTTCAACTCGCATTAAGTGGTTACCTGTCTTCAAATCCAGAAACAGCTAGGCTATGGATTTAAAGGTCGAACGTGTGTGTTTTGTAGAGTAGTATGCCTCTTTCGAAAGGTATTAAGAGTCAAATTAACAATACACGCACATTTACCCCAATGTTAATAATACATGAATTCAAATATGTGCACTTGCATATATACGTCTACAAAAACATAGGCACATAAATGCACCCAGATAAGAATCCATGTATGCATATCTGACCAAAGTCACTAACAATAAGTTAGTAGTTAACATTATGCCTCTAGCGAAACGAAACATTGAGACATAAAAATTGGTCATTGATATAAGCGAAAAGTTTCAGAACACTTCAAAGAACCATGTTGTTTCTTTTAGTAAACACAACTAGCCAACTAGTATATCAAAGGGTTATTTCTGTAGTATGGATGTATTATCCAACTACATACACTGCATTTCTTAAAGAAGCTAAAGTAAACAAAGCATATCATATTAGTAGGGCAACCCTGAAGTGTGCATAGATGTGTGCGCGCGCATGCGTACGCGCGCGGTCACACACATCCCCCCACACAACACACCCCGACAAAGCATAAACATATACAGAATGTATACGTTATACTACCGGTAACATGATATACAATTCAACTTAGAATACTATAAACCGGTATTGTATTGCTGAACCCATTACCATAATTACACCTTTTTAACATTAGATTATTCGTCCATGGAAAATAGTTGCAATTTATATAGTTGTAGATATGTATAGTAAAAATATTTTCTATATCATAGCAGATGTTTGCTGAAATCATGCTGAAAGTAAAACAGAATGTGCATTAAGGCACATTCTGCTTTACTTTCAATACCTTTCAAGTAGTCATCTATGAACAAAACTTTAAACAGAATATGTAGTAAAGGGTTAACTTTATCTTCCTCAATGTTGCTTTACCCTACTCCGTATTACATTGCTTCACCATGTAATATAGTTTGTTTTACTATATGTCATAACTACATAAGCTATGCACATCAAGTCAATCCAATAAACAACATATTGATAAACTTTTGAGTCACATACAAGAGGAAAGAAATAAAGGTGTTTACTCAGCTCAGCAGTTATTTGTAATTAACAGATCACCAGTCATGTTAAGTTTAAATAACATTACAGCTTGTTAGCCGGCCAAACTATCGTTAAGCGCTGGTGTCATACGTTGTAGAAATTTCGATGTTATTTTGAAACTCCTAATCCTTGTATGATCGTCAATGTCCAGAGAAATGAATACACCTACCATTTCCATTATTTGGTTTAAAGGGATTAATTGACAGAACATTGTAAATTGACTATTATTAAATATTGTCTGTAATATATGCCAATGTTCGTACCGTAGCCCATCGTTCGTCGCACAGTATAGTACTAAGTGTTCTATTATAGAGTCTGTCATTAGTCTACATTTTGGGCAAATTATATTGTATTTTCTGGAGAAAAGCTTACCTATAATGTATACTATTGATTTACAGTATTCAAGGCTTTCGCGATATATTCTACAGAACTGCCATGCTCCACATGGAACAATTTCGCCGTGAATTTGTAGAAAAGGGCCGAAGGGACTCGTCACTCAATAGTCTATTGTGGTAATCAAGATTAGCCTTATTTATAATTTCTTTTTTGACCATGCGTTTCCACATTTTGATTGGTGGAAACTTATTATCCTTGAATAAGTCGGTCAAAATATGGGAAATTCCATATTTTCCTAATATTCTATGCAAGTCTGGGAAGAATCCAAGCGTTTTCTGTGGTTGATTCATATACTTTGTTAGACGGTGTATAAACATAACTTTGATTCTTTTGTCGCTGTCAAGTAAACTTAACTGCCCAAAAAATATCAGTTTTCTCTTATCTATTTCAAGCTCAATTGGAAGCATGCCAATGCATCCAAGAGCTAAATCTGACCTAGTCGATCTAGGTAGAGATTGCATGTGTTTTATGCATTGTCTGTGAACTCTTTCTAGTTGCATAATCTGTTTGTTAGTTATTCCATTCCAGATTTCACAGCCGTATAGAGCAGAGGGTAGAACTATGGTGTTATATAAGTGTTTAAGTGTTAGAGGATGGAAAGCATCGTTATAGATCCCACAACCGGCTATTCCAAAGTATGATTTACGTAATTTTGAACATGCTTCAGTAATGTTTTTGTCTAATTCAAGGTTTTTGTCACAAATTGTGCCTAAATGGGTATATTGGTCTGTTTCCTCAATAATATCTGTGCCAAGATGCCATTTTCGTCCAGTACGTTTATTTTGTTTACCTTCGTTAAAGACGATCACATTACATTTATTTGCATTGTAAAGGTAACGTTCTTCTTTAGAATTCTGGTAACAAGTATCTAGCATTTTATCAAGTCCATGTTTAGATAGAGACGTTAAAACCATGTCATCAGCTGACGTTGGACAGCCGAAGCTTATACCATTTATATTTAAACTATATTCTGATGTATCAAGGATATTCATTAAATCATTAATGAATAGAAGATATAGTTTTGGGCTAATAACTTGACCTTGTCTGGTACCTTGTAAAATCGGGAACCAGTCTGAAGAGCAGCCTTGACTGTTAACGCAACTATATACATTTTCGAACATATTAAGGATTATTTGATAAACAGGTGCATCTATTCCTGTTCGGTATAGTTTTGTCAGTAGAATATTGTGGTTGACACGGTCAAATGCTTGCTTAACATCAAGAAAGCATGTAAATAGTTTAGAGTTGTTCTTCGGAGCCCTCTGATCAGGTTCTTCACTGTTTGTCACAATGCCAAACATTGACAAAAACAACTCTTAAAAGTCAGAAATGGACTAGACTAAAATTGAAACTGGAATTTTCCATTTAAAGTTTCAGGGAGGAAAGAGTTAAACAACATGCTGTGATAACTTATCATCTGTACAATGTAGACAGTGTGCTGTTCCCCATTCACTGTCATGACGACACAAATATTAATCAGTTATTGTCGTCTGGTTTTAATTCTCAAGTTTGAATTTTAGGTATTTTATTTTAAAACAAATTGAAATGAGTGTCAAAACAGTTTGAACCCTGATCAACAACCGCTTAACGTCGCATTTTGGTGTAAATTATGACAGTTGTAGCTCAAGGGATGTAGTAGTTGTGAGCACTTTTCAAATTTCAAATGCACATTTCGATATTCAACCCTTTCATGATCAACTTTAACGCCATATTGTCATCTCCCTCAATATTGTTGTCTGCAATATCTTTTCAAATTAAGTTTAAATTCAGTATATTTGACATATTTTCAAAACAAGTAGCAAACAATTTAGATCCTAATCAGACGCCGCGTAACGCGGCGTCTGATCAGAATCAAAATTGTTTGCTAATGCGCTTTATGACGTCATTGAGAGTGAAATGTTTTACCAAGACAATGAGGTCATGATCAAGGTCACAGGAGTAACAGTATCCGCAATTTGCGATGGAAATCAGAATTTAGCACCTACGTGTTTATTACAGTGGAGAATCTGTTATTCTTTCCCAATAAACGCGTTTACGCTAAAACTATTATTTGCAGTGCAAACAGTTTGGAGCCAGGTCAGACGCCGGGTAACCCGGCGTCTGATCAGGCTCCAAACTGTTTGCCACCAAGATAAACAACAACTATCAGAATTGTCCAAAGGTTGTTCTTTTCTACGTTTTAGTGCTTTGCGTTTGCGTACGTTTGCGTTTAAACGGGAAAGAATAACAGATTCTCCACTGTAAGAAAGAATAACATATTTTCCATTGTGATTGAAACTTTTTTATCTGTGTACCTTTTAAGGTTCCAAAGGACGTCACCATCTTCACTTCCCCCACAATAGCCCTGTACCCCACAGTTGCATTCTCGCTTGAACATGTCGCCTGCACCAAGAAAGGTACGCCTCACATCAGAGACACTGCCTAACCAATGGGCTTTTTCTTCACGTAGGAACTGCCATACAGATAAACAAAGTAAATACACTGTCAAACAAAATATTATTTTTCTTTAAAAGTCGAGTATATCCGTGTTGTATTGATTCTTAACCCATTACCTCATAGCCTGTTTCTAGTTTTGAAAATGGGGGACTTCTTAGATAAGGTTGAAAGTAGAGCAGAATGTGCCTAAAGGCACAGTCTGCTTTACTTTCAGCCTGCTTTAAGCCACCATCTGCTAGAAAATAGAAAATATTTCTTATGACACTTTATCATGACTTTATAAAAAATAGTTGTTTTCTTCGGTAGAGAAATAAATTAAAAACATAAAAAGGCGTATTTATGGGGTAATGGGTAAATACTTGAACACACATGCCTGAGAAACAGTGAAGACCCTGATCAGACTGCAATTTCACTGTTTGTCATTTGGTTAACCTCTTCTGGACAAATTAATTCGTAGTACAATTAATTTTTTCAACAGTGAGAGAGTTCATTGTGATATTTAAGAAATAAAAAATTCGTAGGTGTTCATTACCGTGCATTAGATCACAGTTAGGAGTTGAGATGTGGAGTCATTAGATCACGAGGCCTTTAGGCCCAGTGGTCTAATTACCCACATCTTAACGACTAACTGTGATCTAATGCACGGTAATGAACACCTACGAATTTTTTATTTTAATTCTAACGTGACCTTTATTATAAAAATACTATTTATGTATTTCGCGTATGGGGTAAATGGAACAGCGGATGGAAACGCCGCGCGTGTATTTCATTATCGCGGCGTTATATATGTTTCTCGCTTTTCTTTGTCTCTATTACGTAGGTTTCGAGACGTGTTATAATTAAGACTTAACACATTTTTATTCTAACGCGACTTTCATTGTAAAATTACTTTTTATGTATTACGCGTACGGGGCAAATGGAACAGCGGATGGAAACGCCGCGCGTGCAGTTCATTATCGCGACGTAATATACGTTTCTCAGTATTCTTTGTCTATATGCCGTAGGTTTCGAGTCGTGTTAGAATATACCATAGTTTAGACCATTGCGACAGTTTCTTCGAATTTTCATAACAATCAGAATTATTTTTATTTTGCATGTTGTTCGTATATACCATGTTATGCAGAAATATGAAATAAAAATAGGAGGTCCCCGAACTGGATTTTTTCTTAATAGCTTGTTTTTGGTTATACCCTTTATTATCTGGAGACACATGTTTTTTGTCATAAAATGTTAGACTAATCATCTTCAGCTCTGTAATTAACCTAATTTGTTGGGTTGTACATATTTCTTTCATAAAAATGAAAATAATAGGAGCAAGTAGCACCAACATTATGAAAACAACACATTATCTGTCAATAAAGGGAACACACACCAAACAGTTATTTGTCAACGTTTTTTCATCTTACATTTAGACTTTGACAATATTAATCACAAGGATTGATGAAGCATTACTTTACTGGAATCACACATGATAATTATAGGTACAGTGGAGAATCTGTTATTCTTACGTCATTGGTGACGTCATACAGTGGAGAATCTGTTATTCTTTCCCGTTTAAACGCAAACGTACGCAAACGCAAAACACTAAAACGTAGTAAATAACAACTTTTGGACAATTCTGATAATTCATGTTTATCTTGGTGGCAAACAGTTTGGAGCCTGATCAGACGCCGGGTTACCCGGTGTCTGATCTGGCTCCAAACTGTTGACACTGCAAATAATAGTTTTAGCGTAGTAAACGCGTTTATTGGGAAAAAATAACAGATTCTCCACTGTATTCGAACCTTGCTTTTCTAAATAATACAAATCTCTGCATAGAGAATAAATCCAATTTCACAGGTCTATATACAAATGCTGTATGTTAACCACTTTAAATGCTAAAATGGGTCCAAATCAATGCTATTCAATCGTTTATAATATAGCACTATTAGTCTACCGTGAACCCGCTTCTGGCGGTCTTTTTGATTGTGAGGTTGTGGAACAGGGTTTATATTTTATGTACACTGTTTGTCTTTATAGGTGAATATAGGAGATAAGTGTGAGGTTGGGCGCCCCTAAACCCAGGTTTAACCCCCAGTGGTTGTTAATAATTAATTAATTTATAGCTGGTTGTTGATTGCTACTGATGGTACCAAGGCGGGCTCCTATATTCACTTTGCTTTATGTTTGTCTTGCGTGTTGTTTTCTATTTAGTGTGTAGATGAAGGAATGGTATTGCGTGTGTGTGTGTGTGTGTGTATTTGTTGTGGTATGACTGTGTGTGTGTTCTGCTTGAGAGGTGGGTGTATTGTTTGTGTTACGTTTCCTGCTTGAGTCTTTCGTATTTATTAGTGGAATATATTCGTATTTCAAAGTTAAAATGAAACGACTTAAGGGAGTTGGACACATATAAGTTCAGCTCTCAGCTGTCTAACCCATTACCACATGAATACGCCTTTTAACGCCTTAAATTTATTTCTCAATTGAAGAAAATAATTCTAATTTATACAGTTATGAATACATATCATAAGAAATAATTCCTATTTTCTAGAAGATGGTAGCTTCAAGCAGGTTGAAAGTAAAGCAGAATGTGCCTTAAGGCACATTCTGCTTTACTTTTAACCTGCTTTAAGTGGCCACATATCTTCAATACTAGAAACAGTCTATGGGGTAATGGGTTAAGACCAATAGGTAGCGTAGATGCTTATGAACTTGAAATACAAGTGCAGTGGTCCTTCTCTACAATAACACCAAATGGGTGACAAAGAGTGCATGTGTTGTTCGGAGGGAGTTGTTATAGGGAGGGAATATATAAACTTAGCTTATATTTGCAAACAGCTTGAATCCAGATCAGACGCGGCGTAACGGGGCGTCTGATTTGGACTGAAGATGTTTGTCACTCGTCATTTTATTTTGTCTGCTAAAATGTCCGCTAATATGTACATTTGAGAAAACAACAGCAGACGACACTTAAGTCGATACTAGTGCAATGCAAGCTTTAGACATAATTGTCTTATTTGAGGAACATCTCTAAGGGAGGAATGTAGTAATTTGTAGGACCATTGTAAGGAGGGAGCACTGTACATTCTGATTTAACCCCTTCACTGCCTTACCCCGAGTGCACTAGTTATTTGCAAACAGTTTGGATCCTGATCAGACGCCGCGTAACGCGGCGTCTGATCAGGATCCAAACTGTTTGACCCTCATTTCAATTTTTCTTTAATCAAAATACCTAAAAATTAAATTTGAGGAATAAAAGCAGACGACAAATGTTTAAAATTGATGACGTCACGGCACTGAAGGGGTAAATAACTTATGATACTGCAAATGGTTGATTGATTGAGTTGGGTTTTACGGCACCGCGACACATGAAATGGTCATATGGCGCCGACAACCAATTCCTGTTTCCAACTAAATATAGTCTTTGTTGTCTATTTCAAAATGGTTTTTATAAAGTATTGCAAATATCTCAAACTGAACAAACCCATGTCAGAGGTTCCGGTAGGTGCCCTCTTATCAGAATAAACACTGTTTGCATAAAAATGTGTATTCCTCACAGGTACACTGTTTGTGAAAGATGTGGAAACATGTCTCGAGAGTTGACCCGGCTCGAGATATCAAGGTCGATTTATTCAAACATTACCCCTTTAAATACATCGTTTTACGCCTCTAATGTATTCTTCTCTGACGTAAATAGTTCAAATGTATACAGTCATGAATAGGATTTAGAATATAGATAGTCTCGTTATAACAGATGGTAGCTTAAAGCCGACTGACAGTTAAGGTTTAACACATTTGATTTATTCCTTCACAGAAACAAATAGTTCCAGAGTACATAGTCATGAATATTAACAATAAGAATTATACATATACATGTATTCTATATCCTAGCAGAAGAAATCCTAACACAGGCTGACTGTAAAGAAGAATGTGCAATAAGGCACCTTCTCATTTACTTTCAGCATTTTTTAATTAGTCACCTGTGTTCAAAACTAGAAACAGGCTATGAATTAATGGGTTAAATAAAACTGTCAATCATTTTTCATCTGTAGTCAGCAGGGCTGCCATTTCTCCGGATTTTTCCTAAATCTCCGGATTTTTCCCAGGTTATGGTAGCTTAAAGCAAGCTGAAAGTAAAGCAGAATGCGCCCTAAGGCGCATTCTGCTTTACTTACAGCCTGCTTTAAGTAGTCGCATGTCAACAAAACAAGAAAAATGCTATGGGGTAAAGGTACGATTCGTAAAATCGCAATTGAAAAATGTAAATTTGAAAATCTTAGGATTTTTCATGTCAACTTATGGCAGCCCTGAGTCAGCAAACTCACTTCCATAAACCTGCATTCGATCTTCACTGGTTGTTTGCAAAATTCCGACTCCCGGATTAGTTGATAAAGTTGTTGCTTTGATGTCGCCTTGTACTCTACCACCATATTTGAACCGAACGTTACTTCTCTTCCCTCCGTTATCTTTGGGAAAGACATTGTCACACCTACGTCACAAAAGAAATCGAAGTTCTTGAGAGTACTGGTGAAGGTTTCAAACTTTACCCTTAGACCGCCAAATAAATTGTCGTCTGCTATATTTCTCGTCTGCTTCAAGTTTCAAAGTGCTTCAAAGTTGCTCAAAATTGCTGAAAATGTTGTCCGAGTGTCAAACAGCTTGGATCCGGATGAGACGCCGAGTTACTCGGCGTCTCATCCGGATCCAAGCTGTTTGCATATGGATCTATAGTCGTGACTGGCAGGCTAAGGGTTAACTACAGAGGTATGGGATGTGGAGATAAAACCAGGGGTTTATAATTCTAAAGTTTCAAACAGAAAAGTATTTCTTGAAACATTGAACACTACTGTAAAGAGTCTGAAAACCAGATTGGCCATATATATATTGTAAATGATTTTATGAAACACGAGAGTATATTTCCAGCTTAATTAAACATTTTCAGGTTTCACTCAAGAGTCAATCAGCTTTCATTCATATCAGACGCAGACAAGATACTTAAAAAAACATCTGTTTTTTTCAGCATCTGGTCTGGATGCAACTACTTGTAAATGGCGTATTACTGCAGTTTTGATCTGGACTCAAACTCAGTATTTAACCTTTTATTATATGACTTTTTATTTCATAAATAATATCATTAATTGATATGTTTGATTTCTAAAATAGTAGATCATCCGTTTTTCACTGTTTGTACAGCATGTTAATACAGGCCAGAGTGTATGCTATATACTTAGGTATTGCTCTAGGTTACAAAACAGTCATACCGAAAACAATCCACCTAATGGACCGAAACGACAAACCCATTAAAGGTCGAAACGGCCTTGATCAAAACAACAGAGACCGAAGCGACCAAAGACCAAAACAAAACCGTTACCATTAATATATAGAAAGAGAGTGCCATTAGCATTCATCATTTAATTGTTTTTCTGCCAAAATGTGGAATATGTAATTTTGAGCAAATAAGCAGACAGACGATATTACAGCGTTATGCATAATTGTCCGGTTTAGGTCATTGCGGTAAGCGTCGTTGTAAGAAGGTAGTCGTTGTTTAGAGGACCGTTTTAGAGAGGAAACGCTATAACTACATTCACAAAAAAGTAAAAAGCAGGCTTTATGAATTTACATGTAAATAAAATCTGAATAAGGGATATTCTTTCAAATTAATTACTTTCTTTATAAAAATTGTTTTTATTAGTTTATAACAATGAGAATACATGACATTGATTTTTTAAACTTTATAAACTAATAACATATAAAATTGTGAAGTGTACATGCAGGTACCTGTCTGAATGTATTTGACAGAATATTTCATAAACTTATTCAAAATAATAAAGCGGTAATAGTAATAAACGTATCAAATGTTGTTCAAACAATTACCTCAACAATACCCCAAAAAGGTCCAGTGTCCTGAATGGGGGGGGGGGGGGGGGACACGGCGTCTGCTTAGGATAAAAACTGTTTTGCAAATTCTCTTTATGACTTCATTCAGCGAGAAATTGTTAAATAATACTAACGTCTGCCCCACTGTTCATACTGCAGCTGATAGTACATGTAAATACAAGATTCTCACCATTGTTGGGGATACGGTCCATGTCACAATATACCAGGAATGGATCCACAGCGTCATTTGGCTGAATCAAGATCACGCCGCTTTTTAGAAAGTTCATCCGACGGGCATGAGCACAGGTTTTAGGACTGCCTATGGAACAAAAAACACAGTCATGGTATTGTCTATTAAAGTTTGAAATCTTGCACAATATTGATAAACCGCCTTTTATGGTTGCTAGTTTTGCTAGAAAATGAAATAATATGTATAAAGGCTTTGCCTATGGAAGGAATAAACTCGATCTTTTATTATATACCTAAATTGTTTGGAACAAGGTTTATATGTTGTTAACCAAATAATCAAATAGATCTATAAGCACCCGTGTATACATGTTAAAACTCCTCTGTACACCTAAAATGAAATCTGAAACTATTTGACATATGACCACCAATAATCACGTCATTATTCATATTGATGACGTATCCGTTATTTTTATCGGTTCGATTGAGAAGTATTTTTTTGCAAATTTGTTCATTTAAGCGTTTAAGGGTATGACTTGAACTGTTTTAAGCTTTATCCTTTGGAGGAAATCATTACAAGTAAGTGTTGTGGGCTATTCATGCTTAAAATAATAATGTTTTATTCAAAGTTTATCAACGCTCCGAAACCTGGAATTCCGAAACGTCACTCACAACGCTTCTTTATATTAATAGATCGTAAAAGCCGTGACGTCGTCATCTGATTCCAAGATGTCAGTCCCCATGTTTTGTGGTTGCCTAGTTTTGAGGAAGTTATTCACGAGCAAATCAGACACTTTTTCAAGTCTGTCAGGGATTGAATTGAATCGGACTACCTTTGCTTTTACCATGCATTACTTAAGAACGAAACAAAGCAAGCTTATTCCGTATTAACCTGTTTGCAAAGTCGCATTATGGCGCCATTGTCAGTGAAAGAGATAACCACATACACCTTAAACACCCCTTTTATATGACTCTAATTATTCCCTAACTAAGGAAATTCATTTATCGGAAGTCCCCTGAACATAACTTTCAGAATGCATTCCTTGTAATTTGTTCCAGATGCTAACTAAAAGCAGGTTCAAAATAAAGCAGAATAGGAGCATTTTACTTTACTTTCAATCTGTATATGTTAACCTGTCTACAAAACTAGAAACACTAGGTTATGGTAAAGAATGAAAGCAGCAGTATGCATTAAACAAGAGGGTCAGAATAGCCTTTAATTGTCCAATTGATCATTGTGACAACAATATTGGTCATGTGATTTCAGAAAAGAAGATTAATTTGTAAATTTTCACTGCAGTTAAATTGGCCTCATCCGCTGGCAGTTGTGTTTTTAAGGTAGACATTTGTTTTAAGAAATCAGGGTCCTCTATGGATCGATCAATTAGTGTTGAATTATCTTTAAATAGGGAAAGCGGTATTCGACAAGAATATTATTTAAGATTTCATCTATCTACGATGACCTAGATATGTAACAGACCGAAACAATTTCAACAACATTTGTTAACCTCTTCTAATATTAACACACTTCCAAATATTACAGGTCTGGCTTTATTAATTTCAGAGAAGAAGATGTCGGAAGAGTTCACTATATATATTTCTATGTTAAATGGTGACTCCCGGGGCGGGACCATTGCCATTAAAAACTCAGGGGAAATAATTGAACAATCTTGATAGAGGACTTAAAGATGATTCTATGCGCCAAATGTCTAATCTCTGGCCCTTATTGGTTGCATTGTTTCAGATTCATTGAACCAGTTTTTAAAGAGCTTGGCCCGAGAAACATTCCTGTAATGTTTCTATTCAATCATGTTGTTTAGAAGAGGATGTTTAATGAAATTGTTGACACATGACACACGATGTACGACTCTTTATACATGTCGCACGACGTCGGACGCCGAGCATTGACTGACAACAAAAGTTCGCATAAGGGACTTAGTGCTTAGGAAAGTCAAAATTGTACGGTCACTTTTCTTTTGTCTGTCAAACTGTAAAGTGTGGATACCAAGTCACATCAATTAAAATTTATAAGGAAAGAATGCAAAGAACGTTGTAATTTTTCTATTTCTGTATAATGAAAATAAATTTTCAATTTCAAATTAAAACGAAATTACAAGCAAACGGGGTGCAATGAAATGGAGACAGTTACAGTTTATCAAACATTCCGAAAAATCATTTTTCTATTTAAGTAGCAAAAATTTGTGAATAATAAGATGACCGGTAATCCGCATCTGATCTGACCCAACTGTTATTTTAATGGCGTTAAGTGTTGAAGAATAAACGCATTTACTGGGAAAGAATAACCCCTTTCCCACTACAGTGTTTCCGCTAATCTGACTCAAAAACTGAAAAAAGTTTAATCCGATGCTCTTGACGAATCATTTCGGAAATCAAACTAGAGTGGCCCCAAACTGTACATATTTGTCATAGTTGTTCTTATACAAAAACATTTATTTGTAAAGAATTTATGTACATTGAAAGAAACTCTATTACGACCATTAAATTATGTTAGTTATTAGGTGTTTCAGACAGGTGACTACTTTGAGCAAAGTGACAGTAAAACAGAAAGTTCCTTTAGGAGCTTTCTGTTTTACTGTCAGTTTACTTTAAGCTGCCACCTGTCTTTTATAGCATCAAATTAGCCTTTGTTTTAATAGATAGATTTTACTTTTTCCCACTTTATGTTGATATTCCTGTGAAACAGAAAATGGCTTACCGAATGGCTTTGGACCACACTTTACATGACCAGTGGAGTATGAAGCCCAACCCGGGCCCCCATCATGATAAACTTTTACTAGTGGTATACTGCTTTTGTTTGTCAAAAGCCCATAATCTGTCCTGTATAATATACAAAAGTGACATAGACATAATGTTCTCGTATGGTTTACACTGTGGAGAAAAGGTTATTCATTTATTAGTGGCGTACTGCGTTTGTTTGTCAAAAGCCCATATTATATCCTGTATAATAAACAACAGTGCAGAAATTAAAACAATATTCCAGTATGGTTTATACTGAGGAGAAGAGGTTATTATTTGGAAATAATAACGTCTTCTCTGTAAGGATTTCTTAATAATTGTGTTGATACTCCTAATGGTTATTGCATCTTACACTTTAATTATGCGGCATCTAATCAGAGTATACACTGTTTGCCTATTTGTCCCATAAATATGATCAGGAGCACAACTGGGTTACAATTTCTTTTCTATTTCTCAGTAACTTAAATGTGTTACACTAAGGCAAAAATGCATCTTCTCCACTTTAAGACAACATTAATTATCTTCAACAGTGGAATACAGTATGTTTATTTGAAGTAATTGGAATATCTGAAGCTCATTTAAATTGAAAAACTGCACCTCAAGCTAATGTATAGATAATGTCTGATAAATCTCTAGCTTAGCTCAGCCACATGTACGTTTTTATCCACTACTCTAAGGCATACTTCATTAAGCGTTCTTACAGAAAACAATATTGAAGCTGACGTCAATACAGCGGTGAAGTGGTTACTACCCGGCGTCTGATCAGGCTCCGAACTGTTTGCCACCAAGATAAACATGAAATATCAGAATTGTCCAAAAGTTGTTCTTTTCTACGTTTTAGTGCTTTGCGTTTGCGTACGTTTGCGTTTAAACGGGAAAGAATAACAGATTCTCCACTGTACTTTGGCACCGAAAGGGTTAACGAGGTTTGAATATTTGTCGTTAACCCTTTCGTTCTCAATGACGTCAAAAAGCGCGGTTGCAAACAGTTTACACCCTGATAAGACGTCGCGTAACGCGGGGTCTGATCCGGTTTCAAACTGTTTGACACTCGTATCGATATGTTTTAAGTCATACTATACTGAATCTTACTTTGAAACGATCTTGCAAACAACAACATTGAAGCAGATGACAATAAATTGGTGAAGGGGTAACAATGTCAAAAGACATTTGAAAGCAAAGTTGTTAAAGATATTTCCTGACCTACTTTCGGTGGTACAGTGGAGAAAATGTTATTCTTCTCCAATAAACGCGTTTACGCAAAAACTGTTATTTGCAGTGCAAACACTTTGGAGCCAGACCAGACGCCGGGTAACCCGGCGTCTGATCAGGCTCCAAACTGTTTGCCACCAAGATAAACATGAATTATCAGAATTGTCCAAAAGTTGCATTTTTCTACGTTTTAGTGCTTTGCGTTTGCGTACGTTTGCGTTTAAACGGGCTAGAATAACGTTTTCTCCACTCTAACACCAAACCAGGTATAAAAGCATGAAAACCTGTGCAAGTTGTGCAGTTACTGTTATCTTGTCTAGGGATATACTCATTGAAGTGTCTCATGTGAGGCCCGTACCTTGAATTTGAGATTAGTAACATTGGCTAAGCACACTTTACTCCTGCTTTACCTGTATTTTCACGCCTAGTGAGAACAGTGGGGTTGGAGATTACATCAATGGACTGAGGAAATGTCTTTAAAGCTTACTTAAAATAGCCCTTTCCATCGCAGTTGCATTTACTATTAGGCGGGCATGTACCAAGAACTGTACATGCGCATCCGTCAACATTAGAATCCAATGGCACAGCAACATTTGTGGTCTCGTCGGAATCAAAAGTTACAACGTGGCCATGTGCATAGTTGGCCAGTACCAAGGGAACTTGAGTACACATGAAGTTAAGTGACTGAAATGTAGTAGAACATAAGCCTATATTCTCCGAAGCCTTTTTTTTTTTATAAGTTTTAAGTTTTTAACCCATATATACCCAGTGGATTCTTCCAAATCTATATACATGTATTTGATTAGTTCATTTTTCATCAAAGGGATGCCTGGTCAAAATTTTCATTTTCATTTTGTTTTATATTGAAATTCCTATCAGCAAACAGCGTAGACTCTGATCAGACGCCGCAAAACGCGGCGTCTGATCAGAGTCTACACTGTTTGCCTATGTCCCATATTTGGGATCATAGGCACAAACGGGTTAATCCATTGCCCTATCAATACGCTTTAACCGTTTTTAACGCTACTGAAGAAAATAGTTATACTTTATAAAGTCATAAATATAATCAATAGGATTTTTTTTATATATCCTAGCAGATAGAAGCTTACAGCAAGATAAAAGTAAAGGTGTATTCTGTTTTAAAATGCATTCTATCTTACCTTTATTCTGCTTTAAGCTAAAGTCTTATGTTACACCTTCATTATTTCTAAGATACATCCTACTTTACCTTTAACCTGCTTTAAGTGGTCATATATGCTCAAAACTAGAAATGAAGTATGGAGATGGAGTAAAGGGTTAAAACAGCGAAGACCAAGAAGTTGTTTTGATATTTGTATGCTCTTTTAGGGCAAAACTGAGTGTGATATGGGCGATTTATGCTGACACGGGTCATTAAAACGCAAACTTGGGTCGATCCCATGGAAACAATTAAAATACTGATTAAAGGTTTTTTAAAAGTTATTTTTTTCTTACGGAAAGTATTTTGTTTTCTTAGGATTTTGTCATCATTTTAAACTGCATTTCTGATCCTTATAGGATAAAAAAGTGAAAAATTTAGATTCCTTCTACATTTTTCAACTTTTTAATGTTAACATTTAAATTCATGAATATGCAAATAAAATAATCAAATTAAAATAATTGTAAGAAAATATCAAATGTCTTATCTTCCATTTGAAACCTTTTTTATATATTTATGACAAAAACCGAAAATGGGAGTTGCCATGGAAACGTTCCAAAAACACATAGCCTGAAAGAGTTATTTCTTGAGTACATTCGCGATTCTGATTAAATAGACAAGTATGCACGTTTTGGAAGCAATGAACAACAGTTTAGGGTGGTGCATATTAGACCCAAATTGTCCCCAGAGTAAATGCTGTAAACGCGACGCCCTTTAAGGACATAGTGGTGAGGGGAGAGTATTTCGCATAAACAAGCTTGATTACGAAATCAAAAATTCTGCTTGAAATATGAACAAATATATCTTAAGCTGGGTTTCTCTGTTCCAACTTGATACAATTATTGATTTTGTCGTACAGTGTTCCTCCCTACAGCGACCCTCCCAATAAGGAATCCCTCCTTACAAAGACCCTTGCCGCTTTTCCCTAAACAAAATAATGTCATCTAAAGCTTTCACTGCTGCAATATCATCTGCTTAAAATTGTCGTCTGCTGGTTTTCTCAAATTTATATAAAATATATTTTGATTGAGAGAAAACCATAATGACGAATGACAAACAGCTTGAATCCAGATCAGACGCAGCGTTACGCGGCGTCTGATCTGGAGTCAAGCTGTTTGCAAATGTAAGCCATTGTTCTTCTCTATAGCGACTCCCTCCGAACAATGCACACTATTTTTGTCTCCCATTGAATGTCGCTGTAGAGAAGGAGCGCTGTATTAATAAAGGGTCAGAATGATACAATAAGGTTGTCCGTTTTGTACTCAATTTGGATCCCAGAACTAGTATTAAACATGAACACTTTACCCCTCTCGATTGGTTTAACGTTTCAAGAAGGGTCGACCAAAGTGTTCTCTGTCACGTTTTAAAGATGAAAAATCGTCTAAATCCTGACTATATCACTCAAAATTTTACGTTCAAGATACTGTTCATGCTTACGAAACCAGAACTAGTCAGACCGGTTCATGTGTACCCCCTAAGGTTAAAGGGTTTGGTCTCACGTCATTTTCCTACAACGGATGCACACTATGGAATAAATTACCTGCAAGTATATCAACTTTAGCAAAGTTTAAGAGGGGAGTTAGGTATCACATTTTAAGTCATAATATGAACATCTAAGAGAAATCTATATGTCAATGTAGACTGTGAAATATATTGATAATGATGTACATCCATGTAATATATTTTGCCAAGTATTAAATATCTTATTATTGTAATTTCTCGCAAATGATCTCAGTAACTCATATCTAAGAAAGATTTATACATATGTAAAGATACAATAACGTAAACTTAAATGTTAGCCAATGATCTCATTCTAATATTTTTTTACACATACTTTTTCTGATAAGTAACCCTATTGTTAAATCTTTAATGTGGATAGATTATTTCATACTTTTCTACTTCAGTCTATAACTTTTATCATAAGGGTAGGGACTGGTTTGGTTATTAACAACACCTGTGGTATAAAATATACTCAGTACTATTTTTAAATCATTAATTTCATATTTAATCTTATTAGTTCATAGATCATGCCTCTCTATGTCAGACCATCAATATCAATAAGGGCCACAATGGAAATAAGAGATGATGATGATGAGTTGGGTTTTACGGCACTGCGACACAAAATAGGTCATATAGCGCCGATGGTTTGATGAAGGATGATTAGATGAGATGATGATGATTTCAGGTAGATGATTTTGGCTAATCTCATCTGTTGCCAGCAGCGCATGAGATCAAAATCACCTACCTGCCTCCCTTTGAGTTCTTGGCAGAGGGGATAATCTCGGTCTAATAAACAGAAAAGATCTCCTATGACAATTAAGCTCCAGAACTACGGCAAAGTAGGAAGGTTTTGGAGTAAAATAAGAGATGTTCTTTCTTTTTTGTGTTATCCCACGGGTGGTGAACAACATTGTTCCTCATTCGTGGTATTTATAATCCTTGATAATGATGTGACTGACATAGTGCATAACACAACATATATTTAATCATTACAATTTTTATAATTTGTGTTTTGTTTTAAGATGTATGTGTGTGTTGTTAACTATTGTCATGTTACATGATATTAAAATAAATATATCTATCTAGCTATCTATCTATCTATCCATCTATCTGTAAAATGATGTTTAAATGTATGCCTAATTGAAAAAAGTGTTACGTTGTATATACAGTATGCAAATTAGCTTAATTATACATGCATACCGAAATTTACTGGAACCAAACGTTGTTTAGTGTCTTTATTAAATCTAAAACATTTAAGCCTATCTTTAAGAGATCTGGTGCATACATATGCCAATGGGACAAAACAACATGCTTGATTTTCATGATGTTTCCGCTTTATTTTGTCTTTTCCCATGAATATTCACGAGTATTGAATTATGAACATTAATCAAATTATCCGTTACCTTAACTGCCTGTGTCTCTACTTTATTTTGGTACTTGTTTAATATCTCTAGCTCCCCGAGAAGCAACGTTTTAGCCCATCTTTACACATAGTGTAGGTTTTAAAGTTACATTAGGGTTACCATGGTAACCGTTAAATTACGCATAGAAGTGACAAAATAAAGTTTGGGAACATTCTAAAACACGTGTAGAACATTTAAACGAACACGTTTATATCCATGAAAAAGGTCGAGAGAGGGGTGCACGATAGGTGTTGCTGCGACCCAGCCTATTATGATAAGTTGGAGAAAACCATAAGCAAGGGAATTAACTCTTGTAAAGACCTATTATAAATTTTACTATCCCAATACGGTTATATATGGGGTATTCTCGTGACCTCGATTGTCAAGTGGGATGTCTTGATTTTAATAGGAGGTAAGATAAACATTTTGTTTACCTCCTACTAAATTCTAGACATCCCACTGTTCAACCGAGGTCACCAGAGGCCCCATAATAAGTAAATTCCATTGAAGCCATATGGTTTTCTCCGAATTTTGATAATAATTTATGATCATCCGAATATAAGTTTTAAATATTCATGCAGATAACTTATACTTTATCGATTTGAAATTTTAAAATTAGTAAGTTTTATAATGATAAAAAAGCAGGTTAATGCTTTTGAGTAATAAACTTAGATGTTGATCTTTTTCACTATAAAAGAGATGTAATTCTTTTATTTGTTATATTTTCACAATTTGTGCTATTTAAGGAACAATCGGACCTTTGTTCTAACACCTTTAGCGTGTTTAGAAAAAGTATCTATATGGAGTAAATGATTAAACTATAGATAAATGACAACAAATAATACGTGTATAAGATTATAGATTTGAAGTAATGTTTAGATATGGTGTGAGACGGCCATTATTCTATAACATTTTGCAATTGTTTCTAAGAAAGAGTTACGTTCTCACAAAGCCATACCATCATGCTTGTAAATGTTTGAACTTAAAAGTAGTCGCCTCAGTAAGATTAAAATGAAATTTAGTTTAGAGATTTTTTGTTACTGCTTCTGCTAAGGTTTAACATCCATTCAAGGTAATGAAGTTGCGTGATTCCTTCATTGCTTTCTCGCAGAATAACAATTTCTAAAAATAAAGTTTTGTTTATTAATTATTATATTACAGCTACATATTTTCATTTTAACAAAACAGGATACAAACTTTATATATTACTAATTTTCATAGAATTTAACTGATAAAAATGGAATAAAACATATGCAAAATACAAAAAAGGTGAGGGTTTTGGGCCGTAAAGTGGGGTTATTCATATAGTTTACACAAAGTATAAATGAAATTTAAAATGCTTCAAATGAAAGGTAGTCGATAAGATAAATTAGTTATGCCGTGCTTAGTGTGCCTAATATGGAAAAAACAGTGCCATTATTCATTAATATAACAAAATGTTTAATGGTATTGTATATTCCGTATTAGGTACAATAAGCACGGTACACCTATTAGGTACAATAAGCAAGGCATAACTAATAGCATCAGTACATAAAGAAATGTAATTGATATTGTATATACAGTGCCATTAAAAAATAATATGGGACTCGGCTTCGCTTCGTCCCTTATATTTTTTAAGGGGGTAGGTGCACCTTTGGAAAGTAATTACCAAATTCTTCAAACTTTTCATACAGGCAGTAAAATTAGTTTCTATGACAAAACTGGTGAAAAAAGAAGGGGTACCGGACCTTTCTTTTTCAAAATTTGAGATTTTTCAAGGCTACCCCCCTAAAATTGAAGCTTCACAAAAACTCCTACTTTTTTCTACTACGGTTTTTCAATCTTTATTTAAACAAACTATTTGTACAAAAAATATTCTAATTTATATCACCAAAGTAAGAATAAACCCTGAAAATAATGTTTTGTCAAGATCTAAAATATAAATGTTTGATTTCACTGGAAAGGAGTATAATTTACCCCACCCACCTTTTTACAATGGGAGATTAAGGCACAGTGAAACTTGATCTACAAATTGTAGCAAACTAATCACCAACTTTTTTATTTGTTGTTTTAAGCCTTGCAAACATAAAGTATTAGTGAAATAGCAAATAAAAACACAGGGTCCCGGATCTTTTAAAAAAGATATAGAATATTTTATTTAAAAAATCCATTTTTTCTCCTTTTTTCACTTTTTGGTGTATTTTAACCCAACATTTTTTTTTCAAAATATTATCATTTGATCTATTGATCGACGGCCATCGATTGTTTTACTGAACACGCTGCTGATATGTCTTTACCTGAAAGCAGAAGTTGGAGATACTTGCTAAGGCGTTGATCTGCTTGTAGTTAGCATACTTGTATGTAAACTGGTGATTTGCTGGCACGACAACAGGAATCGCATTTTCGAGCTCCATCTACAAATACAGTTGTGGAAATATTATTATAATTTTTTCAATATTCCAGATAGGGAATTAAATTAATATTAATATATATACTGCTCTTTTCTAATATTTCGACCTCTAAGGGCCTTTTTCAAAGAAAATCACGTCAAAACACACGTCACAGTTTTGTTACATGCATTCAGCCATAAAATCAAAGAGAATAACGTGATTTTCTTTGAAAAAGGCCCTTAGAGGTCGAAATATTAGAAAAGAGCAGTATATCTAGAAATATTATTGTTGCCCCTTTTACCCTTTCACACTATAAAGGGATAGGTGTCTCACACGTCAAAACTGATTGGCATTTACAATAGCGTTGGTACTATACTTTATAATTAATTACATACTCTTTAATAAATCCCATAGCCTCGGCCCAGACTCATGCTCACTGCCATATTCATGTGAACACCTGGTACAAGCACAACAAGCTCTGCTGTTCTATGAATAGGTAAGCTAAAGCAATGAAATAAAATGTCTCGACTATCGCGACTGTGTCCTTAAATCACATATTTAGTCTTGATACACATTTGGCCCGTCTTGCGAAACGTCGCAAAATGTTGTCCTAAGTCAGATTCTGAATTTTTCAATTATTAATTATTTCTCAATACATGTATAATGTTGTCTTTTGACATAATTTTGGAATCTTCTCAATAGATGGAAAAATAAAAAAAAATTGTTTTTACGTCTTTTTAGCTCATCTGGCACGAAGTGCCAATGTCAGCTATTGGATCGCACTGTGTCCTTTGTCCGTCATCGTACGTCCGTCCGTCATTTTCCATTTTTATACACAATATATATCTCATTAGTTTCAAACAGTTGATTAAGATATTTATTTTGTAAAGGTTGTCTTACATAAAATTTAGTTGACGCATGCGACAAAGTGACGACAGTAGCTTAATTTTTCAAAAATGTTGATCTGAACAGAACAAGGAAACAACATGTGAACATGCTATATAAAAACGGTTCGCGTACGACGGGCTTCGAACCTCTGTCTTCTTGTTTTCACATTCCTATAATCATACGCGCTAACCACTAAGCCATCGCACTGTGATAAATATTACCTACATTGGCTTTTAAAGATACACGCCTTCTATTGTAACCTACTACGCTCATAGTATATACGTTTGCGAAATATGATTAATTTCATTTTTAGATGTACTTGTTTTAACAAAACCAGGTTTGATTAAAAGGCTTACTTAGCAGGTTATGTCTGCAAGTAATTTATGCAACTTTATGTCTTTCCATTCTAAGTGCGCACTATTTTGAATTATCAAATATGTTGAGAAATATACTCATCTTTGTCACCTTACATAAAATATATTGAAAACGCCTTTTACGCCTTGAATAGTTTTCCTCCACCAAAGAAAATGTACCCACTTTATACAGCCATGAAGAAAATGATTCCAAGATGGTAGCTTAAAGCAGAATGAAAGTAAAACCAAATGCACCTTAAGGCACATTCCGATCAACTTTTAGTCTTCCTTAAGTGTTCACCTTTCTTAACCCGTTATCCGATAGCCTGTTTCTAGTTTTGATAATAGGTGACTACTTAAAGCAGGTTGAAAGTAAAACATAATGCGCCATATGGCGCATTCTGCTTTACTTTCAGTCTGCTTTAAGCTTTAACCTGCTAGAATAGTATGAAAGTATAAAATATGGCACATATTCATTACGGTATACATGTATATTGGAACTATTTTCTTCAGAGGTTGAATAAAATACATTTGCTAAAAGTCGCTTCTATTAGGGAAATGGTTAAAATCTAGGCTATATGATAAAGGGATAGGCTGTTGCAATTTGGCATCACCCCTGGGGGTAAAAACAGTATGTCTTACCACATCGACACCCCTCGAACGAATAGCCCACCAATCACATTTCACGGCAAAATGACCAATGTCAGCGTGCATAGGGGTACCTTGGACAGGAGCTACTGCATAGACGTGGTTCCACAACGGGTTTGTCTTTTTTCGATTCTTACGTATATCTTCGCAGTTTCTGTACAAATCTGAAAGCATACAAGTATTATTGGGAATACCAAAGATAGAGAAAAAGATGTTATTTTCTCCTATAAATTATTTTGTGCTTTAACCCTTTTTCTCCATAGCCTATTTCTGATTTAGAAGAAAGATGACCACTTAAAGCAGGTTGAAATTAAAGCAAAATGCGACTTTAGGCGCATTCTGCTTTACTTTCAGCCTGCTTTAAGCTACCATATCCAAGGATAAAGGAACGTTTTCGTATGTTGCACATTCATTACTTTATACAATGGAACTATTTTCTTTAGTGGGAGGATTACTTAAATGTATGAAAAGGGGCATATATGGCGTAAAGGGTTAAAACAATTATATCAATTGAAAACAGTTTCAAGCCTTATAATCACAAATCGTTTGTCATTGAGATAGAAATAAATTATAATAATTTGAACGGGAATGAAAATGTTAATCCATAATGTAGGATTTTTTTTTACATTTCTTACTTTGTGAGTACATCTATATAGATCTAATTTGATGTGAAGTGCCTTTGAACGCACAATAGCGCTGTATAAATCTGGTATAATAATTAAATAAATAATATTTTCTTCACTGAGACAGAGCCAAACTTGCAATGTTGTAGCCTGATTGAGCAGTCTGATCAGATTATATACTGTTTGCTCAGACCTATCCGTCAATATACTCAGGATCATTACCTAATGCAATCGTGTAGGACTTACTATAGCACTTAAGGTCACCAACTGTCACGTTCCGGTATCCTCCGTTAGGATCAACAGGCAGTTTGATTCTAGAGATAGGAAGCAATGAAGTCTCTACGATCATTCCCCCGTCTGTCTGTGTGCCTCCCTTGTTGCAGTTGCATTGGCCACCAGCGCATCCTGTCGTATCTACAATAGAAGTTACAGTCGAAACCCGACACTACGAACTCGCTTAAATCGACTTTACCGGTTTTTCGAAAAATGAATTTTGATAAGTCGATCTCGTTTAAGTCGAACATATCCGTATTTCAAAATTAAAACGTGGCTAAGCCACGTTTTAACTTTGAAATATGGGTATGTTCGAACTAACGCGAGTTCGTAGAATCGGGTGTTAGCTGTACATTTACACTCAAGCTTGTTCAACACTATGTAATTATTGGGAGTAATTATGCTCCCATTTGGATCTTTTAGTTACCAAATCATGAACCAGTCAAATTGGAGTTCTAGGTAGTTTAATAAATTCTCTTTAAAACTAATTAACAGTGTAGACTCAGATCAGAGATATCCAATAGGAACCTTCTGATCTAGGTAAACAGTGTTTGCAAATATTATGGGAATATTTTAAACAGGTCACTGGTGTTGTAAGAGTTAAGGCACATCTACGTTTAGCCTGCATTAACTATTTCCTCCCTGACAAACAGTGAGGACCCATATCAGAGGGCTCCGTAAGGAGCCCTTTGATCTGGGTATTCACTGTTTGCATATGACATGTGCACTTTTCACATGTATGCTGTTTTAAAAGGACGCCTATATGCGGGACTAGGGCTCAAACATTGGACTATCATTTAAAAATTTAATCGATATAAGTATGACTATTTTACATGCAGCAGTAACCGATAGCTTCATGATTACAGGACATTTTGCCAGTAAATAATTTATCATGATTACTTCAGTGAGATTAATCATGATCCATACAAGTAACACGTTGAAAAAAGGGTTCATGGTGGCCGTATATCGATCATGCATCTGAGGAATTGTTGCGTTAAACGGAATGCAAACTGACTTTTTGTCATTGCATATACAGTATAACAAATCCATTACGGCCACTAAAAAGAAGGATAATTGTCTATATAAAAGATAGGTGACAGCTTAAAGCAATGTGAAAGTGTGATACATGAAGCTCCTGTAGGAGATTTCTGTTTCACTTTCACATTGCTGGTAGTCACTTGTCTTAAATGACTTATATTTGACACAATTTAGTGGTCGTAATAGAGAGGTTCTACTGCACATGTATGTTGACTGCTGCGTGTAGTAGTACTTAAAGACCACCGCGGACGTTTCTTCGTCTTTGCATAATATTCAGATGTTTCAATATTGCTACCAGTGGATAATCTGTTATTCTTTCCCGTTTAAACGCAAACGAAACGCAAACGCAAAGCACTAAAATGTACAAAAGTATAACGTTTGGACAATTCTGATAATTCATTTTTATCTTGGTGGCAAACAGTTTGGAGCCTGATCAGACGCCGGGTTACCCGGCGTCTGATCTGGCTCTAAACTGTTTGTAATTGAAATAATAGTTTTAGCGTAAACGTGTTTATTGGGAAAGATTAACGTTTTCTTCACTGTAGTATATACCCTGTTATGGGGAAATATGGAGAAAAAGGGGGTTCCCGAACTTAATTCGTTTGGTAGCTTGTTTTTTGGTATACGCCTTATTATCAGGTTACAGGTGCTTTTGATAATAACTTCTAAGAATAATCGTTTTCAGCACAGTTAACATAATTTGTTTGGTTATACATATTTTCCATAAAATGAATAGGAGCAAATGGCATCAACCATTATTATAAAAACAAGAGGCCCAGAGGGCCACATTTCGCTCACCTGAGACATTGTACCATAGAAGCTGACTGGGCAAGACAACATTTTGATATAGCTGATATAACTTATAAGCCCCGGGGCGGGGCCAAATTTAATCCAGGGGTCATAATTTGAAAATCTTGGTAGAGGACCATAGGGCAAAGCTACATGTCAAATATAAATGATCTGGGCCTTACGGTTTCAGAGAAGAAGATTTTTAAAGGTTTTCCTATGAAAAACTAATAAGCCTGAGGGCGGGCCATTTTTGGCCTTGGGGTCATAATTTGAAAAATCTTGGTAGAGGACCACAAGGCAAAGCTATATGTCAAATATTAAAGATCTGGGCCTTACAGTTTCAGAGAAGAAGATTTGTAAAGGTTTTCCTATATAAGACTATTTAAAACTGATAAGCCCCGGGGCGGGGTCAATTTTGACCCGGGGGTCATAATTTGAACAACTTTGGTAGAGGACTATAAGACAAAGCTACATGTCAAATATAAATGATCTGGGCCTTACGGTTTCAGAAAAGAAGATTTTTAAAGGTTTTCCTATGAAAAACTGATAAGCCCAAGGGTGGGGCTTTTTTTGGCCCGGGGTCATAATTTGAATAATCTTGGTAGAGGACCATAAGGCATAGCTATATGTCAAATATTAAAGATCAGTGCCTTACAGTTTCAGAGGAGAAGATTTTTAAAGGTTTTCCTATATAATTCTATGTAAAACTGATAAGCCCTGGGGCGGGGCCATTTTTGACCCGGGGGTCATAATTTGAACAATCTTGGTAGAGGACCATAAGGCAAAGCTACATGTCAAATATTAATGATCTAGGTCATACGGTTTCTGAGAAGAATATTTTTAAAGGTTTTCCTAAGAAAAACTAATAAGCCCTAGGGCGGGGCCATTTTAAGCCCCAGGATCAAAATTTGAACAATCTTGGTAGAGGACCATAAGGCAAAACTATATGTCAAATATCAAAGATCTGGGCCTTACAGTTTCAGAGAAGAAGATTTTTAAAGGTTTTCCTATATAAGTCTATGTAAAACTGATAAGCCCCGGGGCGGGGCCAATTTTGACCCGGGGATCATAATTTGAACAATCTTGGTAGAGGACTATTAGGCAAAGCTACATGTAAAATATTAATGATCTAGGCCATACATTTGTTTAAAGGTTTTCCTAAGAAAAACTGATAAGCCCCAGGGCGGGCCATTTTTGGCCCCAGGGTCAACATTTGACAATCTTGCTAGAAAATCATTAGGTATTGATACATACCAAATATCAAAGGTCTGGGCCTTTGGGTTTCTGAGAAGAAGATTTTTTAAGATTTTCTTATGCATTAAGGTGGTTCGACAGCGGGCGGCCCGCATCTCGAGTTCCGGAAATGCTGATGACTTTCACCTGATCATTGCGGCACGTGCTTATAGCAGAAAATTTAGATAAAGAAAAGTTTGATCTGCTTCGGTGTCTTCTCTGTTAGCTCAGTTGGTACGGTGACTGACTTGCAATCCAAAGGTTCTAGGTTCGATTCCCACTCGCTTCAAACTTTTTTTAACAAATTGTCCGATTTTGGTGACTAGACAATTCATAACGCAGTGATCAAAGGACAGGCTATGTTTAGTCTAGTAATAATGAATAATATCAGATGCAAGTATAGTCAAGTGACAGCTAAATTTGTGAGGATTTATAGCCTATATAACAGATGGCAGCTTAACACAGGATAAAAGTAATGCTAAAAGATAGATCCTAAAGGAGCTTTTATGCATTACTTTTGTTATGCAATAAGTAGTCACTTGCCTTTAAAGATCTACAGGCTACCGTATTCAATGGTCCCTTATTACAGGTTTGACTTCTGGTATTATTTAGAGCTGACGGCATTTTAAAGTAGAACTCAAGGGAGGTTACTCGTTTTGTGTTAACATTTTGTCAGAATTTCAGGAAATCATGTATAAAATGTAAATTCTACTGTAGATTTTCATTAAATTGTTGTGACTAGTAGAATTAAGTTATATCTATCTAATAAGAGTAAAATTAGTGTATGTTAAACAGCTAGATTTTTTGTAATATGAGATTCTCATAATTTGACTTTTTTAAATTATTGATATTTCCAGAAAAGATGTCATGAAATACTTTTGTTTGCCCAATATCTTATAGTCTATGAACAGTTTACTTGAATGTACAGAAATTATTGAGTTATATCATTCTATAAAGAAAATATTCCTGTTTATTAAAAAAGGAGCTTTTCTCGACAAAAGGTCCTGCCAGAAAAAAACGGCACTGTAACTTTTTTTTATTTTAACGATTTTTCACTCTCCATATGGTATATTTCAATTTAATCAAGGTTTCAAAGAATTCTGACACAGAATAAGCTGACCCGCAAACCACCTTAAAAGTTGTCTATACGGTCATGTTAGCAAACCTGATCCCACAGCAAGGGGAATAACTCTAGCCAAAATCTTTGAACAAGATTTCGTTCCCCCTTGTCACTGATGCTTCTGACAAAGTTTGGTTGAAATCGGGTCTGTGGTTTCTGAGGAGATGTTGTTTGAAAATGTGGACGGACGGCGTACGACGGACGCCGGACGACGGACGGAATGGGATCACAATAGCTCATCCTGAGCCTTCGGCTCAGGTGAGCTAACAACAAATTATCTGTCAATAAAGGGAACTCATCAAAAAGTTATTTTTTCAGCTTTTTCTACAGTTCTTAGATTCAGATTTTGACAATATTTTTTACAAATATTTATGAAGCGTTTATTTCCTGAAAACACATTTAACAATTACAGATACTAGTACCCGAAAGTGAAGCAGAATGCGCCTTATGGCTTTATGTTCAGCCTGCTTTAAGCTACCATCTTCAAGGATGAAGAAAATATTTCTTTTTATATATGTTTATGACAGTATAATGCAGAATTTATGTCTTTTGTTGGGGAATATAAATCAAAGTTGAAATAGTGCGTATTATTGGGTGATGCGTTAAAGCAGGGAAGGGCTAAAACCAAACCTCACCTTCGTAATTTCCGCCCCAAGAATGTTGGACTTGTCCATTATGTGAGTACCATCCGTAGACCCCTCCATACTCCACTGTTGACTCTACACAGTTGACGTAAATGGTCTGGGTGCAATACCTTGCCTGGGCAACGATTGTGGTAAGAACCTCGGTGGAGTAGACATAATATTCAATCGTAATGTCTATTGCTTCTCCCGTTGTGCTTATTATGACTGGATTTTTTGGTTTTACGACCTACAGAGGCAAAACATAAAGTGTTTACCCCTTCACTGCCTTTCCCCGAGTACACCAGTAATTTGAAAACAGTTTGGATCATCATCAGACGCCGCGTAACGCGGCGTCTGATCAGGATACAAACTGTTGTACACTCATTTCAATATTTCATAAGTCAAAATAACTAAATGTTTAAAGTTAGAAATAAAAGCAGACGACAATTGTTTAAAATTGATGACGTCATGGCAGTGATGGGGTTAAGTGCAGTGTCTACAGTCCAACAATAACCGCTTCACTACCATGACGTCACGAACTTTAAACAATTAATGCCTATTTTTAAATCTCAACTTTAGATTTCCGGAATTTTGACTGTAGAATTATCGATATGAGTACCAAACAATTTGATATCTTATCAAACAGTGCGTTAAGCGGCGTCTGATCTGGATCCAGTCTGGCAGACTATTTGCAAATCAATATTATACTCAGTGTAAGAAAGTGAAGGGGTTGAGCCTTTGACTCTTAATGACGTCATAAAACACATTTGCAAAGAGTAATGAACCCGATCAGACGCCGCGTAACGCCGCGTCTAGTCAGGCTCAAAACTGTTTGTCACTTGTTTTTAAATTACGTCAGTAATACTGCCTTAAATCTAACTTTGAAGCGATATTGCAGACACCAATAATGAAGCAGACGACAATATGGTGGTGAATTGGTTTAAACCATAAACCTCACGATAAAGTTGATCTTGACAGGGTAAACTCCAAGTGACGCTTAAAAGAGTCATTTATCAATAGTGCACGAGTTAAGACTATGCGGCGAAATAATTGTTTGCGAGTTAGTAGAAACTGTTTGCCGATCAACTACAGTGGAGAATCTGTTATTCTTTCCCGTTTAAACGCAAACGTACGCAAACGCAAAGCGCTAAAACGTAGAAAAGAACAACTTTTGGACAATTCTGATATTTCATGTTTATCCTGGTGGCAAACAGTTTGGAGCCTGATCAGACGCCGGGTTACCCGGCGTCTGATCTGACTCCAAACTGTTTGCACTGCAAATAATAGTTTTAGCGTAAACGCGTTTATTGGGAAAGAATAACACATTCTCCACTGTAACATTAATAAACGTCAAAATGACATTTTCTACATTTTATTGTATTGTATAAGCATTTGCATTTCGTTTCGATAGGAATGAATAACTGTGAAAATGGAAGAACTCCATATTTATATGGGAGGGTTTTCGAAAACTAAAATATGCATTAAACCCTATGGTTTACTATTCTTTTAGACGATTCTAATGAATAGTTACACCATTGGATTATGTGCTATTTTAAGTTAAAGCCAAGCCGAGCCACGTTTTAACATTGAAATACAGATGTGTTTCTGATAGTCCCAGAAAAGTTAGATTAAGTTTACAGGGCTCCAGATAAGAGGTAGTTATTTTAACAAATCAAACATTTTCTCACTCATTTCAGCACCAAATTCTATGGTGTTACTACTCATTAGAATCGTCTCAAAGAGACGATTCTAATGAGTAGTGACACCATAGGGTTTAATTCAAAAATTAAGATTTTAGGTTTGAAAAACTACCCTTATCTGGTGCTCTGAGTTTACCGTAATTCCAATAGGTGGGGTGTGGATCATTATACAGTATATTGGATACGGTGCGGAGTTGGCAGTGATCTGCATCATATAATTGCCGGATTCTGTTTCCCGCTGGTCTCTCAATTCTTGGCAGGTTTTTGGACCATCTAAAACAATCATTGAAACTTCTCTTGACCCATTTGTACCCACGATCCCATATATGGGACATAGGCAAATAGTGTAGACTCTGATCAGACGCCGCATTATGCGGCGTCTGATCAGAGTCTACACTGTTTGCTGATAGGAATTTCAATATAAAACAAAATTAGAATGAACAGTTTGACCTTTGATAAAAAATGGACTAATCCAATATATAACCATGGAAGCATTATATTTGAAAATAGTGTAGACCCCAGATCAAAGGGCTCCTATATGAACCCTCTGATCAGTATCTTCACTGTTTGCTGATTTAGACCAGTACTCATTAAACTATCAATACTTTTAGGTAGACGGATTCATGTTTTTGTAATTACATTGATACACAATGGCACCTGATAACCCACAAGAGATACTTAGTCTTGAAAGAGTTAATGCACGACAAACGTTAGCCATTTGTGAGCTTTCTACTTTATGTATAATCTGACTGAATAACGATTGCAATGTGTTTAAGTATTTATCATAAATGATAAAGACCCTGTATTGTCTGGATTATGTCTCCTTATTTTAACTCATTACCCCATAAATACCCCTTTTTACGCCTCTAATGTATACCTCCACTGAAGAAAATATTTCCACTTTATACATTCATGAATAAGTATGATATGAAATATATTCTATATCCTAGCAGACGGTAGCTTAAAGCAGGCTGAAAGTAAAGCAGAATGTGCCTTAAGGCACATTCTGCTTTACTTTCAACTTGATTTAAGTGGTCAACTACCTTCAAAACTAAAACCAAGCTATGGGGTAATGGGTTAAAGTGAGGGGGTGCGTATACATTTGCTTGGTTAACCCATTACTCCATAGGTCCACCTTTAACACATTTAATATTTTCCTCCACTAAAGAGAAAAATGCCACTTTATATAGCCATGAATATTATTATAGAAATATTTTATATATCCTAGCAGATGGTACCTTAGAGCAGAGTGAAAGTAAGACAGATAGTGCCTTAAGGCATATTCTGTTTTACTTTCACGCTGTCTTAAGTGTTCCCTTTTCTTCGAAACTACAAACGGTCAATGAGGTCAAGGGTTAAACCGCATTCAAGTGATGTGCAAAGATGTAAAACAAATATATAAATAACTATGAGAGAATAAAAGGGCAATTCGCTTTACTTTTACTCTGCTTAAAGTGATCGTGTTTCTTCAAAACTATAAACAGGCTATACGGTAAAGGGTTTAAACCAACGTTCCTCCTTAAAACATCTGATCCTTTAAAGACTATCGCGGCAGTTTCTTCGTTTTTTCTCATAACATTCAGATTTGTTTGAAATTCCGCAGGTTGCTCGTATATAACCTGCTATGCAGATAAATTAAAAATAGGGGGTCCTCGAACTTGATTTTTTCTAAATAGCTTGTTTCGAGTTACCCGTAATTATCCGTAGACGCGTGCTTTTGATAATAAAATATCAGAATATATATCCTTCTTCAGCTTTGTAATTTACCTAATTTGTTGAGTTTTACATATTTTCACCAAATGGGAAAAATAGTAGTAAGTAGCATCAAAAACAATAAAACAACACATTATCCGTCAATGAGGGGACCACATCAAAGACATTGTAGTTATTCTTCGACAGTTCTTATATTCAGATTTTGACAATACATGTATTTTACAAATATTGTTGAAGCACTTATTTACTGAAGTCACACATAAAAATATAGGTACCCGAATTAGTTGTTCTAAAATTACGAATGTTTGCATAGAGAGTAACACATGTACATCATATTATATAGGGTTATATACAAATGTTATATGATAACCACTTTAAGATTCTAAGATTGATCAAATTCCATACTGTTCAATAGTCAACAATATATCACTATTAAATCACTATTAGTTTATCACTAATCGTTGTCGTTAAATACTAGCATGACCGCATAGCTTAGTTCCTTGAGATAGAAAAAATACAAATGCAAAATAGAACCATTTATCATAGAGTGATAGTCAAAGGACGGCAACTAATGCAAATATTTGGCCTCCCTCTGACCATAAGAATCAAAACTGCCGCAATAGTCCTGTAACAATACGATGTTATAGCCCGTCTATCACATTCACTAACTGCTTTATACTGTCTGAGTTCGAAATATAAATTGCTTTCATATGGTGTCGGTCTGGTCACGAATCACTTCCGGGTCGTTGTGGTCTTGCAAGTAGTACCTTGAAAAATACAATTTCCAAGATTTGCAATGTTTAGTGTTACCTGGGGGTGAGTTTGAATGTTTTTCTTGATGCAAACTGGTTATTTGTGGTCATTTCCACGAAAATGGCATTGTTTTAGGGATCGCAATTCAGGACTTTTTCCCCAGGCGGATGCATATGAAACACAGTGAATGTGATGAAAGTGAAAGTTATTTACCTTTATCTTGACAGTGACCTTAGAAAATCATTGAAAGCAAACATGTAATTGCCGATGTTATATGTTGATTGGCCTCAATCAACAGGGAAATGTCCATAGAATTGACGGGTATGTCTTTTATAGCTTAGATCCTGTTTTGGAGGGAGCTGTTGGCTCGGAAAGTTAGGCATTTTACTATAGATTATATAAGGCGAAATTAGACCAGGCCGACACCATATACAGTCGTTTAACTCGGACTATCTGATAGTTTGGCATTTGAACTGCATTATTTCATGCTCGGTTAAGGCGAACATACCCATATTTTAAAGTTAAAACGTGGCGTAACCACGTTTTAACTTTGAAATACGGTTATGTTCGATAAAACCGACTTCAAGATGTCGAAGTTGGACTGTATAAGATTTAGAATTTAAGGTATTTGTATGTCAGTAGCATAGAATCTAGTGTGATCAGGACCCAAATTCTTTGACACTTTTATCAATATATATTGAGTCACTAGCCATGCAACCTTAAATCTAGCTTTGACACTTGTCTTCCAGACGACAATACTGAAACAGACGACAATAAAGCGATGAAAGGGGTAAAAAGCTCCCGAATAATTTGATCATGAAGGGTTCAACAAATCATCTTACTTATTTTTCCGATGTCACAGATTAGATCGGATAGGAAAGGTGTCACTTTTCTGGTAGGGTTTGGGTATACAGATATCAACTCATCGACAGAATCCAGTTTCACACAGACTTGACACACAGCAAGACGGTTACTGTCTAGCATCCAGGTGCCATCTTTATACCACTCGTTATTATCATTATCACAGTTACACAAACGGTCTGGGCCAGCGGCACAAGTTCCTGTTAGACCACATGCGCACATGGGTTCACCACGACTTCCTGACCATCCTGCTCAACAAGAACACGACATTTAATCAATTACAGGTATATATATTACACAATACAGTTATAAGTTTTTGGAAAATCAATGAGATCATTTCAGCTTGTCTATTGGTTTTTGTTTCGAAGAAAAAAGCTAGTGTCGTTACTCCGGCGACGTCGTCGGCGTTGTTGTCATTCGCAAATTTAACGTTGGACATATAATGATTTCAATTTGTTTCACTAACCTTCATTTATGACCTATGCATGCTAATCTTAGAAAGTCCTATCCATACATACCAATAGACAGTCTACCCATTTACCCTGACCTTCAACTGTGACTTAGTTTTACTGTGTTTGTACTGATCTTAATAAAACAGAAGAGAAATGGCACCTGTATGCGGTGCTCATTTGGGATAGTTTGATAGAGTGACGGAACCGGTGAATATTAACTCTGCTACAGCCTGACTTTGGAAAACAGCTTTCATTATCAAATTGCTATGTGTTTATATGGGTTGGGAAATTAAGCAACGTTCCGTTCGGTGAGGTAACTGGATGGGTGAGCGCTAAGATAAATTTACCGTTGTGCTCAGTACAGGTTTTAAATTTGGTGGCAGCGGTGGGAAATTGCATAACATCACCATCATCCCCGGATCCACTTTGCAATATCTAGGCCCTCAGGACTGTGCCATATATGAGCAGGGGTGACTTCGGGGTGAAGTCAAAAGAAGGTTCGAGATAAATATGACGGAAATAGGGTATATCAACACTTCTACACCTTAAAGTCCCATTGTGTTTTCAGACCTTTTTTTAATGTCCGAAATACAATAACGGTTAATAATAATGTTTCAACCTTCTTATGGGCCAAACTGATCTATGAAATGTTAAAGACAGACCTAATTCATCAAAAGTGGCAGTTTAAAACCATAACAAACCGAAAGTATAGTCAAACAACTAGGTCTGACGTGTCACGGGGTCGCCGAGTCCATTTTTAAGGGAGATCAGCATTTCGGATATCCTCGTCTCATTCTTTTAAAAAACAAGGTTGAGTTATAGGTATAAACAATGAGCGGATTAGTTATCAGAAACATAGCGTAATGGATAGGTCGTAGGCCCATAATCGAGTATATGATCGGGGAAATTTTATTTGGCGTGGGTTCGAAACTCGCATCAACCTAAAACTTTTTTTTTTGCTAAAATATATTAAGGATTCTATAATTACTTTACATTTGTATTTCCAATTTCATTTCAACCATCATATACTTTCATTGTAATGTAGATCTATGTAGATGATTATACGGTGAAACATCTCTATAGATAAGTCATTGTTGGCCTTTAAGGCAGGTGGCAGCATAATGGGGGAATAATGCATAAGGCAGTCTCCATTACTTTTGTTATACATTCAGCAGCAGCCTGTCTAAAAAGACCACTTTAATAGTCCTTAATGAGTGGTCGATTCCTATGTGTTTCACCGTAATTAAGGCTCCAGACAAGGAGAGTATTTCAAAAAGTAAAATATTCATGTCTCCTTCAAACCCCATAGTGTGACTACTAATCAAAAGCTTCTCGAAGAGACCATTCTAATTAGTACATGCAATCAAACCATAAGGTTTAGTGCAGACATGAGGAAAATGTTGGAAATCTTGTGTCTATTCCCCCTTATCTGGAGCCCAGTAAACAGATCATGCTTGTAACTCATTACATTTCAATATTATAGAAGCCTATATGTATATACATGTACATGTATGTATTTTATCATCGATTAATTGTTTAAAATATGACTAATATCGGACTCGAACTGAAACAAAGCAACCCTTCTCCAACACTGGCGAACGTGTTCATAAATGGTCGGCTTATATTATACAGTATGGAATAGAATATAATGCTTTACTATTCATGCAAGATTTATATAAAAAAAAGTGTAAGGTCGACGTGGGATTCGAACCCACGCTTACTAAAAATACTGCTATTACCTTTGACACGTCAGACCTAGTTGTTTGACTGTTTGAATCTCGAACAGACGCCGCGTAACTCGGCGTCTTATCTGGATCCAAACTGTTTGACAATCGTCTCAAGGTTCTTTTAATTAAAACTATGAATAAATCTAAACTAAACAAATTTTGCACATGACAATTTCAAAGCAGACGTCAGTGCAGCAGAATAAGGGTTAACCACTTCATTCCTGTGCTCCAGCTAATCCGAAGTAAACTGAACAAATCCAACAGTTTATCACTCATTTCAGCACCGAATGATATGGTGTTACTACTCATTAGAATTGTCTCTTGGAGACGATTCTAATGAGTAGTGACACCATTGGTTTTAAAGCAGAAATAAAGGTTTTAGTTTTCGAAATATACTCCCCTTATCTGGAGCCCTGTATTTACAGAGTTGTCCTTCTTTTCGTTCACAAGGTCAAATTAATGGGTGTTAACACCCATAAATTAAAAACATAAATAAAAAGCGAATTTCTTAGGTAAAGCCGCTTTTTGTGAAAGAATCACGTCCCATGTAGTTGTAATGGGATCCCAAACAACCGTTTTATGCAGGTTTCCCAAAAGCACAATGCGGCTTTAAGAGGGGCCTCCGTGGCCTAGTGGTATAGTCACTGTGACTAACACCACTAAGCTCCTCACCGCTATGCGTTCGAATCCCAGTAGGGTCGTTCGGAATTTTCATGTGGGGAAGCCTTTCAGCTGGCTTGCGGAAGGTTGGTGGTTTCTACCCAGTTGCCGATATGTGCCTCAAACAGTGCATAATTGACTTCTGGGGTCTTCCTCCACCTGTAATTAGCTGGACACCACGATATGACTGAAATACTGTTGAAAGCGACGTAAAATCAAAACAAACAAAAAAATCTACACCTAAAGGTTTCCCCGTATGAAAAGCCAGAAAGAGCTTAGACTGGGATCGAAACTCAGCCGTGGCCGGAGAGCCCAGTGATTGGTATTCAATCTATTGGGTATGGATACAATATAATCACCGTTACGCGGCGTCTGATTAGGATCCAAACTGTTTTCAAACGCGTTTTAAGGCGTCACTGAGGGTGAAAGTGTTAATAATCGTTTTGTGTCTACATGAACATGTATTTACCTGGTTGTGCTACGCCATCACATGTAGTGAAGTTGGAATGTGCTGTTACAGCGGCGTTAAAGCAACTCTGACTTAAAAGCTGGCCACAGTTTGAACTGGACTGCACAAGTGCCTAGAGATAAGTAAATATGACAATGAATACAAATATTGGCACTGGTAAAAAATTTATTAACCCATTTACGCCCAGTAGATTTTTCCATGTTTATATATTGGATTAGTCCATTTTTTATCAAAGGGATGCCTAGTCAAAATTTTCGTTTTCATTTTTTATATATTGCAATTCCTATTAGCAAACAGTGTAGACTCTGATCCGACGCCGCACAATGCGGCGTCTGATCAGAGTCGACATTGTTCGCCTATGTCCCATATATTGGATCGTGGGCTCAAATGGGTTAACATTTTTATCATTAAAAGTTATACAATCTTCTTTAGAATATTTTATGTGATCATTTATATATTGTATTCAGTGATCATATTAATGATATATAAGAGATATTATACACTGTATTTTCTTTCATTACATTCAGCTTAATATAAATAATTTATTGTCTAATCTTTTACTCTAAGTAAAAGGACAAAATAAAGACAACTACTGCGTAGGAGTGTCCAAAAACGGGCAATAGCTTTTATCGTTAATATCTGAAATATAAATACAGCATTAACATATGCAAACAAGCCAATTTTCATTCTTGTGGAAACATTTCTCAGAAATATACCTGAAGATTTGTCAATTAACAGATTGATTTCTGGGCAGTACTTCCCCAAGAATGTACTGTTAAAATAACTTGCCCGCTAACAGATTCTGTATGTTTTTATTTTGGGAATGATACACAGCCTACTAATAAACAGAAAATGAAATTCCTCTTAAACAGTGAAAACCATGTTGTTGCTTGTACGAGGATTGAGTGTAAATTTCCAAAGAGTTACAAATGTAAAAGACAGCAAGTTTGACATAAGACAATACTGGTCTTGCTGTCGATACATGTATCTCTCAAATTTACCTATAGGGTGGATGGGTGGGAAATCTTACTACTGAACCGTTTGAACGTGGAATGACAAGAGACACGTATGCAGGCGGCTTATATACATATCCGCTGTCCGAAAATACCGAGGCTACCCGTATATTTCCATCAATACTCGTAATAGCATAGAGTAACTAAACCTACAATAAATAGATCTAGGTGCACTACTTTCCACGCGCAAACGAATACTGGCGGTTAGTTGTCTGAGAGGGTAAACACGCCTGGTCACTGCGCATGACGGTTCAAAGACATATACTCAAAGGTTTGTTTCTTGATTTTTTTGAAAAAAACTACAATTCTAGTTTCAGTGTTTAAAACCGTTGCAGACGACAATTGTTGCAGACAAAAACATTACCCAGAATGCACTAAAAGAAGGTTAATTGAGGTTTACAGGACCGGTGACAGCTTAAAACAAGGTGACAGTAAACAGAAAGCTCCTACAGGAGCTTTCTATTTTATTGTCACCTTGCTTTAAGCAGGCACCTTTCGAAAAAACAACTGATAATTAATACAAATTAGTGGTCGTAATAGAGAGGCTTTTCTGTACTCAAAGGTGTCCTTCTTGATTTTTAAAAACAAAATTTCTAGTTTCAGTGTTTAAAACCGTTGCAGACGACAATTGTTTCAAGCGAAAGCATTACCCAACATGCAAAGAGGAAAGAATAATAGCTTCTCTACCGTACCTGAACTTGTACTGCAGTCACCGTCGTGCCGTTGCCCTGGTACTCAATGTCGTAACATTTGGATATGCCAATAGTAGTTGTAATGGCGGTAGAAAACTCTGCAACAATGACACATTTGAAATAACAGATACAGTTAAACCTGTGGTAAGCCACCACTAAAACTTGTGTGTATAATGAATTGTTCACTCCCAAAACAACTTTAACTTTCGACGGAATATCTTGTTACATGTATTTCTTGTTTTTAGCTTTAACAGTCAAACATGTGTTGAGAGACCACTAAATATACCTGCGTGGGGATCTTTTAAGACAAATGTTTTCCCTGCTACCTGTCACGCGGCGTCTGATCAGGATTCAAACCATTTGACACTCGTATCGATTTGATTTAAGTCATACTACATTGAATCTTACTTTGAAACCATTTTGCAAGGTACACAATTGAAGCAGACGACAATGAAATGGTGAATCTTGAATCTAAAATATTAACCAATCCACAGCATTACAGTGGAGAATGTGTTATTCTTTCCCAATAAACGCGTTTACGCTAAAACTATTATTTGCAGTGCAAACAGTTTGGAGCCAGATCAGACGCCGGGTAACCCGGCGTCTGATCAGGCTCCAAACCGTTTGCCACCAAGATAAACATGAAATATCAGAATTGTCCCAAAGTTGTACTTTTCTACGTTTTAGCGCTTTGCGTTTGCGAACGTTTGCGTTTAAACGGGAAAGAATAACAGATTCTCCACTGTACCCCTGAGTAAAATAGCTACAGTGCTCCCTCGCTACAATGACACCCAATTGGAGAGAAACTTTGTGCGTTTTTCGGAGTAAGTCTTTATAGGGAGAATAATAGGTTAACATTTGCAAACAGTTTGGCTCCTGATCAGACCCCGCTTGACGCGGTGTCTGATTTGGATTCAAGCTGTTAGTCACTCGTCGTTAAATGTTTTCACTGTCAAAATGTTCAATATGTAACTTTGACGATCTTACAGCGGTAAACGCGTTAGACATAATTCTTCCTTTTAGGGAACTGTGGAAAAGGTCGTTGTTCGGAGGGAGTCGTTGTTTGGAGTGCTGTTGTAGGGAGGAAGCGCTCATTTGGATAGTTCTTAGATCAAAATACTTATTATTTTAAATTTGAGAAATAACAGCAGAGGGTAATTGTTTAAAATTAATGACGTCATGGTAGATAAAGGGTAATTCTTGTACATACCTAGTATAATAACCTTCAATATGGTTCTGGTACCCGCACATTCTACTTGGAACGGTTCCACGCCAGGTGGTTGGATGTAGGTATGTCCGTTCTTCGTTGGAAACTGGCTAAACAGCCGTTTGGCAGTCTTTCGTAGACCACAATTAGGGTAAAGTTCTGAAAACAAATAAAATGAATCCATATTACAGTATAGTCCTCTTCTAAGACCACAATGTTATGTTACTCATTTGGGGTGTAAGCCAGGTGACTGCTTTAAGAAAGGTGAACGTAAAACAGAAAGCTCCTTTAGGAGCTTTCTGTTTGACGTTCACTTTGGATTAAGCTGCCACCTGTATTTTATGAAATGAATAAGCCCTGTTCAAGAGGTCGTAATATAGAGGTGTTGTTGTATTTAACGCCGTAGACAGAATTACAAACCACTTACATGTATACTTGTCCAGGTTCATCGAAATGAGTATCAAACAGCTTGGATCCCGATCAGACGCAGCGTTACGCTGATCAGGATACAAACTGTTTGCAAATAACTATTGTATTTAGGGTAAGGCAGTGAAACGGTTTAAATGACTCTTTTATTACAGAGGAGAAGAAGGAACTCAAGGCAAACACAATGCAATAAGATAAAGAAATTGGCAGTTTATTTTTGTTTTAAATCTGATTTACTTTCATTTCAGCTACAAAACGTACTGCGTCTCAACACCAGTGAATCGTTGCGCCTGGGCCCGTTTTAGGAATCTTCGTACGCACAAAACTTTAAAAAACATTTAATATCTTAAATATCCCTCTGATCCTGTCTTGTGACATCTCTTTGGAATTGCATTGTAAGGACGATTTCAATGAGATATTCCAAAACAGGATTAGATTGAGAATGAATTGATAATTGAGAATTTAAGAATCTGACGACAATGTATTGTATGTGTATTTGTAGTACGAAGTTTCGTAAAACGGGCACCAAATCTGGGCTGAGGCAGCCAGTCAATAGCACCAGTTCCTACATTTAAACATAGTCTACTCTTTCAAAATGAATAGTACTTTCCACAATCAAATACAGTAAATAAGACGTTGTTCTTTCCCAATAAAGGTGTTTACGCTAAAACTATTATTTCAACTGAAACCAGTTTGCAGCCTGATCAGATGCCGGCTGACCCGGTATCTGATCAAAGTCCAAACTGTTTGTCACTCAGATTAAATCATATTCTTAGAAATTAAAAAGTATGGTGTAAAAGGCTGTAATTTTCTACATTACAGTTCTTTGCGCTTGCGTTTCGTTTGCATTTAAACTGAAAAATATTTATTATATACCTATCGATGATTTATAGAGATTTCTCAGTTAGAAAATATTAATATGCGTCAAAGATGATACCATCACTAGTGAATATATCACTTTTGCAGTGACAATATCATTCTTGTGATATCACGTCACAATATATTTTATGACGTCGCGCGTAAACAATTAATTATGTGTGCTTTCTCTGTATAAACGTTATCAAAATGTATAAAATAAAAATTGAATAATCAATTCCTTTAAATGGATATTGAATATATATCATTCGAATGGGTTGTTATCTGGTTAAAGAACTTGCGGACTTGTTTTGTAACCAGATAACAACCCATTCTCGTGATATATTTTTCATATCAATTCAGGACATTGATTTATCTCTCGATATAACTATATTCTCCATTGTATCAAGAACGATATTTGCCTGGTGAATGGTACAGAGGGGAAGACGCTATTCTATTCAATCTACACAACATTTAGACGCAAACAGTTGTGAGAACTTGTTGCAATGGAAAACAATCTTAACGGGTGGACTAAAACGTACAACATTACATGTTTTGGAAGGACAACTGATAAGTTCATGTCTGAATAGTAAACATTTTTAAAATATGGCCAAATTGTCTGCAAAGGATATCATTGATCAAAGACAAACGCATGTATATGTTAATAATATCATACTATCAGCTGTAAACAGTTTGGAGCAAAATTAGATGCATGGTAAGTCATAAAAAACAAATCTTTAGAATGTTAATTTTTGGTAAAGTTGTCCAAGTAATGGCACCGCATATGTGTATATTTTCATTAAGGTTGATTAAACCTTTCCCCCATAGAAACGCATTTTCACGCATTAGCTTACTCATCATAGACATGCATGTGCATGCTTTTATCACACCCTTTTTCCAATTACCCCATAAATACACATTTTAAGCTCTTAGTTTATTCCTGTACTGAAGAAAATAATTCTAATTTATACTGTTACAAATAAGAATCATAAGAAATAGTTTCTATATTCCAGCAGATTATAGCTTAAAGCAGGCTTTACTTTCAACCTGAGTTGAAAACTAGAAGCGGGCTATGGGGGTAATGGGTTCAAGACACATATAAAAGTGCCTTTGTATCCGGACACGTAGATACTTAAGCAGAGTGAAAGTAAAGCAAATTTCTGTTATAAACTGGAAACAAGCTTTATAGTTTAAACAATATTTTTTTCAAATAATGAAATGGATTGGACAACAGGCATTGCCTATGTAAGTCCTCTCCAGGAAACAAGCTTTGGGGAAAGAGTTAAACTGAGAAAAGTGTGCCTTCACCACTGTGCGTTCATTTCATTACGTACCTCTGCACATCAAAGCACCAACACCAATTTCAGCTTTGCTAGATACCCCTTCTAGTAGCATCATAGGCAGGTCTTCCTTGTTGGTCAAGATGTTGAAGTCATGTCTTAAAGTGCAAAAACAAAAGTAAACTGAAATACCGTATTCCATTTACCCCATTGCCTGTTTTAGTATTGAATATATGTGATGAAGTTAGCTTAGTTGAAAGGAAAGCAGAAAGTACATTAAGGCAAGTTCTGATTTACTTCCAGCCTGCTACATGAACAGCACTTCCTCTCTACAACGACACCCACCGGGAGACAACAATTGTGTGCGTTGTTCGGAGGGAGTCATAATAGGGAGGAACATTTGCAAACAGCTTGAATCCAGATCAGACGCCGCGTAACGCGGCATCTGATCTGCATTCAAGCTGTGTGTCACTCGTCATTAATTTTTTTCTGTCAAAATGTCCTTTTAGAAAAACAACGGACGACAATATTAAGCAGACGACGTTGCAGTCATGAATAGGTTGGCCATACATGTCCTGTTTAAGGAACTGTGACAAGGGTCGACGTAAGGAGGGAATCGTTGTTGGGAGAACCGTGGTAGGGAAGGAGCAATGTATAGCTATCGTCTGTTAAGGTAAGATAAACTATTAATGTCTTCCAGAACGCATGGCTATAAAATGGAACTTTTTTCTTTGGTAAAGCAGTAAAAAAGACATGCAAAGGAACATTTATGGGGTAATGTACCTCATGGGCTCTCATACTATGTTTCCAGGGTCCCGTTTTACTAAACTACTTACGCAAACATTTTGCGTAAGTCAAAATTTTAAATTTTAGTTGATATTTTTTATTATCACTTGCTACAAACAGAACATAGCCAGATCAGAGGACGCGCATATAGCGCGTCCTCTGATCTGGCTATATGCTGTTTGCAAACGTTTATGATCGAAAAATAAGAGGTAAACGATTTTGACTTAGCAAACATTTTGTGTAAGTAGTTTAGTAAAACGGGCCCCAGGTGTGTTAAATTGAACTTGAACTTGTCAAAACTGCTAAATAAAAGCTTGTACAGCAAACTACGCCTTGCATATTTAGGTAAGGATTGCTTACTATTTACCTTTGTTCTTTTGCAAGAGATCACGAACTACTGGGTATATAATATCTTAATGACACCATTGGTTCGTTTCCTTTAAATTGCAACACACCTAAATCCAATGTTTATGTAAAAGTTTATGTGGAATGCATTTTAACGCGCATGCACCGGCGTATCTCATGGGCTACAAACCTCCATTCGTCATCTCCTACATCACAATTGCAAACGTGACCCTGTGCACATGTATCGTTTAGTGCGCATTCGCATCCACTGATATCGCCGCTGCCACCAAAGTATGACAGTGTGCGAATATCCCTTGTTTGCCAAGTGACTAATGGAGCTGTATCATCTGAAAGTTATGTAAATTTACATCTGACAATGTATGCTTTTGGTAATGACTGGATAAGTATTGCACAAGGGGTAGTGTGGCAAAACTTTTCCCAACTGCAGTGGAGAAAAGACACTTTTCACCCGATAAAACCAAACTAAATGCAACCGGTATACACTTGTCTGTGAAAAATTACTACATGGTAGCATTCTGACGCTTTATCTGGGTTTTTTCTGCCTGAGCAGTTCTCAGTCTGATCTAGGCAAATAACGAGAGTGTTTCAGAATGTTCCGTTACTTGAGCATTTTCTTGGAATTTACGTATACGATTTTACATGTATGATAATCAATTAAATCTCTATTACATGCGGTTTGAAGGTGTATGGCGCAAGTGAATATTTTCATTATGAACGGCCTTGTTTGGATGGTAATATCATCTTATAAATGACAATACAACCATGCCTCTTTATATAATTTGAAACTACTACTGTGATATATTTAAGGGTAAAATATAGTTTTATACTTTAAAGTTCTAGTATCAATGTTTGTCGGATGTTATGTAAAAGTTTCAATTTAGAAAGCCAAGTAATAAAATTTAGAGTAGTTTGTCGTAAATGCGATAATCAGTTATACAGTTTATGGTTGTTAAATAAACAACTTAGTTATTGCGACGTGTAAAATTATGGATGTTTGTTGCAAATATATGTCCTATTTTGGATCATTTTGATAGCAATCGTGACCATCAATAAAAGTATATCATCATAACTATTATACCGTTTAATGTATGATTTTATCTCACTAAAACGTAGGTAAAACACATTTCGATTTTATTATTATGAATATTCAATGTTAATTTTTGCTGGCTTTACACTTTATTAAAATTCAAATAAAATAAGGCGAGTATTACAAACGGCATGACACCTTTTCTAGTTATATGATATGAAAATATGATTAAGTTCAGTAGCAAATGTGGTCAGTACCTACGACTGACGATCATTGATGTCCTGTTTTCACAACGTACTGCACTGTTATGGTCAAGGAATTATTTCAGAAATGAATACCATTTTGATACCATTTTCTGTCGTTTATTTTACTTAAATGTCGAAAATTTTCAGTTCATTTCTGATATTTACATTATATTTGCTGTAATTTCTAATATTAAATGAACATTTCATTAGTATGCATGTAATCCATGTAATCCATATTAGTGGTTGTTAACACGCATAATGTGTACCCTGAAAGGAACAGCCACTACTGAATCAATGCAACAAAATGATTCGTGGAGAGGAGATCCATAAGCCCCACATTTTTTAACATTTTGTACATTTTTATCTGAGTGGCAAACAGTTTGGAGCTTAATCAGATGCTGGATTACCCGGCGACTGATCTGGCTCCAAACTGTTTGCGGAGGAAATAATAGATTTAACATATACAGGTTTATCGGGAAATATTGACGTCTTTCCCACTACTTTAGGGTATACATACCGTGTAAAGGCGAATTCTGGCACGAATAGTCAAATGTCTGATGGCAGTATATCGATCGATGTATCAAGGCATCTAGTTGAGAAACGGTCACCTCCTTATAGGTGAATTGGTAGTAATAATTGCCATTTACTACATGCTGAAAGAAAAAAAGGATACTTGTAATTGTTTATGATTTTCGAAACATTCACAGACATAGAGGATATTGAATGAGTGGGTTGTCAGTTGCGAATTTATTGAACGAGTTGGATAAAATAATATGTTGCGAGCCTTGGTGAGCAACATATCATTTCATCTAATGAGTTCTATAAACTAAATGTTGAAAACACAAGATTTTAGTTTTCTATAAATTTATCACATCAACAAAAGTTGACACAAAAATCCGAACGACTTATTATCACTTCTACCCCGGGTGATAGCAAAACGATGCGTCATGCGGTAAGCGTTATTCGGTTTTATTCGTCCAAAGATAAAAAAAATGAAGAAGAGCAACATCAATGTGCAGTGAACAGATTGTTCTGATACCATTGATATTCAAGTCCTAAATTATTATAAAATCGAAAATTGTTCTAATGGACTAAGATGATCATTTAAAATTTAGTTTCGTTTGCAGAATAACGTCATTAATGCAATATGACGTCATTATGATGCAACATTTAAATTTAAATTGTTCTGAGCGTCTGTAAATACTTGAACTATATGTAGCCTGATTTGCAGCCTGATTGGCAGCCTGCTTTGCGGGACTGCTCGTGAGACTTTTTATGACACTTTAAAATGTTTCAATTACTCGTGATGATCCAAGTTTGTCAAACTAGATTCTCTATTTAAACTGTTTTCGTAGTCGACATAGTAAATAATTTGGTATAAAAAAATTAGTATAAAATATATGGACAGTGTGTTGTACGATATTTACTGAACTCTATGTTTTGCACGTTTATGTGATAAAGATCAAATATTTAACCCTGTACTACCGAGCCTGTTTCTAGTATTGAATATGATCAATTAAGGCATGTTAACTCTTTAATCCTTAACCCCCTACCCTTTTTTCTAGTACTGCATATAAGTGACCACTTCAATCAAATTGAAAGTAAAGCGGAATGCGCATGTAGGCGCATTCTACTTTACTTTCAGCTTTCTGTAAGCCACCATCTGCTAGGATATAGGAAATATTTCTTATATTGCAGATTAATTAGTGTATAAAAGGGAATTATATCCTTCACTGGAGGAGGAATGATTTAAATGCGTTAAAAGGGCTTTCTGTGGAGTTAAAGGTTAAATATTTCTATTGTGTAAGATAAGGAAAGGTGTAATGTCTGCCTTTGAATAAAAACAAAATAAACAACATACCGATGGATTGATTTGCGTAGCTTTGAATAATTTCTTATTTTCTATTACATGTACATGGAAAAAGGCTCGGGCTACAAGTTCTTCCTAAGTTAGTACAGTGATACATGCATATTTGACCCTTTGTTTAATGTCGATCAAAAATCGACATATGATATGTTAAACGCTAAGAAAAGACCAAGGGTCTGGTCCCCATTTCATAAAACATCTTACGTAAGTCAAAACTTTAAAAAACATTTAATCTCTAAAAATGTCACAAGACAGGATAAGATAAAGAAATAAATAATAATTGAGACTTTTATGATCTGACTTACAACAACATTTGTCTTACGAAGTTTTATGAAACGGGCCCCTGCTGAAGTTTTCATCAGGTACTGCTACACAATAAATATAGCCGTAAGTTTGCATTTTCAAACTTGAATGCATCCAGTTTGTGTTCAGTGTCATTAAGTGTTTCTCCAATAGCTCCCATTCAGTATTAAAGGCACATTTCTGTTTAAAGCAGACTAAAAGTAAAACAGAAAGCTCCTTATGAATCAGCTGTTTTTACATTCAGCACGCTAAATAAGCTACCATCTGCTAGGATTTCCGTTTAACTTTCAATTACGCCATGACGCGCAATTGCAAATAGCTTGACTATGACCAGAGGCTATGAAATGCGTAAGGCGGCGTCTGATCAGGATCAAAACTGCAGCCACTTGTTTTGAAATAAGGCCGTTGTACTGTCTGAAATATAACTTTGAAACGAAATTCAGACAACAATATTGAAGAAAACGACACTATGGCGGTTAGGGGTTAAAAGATTAATTTGATCAGGAAAGGGATATATAAAACATTTATAGTGGTGCAAATTCATGACTGTAGTGTACTATGACAGGGTATCTAGTTAATACATTGGACGATATAAATCCTATGGTGCAAATTCATTACTATTAAGTCGTACAAAGGCGTCTCTACTGGGTTATGCATTAACCCATTTGTGTCAACGATCCCATATATGGGACATAGGCAAACAGTGTAGACTCTGATCAGACGCCGGATAATGCGGCGTCTGATCAGAGTCTACACTGTTTGCTTATAGGAATTTCAATATAAAACAAAATAATTTAATATTGTTTGTTTTCATTACATTTGGTTAGATGTGATTGGCTGTAATATTTGTTTCATAACTCCATGAAAAAAATAAAATTCAGGCCACGCCTTGTCAGGACTACTTTCCCTTAGTCCAACTGCTCTTCACAAGCGCTGCATGAAGCAGGATGCCAAATGACGTCATTGACGTCGACGTTACTACATAACAACGCCGCGTTTTGGCGGACAATATATATGGCGGAGGGACTACAACCTACGCTTTAAAAGCGTTAAAAAAGAACATTCGCGTCAGATTTTCTATTTAACTACTTTCTTAAATTCAGAAGTGATATTAAATTATAAGGAATAATTCGGAATATTTATTGTATTCATGGAGGTATGAAAAAAATACCTGGTCACACTTTTTTTCATACCTCCATGAATACAATAAATATTCGAATTATTCGAAAATATTGAGCGGGCATCCCTTTGATAAAACATGGAAGAATGGACTAAAACAGGATAAACAAATAATGTTCTTTTCTCTATACAGTGCTCCGCTCCCTCTTTACAGCAACACCCAATAAGATACATATTGTATGTGTGATTCGGAGGAAGTTGTCATAGGGAGAGAATATTATAACCCTTAGAATGTATCTGCAAACAGTTCAAACCAGGATCAGACGCCGTGCAATGCGGCGTCTGATCTTGGTTAAAAATGTTTATAACTCGTCTTTATGTTTCCTCTTTAAGAAAGAATAGCAAACGGCAATGTTTTAAAATTAGACGATATTGCAATAGTGAAATCGTAAGACATAATCGTCTTGTTTCTGGAACAACGGTAATCATTGTTGTAAGGAGTGCATCTTTTTTCGGAGGATTGTTGTAAAGAAGGGGCACTTTATTACCTTGTTCATCTGGTTGTGGTACACAACTACTGTTGCTACGCCATCTTTGATATCACAGTATACTGGGAATGGTTGAACGTTAGCTGTAAACAAAATATAGCAACAACAAGTATTATCTCTAAAAAACAATATTCTATCACAGTATACTGGGAATGGTTGCACGTTTGCTGTAAAGAAATCATAGCAACAACAAGTATTATCTCTAAAAAAAAAACAATATTCTGTCACAGTATACAGGGAATGGTTGCACGTTTGCTGTAAAGAAATCATAGCAACAACAAGTATTATCTCTAAACAAATATTATGTCACAGTATACAGGGAATGGTTGCAAGTTTGCTGTAAACAAAACACAGCAACAACAAATATTATCTTTAAAAAAACAAATTATTTCGCAGGTTAAAGTGAAACTTATTATGTTATGTCTATTTTGTTTCATTTATAAACAGAATTTTCCATTTGCAAAATTAAGAGATTATCCACGCTAAATTGAGATATTATGACATAATAACAACAATAATTTAGACCGTATCTCATTGTTTTCAATGTTTTGCAATGGAAAAACTGGCACTGTATGTAAAGGAAACTGTTTGGAAATATCGGTGCATGCACGCAGACAATGGAAGTGGATACGGGCTAAAATGCTATTTGGTGTTCTCACGTGCACTTGGCCATCTTGGATTTATTGGGCCGTCTGGGTCAATCCAGTAGGCACCACTGTCGCCCCAGCTATGTATTCGTTCCTCGGTTTCCTCCAATACATCCTGGCATGTTGTAGCATAGCCTGTCAGAGTATATATAATATGCATTAGTGACGGCATGATTCTGTCATATTCAAAATACACAATTCAGTATAACATCTCTAGTACGCCCACTCAATTAAGTTAGATATTCTGTGCTTGAGCCATGTGACTGCTGAAAGCAAGGTTACAGTAATACAGAAAGCTCGTTTAGGAGCTTTCTGTTGTACTGTCACCTTGCTTTAAGCTGTCACATGTCTCATATACAATCAATAAGCATTCTATTTACGGTCGTAATAAAGAGATATTACGATTCTTTATTATATATCTATCGCGATGATTAACAGAGATTTCTCAGTTAGATAAATTTGATATCGTCACAGTTGATGTCGTCACCTAGTCAAGTGATGATATCACTTTTAATGACGTCACGTCATAATTCTTTTTTGACGTCGCCGCGCGTAAATAATTAATTTTGTGTGTTTTTTCTGTAAAAACGTCATTAAAATATATATCATGAATAGAATTAATCAATTCCTTTGAGTAGATATGAAAAATATATCACGAGAATGGGTTGTTATCTGGTTAAAAAACTCGTCCTGCGGACTCGTTTTTAACCAGATAACAATCCATCCTCGTGATATATTTTTCATATCAATCCAAAGAATTTGATTATCCTCTTTTTATTTTAATTTAGTGGAAACAGACGTATAGTTCAACCTCTATATTACGACCAATACATGATATTGTTTCTTTAAAAAATGTTTAAGGCAGGTGGCTGCTAAAACAAGCGGACAAAAAAGCAGAAAGCTCCAATGGGCGCTTTCTGCTTCTCTGTCACCTTGCTTTAAGCTGCCATCTGTCTTAAATGCTATCAATAAACCTATATGTTAATGGTCGTAATGTGGAGGTTTTGTTGTACAGTGGAGAATCTGTTATTCTTTCCCAATAAACGCGTTTACGCTAAAACTATTATTTCTATTGCAAACAGTATGGAGCCAGATCAGACGCCGGGTAACCCGGCATCTGATCAGGCTCCACACTGTTTGCCACCAAAATAAACATGAATTATCAGAATTGTCCAAAGGTTGTTCTTTTCTACGTTTTAGTGCTTTGCGTTTGCGTACGTTTGCGTTTAAACGGGAAAGAATAACAGATTATCCACTGTAAGTTCTGTAGCGTAAATACTTTTATTTTAAGAGAATACAGCCAAATAACTCTATTATGACCAAAACACAGAGGGCTAAGAAATTATATATAAGACAGGTGAAAAAATAAAGCAAGGTGACAATAAAACATAAAACTCCAAAAGGATATTTTTTGTTTTACTGTTACCTTGCTTTAACCCATTTTCCCCATGGTCCCGTATATGAGACATAGGCAAACAGTGTAGACTCTGATCAGACGCCGCATCATGCGGCATCTGATCAGAGTCTACACTGATTGCTGATAGAAATTTCAATATAAAACAAATGAAAATTAAATGTTGACCAGGCACCCCTTTGATAAAAAATGGACTAATCCAATATATAAACATGGAATAAACCACTGGGTATAAATGGGTTAAGCAGTCATCTGTCGCAAACGCCTACATGTAACAATTAACGTAATTTAGTAGTCGTTATAGAGATGTTTTACGGTTTACGTCATCGTAACATACAGTCAAACCTCTCTATTACAGACACTAAAATAAGGCTAATTGGTTGTATAAAATACAGGTGGATGCTTAAAGCAATGTGACTTTTTAAAATAGAAAGCTCCTATAGGAGATTTCTGTTTTACTGTCACATTGCTTTAAATAGTCACCTGTCATAAACACCTGTTTATTATCTTAATTTAGTGGTCGTAATAGAAAGGTTTTACTGTACACTAATCTAACCAATTACCCTATTAATATTTTTTTACGCATTTGATTTATTATTCTACAAATAAAAATAGTTCCAACTTATACAGTTCTGAACAAACAGCATAAGACATAGTGTATATGTCATGGCAGATGGTATCTGAAACAAGCTGAAGGTAAAGCAGAATACGCCTTTAGGAGAATTCTGCTTTACTTCCAGTCTGCTTCAGGAGATCCTGTGTTATAAAAACTAGAATCAGGCTATGGGGTTACAAATGGTTTACTAAACAGACACTTACGCAAATGCAATTCAATAAATTGACTTATATACATGTATCAAGGGTCCGTTTTATGAAACGTCGTACGACAAAAACGGTGACCGTCGTAAGTCAAACTTTAAAATACAGTTAACTTCTTATTTCTCCATCTAATCCTGTCTTGTTACATATCTTTGGAATTGACTTTTCAAGACGATTCCAAAGATATGTCACAGGACATGATTAGATGGAGAAATCAATAATAATTGAGAGTTTTATAATGTGACTTAAGACAACATTTGTCGTACGAAGTTTTATGAAACGGGCCCCTAGTCTTTAACTCACCAAATTCGTGCTCGCTACACCTGAGATGTCCTACGGTATACAAGCCTGAGCTTCCCGAGTTAAACTCATCAATAGTGACACTTCCCACAGGTAGGTGGTCCTTAATATCAAGCACCCCAAAGTCCCTATGTTCCTTGCCGTCATGTAGATCACAATTACACCCATTGTCTTCTGAAAAGACAAACACAATTGTGGTCAATGGCTAATAAAAGTTACAGTAAAACTTATCTATTACGACCACTTATATCTGTGACTTGAGCTTTGAGTTATTAGTTTTTTATGACAGGTGACTGCTTAAAGCAAAGTGACAGTAAAACAAAAAGCTCCTGTAGGAGCTTTCTGTTTTACTGTAATTTTGCTCTTAGCTGTCACCTGTATTTTATACCATCAATAAGCATTTGATTTAGTGGTCGTAACAGAGAGGTTTTATCATTTCCAAACAAACACATATACGCTTAAGAAATCACCTTTTTTTAAACAGTTTAGAGCCAGGTGAGAAGATCAGTAACATGGCGTCTGATCAGGCTCCGGGCTCTTTATCATTCAGATCAGATTACAAAATAAAATATTTGACATTTACGATATTTTGCTTCACTGCAAAAGCGTTTAGTAAATTATATGTACATGCAGATGAGGTGACGAATAATAATACATTCTTCCCTACAACATTAGCTCCAATTTCTACAAAACTTAACTGTCACCGATGAATATAAGATTTAATATAGGGTAATTGTATTTTTGGTCATAATTTATCATTCATTCAATAAATTATATGTTGACGAAAATATAAAGAAGCAGCGAAAGACCACAATTTAATTCATTCGTCAACATCAGACTGTTATAGTTTGACTATTCGTGCAAATTTAACGTCTGATGTGCACTCAATGATTTAAGGACTGTTGTGCCAGTTTAATTTTTTTTTCAGTCAAGGGGAGGCAACTTTTGAAACATTTTGATGAGTAGTCTCCCTTTGACCAATTTTCCATTATATATTTTATATTAGAAAATGTGTATTTTTTCTACCTCATTAAGCTATATTGTGCGGCCATACCAGCATTTGGCGACCACGATAAGTGATATATACATGCTTATATAATGATATATTGTTGACGATTAAACAGTGGATGTTGAAACATTCTAGCATTTAAAAGTGTTTAACCTATATCATTTGTAGATAGCCCTATATGTAATTGGATTGACATGCGTACATGTATGCACACATTTTTTATAGAAAAATTAGTTCGAGTTCCTATAATTTTAATTAGTGAGTTCAGTAAATTAATGCTTCATCAATGTTTGGAAAAAATAATGTCAAAATTTGAATGTTTTTACTGTAGGAGAAAAAAATAATAAAAAATAACCATTTGAATTGTTCCCTTTATTGAAGAAAAATATGTTGTTTCCATGTATTCATTGCTGCTTGCTCCTATTTGTTTCTTTTTTATGAACACATATAAATAACCCAACACTTTAGGTAAATTACAAAGCTGAATAGGGTTTTCTGAGATTGTATGATCAAAACCACGTGTCTCTGGATAATAAGGAGTATACCCAAAAACAATGTATTAAGAAAAGAACCAGTTCTGGGACCCCCTATTTTATCTCAAATTTCTGCATAACAGGATATATAGAGGATAACTGTTTTTTTCAGTGTAAGATCGAAATTTAATCCATTGAGTGAACATCAGACGTTATATTTTCACGAGTGGCGAAGCCACGAGTGAAAATATAACAGTCTGATGTTCACGAAATGGATTAAATTCGATCTTACACTGAAAAAACACAGTTATTCCATTTATTTATGCTTTTAAGCCACTTTTTAAACGAAATTGTTTAAAAATTGAAAGCGAACGTACATTATTTATCCCGTGTTGAGCCCCACGTTTTATGTCGAACACACGCGCGTGACAGTTGGCGGTATAATGACGTCACTCGTTGCTCCCGAGTTTGGATTCGTGCTCTTCCGGTGAGTAGTTCGCGACAAATCGGACTGCCGGAATTTAACGATAAGACACGATTGACTACGATTCTTGGGGAGCCCTACGGGGAAAATTCATAATAAAAAGCGATTGGTGATAATCCACTGCAGTTGATTACCAAGTGATCATCCACTGCTATTTCGTGGTAATCCACCGAAAAGCATAAATAAATACTAACAAAATGCAAAATTTAAAAAAAATCTGAAAGTTTTGAAAATTCAAATAAACTGCAGCGATAATCCTTAAATTTCAATCTTACACTGACAAATACATTTATTCTCTATTTTTTTCATATGAGTGGCAAACAATTTGAATCGTGATAAGATGCAGCCTGATCTGGCTTTAAACTATTTTCCATAAAGATAATATTTTAACCCTTAGCCTGCCACTCACGACTATAACTCCATATGCAAACAGCTTGGATCCGGATGAGACGCCGAGTAACTCGGCGTCTCATCCGGATCCAAGCTGTTTGACACTCGGACAACATTTTCAGCAATTTTGAGCAACTTTGAAGGACTTTGAAACTTGAAGCAGACGAGAAATATAGCAGACGACAATTTATTTGGCGGGCTAATAGTAGAGGGCATCTAGCGTCAAAAATCGAAATAAAGGAAAAAAAATGCACAGAATTGATTTTTGTGTTTTCATATGCTCTAATATGTACCGAATGACAGAAAAAAAGTCTAGGAAAATCAAACGATGCGAAATATGATTTTTGGGGTAAAATGGCTAAAATAATAGGTGAAAGCACGAATTTTTGGGATTTCCAAACTGTGATCGTAGAAATCAATATAAAAGCTTGCAATATACAGGCTAGACAAATATTCATGTCAGCTGTGGAATGGTACTTGTTAAGATAAATAAAATTTTCAAAAAACTGATTTTTGGGGTGAAATTGTCAAAATATTAAACCAAAATTACAAATTTGAGGATTTAAAACAGACCCTGACATCTCATAGCAAATAAAGGAAATGGTGCACAGAGTTGATTTATATGTTATTATTTGCCTAAATATGTACCAAATAACAGACAAAAAGTCTAGGAAAATCAAACGATGCGAAATATGGTTTTGGGGTAAAATGGTTGAAATAATAACTGAAATCGCTAATTTTTGGGATTTCCCTTCTGTGATCGAGGATATCGATATAAAATCTCGAAATCTACAGGCTAGACAAATATTCATGTCAGCTGTGGAATGGTACTTGTTAAGATAAATAAAATTTTCAAAAAAATGATTTTGGGGTGAAATTGTCAAAATATCAAACCAAAATCACAAATTTTGAGGATTTCAAACAGACCCTGACATCTAAAAGCAAGTAAAGGAAATGGTACACAGAGTTGACTTATACGTTATTATCTGCTTAAATATGTACCAAATAACACACAAAAAGTCTAGGAAAATCAAACAATGCAAACTATGTTTTTTGGGTAAAATGGTTGAAATAATAACTGAAATCGCTAATTTTTGGGATTTCCCTTCTGTGATGGAGAATATCGATATAAAAGCTCGAAATCTACAGGTTATACAAATACTTGTGTAAACTGTGGATTGGTACTTGCTAAGATAAATAAATTTTCAAAAAGCTGATTTTTAGGGTGAAATTGTCAAAATATCAAACAAAAAACACAAATTTTGAGTTTTTCAAACAGACACTGACATCTAAAAGCAAATAAAGGAAAAGGTGCAAAGAGTTGATTTATATGTTATTATTTGCTTAAATATGTACCCAAATAACAGACAAAAAGTCTAGGAAAATTAAACGATGCAAAATATGATTTTGGGTAAAATTGTTTAAGTAATAACTAAAATCACTAATTTTGGGGATTTCCCTTCTGTGATCGAGGAAACCAATATAAAATCTCGAAATCTACAGGCTGCACAAATATTCATGTCTACTGTTGAATGGCCCTAGTTAAGATAAATACAACTTTAAAAAAAAAAAGTTGGGGGTAAAATCGTAAAATTATTTAACCAAAATTTCATATTTTGGGGATTTTTGACAGATTTTGAGATTGAAATCAAACTAATGGAAAAGATGCACAGAATTGATTTATCAGTAATGATATGTTTCAATATGCACCAAATAACAGACAAATAATGTAGGAAAATCAAAGAATCAGAAATATGATTTTTGGGTAAAATGGTTCAAATATTAACTTAAAAGCTAATTTTTGGGATTGCCTTTCTGTGACCATGGATATCACTATAAAAGCTCCAAATATCCAGGCTAGACACATATTCATGTCTACTTTAGAATGGTCCTTGTTAGGATAAATAAAGGTTTCAAAAAACTGTTTTTGGGGTAAAATTATCAAAATATTAAACCCAAATCACCATTTCTTGTTTGTAAAACAATCTAGGAAAATCCAACAAAGCCAAATATAAATTTTGGGGTATACTGATTAAAACAATTTTTTTGGAAATTCCACACTATGGCCTTAGACAGGAATATAGAAGCTACACATTTACAGGTAAGATACATATTACTATGCACTGTAGCCTTGTACTATTAAGGATGAATTAAGCTTTAAAATGAAAACCCTTATCTTTTCACTTCACTACGGTGACCTTAGATATGAAACCAAACGTTCAAAGTCTATAACTTACACACATACACCATTTTGATGTAGCTTAGTTAAAGTAAAGACAAATCAACCGGTAAAACATTTAAACAGACACATGTTTTTAATGTATTGTGACTTTAAATATGATTAAAAAGCTCCAAATCCATTTAAAAGGCAACAGGCACCATGAAATAAAGCCTATAGCACTAGTACAAATAAATTATGATTTCTAAAATTAATAAATTTTGGTGATAAGATATAAGTTAAACGAAAACAGTTTTCACTGAGGATTTTTACAGTGGCATTGGATGTGACCATCAAGGCACTACAGTGTATTTGTTAGCATAGTTATATAAGTTTCAATGAAGTAATATACATGTATACCTTATAATAGTTAAACAAAAAGACAATATCTTCAGTATATTGTTACAGCAATATAACATGAATGTAAAACTTAAAAATATAGTTAAGACAAATATATAAATGGAAACTTTTTATAAGTAAGGATAACTACCATTTTGAATTTTGCTACTATAGTCATACAACTAGGTCTGGCGTGTCAAAGGGTGGCCGAGTCCATTTATAAGGGAGATCAGCATTTCAGATGTCCCCGTGTCAAATTTTAAAGGAAAATGTTTGGTTATCGGTACAAATAAACGAATTAGTTATTGGAAACATAACGTAGTGGATAAGACGTAGGTAGAAGTATATGATCGGATAACATTTTATCAAACACGGGTTCGAATCTCGCAGCAACCTATGATATTGTTTTGCCAAAACAATATTAAAGATTATATAATTACATTGCATTAAGGTAATGCAGAAAGCCTCCTGAAGAAAGTGACTAAAACTTATATTGATATTCATATTTTATCATCGATTTGTTTTGTGAAAGTATGGCTAATATAGGGCTAGAAAACCATGCACCCCTGCCCCAAATTTGACGAGCATGTGTATAAATGGTTAGTATAATCACACAGTATGAAATTAGATGATTCATTTTAGATTAAAAATAGTTTGAGGTCGACGCGGGATTCGAACCTACGCTTATTAAAATAATTCTATCGCAATACACTCTGTGTACCTATATTTACCTACTGCTCTAAAGTGCTAACAATAATATCGCCTTCATTTGTATCTAATAATTATACTAATCTTGATTGTATAAAAATGGTCGGAGAACATGCGGAATGCTGCTCTCCTTAAAAATGGACTCTGCTGACATTTGACACGCCAAGCCCAGTTGTTTGACTATATGACTGTGGATATGACCAGTAAAGCTTCAAATGCACAAATAAGTTATACATTGTATATTCTTTCCAAAACAACAGCTTACTAAAGATGATAAATACAAAGTTTGATTAACTTTTTGAGAAAACATTAAAAAATATACTTAAAACAGCAAATTTTTAATTTCTGTATATGGGGGAGGATATGAATTAATAATAAAAACTCCAAACCAATAGGCTTGACACAGTCCTTTTAAATGAGATATGTAACTAGTTTATCCAAAATCACACATAACAATTTATAAATATATAGGGTTTTGGAAAAATACACCCCCTCCACCAATAAAAAAAATCAAAACATAAACGAACGAACAATTTTCTGCCACGTTGGATTTTCTGCGCAAAACTGGTTGGTTCTGATGTTGGTTGGAAACTAATAGACATGAGCTATCCTGTACTTAGAGCTGTAATAATGGAATCTGACAACTGTATGAAATATCAGCAAATCATAGTATACGCACATTGGGCATACATCGTACATGTAATTTATGTAATTAATTGATCTAACAGTTCTTGCTTTATATATGAAATAACTGATAGTGTATATATCACCAGGTCAATAACATTCAATATTCGTTTTGTGGTGCTTATTATCTACTATCAGTGCACACTCTGATTTGACAAGCGGCATTTTAAATGCTGCCTCTAAGCTAGTACACTGGTTTAATTGTCAAAATGCTGTAATTTAACCCTTATTGTGTGCGATGCGAATATAGGTTGTTACTTAACCCTAATTGTATGCGGAACAAGAATATATATCATTTGAGGACCCAAATCAGAGTGAGTATAGCCTACAGTTCAAAGTATAATGTGTCTTACCTGTAAATTTGAAGCTTTTACATTTATATCTAAAGCCATGTTGTGGAAATTCCAAAATTTCAAATTTAAACTAATTTTTTAACCAGTTTACCCCGAAAAGTCATATTTGGCTTTGTTAGAGTTTCCTTTATTTTGCTGTTTTTTTTAATACATATTGAAACATACTAAAACATATAAATCAATTCTCAATACTTTTCCCTTTATTTGCTTATAATTTAAGGCTTTATTTGGAATTTTCAGGTCAGGAGATCTCTGCTAAAATCTCTAAAATTGGTGCTTTTTTTGTTTAATTATTATACTGCATAAATCAGTTTTTTGACAGTTTATTCATCTTTATCAGTACCATTCCACAGCGCAATTGAATATTTGTTTAACCTGTAGATTTGGAGCTTTTATTTTAATAGCCACCATCACAGTAGTAAAATCCCGAAAAAGCTCATTTACATTTTATTTTTCAACGATTTTACCCCCAAAACACCATATTTGGTATTGTATGATTTTCCTAGATGATTTTTCTATTAGTTTGTACATATTAAAGCATATGATAACACATAAATCACTTGATTTTGATGGCAGGGATTGTCTACAAAAATCCCCAAAATTGGTGATTTTGGTTTAATATTTTGACAATTTAATGCAAAAAACCAGTTTTTTTTAAAGTTTTATTTATCCTTACTAGTACCATTACACAGTAAAAATGATGTTTTGTCTAACCTGCATATTTGGTGTATTTATATTGATATCCACGTTCACAGTAGGGAAATCCCAAAAATTCGCGTTTTCATTTATTATTTCAACAATTTTACCCCAAAATTCATTTTTCAAAGTTTTAGCTATCGTTAATGGTACTATTTTACAATAGATATATATAAGTATCTAGCCTGTAAATTTGGAGCTTTTATAATGATAACCAACGACACAGTACTGAAATCCCTAAAATTGGCATTTTCATTTATTATTTCAACAATTTTGCCTCAAAAAACGTATTTCGCATAGTTTGATTTTCCTAGATTTTTCTTCGGTTATTTGGTACATGCTCTGCCATATGAAAACACAAAAACTATTTCTGTGCATCTTTTCTTTATTAGGATGTTTGACACCAGGGAAGCTCTACTAAAATCTCCAAAAATTGGGGTTTTGTTTAATATTTTCATGATTTTCACCCAAAAAGAACCATTTTCTGAAAGTTCTATATATCCTAATTAGTACTATTCCACAGTGGATATAACTGCCAGTCTAATTTGTAGATTTGAAGCCTTTATGTTAATACCCAGGGTCACAGTATGGAAACTCCAAAAATTATCATTTTCGTTTATCAATTCAATCATTTTACCCCAAAAAATCATATTTCGCATCGTTTGATTTTCCTAGACTTTTTTTCTGTAATTCGGTACATATTGGAGGATATGAAAACACAAAAATCATTTCTGTGCATTTTTTTTCCCCAAAATTTTTAAATGCCCTCTACTATAAGGGTTAAGAGTAAACGCGTTTATTGGGAGAGAATGGCGTCTTCTCTACTGTGAAAACTGACGAGTTGGGATTGTTCAGCAGATTGATTATAGATTAACCCTTAGCCCGCCAAATAAATTGTCGTCTGCTATATTTCTCGTCTGCTTCAAGTTTCAAAGTGCTTCAAAGTTGCTCAAAATTGCTGAAAATGTTGTCCGAGAGTCAAACAGCTTGGATCCGGATGAGACGCCGAGTTACTCGGCGTCTCATCCGGATCCAAGCTGTTTGCATATGGAGCTATAATCGTGAGTGGCAGGCTAAGGGTTAAACCACATTCTGTGATGTTCGGCCAACTGAAGTCTAACCCATTTTAATATGTGTCCATTTTACATAACACTATCAAATTTGAAAGGAACAGAACAGTCAATACTTATTTTTGGACAAGTAACTATTGTTTTATGCAGTGACTTGCAAAATAACAAATAGTGCAGACCCTGGTCAAAGGGTTACTGTAAAAGCTGGGTATATAGTGTTTGCCTAGGAAAAGTGTATTCTTCACATGTATATAGTTTGTATAGTTTATATAGTATAGAGTTATGTCGGATTTTCGTGCTTTGTTTTTTCTCTCCCTCTCTGTCGTACCCTGGACCCTTCCATGTCTTACAGTTACTCGTAACTATAGACTAGTCGCCTGAGTACAATTTGACCGTTGCCATAGTGGGTTATTTTTAACACGGGCTTGAATGTTTAATTCTTTCCCATGTTACTAATGATCTTGTCATAGAATTTTTGTTAAATGTTTTACATATATTTACTTACTGTGCTGGCGGTCTTTTTGATTGTGAGATTGTGGAACAGGGTTTATATTTTATGTAAACTGTTCGTCCTTATAGGTGAATATAGGAGATAAGTGTGAGGTTGGACGCCCCTAAACCCAGGTTTAACCCCCCAGTAGTAGTTACTGATTAATTTATAATTAATTATTGATTGCTGCTGACCGTACCAAGGCGGGCTCCTATTTTCACTTTGCTTTATGTTTGTCTTGCGTGCTTTTTTTTTGTATTTAGTGTGTAGATGAAGGAATGGGATTGTGCGTGTGTGTGTGTGTGTTTGTTATGGTATGACTGTGTGTGTGCTCTGCTTGAGAGGTGGATGTATTGTTTGTGTTGCGTTTCCTGCTTGAGTCTTTCGTATTTATTTGTCACTAAAGTTCAAAGGGTTAAGGAGTGGCAATTTTCCACACGACTAGCTTAACCCATTATCCCATAACCTGTTTCTAATATGACAACAGGTGACAACTTAAAGCAGGTTGAAAGTAAAGTAGAATGCGCCATATGGCGCGTTCCGTTTCACTTTCATCCTGCTTTAAGCTGCCAGCAGCTAGGATATAAAAAGTATTTCGCATGGTTCATTTTCATGACTGTATAATATGGAATTATTTTCGTCAGGGTAAGAATACATCCAAGGCGTAAACGGGTGTATTTATGGGTAATGGGTAAAAACCAAATTCCTTACCATGTGCACAGTTTCCCACAATACCGCAGCCACACATGTTCTCTTTTCCCTTTCCTCCGCCCCAGTAGTTTCTGGCTACTCCGCCCATACTACTCCAGTACACTTTCCTTCCACCGTTCCTTAGAAGGCCAGAGTTCTAAAACGAACCGTGTACAGTGAAACCCCTCTAAACCGGACATTTGTGGGGACAACAAAACATCCGGTTTAGAGGGGTTTCGGGTTTAGACAGGTTTTAACCCATAGCTTATTTCTAGTATGGAAGGGAGCTGACCACTTTAAGCAGGTTAAAAGTAAAGCAGAATGCGCCTAAAGGCACATTCTGCTTTACCCTCAACCTGTTTTAAGCTATTATCTGCTAGAATATAGAAAATATTTCTGATGGTATATGTTCAAAAATGTATTTTTTTTCAGTAAAGGAATAAATCAAAGGCGTAAAAATGGGTGGGAAACGGGACAAAAGTTTTTATCCGGTTTAGAGAGAATTCCGGTATACAGAAACTGTTCATTTGGTTAGAAGGACTTTTGCTTTACTTATAAATACAAACCAAATTTGGTATCAAAATGCGCAAACATGTATTGGCTACAAGATAATGTATTTGTAATCGTGATTTGATAATTTGCAGGACATAGTTTTGTGTGGGAAAGACAATGGTGTGAAAAGTAAAAGTCGCAGATTTGTAATACTTTTTTATTATCTTTTTTCCGGTATTATAATCTGGATCTTACATAGCAGAAATTATGATTTATAAATCACAAAAGGATTTTTTAATGACGAAAAATAAAGCAGATGACACAATATTCAGTAACTTAACATCTTCTGAATTTTAGGTTGAAACAAATTGTATAACACGTTTAAGTGAAAGAAATAAAGCTAAATAAGATTTTTTTAAAAAAAACTTGTAGATATTGTTCCTTAACAATGTATTACGACAGGTAACTACTGTACATTGGTCAAAATTAGATCAAATGTAAATAAAAGATGGATAAACGCTTTTTTGCTGGGCTTATATAATGCAATGTTGCAAGAGAGTAGCACTCATTTTCTGTGTACATTGCATCCTCTCTACAACGACATCCAATGGGAGACACAGATAGAATGTGTTTTTCGAAGGGAGTCATTATAGGGAGGGACAATTAAGACTTGGCTTACCTTTGCAAATAGTTTGAATCCAGATCAGACACCGCTTGACGCGGCGTCTGATCTAGATTCAAGCTATTTGTCACTAGTCATTATTTTTAAAAGAATTTGAATTCGATTTTGAATTAAAACGTAACTATAGACAATGCCCTTATTCATGGGCTATCATATACTTACACGATAAAGAAACTGAACATTTGGTCTGAGAAACGATTCTATACTTATAAGTACAAACATTAGACAAAGTTGGTATCATCATACGCAAAAATGTATTGGCTACACGATGGTGCATTTTCATTGTGATTAAATAATTGCAGATAATAATTTTGTGTGTGAATGACACACCGTACTCTATGTTTTTATTTCAATGCGTTTGCGTTTCGTTTGCGTTTAAACGGGAAAGTATAACGTTTTCTCCTCTGTAAGACAATAGTGTAAGCAGACTGTACAGACCTTGCAGTCGTAGCCGATGTCCTGCACACAGAAAGCTGAGTTGTCTATCACCCTCCTGATCTGAGTCTCACTTGCTGTATAATCTAGGTCAACAACACCCGCAGACGTTACGTTGGCGACAGAACTGCAAAAAAATATATTTTATGCCAACATAAAAGGATTTATGTGAAATTGGTCACCATTTTGGTTATTGACGGTCAATATTATTTGCATGATTCCGGCAGTTACCAGTCAAGTATAAGGTTATGTAGTAATAAGTTAGAAACCAGTCAGGAGAGAGCAAGGAGGTGTGAACAATGGGAAGCAAGGTCACCGTTTTTAAACCAATCACAGAGCAACATAGCCATTGTTTCTTTATCTCGGAAATTCTAGGATGTCGACCTTATTTTCGTTACAACCACCACCTCCCATCCTCCTCCTCTTTCTTGTTTCATGTCATGTTTTTTTATATTTTACGTTCATGTTACCATGTTATTATGTTGTTATTCTGCTGGGTGGCGGTTGTTGTGTCGCCCCGATATTGAAATTAGATATTTACTTTCTATAACATTGGGCATTATTGGCTACAATTTGAAATATATTATGTGCTAAACCATTTACATCAATTGTAAACACATTGCAAATAGTTTGGGGCCAGATCATACGTCGGGTAACTCGGAGTATGCCAATCAGGAACCCAACGTTATGTGCCTGCTGGGCGATCAGTCTCAAAATAATGTATCACTTAGATTAATATAATTAAGTATTGTTTGTTTTTTATTACTTCCGTTAGCTGTGATTGGCTGTAATTTTTATTTCATAACCCAATGAACAAAATAAAATTAGGCCATGCCTTGTCGGGACTACTTTCTCTTAGTCCAACTGCTCTCCACAAGCGCTGCATAGAGCAGGACACCGAATGATGTCATTGACGACGACGTAACTGCAAAACAAAGTCGCGTTTTGGCGGAAAATATATATGGCGGAGGGACTAAAACCTTTTTTTTAAAAGTGTTAAATAATAATCACTCATTTCAAATTCTCTATTCAACTTTCTTAAAATCAGTAATGATATTGAATTATAAGGAAAAAATCGGAACATTCATTTATTCATGGAGGTATAATTTAATATTGATTGTTTTCATTACATTTGGTTAGCTGTGACTGGCTGTAAATTTTGTTTCATAACTCCATGAAAAAATAAAATTCAGGCTATGCCCTGTCAGGACTACTTTCTCTTAATCAAACTGCTATCCACAAGCGCTACATGAAGCAGGACGCCAAATGACGTTATTGACGTCGACGTTACTACAAAACAACCTTGTGTTTTGGCGGAAAATATATACGGCGGAGGGACTACAACCTACGTTTAAAAAGTGTTAAAAATGAACATTCGCATCAGGTTTTCAATTTAACTACTTTCTTAATTTCAGAAGTGATATCAAATTATCAGGAAAAAACAACCTGGTCACACTTTTGTTTGAACCCACTTCGCGGTTTCATACAAGCTGACCAGGGTTTTTTTCATACCTCCATGAATACAATAAATATTCGAATTATTCCTGAAATAAATCATTAGAACTTTCAAGATACTGCCATTTTCTTCATTGTATGACTTTCAATTATTAAACGAAAACATAAATAACGTGACTGTCGTCTAACGTTTTTCAACATGTAGGTGTATCACTACCAGGGCTGGCATTTCTTCTGATTGTTCCGAAATCTTCGGATTTTTATCTTAGCAGATTGTACCTTAAAGCAGGCTTAAGGTAAAGCAGAATGTGCTTTACTTTCAACCTGCTTTAAGTAATCACGATTGGAAAATAGAAAATTTGAAAATAGGATTTTTCAAATTCAACTTATGGCAGCGCTGCACCACTGGGGAAACGAATATTATCTTTAAAAAAGACATTCAGCGGAGTGTATGTTTGATATTTTACTTAGATTTGTTAAGAGTATACGTCGCTTTAACAGTAATTCAGTAATATTGCGACGCCAAGCTAATAAAAGGTAGAGGAAGACCCCCAGAATCCTTTTAATCACCTAAGGGCACAAATCGGCAACTTGGTAGAGCCCTAGACGTTCCACAAGCCAGTTTGAAGGCTTCCCCTAATGAGAAACCCGAATGCCCAGACTGTGATTCGAACCAACAAGAGCTTATTGATGTAAGTCACAGTGACTAATGATACCACTAGGCCACGCCTCCGAGTGCGCTTTTTGAAGTAATGCTGTATATTGGTGGGCAAAATGTATACATGTACATGAAATTGAGGTTTTAGAAGAATCGGAATACCTTGGATCGAAAAGCAAAATTACAAGTACAGTATTTTCATGTTGAAAAAGCACAACTTCCAAAACACTATCATATGCAAAAATGCAAAACATTAATTTAACTTTGTCCTGAAATTATCGCATTAATTTACTGTTCCATATATCTAACTTCTTTCAAAGAGTGTTTATGAAACAAACTATACGTTAACAGAGTTCATAAAAGAAACACGATACAATATCCATGGCAGTATGTACATGTAACTGTCGATGTCTCTTAGTTTTACCCTCACAATTCACCTTAAGTAAATATTGTAAAAGTGCATAGACCAGCCTGGCCCCAGCCCTATTTGACCATTCGATTTTAAGCAGGTTCAATTTTGAACACCTAGATTCCTGATCATTTATCATTGGTCTAAAAGGTTAAACTGTTGTATCTTAACCCCTCTGTTTTGCAAACAGTTTTCAGCGTTAAGCGGCGTCTGATCAGGATCCAAACTGTTTGACACTCATTTCAATATTTCTTTAGTCAAAATAGCACAAATCAAATTTTAAGAAATAACAAGAGCGTGTCCCAGTTACACGAATGCCCCCGATGATACAGGGAGGGGAATCCAGAATATCAAATGTAAAATGTACGAGTTAGAGAGCTGAAACTGTCGTGGAGCGCCATTTTGAGGAATTCAAGGGCAATTACTCCAAAGGGCCCAGCATAAATTGGCACCGCTGGTTATCTAAATTGGTCTCCATTTTATGTCAACAAACATTTTCAGAAAGTTTGGTGAAGATCGGAGAAAAGCAATGTGTTTGTGAAACACAAATGCCCCCAGCCAGCATCATGTTCTGTAATGTAATGCTTATTTGCAAAAGTAGGTCAAAAGTCATGGTCGTAGGGTAAATGAAACATTGGCATGGTTGGAGAAATCTTAACACAAGAAACATATAAAGTATGGAAGCTCTAGGCCTACTGGTTCAAATGTTAAAGGCGTATAAAGATTTATACAAATAAAGGTCAAAGATCAAGGTCACAAGGGAAAAAACGTAAGTATGGTTGGAAAGGTCTTGACACAAGAAATATATAAACAAATTATGAAAGCCGTAGGCCTACTGGTGCAAATGTTATAGCCATTTAAATATTTCAACAAAAGTAGGCCAAATGTCAAGGTCACAAGATCAAAACGTTTTGTATGGTTAGAAAGGGAAAACACATGTCAAGTATAAAAGGCCAAGGTGCAAAAATGCAAAAGTTATATCCAAGGTTAAGGTTTTTGGTTAAAGTTTGATTAAATAGGTCAAAGATCGAGGTCAAGGACACATGGCCAAAGATGTTGGTATGGTTGGAAAGGTCTTGACACAAGAAATATACATACAAAATATTAAAGCCCTGGGCCAACTGGTGCAAATGTTATAGCCATTTAAAGATTGTTACAAAAGTAGGTCAAATGTCAAGGTCACAAGGTCAAAAAGTTTTGTATGGTTGTAAAGGTCTTGCCATGAAGAATACACATGCCAAGTATAAAAAAGGCCCAGGTTCAAAAATGCAAAAATTATAGCCAATGTTAAGGTTTTTGGTTAAAGTTTGATTAAATAGGTCAAAGGTGAAGGTCAAGGGCACATGGTCAAATATATTGGTATGGTAGGAAAGGTCTTGACACAAAACATATACATACAAAATATTAAAGCCCTATGCAAACTGGTGCAAATGTTATAGCAATTTAAAGATTTTTACAAAAGAAGGTCAAATATCAAGGTCAAGGTCAAAAAGTTTTGTATGGTTGGAAAGGTCTTGCCATGAGGAATACACATGCCAAGTATAAAATGCCCAGGTGCAAAACTGCAAAAGTTATAGCCAAGGTTAAGGTTTTTGGTTAAAGTTTGATTAAATAGGTGAAAGGTCAAGGTCAAGGTCGCATGTTCAAAGATGTTGGTATGGTTGGAAAGGTCTTGACACAAGAAATATACATACAAAATATGAAAGCCCTGGGCCTACTGGTGCAAATGTTATGGCCATTTAAAGATTTTTACAAAAGAAGGTCAAATATCAAGATCAAGGTGACAAGGTCAAAAAGTTTTATAAGGTTGGAAAGGTCTTGCCATGAGGAATACACATGCCAAGTATAATAGGCCCAGGTTAAAAAATGCAAAAATATTGGCCAAGGTTAAGGTTTTTGGTTAAAGTTTGATTAAATAGGTCAAAGGTCAAGGTCAAGGTCACATGGTCAAAGATGTTGGTATGGTTGGAAAGGTCTTGACAAAAGAAATATACATACAAAATATGAAAGCCCTGGGCCTACTGGTGCAAATGTTATAGCTATTTAAAGATTTTTACAAAAGTAGGTCAAATGTCAAGGTCAAGGTCACAAGGTCAAAAAGGTTTGTATGGATGGAAAGGTCTTGATACAGGAAAGACACATGCCAAGTATAAAAGGTCTAGGTACAAAAATGCAAGAGTTATATATCCAATGATAAGGTTTTTGGCACAGACGGACGGACGGACGGACGGACAAACCAACAGACATGACAAAAACTATATGCCCCCGAATCGTAGATTCTGGGGGCATAAAAAGCAGACGACAATTGTTTAAAATTGATGACGTCACGGCAGTGAAGGGGTTAATAGGTATTATTCAGCTCCGCTTAAACACTTACTTCTTAACAGTTATCTTTGTGATACCAACGTGCGGATATGACGTCATGTCACAGTACACAAGGAATGGCTGGGTTTGTTTCCCATCTGCGCCATACGGGGCTATGAGTTGGGGACCATCATATCTGATCTTGTTGTACCTGCTTGTCTTGTATGCATGGCAACTTTCGAGAACATCTGAAACAAAATAAACACTTTGACCAAAGTAGGGATTACCAATTAATTTCGGTCAGTACAGTGCCCCCTCCCTACAACGATTCCCTCGATACAACGACGCCTGCCGCTCTTCCCTCAAACAAGAGAATTATGTCCAATCTTTTCACGGCTGCAATGTCGTCTGCTTAAAATTGTCGTCTGATGTTTTCTAAAAATTACATAATGGATATTTTGACAGAAAAAAACGTAATGACGAATGACAAACAGCTTGAATGCAGTTTAGACGCCGCGTCTCGCGGCGTCTGATCTTGATTCGAACTGTTTGCAAATGTACGCAAAATTCACTCCCTGTAACGACTCCCGCCGAACAACGCTAACATTTGTTGTCTCCCATTGGGTGTCTATGTAGAGAGGGAGCGCTGTAGAGTCGAATGGAATAGTTTTATTAGCATATACATGTAGCTTCACACCTCTCTATTACGAACACTAAAACGGGGGCTAATTAATTGTTTAAATGTCAGCTGCCCAGTAGTAAACATGTAATGTGATGTCATTCTTCCACCAAGAGGTAACAGTCTGAGGAAGGTTCTCCAACGTAGGACCGAAACTGTAATGGTTATAGAGTTTTTGGACATGCGAATATAGTGGAGAAATTCTTTGAGTTATTTGTTCCCAATAAAGGCGTTTACGCTAAAACTATTATTTCTATTGCAAACAGTTTGGAGCCAGATCAGACGCCGGCTAACCTGGCGTTTGAACAGGTTCCATGCTGTTTGCCATCAAGATAAACATGAATAATCAGAATTGTCCAAAATTTCCCCTTTTCTACTTTAAAAAGTGTTTTGCGGTTGCGTTTCGTTTCGTTTAAACGGGAAAGAATAACGTATTCTCCACTGTAGAACTTTCAAATAATTAATACTTTGCTATTCTGATTACTTTCTTGAGGGACAAGCAGACGATTAGTTCAAGTAACCTTTACCGTATATTTCCCTTTATGAAACAAATGAACTTGTAAGACATCCGTTCGAGGTCGCGTCCTTTATGTACAATGTGAATGAGTATGAGCCTTGTCATGACAAATCCTGCCTTATTGCATTGTAAACAGTGTTTATCAAAGCCAGCAGCCGTGTCTTTGACAAGGCGGCTTGCCTTGATATACTCTGTTTGACACCAACACTTGATGAATCTATTTATCATTGTATTCAGCAGTATTATCTACGGTAATTGGCAGTGTAAATCAAAGTCAGACACAGAGCTCGAGATGAAAACGTGAATTATTCTGTACAATGTTGTAATGCAATACAGCTGGTTTTGTCATGGCATGGCAATTGTAACTTTAACCCTTAGCCCGCCAAATAAATTGTCGTCTGCTATATTTCTCGTCTGCTTCAAGTTTCAAAGTGCTTCAAAGTTGCTCAAAATTGCTGAAAATGTTGTCCGAGTGTCAAACAGCTTGGATCCGGATGAGACGCCGAGTTACTCGGCGTCTCATCCGGATCCAAGCTGTTTGCATATGGAGCTATAGTCGTGCGTGGCAGGCTAAGGGTTAATGCAATGAAAACGATGTTTTCCGGTTAAATGTATTACTAAACAAATACTGCTTTTTACGTATTTTAGTTATTTTTTCTACCGAAGAAAACATTACTGTATAAAAAGACATAATTGTGCCCAGTAAAAAATGATGTTTACCTCCTAGCTAATTGTAGTTAAAAGCAGACTGAAAGAAAAGCAAAATGCGCCGAAAGGCACATTCTGCTTTCCCTACAAGTTGCTTAAAGCGATCACCTGTCTCCAAAATTAAAGACAGGCTATGGGGTAAGGGATTTAACAAAACGATTGGCAAACGCAATGTTATACAATGCAGGAATTGGGATAACATAATTATAAAGAAAATTAAAACAAAAACGTGCTTTTGAAAATATCAACGCACCAACCTGATCCCATTTTATCAGCAATAACGTAAAGTGGATATAATGCTATTCCTAAACTCAAACAAAACGCAAACGCATTGTAGTTAAATGTAGTAAATAACATTCTTTTTACAAATTTGACTATTAATCTTTATCTGAGTGACAAACAATTTTGAACCTGACCAGACGACTGGTAACTTGTTTGCAGCGGACATAATGGTTTTAGTATAAGCAAGGTTACCAGGAAAAAATAACGTATTCTTCACTGTACATACAGTGTTCCCTCCCAACAACTATTCTCTCCTCACAACTACCCTTGTCGAAATTCCCTAAACAGGACAATAATGTTCAACCTAATCACGGCTGCGAAGTCGTCTGCTTTAAATTGTCATCTGCTGTCTTTCTCAAAGTTACATAATGGACATTTGACAGAAAAAAATGAGTAGTGACAAACAGTTTGAACCCAAATCAGACGCCGCTTTACGCGGCGTCTGATCTGGATTCAAGCTGTTTGCAAATATAAGACAATTCCGTCCTTATAACGACTCCCTCCGAACAACGGCCATACTGTTTGTCTACCAGAGGGTGTCGTTGTAGAAAGGGAGCGCTGTAATTGCAGTTGAGAAGACGTCATACTTTCCAAAAAAACGCATTTACCGTTACATCTATTATTTCCTTTGCAAACAGTTTGGAGCCTGATCAAACGCCGGATAACCCAGGGTCTGATCGGTCTCCAAACGTTTCACTATTGCGATTAAATGTAACACCAGAATGGCCAAAACGTTAATATATGTCGCTTTTTTGCAATGCATTTGCGTTTTGTTTGAGTTTAAACGGGAAAGATTAACGTCTTCTCCACTGTATATGTGTTTATTATTGCTGAAAGCAAAAACAGAAATGCATAATTACCAAACGTCTGTTTGGCACACTTCACTGGCCCGACATGTACATAGCCATACCCTTTGTTAGGAGAGTTATCGATCTTTGTCACAGGTAAGGCGGAGATGTTTGTTATCTTCCCATTGTCATTGCAAGCTCTCGTCGAACTTCCATCGCAGTAGCATGGAGCTGAAGGCTCGTTGCAAATTCCGTTATACCCGCAGGCACACTGAAACAGATTGTATATAATAACAAATACATGATTCCTCAGTTCCCTCTGATTCTTTACATGTGTTTAACCCTTTCACTCTCGAAGACGTCAAAAGCGCATTTTCAAAGTTTTGATCCTGATTAGACGTCATCAAAACTGTTTTTCAGTTGTTTTAACCCTTTACCCCATAGCCTGTTTCTAGTTTCGAAGACAGGTGACCACTTAAAGCAGGTTGAAAGTAAAGCAGAATGTGCCTTAAGGCACATTCTGCTTTAATTTCAGCCTGCTTTAAGCTAAAATCTACTAGGCTATAAAAAATATTTGTTATGGTTATTGTTCATGAGGGTATTAACTGGAACTATTTTCTCAGTGGAGGAATAAATTAAATACGCTAAAAGTCGCTTCTATGGGGGAAAGGGTTAAAATAACGTCAGTTATACTGAAGTAAAGACAATCGCGACAGTTTCTTTGATTTTGTCATAACATTCAGATTTTTTAAAAACTGTTCATGTTGCTTGTATACGTCGTACACATATACACTGTTATGCAGAAATTTGAAATAGAAATAGGGCGTCCCCGACCTGTTTTTTTTCTTAATAGCTTGTTTTGAGGGTATACCCTTTATTATCCGGAGACACATGTTTTGATGAATAAAATCGCAGAATAACCCTCTTCAGCTTTGTAATTAACCTCAGATGTTGTGTTATACATATTGTTCATAAAATGGAGACAAAATAGGAGCAAGTAGCACCAACAATATGAAAAAAACACATAATCCGTTAATAAAGGTAACACGCAAACTATTTAATTGTTTATGTAAGACCATGATTGTGCGCGACTACACGACATAGTTATCGGGGGTTACGCCCCCTCGAACTATATCGCGCGCTCAACCATGGTCTAACCAATACATAATTGGTGAAAACGGCATGTCCACTGGTCCGAACAATGTGAAATAATAAAGAACACGCCGTCGGCGACAACGTCTCAGAAATACGCTCATTCTTAGCAATGACCAACTATGTCTCCGGATTCATACCAAACTATACAACAATCACCGAACCGTTTCGGGAATTCATAAAAAAAAGTGCAAAATGGCAATGGGGAATAAAGCAGCAGACTGTATTCGAGTACTTAACCCTTTAACCCATAGAAGCGCCTTTTAGCGAATATGATATATTCCTCCGCTGAAGAAAATAGTTCCAAATTCAATCAGTGATAAATATATATTATTACGAATAGTTTCGATATTCAAGCACATGATAGCTTAGCTTAAAGCAGGCTGAAAGTAAAGCAAAATGCGCCTCAAGGCGCATTCTGCTTTACTTCAAACTGCTTTAAGTAGTCATATATGTTCAATACTAGAAATAAGCTCTCAGGGAAAAGGTTAAAGGCCAGTTTAAGTAGCAAGACAGTCATGACGTTTTTTGATCCAAGGAAAGAAACCCAGGTTATTGTTGATGCAAGTCCCGTGGTAGTTGTGGCACATTTTGCTTGCTTTTGAACATTTGTTCTCTTCGATGTTATTGGCTAATTAGGTATTTAAATATTGATTGCTTTTCTAAAAAACAGCTTAGATGGGGTTTATTTGTCAAGGGTACATGTATATGTCTAACCGTGCCATTAAGTGATGAACCTCCCCAGGTATATTGCGGTACGCCAAGTCCATTCACCCAATGGTTCATATGCGGTCCATTCTTCTGATACATCGCTGCACCGCCTCTACCTTTAAACCTGCAGAAATTAAACATAGATGACAATGAATTACCAAAATGTTTCAATAACTGTAAGTTTATGCATTTTTTGGCATTTTTGCGTTTGCGTTCCGTTTGCGTTTAAAAACGGGAAAGAATAACGTCTTTTCCACTGTACGATTCTGTGGCAATCATTTTGGAGCCTTCTCAGACGCCATTTTACCTGGTGCTTGATCTGACCACAGACTGTTTGTAATTGAGAGAATCGTTTATGATGTTTAAAATTATTAATTGCTTTTGTCTCAGCAGCACTATACAGTGGAGATATTATTATTTCCCGTTTAAACCCATACGAAACGCAAACGCATTGCAATAAAATGTAGAAAATAACAACCGTTTGACAATTTTGATTTTTCAATTTTATCTGAGTGGCAAACAGTTTGGAACCTGATTAGATGCCGGTGTACCCGTCGTCTGGTCTTGCTGCAAACTGTTTGCAGTGGCAATTAACGTTTCCGGACCAAATTCTGTAGTGTTACTTTTTATTAGAACCGTCTCGAATCGTCTCGAAGAGACGATTCTGATAAATAGTAACACCATAGGTTTTAATGCAGAAATAAAGATTTTAGTGGGTTTTTTCTTCAAATACTCCCCTTATGTGGAGCTACATGTATGAAATGAAATGGTTGAAATACTTACTGTACGAACTGATAACACATTGTTGAGATCTCGGCCACCGCTCTGATAGCCTCAACAGAACTGGAATACTTGACGAAGAATTGTGGAAAGGTCCTTGTTACCTTTCTATACCATGGGACATACAAGTTTTTAAACGTTGTTATAGCATAGCCTGGTCTCATTTCACAGTAGACCTATAGCGAGAGAGATATTTTATTATTATAGCATAGCCTGGTGTTATTTCACAGTAGACCTATAGCTAGAGAGATATTTTATTGTTATAGCATAGCCTGGTCTCATTTCACAGTAGACCTATAGCTAGAGAGATATTTTATTGTTATAGCATAGCCTGGTCTCATTTCACAGTAGACCTATAGCGAGAGAGATATTTTATTATTATAGCATAGCCTGGTGTTATTTCACAGTAGACCTATAGCTAGAGAGATATTTTATTGTTATAGCATAGCCTGGTCTCATTTCATAGTAGACCTATAGCTAGAGATATTTTATTGTTATAACATAGCCTGGTGTCATTTCACAGTAGAACCTATAGCTAGAGAGATATTTTATTGTTATAGCATAGCCTGGTGTCATTTCACAGTAGACCTATAGCTAGAGAGATATTATATTGTTATAGCATAGCCTGGTGTCATTTCACACTAGATCTATAGCGAGAGAGATATTTTATTGTTATAGCATAGCCTGGTCTCATTTCACAATAGACCTATAGCGAGAGAGATATTTTATTGTTATAGCATAGCCTGGTCTCATTTCACTGTATACCTATAGCGAGAGAGATATTTTATTGTTATAGCATAGCCTTGTCTCATTTCACTGTATACCTATAGCGAGAGAGATATGTTATTGTTATAGCATAGCCTAGTGTCATTTTAGAATAGACCTATAGCGAGAGAGATATTTTATTGTTATAGCATAGCCTAGTCTCATTTCACAGTCGACCTATAGCTAGAGAGATATTTTATTGTTATAGCATAGCCTGGTCTCATTTCACAGTAGACCTATAGCTAGAGAGATATTTTATTGTTATAGCATAGCCTGGTCTGATTTCACAGTAGACCTATAGCTAGAGAGATATTTTATTGTTATAGCATAGCCTGGTGTCATTTCACAGTAGACATATAGCTAGAGAGATATTTTATTGTTATAGCATAGCCTGGTGTCATTTCACAGTAGACCTATAGCTAGAGAGATATTTTATCGTTATAGCATAGCCTGGTGTCATTTCACAGTAGATCTATAGCGAGAGATATATTTTATTGTTATAGCATAGCATGGTCTCATTTCACAATATACCTTTAGCGAGAGAGATATTTTATTGTTATAGCATAGCCTGGTCTCATTTCACTGTATACCTATAGCGAGAGAGATATTTTATTGTTATAGCATAGCCTGGTCTCATTTCACAGAAGACCTATAGCGAGAGAGATATTGTATTGTTATAGCATAGCCTAGTCTCGTTTCACAGTAGACCTATAGCGAGAGAGATATTTTATTGTTATATGTATAATATCTTTATTTCAGTCTCATCATGGTTCATATACATATATACATTTATCATAAAACAACATTAACCATGTCATTCAAATAAGAATTATAAGAGACTATTAAGTAGTTATCACAGCAAACTGCTACCTGAATATCATATTTCAATTATCAGCAGTTCAATACAAAAACATAAAACTAAAACCATGTAAATAGTGCTAATCTCAAAGTTAAGATCTGCCATAAAGTTATACTTAAAATCTGACATTCAAAAAAATGCATTATATATAGCATAGCCTGGTCTCATTTCACTGTATACATATAGCGAGAGAGATATTTTATTGTTATAGCATAGCCTGGTGTCATTTCACAGTAGACCTTTAGCGAGAGAGATATTTGATTTATACAGTAGAAATGTTATTCTTTTTCGGTTTTAAAACACGCAAATGAAAGGCAAAATAATTTTATCATAAAATGTAGAAAATGTAATTTTGTGTGAAAAAATTCATACGATTTATTTTTATTTTATTAGTCAAAAGGTTGAAGCATGATCAGACGCCTGGTTACCCGACGTATACCTGATCTGGTTCCCAATAATTTGCAATGAACATATGTTTAAGCACAAACGCGTTTATTGGGAAATACCTTTCCACTGCACATAATGCCAAAAGCTCAAAACTACTGACGCATACAGTGTAGATAATTACATGTACTGGTAAATACTAATACATGTACATATGACCAAATGCGTTCAATAGTACAAAGTGTACATAATGTACGTATATGAGAAGAAAATGATATATAAATTTGGATATTCATTTAGGTAGTTCATGTATGCTTACATAAATATCTAGTTATAAAAAATTAGTTAGAAAAATATTATGATCAAATCATTTCCCAACGTAAACTACGGTATGCCCCTTTTCTTGTTTGCATACAGTGGAGAAAGGCCTAGTACTTTTCAAAAAAAAAGCATAGACGCTAGAGCTATTATTTCAACAGGGCTGCCATTTCTCCGGATTTTTACTAAATCTCCGGATTTTTTCCCAGTTCATGGTAGCTTAAAACAGGCTATAAGTAAAGCAGAATGCGCCCTTAGGCGCATTCTACTTTACTTACAGCCTGCTTTAAGTAGTCGCATGTCAACAAAACAAGCAAAAGACTATGGGATAAAGTTACGATTCGTAAAATCGCACTTGAAAAAGCGAAGTTTGGAAATCTTAGGATTTTTCATGTTAACTTATGGCAGCCCAAAGGCGTTCAATAGCACAAAGTGTACATAATGTACGTATACGAGAAGAAAATGAGATATGTTTGGATATTCATTTAGGTAGTTCATCTATATGCTTACATAAATATCTAGTTTATGAAAAGTTAGTTAGAAAAATATTATGATCAAATCATTTCCCAACGTAAACTACGGTATGCCCCCTTATGTTGCTTGCATAGAGTGGAGACAGGCGTAGTACTTTTCAAATACAAGCATAGACGCTAGCGCTATTATTTCCATTGCAAAAAGTGTTTAGCTAGAATAGACGCCGAATTACCTGGCGTCTGACCAAGCTCCCAAGTGTTTGGCAGTCTAAATAAAATGTAAAGTCATATGTGTCAAAACAATGTCATTTTCTACATATTAGAGCATTGCGTTTGCGTTCCCTTTGCGTTGAAACGGGAAAGTGACCCGCGTCTGATATTGTGCTTAATCCATTTATACCAAGTGGACTACTCCATGTTTATATATTGGATTAGTCCATTGTTCACCTAAGGGATGCCTTGTCACATTTTTCATTTTCATCTTATTTTATATTGAAATTCCTATCAGCAAACAGTGTTGACTCTGATCAGATGCGGCGTCTGATCAGAGTCTACACTGTTTGCCTATGTCCCATATAGTTGTCTTCAATTTCAAAAACGAGCAATTATCTCTGCTATATTGCATTCCATTTGCGTTTCGTTTAACATCAGGAATAATCATATATTCACCACTGTCATACTGTTATATGTAACCCTTTAATTTAAAGTCCGTATATAGTTTTGAAGATAGATGACCAATTAATGCAAGTTGACAGTCAAACAGAAGACGCCTATAGGCACATTCTGCTTTACTATCCGCCTGATTCTAGCTACTATCTCCTAAAGTTATGACTTCGTATCTTGGAACTATTTTCTTAGTGCAGGAATATATTAATGGCATAAAAGGCTGTTTAAAAATGGTTTGTTTTTATTTCGCCCTATCTAATGCAGGAATTTCATTAAAGGTATAAAAAGCTGTTTAAAAACTTGTTTGTTTTTATTTCGCACAGCCTTTTATACCTTTAATGTTATTCCTGTATTTGCTGGAATACATTAAAGGTACAAAAAATGTTTAAAAATGTGTTTGTTTATATTTTGCTCCATCTAATGCATGAAAACATTAAAGGTATAAAAAAGGCTGTTTAAAAACTTGTTTGTTTTTATTTCGCACGATCTAAAGCAATGAATACGTTAAAGGTATTAAAAAGCTGTTTAAAAAATTGTTTGTTTTTATTTCGCACGATATAAAGTCACCATCTGTTGTCCACACAATCAAATACGTACTATTGATTAGATCTATACTTCAAACAATACGTAATGTTAGACCACTGATGTGTCACCTGAACTACCATTAAGCAAAACTCTGAAAACTAAACCATGACGTTGATTCATTATCCCCTTGACCCATTTGTGTCCATGATCCCATTTATTGGACAATGGCAAACAATGTAGACTCTGATCAGAAGCCGCATAATGCGGCGTCTGATCAGAGCCTACATTTGTTTGCTGATAGGGATTTTAGTATAAGACAAACGACAATGAAACTTTAGACCAGACAACCCTTTTAGTTACATGTAAACAATGGACTTATTCAATATATAAACATGGAACAATCAACTGGCCGAAATAGGGTTAATTGATTTTTAAAAGGTTATTTTTAAACTTCAAACTGTTTCCTATTTGGCAATAGTCAAAAATTGACTTAACTTTTTTAACAACTGGAATTTTCTAGTACAGGTTTCAGGGGTAGGGTCGGTTAAGGGTTGTGATTTTCGGCAGTTGTTCTGTTATTGGTATATGAAAACCTATTGGTGATGTGTCATATTCGCCCATTAACCCCTTACTGTCATGACGTCATCTGCTTTCGTCTGCTTTTATTTACAAATATTCTAAATTTAGGTATTTTGTAAATATTTATTGATATTAGTGTTAAACAGTTTGGATACTGGTCAGACGCCGCGTTATGCGGCGTCTGATCAGGATCAAAACTGTTTGCAAATAACCGTTATACTCGGGGTATGGCAGTAAAGGGGCTAGACTGTAGGCTTTAATGTAGTGTCATATTATGGAAACACGAGCAAGAATAAATTTTCACTACTATTGACACAGAAATCAATTCAATGTTTGTTTTTCACAGCTGTGTATATTTATATGGTATAAATGTAGGGCGTTATGTACTTTCGCCCACGTCCTGATTCCAGGATTCAACAGCGAGGGTAAATCATCGCCAATCCACCCTACCCACCCACCTCAATAAATGAATGAAAAATAAAATAAAAAATAAAATAAAAATAAAGACTAAAGTCTTCTCCACCATATATGTACGTGATTCATCTGGGGCCCGTCTTACGAAACATCGTACGAGAAATATTGTCGTAGGTCAGAGTTTACATTTCTCGATTATTATCTATTTCTCCATATAATCCTGTCTTGAGACATCTCTTGGGAATCGCCTTGAAACGACGATTCCAAAGAGATATCACAAACAGGATTAGAATCTGATGGAAAAATCATAAATTAAATGATTATTTTTGACTTACGACCGTTTTTTGTCGTACGGGCCCCTGAAGAAGATGTGTTGCATTGACTGGTAAAATAATGAAAATCAATTCTCGGAAAAGTGGATACTAATTATAGATCTAAAAGACTGCGGACAAATGTTAGACTTATAGTGTATGACTAGAAGGGTATTCCTCCGAACACACATGTCACCTGCCAGCAAGCATCATTGGAAAAAGAGCTACATATATAACAAAACATGAAAAGCTTCAGTATAGCAGAAGTTTGACGCAAAAGGCGTGACAGACGGACGGACGGACGAATATACAGCCAGGCAGACAGACATACGAAAGTAGCACAGAAAAGTGATCCCTAAGTGTCACCACTGCCTACAGCAGGTTACACACAAAAATGATCAGACAAGTTTAACACTGCAAAAGTCAATCGGAAAGCCGAACTTATGGCACCAATCAGTACCGGCCTGATGCCCGTCAACCCTTAACTTACGAAAGAGCGTACGACAAAACCCACCGTAAGTTAAAACTTTAAAATACATCTTATTTCTGATTTCTCAATATAATCCTGTCTTGAGACATCTCTTTGGATCGCCGTTACAAGATAAATCACAAGACAGGAATAGATGGGGAAATAAATAATAATTGCAAATTTCAGAATCAGACTTGCGACAATATTTGTCGTACGACGTTTCGTAAGACAGACCCAGTTCTAAACTGTGAACATTAACGCTATAAACAAATGAGATTATGGTGCGAAAGTACGGATTTGAACGGAACCGTTATATTAGAATAATTTAAGAGTGTTATAAAACCTCATAATACATAAAAACATGTACAAACTAAATGAATGAATAAACCTTGGTTTTTTTGCTAGAAATAGGGATACAAACTAGCTTTAATTTAAAATCATAAAGTAACAGTAAAATAAAATCTTTACTCTAATATAATCGATCGCTTTTGATTGATTGAATTTGTGGCAATTAAATAATTTTATATGTTGCAAAGTTTCGTCTATTTAGCCAATTAAATTGCAGGCAATTGAAGGTCTGTGATTGAATGACAATTTTGGTACTAAACAAACCTTTGTTATGTTTAAGGGTCCCTCTTTATCAGGGTCAATATCGTAGTCCCCTGACCTGGCGTTTCCATTTTCATCTAAGATGTCTTGGCAAGTTTGTGGTACGGCTAAAAAAGCACCAATCATAAATGTTAAATCTTTGTGCGCCAAATTTTCATCATTAAATTATTTACCGCCTTGGTGGCAAACAGGTTGGAGCCTGATCAGACGCCGGGTTACCCGGCGTCTGATCTGGCTCCAAACTGTTTGTAACGTTATTTGTCGTCTACTTCAATGGTGTTTTCTGCAAAATTGTTCCAAAGTTACATTTAAGGAATTGCGGTTTAAGAAATATCGATACGAGTGTTTTAACTGTTTGGATTCTGATCAGGCGCCGCGTTAAGCGGCGTCTGATCAGGATCAAAACTGTTTACAAAGTATCATTTTAGCGCCGTTGGCAGTTTCTTAATTCTTCAACGATTAAATTCCAAGCTTTATACGTAAAATCAGACGACGAATATAAGCAGGCTATAATTCTACAGCGATTGTGTTATATTGGTTATTACGTTATTATGGTAGATAAAGGGTAAGTCGATTGTTAAAGAAATGTTATTCAGCATTAAAGTTGAATATACTGTACATGTAATGAAAAAGGAAAAAATGTTTTGTTGTTGTTAACTTTCAGACTGTGCACTTACAAAGAAAAGAGAAAACGTTATATTCTTTAACAATACACACGTTTGTGTTAAAACAGTTTGATATATTGCAAACAGTTTGGAGACAGGCCAGACGCCAGATAATTAGGCGTCAGACCGGGCTCTACAGTGTTTGCCACTCAGATTAATCATAAGAAATTTAATAAATATATTTTCGAACATTTTTTTAAATTTCGCTAGTTAACTATCGTGTAATTTCTTATAATATAATAAAATCCGCTGAACTAAATTAGAATCGAAAATAACTCGTTCAAGCTTACATGTATTTGCAAATTTTGAAATGAAATGTGCCCGTTATAGATATCTCGCTGTGTGTATAACTATCTTTAGGTATCAATGTGTTAAATATTGTCTTGAAATAAAAAAGCGGATGTGACGTCATAAACTTACCCTTGCATGTCTTTCCATCGCCTACATACCCGTTTCGACAACTGCAACTGTAGCCCCCTACTTCGTTAATGCAAATAGCCTTAAGGTGACACCCGTGGGTGCCGTTACACTCGTCGATATCTAAAGAGATACAGTGGAGAAGGCGTCATTATTTCCCAATTTAACCCATTTGCACCCTGTGGACTCTTCAATGTTAATATATAGGATTAGTTCATTTTTTATCAAAGGTATGTCTGGTCAAAAATTCCATTTTCATTTTGTTTTATATTGAAATTCCTATCAGCAAACAGTGTAGACTCTGATCAGACGCCGCATAATGGTAATTTTTTTTTATTTTAGCATAAACACGCGAATGTCCCTTTTTATAATCAGACTTTGTAAGATATTTAAAATACTAATCTAGGTAAATGATAATGTTTGAACATTTTTTCGGACCATTACAATCTTGAAAATATTGAAAAGCAGAAATATATCTCCAAAACAGGTTATTGAAAACCGTAAAAACAGTTAAAATGTTGCTATAGATAGTCGACACCTCTGCAGGTGCCACGTGACACAACCGAACGCGTTGAATGTTCGAATGTTGAACAGAAATGCCTAACGCGGTGTTTGCTCAGGATTCAAACTGTTGTATACTCATTTGAATATCACTTTAGTCTAATACCTACACAATTGGAAACTAAAAGCAGACGATAACTGTTTAAAACTAATAACGTCATGGCTATAAATGGGTTTACTCATACAGTTGTTAATTACATTTAAACAGTGTCGCGTTATTAACCCTTTACCTGATAGCCTATTTCTAGAATTGAAGATAGGTAACCACTTAAAGCAGGTTGAAAGTAAAGCAGAATGCGCCCTAAGGCGCATTCTGCTTTACTTTCAGCCTGCTTTAAGCTTCCATGTTCTAGAACAGCCAAAATATTTCCTTTACTATATATTCATAATTGATTAAATTGGAACTATTTTCTTCAGCGGAGGAATAAATTATATGCGCTAAAAGGCGCTTCTATGGGGGAAAGGGTTAAGACAGCAATGACTGCTTATTGTGTATGTTAAACTAAATTGCATAACCGTTGACATGACGTCATAAGATTTAAATGATTGTTGTCTGCTTTTACTCATTAATCAATTTTAATTGTAGTTATATGTAACTGAGCGTTAATAGTCTGATCAGGATCCCAATTGTTTGCAATTAAACGATTGTACTGGGGTCAAGTCAGTGAGAGTTATTTAAAGGGTGGGGCCAAACTGAATGAAAGTAAATGTAAAGTATAAAGCTCCTACTGGAACATATTGCCTTTGCTTGTCATTCATCATGCTTTAACCCTTTAATCCATAGATACATGTACGCCTTGTTACGCCTTCTATTAACCCATTACACCATAAATACGCCTTTTTACGCCTTTAATTAATTTCTCCACTTAAGGATATGGTTCCAATTTATACAGTTATAAGTATGTATGATAAGAAATATTTTCTTTATTCTAGCAGATGGTAGCTTAAAACAGACTGAAAGTAAAGCAGAACGCGCCTTTTGGCGCATTCTGCTTTACTATCAACCTGTTTTCAGTTGTCACCTATTTTGAAATCAGAAACAGGCTATGGGATAATGTGTTAATTCCTCAATTGAGGAAACCCGTTCCATTTTATACAGCAATGACGATGCAACATAAAACATATTTCCTATATCCTACAAGAGGGTAGGTTTACGCTATTTGAAAAAAAAATGCAGAACTAGGCGCATTCTGCTACACATTTGACCTATTTTAGTGGTAACATGTTACAAAACTGGAAACAGGTTGTAGGGTAATGGGTTAAACAACCTGCATGACGTAAATACTGATTCCACGTTAAGTTTGGGTTGTCGCTATAGCCAGGCGTCATGCTTTTATAAATATATTAAAGTTGAGTCTGATATCGTTCTCAAGCTTTTTATTGGTCAGATTTGACCATTATGCTCAAATCTGACTAATCAAACGCTTGCTAATGATCTCAGACTCGTCACGACCTTTTAAGCATAATTACAGGTATGAGATGAGCTGTGCCTTATTAGTGTTTTCTTCTGACCTGTCAGAGTTATTTTTAGATTGGAACATTTCAAAACTTTAAAAGGGATGATTTTTCTCTACATCCAGTTAGAGATACGGATAGCTGTAATATTTGTGCATAATATACAGTAGAGGATACATAGTTTTTACCGTTTAAACGCAAACGCAATGCACTAAACTGTGGAAATTTACTTTTAGGAATTTTAACTATATTTTTAATCTGAGTAGCAAACAGGTTTGAGCCTGATCAGACGCCGGGTTACCCGGCGTCTGATCTGGCTCCAACCTGTTTGCAACGAAAATAATAGTTTTAGGATATAAATGCGTTTATTGGGAAATAATAAAATATCAGTAAAGTTAGCGCAGCGGTCTCGTGCTGCACGAGGATCATACTTATCTCAAGTAGGAAAGTGTACGATTACATATTCGATGTTACCTTATTTACCATTATTAGCTATTCTGTTCTAAAAATAACTCTGACAGGTCAGAAAAATCGAACAATACCTATGCATTCGTCTTCCAAGGGATAAAAGTATTCTAGGATACACACGCATTTCTTGTTATCACACTTCTGGCCTATGTCGCAGTCACGATTCGTGTCGCATGTACCTTAGAACAAAAAGTAGAATAATGGAACATATCTTTAACCCTTTGAACGCTAGTCCCGCATATATGCGTCCTTTTCAAATAGTGTACATGTGAATAGTACACTTGTCCTGTGCAAACAGTGAAGACCCAGATCAGAGGGCTCCGAAAGGAGCCCTCTGATCAGGGTCTTCACTGTTTGTCATAATGCCAAAAATGGACAAAAACAACCCTTAAAAGATAGAAATGGACTAGACTAAAATCTAAACTGGAATTGTCCATTTAAAGTTTCAGGGAGAAAAGAGTTAACGTGGCCCCTGTAATCAACAGGGCCCCGTTTCATAAAACTTCGTAAGACAAATGTTGTCGTAAGTCAAAACATTTAAATACATTTAATTTCTGATTACTCTATCTAATCCTGTTATGAGACATTTTTTTGGAATCGTCTTTTCAAGACGTTTCCAAAAATATGTCACAAGACAGGTTTAGATTGAGCAATAAATAATGATTGAGATTTTTATAATCTGACTTACGACAACATTTGTCGTACGAAGTTTTATGAAACGGACCCCAGGTAATTTGTTGCATATATCCAAGTTTTGACGAAATACATAAAACACTTAAGTCATGCAATGCTTACAGTACTGTAATTCAGAACGAAATTGCAGCAGAAAGGTCCTATGGAAGATTTTTTGCAATCTGTATTAAAGTTGTCACTTGTAGTAATGACTGTCAACTAATCGTTCATTGAACTGCAGCTAAATACAAGAGTAAGATCTACAATAAATATAACGTTATACTTTCGACAGTAAAGGCGTTTGTGTAGCAACAATTATGCCCATTGCAACCAGTATTGAGTCTAATTTGACGCCGAATAATGCGACGATTGATCAAATTGCAAAGTACTTGCTACTCAGAGAGAATATTTATTGTCAGATATTTCGAAATGTCATTTTCTTCATTATACTGCATTGTGTTTAGTTTTATTCAAACAATCGTCTTATCCACTGTTATACAGTGGAGAAGACGTTATTCGTTTCAGGTCAGGGGCCCGTTTCATAAAACTTCGTACGACAAATGTTGTCGTAAGTCAGATTATAAAAGTATCAATTAATATTTATTTCTCCATCTAATCCTGTATTGTGACATCTCTTTGGAATCGTCTTGCAAAGACGATTCCAAAGATATGTCACAAGACAGGATAAGATAGAGAAATCAGAAATTAAACGTATTTTAAAGTTTTGACTTACGACAACATTTGTCTTACGAAGTTTTATGAGACGGGTCCCAGGTATTATTGTTGTGTTTTCTTATTGTTGTGTTTTCATATGCTACATCATGTGCCGAATAGCAGAAAACAATCTTGAAAAATGAATAGATATTTTGTGGTAAAATGACTGAAATGATAAATGAAAATGAAAATCTAAAACTAAGACTGGAATAGTATTTATTATAAGAATAAATAAAACTTTCAAAATAAGGTTCCTTTTGGGTGAATATATAACAAAAACATTATTCGAAAGGCCAACTTTTTTTTATTTTAGCAGAGAGTCTTTGAGTCGAAATCCAAATGAAGAAAAACATGCACAGCAATTTGCTGTTTGTTTTATATGGTATAGCATGTCCCAAATGACAGAGCAAAATTTATAGGAAAATCAACTATGCGAAATATGATTTTTAGGTAAAATCGTTGAAATAATAAATGAAAATGAAAACCCTAGGGATGCCATACTGTTACCTTAGGTTTCAAAATGAAAACTCCAAACATATTTTCACTCCGGAGTTTTCTGTTGCATGTAATTTGTACACAATGAAGAATATGATAACAAAAAATCCCATTCTGTGCAAACTTTCCATTATTTATTTTGGTTTTTGATGGCAGAGTCTGTCTAATATCCCCAAAATTAGCGATTTCGTTTATAATATTTTTAAAATTTTACCCACAAAATCAGTTTTATTGATTATGTTCTTTATCCTTACTAAAACCATTCCACAGTGAAAATAAATATTTCTCTAGTCTGTAGATTTCGTGCCTTTATATTTATATCCATGATCACAGAAAGGAAGTCAAAACCAATTGCGTTTTCAGTTATTATTTAAACCATTTTACCCAAAATTCATATTTCGCATTTTTGTTATTTTACTACATAATTATTCTGTTAAGAAATGTCGATACGAAAGGGCTAATCAAAGAGGACAATGCTAACCCCATTTCCTTCATAGCCAAAACCTCAAGCAAAATTAGGGTAAATTTTCAGGTTCTCCTGGCAAAAAAAGGGTTCAGGATTCGGTCCGACACCCCTTAACACATTCACCCCTAGTGACGCGTATACTCGCTATTTACAAACAGTGTACCTGTGCTGATTACACTTGTCCCATGCAAATAGTGTCGACCCTAATCAGAGGGCTCCTTAAGCAGCTCTCTGATCAGGGTCGACACTGCTTGTCACTTTGAAATATATTTTTCAAATCAACCCTAAATTTGTCAAAAATGAACTAGACTTATTTTGAAATTTCAGGGGTGAATGAGTTAAGAAAAACATCTGGATCTGCCCATGTAATGTTTGTTTTTACGCGGCTCATGTACTTACGTTCACATTCGAATCCGTTCCCTTCGTAGTGGTTATCTTCGTCGCACGCGCATTTAAAGGACCCTTCCGTATTGTGGCATATGGCGTGTTTGTGGCATGGGTGTTCGCCCGCACATTCATTAGTGTCTGTAAATAATAATGAATACATTAGACAATATTTAGTGTATACAGTGGAGTAGATGTTTTCCTTCCACCCCCAAAGTACACAACGTCAATGCTTAAAACATTTTGACTGCTAAAACAGTCTGTAGCCGTGGTAGCCTGCTGTCTTATTAAGCTCCAAACAAGAGTTATACCCGGTAGTCAACATTGTCAAAACTTTTTCCTTTTTTTAACATTTAGGTCAAAAACGTCATTTTCTACATTGTATTGCCCCAAGTGGAATGGTGTGGGCAGTAGAATATACCCACTTCACAATCTGATTGAGTGGTAAGACTCCACAAAGAGTGATTAAGTTTGTAAGACTCAGATCGACGGCAGGTCCCAGATCGTCGGCCGATTCGAAAAAGATTGACCATTTTGTGCCGTTGTTGTAGACAGAGTTCAAACTCACAAAGTCAAACCATATGACGATGAGCAAAAATGACGTCATGTTTCCGACGGTTGTTATTCTAAGGATAGATGGGCACGCTCATAGACTTCGGTGTCAATCTTTCAGAGAAAAAAAATCGCTGTTTAAAGATCGAAGCACCGATTGGTTCTTAGCTGAAATGGACTCAAAATGGAAGATATACGATTGAGTGCACACAATCCTGTCGAGCAGTCGGCCATCTTTTTCTGCAATTCAAGACTGAGGGACCTGTCAGCCAAAGAAATTGCTGCATTTATATGTACCCTGTAACCTCACAGGGTACATGGGTTAACGTCTATGTCTCGTTAGCCAATTAGACTTAAGGAATTTACTTTGTAGTATAATAATGCTTATGGTAACAGCACCACATATTACTAGGGGAGTTGCTATATACACAATACATAGGAAACGTATTGCAATATACTGCAATATATTGTGGCAACTTGTAAGTACAAAAATTGGAAAGAAATTAGCCTTGTTAACTAGGTTATAGCACTGAAAGAATAAAGGGACTGCTTTAAAGACGAGGGTCTAACTTAACATAGACATTTGCTTTGAATGTTATACATGTACATGTACTTGTCATAGCATTACATTCAAATTAACAGTGCATCCCCTCTCGTATGTGCGAACATAATGTATCAGATACAGTGGTAAATACGCTATTCCTACCCATTTAAGCGTTAATCTATGCGTAAGAAACGCATAGTGAACGGTTAACGAACGGTTAACGAACGCTTAACGCCAAACGATTTTAACGCGTTTAAACGCGTAAATAAACGATTATACCGGAGATGCTGCGATTGGTACGTTTCACGCGGAGATTTCGGATCTTATCGATGAAAAACCCACTAATCCGATTAGTGACACCAGACCTATAAATCAATAAACCACCCGTCGCGACAGATTTGCATTGGACTCGCCGCTACGATAACGACTGCAATATTTACTTACCGCATGAAATGTCGGAATATTTGATGTTTTGCTCCCTTTGTGAATGACCCGAGTCAATATTTCAGGAGTATTCTTTAGAAAATTAAGACCGACATCCGGGCTCTTTTAAACGCGTAAAGAAACGCGTAAAGAAACGGCTAGGAAACCCATTTAACGAAACGGATAATAAACGCGTAAGAAACGCGGAAAGTGGGTAGGAATAGCGTATTTACCACTGTATTGCAATACAGAAAGCCCGTATTGCAATACATATTGCTAAGAGGCGTATTGCAATATAACTATATTGCGGTATTGTGATATCCCTATAAATGACGTACATCATTTTGAAACTCGCTTCGTGTAACGCATGTCGAGAGCAGGACAGAACATTTATGACACGTGATACAGAGTTAAATTATGAGGCGAATCCCTATCCCATAATTGGCGAAAATTGGCGAAAATTGGCGAAAAAATGTAACTTGGGTGCCACATGAACTGATCGCGTGATATGGCGATATCGATATGCACAGGACTGAATGACATTCTGCCAACATGCATTCATAAGTTAAAGATGAATGAATCACACACAAAGTTTTATTTGTATGCATTGTAATAATAAGTCACCGTCGACGATGATATGCCAAAGCAACGTAAATGAGAACATTCGGAAATTACCACAAAAATCGTAACATTCACCCAAACGATTTCACTTTACTGAAACGCACTGCTGTTTAGAGATTATTGGATTATATAGAATATCCCAGATCAATAGATCCATTTTACAGTTGAGAATACGTTATTCATTCCAAATAAAAGCGTTTATGCTAAAACAATAATTCCATTGAAAAAATAAGGTGGGGCCAGATCAGACGCCGGAAAACCAGGCGACTGATCATGCTCCAAAATGTTTGCCGGTCAGATTAAAATAAATGGCTAGAATAATCAATCAGTTGTCATTTTCTCCATTTTATTGCAATGAGTTTAAACTGGAATGAATAACGTTTTTCCCTCTAAATTCAACGGTTGCAATAATATTCCTTTGTATTGTTAACAAAGTATGCATTTCCAATTCCTGCAACTGTTCGATTTGCAAACAAATTTATCCTGATCAGACGCCGAGTAATTCGACTGCTGATTAGAATGCTTATGTCAAGCAGTGAAGATATTTGATGCAGCCGGTGGTCTTGATCTATACGTTTTCTTCATGCCACTGCCAATCAAGTTATATGATATATGATTGTGAAACAGTTTTGATCCGAACAGACGCCGCGTTACGCGGCGTCTGATTATGGTCCAAACTGTTTGTATATACAGTGCTCTCTCCATACAGCGACCTTCTGAACAACGACTAATCCTATCAACGACCCTTGCCGCAGTTCCTTTGGCAGGGACATCATGTCTAGCTTTTTCAGGGCTGCAATAGCATCTGCTTAAATTGAATTTTGTCGTCTACTGTTTTTCTCAAAGTCACATATTTGACATTTTAGCAGAAAGAAACATACTGATGAGTGACAAACAGCTTGAATTCAGATCAGACGCCGCGTAACGCGGCGTCTGATCTGGATTTAAGCTGTTTGTAATTGTAAGCCAATCCTCCTCCCTATAACGACTCCCTCCGAACAACGCAAACACTTTTCATCTCCCATGGTGTGTCGTTGTAGAGAGGGAGCACTGCGTATGTATTAGTGTTATCAAGTGTGGCGCAGGTGAAGGTAAGAAACTAGTTATTACCGGTGCAATTCCCACTGTTGTCGTGGAACCCCGGATTACACTCGCATTCTGCGTTGACGTTACATATGGCCTGATAACCGCAGTCCGTAGTTAGCTGACACTTCTTTTCTGCAAAAAAGAAAAATACAGTAAAGATATAGCTTAAGTATAGTGAATAACTCATACACAGTAACAGTTCTCGATTAGGACCACTAATACGAAAACCAATGGCTTGTTTGAAAGACAGGTAACGGTATAACAGAAACTTCCTGAATGACAAATGACAAACAGTTTAAATTCAAATTAGACGCCGCAGTACGCGGCGTCTGATCTGGGTTCAAACTGTTTGCAAATGTAGGTTAAGTCATGCTCAGCACGCCAAGTGTACTAATTAACCAAAATCAACAACTCCCATCGGATAACGCACACACTATTGTCTTTTTGGGTGTTGTTGTAGAGAGGGAGCACTATACCATTCAATCATATTTAGTAAATTTATACACATAAATATTTGCTTTGTCTTTCAAGAATATATTTCTTTCTAAATATCTTAGTATTAAGAATATGGTGGATACAAATTTCATTCTATACTGCGAAATATATCCACAAGTCCCGCCCCTAGATCAATTGCGTCTATAAGAAATAAACGTCATTTCTTTAAATGGATTATAATAGGTCGAATGCAAATATTTGTGACAGAATAACCTTTTTTCCAATACAGTACTTCCTCTCTACAACGACACACAATGGCAGAAACATATTATGTGTGTTTTTCGGAGGGAGTCGTTATAGAAAGGGAAATGTGCTACATTTGCAAACAGCTAGAATCAATATCAGACGCCGCGTGACGCGGCGTCTGATCTTGATTCTTCATGTGTGTCACTCGGTCATTATATTTTGTCTATCAAAATGTCCACTTATGTAGAACATTGAGAAAAAACAGAAGACAATTCAAGCAGACGGTATTGCAGTCATGAAAAAGGTTAGACATAAATGTCTTGTTTGAAGGACAGCGGCCGTTGTGAGTAGGGAGTCCTTTTTTGGAGGGTCGTTTCAGGGAGGGATAACTGTATATAATTGAGGTTTAGACTTACTGCCACATCCCGTGCCATTATTTTGCCCAAGCTTAAACCCATTGCCCGCCATATTTTCAGGACATACACATGTCCACGTCAAGTCCTCGAAGTTGTCAATGCATGTGGCATATGGATCACAATCTAATCCCTTGTGAATGCTACATCCGTTATATTCCTCAACACCATCGCCGTGAATGATAGGGAGTGCTGATAAAGATAGAAAATTTACATGTAGCTAATTTACAATTTTATCTCATTACTTAATAAATATAACTTTTTTCATCATTAATTTATACCTATACTGAAGGAATATTTTTTCAAAATTAGAACAGGCAATAGACTATGATCAGGTTCTATGGAACAATAAAAAATATATCAATTCAAAACAGAACCATATTTAAAAAACAATGGCACGAAAAGGGAATTAAACATATTACATAAAACGATATTTACGAGTTTTAGGATTTTAGGTTTTATATCTTAATCGATTTATACAAACTACCTGAAATGATATTGTCTTTACAACCAACTTAAGTCCAGTATTCAAAAAACAATGGCGAAATGAATTTAAACCAGAAAATATAAATAATGCAACGCAACAAAACTAAACTAAACCTTGTTACAGAAACAAATAAATTCTTATACAATATTTAGGTAAAAACGCTCAAAATCGATAAACCAAAAACACAAGAAGTATTAGAAAAGGACTTCAGCAATACAGCAATGAATTGGATTAATGCGTATGAAATCATACATTTTTCCTATATAATTGACAATACACTCGAAATAAATTGGATAAATGTGTTTATAAACATATGTTCCGATACAATTAAGAAAACACTCGGTTAAATTTATCTATAGAATCGTCCCAGTAAACAAACAATTGATGAAGTATAACATCAATCAAAGCAATATATATGACAGGGCTGCCATTTCTCCGGATTTTTCCTAAATCTCCGGATTTTTCCCCAGTTCATGGTAGCTTAAAGCAGGCTGAAAGTAAAGCAGAATGCGCCCTTAGGCGCATTCTGCTTTACTTACAGCCTGCTTTAAGTAGTCGCATGTCAACAAAACAAGAAAAGGGCTATGGGGTAAAGGTACGATTCGTAAAATCGCACTTGAAAAATGCAAGTTTGGAAATCTTAGGATGTTTTATGTCAACTTATGGCAGCCCTGATATGAGTTTTGTAATATGCATGTAGAAACCATTAACCACCTATTCTGGGATTTCAGTCATGTACATGTACCCCCTTTGAAATAACACATTTATTGGTTAGAAAACAACGATCTTAGCATAAATACAAATCATCAAACAGTCTCACTAGGATTACTTCATAACGCTCTAAATACGATGAATCGAGCAAACATTTATATACTGATATCACCAAAGCAATACATATTCCAAACGGCCAGGCATTCAATCACAAACATGTTTATAGGTAAATATTTGTTTTAAGTCTCTTTAATAACAAACATTATATGTCGCAGTTTGTTCTATTTGCTAAAAACAACATTCATATATACGGAAGTAAGGAAAGGTAAAATATGGAGGACGTTAACGCATTTGTGCTAAAAATGATGTTCGTTTGGTCCGTCTAAAGACCCAAAATATCCTCAAAGCTCTCCAAACCTCCTCAAACTACTTTTAAAAAAGTCTATATTCTAGCAGATGGTAGCTTAAAGCAGGCTGAAAAGTAAAGCAGAACGCGACTAAATGCGCATTCTGCTTACGTTTCAATCTGCTTTAAGTCGATACCTGTCTTCAAAATCTAAAATCAGGCTATTGGGTAATTGGTTAATATTTAGTAGTAACTGTATATAGTAATCTTAAAACACATCGTAGATTTAATTTTTATTTACTATTTTATTTTTTAATTTAGCCTTAATTAACCATTTTAATGCTTAATAAGATTATATATTAAGGAATTTAAGTAGTTTGGAGAGGCTTGAAGTGGTCTGGGGAGGGTTTAGGGTCCTGAGATGTCTAAGCTCAAATCTTACGAATCAAATGCTTGAGAACGAACTCAGAGTCATAAGAGCTGGACTAAGTCGGTCGTAGAGGACATACTGTTAAGATATAATCTTAAAAATGCCTTAACAATACAATGATTCGGCATTCTTTGTTCAATCCCTTTACTGACAAGATGTCACCAGTTCAACATAATTGTTTTCTGCCTTTTTTTATCAAAGTTGAGTACATGTTTTGATTTAAAGAATATTGAAACGAGCGTCAGCAAGTTTGGATTCTGATCAGATGCCGCATGATTTAAATTACCAAAAGTGTTTGCAAGTCATCTTTTGTGCTCGGGCTAAGTCATTGAAAGGACTATACAGAAATGTGCCAACAGCTACTTGGCTAGTATTTTCAAACAGTACTGATCTAGTCGAGACGCTAGATAGTTTTGATTCTGATCCGGATCGAAATTGTTTAAAAATAATGTTTCTTAAGTCTCAATTAAAACTTATTATATTTTTGTGCAGACGACAATCACATGCAGACGGGAATGAAGCGGTCCAAGTGACACGGTGTTAACCCTTTACCTGATAGCCTATTTCTTATATTGAAGATAGGTGACTATTTAAAGCAGATTGAAAGTAAAGTAGAAAGCGCCTTAAGGCGCATTCTACTTTACTTTCAGTCTGCTTTAAGCCATCATGTGCTTGAATATATAAAATATTCTCTATAATATATATTCATGACTGATTAAATTGGAACTATTTACTTCAGCGGAAGAATAAATCATATTCGCTAAAAGGCACTTCTATGGGGGAAAGGGTTAATCGTTATTTAATGAGACTAATGGCCAGATGGTGCATAGGTCACACGAAACTCAGACCTTTTTCAGAAAGAAAAGAAAACCGATTCGTTCGTCAATTTTTCATATATTTTTTCCAGAGTACGTGTATGTCAATACAAGATCGTGGTATCATATTCTACCTTTACCTACCCTACAGTGAGTACAATGTTTTTTGCAAACAGTTTTGATTCTGATCAGACGCCGCGTAGAGCGGCGTCTGATGAGAATCAAAACTGTTTGGCACTCATTACGATATTAATTTTCAATAAACATATGTTTAGATTTGATATATAAAAGAAGATGAGAATTGTTGATTCAAGTCGATGACGTCATTGGAGTGAATGGTAAAAATCCAATTTATCTAGATATTACGGTTAGTCACTTTAACGGGTCAGAATGATGAATTGATGCACGTAGGGCGTATGTACTCTTTGGAATTGTTGGTTTAAATTAATGACATGTATGTCAGGATGTATAGTCTTATGTTATCAATATGCTCATAAACTTAAACACTATAAAACCAAATTAAACTGCATACTGCTATCCCTTTTGCAGACATCTGTCGACTTCAATTTTATAAATTAATTATGCATGTATGTTTGAAAGTATTACTGACGGAATGTTGATACAAAACAGTTTGGATTCTGATTATACACCGCGTGATGCAGGGTCGACTCTTGGCGCATATGAAAATGAAATGGTTATTTAAGATGGTATGAGCGTTTTTTTTTAAAAATCAAACATATTAATTCATGGTATTATTAATGAAAAAATATTATTAATTGCAGTGGTAACAGTCTGAGTTTGAATTCAGATCAAACTGCAGAAATACGGCATTTACAAGTAGTTGCATCAAGACCATGTGCTGGACAACTCTGCCAGAGTAATTCACTATCTGAATGCAAACCGATTGACGCTTGGGTCTAAAGAAAAATTTGAGGCAAAACAAACAATGCAATAAAATTAAGATAATCGGAATCGTCTGAAAAACAAATTAGACGAAAGTTTTTTTTTTTTGTTAAGTCTGATTAAACACATGGTTAATTAATTGGGAAATCGCGATAAACCTTACATAAAAATAGTGCATTTCATATACGAGGGCTGTCCCAAAACATCGTAGACTTTCCTTATTAAATTGTTGGTTAAAGCAGTAGAGACAAAATCGTCAGTATATATAAACATAGGGTTTATGTAAAATTGTGTGAAGTTTTAATGTGTTATCTTTAAAACTGACCAGCACAGAGTTTTTTTTAAATACCCTACCTCTGTAACCCCGGCGCACACTAGTTAACGTTATCGACGTCAACGTCGCTTCTTTTCAAAATACTTGTAGTTGTGATCGATGCATTTTCGATGACGCACAGCCTCTTAAACAAGCTGGTATCTACATGTAGCTCGCGCAACACTCTCAATGTTTCTTGTTTGAGCTGTCTTCAACGTTTTCAATGTTTGTTAGCGTAATTTAGGTTTTAGGTATGAAAATACTGCAAAATCTAATGGGCTATGTTCATGGTATGTGGCGGATGTTTAAGATTTTGAAAACCCAGCACGGCAAGCTCCAAATCTGCATGCTGGGCAATGTGGCACGAAGCGATAACCTGGTGCAATATGTTGCTTTTTAAGTTGTCAATGAACCCCGGTCACTTCTCTCGTATCGTATGCAATTGATCTGTGTGATAGGTGTTTGCTGAAAAAGTCCGGATCTCTCGAATATCGTCTTAAAAAGAGGGTTGATACCTGGACACATCTTTCTTTTTCTTCTGCACTTATCAAGCGTGGCACCCATATATAATAGCATCGACTCCCGACATGTTTAGTTTCTCACGTAAAAGTCGATGTACAGACAATTTGCTGACCCCGAGGAGTTCAGCATTCTATCTCACCGCAAGACGCCGATCACCAGTCATGACGCTCCTCACGTTTTCTACAATGAAACCGTCAATTTCTTCCGGCCGTCCAATCTTTTCATTATTTTCTCAACCCATCCTTCTGAAAATCGCGTATGCTATTTGAACACCAGCAAGCCAGATGCTGATTGATGAATTTCTGTTGATTGTAGCCGTTTTAACGTCTGTTACGGGATCAAATTCAACTCAAAGCAGTATTTTATGACATTCTGCTGCGCCGCGTTTTCCTCTGACGTCGTCATTTCTGGCGTCTTCAGAACACGGTATCATTCGCCATAACTAGATATCTCTTTTTTAAATGACGCTACGTTAACGATTTTTTCCAGGATGACGTCATATATAACAACGTCAACATTCATGACGAAATTGTGCGCAAATTCCGATTCGAAATTGCTTTGTAGGAGGTTGTGAAATGTACCTCTTTAAATCTACCTTTAAGATTTTGGCGTGCGCCGCTTAATCTAACCAACAATGAATATTTACAAATAAAATAGGGTCAGGTGTGTTCTGGGACCTTATTATTTCTTATTCAAATGTGAAAATGTTCGAAATAGCATTGGTAAAAAAATCAAAGAAATATTATGTCGGGTTCTTCAAAAAAAAAATTAGTCCACGGTGTTTTGGGACAGCCCTCGTATATGTTCCACAGATATATCAAATATGTACTTGTATGTCGTTTTACAAATTTCACACATTTTTCTACTTTTCAGAACCATTATGTTCTTTTTCAACAACATCCCAAAGGACTAAACGTCATTTGAACGTGTCAGCATTTATTAACCTTTAACATATTAAATATTGTACTAGTATAAATTCGTCTTTGTCCCATTCAGATATTAGTTCGCCATCTCAAAGATGTGTGAAAGGACAGATATCTTCTGATTTCTGCTCGTCTGTGACTTTTGAAACAAGTTTATTTGAATCGCAATGAACCTGATTATATGTAGCTCATTGATGCAGAGCAGCAATTATGCCAACGGTCAATATTTGATAGTTATGTACTACTTATGGTCAGCATTTAGCTATAATGTATTATGAAGCACATTTTTATACCGCTTCTTTTCGTTGATCGATTAATAAACACTTGATTTTAACTTAATTGTTTACATTGTATCCACTGCTATTTTGAATTACTATTTGTTCATAAGGTGTTTCAGGACAACAAACTAAAACAATCCTTACAACGATTATCTGTCCTATGTATATAATTATGTCTGCACCGATTGTGCTTCCGAAAGTAAAATAAGATGCTTCTAAATATAGCTTGTTTTCGATAATGGTATATGAACGTAAGACAAAACAACACTAATTATTTCAACGCCATTGACAACAATAGTCGACTTTAAAAACAGTCTGGATCAATATATCCACCGTCTGGTCAGATTCCACACTGATTGTAGTCCGGCTGTATTGTTGAACTATATTGAAATGCACCTTTCTAATGGTACTTCTACAGCTTACAACATGTTTGTACCAACTCAACTCCCGGCTCTAATTGCAATTCTATTTGCGTTAACCCTATTGTTCTCAAGACAGACATCACTCCTCCACACCTTCATTGTACGTGCTTTCTTCGATAGCCATATGTTCATACCACTTACATCCAACTGCATTTAAATGCATCCAACTGCATTTACCCCTTTCACTCTAAATGACGCCTTAAAGGGCGTTTGCAAACAGTGTGGGTGCGTTTGACATTTTTATCGATTTTTGTTAAGCCATAGTTACCTTAAATCTAACTTTGAAAAGAGTTTTGCAGACAACAAAATTGAAGCAGACGACAATAAAGCGGTGAAGGAGTAAACATCTCCGGAATAATGTTATCACGAAAGGGTTAATTGCAGCGTATAGCAAGACGACAGTTTCAAGTAGACGATATTGCATCAATGATAACATTGGACATACTGGCCTATTTGGGGAACAGTGGCAATGGTCATTGTAAGGAGTGGATTGTTGTTTGGAGAGTCGTTGTAAGGAGGAAGTACTGTATTACCAATGACTATCGATTTGTATCACTTATATGAAGGATGGGATAGAAATGTGTTTCTTCGTTTGAAAGGGTTGAGACAATCACATGATGTTGCTTTCAGAATTAGTAGCCGAACTGTATGACGTATATTATGTCAAGGCTAGACAATCACATCTGCTGTTGTATATTATATTAATATTGAATTGGCCCCGGGACGCGGACCACATTTCATGCTACTTAACGGAGTTCAGCCATCTTGTCGTTATGGATCCCGATTACACTTCTAGAAGCCAAGACGTTGGATCTATATAAATTAGAATGCGCTCTTTAAATTGATTTAAAGGTAGTCCTTGTTTGGACCAAATCAACTCTAGCGACGAGTATATGCACCATTTACAAACTGTTTGCCTGTAAAAATTGCACAATATCCGATGCAAATAATGCAAACAAATGTCCGAAGGTTCCTCCAGGATCCCTCTGATCAGGATCTGTGCCATTTAATACTATCAATGCTAAATATTAAAGATTGTTTTAACTAAATTGACAGTGGCTATAGCCATTGTGAGTCTCGGAGGATCAATGAGTTAATAAATTGTAATTTGTCATATATTGTTGAATTACCATTTGTTCTATTTCTAAGTAGACAGACAGTATATATAGCGAAATAGATGAGTATATGTTGGGACACTATAACAAAAACTTGTTTCACTATATTTGCGGAGGTGGTCAATTCTTTGTCACCTTGCTGACCAACTCCGAACAATTTTATGTCAAAGGCCGACGCAGCTATAAGATGTTTTTAAGAATATTGTCTTTGAAACACTTATAAATTTTGTGCGGGAAAAACAAAGGTGATTGCACATTATTTTAGTATCGAACGCCTAAATTCGTCTTGTGCCCTCGATACTAGTAGTCTGTACCGTGAAGAAACAATAAAGTGTCTTCCCAATATATTGTAAAGACGTCGTTTAGCATTTGTTAAATAAGATATTCTCAACGCGCACGTAATATCGTAACTATGTACTTCATACCAACTTCGTCCAGATTAGCTGCAAAGTATTTAAAATTGATAATCATTTCTAGCACTTTATATCGTCATAGATTAACACAAAACTAGACAATGGCTTCAATCAAAAGCTCTCTACTGATCCCAGTGAATTTTTCATTTGCTATTATTGCAGGCCTTTTAATGTTGCCAAGCGGCATTATGTTGTTCCCAGCCAAATGAACTGTAATACAAGTACAACTTAACCCTTTCACTCTCAATGACGGCATAAAGAGCATTTGTAAACAGTTTTGATCCTGATCAGACGTCGCGTAACGCGGTGTCTGCTCAGGATACAAACTGTGTGACACTCGTGTGAAATTTAATTATTCATGTTGCTTTAAATTTAACTTTGAATCGATAATACAGGCACAAATATTGAAGCAGTCGACAGTATAACGGTGATTGGGTAAAACTATCACGATAAATTTGATCACGAAAGGAGTAAAGACAACTTTTATAACGTCGTGGTTGTATTAATGAACTTTGAGGATAGTTTCGTTGTACATGTAGATGGATATTTAATTGCCCTAGTATGTGGACCACATTCCATACTAAATATAAGCCTATTCTTCACAATGGTCGTCTATTGACTCTGTACAAATAAGATCGGTATGAATCTCAAACACTTTGGATCGTTATTAGACACTATAAGACTGCAAACTTGAACTAGTTTGAAACATTTTCCCAATGTCATTAGCTTATCAAAATTATTTAAACTGAGAATCAGTATACATGTAATCTGTTTTAATTGATAGTTTTATCCTAAAATGACACGTGTTTTGTTACTATGGAAATAGAGAAAGTTTATCATTAAACAACGGTGGTAAAGAATGTCGTATAGCCTATTCCATTCCTCATCATGACTGCAATGAATAACGAGACGTTATAAATCCATTTGTTATCATTTTTAGATTTTTTCTAACGTTATTCATCATCACGTTAAATACCATATCGTCGGCCTAATATCAAAACCTCTTATAGTCAGTTTTTAAAATATTACAGGAGGGACCTTTTTGACCATACAAAATCTCTCTAAATTTGAAATGTATAATTAATATATCATAATGAAATATTTTAGCATTTAATATTTGTCTTAGTACAAAGGATAATTGAGTAATTTTTGTATACGGCTCTTTGTCATCATTTTAACACAGACTTATGCGTATACGATTTTTTATACGCTGTTGACTTTTATAATACTTGGTTAACATGCGTTCTTGTATATGAAAATATATTGAAAAGTTCAAAGAATAACTACAAGACTTAGTGTTAGTTGATTACACTTGATATCTAAATAGTAGGAAAAATCAAAATTTCGTATATAGCCAAAATTGCTTCCAATGAATGGTCTCACATCACTAGGTCAAAACCTCGTTTTCAAAACATAACAGAAATTGCATTTAATGGCTATATGACTAGACAAACTGAATAGTAAAACAATATGGATAATAAGTCTTGCCGCTATCTTTCTCAAAACCTGAGAGGCTCAGACACATCACAAACTTACAACATTTTCGGACCAAGTACAATATCGTCGGCTTAATATCACAACCTCTTATAATCAGTTTTTAAAATTCTACAGGAAAGACGTTTATTTGTCTAGCTATTTCAAACATTGACAAAATCTCTATACATTTGAAGCATATAATAAAGATATCATACTATAATATGTTACTAACTGATTTTCGACTAAGTGCAAAGGATAATTGAGTAATAATTTAATTATTATTGTATACGACTCTTTGACATCACTTGAACACAAATTTATGAATATATCAAATCAAAATATCGTAGTGTCAGTTTATAAAATTTTAAATAACGTATATAACTCAAATTGCTTCCCGTGAATGTACATAGGTAAAAACATCGTGTTTCAAAAACATAACAGTAAATGGAATTGAAAGGCTATGTAACTAGACAAATGAACAGTAAACACCTACACTCAAACAATACCTATAAGTCTTTGCTTCATGTGGTTCCAAAGACTGAGAGATCTAAAATTACAATTGTTTCTGACCAAGTACGATGTTTTGAAATTAAGAATTTGCAACAATCAGTATACGCCATTTCATCAGGTGACTGATTACAGCCTTTCTCATTGGAGTAAAAGTACGGGGTTTCGTCAGAATCTGCGTATAGGCGCAACCTTTCCTAAGATGTAAAATGGTGATTTTCTGAAAATGTCTTTATACGAGGTTTTGATATGAGGCCGACGATATTTTGAAAAACTAACACGCTTATTTATTTATCGTTAATTCGCTAATATCTTATTTTTGATGCAATAATGATAATGATAATTATAATTATGATCATAATTATTATTATTAATATTACTTTTCCCTTCTTCAATCCTATTGGTCAAAACGTGGTCACATGCGTTTCTGTTTTTTATCATTCTGAACGTTTTGAATAAAACGAGCCTGATAAGTTATCATGTTGCACAGTTCTGTATTCAGAAGTAGCTCGGTGAAATTCGTCTATAACTCTATACCAAAAGTATGCGGAAGTACCCGAGTGGTTCCCAATATAACACCGTGAAGGACGTCAGATCAAACATGACGTCAAATCTAGGTTCAAATTTCAATTTGTTTTATAAACAGTGAATATCATTATGAATCGCATGTTGATCTAGTTACATTCATGATTCAAGCGAGCTTAGGGAAATGTCTAGATCCCCTTCTTAAACCTCAGAATTTCGGTAAAATGTAATTAAACAGTTATTGCACTTTTAACGGGTCTATATGAGAATTTATAAAGTGCAGAAAATTATTGTCAACTAAACGAGAACTTAATGAGTATATATGTATATTTGTATTTATATAAAAGATCTTTATATATACAGAAGCTTAAACGGACCCCATCATATGTAATATTATGGATAACGTATTAAAGAGTTATCTATGTTTTATATTGTTAAGATGATGTTTTCTGTGTAGTTAAATATAAAGTGGTATTTATCTCTACCGCATATTAGAATCATAAGAAATATATATGTTTACACTTTTCGCTGCTATTTGTTCCCATAAATACGTTTGTGCTAAAACAACATTTCTTACATTGCTAGCAGTTTGGAGCCAGATTCGGTAATCCGGCGTTTAAACAGGATCCACACTGCTTAAAACTCTGATTAAGACAGAAAGTCAGACTAACAATATCATGTTCTCCATTTACTGATTTAGCTTTTCGTTTTGTTAACACGGTATATACCTAGCGAATAGCTACCTCTCTAGTTTGTTCTAACGCTGGTATTTAGTAAATAAATCATATTCATCCCGGGTTTTTTTTATTACGGAAGCTTATATCGACTTACTTATACATACAATAATGTGTAAAAATACGACGTAGTTTTTATGATATTTAGTGCTTTAAAATAATTATGATTTATGGTGGATATAACACAACACACGCATTTTTTCTCTCTTATATTTAGCCTTGAAATATATAAATAAATCGTTGTTATTGAAATACATGAAATATAACTTGAATTTTCTCCTAAATATTACACTGTTTATTTATTATTACTCTCTTGTTTCGATCAATTATATGTTGTGAAAATATATTCAGCAACATACCGTAGTCGTTACATATATGAAATACTTAGTAATACTTATGTTGTATATAAAATGAACTTATACTGGTTGATAAACAATTTGTTCGTAGATGCCATTTACATTAATTACAACTTCAAATCTTAGAAAAAGATGTGTTTTGTAGAACATTAATTCTCTATTTTTCACAAATTTGTATCTTAATGCCTATTTTTAATTGAGAGAAAAAATATTTACATAAATTTTGTTTTCATAATTATAACTGCTCAGAAAACATTAGCTTATAAATATTGCATATATATATAATTGCACATGTCGATATGGATAAATGTAAATGTTGATTTGATACAATTACACAGAAAATATTACTTTATATATCTACCACATAGTATTATTGTTTTAAAGCATTTTGTATCGTAAAACTACTTATCGTATATATAAGAGGATCAGTACAAGTTTCCGTACTTATTTATTTGAGTGGGTTATATTTAAAACATATTGTGTTATTGTACGTGAATAAATTGAATTATTTTTTAATATATTTCAAGTTAAACGAGTTAGTTATATGCCAAGGCTACATAATAAGACAGTCAACATGTACACACTATATTATACCTAACTAATATTTATACAACTATAATTTTAAAACATTTTCACATCACAAAACTACTGAAATAAAGAATATATATTCAAATTCATAGACTGGAATTAAACTACTCATTTCAACCTATATATTTAGTAAAACTTACTTTAAGATAAGATATATTTCCAATAAACTATTTTCAAAATATTATCGTTTGTACCCCTTAAATAACAATGTATTAATTAACGCAGGAATTTGTCCATGATTTGCTGAAATATACATTTTTTCACAATTAAAAAGCTATTATACAATATATAGAATTAGAAAAAAATTATTTAACTGAATTCTTTTAAACTATGAACTTTTGTAGAAATATTATTATCTGTGGACGTCTTAAACTTTTCCATACTCAAAATGTAATTGTAGGATTAGCCATTTCACCTCCATTAAAGTGTAATATTCCGTTACAGTTGCTGCCATGTTATTGTTTGCTTATATATTAGTTAGACTTTACTAACCAAATTTGGATGTATATGGCGTTTTATATTTAGTATACGTATGATTATCAAACAGATTTGATCCTAATCAGATGAACTTGTGACCCAACCCCATTTTCATGTACATTTGGAAAATAAAATATGTTTAAACTGGTGAGTTGCGCTGCATTATATGCAAGAAATGTACGAAAACAGCTGTACATCACTATTAATTGTACTTGTACCTTGGTATATCGTAATACATCTATGAGAATTTGATATAATTTTACATATCTATTATACATATACCTTGTGCACTAACTGATATTCCTAAGACATTATTAACTTCTTAACCGAAACTGTCAAAATGCATTACCACTACAGCTGTTGTTAATATTGTACGATTTATCATGTGTTGTAAATGTTTGGTATAATAACAATTACGATTTGATTATATTGGACTCTGTATATTACTATTACGAAGCAAATGATTATTTACGATTTTTCTTTAAGGAATTGGAATGTAAATTCCATAGCATTCGATTATAGTTCTGTATAAAAAAAACATATTATGCGTTTATTATTTGTTATTTAATATTTATACATGAACTGAGTTTTTGTCAAATATATGTATACATATAATATATAATTAGACAAGTTGCAAACAGTGAAGATCATACAAACTGGTGCATCAAACACGCGGCTATTTCTCAGGATCTACACTGTTTGACATCTACAAACAATAGTTGGAAATGTTGAGCAGTTCAAGATCCAGAGCATGAGATGACGTCAGAATTAGATCTAGATAATACTGCAGCGCGGCTTATATTTACTTATTCCGTGTAATACAGTTGATAAGCTAAATAGTATTCGTATATATTCATAGGCCGTACCTTACGAAATTTCGTTCGACAAATACGGTCATAAGTCAGGTCCTGAAATGTTCAATTGTTATTCAGCTTATCTTGTGACATCTCTTTGGAAACATATTGAAAAGACAATTTTGAAGAGATATCACAAGACAAGTTTGTATGGAAACATCATATATTGGATGTATTGTAAAAGTTTGAATTACGACCGTTGTTGTCGTACGACGTTTCGTACGACAGGTAACCTAAACTTTACCAAAACTAGTTGTCACCATCAAAATGTACTTACCGATTAAGATTAGTATGTAGAACATACTGTTGGAAATTGTCTTGGGCATTGCAGCCTGAAGTATAAAATTTAACCGTATCGCATCACAATGTTAATTAACCAATGGTTATCTAGTGGCGAACATATACACGTTCTTTACGAACAATGTACCTTGCAAATATTATAGACCGAGATCAAATGTCTCCTAAATGGACATTTAGACCAATTGATGGTCCTAAAGTCGAGATGCTGCACCGATAAAGATAGATGCTAAGCATACGTTTTAACCCTTTCGATCTCAATGACACCTCAAAGCGTATTTGCAAACAGTTTTAGATCCTGATCAGACGCCGCTTTACGCGGCGTCAGATCAGGATCTTAACTGTTTGACACACGTATCGATTTGATTTAAGTTATACTATAAATTGAATCTTACTATGAAATGATATTGCAAATAATAATATTGACACAGATGACTATGAAACGGTGGAGTGGTAAATATCTCACGATATATTTGGCAGTGAAAGAGTTAAGTAGTCTCTGACAACGTCTTTGGTGAGCGATCGGTTTATTTCAATATCTGTGCTTAGATATGACAACATACAGTGGAGAAAACGTTATTCTTTCCCAATAAACGCGTTTACGCTAAAACTATTATTTGCAGTGCAAACATTTTGGAGCCAGATCAGACGCCGGGTAACCCGGCGTCTGATCAGGCTCCAAACTGTTTTCCACCAAGATAAACATGAAATCTCAAAATTGTCCAAAAGTTGTGCTTTTCTACGTTTTAGTGCTTTGCGTTTGCGTACGTTTGCGTTTAAACGGGAAAGAATAACAGATTCTCCACTGTAGCAGGCTTCTGTTTTCATACCTAAAACAAAAACCGTATTTTCTCGTAAACCTATATAAGGTAGATATTATCCATTATCTATACCCCTATATACTAAAAAAAAGAAACAGTTTGGAAATATACAAGGAGTTGTGTAACGTTGCTCTTATCAGACTCTAAACTATTGGCCCCTCAATTTTTCATAATTCTTGATCAGTTACAAAATAATTTTCTACATTTTATAGTAATGTGTTTGCAGTAAGATCTGTTTAAGCGGAACATAACAATATCCATAACAAATTACTTTCGTTAGTCAATACTAGAGTTTCATACAAAGCTAGATACAGTTGAATATGCAATTTTGTGATATAAATGTCATTTTCGACTACTTTTGCATGTAAAATAGATATGAAACAGACTAAATTCAGAAATATATTAAATAAATTAACCCTTTCCATATAAAAACGTCTTTTAGCGCATTTAATTTATTCTTTCACTGAAGAAAAACGTTCCACTTTACTTTGTTATGAATATGAACCATTAGAGATATTTTCTATATCCTAGCTGTCGGTACCTTAAAGCATGCTAAAGGTAAAGCAGAATGCGCCTCAAGGAACATTCTGTTTTACTAGTCTACTTATAACGGCTACATGTCTCAAACAGTAGACACAGGCTATGGGGTAACGAGTTAAGAGTTAAATTAATGAACAATGATACGTTATTTCATAGCTTAACATAACATTTGTTGCCGCATGTTAGATCACTGACCTGAGAAACCATTATGAATTTCAAACAGTTTGCAAACCATTCATATAATGACGTTTCAGTCTGTATTGCCGTTAACAAATTAACCAAACCAGATGGTGCACTAACTTAACAAAGGGAAAGCCTTCAAACTAAGGTGAGACGGTGCAATATTTATAGCATTCCATATGGTAATACAGTCGAACCTCGATATCTCGAACTCGGTTAAATCGAATATAACCGTATTTACAAGTTAAAACGTGGCTTAGCCACGTTTTAGCTTTGAAATACGGGTATGTTCGACCTAACCGAGCATGAAATAATGCATTTCATGTGTCGAACTGTCGGATAGTTCGAGTTAATTGAGGTCGAGATATCGAAGTTCGACTGTAGTTTGACGAGACTAATTGACGTCATTAGCTTTGAGTTTGATTGGTTTTGCATTTTCAACTTTTTCCATCTGTCACGTAGTAATAACACCATTAAGCAATGGGAACGAGGTGTGTTAACTATAACAAACTACATATCTCGAAATACGTAACACTTTCGGACGCTCTGATAGTACTTTGCCCTGAGGACAAAGGTCAAAACCACGGTTGGTTGCGATTTTATGCTCAGAACATGCGTCTTGCGGTAGAGTCATTGAAATACGGACATATAATTTGAAAACCAATACTATACCTTTTCCCAAAAAAATCCCGCAATACAAAAGGTGGCTTATGACAACGTTGTTATTGTTGTTTCAGTGGGAAACAGTTTGAAGCCTGGCTCCGAGGTTATAAAGCGTTTAAGTTGAGTCTGAGTGTGTTTCCAAGCATTTGATTGATCAGATTTGAGCCTAGGCTCAAATCTGACCAATCAAATGCTTGGGAACGAGTTTAGATTCAGTTCAAATGTTTTATAACCTCGGAGCCCGAGGACATGAACGTGGGTTTACAATGCGCCTTGTTACAAGGACATGACTTATTTAACCAAACTTGCTTATTTGAAAAGAATAATGCCGTACTCGTTGTACTGTTGTGTAAGTAATACAGAAACCTTTTAAGAATATGTGACGTCTGTATTAAATTTGCCATGCATTAAAAAAAGGTTCATTTTTTAAGATCGCTACGATGATTTAAAACGATGTTATTGAGTGTATTAATATACTCCAGTATTTAAATGGGATTTTGATTCACCTGTTGCTTGGTCTTATTTTCATTTTTTACTATTATACTACCACACTGACTAGGACAATGCAGTTCTTGTTTAAAATACTAGTAGTGTCTCCGATTTATAGAATAACCAACAAAACTACAATGTATTGGTATAGGAATAACTTCGGTAGCATAGCATAATGAGAAGATTGGTATGGTGACGGATTTTATTGTTATGAGCTAAAATTTATCTAAATTTGTAAAAGCAAAATACATACCCAAATAAGTAGTCCTTTACTGTAACTAAAGAACCTAGACAAGAAGATGTACCGAATTGCCGGTCCAATTTATACCGCCAAATGAAAGATATGACATCAACGCGCATGTGCAATGTTCGATTGATTACAATCTACTATCTACATATGCTGCCAAAGTCATTGTTGACAAAATTAATATCTCATTACATAGATAAACAGATGGTGTGCCGGAAACCTTTCTATCGGTGTTTTATATAATACACAAATACGTGCAAATCGGAAAAAGAGCATGCAGAAACGACTTTTTAATGAGATGCATTATATGCATAATGGGAAATGCGATGACATGCAGTTAATCATTATGTAACATTACATCTTTATGTCTTTAAGTTCGTAACATATACAAAAATGGCTTACATTCAGATTTGGCATAAGTATTTGGGACCAAGCATAAAGTCAAAATCCTTATACCAAAATAAATGTCAAATTTCTATCACATTGGCGTGCTAGTTGTATTATAAAAGTTTGGCAAAATATGCGATATGCATATGGGTTTTTGTGTCAACTTTCAATACCGATATAGGACAAAGTAACCAAAAAGTGTCTTACGTAACTTCGACTTAAGCCAGTTTTGATCATGGAAGTTCGACTGTTTTTCTTATAATTCAAGTTGGATTACTAACCATGTTTTAATGTGACATAAATTGACCTTCCTATAGATAAGTGGCGTTGCAATACAGGTACAATACAGGTGCTTCCTATTTCTAAACGTTTTGAATTTTTTGGAGGACCATCCGGTCAGGAAAAAAACATTTTGAGACTCGTGCTTAGTCATTAAATGAGCAAATTAAACTGAATTTTAACATAAGCGCGGCACTGTTTGTACATGCATATCAGGTCGAAATGAGAAGTAGCACCATGAGACGCTCATCTTACTTATACGTTTTTCAGTTTTATTGCATGTATTGATGTTGCTATTTGAATTTGCATGTGTTTTGTGTGTGTTGTTTGGCGACCCCGTCGCGTTTTTTAATATTTTTTCATGTAAAATTATTTCTAAGCACACAATAAAAACGATATAGTATATGATTATCGGGAATTAACAAAGGGGTCATACATGTACCCCGAAACTATTTAATGTTATTCAAATTAAATCAATGAACCAGCTGTTATTTGCATGATCAATAGCTAAGGTATATGTTCCATGCAGCTGCGTATCATAAGTTAAACTTCAAACATACAAACAGTTTGGAAAAGCGAGACTGTCACTATCAGGTTCCGTTATAAATACATTAATGTTTGAACTAAGAGTGCTAAGATTACAAAATAATCAGCCCGATCACAGCTTAGAGAATAGACTGTTTGCTCACCGATGCGATTCGTGCCTGTTTATGGCTAGTTTTAGTGTCTGCTGCTAATATTACAGACACTACCAAAGTAGACAATTTAGTGACGTACAAGTCACATATGGGCACATACAAGTAATAGTCTGCACTTAACATTTTAAAGTACTTTTATTTGTATTTAATAACATATTCATACCAGTGTTTTATCGTGCAATCGAACAATAGTAGAAGTTGAGATGCGTAGTAACTTAATCACGAAGCCTTTAGGCCGAGTGGTTTAATTACAAGCATCTCAACGACTACCCGTGTTCGATTGTTAGATAAAATACTAGTTAGAATTTATTATTTTGTTTCTAACACATACTTTTACCTTATGAAATATTTCAATGTCAATTCATTAGTTAATTACGATCTCGGGCGAGTAAATGATATGTTGTTTAGGGTAACATCATTGCAAGTTACATCATTTGGGGTCCCGCGTCATGAAGAGCTTGTTGACGGACAGGTTGGACCGGAGCCTGCACTGGTGAGATATCGGGAATAGTCAATGCCTTTATTTCGCTGAAATTTGCCATTTTATGTGATAAATACAAATAATGTTGTTGTTTCTTTTTTAAAAAAATACTGATTGTGTACAGATGCAACAAAAATACATTAACTCTTCCGTAACTCTTGTGGGTTATTAGCTTCCCTTGTGGATCCTTTTAGTAGCCAAACCATGAACCAGTCTACTTTGAATTCTGAATAGTTTAGTAAGAATTGCTTTAAAGTAGCAAACCGTGTAGACCCTGATTAGAGGGCTCAAAGGATCCATGTGAGCTGCGTCTACTCGGTTTGCAAATGTAATGTGTATATTTTACGCAGGTCCACGGTGTTGAAAGAGTGAACTCTTGTACTGCATTACTCCGAATGCAATGGGTATTTACAATATATTGTGATCCTGACGAGACACCGCGGTACGCGGCGTCGGAACAAAATCATAACAGTTTGTTTCTCATTATGATATTTTTATTCAAAATACCTACAATTAACATCCTATAAAATCAGACGAGAACTGTTTATAGTCGATCAAGGCTGCAAGGAAAGTGTTTGAATGATAAATAATAAAATAAAAATAATATACCAAGTTATAGTCTACTTTCAGTCCGAATGGCCGCTCAGCCGACTTTATATTTACTCCCCTGTTCATTGAGCTATCTTGACTACCCCTGGTACCGTAGTCCAACGTGTTACCACTGGACTACTACCACCGGTGATAAAAGCTGATGTAGACAGAGCCCAAACCAATGTTGGCTTAAAGTATTCGCTCCTAATATAATATGCCTGCTTCAGTCTTCCATATGATATTTGATATTTGTTAATGTTTTCAGGAATAATTTTATAATTAAAGTGATTATTGTGAGCAAAAATGATGTAAGACAGGTGTCTGTAACATTGAACCATATTGTCGTCTGCTTCAACATTGTTGTCTGCAATATCGTTTACAGGTTAAATTTAAAGCAGTGTACCGTATGTTATTTCAAGACAAGTGGCAAAAAGTTTTGATCCTAATTAGACGCCGCTAGACGCGGCGTCAAATCAGGATCAAAACTGTTTTCAAGTGCGGTTTATGACGTCATTGAGACAGAAATGTTAAGCATTCTACATAAAACATCATCAATATCTTTAATGTTCATAGGATGCAGTCAAGAATCCATCGTTTGTCACCTCTTATTTCATGAAAGATAGATAGATAGATATTTTATTGATTTAAACAATACACAGTTTCTCATCAATACAAATATAAATTCACAATCCATACTAATGGTACATGTGATAGATATATGCAAACACTTAATACACTGTATTTCTTATTTTCTAGCTATCAAATAAACATATACTAAGAAATGTTGTAGTTGAATTTTAGAATATAAAGAAGTTCAAGAATTTCGAGGATGAGTCTACAACATTACAATAACATCAAACTTTTTCTGAACTTAAATGCTTCCGATAAATATTTAGAAAGTCTATGAATAATACCCTTTGAAGAGTACCCTTTCATGCAGCATGGACTAACGTGGCTTTGAAATAAAGTGCTTAAAGTTTAGATAGGTACTTAACAAAGTGTTTGTCATTTCTGTAATAAACTATAAAATAATCCTAAATAGCCAAGAAATGAATAGACACAACTTAAAAGTTTCAGTGACCAATGAGTTGTGTTTGTGCTTTATTTAGTTTAGCAGAGTTGATCAAATTTTGGGCAGTTTGGATCCAGGCAAAACGCCGAATCACCCGGTGTCTAGCCTGAATCTGATATGCCGGGATTGTCGCGAATTCCAGAACGTAATTATGTGTGAATATATGTGTGTGATAAAAACAATTTTATGTATATGTATAACTATGTGCTATTTGATGTTATTCAAATGTCAACACGTATGTATAAGACTGAGTGTAGGGCTCCAGATAGGGGGAGTGTTCCAAAAATAAAATCTTTCAATGTAGGTTAAATTCTGTGGTTGCACGACTCATCAGAGTCGTCTCCTGGAGACGATTCTGATAAGATGTGACATCATATGATTTGGTGCTGTAATAGATGTAAACATGTTGTATTGGTTCGGTTTACTCCCCCTTACGTGGATCCCTGTGAGTGTTATTCTGATACAGAGATAAAAACTAGATAGGATCTAGATCCTAGCCGCTGATTTATTTTTGTTCGTGGCTCGAGAGCCCCGCTCAAGCAGTTTGGACCCAGATGAGATGCCTGGGTACTCGACGTCTCATCAGAGTCCAAAGTGGATGGAGTCTTTTTGTTTGCGAGTCTTATGATTCATGTAATGTCACCTGGATGACACTTAACCCCATCACTGCATATTGCCCCAAGTGCAAAGAATATTTGTAAACAGCACTGGTTACTATTCGGATGCCGTTAAATCGGCGTCTTAATAGGATCCAGACGGCTTGACAATCATAACAATGATACCTTAGACAATTTAATTATATCTCAAATCAGAGCAATAAAAGAAAATCACTATCTAAAACTGGGTGGTGCAATGGCAGTGGGGGCTTAAGTGCTGTCATCGTGCAAGGTGTATATGCTGTGTATCTTCTGCTATAATACTTGACACGCCCCCTGTAGTACGAGTAAAGATTGTAAACTTTACACATATAACCTCAACGAATGGCCTGCTCGTGGTTAAATTGCTTAGTGTGGTTTTAAAATACCCAGGTGTAATTTACCTCTAGACAACGCTAACAGCACTTACCTGATTGTAGCGGTAAATCCGTTTATATATCTACATTAGGAGATGCACTGGCATATGTTAAATCCTAGTAAAGCATTTTTCACCATTGTTTTCTTAGCACTAACGGTTTGTTTGCATTTATTTAACACGGCAAAGTCCAACTATGACTGTATTTATCGCATACTATCTATGCTACAATTTCTCATGAAGCAACTATCCATTCAGAATAAAGTAACCTGACAAATCGACAAGGCATTTAACGCATTCAACCCTAGCGACGAGTAAAGTCGTCATGAATAAATCGTTTACTGTGAAGTTTATGTTTGTCCTGTGAAGTCAGTGTATATCCTGATCAGAAGGCTCCTGCGGGAGCCCTCTGATCAGGATCTGCACTATTTCCAATTTTACAATATATTGTTAAAATCAACCCTAAATAGTCAAAATGGACTTGTTTGTGCTGTACATTAAAAGTTTCAGGGTGAATTGGTTAACTGACTAACATCGGTCGCACGAGTAACTCGTGCTTTTTAGTACGGTACACCAGAGCTCCAGATAAGGGTAGTATCTTAAAAACTAAAATCTTTATTTCTGCATTAAACCCTGTGGTGTTACTACTCATCAGAATGGTCTCATTGTGACCACTCTGATAAGTATTAGCACCGTTAAATTTGGTTTTGAAATTAGTAAATACATGTTGGATTTTTTCAGTTTACTCTATCCTATCTGGAGCCCTCGTAAAAGCTATTGAATGTGAAACGTAATGCTGTAGATATATCCGTATTAGTTGTCGAATTGAATACATTCTGTTTACCTGCAACTGATCAGAAATATGACACCGAAGTCCAGATATAATTATTGTCTGGCATGTTATTTCTTCTTCCTTCTTTCTTTTCTTTCTATCTATGCTTTTTTAGACGTTCAAGTGATGTACAACGGGTTGAAGGCTTTGGAGAGTTACGATAATATTTTTTCAGTGGACACTTTTGGCAGTTTTGTGAGGTCTAATTTTGATAATGGTTAATGTGTGATCTAATAACATCACATAGAATTGCCATTGGTGTCTTTCACTGTAAGCGTTATTGTCGTCTAATCAGGAGATGTAATAATATATATTTTGATATAAATCTTAAAGATGAATTTTGTGCCTTTGCAAAACAAATTCAGATTTACCTCATGAATATTTACTTCTGCATGTTGTTCATATCATGTAAAACGTATTTACAAAATAATGATTTTCAGCTAATTTTGTTAATTTTACTCAAACTATTGATGGATGTTGAACTTAATCCTGGTCCGTTTTCTGAATTGTCTATTTTTAATTGGAACGCTCGCAGTATAAGAACTAAATTAGATGTTTTATTAGATGTTGCATCAGAGTACAACATATTGTGCTTGACAGAAACCCCACCTTGATAACAATATTCCTATGTCTGACCTGTTAATAGAAAATTTCTCAGAACCGTTTAGGATGGATAGAAATTTCGCGGGAGGGGGGATATTAGTTTATTGTTCTGAATCACTATTTTGTAAAAGAAGGTTTGATATAGAATCAGCACCTTATGAATCAGTATGGATTGAAATAAAAATAAACAACCAATCAATAATGTTAGGGACAATTTATCGGCCACCAAATTCAAACAATAGTTTTTGGGAATATTTAGAATATGCTATAGATAAGGCTTACGAAACGTCGACTAATTTGATTTTAACTGGTGATATAAATGTAGATATGCTTTCAAACATAAACAGATATCCACTATACGATATAATTACTAGATTTAATCTTACAAATACTATAACAGAACCAACCCGAATAGGACCCACGTGTAGCACTCTTTTAGATCCAATACTAATAAGTGATCCCGTCTCCTTTAACAACTCTTCTGTAATTGATATTGATAGATTAATAGGTGACCATAATGCATGTGTAACATATATAAACATAGTGGGAAAATTAAATAGTTCGTACAAAAGAGAAATATGGATGTACAAAAAAGGTGATTATGAAAAATTTAATAACTTAGTTGATGAATTTGATTGGGCTGGCTTATTTGTCGGTGCATCGATTCACCGCCCAATATTTATCAATGGCTAAACAGTGTATACCATCTAAAAAGATTACACTAAGACCTTCAGATAAACCTTGGATGACATCTGAATTAAGACGTGAAATAAAAATCAGAGAAAAACTCCATCACAAATACAAGCACAACAAAACAACATTAAACTTATGTAACTTTAAACGACAACGAAATAAAGTAAACAACATGAAAAAATTTGCTCGGGTTTCATTTTATGAAAATGCCAATATACTTACATGTATTGATCGTTTATATACATGTGATTCAAGATCCTATTGGAAACTTATTAATAGATTAACAAAACAAGTAGGTTCTTCTTCCCTTATCCCCCCTCTATTTGATAACCAGAATAATGCAATTGTCTCTGACGACCAAGAAAAGGCCGAAATGTTAAATCAATACTTTTGCTCTATTTCGACTATTGATGATAGTGAAACTGAAGTACCAAATTTTGACAGTCGAACAAACTCATCTTTTAATTTGCATAATATAACTGAAAATGAAATTTCTGATATTCTTCGCATTCTCAAATTTGGGAAAGCATCTGGTTGTGATTTAATTAGTCATCAAATGCTTAAATACACATCCAATTCAGTCAATAAACCGTTATGTATTTTATTTAACATGTCTCTAAATACACAGCGCTTCCCCTCTTTGTGGAAAAAAGCAACTGTTATTCCTCTGTTTAAAAAAGGCGACCGTCATGAAGTAATGAATTATAGACCAGTGTCTCTAATTTCATGTGTTGGTAAAGTTTTTGAGAGGGTTGTCTTTAAACATATGTATAATTATCTACATGACAATGATTTATTTTATAATCTACAATCAGGTTTTCTACCCGGCCATACAACTGTTTATCAATTGATAGAAATGTATGAAAGTATTTGTCAATCGCTAGAGGATAAGAAACATGTGTGTTTAATATTTTGCGATATCTCTAAAGCGTTTGATAGAGTATGGCACAAAGGTCTTATTAAAAAGTTACATTGTTATGGGTTTAATGGTCAATTTTTAAAATGGTTAGTGAGTTATCTCTCCAACAGACATCAGTCAGTCTTATTAAACAGTAATATTTCAAAATTATGGTAATACTAATGCTGGTGTCCCACAGGGGTCTGTGTTAGGCCCTTTATTATTTTTATTGTATATCAATAACATAGCTGATAATTTAGAAAGTCTAACTCGCCTGTTTGCAGACGATACATCCCTTTCATATTCTTCCTTTAACACATTAGACATTGAAACTTTTATGAATAGAGATTTAACTGCATTAAATGAATGGTCAAAGTCATGGCTAACTCGGTTTAATCCTTCGAAAACAGAAATTGTGTTCATCTCCAATACATTAGATAATGAAGATATATCCTTAATATTTGACAATACTACATTGAATCCTGTAGATACACATCGCCATCTAGGAGTAACTCTATCAAAAGATGCAAAATGGACAGCTCACATTAACACTATATATGAATCTGGTATGAAGAAAGTTAACACCTTAAGAAAACTTAAATATATTTTAAATAAAAAGACCCTTATCAGAATTTATAAATGTTTCATACTTCCTATTCTTGAATACGCGTGTGAGTTATGGGACGGTTGCTCAGCTATCGATAGACAAAGGTTAGAAAATGTACAGTTAGAAGCTGCTAGAATAGCATGTGGCCTTCCCATATTTTGCAAAAGGGAACTTATATACTTTGAATCAGGCCTTGAACCACTTTACGAACGAAGGGAAAGACGAAAATTACTATTGTTCTATAAAATACATAATAATATGGTACCACACTATCTTAATGACCTATTACCACCTTTAGTATCAACTATGTCTTCGTATCCTTTAAGAAATAGTGATAACTATACTATGCCAAGCAATAGATTAACCCTCAGTGATAAATCATATATACCAACGTCAGTAAGGCTATGGAATAATTTAGACAATAGTATTCGTACTAAGGAAACTATTTCTGCATTTAAATCGTCATTAACCATAGTAACACCAAAATCTCTTTTCACTATTTATTCGGCAATAGACGGTTAGATATTGTTCACACCAGAATTAGGCATAACTGTAGCTCAATTACGATCTATTCAGGTGTAATTTAATAAACGACCCAGCATGTATATGTGGATATCAATGTGAAAATGCTTTCCATTACTTTTTAGATTGTCCAAACTATGTACATATGCGGGATATTCTATTCCATGATATAATACCTATAACAACTGTCAATTTAGACATTTTACTATTTGGAAACCCAAACTGTTCTCCTGGTTGCAACAAAGTTATTTTTAATGCAGTTCATCGTTACATCCGAGCCTCCAACCGTTTTTGAATTAAAGAATTTGATCTTAGCACTTTTCTTCCTTCCTCTCTTTCTCTTCTCTTTATGATGTTATTAACATGGTAATTTGTTTTCAAATTGCTATGCTATTTATACTGAAAATAGTAATGTTACCTCTATTATAGTCATGTCACTGTTTTGTTAATATCTGGGGAGCGGGCATTATATAATGTTGTAAAAACGTGTAGCCCAATCCCCTGCATGTATATTATATGCAATAAATATGTTTAAATTAAAGAAGAAAATAAATGTGCAGTGCGATCCTTTAATTGCATTGAATGATAGGATTGAAGTTTGACGATTGGTGTTAGCAGATAATGAAAATAATTATATCTGCATATGCACCAGTGCCTGCAATTTAATTCGATTAATCTTTAATCTTAATGTTCCAGCAAAGGTATATTATTATGCCCTTGCGAGACTGGCAACCCAGTTTATTAATAAGATAATACAGTTTATTCAGACTAAGCGACTTTCTTAAACGGTCAACTGAAATTGATTTCACATGCTGTAAGATTATTGACTTGGAATAAGGATATAGACTCAAAACTGACAAATCAAATGCTTGAGACAAATAATTTCAAAATCAACTCGAACGCTTTATACAGTGGAGAATATAAGATTCCACCATGAGTGTTGATGTAGGATAGGAATTTTCTCCCCCGAGGGTCAGAAAATTCATGCAGGGACGAGGCTTGCCGAGTCCCTGTATGAATTTTCTGACTCGAGGGGGAGAACATTTCTATCCTACATCAATAAAACGAATGGTGGATTTTTTTCTCCCTTTTAAATCATTAAAACATGATAGAAAGAACGAAATAATTGCAGTTTCTGTGCACATTTTCTGCCAAAACACGACGTTGTTTATAGTGACGTCGTCAGAAATGACGTCATTTAGTTACCCGTGTCATGCAGCGCTTGTGGTAAAGCTGGGCAAACAATGAAAGACGTCACGTGGTATGGAGGATAGATTAATTCTACATGGGGAATATCTCTATCCCACATGGGCGAAAATGGGAGAAAACGTTATTCCTTCCCAATAAACGCGTTTACGCTAGAACTATTGTTTCCATTGCAAACAGTTTGGAGCCAGATCAGACTCCGGTTAACCCGGTGTCTGATCAGGCTTAAAATTGTTTGCTGTCGAGGTTAACATCAACAATCAGAATTTTCAAGAAGTTATGATTTTCTTCGTTTTATTGCAGTGCGTTTTTCGTTTCGTTTGCGTTTAAACAGGAAATAATAACATTTTCTCAATGTAATCATAGACCCTGGCGAACCCAACATGTTGCCGTGATTTGGTGAGGCAACTATATTGCATCACACGTTTGTAAAATTCTGCGAAAATATTCACTCAAAGAACAGAACTATCGCTGATTTCAAATACATGCAGTTGTTATATTGACCATCTAAAGGCACAAACGTACATCTTTTACCAACAGCTGTCGTTCAATTTACTCATTTTCGCCCAGTAGATTCTTACATACTTATAAATTGGATTATGCCATTTTAATGAAAGGGATGCCTTGTCTAAATTTTCATTTTCTATTTGTTTTAAGTTGAAATTTATATCAGCAAACAGTGTAGATCACGAAAGAAATTCATCAGGATAGCTTATGTTAACTTATACAATAATTTTCTACTCGCATATCCAAATATTTTTACTTACAATGACAGTTAATAACGGAATTGTTTCTTCTAAGATTTACGATAAACGAGATGATTTTGATTTTAGTATTGTAAATTATCCTCATCTAGATGGCGATGTTCCCCGTTCCACACCTTACGGGGTTTATATTTCACAACTTATTCGCTTTGCTAGGGCCTGTACCTCTGTTGAGGACTTCCACATTCGTAATAAAACTATTACTGAAAAGCTTCTTAAACAGGGGTACAGATTTCATAAACTTCGTAAAACATTTTCTAAATTCTTTTATAGAAATCTTCCTCTCATTAACAAGTATAAATGTAACTTAAAGTCTTTTCTGCGGCAAGGTATTTCACATCCGGAGTTTTATGGTGATGTGATTTACAGACTTCGTAAGATTCTTGGACATATACATTTTCAAAACCTATTTGTGAAACGTATTAGATTTTTCCTCAAAAAAGATTATGATCCAACTATATTGCTGCGCACTTCACGTTTGGTTATCGATCAGTCTACAATTGATAACTATGCTTTCCTCTTTGGTTGTGCGACGACAGACAGGGCTTAGCACTACATGATGATGTATCTCTAAAGCCGTCCTTAACCGGGAGAGTTATGTCGGATTTTCGTGCTTTGTTTTTTCACTCCCTCTCTGTCGTACCCTGGACCCTTCCATGTCTTACAGTTGCTCGTAACTACAGACTAGTCGCTTGAGTACAATTTGACCGTTGCCATAGTGGGTTATTTTTAACACGGGATTGAATGTTTAATTCTTTCCCATGTTACTAATGATCTTGTCATATTTGTTAAATGTTTTACATGTATTTACTTACTGTGCTGGCGGTCTTTTTGATTGTGAGGTTGTGGAACAGGGTTTATATTTTATGTACACTGTTCGTCTTTATAGGTGCATATAGGAGATAAGTGTGAGGTTGGGCGCCCCTAAACCCAGGTTTACCCCCCAGTGGTTGTTAATAATTAATTAATTTATAGTTAATTATTGATTGCTACTGACCGTACCAAGGCGGGCTCCTATATTCACTTTGCTTTATGTTTGTCTTGCGTGTTGTTTTCTATTTAGTGTGTAGATGTAGGATTTGTATTGCGTGTGTGTGAATGTGTGTGTTTGTTGTGGTATGACTGTGTGTGTGTGTTCTGCTTGAGAGGTGGGTGTATTGTTTGTGTTACGTTTCCTGCTTGAGTCTTTCGTATTTATTCGGCACTCCAATGGAGTGCCGAAACTGTCATTGTAAGTAAAAATATTTGGATATGCGAGTAGAAAATTATTGTATAAACAGTGTAGACTCTGATCAGATGCCGCATTATGCGGCGTCTGATCGGAGTTTTCACTGATTACGTATGGCCCTTTTTAGGGACGCTAGGCACAAATGGGTTTATGAAAATACACATTTGGTCACAATTTATACCAGTTGATAGGGAATATTTAATCTTAACTATTTTTTCAACGAATCAATCTATCATATCTAAAGTGGGGAACACGTGATTGTCCCCGTTTAAATGCAAACGTAACGCAAACTCACAGCAATAAAATTATAACTTCTTGACAGTTCTGATTGTTGATTTTTACCTGACGGCAAACAATTTGGAGCCTGATCAGACGCCGTGATAACCGGCGTCTGATCTGGCTCAAAACTGTTTGCAATTGAAATAATAATTTTAGCGTAAACGCGTTTATTGGGAAAAATAACGTTTTCTCCTCTGTATATGATAATAATAATAAATCTGAATGGTTTTGATTGCTAGTTGTAACGAACGTGTAAGCCCTTATATTTACATGATCCATATAAACAACAAGAGATAGTAATTCGTGTTTAATCTAACTACATTAGGAATTCTTGCATTTATGAATTTAGTTTGCTTCTGATCTCTACAAGCATAAGTACTTCTTGTCGAAAGAAAAAATAGTAATCTGGGACGTGTCGAGTCGATTTTTTACGAAATACCACATCGCAAAACCTGTTGCACAATTAGGTAAATATTAATTATATACGACCCGGTTGGTCGTTGGCTTATCGAATATCGTCCTAACCTGGTTGTACTGGTGATTGCGAACAGTTTGGATTCTGTTCTGACGCCAAGTTACTCGGTATCCAATCGGAATTTAAATTGTTTGACACTAATATCGAAAGTTCGTTTGGACAAAAAAATTAAATATAATTTTGACATATCTAAAACACAGTGTCTTGCAAATGAAATTATTCTTGAGCATTTCCGAATGCAATGTTCATCATAGTTCAACTCAGCTCATGGGTTCTTTATTGCCATACAAACCGCACATTGTAAGGGAATATTGCAAACATGAGATATCGCGAGTTATTGTTAATTAACTTATGTTTTACACACAAAGGAAAAATTGTTTATGACATTCTATGCATTCAGTGTTTACAGTGTGAAAAAAATTATCACTACCGGATACTTATCATTTGCAAACAGCTTAGATCCTGGTTAGACGCCGAGTCATTTAGTACATTAAATAGGTTCACCAAAGCAGAGACAAACATGTAATTAAAAGGCAAACGACAACTTTCAAACAAATGATACCTGAAACGGTTACTGCAATTGTTGAACCATTAGTGTGCAAAACCGATCCGTGCCTTACAATGTACACTGATATTGAAAGCACATTGTTATCTAGCACTGCGTTTTCTGAGATAGTGTGGGATACCATTAATCATTTGAAGGTTTACATATAAGGAACTTTTGCTTATTGGAGCCGACGATTGAAGTGTCGCGTAAAATACAGTATCAGTGGCGAGCAACTAGTTACACGCACAGCGCCCTCTCTCTCAAACGACATCCAATGGGAGACAAAGATTGTGTGCGTTGTTCGGAGGGAGTCGTTATAGGGAGGTTAATTGGCTTACATTTGCAAACAGCTTGAATCCAGTTCAGACGCCGCGAAACGCGGCGTCTGAACTGGATTCAAGCTGTTTGTTTCTGGTTATTGATTTTTTTTCTGTCAAAATGTTCATTATGTCACTTTGAGAAAAACAGCAGACGACAACTTTAAGCAGACGATATTCCAGAAGTAACAAGCGTTGGACATAATTGCCCTGTTAGGAAATTGCAACAAGGGTCGTTGTTAGGAGGGAGTCGTTGTTGGGGGCCGTTTTAGAGAGGGGACGATGTATCTGTAAATGTCATTATGTGTAGGTTTGAAATGATTAAAGAGGTATTCTGTCTTGGTGATTTGGTATATACAATGTACAAGCTTTAAAACTCATTTACTCATGGAATTTCAAATGAAAATCCCAGTTCCAAAATAAATCAATTCCATAATGGACTAGTTAATTTTGAAATTTACAATGCATTGAAAATTAACAAACTGTGCAGACCCAGATCAGACAGCTCCATTAGGGTGGCAGTTGTTTAAACTTGAGTGTCAAATATTAAAACCTTTACCCAAAAGCATATTTCTAGTTTTGAAAAAGGTGACTATTTAAAGCAAGCTGAAAGTAAAGCATAATGAGCCTTAAGGCGCATTCTGCTTTACTTTCAGCCTGTTTTAAGCTACCACCTGCTAAAAAAAGGAAAACATTCCATATCATACATTTTCGTGACTGTATATATTGGAACTATTTTCCTCAGCGGAGGAATAAAACTGAATGCCCTAAAAACGCTTTTTTTATAATTTGACATTCAAGTTTAAACGACTGTCATTCTGTTGCCCCGCTTTAATTTATCATCTCGTGTTTTTTGTTTTCCGTCCAAAGAAACAGTGTGCTACGAAGTAGAATCAATGCGCATACCAATGTTTAGAAATGCCTCTTAGATAGGTAGATAAACAACCAGCTGGAGATATGGTGATTAAATTTTGTTTTAGTGTAAATAGTAAAATGATATGTTATGTGCAATGACATTTACATTAAGAAAATAATTATTCATACCCAATGATTGCATTTGTTCTAAAACAAATATGTCCGTAAACCGGATTCTGACCAGACTCTAAACTAATTGCCAACTAACTTACCCCGAGTGCAATGGTTATTTGCCCAAAAAATAGATCCTGATCATACTACGCATAAAGCGGCGTCTGACCAGACTTCCAAACTGTTTGACACTGACATAATTGTATGCTTAACTCTTTCATGATCAAACTATTCGAGAGCTTTTTACACCCTCGCCGAGTTTATTATCGTCTGCTTCAGTATTGTTTTCTGCAAGACACGTTTCAAAGTTAGATTTAACGTTGTATGACTTAATAAATGTCGATAAGATCATAAGAGTACCAAACAGTTTAGGTCCTGACCAGACGCCGCATTACGCGGCGTCTGATCAGGACCCTAACTGTTTGCAAACGCGCTTTATAGTGACATTGAAAGTGAAAGGGTTAAAGTGGCGGAAATCGGTGTTTTTGACCCCGAACTGCATGTGCACAGATTGTGGTTCTGACGATGGCCTCAGCAGAGGTTGAAACGTCAACAAGTTAGTCGTTATTTATGCAGTGATATGAAGAAATTCTTAAATTATGTTTGACACTCGTGTCAATATAACTTGAGTCAAAATACCTAAAATTAAATATGAGAAATAACAGCAGTGTTTTAAATTAATGACGCCATCAGGGCTGCCATTTCTCCGAATTTTTCCTAAATCTTCGGATTTTTTTTTCAAGTACATGGTAGCTTAAAGCAGGCTGAAAGTGAAGCAGAATGAGCCTTATGGCGCATTCTGCTTTACTTACAGCCTGCTTTAAGTAGTCGCATGTCAACAAAACTAGAAACAGGCTATGAGGTAAATGTACGAGTTTCGTAAAATCGCATTTGAAAATTTTGAAAAATGCAAATTTGGAAATCTTAGGATTTTTCACGTCACATTATGACAGCCCTGCGCCATGGTAGTGAATGGGTTAAATGTGAAAGACTTACGTCTTCTCCACTGTATATTGATTTGTTGGTAGTTTAACTCTCGGACGTCATGAACAAAGAATGATCTTCTACAGTGGAGAATGTGTTATTCTTTCCCAATAAACGCGTTTACGCTAAAACTATTATTTGCATTGCAAACAGTTTGGAGCCAGATCAGACGCCGGGTAACCCGGCGTCTGATCAGGCTCCAAACTGTTTGCCACCAAGATAAACAAGAATTATCAGAATTGTCCAAATAGTGTTCTTTTCTACGTTTTAGTGTTTTTCGTTTGCGTACGTTTGCGTTTAAACGGGAAAGAATAACAGATTCTCCCCTGTATGACTCTTTCGTAAGATGCAGTCTCTTTAGTCTTTACCGTTACGGTGTTGACCAGTTCCCTGCCTTACATTCGTAGTGCGATAGGGTATTTAGTTCCTAAAAATAGATAACAGAACAGCAGAAATTTTCCTCCAACGAAATAAAGTCGCATTGTAGGAAAATGTAGAAAATTACAATTTATTGACAATTCTAATATTTCAATTTCATTTGAGTGGCAAACAGTTTGGAGCCTGATCAGACGCCGGGTTGCCCGGCGTCTGATCTGACTCAAAACTATTTGCAATACAAATCATAAATTAAACGTAAAAAGCGTTTATTGGGAAAGAATAACGTATTTTCAACTATAAGGCCATAAATGATCCTTTTGCTGAGTATAGTCATAATTTAGCGGGGGATTAAGCATTCAAATACCGTGCCCTATTGTGGCGGTGTCCGACCTCACTCCATCCCATATTGACCAATCGAATGACGCTTATCATGCATGGTGAACGTCGGTTTCAAACGTTTAGTTTGCGAAGTAAATAGAAGTCAGTTTAATTATAAAATCAAAATGGAGCTTGAACTAAATATGGGTCTCACACAGGTTTGATCCTGATCAGATGTCGAGTTACTCGGCGTCTGATCAGGATCCAAATCATTTGAAAATGCCAACCGCGTTGCTAAACTTGATAAGGAATAAGTGTGCCAAGACTCCCTAATACAAATATAAACCCCACATGTCACAAAACCAATAACCCCCTCACTGCAAATCAAAACAACACATGCATTTGCAAACAGTTTGGATCAAGATCAGACGCCGAGTAACTCGGCGTCTGGATCAAGATCAGACGCCGAGTAACTCGGCGTCTGCTCTAGATCCAAACTGTTTGACACCAATTTCGATGTTTAAGTATTTAAAATGCATAAACTACAACCCTTTGAAAATAAATCCAAGCGACACTTTTCAAATAGACGACATTACGGCAGTGATGGGGTTGATGTGAATTTTATAGAAATCCTCTTACGTGCGTGCTCAAACAAGGACATACGATATATATAGGACTTTAACATCAGACACGTGCAAGCATTTTCATTGCAATGTACTTAACACTCTTTCTGAACTTTCCACATATTAACGTACGTTGCAAAGGGCAGTTACTTATGTGCAGATCAATCTATCAGAATATGATATATGGATTACACCCGAAAACCGGTATCCATAAACCGGAACTTTCCGACAATCGGACATTATATCTGGGTCTTACATGTATATGCATGTACATGTTCTACAAGCTTAACAATTCATCATCAATTTCATGGGTCAAGAGGCATGTGTCTGCTTAATGCCGGACAAAAGTAATGCAGACACTCCTTCATTAAGTAATCACCTGTTTCAAACAATAGACCGTTGAAATTACTTTACATCTGTGGTTGCTTTTGAAACTTTGAAACTTTATTGAAATATATCTGTATAAGGTCCACTACCGTGGACAGCATTAACATTTATACAAATAGAAAAAATACATATCAATAGAGAGGTCATTATTTGGGAATACGCAAATTCATTTGAATATTTATAATTTATAATAAAGCCTAAATAAAAAGTATTTCTTATGAATAAACAGATGTTAACCAACATTTGTTCCATATATAGTCATACATATCAACTGACAGTTTAGCTCGTGATCAGTTCCTAGGTAACTCGGCCTCTGATCCTAGTCTATGCTGCCTCGAGTTCACTCTTTCAATTTGTATATTGATGTGTCATAATAATTATCAAGAATTATCGAGTTTACATGTACATGGAAGAAGAAAGCATACAGGTATTTACCAAACTCTACCTAATAGGATAAAGAAATAAATAAATACTTGGTTCATTTTTGCCAACAGTAATGCTGGGGTACCAAAGCCTCTCTTATCCGGACACCTCTCTAAACCGAACAATTTCCCCGGTTCGGACGGGTTCTGTTTGCGGAGTATACTGTGTAAAACCTGGCTATTGCGACAACTCCTCTATAACGACCACTAGACAGTTTTAAATATAACGTGTTCAATACAGGTGACTGTTAAAAAGCAATGTGACAGTGAAACAGCAGGCCTTTAATTAAAAGCTTTCTGTTTTACTGTCACCTTGCTTTCAGCTGTCACCTGTCTTCTATACATTCAATTAGCCTTCTGTTTAGTGGTCGTAATAGAGAGATTGTACTGTACATACAGTTGTTGTATTAGTGTTTTCTTCTGACCTGTCCAAGTTATTTTTAGATTGGAACATTCTAAAACTTTAAAAGGGATGAGTTTTCTCTACAGCCAGTTAGAGATACGGACAGCTGTAATTTGTGTGCGCAATATACATTAGAAAATACATTATTCTTTCCCGTTAAAAGGCAAACGCAATGCACTAAACTTGGGCAATTTACTTTTAGAAATTTGAACCATTTAATCTGAGTAGCAAACAGGTTGGAGCCTGATCAGACGCCGGGTTACCAATAAATACGAAAAAGACTCAAGACCCTGTTTACAATGGAAATAATAGTTTTAGTACATACATGCGTTTATTGGAAAAGAATAAAATATCAGTAAAGTTAGCGCAGCGGTCTCGTGCTGTACGAGGATCATACTTATCTCAAGTACGAAAGTGTACGATTATATATTCGATGTTACATTGATTACCTATTTATCATTATTAACTATTAACTCTGACAAGTCAGAAAATTCATGCAGGGACGAGGCTTGCCGAGTCCCTGTATGAATTTTCTGACTCGAGGGGGAGAACATTTCTATCCTACATCAACAAAACGAATGGTGGATTTTTTTCTCCCATTTAAATCATTAAAACATGATAGAAAGAACGAAATAATTGCAGTTTCTGTGCACATTTTCTGCCAAAACACGACGCTGTTTATAGTGACGTCGTCAGAAATGACGTCATTTAGTTACCCGTGTCATGCAGCGCTTGTGGTAAAGCTGGGCAAACAATGAAAGACGTCACGTGGTATGGAGGATAGATTAATTCTACATGGGGAATATCTCTATCCCACATGGGCGAAAATGGGAGAAAACGTTATTCCTTCCCAAATAAACGCGTTTACGCTAGAACTATTGTTTCCATTGCAAACAGTTTGGAGCCAGATCAGACTCCGGTTAACCCGGTGTCTGATCAGGCTTGAAATTGTTTGCTGTCGAGGTTAACATCAACAATCAGAATTTTCAAGAAGTTATGATTTTCTTCGTTTTATTGCAGTGCGTTTTTCGTTTCGTTTGCGTTTAAACAGGAAATAATAACATTTTCTCAATGTAATCATAGACCCTGGCGAACCCAACATGTTGCCGTGATTTGGTGAGGCAAATATATTGCATCACACGTTTGTAAAATTCTGCGAAAATATTCACTCAAAGAACAGAACTATCGCTGATTTCAAATACATGCAGTTGTTATATTGACCATCTAAAGGCACAAACGTACATCTTTTACCAACAGCTGTCGTTCAATTTACTCATTTTCGCCCAGTAGATTCTTACATACTTATAAATTGGATTATGCCATTTTAATGAAAGGGATGCCTTGTTTAAATTTTCATTTTCTATTTGTTTTAAGTTGAAATTTATATCAGCAAACAGTGTAGATCACGAAAGAAATTCATCAGGATAGCTTATGTTAACTTATACAATAATTTTCTACTCGCATATCCAAATATTTTACTTACAATGACAGTTTCGGCACTCCAATGGAGTGCCGAAACTGTCATTGTAAGTAAAAATATTTGGATATGCGAGTAGAAAATTATTGTATAAACAGTGTAGACTCTGATCAGATGCCGCATTATGCGGCGTCTGATCGGAGTTTTCACTGATTACGTATGGCCCTTTTTAGGGACGCTAGGCACAAATGGGTTTATGAAAATACACATTTGGTCACAATTTATACCAGTTGATAGGGAATATTTAATCTTAACTATTTTTTCAACGAATCAATCTATCATATCTAAAGTGGGGAACACGTGATTGTCCCAGTTTAAATGCAAACGTAACGCAAACGCACAGCAATAAAATTATAACTTCTTGACAGTTCTGATTGTTGATTTTTACCTGACGGCAAACAATTTGGAGCCTGATCAGACGCCGTGATAACCGGCGTCTGATCTGGCTCAAAACTGTTTGCAATTGAAATAATAATTTTAGCGTAAACGCGTTTATTGGGAAAAATTACGTTTTCTCCTCTGTATATGATAATAATAATAAATCTGAATGGTTTTGATTGCTAGTTGTAACGAACGTGTAAGCCCTTATATTTACATGATCCATATAAACAACAAGAGATAGTAATTCGTGTTTAATCTAACTACATTAGGAATTCTTGCATTTATGAATTTAGTTTGCTTCTGATCTCTACAAGCATAAGTACTTCTTGTCGAAAGAAAAAATAGTAATCTAGGACGTGTCGAGTCGATTTTTTACGAAATACCACATCGCAAAACCTGTTGCACAATTAGGTAAATATTAATTATATACGACCCGGTTGGTCGTTGGCTTATCGAATATCGTCCTAACCTGGTTGTACTGGTGATTGCGAACAGTTTGGATTCTGTTCTGACGCCAAGTTACTCGGTATCCAATCGGAATTTAAATTGTTTGACACTAATATCGAAAGTTCGTTTGGACAAAAAAATTAAATATAATTTTGACATATCTAAAACACAGTGTCTTGCAAATGAAATTATTCTTGAGCATTTCCGAATGCAATGTTCATCATAGTTCAACTCAGCTCATGGGTTCTTTATTGCCATACAAACCGCACATTGTAAGGGAATATTGCAAACATGAGATATCGCGAGTTATTGTTAATTAACTTATGTTTTACACACAAAGGAAAAATTGTTTATGACATTCTATGCATTCAGTGTTTACAGTGTGAAAAAAATTATCACTACCGGATACTTATCATTTGCAAACAGCTTAGATCCTGGTTAGACGCCGAGTCATTTAGTACATTAAATAGGTTCACCAAAGCAGAGACAAACATGTAATTAAAAGGCAAACGACAACTTTCAAACAGATGATACCTGAAACGGTTACTGCAATTGTTGAACCATTATTGTGCAAAACCGATCCGTGCCTTACAATGTACACTGATATTGAAAGCACATTGTTATCTAGCACTGCGTTTTCTGAGATAGTGTGGGATACCATTTATCATTTGAAGGTTTACATATAAGGAACTTTTGCTTATTGGAGCCGACGATTGAAGTGTCGCGTAAAATACAGTATCAGTGGCGAGCAACTAATTACATGTACAGCGCCCTCTCTCTCAAACGACATCCAATGGGAGACAAAGATTGTGTGCGTTGTTCGGAGGGAGTCGTTATAGGGAGGTTAATTGGCTTACATTTGCAAACAGCTTGAATCCAGTTCAGACGCCGCGAAACGCGGCGTCTGAACTGGATTCAAGCTGTTTGTTTCTGGTTATTGATTTTTTTTCTGTCAAAATGTTCATTATGTCACTTTGAGAAAAACAGCAGACGACAACTTTAAGCAGACGATATTCCAGAAGTAAAAAGCGTTGGACATAATTGCCCTGTTAGGAAATTGCAACAAGGGTCGTTGTCAGGAGGGAGTCGTTGTTGGGGGCCGTTTTAGAGAGGGGACGATGTATCTGTAAATGTCATTATGTGTAGGTTTGAAATGATTAAAGAGGTGTTCTGTCTTGGTGATTTGGTATATACAATGTACAAGCTTTAAAACTCATTTACTCATGGAATTTCAAATGAAAATCCCAGTTCCAAAATAAATCAATTCCATAATGGACTAGTTAATGTTGAAATTTACAATGCATTGAAAATTAGCAAACTGTGCAGACCCAGATCAGACAGCTCCATTAGGGTGGCAGTTGTTTAAACTTGAGTGTCAAATATTAAAACCTTTACCCAAAAGCATATTTCTAGTTTTGAAAAAGGTGACTATTTAAAGCAAGCTGAAAGTAAAGCATAATGAGCCTTAAGGCGCATTCTGCTTTACTTTCAGCCTGTTTTAAGCTACCACCTGCTAAAAAAAGAAAACCATTCCATATCATACATTTTCGTGACTGTATATATTGGAACTATTTTCCTCAGCGGAGGAATAAAACTGAATGCCCTAAAAACGCTTTTTTATAATTTGACATTCAAGTTTAAACGACTGTCATTCTGTTGCCCCGCTTTAATTTATCATCTCGTGTTTTTTGTTTTCCATCCAAAGAAACAGTGTGCTACGAAGTAGAATCAATGCGCATACCAATGTTTAGAAATGCCTCATATTCTTAGATAGGTAGATAAACAACCAGCTGGAGATGTGGTGATTAAATTTTGTTTTAGTGTAAATAGTAAAATGATATGTTATGTGCAATGACATTTACATTAAGAAAATAATTATTCATACCCAATGATTGCATTTGTTCTAAAACAAATATGTCCGTAAACCGGATTCTGACCAGACTCTAAACTAATTGCCAACTAACTTACCCCGAGTGCAATGGTTATTTGCCCAAAAAATAGATCCTGATCATACAACGCATAAAGCGGCGTCTGACCAGACTTCCAAACTGTTTGACACTGACATAATTGTATGCTTAACTCTTTCATGATCAAACTATTCGAGAGCTTTTTACACCCTCGCCGAGTTTATTATCGTCTGCTTCAGTATTGTTTTCTGCAAGACACGTTTCAAAGTTAGATTTAACGTTGTATGACTTAATAAATGTCGATAAGATCATAAGAGTACCAAACAGTTTAGGTCCTGACCAGACGCCGCATTACGCGGCGTCTGACCAGGACCCTAACTGTTTTCAAACGCGCTTTATAGTGACATTGAAAGTGAAAGGGTTAAAGTGTCGGAAATCGGTGATTTTGACCCCGAACTGCATGTGCACAGATTGTGGTTCTGACGATGGCCTCAGCAGAGGTTGAAACGTCAACAAGTTAGTCGTTATTTATGCAGTGATATGAAGAAATTCTTAAATTAGCGGGGGATTAAGCATTCAAATACCGTGCCCTATTGTTGCGGTGTCCGACCTCACTCCATCCCATATTGACCAATCGAATGACGCTTATCATGCATGGTGATCGTCGGTTTCAAACGTTTAGTTTGCGAAGTAAATAGAAGTCAGTTTAATTATCAAATCAAAATGGAGCTTGAACTAAATATGAGTCTCACACAGGTTTGATCCTGATCAGATGTCGAGTTACTCGGCGTCTGATCAGGATCACATCATTTGAAAATGCCAACCGCGTTGCTAAACTTGATAAGGAATAAGTGTGTCAAGACTCCCTAATACAAATATAAACCCCACATGTCACAAAACCAATAACCCCCTCACTGCAAATCAAAACAACACATGCATTTGAAAACAGTTTGGATCAAGATCAGACGCCGAGTAACTCGGCGTCTGCTCTAGATCCAAACTGTTTGACACCAATTTCGGTGTTTAAGTATTTAAAATGCATAAACTACAACCCTTTGAAACTAAATCCAAGTGACACTTTTCAAATAGACGACATTACGGCAGTGTAGGGGTTGATGTGAATTTCATAGAAATCCTCTTACGTGCGTGCTCAAACAAGGACATACGATATATATAGGACTTTAACATCAGACACGTGCACGCATTTTCATTGCAATGTACTTAACACTCTTACTAAACTTTCCACATATTAACGTACGTGGCAAAGGGCAGTTACACATGTGCAGATCAATCTATCAGAATATGATATATGGAGTACACCCGAAAACCGGTATCCATAAACCGGAACTTTCCGACAATCGGACATTATATCTGGGTCTTATATACATGTACATGTTCTACAAGCTTAACAATTCATCATCAATTTCATGGGTCATGAGGCATGTGTCTGCTTAATGCCGGACAAAAGTAATACAGACACTCCTTCATTAAGTAATCACCTGTTTCAAACAATAGACCGTTGAAATTACTTTACATCTGGTTGCTTTTGAAACTTTGAAACTTTATTGAAATATATCTGTATAAGGTCCACTACCGTGGACAACATTAACATTTATACAAATAGAAAACATACATATCAATAGAGAGGTCATTAGTTGGGAATACGCAAATTCATTTGAAATTTTTATAATTTATAATAAAGCCTAAATAAAAAGTATTTCTTATGAATAAACAGATGTTAACCAACATTTGTTCCATATATAGTCATACATATCAACTGACAGTTTAGATCGTGATCAGTTCCTAGGTAACTCGGCCTCTGATCCTAGTCTATGCTGCCTCGAGTTCACTCTTTCAATTTGTATATTGATGTGTCATAATAATTATCAAGAAGTATCGAGTTTACATGTACATGGAAGAAGAAAGCATACAGGTATTTACCAAACTCTACCTAATAGGATAAATAAATAAATAAATACTTGGTTCATTTTTGCCAACAGTAATGCTGGGGTACCAAAGCCTCTCTGATCCGGACACCTCTCTAAACCGAACAATTTCCCCGGTTCGGACGGGTTCTGTTTGCGGAGGTTCTATACTGTGTAAAACCTGGCTATTGCGACAACTCCTCTATAACGACCACTAGACAGTTTTAAATATAAGGTGTTCAATACAGGTGACTGTTAAAAAGCAATGTGACAGTGAAACAGCAGGCCTTTAATTAACAGCTTTCAGTTTTACTGTCACCTTGCTTTCAGCTGTCACATTCTGTACATTCAATTAGCCTTCTGTTTAGTGGTCGTAATAGAGAGATTGTACTGTACATACAGTTGTTGTATTAGTGTTTTCTTCTGACCTGTCCAAGTTATTTTTAGATTGGAACATTCTAAAACTTTAAAAGGGATGAGTTTTCTCTACAGCCAGTTAGAGATACGGACAGCTGTAATTTGTGTGCGCAATATACATTAGAGAATACATTATTCCTTCCCGTTAAAAGGCAAACGCAGTGCACTAAACTTGGGCAATTTACTTTTAGAAATTTTAACTATTTAATCTGAGTAGCAAACAGGTTGGAGCCTGATCAGACGCCGGGTTACCAATAAATACGAAAAAGACTCAAGACCCTGTTTACAATGGAAATAATAGTTTTAGTATATAAATGCGTTAATTGGAAAAGAATAAAATATCAGTAAAGTTAGCGCAGCGGTCTTGTGCTGTACGAGGATCATACTTATCTCAAGTAGGAAAGTGTACGATTATATATTCGATGTTACATTGATTACCTATTTACCATTATTAACTATTAACTCTGACAAGTCAGAAAAATCGGACAATATGGAGATATTAATGTTTGTTTTTCCGATAGTGTTATATTTGGAAAAAAGACATCTGAGGGGGAAACTTCATTTATTATATAAATATCGATGATTTATAGAGATTTCTCAGATAAATTTGATATCGCCACTGTTGATATAATCACTACATGTAGTGATGATAGCACTTTTTGTAACGTCACGTCATAATTAGTTTAGTGACGTCGCGGTAATAAATTTTGTGCGTTTTTCTGTAAAAACGTCATTAAAATGTATATAATAAATAGAATAATCAATTCCTTTGAATAGATATGAAAAATATATCACTCGAATGGGTTGTTATCTGGTTAAAAGATTCTTCCTGCGAACTCGTTTTTTAACCAGATAACAACCCATTCTCGTGATATATTTTTCATATCAATCCAAAGAAATTGATTATCCTCTATATCTTCCTACAACGAATGTCATAAATGGTTTATTATACCGCAATTACACACACACCACAAACAAATTTCAGCTAATTAAACGCTTTATCTACAGTGGTAAATACGCTATTTCTACCAACTTTACTCGTTTCTTACGCGTTTCTTAGGCGTTTTTACGCGTTTATTATCCGTTTCATTAAACGCGTTTCCTAGCCGTTTCTTTACGCGTTTAAAAGAGCCCGGATGAAAGGGTCATCACTTAGCCGACGGATCCCTTAGCTTAGCCGAGACTGCATTGGCGTGTGTCTCTTAATTGGCCTAGTCAATCCACAGGTGCCCTGCTGAGTGTACATAACACTGGTTTACATGTAACGTGTCATGGTTTTATATTAGGAATCTTCATTACTAGGAAGTCTCGAAAACATTTCATTGAATTCAAATAATATTTATGTTAATTTTTGTCATTTTACTTCTGTTAAAAAAATATTCTTGTCCGGAATATGGGAATGCTTTCGAAATACTTTATTTTCCAATTTGTATTAAAAAGAAACGCAAATGGCGTCATTTGATTTACCGTTTAGGGGCGTTCGTTTTATTTCACAGTTTATTGGACAATGCAAAACTGTGCAGACCCGGGTCAGATGACTCCTCCAGTCAACCTCTGATCTGGGTTTAAACTGATTGCATTGATAATGTACTGTTTACAAGTACAGCGCCCCCTCTCTACAACGACAACCAATGGGAGACACTGATTGTGTGCATTGTACGGTGGGAGTCGTTATAGAAAGGGAAATTGATTTACATTTGCAAACAGCTTGAATCCAGATCAGACACCGCGTAACGCGGCGTCTGATCTGGATTCAAGTTTTTTTGTCACTCATCATTAAGTTTATTTTCTGTCAAAATTTCGAATATGTTATTTTGAGCAAAACTGCAGACGACAACTTTCAGCAGACATTATTACAGCAGTAAAAGCGTTATGCATAATTGTCCGAATTAGGGAATTGCGGTAAGCGTCGTTATAAGGAGGGAGTCGTTATTAGGAGGGCCGTTGTAGAGAGGGAACGCTGTACATGTATACTGTTTCTAAAGGACGAGTATAACCCTTACTAGGGTTCAATAAGGATATGACATACACGTCAACGGGAAATGTGGCATTATTTGTAAATGTATATTGAAACCGACATGTATTTCGCTTCAATACAGAATCAATGGTAGAAAATAACTTGACATTGTTCGCAAACAACGGCAATATGACGCAAGTAACCTGATACTATACAGGTAACTAGGACATTAAAAACTAGGACTGGTGTTCAGATCATTACTTTGCCTGATAAAAAACAATCATAAAAGAAATGAAACTCATCTGGGGCCCGTTTCATAAAACTTCGTATGACAAATACGGTCGTAAGTCAAAACTTTAAAATACATTTAATTTCTGATTTCTCTATCAAATCCTGTCTTGTGGCATTTTTATGGAATCGTCTAGAAAAGATGATTCCAAACAAAAGTCTCAAGACAAGATAAGATGGAGAAATAAATAATAATTGAGACTTTTATAATCTGACTAACGACAACATTTGTCGTACGAAGTTTTATGAAACGGGCCCCTGATGATTGAATAAAACATGTTTTTATGTTTGGCATATCTTCAAAGCAGTTGTGTACATGTACTGTACATACATGACATACAGTGGAGAATCTGTTATTCTTTCCCAATAAACGCGTTTACGCTAAAACTATTATTTCCACTGCAAACAGTTTGGAGCCAGATCAGACGCCGGGTAACCCGGCGTCTGATCAGGCTCCAAACTGTTTGCCACCAAGATAAAGATGAATTATCAGAATTGTCAAAAGGTTGACTTTTCTACGTTTTAGTGTTTTGCGTTTGCGTACGTTTGCGTTTAAATGGGAAAGAAAAACAGATTCTCCACTGTACAAGTGAAGCAGCGATAAACAGTTAAGAGCTTGTAAAACAAAAACTAAATATATCTCAAAACAAGTATTTAACTCCTTCATTACATTTCTTTTATCATTCATAAATTCCGCTTCAACATGTATTTGGGAAAGGGTTAAGGCGCATTCTGCTTTACTTTCAAACTGTTTGAAGTGCCCACTTGTCTACAAAACTAGACAATGGGTTGAACGGGAAGGAATTGCGTCTTCTGATCTGTATGATAAAGTAGGTATAAAACTGGACATGTTTTCACTCTGTGACTTCTGTAGAAATGCCTGCAGATAGAAAGGTTCCATCTTGTGCACGTAAAGGCACTAATTTGTGGATCTTTTCCTCATTCTAATGCAAATAAAAAAGAACGCAATGTAATGTAGAAACATTACAATTGCTTTATACCGTTCTGCTTTTTTAATTTTAACCTTAGATGCAAAAACCGTTTAGAGCCTGATCAGACGCCGGGTGACCCGGCGACTGATCTGTCCCATAACTGGTTGCAATGGAAATACTTGTTTTAGCACAAACACGTTTATTGGTAAAGATTAACGTATTCTTCACAGTATTTGATAGAAAGTGGTGATTCCGAACATATGATTTTATAACTTTTGCAGGGCTGCAATAAGTTGACATGAACAATCCTAAGATTTTTCAAGCGCGATTTTACGAATCGTACCTTTACCCCATAGCCTATTTCTAGTTTCGTTGGCATGTGACTACTTAAAGTAGGCTGGAAATAAAGCAGAATGCGCCTTAACCCTTTTCCCAATAGAGGCGACTTTTAGCTTATTTAATGTATTCCTCCGCTGAAGAAAATAGTTCCAGTTTATACCCTCATGAACAATTACCATTACAAATATTTTATATAGCCTAGCAGTTTTTAGCTTAAAGCAGGCTGAAAGTAAAGCAGAATGTGCCTTAAGGCACATTCTGCTTTACGTTCAACTTGCTTTAAGTGGTCACCTGTCATCAAATTTAGAAACAGGCTATGAGGTAAAGGGTTAAAGCTACTTAAGGTTACTTTCAGCCTGTTTTAAGCTACCATGTACTAGAAAAAAGTCCGAAGATTTAGGAAAAATCCGGAGAAAGGGCAACCCTGCTTTTGCAAGTCATGATTGAATTTTATATCCAAACGGTCATGTGCATACAAAAGAAGTATGTGACCTTGTCCTAAACTGATTTATATCCTGCTCCTACAAAGGGCATCGTGCCACAGAAGGTCGCTTTAAACTAGTTCAAAGTACTTTTTAAAATAGTAAAACTAAATTGGGTAATGCTATTACATGTACGTTTATTTAATCTAAGACCATATAAAAAAAAACATCTGTTTCCGGTAACCCGACCAACCCTAAATTTTCCCTCCGACCCTAACCTTTTTTTATTCTTTTATTTCGAAAAGGTATCGGCGAATATCTGTCGTACTTGAGGCAACTCTACAGCGGCAAAGTTAGTATTTCCATGTTAAACAAAACTAAATGAAATTAACTAAAATGTAGAAAATGACAACTTTCAGAAATCTGCTTGTCTATTCATCTAATGTTTGACGTGTCCGAGTAATATTTGGACGGTTACGCTGACAAAGAGACGAACCTGACTGACGCTATGCAACTGTAAAGGGAAATGACTGTTGCTATTAAATCTGAACAAACATGTTTTTTTACTCGGGTAATTTATTTTCTTCCTAGTAAAATATGTATTATGCAGTAAACCACTCTTATTTATAAGCAAAAAAATGTCACTCCGAGGCGAAGCCGAGGGTGAATTTCTTGTTTTCGAGGGTTGACAATTTGACTGTCACGCAAACTGCAATCTAATATTTATTTTATTACACCGATCTTATCAACCCTGTCTGTGAACTCGTCCAGTTCGTATTTTATAAAATATGTTGTGAATACCAATTTAGAGCCGTCGTGCACATAACGCGGGAAACGACGTCACATTGTTTATATCATTACAAAAAAGAAAGAAGAATAGATATATAGAGTGACAAAAAGAATAGAATATAGAGTGACAGTATTTTGGATAGATGTAAAAGACATTCAAAATGTTTCATTTTTGTCTATGGGAAATTAACTCAAAGCGAGGTGTACTAATGAGAGTTTTTTTTTTTAGCGTATGAGTACTGAGTCCCAAGTTTTTTAAAAATCCACGATGACTAAAGACGGATTTAAGTCAAATATTTGAAACCATTAAAAAACGATTGATGCTACTACTAAAATGCTGTTGTTATTATGACAGCATATATCGCTAACGGTCATATAAGAGAGGATGGTCGGGATGTTCACTATTTGCTATTGCTACTTAATCCTTTCCCTTATAGAAGCGACTTTTAGCACATTCATTTTATTCATCCGCTAAAGAAAATAGTTCCAAATTATACCGTAATGAATATGTGTCGTATTTAATACTTTTCTTATTCTAGAAGTTTATAGCTTAAAGCATGCTGAAAGTAAAGCAGAATGCGCCTTAGGGCGCATTCTGCTTTACTTTCAACCTGCTTTAAGTAGTCACATATCTTCAATACTAGAAACAATGCTATCAGGTAAAGGGTTAATTGCTTATTCATGGCTGCTATTTACAAATTAATGCGATCACTTTGATGTACGTATACTGATATTCGCTTGAATATTGCTGCAGTACTACGCCGCCCCTCTGCACACATGTTTACACTTATATACCTCTAAATGACCGAGTTAGTGCAACAATGTTTAAAGGAAAAAAAATATACAAAAAACCATGTTCTAAACAATATGTTCTGCTACTCATTTTAAATAGTCTCTGATCTGGATACTCACTGTCTGCAACGGTCGTGTATAACTTACTTTATCGAGGTTAAGCCAACGCGGAATCTTGATTACTGCGCCACTATTTACTGTGAAACCTCTCTATTACGATCACATTTTGTGTCTCCATTACTTCAACAAACTAATGTAAATTACTTCTTAATCATTACTCCATATATACGCATTTTAACGCCATTAGTTTATTCCTGCACTCGAGAAAGTAGTATCACTTTGTACAGTTACATACTAGATCTCAATGGGTTACTAAGTTACATATTAGATCTCAATGGGTTACTAACCAAACTATCAAATATTAGGTGCGGGCCTCACATTAGACGCCTGAATGATTCTTTGCCTAGACGCTATCCGAGTAAGTACATGGGCTCCATGATTTGACTCAAACTTTATACGGTGCTAGGTGTTACCCAAGCTAGGTCACGTAATGTCTAAGCATGCTGAAAATAAAGCAGAATGCACCTTTAGGTGCATTTTGTTTTACTTTCAACCAGCTTTAAGTGACCACCCGTCTTCAAAACTTGAAACAGGCTATTGAGTAATGGGTCAAAATGCAAACAATATTTTTACCTTCCAGTCACTAGTCCCTTTCTGTTGTTGTCACTTAAGTGCTTTTGCAGCTACTTAACCGTCGTGTTCGCATGCCTTTATGGTGCATAGTATTCGAACACGTGGCGTATAGTGGACTTTCATTGATGAGAATCTAAGGTCACAGGTGTTGTTAAAAGATGCACTGGTCACTTAGAACCGCTCCTTTTATATGGACGCTGTTTTGTTTTGTTGTTTGTTTGTTTCTTTAATGTTTATTCACAGCGAATTTTTTTTTATTTCAGGCGAAATTTACTCCTACACAATTGCGGACATGGTCCTATAGTAGCACACTCGACTGCGATATCAGGGTCGTTAGACGATCCCCCCATCAGACTAAGTCCTTCGGACGAGACTTTATAAACCAACAAGGTTTGGTGTATCAGTGCTTTACAATGTGTATCCAAAAGAACCAGTGACATGAGACCACAATAAGAGTTAGGCGCTGTGCCCGAATTTTCTGTAGTTCGCTCACCTCTCCGTCTGGGGGCGTTCAACTAGCCCATAAATGGCAGAAATGGAGGGAGTTGTTACATGGAGGGAAATTGGCTAACATTTGCAAGCAGTTTGAATCCAGATCAGACGCCGCGCCATGCGGCGTCTGATCTGGACTCAATCTTTCTGTCATTCGTCATTACTTTTTTCTGTCAAAATGTCCAACGAGACAGCAAATTTCTAGCAGAAGATATATTATGCAGACGAGAAAAGGTTGGACATAATTGTCTTGTTTGAAGAAAAGCTACAAGCGTCGTTGTGAATAGGGAATCGTTTTTCAGAGGGCCGGTGTAGAAATGGAGTAATGTACACATAAAGGAAAACTTGTACCAAGCGACTCCTAAATTGGTAATGTCTAAAACCAATTGAAAAGTTATGTAGAATGACGGTCATTTTGTAAAAAAAAAAAAAATCTTAAATTTTACACTAGCTGACTTTTCACAGAGCAATGTCTCTTAAATAAGGTATGGTTCCAGCGTCTTCGTTAATTTTAATTATATAATTATTGTTTTAAAAACTTCAATCTAAAATGGTTCTACAGATAATATATTATATATTCAATTATGATACATGCACTTGACTTCACAAATGATAAATCAAATTATTAAAATTTCTGTAAAATGACCTGTTTAATCTAAATTTGATATCGCCAGTCAATTCCTTATACTTTAACATAGCGTGAGTCATAATCGTTCTCATCTGAACTGGTCAGAGGATTTCTTTTTTCATTTAACTGGTCAGTAAAATCGGATATCAACATACTTTGAACAAGTTTAAAGCAACCGTCTGTCGCACATTGCCCTTTGTAGAAGTATTTATATAAATCAGTCTAGGACAGGGTCATATCATGATTTAATTCCATTTTAATAAGAGCCGTGTCATGACAAAACTTTCCTTATTGCATTGCAAAAATGTGCAAACCATGCAACCTTTCACGTGGCAGCTGGCCTTGATACAGTGGAGAATCTGTTATTCTTTCCCGTTTAAACGCAAACGTACGCAAACGCAAAGCACTAAAACGTAGAAAAGAACAACTTTTGGACAATTCTGATAATTCTTGTTTATCTTGGTGGCAAACAGTTTGGAGCCTGATCAGACGCCGGGTTACCCGGCGTCTGATCTGGCTCCAAACTGTTTGCACTGCAAATAATAGTTTTAGCGTAAACGCGTTTATTGGGAAAGAATAACACATTCACCACTGTATATGATACATACAAGTGTCATTTTGGGTTAATGGATATTAAAGCAAAAGTATTACATAGCAATTCTACTAAAGAGTATCTTTATTATAATAAATCAAGAATAATAATGTTTCTTAAAAGGTATATACTTTCAAAAGATACAACAGTATTTAAAATATAAGTGCATATCAATCATCTAAGATAACAAGCTAAATGATTCAACATTTATAAACTTTTAAAAATTATTACAGATGACGATGTTATTAATTCCCAATAAACGTGTTTGTGTAAAAACTATTATTTCCTGTGCAAACAGTTTGGCGAAAGATCAGACGCCGGGTAACCCAGCGTCTGATCAGTCTACAAACTGTTTGCCACTCATATTTAAATAAACAGTGACAATTGTCAACAAATTGTCATTTTCTACATTTGATCACAATGTGTTTGTTTTGTTTGTTTTTAAACTGGAGAATAAGGCCTTCTCCACTGTACAATGTATATGCAAATATGGTCAAATTTCTTTCTATAATTAATACTATTGGTTTCACTTTCATAGTTTAATAACCATGCAACTAGAAACTTATCTCCATCTGCACACAAAATAAGTCAATGGTTTTAACATATTTCATCTGACTGCTTTACCCGAGTACGATGATTAATTGTAAACAATTTTGATCCTGATTAGATGCGAAGTAAAATGGCACTGACAAACACTGGTGTGTAAAATAAACCCTTTACTCCATGGATATTCATTTTTACACCTTTAAATTATTCCTCTACTAAAGAAATTAGTTCGAATTTATACATTGTATGTATTTATGAATATGTTGATAACAAATATTTTCAATATTTTACCAGATGTTAACTTAAATTAAAACAGACTGCACATTCTGCTAACCCTTTACTCCATGGATACTCATCTTTACACCTTTAAATTATATCTCCACTGAAGAAAATAGTTCCACTTTATACAGTCTGTCATGAATACATGTATATATATCATAGGATTTCTAGCTGATGGTATCTTAAAGCAGGCTGAAAAAGAAACAGAATGTACATTAATGCGCATTCTGTTTTACTATACAAGAAACAGGCTATGGAGTAAAGGGTTAAAGTCAATTGACCTAAACATTTGGAGAATTTTAAGCATATAACACAAATGTTTAAATCAAGTGACCTCATGGCAGCGAAAGATTTTTGCCACACCCTGCTTCTAACATGGCAAAATGTTCTTCAGAAAAGGGTAAGTGATAAAATATCCCATTTCCAATACCCCAATAATGCTAACATTTTAATGAAAACTTGTGTTTTGAAAATACATCCATTGGTACATATATCCACCTCAATGAACTCTTTCTAAAGTAAGTAAATCTCGGTAAATCAATGACATGTATATCACAGACTGTCTCTCTCACCTGAATGATGAGCTATTTTAGAAAAGAAAGGACAGAACTTGAAAACGTTTTTTACAAGCAGTTTATTGCATTTTAATTGTATCTATGTGTTTCTATTGTTCGAAAAGAGGCTGACATCAATAATGTGGGAATCATAAAGGTATATCTTAAAGTTTATTACGAAGATATGCCATAAACGTCAAAAAGTATTATTTCATTTCTGCACACTGGTAATACATGTAATTTTGTCTACCACAATTATCTTCTGCTACTGTTCTAAAACTAGAATTTTATAAATCACTTTTCAAAACAGTGTCAGAATGTCAAACAGTTTAGATCCTGATGAGATACTGCATTATGCAGCATCTCATCAGAATTCTTACTGTTTTCAAAGGTTACCATGGTTTCTAGAGTGTGAAATGATAAAACAACTACACCTTCTGTTGCACCCTACTTATTTAGGTATTTTACGAGGTGTGTCAGATAATAACTTCTAGGCAGAGTACAACCTGAGAGGACCAGCCTTTCAACAAGACTATGTTCAATAAATAAGACAGGTGACTATTTAAAGCAGGTTGACAGTAAAGCAGAATGTGTGTTCTGATTTACTTTTAGCCTGCCTTAAGCTCCTACAGTGGAGAATCTGTTATTCTTTCCCGTTTAAACGCAAACGTACGCAAACGCAAAGCACTAAAACGTAGAAAAGAACAAATTTTGGACAATTCTGATAACTTTTGTTTATCTTGGTGGCAAACAGTTTGGAGCTTGATCAGACGCCGGGTTACCCGTCGTCTGATCTGGCTCCAAACTGTTTGCACTGCAAATAATAGTTTTAGCGTAAACGCGTTTATTGGGAAAGAATAACAGATTCTCCACTGTAATAACTTCTAGGCAGAGTACAACCTGAGAGGACCAGCCTCTTCATTTTAAACTTTCAACAAGACTATGTTCAATAAATAAGACAGGTGACCATTTAAAGCAGGTTGATAGTAAAGCAGAATGTGTGTTCTGATTTACTTTTAGCCTGCCTTAAGCTACTATCTGCTAGGAAATATTTCATGACTACAAACTTGTCAAAGTGGAACTGTTCTCTTCAGTGAAGGAATATAGCAAAGGCATGAAAATTAATATATATGGTATAATTGGTTAATGACCCCTCTGCAATACTGTTGTCATGTATAAAGCTCCTGTTTATTCTTTACATAGTAGAGTTTGGTAAATACTTGCATGTTTTTTTCTTCCATATAAACTAGATGCATCTTGTTAATGATTATGACAAATCAATATCGAAATTGAAATAGTAAATTTGAGGCAGCATAGACTATGAACACAGATGCCAAGTCACCTGGGGCCTAATCATGATCAGGTGATATATGAAATAATTTATTTTTGACTATCTATGGAACGAAATTAGGTAAACATCTCTATATTTAAGTGTGAAACTTTTTGTTAAGGTTTTGGATAAGTTATGAACATTTTAGTCAAGTTTGCTTGTTACCAACTTATTATCTCCCTATTCAAATGTTTTTGATATTTGTATAGTGTTGTTAATGAAGTCCTCGGTAGTGGTCCTTATACAGTTATCAATATAAGTTTCAAAAACTTTTTTGAGTGTTGTTGCCAGAGGTATTTATAATTTGTTAAATACTATTTAGAATTTACAGAGCTTCTGATAAGGTTTTTAGGTAATTATGGAATGCCGGTCGCGACATGTCAATTGTTAAATGGTAAATGCTTGTTTGCCAATTGCTAATTTACAATTTGCTAAATGCTTGCCAATATGCCATTTGCCAGTTGCTTAATGCTAATTGCCATTTGTCATTAATTTGATATCTTTTAAATGAAGAGTGTTGTTATGGGGTCAAATGTGTACTGTAATACCGTCTAATCGACTAGTTGGTGGTCATGAGTGTAAACAATAAACCCACAATACTTTGTTTGCTGTTTTGACCAATTAAGTCAATTTCTAAATGCTAAATGCTTGTTTGCCAGTTGCTAATATGCCGTTTGCTAAATGCTAATATGTTATATAATGCTAATTTGCCAATTGCCAATATGCCACTTGCCAGTTGCTTAATAATTTTATACATGTCTGCATCTATTGTAAGGGAAAACATGCTACAATATTTCTCTTTACCTCCATGGCAATGTCTAAGGACATCATCTGGTGAAGCCTGGTGCTGTAGTTTGATCTGACAATTTCATCAAAGTAAGCTATTTAGGATGTATTGGCATTTAGCAACTGGCAAAACAGCATTTAGCAATTGGCATGTCGTGACCGGCAGTCCATAGGTAATTGAGTATGTATCACTTGATATTTTATAGAATCAGATATTAACAATTTTTTATTATTGAGTATTAGACCAAGAACTATTTGGGTATTGTTCATATTCTAATTAGCATTAAGACATTTTATTGCTTCTTATTTCATTAAATTTGTTTAATTCATTACCCCATAAATACCCTTTCTATGCCTTTATTTTATTCCTCCAATGAAGAAAATAGTTCACCATAATACAGTTATGAGTATGAATTATGCAGAACTATTTTCTTTATTCTAGCAGGTGGTACATTTTGTAGCTTATAGCAGGCTGAAAATAAAGCAGAATGTGCCTTAAGGCACATTCAGCTTTACTTTCAAACTGCCTTAAGTGGTCACCTATTTTCTACAATATAATCAGGCTATGGGGTAATGGGTTAATATATCTTTTCTTCATATCAAAATTTAATTGGGTAATTACCCTAAAAAGCAGCTTATCTGTAGCTCTGGAGTTTACCTTAAAAACAAGTGTTCTTCTTTCTTTTGAATGAAAATAAAAATTCACTTTATTATGAGATTCACAATTTTAACGAGATTCATAAGCTTAATTTCAACTAAATTTAGCGTTAATTGAGATACATTTCTCCATCCTCACTCAGTTTGACACAAGAAAAAACTTGATAAGTTTCATAGCAAATGACCCCCATCCCCTTTAAAAAAGAAACTTATAGGGAAACATCAAAACAATAGTTCTTATTTTGTGTTGCTCATGCTCATGTTTAATATTCAAATTATTGCAACTGAGCCAAATATTATTATTACCTGACTCTCTATTTAAGTGAATATTAAGCATTTTTGACTGTTTTCCGAAATATTTACCAGACTGAGGCAGGCGGGCAACAGTTGACTGTTACATAGTACTGTTACATGCGCGAAAATGGTGCGCAAAACTTTTCTGCATCGCGGGACCAAATAAGGCGTCTTTATGATACAGATTTTTATTTAAGGATCTAGCCGTTTGCGGAGTTGATCAGGTCATTTCCCGAATAATCCCCTTAAAAGGCTATATAGTTCTAGACCTAAAATTAAGAGTAACTCCGAATAAAAACGACAAACCGCTTGCAGATCTAACGTCTTCCTTTTTTTAAACACATTTTGACGTTACAAAAATAATGACGTCATATTATACATGACGTAATTTCGACAAAGTGTCAATCAATTTCAGTCAATCAATTTCAGTCAATAAGAAACAATAATAATTCAATCGTAATTGAAAATATGAATATGTTAGACATCTTTTTTAAAAAACAGTGATGTTCACATTCAGTTGTTGTATTAAATTGAATTAAGATTAAATATACACGTAAGATCATCTCTAGAATTTATGAATACGTGTTGTTCAAATTTTGTATAGATAGATCTAGATCTAGCCATTCATTCAGCCTGGCTTAAATAGAGAGTCAGGTAATAAATCATTTGTTTGATCGTTACTTCGGAAACAGTCAAACCATTGTCCCTAGGTAGCAGGGAAGACCTTGAGAACTGTTGCCCTCGGCCGTTGGCCTCGGGCAACAGTTCTCAAGGTCTTCCCTGCTACCTCGGGTCAATGATTTGACTGTTCCCTCAGTACCTATGAAACAAATGTATACTGTTAACGTATTACAATGCATTCAGACAAATTAACATTTTACTAATAGACAGACTGCTTCCTGTACACCGCCAACACAATGGTAGTAGATACTAGAATATAAAAAAGGTAGAATGTCACAGTCAATCTTATATCTTGTAATTTAGCAACACTCAACTTTTTTTTAAATAGGTTGATGCTTAATGCAAGATAGACCACTTGTCAAGGTTTAACAATATGATCAACATAGGAGATTCACAGGGTAAACAGAGTAAAAATCTAACTGCTACTCCTGATGTAAGGCACACATATATCAAATAGTATTGTGAACATATTAGTTGTCAACTAAACCATACACACTTGCTGTACCAATTACACACTTGATGACACACCCTTAACTCTTTCAACACTTGAGTAATTCACATGGCTTATTAGGTTCCCTTGTGGATCATTTTAGTTACCAAAACATGAACTAGTCTACTTAGAATTCTTGGTAGTTTAATAAATACTGGTCTAAATTAGAAAATAGTGCAGACAGTGCAGACCCTGATCAGCGGGCTCCTATAGGAGCCCTCTGATCCAGGTCTGCACTGTTTTTTAAAGTTTTTTTTCGAATATTTAAAAGAGGTCCATGGTGTTGAAAGAGTTAAATATAAAATATTGACACGGTCAATGAAAACATGCAAATGCATGATTACAATGCTTACCATATTCAGACATATAATTATGACAACCTTTGAATGTACAGTAAAACAGTAAAATATCTATTACAACCAGTAAACGTTTTTAATTATTGGATGTTCATGGCTGATGACAGCTTAAAGCAAGGTGACAGTCAAACAGAAAACTTCGTTAAGAGATTTCTGGTTTAAAGTCACATTGCTTACGCTGTCACCTGACCTTTATACAATCAATTAGCCTTCATATTAGTGGTTGTTTTGGGAGATATTTTACTGTAATAAAGAGGTGAATTTATAACTTTAGTTTGAACCAAGCTCAGCATATTGGTCGGTTTCACACTCATATGCATTATATTACTGAATTTCTTATCAAATAAAATTGTTTGAGATGGTCATTTTATCAAATATTCAATATAAAGAGTTGCTTAATTGTTTCTTTTGCAAAGTATATAGGTTCAACATTTACTCACAGATACTTTGACACATTTCTTTACATTTAGCACATGGCTTGGAGCACTCGCCCAATCAGATGCCTCAAAAACCTGTGAATATATGGTTTATTTCAACAAACCATGGAATAACTAACAAACTGTTCACTTATTCCTTGCTTCCGTCATCTCAAGGCAATTTGACGTCACAATTCTAAAAACAGCTGAGGTCAGAGGTGAACTGCACACGCTTCATGACATTTTATTATGTACAGTGAGACCTAGACTTTAAAGACAATTTCTAATGAATTGTGCTTACATATTTAGAGCTTCAATAAGCGTTATTTATGTTGGTGTTAAAGCATGCTTAATGTCTCAAACTTATCATTTGAAATAACCTTTCAATTTTAGTAAAATATTACAAACAAAATTACTTTTTCGTCTAAAACAGAAATCAGAAACGAATGGTTTTCTTGTTTTCCTCGAGCCCAAGCCAGTGCTAAATAGGTTAGACCATGGTTGCGCGCGAATAAACGACATAGTTCTCGGGGGCTATGCCCCCTCGAACTATATCGTTTATTCGCTTGCAACCATGGTCTAACCTATACTTATAAATTCAATATTGTAAAAATAATATGAAATGGAAGACTTATATAATACAGACATAATGTATATCATGCAGACAGCAAACTGCAGGACACAGTGATGCAGAAAGCTTCTAAAGGAGCACAACTAATAGACAGATGAACAGTAAATCCACTCTATTACAACTGCTTAACTCTTTCCTCCCTGAAACTTTAAATGGTCAATTCCAATTTCCATTTTAGTCTAGTCCATTTCTGACTTTTAAGGGTTTTTTTGTCAATAATTGACATTATGACAAACAGTGAAGCCCTCTGATCTCGGTCTTCATTGTTTGCACAGGACAAATGTACTACTCACATGTACTCTGTTTGAAAAGGACACCTATATGTGGGACTAGGGTTCAAAGGGTTAAAAAGAAAGCTTCTTAACTGTATGAAAGACAAGGGTCAGCTTAAGGCAGGGTGAAAGTCTAACAGAAAACTCCTAAATAAACTTACTGTTTTACATTCACCTTGCTTTAAGAAGCCACCTGCCTTAAGCACAAAATAATTAAAATAAGTTGGTGGTCTTTATAGGGGGGTTTACTGAATTTATGAACTAATCAACAGGACCTTTCTGCATCACCTTAGTTCTGCATTCAGCATTATCTATCAAAGACTAGTTCCCTAACTAAAGCTAGACTGTATATACACATGGCCCTAAGGTTATAATGCTTTTGAGATGAGTCTGATATCATTCTCAAGCATTTGATTGGTCAGATTTGAGTTTTTGCTTAGCAAAAACTCATATCTGACCAATCAAATGCTTGAGAACAATTTCAGACTCAACTCAAAAGCTTTATAACCTTGGACCCTGGCCATGGTTCCATCAAGCAAGGCAAACATTCACCAGGAAGAGCCTATTCACTAGTAGATCTTCATGGAGTTCTCAAACAGTCTTGCCATATCTTCGTCATTCACAGTCCGGGGTGACAACTTGATCAGTCGGTGCTGCAATACATCAAACCAATATTTAATACTACAGTAAAACCTCTCCATTACAACCACTGACTTGTGTCAATTATAAGGTGTTTATGACAGATGATTGCTTAAAGAAATGAAAGTGAAACAAAAAGCTCCTTAAGGAGCTTTTTGTTTTACTGGCACCTTAAGTGGTCACCTGTCTTTAAACAATCAATTGGCTTTCGTTTTAGTGGTCTTAACAGATGAAATTTAAAGATAGAAGAATTCTGTCTCATCTCAATGAAGAAGTGAAAGTAAGACTTAACTATTACATTGGAGAAAATGTCAATTAACCTTTTTTTCCATTGCTTGAAGTACAAATCATCTATAAATATCAAATTGTGTTTAACCCTTTCCCCCATAGAAGCGCCATTTAGCGCATTCAGTTTATTCTTGCCCTGAAGAAAATAGTTCCAATTTATACATTCATAAATATGTATAATGCAAAATATTTTCTATATTCTAGCAGATGATAGCTTAAAGCAGGCTGAAAGTAAAGCAGAATGCTCTTAAAGCGCATTCTGCTTTACTTTCAACCTGTTTTAAGTGGACACCTACATTCAATACTAGAAATATGCTATGTGGGAAAGGGTTAATGCAGAATATTACTCTAGCCCTTTTATGGTTTTAAAGACAGATGGCCACTTAAAGCAGGTTGAAAGTAAAGCAGAATGCACCTGAAGGAAGTGCAAGGTGACCAACAGTGACATACATACCTGAGGCATTGCCCCGGCAACCATCTTTGGAATAACACTGGTATTGTAACCAAGGGCAGTCAGCCCATCTGGAATTTTCAGGTCTGTTAAGAGCTGTCGTAGATAGTCAGCCAGTATTTTACCGGCATCTGCTCTATTGGCATTCCCAACATCACATCCTGTTTCAAGACAAAATAACATCTCTCAGGGCTCCAGATAAGAGGGAGTAAACTGAACAAATCCAGCACTTTCTTACTTATTTCAGCACCAAATCCTATGATGTTACTACTCATTAGAATCGTCTCTTCGAGACGATTCTAATGAGTAGTGACACCATAGGGTTTAATGCAAAAATAAAGATTTGAGTTTTCGAAATACTCCCCTTATCTGGAGCTCTGATCTCTGTACAGTGCTCCCTCCCGACAACGACCATCTGAACAATGATTCCCTCCTTACAACTACGCTTGCCGCTGTTCCCCAATCAAGACATTTATATCCAACCTTTTTATGGCTGAAATAATGTCTGCTTAAAATTTGTTGCCTTCTGTTTTTCTCAAAGTTACATATTGGACATTTGACAGAAAAAAAATATAATGATGAGTGACAAACAGCTTGAATCCAGGTCAGCCATTACTTTACGCTGGGTCTAATCTTGATTCAAGCTGTTTGCAAATGTAAGTTGAGTCTTATTTTCCCTCTCTATAATGACTCCCTCCTAACAACACACACACTCTTTGTCTCCCATTGGGTATTGTTGTAGAGAGGGAGCACTGTATATTAAACTAAGTTTTGCATATATCTACCTTTTCTATGCTGGCAATGGAAATATAAACGGAATATTACTATACTTTGCATATCTTATGCACCGGATCACTCGAGTTGTGTGTGTAAAGGCTATATCCAACGAGACCGCAGGTCGAGTTGGATATAGCCTTTACACACACAACGAGAGTGATCCGGTACATAAGATATGCAAAGTATAGTAATGTTCCTTTTATTATATACCTCTTATAATAATAATAAAATGAAAAACGATAGAATGTTTCGAGCGTTACTATAAATAAACGGGATTTCCCATACGTCACACTTCGGGGAATGGCGCGTGAAAGTAAATACTCGCTATTACGACCATTAAAACGAATGCTAATTGATTAAATAATAGAGAGGTGACAGCTTAAAGCAAGGTGACAGTGAAACAGAAAGCTCCTAAAGGAGCTTTCTGTTTCACTGTCACCTTGCTTTAAGCGGTCATCTACCGTAAACATTCTAATACTTAACATAATTTAGTGGTCGTAATAGAGAGGTTTTACTGTAGTTCCGAACTTCCGACTACACAGTAAATGTTCTTTTCCCATTACACAAGGTACATGGGTAATACGGAATTTTCAATCCGTCAAGGTGTATTTGTTCGATAAAATACAGAAATATTTCGGGCAGAACATTGGTAGGTATATAATAAGGATATTTATTATGCAAAGTGTCAGAGAGAAAAGGGGCTGGTTACTAAACTATGTCCATGGAAAATGAATTTTGGCTCATTTTCAAACTTGACTTACTGTTACAAAGAATTGGACTTAAGTGCACTTTATGAATATTCTTATACAATCAAATGCAATGTAGTCCTGGTAATTTTAGTACCAGTCTCACAGGATATAACAGGAACATACTCTCTATATTGACCACTAAACAGTGTAAAATATTAGGTATATACCGGTAATACAGGACCACTAAACAGTGTAAAATATTAGGTATATACCGGTAATACAGGACCTCTAAACAGTGTAAAATATGACAGTTAAACAGAAAACTGCCAACTGTCTTCTTTCTCTCTTACTCTCTCCAATAGTATTTATTTTTGTGAAACTGTAGGAGAAGGATCGACTCTAAGTTTTCCTGTGACAAATTGGAAACAAATGTTTAAACTAAACCTGTCTTTTATATATAAACTTTCTTTTTATTGGTTGTCTTATAAGAGGTATTACATGAAACTGCATTTGGGAAAAGAATATTGAAAAATATTGCATTTTCCAATGGATTGGAATGTGACTTAGACCATAAAGGAGAAGTTTCCTAGGTACCCACCGAGTGCCTCAGCCGCCTCAAGATGGCGCTCTGGACAAGCTGGAGCAGTGAACTCGAACACAGCTGGGGAAGAGATTACCACTGATAGTCCATGGGGCTGGAATAAAAAGTACAGTATAACCTCTCTATTACAACCACTATATTGTATTTATAATTAAGTGTTTAAGGCAGGTGACAGCTTAAAGCAAGGTGACAGTAAAACAGAAAGCTCCGAAAGGCTTAAAGTGAGGTGACTTTCGGAGCTTTCTGACTGGCACCTCGCTTTAAGCTGTCACCTGACATTTATACAATCAATAAGCCTTCGATTTAGTGGTTGTAATAGAGAGGTTTTACTGTAGCTACATTTTGAGAGCATGGATAATGTAAATAGTTTAGGTCAAGATCAATTGCTGATAAATATTTTAGTGTATAATCATGGTCTTCACTGGCTGTTTCCATATAAAGTTGTATATATTTGTTAATGCCCTGACAAACATAGCAGAGCCTTATCAGATACTACTTTCACCCATTTCTCTAAGGAAACATTATTTTACACCTTTAATTTATGTCCCCACTGATGAAATTGGTCTATAATAGAATTACTCTATACAGTCATCAAAATGCAGCAAAAATATATATTTCCTACATCCTAGCAGAGGGTGACAGCATACATTCTGCTTTAACCCTTTACCTGATAGCCTATTTATAGTACTTAAGATAGGTGACTACTTAAAGCAGGTTGAAAGTAAAGCAGAATGCGCCTTAGGGTGCATTCTGCTTTACTTCCAGCCTGCTTTAAGCTATCATGTGCTATAATATAGGAAATATTCCCTATAATATATATTCATTACTGATTAAAATAGAATATTTTCCCACAAGCACACCTTTTTACACCCTTATTTTATTCCCCCACAGAAGAAAATAATTTCACTTTATACAGTCAGGAATAAGTGCCTAAAGAAATATTTTCTTTATCCTAGCAGATGGTACAAATGTTGCTTAAAGACGACTGAAAGTAAAGCAGGGTGTGCCTTAAGGCACATTCTGCTTTACTTTCAACCTGCTTTAAGTGATCACCTGTCTTCAAAACTAGAAACAGGTCACTAGTAATGGGTTAATCAAATGTACATGTATCAGTGTGTACTCACAATCAAATCCACTTCGGGGTCATAGCCTGGTTCCCTGTATTTGTTCACATTACCTGAGATTGGGTATGACATGCCATGACTGAAACAAACAAACAGAAACTAGTAAGGGATCAAGCACTGTATATTTCTATGTCATTTTTCTCATGACCAAACTCTTCCAACTTAATTTCCACTATTTGGCAAATAGTGAGTGAATGCTAAAAACAAGACGCCCAGAGGGCCACATTTCGCTCACCTGAGAACATTAGAAGTTGACTGGGCAAGACAACATTTTGATATAGCTATGACACAGGTGTCATAATTTGATCTCGATAGAGGACCACAATGCGAAGCTTCATCTCAGATATTGATGAGCTGGGCCTTACGGTTTAAGAAAAGAAGATTTTTAAAGGTTTACCCGTAAAAAAAAACTGACAAGCCCAGGGCGGGGCCAATTTTAGTCAGGGGGTCATAATTTGAACACATCTGGTAGAGAACCACATAGCAAAGCTACGCATATGTCAAATATTAAAGATCTGGGCCTTACAGTTTTAGAGAAGAAGATTTTTAAAGGTTTTCCTTTATAAGTCTATGTAAAACCGATAAGCCCCCGGTGCGGGGCCAAATTTGATCAAGGGGTCATAATTTGAACAATCTTGGTAGAAGACCATAGGGCAAAGCTACATAACAAATATAAATGATCTGGGCCTTATGGTTTCAGAGAAGAATATTTTTATAGGTTTTCCTATGAAATACTAATAACCCCAAGGGCGGGCCATTTTTGGCCCGGGGGTCATAATTTGAACAATCCTGGTAGAGGACCACAAGGCAAAGCTATGTGCCAAATATTAAAGATCTTGGCCCTATAGTTTCAGAGAAGAAGATTTTTAAAGGTTTTCCTATATAAGTCTATGTAAAACTGATAAGCCCCGGGCGGGTCCAATTTTGACCTGGGGGTCATAATTTGAACAATCTTAGTAGAGGACCATAAGACAAAGCTACATGTCAAATATTAATTATCTAGGCCATACAGTTTCAGAGAAGAAGATTTTTATAGGTTTTCCTATGAAAAACTAATAAGCCCAAGGGCGGGGCCATTTTTGGCCCGGGGGGGGGGGGGGCATAATTTGAACAATCTTGGTAGAGGACCACAAGGCAAAGCTTTGTGCCAAATATTAAAGATCTTGGCCTTACAGTTTCAGAGAAGAAGATTTTTAAAGGTTTTCCTATATAAGTCTATGTAAAACTAATAAGCCCCAGGGCGTGGCCAATTTTGACCCAGGGGGCATAATTTGAACAATCTTGGTAGAGAACCATAAGGCAAAGCTATATGTAACATTTTAAAGATCTGGGCCTTACAGTCTCAGAGAAGAAGATTTTTAAAGGTTTTCCTGTATAAGTCTATGTAAAACTGATAAGACCTGGGGCGGGCCAAATTTGACCATGGGGTCATAATTTGCACAATCTTGGTAGAGGACCATAACGCAAAGCTACATGTCAAATATTAATGATCTAGGCCAAACAGTTTCAGAGAAGAAGATTTTCAAAGGTTTTCCTAAGAGAAACTGATAAGCCCCAGGGCGGGGCCATTTTTGGCCCCAGGGTCAAAAGTTGTACACTCTTGAACGAAGATCATTAGGTTATGATACATACCAAATATCAAAGGTCTGGGCCTTTTGGTTTCTGAGAAGAAGATTTTTAAAGATTTTCTTATGCATTACAAGTTGTCTATACGGTCATGTTAGAAAATCTAGTCCCACAGCAAGGGGAATAACTCTAGCCTAAACCTTTGAACAAGATTTCGTTTTTCCTTGTCACTGAATGTTCTGATAAAGTTTGGTTGAAATCGGATTAGTGGTTTCAGAGGAGATGTTGTTTGAAAATGTGAACGGACGAAGGACGACGTAAGATGTACGACGTACGACGGACGGAATGGGATCACAATAGCTCACCCTGAGCCTAATGCTCAGGTGAGCTAAAAATCATCACTAAAAACTTTCAATTACAATCTCTAAACCCATTACCCCATAGCCTGTTTCTAGTATTGAAGAGAGTTTTGTTTTTTTATCATTTTATTTCTCATATTGCATCGTACAGCACAAACACACTTACATAAACGTATCTGGAGAGATAATAGACCATAAACATCTAAGCTTACTTAAATGTGCTATTCAATATAACATAAGTCTTGGAATAGTTGAAGAAAAAAAAGTAGATAACAAAGAAAGAGAAGAAAGGAGGAAGACGAAAAAAAGAAAAGCAGTAAAAGAGAAAGAAAAATATATGGAGAGGTGAGAAAACAGCTATTGTGTTTTAAGCTACAGTAAAAAATCCATCCCATTTTGCACGATGCAGGGCAAGTTTGTCTTTTCGTTGGGCAATATGTCTCTCTGTATGAACTTTGTCCTGCATGTATTTTTTAAAGAGTTTGAAGTTTGGTCTTTCTTTTAAACATTTGCATCGAAAAATGTAATATTTTGCCAGTAAGATGGAATAATTTACAGGTGTTTTGTATACTTTTTGTTCTGGTAGCCCTAATGAAATTGTTTCAAAATTTAAATTTATAGATAGATTATTTGCTTTGAACATATCATGGAGGAAGTATACCCTGGAGAAGTATCCGGCCGGCTCGCGATTTATCTTGTCGTCCAAAATCGGTCAATCAGCGGCGCTCGCTGGCCGCTAGAAAACAACGTTTTTCCGAAAGTTAGGTGTTAATAGAAATGCTTTTAATGTCATCTTTTCGTTATAAATTTTAATACAGATGTTTTATTAGACAATAATCTTACGCGTAGTACAAAATTTGAGGCGATAGCTTATAAATTGTTAGTTTAGTGAGGTTTTGAAAATGAGAGAAAAACGTATTTTTTCGTTTACCTACGAAGTTTGGTGTTTAATAGAAATGCTTTTAATGTCATATTTTCATTATAAATTTTAATACAGATGTTTTATTAGACAATGATCTTACGCGTAGTACAAAATTTGAGGCAATAGCTTATAAATTGTTAGTATAGTGAGGTTTTGAAAATGAGAGAAAAACGTATTTTTTCGTTTACCTACGAAGCTTGTGTGTGTCTATATTTATCTGCCACTGTCTGTTTGCCTCTTGTCTGTCTCTCTGTCTGTCTGTTTTTCTCTTATCTCTGTCTGTCAGTCTCTCGCTTCTTCTTTTCTGTCTCCATCTTTCTGTATGAATGTCTGTCTGTCTGTCTGTCTCTCTCTCTGATGATCCTCATGCGGAGAAAAGATAAAATGTGTCATAAAGAGCTTAATTTGAAAAAGGGGTAAACTATATTTCAAGAGACATACTCTATGAATCCGACATTTTTGCAGCCTGGTCTGGATTACAACTGTTTGCAATTGCAATAGTCATCATGTTACTGGTATTCAGTAATGAGAGGGTTAATCCAGTCATCAACCAAAACAGGTGCATTGATGTTGGTCTTTTTTTTCTTTTTTTTTTTTCAATTCATTTCTATTATCTTTATTTTTTGTGATTTGTATAATATATAAAAATCATGCGGTTACAGAAGTCAAAAACACATGTTCAAGTTACACGCACGGGTAGCATTGATCTTGTTTATTAAAGAGGAAACCCCCTGGTGTCCAGTTCCCTAACAAGCACTTCATAGATAATCGGCATGTTCAAGAAGCATGGACTTCATGCTGGGAGAGTTTTATGACGCTTATAAATGGCCTGCTAATTGTGTACGGTTACATAATGTGTCACATTCCTTTGTGATGTGTAATATGGTAGACATGTAGTTTACAGATGAATAGCCCTAGTTCATTATTTAACCACAATTTCTTGATGATTTTATTCTTAAATAAACGTCTATTACCTTTGTAGGTCATCATTACTTTTTTCGCTTCAAGAAAACCCCTGGTATTTTTACAACCGAAAGATAAGTGTCACGGCTTTATATCAAGACCTTTTTTTAATATAATTATATATATATATATATATCGGACGAAAACTATGGATTAAATTCAAGTTTTTGAAACGGGACGTACGTTGTATTTATTTCGCGATCGCCTGCTCTCGTTTATCGACTATTTCATTTGGCAATCGCTCTTTAACTCGCCATAAAATTTGTTGATTTCAAAAATAAACACTGGCATTTTCTACAACTGAAAGAAAAATATCTTAGCTGTCCTTTAAGACCATTGTTATGGAAATCGGCCTAAAATTGAGGATTTTATGAAAGGTTTTGTAACAGGGCGTGATATATTTTTGCGCGAGCGCTTGCTCCCTTTTATCGGCAAATTCATTTGGTAACCGCTCTTTAACTCGCCATAAAAATGATCAATGTAAAAATTAGATTATGTTATTTTTACAAGTGAAAGATAAATATCTTAGCCTTCTTTTAAGATCATTATAATGAAAATCGGGTAAAAATTAAGGATTTTATGTAACTTAAACTAACAGTAGGTAACCATTCAACACGATAAAAAACGCGATAGCCCGCTATCGGCGTACCGGTGCAGTTGAATTATCGATCGATTAAGCGTTATCGCGCATACAGGTATTGGACGACAACATTTTCGGGAAAATGCAGATTTGTGTATATGATTCTTCTCCAGGGTATACTTCCTCCATGAACATATTCAGTATGTTTGACCAGTATTGAAGAGAGTTGACCACTTAAATGACTCGCAACCGGATGGTGTACTTATCGAAATAAAATAAAATACTCAAATAAAAGCAAATTTGTGGCAATATTTGGCTTCTGACATTAAAAAAATATGATCAGTCCAAAAAAAGTCTCAAGAATCGTCACCGAATCTTAGCTTTTTTAGATATTTTCCATCTTTTTTCTATAGCGTCAGCTGATGGTATAGTTGTTGTTGTTGCTTCTCTACATGGGCTCAGACATAAACCCGAGCCGAGTATGTATAAATCAATCGCTAGCAGTGAAGTACGTTAATTCGCTGCCATATAGATAGAGAGCCCCAGTAGCCACGTGGTTAAGGCGTTTGCCTTTGTTTTCATGTTTGTCTCTGCATGGAGGGTCACGGGTTCGAATCCCAGTTACAGAATTTATTATCCAAAACTAAATCTTACCCATGAATATAAGCATTTGACATATATTTACAAATTACTATTTTTAATGCTAAATCCGGTTGCGAGCCTCTTTAAGGCAAGTTAAAAGAAGAGGCAAAATGTGCCCTAAGTCACATTCTGCTTTACTTTCAGCCTGCTTTAAGTTACCATCTGCTAGGATATACAAACTATTTCTTTTCAAGTTTTGGTAAAAATTCAAAACTATGTTTCAAAACAATTTTTCTTTAGTGGTGGAATAAATTAAAGGCATATAAATACAACCAAATAGTATTGATAAGGCTTTAAATGCAACAAATGTACATACCATAAATGAAGACCTGCATTTCCAAACCCTATACCAGCATAAGCACTGGCTAAAAACATGGCTGATCTGGCTTCGCTATCATCTGCATTGAAGGTCGCCCTGTGAAAATATGCTGTAATGCATTATCTGCTAGGATCCAATTAAATGATTCTGATTTTAACAAACTTAAACATCATAGAGGTCTAGTACAAGATACTACACACAGACTTTCTAAGCTTAGCAAGCTATGGGCCTCCTGGATTACGACCAGAAGGTTTCTTAAAAGTCCATAAACAGTCAAAAAAATTGATACTTCAAACTCTCTTAAGTCAACCTTACAAGTGTTCCATAAGTTTAAATTTGATCACTCTATCTTGCACAAGTCGAATATACCCTTATTTCAAAGTTAAACGATGCCTGAGCCACGTTTTAATTTCAAATAAATGGGTATGTCCCAACTAATGTGAGTTTGAAGTATCAAGTTTTGACTAGTGACCACTGGGAAAATCTAGTTTTGACACTTAGGCTATACTTTCAACAAACTTAAAAGAGGTCTACTAAGTGATACTAAACACCAAATATCTAAGCTGTGGACCAAGTGGTTTTTTGACAAGATCTTTGTAGTTTTTTACTTTTGTCACCATGACAACCAGAATTGCACATGGTTCCGCCTTACTTGAAAAAATATTGTAGTGAACCATCCAAGGTCAATACCCATACTGAATTTTATCAATAAGCATCTACTAGTTTCAGAGATGTGACTTGAAATATTTTTGAATGGACAGATTGACAATGATCAGTCACAATAGCTCAACATGAGACTTCCGCTCAGGTGAACTAAACACATCTTTTTGAGAATTTAGCATAGTAAGGGTTTCTTTCTTCCAGAATTTAGCATAGCAAGGGTTTCATTCTTCCAGTATTAAGCATAGTAAGGATTTCACTCTTCTAGAATTTTTCATAGTAAGGGTTTCATTCTTACATAATTTAGCATAGTAAGGGTATCATTCTTCCAGAATTTAGCAGAGTAAGGGTATCATTCTTCCAGAATTTAGCATAGTAAGGGTATCATTCTTCCAGAATTTAGCACAGTAAGGGTATCATTCTTCCAGAATTTAGCATAGTAAGGGTATCATTCTTCCAGAATTTAGCATAGTGAGGGTTTCTTTCTTCCAGAATTTAGCATAGTAAGGGTATCATTCTTCCAGAATTTAGCATAGTAAGGGTATCATTCTTCCAGAATTTAGCATAGTAAGGGTTTCATTCAAATAAAGATGTAAACAGGAAGAGGCTAGAATATCATAATCCCTCTAAGATTTAACATACCTTTTAATATATTTTGATGTCATCCGAAGTGCATGTAAAGCCCAGATGTCACTGACTGGGTTGGAACCCTGGTACGATGGCCTCAGGTTGGGGTTTGCTGGCCGGGGAGATCGCTGGTTGTATGGTATTGCTGTATAGGACTCTATGGCATGACTGAAATATCAAACTACAGTAAAACTCACTATAACGACGACTAAATTGTGTTACATGTGACCACTTAAAGCTGGTTGAAAGTAAAGCAGAATGTGCCTTAAGGCACATTCTGCTTTACTTTCAACCTGCTTTAAGCTACAATCAGAAAGGATATAGAAACTATTTCTTCTTGTGCGCATTCATACATATTTACAGTGGACTTTTTTTATTCAGTGGAGGAGTAAATATAAGGCATATAAAGGTGTATTATGGTGTAATGGGTTTTACTCTCACCTTTCTTTAAGCTGTCACCTGTTGTGTATTCAATAAATCAGCCTTCTTTTTGTAATTGTTATAGAGAGGATTTACAATACTCTAGATTCTCATCTTTGGAAGGGTATAATGGTAACAGAAAGGGTCTCCACTGGCCATTGTTAAAAATAACCCTAGATAGTCTAAACTGGACTAGTCTTAACTGGAAACTGGGATTGTCCATTAAAAGTTTCAGGGGTGAATGAGTTAAATATTTAGCAAATTTCTATCACTATAACATGTGTCTCAAGGGCAAACAAGAATTTAGTTTTAACCCAATACCCCATAGCCAGTTTCTAGCTTTGAAGACCTGTGACCACTTAAAGCAGGTTGAGTAAAGCAGAATGCGCCCTTGGATGCATTCTGCTTTATTTTCAGATTGCTTTAAGCTACCATGTACTAGGATAAAGAATATGTTTCTTATGGTACATATTCCTGAATGTATAAACTGAAACAATTGTTTTCAGTGAAGAAATAAATTAAAGGCATAAAAAGGTGTATCTATGGGGTAATGGGTTAACCTCGTACCAGAGAACATCAATGCCAGCATAAGCAGTCACTCTCTCTGGGCATGTCAGTAGATGGTCTGGGTCTACGATTCCTAGAGTAGGTCTTAACTCCCTGCTAGCAATACCTGCAAACAACAAAAACAGTCATGCAACAATCATACAGTGGAGATGTTATTCCTTCCCAATTAACACGTTTATAGGCTATAACTATGATTTCTATTGCAAACAGTTTCGAGCCAGATCTGACGCCGGGTTACCCGGCGTCTGATCAGGCTCCAAACTGTTTGCCACTCTGATTAAAATAAAAAGTCATAATTGTCAACAAGTCATCAATGTCTACATTTTATTGCAATGGGTTTGCGATTGTTTTGTTGTATAAACAGGAAAGAATAACTTCTTCTCCCCTGTACCTATGAATGACATATACATGTACAATGTAGATATGAATGACATTAATTATCATCAACATTGTCTTAACCCTTTCCCCCCTGCTTATTTTCAGTCTGCTTTAAGCTATCATATGCCAGGATACAGAAAGTACTTCTAATGGTGTATATTCATGACTTTATAAAGCGGTTCCATTTTTTGTGGTTGAGGAATACATCAAAATCATAAACACACATATCAATTGGCTTATGAGGACATTCTTATAATGAACATTGAAATCTTAAATGACTGGTGACTGCTTAACGCAGAACAAAAGTAATGCAGAATGGAGTTGGTTGTTGCTTTGATAACTGGTTTTTAGGGCGTGTTAAAATTTTGAGAAACATTACATGACTGTGCTGGAGAGAGAGACATAGCATACAAAGGGCAACTGCACTTACAACAACATGTATTAAAGGTGGTTCTGCAGCGAAAGCAGATAAAGTACTATACAGGGTCCATGCTTATAAAGCGTTTGAGTTGAGTCTGAAATCGTTCTCAAGCATTTGATTGGTCAAATTTGAGCCTAGGCTCAAATCTGACCAATGGAATGCTTGAGAATGCACTCAGACTCAACTCAAATGCTTTATAAGCACTTGGCCTGATTTGCTCTGTATGAAGACTCACCTGTCTTGGCTTTCATTGGCAGATAGTCGAATACGGCTGTGCCTGTGGTCTCACTGCCTGTCCCAGCTGTGGTTGGTACTAAATTAACAACAACAGGCTGAATTCAATTGACACTTTTTTCATATATGGCATGCTTCACTCACACTCCTAAATTAGTCCAGGGTCCAAAGTTATAAAGGGTTTCAGTTGAGTCTGAGTGTGTTCGCAAGCATTTGATTGGTCAGATTTGAGCCTAGGCTCAAATCTGACCAATCAAATGCTTGAGAACTACTTTAGACTCAAGTCAAAAGCTTTATAACCTCGGACCCAGGTCAATGCTAATAATTGGTGACGATTAATAATAATCAGAGTTAGCGACAGTATAATTAGTATCAAAGTGTTCTAATAAGCAGAGTTGATGCAAGATGATACAGTATAGTTATTTCATGTGCCTTTTGGGAACAGTCAAAACTTTTGTCACGAGGTATCAGGGAAGACTTTCAAACTGTTGCACGAGGCCGATGGGCAATACGGCCATGTTAGTTAGAATAAATAATTAAGTTTGTGAAACAAATGTTGTAAATTTCAAGCCTGTCAGTTAAGGTTAAAGGGAAATAACTCTAGAGGACATTAGGCTTTCTGATAAGATCACTGTACTGAAACACTCAAGTTCATGTCAATATTCATATTTACACTGCAGCAAAATAACAGCACAGTGTTCAAACAAATGTCACGACAGATGGTTGGATAGAAAATAACATGACATATTTGAATATACAGTAAAACCTCGCTATTACGATCACTAAAACGAAGGCTTATTGATTGTTTAATAGACAGGTGACAGCTTAAAGCAAGGTGACAGTGAAACAGAAAGCTCCTACAGGAGCTTTCTGTTTCACTGTCACCTTGCTTTAAGCGGTCACCTATCGTAAACACCCTAATAATTAACATAATTTAATGGTCGTAATAGAGAGGTTTTACTGTATATTGTGGGAGCATTCAAATAGGTGGATAATTGATTCCCAGCAAAAGCATTTTTTGTAGTACGGTCATACTTGGAAGGACCCTTGGTTAACCCATTATCCTATACATACGCCTATTTCAACCTCTTATTTATTCCTTCACTGAAGAAAATAGGTCCAATTTATACAATTATAAATGTTTAACATTAGAAAAACTTTCTATATTCCAGCAAAAGGTAGCTTAAAGCAGGCTGAAAGTAAAGCAGAATGTGCCTTAAGGCTCATTATGCTTTACTTTCAGCTTGCTTTAAATAGTCACCTTTTTCAAAACTAGAACTATCCTTAAGGCACATTCTGCTTTACTATCAATCTGTTAAGAGTGGTCACATGTCTTCAAACTAGAAACAGGCAATGGGGTAATGGGTTAGTAGATATATTTGAAAGATTGGAGCAGTCTGAGATTGAACTCACAGCCCCCAGTGAAACAAAACAAGCACTTTAACCCATTACCTCATAACCTGTTTCTAGTTCTGAAGACATATAATAACTTAAAGCAGGTTGAAAGTAAAGAAAAAATATATGCCTTGAGACATTTTCTACTTTACTTTCAGCCTGCTTTAGGCAATCACCTGCTAGACTATGGAAGCTATTTTTGTTGGTGCATATTTCTAACAGTTTAAAGTAAAACTATTTTCTTTAAAGGAGGAAGACATATTTAGGTTAAATGGCATATTTATGGAATAATTAAATTACCAACAATTTAACTTCTTTGAGTGATTTTTAAATCTCTCTTGTCCAAACCCTCTCTTAATCTATTACCCAATAGCAAAATTGTAGTGTTGAAAACAGTTGACCACTTAAAACAGGTTGAAAGTAAAGCAGAATGTGCCTTTAAACCTTTCCCCCATAGAAGCGTCTTTTAGCGCATATGATTTATTCCTCTGCTGAAGGAAATACTTCCAATTTAATCTGTCATGAATATTTAGTATAGAGAATATTTTCTATATTCTAGCACATGGAAGCTTAAAGCAGGCTGAAAGTAAAGCAGAATGTGCCTTAAGGCACATTCTGCTTTACTTTCAACCTGCTTTAAGTGGTCACCTATCTTCAATACTAGAAATAGGCTATCAGGTAAAGGGTTAAAGGCACATTCTGCTTTACTTTCAGCCTGCTTTAAACTTAGTATACCAGCTGTTTGAATACAGAAATTATTTCTAATGTTCAATATTCACCACTGTATAAATTTGAACTATTTTCTTAAGTGGAGGGATAAATGAGAGCGTAAAAATGCACGTTATGGGGTAGTGGGTTAACCAAGCTTCTTGCTCAGCCCTAAAGGAATCAGTTTTTAGTGGTTTGACTGTTATTGCTTATTACTTGCTATCAGCGGATCCAGCTTGTGTCGAATTGGAAGGCCTTTTCCAATGGGTGCATTCACATAGTCAAGCAGAGTTGCATCTGGTTTATTGGAGTAGAGATTTGCAGCTTTGCACGTGTCAATCACACTACCCCCACCAACTGCCAGAAACATGTCATAGTAGCCTGCCTTTGTAAAGTCTATACAGTCCTGAAAACTGGCAAAGAAAATAAAATACTATTAAACCTTTCCCCATTAGAAGCAGCTTTTAGCGAATTTAATTTATTCCTCCATGGAAGATCCTAGCATATATGATAGCTTAAAGCAGCCTGAAAGTAAAGTAGAATACACAGTAAGGCACATTCTGCTTTTCTTTCAACCTGCTTTAAGTGGTAAACTATCTTCAATAGTAGGAACAGGCTATGGGGTGATGGGTTAAACCTGTGTTTGAAAGAACCAATTTCCCCTACCACATCACAAACTTGTTTTCATTGTTTAACTCATTTATACCTGAAAAATAAAAATGGACAATTCAAATTTCCAACAATTAAGTCTAGTCCATTTTTAACTATTAATTTTAGGGATGATTTGAATAATATATTGCAAAATGAGAAATCATACAAAACCTTATCAGGGATGACACTGTTTTCTTAGGAAAATATGTAAAAGGCATCAAAAGATTTGTATATGGAGGTGGCTGTGGGGTGGGTCAACCCATTTCCCAATAAATACTCCTTTTTACGCTTTTAATTTTTTAATTTGCTGCAGAAAATAGTTCAAATTTATAATGTTGTGAATACAGGGTATGCACCAGAAGAAATGGAGAATACGTTATTCTTTCCTTCCTGTTTAAACGCAAACGAAAGGCAAATGCAAACACTAAAATGTAGAAAATAACAACTTTTTGACACTTTTCTATATCTATTTTTATCTGAGTGACAAACAGTTTCGAGCCTGATCAGACGCCAGGTTACCCGGCATCTGTTCTGGCTCCAAACTGTTTGCAATGAAAATAATTGTTTTAGCATAAACACGTTTACTGGGAAAGAATAACATTTTCTGCACTGTAACTAGTACTGTGGTAAATACGCTATTCCTACCAATTTACGCGTTTATCTATGCGTAAGAAACGCATAGTGAACGGTTAATGGACGGTTAACGAACGGTTAACGCCTAACAATTTTAACGAGTTTAAACGAGTTAATAAACGATTATACCATAGATGTTGCGATTGGTGCTTCAGTTTTCTGTTTCACTCGGATATTTCGGATCATATCGATGATTGCCGTTCTTCGAGAAATTATATAAATTCAGACAGTTTTAATCTCGATCATAATGCTGAGTGACTCAGCGCCTGAACCAGATGCTTTCTGTTTGATATTTATTAAAATAATTCCTTCCATCTTGATTTCTTTGCAAACGGTTTGAATCCAGATCAGACGCCTAGCTGTATAGATCGGCATAGCATCAGGATCCAAACTGACAGCTTTGAATAAACCCAATTACTTTTCATAATAGTTTAACACTAGCGATTTGGATGTAGATGTCTTGATTTCATTTTTACAGTTTGGCTCTAGATGAAATGCCGAGTTACGGGAGTCTCATCCATATTCGAACTATACAGATATCTTTTACTTTGATGAGAGAGTATAATAACTGACACATACTCACAGATATGATTTGGTTTATTTGGGTTATATTTCAATCAACCCCAATTAGGATACTTACTTTGATAAGCCGCAGTTTTATTACCCCTATCCGGTTCGTTACGCAACACGCTTAGCGGCCTGCCCTGTAACTAACAGCATGTCACAAGTGCTATTTGGAATTCCGCATGTTCATAGTAAAAGGTAAAGGTGGAGTTTATAAAGTCTGCTATTATATACATATTCTGCCGACTTTTACATATATAGTAACTCAGCATCTGATCTGGATCCAAACTTTTATGCAAAGCAGACACTCAGTAATTTGACATCTGATCGGGATCCAATCATTGCTCCGGATCATATGCTTAGTAAGTTGGTGTTTTGTAAGATTATATTTACTCCACAGTAACGCTATTTGCTACATTCTTAAGTAGGATAAGTCCACGGCATCCGGGCTCTTTTAAACGCGTTAAGAAACGCGTAAAGAAACAGCGTTTAACGAAAGGGATAAGAAACGCGTAAGAAACGCTTAAGAAACGCGTAAGAAACGCATAAAGTGGCTAGGAATAGCGTATTTACCACTGTAGCTGCTTAAAGCGGACTGAACGTAAAGCAGAATGTGCCTTAATTCTTTCACTGCCTATGGCCCCAAAAGGGAACTTTGCAAACAGTTTTGATCCTGTTTGACACTCCTATGGATATGTTTTAAGTCATACTATATTGAATCTTACTTTGGAAAGATATTGCAAACAATAAACTCCAAGCAGACAATAATAAAACTGTGGAGGGGTAAAAATCTCACGATTCTGCCTTACTTTCAACCTGCTTTAAACCAGTTCAAGTCATCAGTCAGCAACATCTGTCATTTTAAACCATGAGTCCTGCAGTTGTGTTTTTATCCTGATTTTTATCTTTTCACCCTAGTATTTTAACCCCTATCACCTTTACACCCTTATTTCCTTAACTTTTATCTGTTCCTATTTCTACTAATAGGCACTTGGCGCGCAAACTGCTCGAAATTACCCGTGAGGGTGTGCAGCAGAAATATCGAGATAGAGATTACCCCATAGCCTGTTTCTAGTAGTTGAGATGTGTGACCTTTTAAAGCAGGTTGAAAGTAAAGCAGAATGCGCACTAGGGCGCATTCTGCTTTACTTTCAGCCTGCTTTAAGTTACTATCTGCTATGATATAGAAAAAATTTCTTATGGTACATATTCATGACAGTATAAAATGGAACTATTTCTTTGGCGGATAAATAAAATGAATGCGCTAAAAGTCGCTTCTATAAGGGAAAGGGTTAAGTTAGTAATCACCTATTTTTAATACTAGAAATATGCCATGGAGTAAAGTGTTCACATATTTATATGTAGGTTGCAGCCTAATGAAGAATAATACCCGCCTGGTGTCTGCTCAGGCTCTATAACTGTTTACCACAAAGATACATGTTATAATAAATCTATAAGGGTTGTTTTTATTTAACCCATTTATACCCAACTTGGATTCTTCCATGTTTATATATTGGATTAGTCCATTTTTTATAAAAAGAATGCCTGGTCAAAATTTTCACTTTCGTTTTGCTTTAAAGGGACTCGCAACCGGATGGTGTACTTGTCAAAATAAAATAAAATACTCAAATAAAAGCAAATTTGTGGCATTATTTGGCTTCTGACATTAAAAAAATATGATCAGTCCAAAAAAAGTCTCAAGAATCGTCACCGAATCTTAGATTTTTAGATATTTTCCATCGTTTTTCTATAGCGTTAGCTAACGGTATAGTTGTTGTTGTTGCTTCTCTACACGGGCTCAGACATAAACACGAGCCGAATTACGAAGTTGTATGCACTTTTGATCGCTACACATTGAAATACGTTAAATCGATCCGAGATAAACGGATAGTTCCGTGGTCCATTGGTCTAAGCGGTTTCCCCTATTTTGCCTTCTGTCCGCCAATGCCGGGCCCCGGGTTCGAATCCCACCAGAGACCAATTTTTTTTTTTATTGAAATACATTTTTTTAAACAGAATTTCTTATCCTAAACTAATTCTTTACCATTTATATAAGCGTTTGACACATATTTACAAATTACTATTTTTAATGCACCATCTGGTTGCGAGTCGCTTTAAATTGAAATTCCTTTCAGCAAACAGTGTAGATTCTGATCAGACGCTGCATAATGCGGCGTCTGATCAGAGTCTACACTGTTTGCCTATGTCCAATATATGGGATCATGGACACAATTGGGTTAAGTAGTCATATTCTACATAATACTGCATTGTGTTTGTATTTCATTTCTTTTTTCAAATCTACATTTGAAACCAATCAAACTGCCTTTTGCACCCCATTAAGTATGGCACTTAATCATTAAGAATTTTGTTGTTTTTTGACGTCGTGTGGTGTCTGCGCTCGCTATAAGATAGCTCCGGCTGGTAGCAACTAATTGTAAACACTGCCATATTTGGCGATCTCAGAACCAGAATAAGCGAGATTTGTTTACTAGAAACTTTTGAATTAGCCAATCAAAATATAGGTTATATTCTAAGTTAGTAAGAATCTTAATGGCAAAGAAGGGTCACGCTCGCTGGGCGCTCGTTTTGACCTTCTTATCCAATAAGATTCCACTTAACATGTTCTAACTATAACTTAACAGGAAAGAATAACATTTTCTGCACTGTGTACATACCTCTCATCTGTTGGTTCAATTCTGGTTTTATCATACACTTTATAGTTGATGTTTTGGTCTTCAAGTGCCTCACACACAGTCTGCATGGGCTTCATGTTAACCAGGTGTTTGTCTGTCACTACCAGGACATTCTTAGCTCCAAGGTTAAGGCAGTCCTGTTAAACATACAGTCAATCATAATATAAATTCTTTACTTCATAAGTACACTTTTTTACATCTTTAATTTATTCCTCCATTGAAGAAAATAGTTTTCTTGTTTACAGTCATGAATATGTATCATATTAACATTTTCTTATCCTAGCAGAAGGTAGCCACATTCTGCTTTACTTTCAACCTGCTTTAAGTGATCACCTGTCTTAAAAACTAGAAGCACCCATTACAAACTATGGGGTAATGGGTTGCTCGACCTCCTCAAGATGTTGCTATTGCAAGAAAATGTAGAGAAAAGCATTTGTGTTTGTTGCATTTATTTTCATTCGAGTGGCAAACAGTTTAGAGTCTGATCAGTCGTCAAGAAACTTGGCAACTGATCTGGCTCCAAATTCTACAAATTAGCTCAACTCTTCAAGGATAAATGTGTTTGATACAGTGATCCCTCCCAACAACGGCCCTCCCAACAATGACTCCCTCCTTACAGCGACCCTTGCCGCTGATCCCCAAACAAGACATTTATGTCCAACCTTTTCATGGCTGCAATATCATCTGCTTAAATTTGTCATCTGCTGTTTTTCTCAAAGTTACATATTGGACATTTAAACAAAAACAAAAAATAATGACGAGTGACAAACAGCTTGAATCCAGATCAGACGCCGCATTACGCAGCGTCTGATCTGGATTCAAGCTGTTTTTGCAAATGTAAACCAAGTTCCCTCCCTATAACGACTCCCTCCGAACAACGCACAAAATTCTTGTCTCCCATTGGTTGTTGTTGTAGAGAGGGAGTGCTGTAGTAAAATCTCAGGGCTTCCATTTCTCCGGATTTTTCCTAAGTCTTTGGATTTTTCTCCTAGCAGATGGTAGCTTAAAACAAGGAGAAAGTAAAGCAAATGCGCCTTTAGGCGCATTCTGCTTTACTTTCAACCTGTTTTAAGAAGTCTTGTGTTTTCCAAACAAGAACCAGACTATGGGGTAAAGGTACGATTAGTAAAATGGAGTCTGAAAAATTGAACATTTGAAATCTTAGGATTTTTATGATCAACTTATGGCAGCCCTGAACTCTCCACAGCTATGATGATGATACTTACCATGCCAACCTCTCTGGTACAGCCAGCTCCATACCTGATATTAGAACAGGCCATCTCAAGGGCATAATCCTTGTCATTGCCGGAGGAGAGACCTTAAAAACAATTACACAATATCAACATAACTACAGTCAAACTTATACACATTACCCCATAGCCTGTTTCTAATTTTGAAGATAAGTCATCACTTAACCATTCCCCCCATGAATACGTCTTTTTACCCCTTTGATTTATTCCTTCACTGAAGAAAATAGGTCCACTATTGTACAGTTATGAATATGTTGCATGCTGCATGTAACCATGCCTGAGATGAAAATAAAGTTTTGTTCTGTTCTGTTTCATAAGAAATATTTTCTATATTCTACCAGATTATAGCTTAAAGCAGGCTGAAAGTAAAGCAGAATGTGCCTTAAGGTACATTCTGCTTTACTTTCAACCTGCTTTAAGAGGTCACCAATCTTCAAAACTCATATATAGAAACAGGCTATGGGGTAATGGGTTAAAGCAGATTGAAAGTAAAGCTTTAAGCTACCATCAACTAGAATATAGAAATTATTTCTAACTATAAATATTCATAATTGTATAATCTGGAACTATTTTCTTCAGTGATGGAATATATTAGAGGCGTATTAATGGGGCAATGGGTTAAGTGGGGAATTTTAAAGAATCATACAGCTTTCCACAATTAGCAGATTATTGCATAATGCAAAATAGATGTAGAACAGAGTTTACATAGGAGCTTTCTATTCTACTTTTCTCATGCATTAATTCTTTCAACACTAAGTAGCTCTTGTGGGTCATTTGGCTCCCTTGTGGATCTTTTTCATTGCTAAAACATGATACAGTCTCCTTGGAATTATGTGTAGTTTAATAAATACTGGTGTAAAATAGCAAACATAGTAGATCCTGATCAGTGTGATCCTATAGGATCCCTCTGATCAGAGTATACACTGTTTGCAAATGAAATCAGTATAGTTTAAACTGGTCAATAGCATTGAAAGGGTTAAGCTGTCATCTGTTCAGCAGTCAATTGATAAAAGTATGAATATTAATTTCCTGCAGTATAAAAAGGACAAATATGTCTGTAACAATAGAAATACATGTACATGTATGCAACTGAACCCTGAGTGCAGCCATGTGCATAATCAACTTCTTTTAAAAAGCAGTTGAGGAACCAAATGAATGATTGTGAATATGCTTCACATTACCTCTGCTTTGGAATTGAGCTGTCTTGTAGAGACATCTGAAAAATAAAAACAAACTTTGTAAATTGTATGCGACAGTTACGCATCTGATCTGACAGCAACTACCTTTTTTTCTTCTTTTTTTTTTAGATATTGGCTAATATTTACATTCACCCTGTAAAGTCTTTATGTAATCCTATTAAAAAAATATGCAGTCATCTGCCGGTGAACCTACAAATCGAAACTGGTTTCAGCCAGTTCGGATTTCCCCCGTGCTATTCGTGGACTTCCTAAAATAGACTACATCAGGCACTTAACACTAAGCTCCCATTGGTCCATGGTCATATGACGCTAGCGGAGTGATACATACCCAGTTGATCGACTACGAAGCCTATATAGGTTGTTGCTATGTGGGTAAATGGGTTAAGAAAACAACCGCGACATGTATTTTGAGAATGTGCTTTGGCAATAGATATTCAAGTTGCACTGTTTATTTGTTTGTCTTGTAAGTCTTTTCCAATCACAGAGAGAAAGTTTACTGGGTAAAATCCTGAATTTATAATACAGTTACAGTACATGTAGTTGGGACTATTTTCTCACCTTATTTAGAAACTAGAATGGCTATTACATCGAGATTACATCTATCAAACCTCTTTGACCTGTATATGATATATTCATATACAGAAAAACAAATCTGATCAATATACACATTAACTTGACAAGACAGAAAATAGAATATAAATATAAGGAATAAGCAACATCTTTTTGCCGCTCATGACAGTATGACTACATTAGCTTCGGGGGGTAAGTTTTAAGTAAACGCCCTTCGGGCGTTTACCAAACTTACCCCCTGCGAAGCTAATGTAGTCATACCGTCATGAACGTCAAAAAGATGTTGTTTATTCCTATAATGTCTTGAGCAAGCAACAGTGAACTGGGGGTATATGTGTTCATGTGCTACAGTGGAGAATGTGTTATTCTTTCCCAATAAACGCGTTTACACTAAAACTATTATTTGCAGCGCAAACAGTTTGGAGCCAGATCAGATGCTGGGTAACCCGGCGTCTGATCAGGCTCCAACCTGTTTGCCACCAAGATAAACATGAAATATCAGAATTGTCCAAAAGTTGTTCTTTTCTACGTTTTAGTGATTTGCGTTTGCGTACGTTTGCGTTTAAACGGGAAAGAATAACAGATTCTCCACTGTATCTGCTAATGGTACAAGTTCCAACTTGTGCTGACATACAGTGGTAAATACGCTATTCCTACCCATTTACACGTTTATCTATGTGTAAGAAACGCATAGTGAAAGATTAACAAACGGTTAACGCCTAACAATTTTAACACGTTTAAATGCGTGAATAAACAATTATACCAGAGATGTTGTGAATGGTGCATCAGTTTTTGTTTCACGCAGAGATTTCGGATCTTATTGATGAAAAAAACCCACTAATTTAATCCGATTAGTGACACTAGAGTTATCAACCAGACCCATAAATCAATAAACCACCTGTTGCGGCAAACTTGCATTGGACTCGCGGCTACCGGAAATGTATGATAACGACTGCAGTCTTTACTTGCCACATGAAATGTCGGAACATTTGATATCTTGCTCACTTTGTTAATGACCCGGGGACTCACCCGTGTCAATTTTTCAGGAGTATTCTTTAGAAAATTAACGACATTAAACCGTGAAACATGATGTTATCACGGTTGACACAATTTTCAGAATCCTTTTAAAACCAGATCCTTGATATGGGAAAATAAATGTATATTCATAAAACTTTCACAGGATAACCTTTCTTCTTAAAAAAAAATAATTTAATGAAATTTTGTAAGATTATATTTACTCCACAGTAACGATATTTGCTAAATTCTTAAGTAGGATAAGACCTGCCTCCAGACTCTTTTAAATGCGTAAAGAAATGGCTAGGAAACGCGTTTAACGAAATGGATAAGAAACGCGTAGGAAACGCTTAAGAAACGCGTAACGTGGGTATAGGAATAGCATATTTTACTATTTACCACTGTACCCCCCTTTCTGCTTTGCTTTCAGTCTGCTTTAGACTACCACCTGCTAGGATATGAAAAAAATATTAAATAAAGCACATATTCATGACTGCATAAAACGGAAATATTTACTTCAAGGGATTCTCTTTTCCAGTGCGACGTCATACACCCTTCATTCGGCATCCCTCACTTTGTTTACACTTAGCGAGCACGCGCACTCGGGGACAACAAACCCGAAATCTACATAAGCTTATGCAGCGGGGCGTTAAATCTCATTCTTTTTTACGCGTTATTACCTGTAAATAAGAAAAACGAAAAGGGAGGATAGGTCCTATAAATACTAGGAAGGTCTTACATCAGTTGCAAAAGCGCGATTTTACCGAAAAATAGAATTAAATGCTTTTTTAAAAGCGAGAGTCCTATCACAATTGGACTCCCCAACACGGCAACAGGTGGTTGTCAAAAAGATATAATAATGTATGAATGATTAAAAATAAATGCCGTGTACGTTGAATTTATTCCTTATTCTGAACTCTTGTGCTGACATATCAAATTTCACTTATTTTTTTAGATAGTAACGATACACCCAATTCCACCCGAATCCACCCAAAATCCACTTAATGAGAGAGAGAGAGAGAGAGAGAGAGAGGAAGAGAGAAGTATCTGCTCCGTAGTTCTAGTCATGTTCTTTGAGTTAAAAAAGTAAAATCTCTCGGCATTTCCGTTGAAACCTTTGTTGATTGTTGTCCTTCATTATTCTATTATTAATATGTAGATCTAGATTTACATTGATTAATTACAACCAATTACAATACATACAGAGATTCTAATTCAAATGTGTTTGTCAAATTAAAATGAGAATATTTTTATGCTAATCATGCATAGCATGTACACGCATCTCATTTGAAATGGGTATATATTTAATGACAGTTGTAGATTACATATCTACAAGATTTCTAGATCTAGATCTAGATCTACATGATTAAAATATGACTTTTAGATTCATTTTATGAATATAATTTATTACAGACTGCCATCAGAGTAGAGCAACAATATATTCATCAATATGACAGTAAATCTAATATTTATTAGACTAAACAGATCTAGAATGTTTATATGGGGATATTTCTGAAATTGAAGAAATAAGACATTTTACAGCTTTCATTTACCTTTTAAATATATGCTTAAAGTGTAAGAATAAATACATACACACAGAAGAATATATATATAAAAGATTATAGAAATATTTGCATTTTTATTTTTTTCTGCTTTGCAAGTACATGTAGACAGGGATATTTACTACAGGGTTTCCTACAAGCTACACTTATTTGTTAATACATGTATGTACTTGTATATTCAATGAATACTATACATTTCACTGAACCATTTCAGGTGTCTTTACAAAAGAAAATTTGAAGAATTATAGAAGCTTGGCAGCATTATGTATAATAGCTTCTTCAAGTCTGGTTGGTAATGTACAGACTATTTTGAGCTAGGCTACAGGCAGGAGAACAGTCTATATCTGTGATCCTTAAGTCTGATGTCAACATAGGAACCATACCATCCCTGTGTTGCTATGATAAAAGAGGGGATAATTTCAACTGCCCATTGTGATTTTATAGCCAGATAAAATTAAGAATTGGATTACCCTGTCCCAAATATCTTGAAAATTATGAAGATTGCCAAATATTTCCAACTGACACTAGTGTTTGCTGATTTTGATCTACAACTATTTATGTAATAAATAAGTAAAGAGAAATAGTTTGAACTCATTTTCTTTGTTTTTGTGAGGTAGTTTTAAATTTGCTAAGCAATTCATTTTTAACTGAATGTCATGGTATGTCAGGTACTGACTGTTGATGTAAATCCAATTGAAATACAGGTTTTTCAAGTGAAAAGATGATCACTTTGTTTGCTTGCATATGTTTTATTTCATATCCATGCATGCCTCAATTTAATCAGCAATAAACTAGCAATTTTAACCACAATTAATCTTTAGAACCTTTAATGGTGTCCTTTATTATTTTACACATTATTTACAACTATATTGTACCTGTGAAAACTATATTATCCTACTGAACAGTACAGACCTAAAAGAGCCCCCTGAATCTGGGTCTGATCTGCACTGGTTGTCCATTTGTAAAATAAATGTACATGTCTTTTGGAAATGAAGCATAAATAGTCAATTTTGTAGCCACTACTACTTGACCTCACATGCCAATCTCAAAAGGCAGGTGCATGGTTGCTGAATGTAAGATGGCAATAATGCATTTATTAAATCTACAGCAGTTTTCTGCATAAGTTTCACCCAGCATTTAAAGAACCACCTGTATTTATGTTTACCATATGTTTTCTTTAGAGATGTCAATTATTACAGGATTGACTGTAGATTAATGTACCATGGCTATACAGCCACTTGGCAATTTGTAATTGATAACACAGTACAACTACATGTATTTTTATTTTTCTAGACTTGTTGAAGCATGCAACCATGTTGCTTTCCCTGTAATTTGAAATTGAGACTGTTTATTGTTTTGGATACACAAGGAGGTTCTGAACTGACCAGCTTAATATAAATATAGTCAATCATTTATTAAACAGTCACTTTATAGAATATCACAAGGCATTCTTAAACACAGATGGTTGTTTAATGCAGGATAAACTTGAAGAATGAAGAAAAACCCTATATGAGCTGCTGCCTTATAGCACCTGCATTAATTAAAAAAACCTTTAACTTCAATTAGTAATATGTAGTCAACCATTCATCAAGACAGTAATCAATAGAAGATCACTATGCAATCTTAAGTACAGATGGTTGCTGTATAAATTAACCCTGCTTTAAGCAGTCACCTGTATTCTAAAATATTTCTGCTATTTCAATTAGTGATGATTTAATATAGGAGTGTAAAATCAAGTTTTTACAAATAGACCAAAACTATTAGAATTCACAATTGCAAATTAATGTTTATTTTTTAATTTTGAAATTACAAGAAATATTGCAAATATCATGATTTTTTTCTGCGTTCATTTTTCCTGAAAGATAGGAAATGATCATCAAATTAACTATGAATTGCTAGTATAATTCATGTACATGTATTTATACATACCATTTTGTCAATCATTTTACATGTACATGAACATAAAAAAAGGCATAACATCAACATGTACTTGGAATTGAACTTTGAGTTCATCTGACCACAAAAATCGGTAGCACATTCCTATGAAACAGATCCTGGATCCATAAACATGTAATGCATCATTTTATGATAGTATGTTGATTTTATTTTTATCATAATTTACAATATTCAACATTCAGACTTATATAAGGCATCCATTAAGTAGGTGACCCATTGGTTGTTTCAATATAAGACTGACTGTACTTATATTATGCATCCATTCAGTAGGTTACACCATAGGTTTGTTTTCAACTTAGGGGTCACCGGGTGTGAGAATAATAATTAAGCAGAAAGCTAGCTCCAGTAGGAGCTTTCTTTCTTCTGTTTTTTATCTTGCCATAATAACTTAATGAAACAATCACACAGATCTACTTCAGTGAGTGGTCAACTATTAATCAAGATTGACTGTACATATCAGTCAAAGTGTGGCATATTTCATATTCCTTGATAATATAGATTAATAGAATCAAGCACGGCTTCTGGTCAAGACGGACGAGTCTAGACCCGAGGTTTGTCTGTTCCCAGTCGGAATCGAGCTTTAGCGAGATTCCGACAGGAACAGACAAACCGAGGGTCTAGACTCGTCGTCTTGACCAGAAGCCGTGCTTGATTATTTTTCTCGCTTAAAATACCTCTTAAAACGAGTATATTAAAGGATTTGTAAAGACCTACTTTTTTCCCGTATCACACATTCCATATCCAATAGCAACAAACAGCTGTTTGAAGGTCGCGCTATTTCAGCTTGGCTTTGACATCTATTTGTACACACGTTTTAAGAAGAAAACGTGTCCAACTTTAGATCATAACTCAGAAATACAAACGGTTTTCATTGAATCCAAGCGGTTTGAATAGTTTAAGTTATCGAAACGATCATTTCTTCCTGTATATACGTTCTACTACCAAGCCATAACAACAACCGACGTCAATGACGTCACATAAGAACGTGACGTTACGCGGATACTCAATCATTTGAAATAATCAACAAAAACAACATAAATCACTGTTTAAACACCGGATTATTGAATTGTCGAAAGCCACAGCCAGTGTAGAGTTTACTGTAAAATTGTCGATTACATTTCTCTCTGTGAACGTAGTTTGAGGTCAAATTTTAGTTTTAGGGTATTTCTGTAAGAGTTACCTCCCGTTCCCTTGCTTAAACCCATTCGGGCGGAAGAATACCGTACCAGACAAGGTTTGCCGCACTGCTATTTATAGTAACAAAATGTGGTCTAGCACCCCCAAAAAGCGAGAAATTCAAGGAATAATCATGTATAATATTACTTAGAAAGCTTTGCATGTTTAGTTTTAACAGACATTGAAATAAAATTTGAATGGTCTTGTTACAGGGAAAGACTGATCAATCTCTGTGGATAAAAGTGACTAACAGACTGAAACAGTTAAGGTGTCATGACCAGATTGTGCATTCACAATGGCTTGATTTTTTATTTTGAATTTTGTCAAGGTCTTTAAATAATAATTTTCTTGTGATATGACTCATGCATTCTCTTTTTTGACACTTGACTTTCAATTTGGCCAGACAGAAACGACCATTAATACATTACCAGCATTTCAAAGTGAAAAATTAGTTGACTAAGGAAAATTATATGGGAGTGTTCTGATGTATGAGAATCAATGATATAGATATTGGTGTTTTTACTAAATTAGGACAGGTAATATGGATTTATTGATCGGTTATCATCACTAACAGTGGAGAAAAGGTTATTATTTCCTGTTTAAACGCAAACGAAACGCAAACCACTAAAATGTAGAAAAGTACAACTTTGGGACAATCTGATAATTCATGGTTATCTTGGTGGCAAACAGCTTGGAGCCTGATCAGACGCTGGGTTACTCGGCGTCTGATCTGGCTCCAAACTGTTTGCAATGGAAATAATAGATTTAGCTTAAACATGTTTATTTGGAAAGAATTACGGTTTTTCCACTGTAACAATTAACATCATTATAAACTTTTCCATCACACACAGCTGTCAGTGAGCACCATAGGTGTCAGGTGTCTATAGAATCTAGAGATAGTGCTAGACACCTTATAACTTCTTCACGGACAGGGCGACCCTAACAGAGACGAGTCTGTCGTACTTTTTTCGCTTATCATGCAGAACTTCCAAATAATCACGGTTACGGTAGAAAGAGAAATGTTTTTTTTCTTCACATTGAATACCAATTATACCGTCAATAGACACACGTTTCGTTTAACAATTTACCGTATCAAATCCGACCGTACCAATGCCAATGGTACCGTCTGAGACAAGATTAGCCGTGATGTTGCATGACAGGATGTAGTTTTAAATCTTTATTAGAGTCTCGTTATTATTTCGACATAAACTACATACATGTACATCTATGAATAGATCTAGATAGAAATTCATAGAGATGTAGGAGCATACGTAGAATATCTCAGTTCTGGGTCGGCCTGGGTAGGTATGATAAATGCCACGAATACAAAGCTAAAACCGGTCGATCTATTTCGAAAACTGAATAAAAGTCTCCGTAATAAGTATCGATATTGTTATGGTCCGTGTCGTTTGTGAGACATCACATGCCAGATGTGCAACCGCAGCTTTTGGGCATTTCTCTCGGTCCGATTTCAACGTTTCTAATGACGCGAGTTTTCTACGATAGGGTCCGACGTCATTCGAATGAAATGACCGAGAGTATGCGTAAGGTGAAAAAAGAAATGACCGAGATGATGCGTAAGGTTAAAAGTACCCGGATGACTGGAAAAGAGAATGAATAAATTTAAGGCATAAAAGGGGACGTTTATGGAAAAGTGGACTTAACTGTGCAATACTTGCCAGGAAAATTAATTAAAGTACGGGTTCATCACCAGGTGAGAAAAAGTTAAAACAATGAATTAATCTCATGAAGAAGTGGCGTTTTCTTTTCAGTTTTATTTGGACCACAATTGCCTGTAGTTACGAAACATACAGATAGCGAAACACCGAAACTTACAATAGACACAGATTTACTGCATAACTACGGTTTAGTTTGACGATCTTACCTCGATATTTTATTGGAGCATAAACTCTTTACTTGACATGCTGCAAGTTTGGTAAGTGACATTGTGTTAGCACTTGTTTGTTTACGATTAAACTAGTTTGGCACAGTCGGCGGTTTACTGTCAATTACAATACAAGGGACGTAACTCTAAAAATAGAATAATCTATATCTTGTAATTAATTCCGAATCCCTGCATACTCTTAAAAAGTATGCAGGGATTCGGAATTAATTAGAACAGAATAGAACAGTACATGTATACTTTTATTACTTTAATACAAATATTGATTTGTATTCATCATATAACATGTTTACATCATAGGCATTCGGCCCGTTGGCTATGACACTACCCCTAGCTGCTATAACCCCCCCCCCCCCCCCCCCCCCCCACTACCACCAAACGTGGATAAAATACCCTAAAATCTATCCATACATTCAATAATCATCATAAAAGAACATTTCCTGAAGTTTCGTGAAATTTAAAAAAAATATTATTTTTTTTGCTAATTTATAAGTAAAATAGTAAAGGCTGCCATGAAAAAGCGCCTTGCAGAAGCAACCCTCAAGTTCCCAACCCTGTCATTTTGTCAAATCTTGGACGATCTGGACAGATGATGGCTCATTGTTTACAGCAAACAGTTTTCTTTGACGATAATTGGTAAATAATTCATAGCAATCGGCGAACACGCGCATGGGGACTCGAAGGGTGGGGAGACCCCTTATTCGGAAACCATCTGTCACGCAAAATTTTCCCAAACAAACGACTGGTTGCCCAGTCAAACTATTATCATTCTAGCGAACCCGAGAACCAGCTTCAAAGCAGGAAATGACGCAAAAGTCAAGCACCTCAATTGGTCGTATTCGAATCAGGACAACTATAGCGTTAGTTGCACGTGTTGTCAACATACATGTTCTATTCGAATCACCACTTGATGTTTTCCGTTGACAAAATGTTGTCAAACCATCAAATCGTTGACCACAATTTCGATTCGAGTCGGGTCAAAAACGTTGTCATCAGTAAATCTTCGAGCATTTGCTCCGCCTAGTTTTCGTTGACAACAAATTGAATGATTCGAATACGACCAATGATATCATATCCGTTTGTCAACCGAAACTAAACGAAAGTTATCTAGAAACTTATTTCGTAACAGAAATGCTCATTTACCGATAATTCAAAAGGTATTTATTATATATTTCATTTTCTATTAATTACCCGTACCATGGTGTAATGCATGGTCGCAAATGCACTTGTTAATCGCTGAATCAGTGAATGACTGACGAACAAGTCCAAAAATTAAGGTGACAGAAGGATTCCGATATAAGGTGCCTATCGAACTTTTTATTTCTTCACTTGTCCTCGTGTCTTGCTTGGGCTGTGAGCTAACTTTCTTTGAACAGAACTGTTAAATGTAAATAATAAGCCATCATTTGTCAAAATCGGCCCAAAAATGACAAAATGACAAGGTTGGGAAGTTGATGGCCCTGAATACACATCCACCTTTTCATTGTATACATGTATACATGATACGAAAAAAAAAAAAAAAATTGAAACTTCTTGAAACTTCTTGAAACATTTGTTAAGGATGTTTGTTGAACATATGGATGTATTTTGACTCATTTTGAAAGATTTATGGGGGGGGGGGGGGGGGGGTCATAGCTTACGCGCCGAAAACCTGTGGTTTACATACATTTATTGCACAAAGAAAAAACAAAACATATTTACATATAAATCTGTGTTTTACCATTTCAATGTTGGGTCACGCGTTTCTTATTGTTAAACTCACAGGGGGCCAGAACGTAGGGGGTGTTTGTGGCCTTTAATGACAAAAAAAAAAAAAAAAAAAAAAAAATAAATTATGAGTATATATCATATATATGATATATACCGTATACTCATTTTTTTTTTTTTTTTTGGTCATTTAGGCCACAAACACCCCCTTCGTTCTGGCCCCCTGTGGTTAAACTCACAGGTACTTCATATCTCCAGATCTATTACAAAAAAACCAAGACAAACAGCAGCGTCTGATCTGGATTCAAACTGTTTACAAGTGTAAGCCAAGTCTTAATTTCCCCTCTCCATTATGACTCCCTCTGAACAACACACACAATATGTGTCACAGTCTCCCATTGGGCCAGTGTCGTTGGTTGTAGGGAGGGAGCAATACAGTATATTTTTACAATTTTACCTACACAGAATAGTTAACCAGAATAGTGTGTTATATATACTTTTAAAACCGCTGTTTGTTCTTATTTACCCATTACCCAATATTCTGTTTTGTTTTGAAGATAGGTGACCACTTAAAGCAGGTTGAAAGTAAAGCAGAATGTGCTGAGATTTACTTTCAGCCTTCATCAAGCTACCATCTGTTAGAATATAGACACTGTTTGTTATGATACATGTTCATGACTGAATAAATTGAAACTATTTCATCAATTGAGTAATGAATGAAAGGCGTCAAAAGACGTATTTATGGGGTAATGGGTTAAGTTCCATAGCGAACAAACCTTCCCGTAACCATTCCAATGAGCTACAAATTGAGGAAATAATTTTCCACCCAAGCGGTGTTAAATTACACGTATTTGCCATAATCTTTTGTGACAAATGTAGTTTCACAAATGCAATTACTATAGAAACACAGTGAATGAGGGCATCTGATCCAAGATTATTTCCCAAACTGCAGTACAGAGTAACTTTAATCTATGCAATTTCTTACAAGTCGAATAAAGAAATGGACAATTTAACCCCACCAATGCCTTTACCTCGAGTGTAATGGCTATTTACAAACAGTTTGGATCCTGATCAGACGCCACGTGATGCGGCGTCTAATCAGGATCCAAAATTATTTGACACTCATTTTTATAGTGCATACGTAAACCTACCTACTAGTAATTTTCTTCAGTGGAGGAATCATTTAAAAGCGTTAAAAGGTGTATTTATGGGGTTATTGGTTTAAATAATAAAATAGACATCGTGAATCAAAAGTTTTAGTTCGTGTGTAATATGAATCATTGAACATTGCTTTACAAAAGCAATCTAAAACGGTGAGATAACTTAATCTACGGGTGGGCTGAGCTACATCCGGTTGACATTCCGGAGATGTTTTTACATATAAATAATATGACTTTCAAATGTATTACACAATACTGAAGCACTGTGCTGCATGAAAGTCACTTGTCATTAACCCCTTCACTGCCTTACCCCGAGTACCATAGTTATGTTCAAACAGTTTAGATCCTGATCAGACGCCGCGTAACGCGGCGTCTGATTAGGATCCAAACTGTTTGACACTCAATTATATATTTTCCAAGTCAATTTACCAAAAAAAGATTATATGAGAAATAAAAGCAAACGGCATTGTTTAAAATTGATGACGTCATGGCAGTGAAGGGGTTAAAGCGACTCGCAACCAGATGGTGCATTAAAAATAGTAATTTGTAAATATGTGTCAAACGCTTATATAAATGGTAAAGAATTAGTTTAGGATAAGAAATTCTGTTTAAAAAAATGTATTTCAATAAAAAAAATACTGGTCTCTGGTGGGATTCGAACCCGGGGCCCGGCATTGGCGGACAGAAGGCAAAATAGGGGAAACCGCTTAGACCAATGGGCCACGGAACTATCCGTTTATCTCGGATCGATTTAACGTATTTCAATGTGTAGCTATCGAAAGTGCATACAACTTCGTAATTCGGCTCGTGTTTATGTCTGAGCCCGTGTAGAGAAGCAATAACAACAACTATACCGTCTACTAGTCGGTATAGAAAAACGATGGAAAATATCTAAAAATCTAAGATTCGGTGACGATTCTTGAGACTTTTTTTGGACTGATCATATTTTTTTAATGTCAGAAGCCAAATAATGACACACATTTGCTTTTATTTGAGTATTTTATTTTATTTTGACAAGTACACCATCCGGTTGCGAGTCGCTTTAAAAGCTGTCAATGCATACAGTGGATAAAACGCTGTTCTTTCCCGTTTAACCCTTTACCTGATAGCCTATTTCTAGTACGTAAGATAGGTGACTACTTAAAGCAGGTTGAAAGTAAAGCAGAATGCGCCTTAGGGCGCATTCTGCTTTACTTTCAGCCTGCTTTAAGCTATCATGTGCTATAATATAGAAAATATTCCCCATAATACATATTCATTACTGATTAAATTGGAACTACTTTCTTCAGCGGATGAATAAATTATATCCGCTAAAAGGCGGTTCTATTGGGGAAAGGGTTAAGCGCAAACGAAACTCAAACGCATTGTAATAAAACGTATAGAGAATGACAACTTGCTGGCAACTCTATTTAAATCTGAGTGACAAACAGTTTGGAGTCTGACCATAAACCGTGTTCCACGGCATCTGATCTGGCTCTAAACTATTTGCTATGAGTAAAATAGTTAAGGATGAGTGTAAACGCGTTTATTGGAAAAGAATTAAGTATTTTCCGCTGTACTCCGAACCTCTGTTTTGTTCGAAAACAATGTTGCATTTGATCAGATTAATTTGTAGGCCTACCTACTATATTTTTTCTATTCAGCGATTTGTCCTGTTATTCTTTAAAAACAATTCTGTTTGTTTCACACTTTACCCCAATTAGCATATTCTAGTATTGAAGATAGGTGACTTATTAAAGCAGATTGAAAGAAATAAAAAGCTTATCCGTCAGCCTGTGTTATTCTACCGACTACTAGAATAAAGAAACTATTTTTTTACTTTACATAATTCATGACAGGTAGCAACTTGGAACTCTTTTCACGAGTGGAGAAAACAATAATGGCTTAGAAAGGCGTATTTTGCGGAGTCGCATTCTGTTTCAGCCTGCTTTGAAATACTACCTGACTTCACAATTAGAAACAGGACATTGGCTAAAGGATACTATAAATTATCTGTTTTCCATTTTTGTTTTTGAGTTACATGTAAGTTACTTATATCGTCCTGCATGCCTTTAAAATGTTTATATGATTTCTACTGCAGATATTTCTGTCTATGTCTAGTCATGAATACAACTTTATGACTTGAAGATACAGCACTGAGCACTCCCTCTCTACAACGACCCTCCCAACAACGACTCCTTACAACGACACTTGTCACAACTCCCTAAATAGAGCATTCATGTCTAACGCTTTTACTTATGATATGTCGTCTGCTTAAAGTTGTCGTCTGCTGTTTTACAAAATGGAGATGTTGACGGAAATAACTTAATGAGGAGTGACAAACAGCTTCACTCCAGATCAGATGCCACTTTAACCCTTTACCCCATAGCCTTTTCCAGTTTTGAAAATAGGTGACTACTTAAAGCAGGTTGAAAGTAAAGCAGAATGCGCCATATGGCGCATTCTGCTTTACTTTCAGCCTGCGTTAAGCTATCACCTGCTAGAATAAGGAAATTATTAAATATGACACATATTCATTATGGTTTATATTGGAACTATTTTCTTCAGCGGATGAATAAAATGCAAGTGCTAAAAGTCGCTTCTACAAGGGAAAGGGTTAAGCGGCGTCTGATCAGGATTCAAGCTGTTTGCAAATGTACGACTCTCTCCGAACAACACATATACTTATTGTCTCCCACTGGATGTTGTTGTAGAAAGGGAACGCTGTCTCAAAAACTGTCGTCATCTGATACGACCGTTTTAGACACTTTTATAATTTGTGTGAAAGACCCGTCGATTGTATCCCAAGCCTAGTCTACTAAACCCTTTCATGATCAAATTATTTGGGAGATTTTTACGCCTGCACCGCTTTATTGTCGTCTGTTTCATTATTGTTGTCTGCAAGACACGTTTCAAAGTTAGATATAATGTTGTATGACTTATAATAAATATCGATAAGAGTGTCAAACGCGGCGTCTGATCAGGACCCAAATCGTTTGCAAACGCGCTATAAAGCGTCAGTGAAAGTGAAAGGGTTGAAATTGATTGACATCACCTAGCATAGGACATTGTTTTGAAACCTTTTAGTGTAGTTTATTTACGTTATTTGACTCGTCTAGAGTAAAAAGTCTTACCCTGCCAAACTTTATTGTTTGTTACAACCGTTTGACATTCATTTCGGGGAAAAGACGTTATATTTTCACGTTTAAACGCTAATAAAACGCAAACGCAATACATCAAAATAAAGAAAAAGACAACTAAATGACAATTCTTACTATTTATTGTAATCTGAGAGGCAAATAGTATGGACCCTGATCAGGCGCCGGGTTACCACAATTGTTTGCAATGGAAATAATAGTTTTAACGTAAACGCGTTTACTTGGAAAGAATGACGCCGGTTATCCAGCGTCTGATCTAGCTCCAATCTGTCCGCAACTGACATTTATTATATGCCTTCGAATGATATCGAGCGTTTCCGCGTTTCCGCGTGTATCTGCAGAGTAAAATACAAGAGTCTGTATCAGCCACCTTGTATCAGCCACTTTGTATTTTACTCTGACCTCGCTTTTGATTTAACATGACGTCATTTACGTACATGTACGAGTGCCGCGTTATTCTTTGTGGCATACAAAACTTCTCGTTCTGCTTCAAATAACTAATAAATTTTGGATGTAAAATGATTTAAACAACTATTTAGTTGTTTCTGGTTTGTATTCAATGCATATAATAAACACATTACCAGTTGGCAGTGCGCAACAGAGTGTTGCATTTAGCTCTCGACGTTCTTGGCGGAAACAACCGATCAGACTCGCGCCAAGGCGCTCGTCAGATCGGCTATTTCCGCCAAAAACGTCTCGAGCTAAATACATCACTCTGTATCGCGCTGTCAACTGATAATGTGTATATATTGTTTTAGCGTAAACGCGTTTATTGGGAAATATTAACGTCTTCTCTACTGTACATGTCTGAAAACATACCAAGAACGCAATGACGCCAACATTTATCGTGTAACGTCACAATGATAATTGACCGGTTCTCATGACTACGAAAACTTTTTTGAAAAGGAAATCTATGGGCAAAGTATCTAGTTATTTGGTATTGATCTTGAAATGTCAAGGATGATATTAATAAGATAATAGTGCATTTACTCTGTCTCTACAAAAGAATATATCGCTGAAATATGTAAAAATGTGTGTTGTCAGATTAGAGAAAACAGTAAACTCAGCATCAAATTGTTTTTGTTTTTTTACTTATCCAGAATGCCTATTATCAATTCGATAGATATGTTTTATAGGCTCACGCACTTTTGAAAGCGGAAGAATAAGGGTGTAAATTGTTTAATTCCAAAAACTTTTTTTTGGTTTAGTCTAAGACTTCTGTCGTCCTTGTCGAAATGCATTATCTCGGGGTTTTGTTTAACAAGATTGAGTTAAACTTGAAAACAAATAAATATGCAAGTGTCACGTGAGAATTTGACCCTGCTTAAAGATGACATCGTGCTCGATGTTCAACTTTATGGATCGATTCTAAATGTCTAAATGATAAAAAGAGCCACACGTAGATCATGTGTCGATACTTTGAGCCGAAATTCCATGTAACATGGACTTACTTTTTCATGCGTAGAGATGTTGTGATACCAATACTAATATTGACCAATGCTTGTTTTGTTTCAGGATCATGCTTTTACTGTTTTGACAAAGAATATTGTGACAGTCACGATCATACTTATTTCGTTGACTCTCTGCATATAACCTTTATCTCATAATCTGTTTCTAGTTTTAAATACATTTTATCACTGACAGCAGGTTTAAAATTAAGCAGACTGCATTTTAAGAAATACTGGAACAATGTTTATTAGTGGAGGAACAGTTTATTTAAGGCGAAACATCGAACAATACTATACCAATATTGACCAATGCTTGTTTTGTTTCAGTCACAGTGACAGTCACGATCATACTTATTTCGTTGACTCTCTGCATATAACCTTTATCTCATAATCTGTTTCTAGTTTTAAATACATTTTATCACTGACAGCAGGTTTAAAGTAAAACAGACTGCATTTTAAGAACTGCTGGATCAATTTTCACCAGTGAAAGAATATATATACATATAAGGCGAAACATTATATGGAGTAAAGCGTTAAGCTTTAGTATTCTTTTCTGCAAACCAATGTAAAATGATTAACTACGTAACAATAAAGACACTATAATTATAAAACTCGCGTTGTACTCTTCTCATTGGTATAACACATGTTCGAAATTGCCATAATGTCGTCTGTTTCTGTTCTTGACGAGTCTCTCTTGATATCTGTTTCTGTAGACATGCAGCCTCGTTTCTTATATGCCAGTTTTACTATTGACTCAATTGTTTGTTCACTGCATTTACCGAACTCGACGAGCCCATTAGTTGACACTGCTCTTGACATATTTCATGAGTCCATAAATTGCCTATACACATTTCAAGTGTCAGGTCCAAACCTTCACGGATGAGTTTTCCCTGATTTGGGTTGATATGATCGTGACAGGGTCCTTCATGAAGGTTTGCTGGATAGTTGCCCACGAACAATTTCAAGTCATGAAATGCTCAAATGTGTCACCGCGAACACTGGATCTCCGTTGTCACATAATGATTTTGTTGTTGTATATTAGGTCAGGTGAGTCTGCAGCATGCCTAAAACATCCATGCATATTGTCAATTTCATGCTTATAAAACGTTACCGTTGATTCTGAGATCTTTCTATAAGCATTTGATTGGTCAACTTTGAAAATTACATTTAGTTGGTGTTAACCCAGGTGGCTGCGTCAAACAGTATGAATGAAGGAGCTTTCTGTTTTACTTTCACTTGTCACTTGTCACTTGTCTTTACTATAATCATTTGACCTTCTTTTAATAGTCATTAAGATTAAAAAGTGGTTGTGCTTATACTCCTTTAACCTCTTTTAAGCAGTGACAATATACTTTCGGATGGCAGTCCAATCTAGGGGTTTGTACTGCAGTGAATCCCATCTGTTACCAAAGAATATAACACCAATTCACAGTTGCAAAACTGTCCATAGATTGTTAATGAAACAAAACCGTTATTAAATGTCAACTTTGGTACCATGTGTCTCAATTCTGAGACCGTGTTGCAGGTTTTGTTGTATTTGTGTGGACTTAACCCTAATCCGGACCTTGCAAAAACTTCCGTTTTGAGATTTGTGGGGTCCATTTGACCCCATTGGACCCCATTGTGCAATTTTGTTATTTTTTAAGCCAAGATAAGCATTTGTGACATAACTGATGCAGCATTTTACTTTGGTGCGTGTATGCTATATTGTAGTGGTAAAACCGAAACGTTGCTCTTACTGTTACCATGACAACCAGTGACCATAGCAACACAAAGAACTAAGTTTTTTATCCAATAACTTGTGCAGAAAATGTACAGAAGGGGAGATGTGGACATTTCTATCACTAGATTTATATTAATAGTGCATTTTTTACAGAACTATGTAAATATTTGGAACAAAATGACTAAAATGTGGTTGGGGTCCAGTGGACCCCAAATAATATCTATGAATATTAACATGGGTTTTTATACAACTTTTAACCACGACTGACATAAAAACTTTATTAGTGGAACATAGCTGATCAATATAGTCAATTTGTTAAGTTTTGATTCTGCTCCCTATTATTTCATGACCATAGTTGTCCAATTTATTAGACCTGTAACCGTGCATGTCTTAGCTCCGTGCAGGATTCATTACACTGACACCTAGACAGTGGCATGTCAAATATATGTGATAAAACTAAGTATGGTAAACACATGAATTGAAAGTAACAAAAACTTAACTTCAAATGGTAAAGATATAAGAGTTTGAATATCAATTGCTTAACACCATGCCATGAGTACTACTCATAAATATGTCTGCTTCACATCATCACATGTCTGATGAGCTGATAGTGTCCTAGACGCATTTACATGTGTAACCACGGTCCGTTTTGGTCAATGGTCTACACCAGATTTTTGTATCACTGCAATGAACTATGATTTGAGGTTTCCTTCGATCATCATCTATCACATTAATTTTGATTCATGAATGAAGCAACAAGAAATTGTATCACTGCTGAACAAGCGTTTGCCATACATCGTAATTGGAGCATGTTTGTCTGTTGTATATCTTTTTCCCCTGTAGCTATATAGGTGAATCTGATATACTGAAAAATGGCAATGAAGCATTTAAATAGAGGCCTTAAATACCGACCGACCAGACCTCGTTGGCTAACGTTCAATAGGGTCAAGGGCAAAGGTCAAGGTCACCAATCTTGACCCATGACTGCTATAAAAACATCCAGAAAGGACCAGAACCAAATATAATACAGTACACTTATTTTAAATGTTGAAATACAGTGTTATTTCCCTTGGACTCACGGTTTGCACTCCGGTTATAATGTCCAAGGGAAATAACTCAATCACAAGATTCATGAAAGTTATACATGTATTTTGATATGTGCAATAGTCTGGTTCCCTGTCTCCTATTAACTCCGATTAGGATATATGAAATAATCAAACATCCGGGAACCTGACTATATGTGCAATTGAGGAACAGTATATTGTCGGTGATATCTAGTGTTCAATAAATGCCGTTATTGTAGGTGTAAACAACAAGGAATGGTTTAAAATGGCCTGAAATACAATTTACTAACTTTTAGAATTCCGGGGTCCGGCTAGACCCCAGACGTTTTTTGAAAATTAAATCTATTCCAATTGACCTACTTATTACGTATTACACACCAGTGTCAAAAACAGCAATAGGAACAATGTCTAAAACTTCATAAGGACCACAATCGGTCCTGATGAGGGTTAATATAATGAGTGTTACGTAGATTTGGTTCTTCTGTTATGTGTGTGGTATAAAAATGAAGTGATATCAAGGAAAACATACAGTATAAACATACTTATTATAAGCTGAAAGAAGTTTAAGATGTGCAACTCAACATGATTATATAGGCATAATTATCCTATGGGTATGTACATAGATGCTTGAGTTATCTTTCTTGATGTAAACTACATACAGTGCTCCCTCTCTCCCTACAACGGCACTCTTTTATTATTATTATACAATATTTATATAGCGCTCTTTTCACACAGGGGTAGTGCGTTCAAAAACTCTTGACAATGATTCCTTCCTTACAACACTATTTGACGCTGTTCCCCAAACAAGAAAAGTATTCCGCTTTCACAACTGCAATTTCGTGTGCTTAAAATTGTCTAGTTTTTCACAAAGTTACATCTTAGTGCACATTGTGATAGAAGAAACAGTTTTCACATAGCCAATGTTCATCTTTATAAATATTCACATAAGCATATACACTGTACTGCAATAACTTACACATTGCCATTGTTTACCTTTACTTACCTTTACATATCTGCTGCATGCTAACATTTTCACATAGCCAATGTTTACCTTTGTAAATATTCATGTACGTTATGCAGTCCGACAATTTTCGCATTACATAGTTAACCTTTATAAATCTTCTGCATTTCTGCATGTCGAAAAAGTTTCTTTGTGACACCTATATAAATGAGGATCGTTTTAAAATATACATTATGCAAAATATTGTATTGGTATTAAGTACAACTGCTACTTATAACCATAAATAAACTGAGTGTCAAGCACACCCACCGCCATTACTACGCTGTTTTTCAAGAATTCATCCTTAACACTTTCATGATCAACGTATTCGTGAGGATTTTACACCTTCACCGCTTTATTGATGTCTTAATGTTAGATAAGAGTGTCAAACAGTTTGGCTCCTGATACGATGCCGCGATACGCAGCGTCTGATCAAGACCCAGACTGTTTACAAACGCGCTTTGAAGCGGCATTGAGACTGAACAGGTTAAGAATGCTCATAAACCCGCAAATGCATAAAGAGACTATTATCAAACTAAGCGCAACCAAAAACTGGTAATCGCATTTTAGCCATACCCGATACACAAGTTCAGTATTATCGATGTATGCAGTCCAATGTGTAATATATGTACTCCGTTAAAGTTAACCCTTTACCTCATAGAAGCGCCTTTTAGCGCATTCAGTTAAATCCTCCGCTGAAGAAAATAGTTCCAATTTATACAGTCATGAATATGTATCATTAGGATTTTTTTTATTCTATCAGGTGGTAGCTTAAAGCAGGCTGAAAGTAAAGCAGAATGTGCCGTAAGGCACATTCTGCTTTACTTTCAACCTGCTTTAAGTAGTCACCTATTTTCAAATCTAGAAGGAGCCTATTGGGTAAAGGGTTAATGTGGATATGGTAAAGTCGAAGGTAATGTTTTGTTTGGAATTTTAAGACGATCCAAAAAATAATTTCTAATTTCAAATCGGAAGTTATAAACGTGAAACATTTATCTTAATAATACAGACATGGACTAGATCGATGTATTTATACGCTAGTTGTACTTGGATATTTTATTCAGTGGTAGTATTCTGAATTATTAATTGAATAGAACACCAACCACGAGTTTACTAGGAATAGGAAACGAGGAAAGGAATTGATTTACTAACGGCTTATAAGGAGTCTATTATAATTGGACTGGCTATAAAATTTGATAATGATTGAATACATTAGGCATGCTAAACGGCGATTGACAGTTGCTGTGCTAATATGAAGCATTGGCCGCCATCTTGTTTTACCTGTGAGGTACACATGTTTGGGGTGTGCGTTGAGTGCCAACGTCGCCTCAAAGTCGCAATTGTTGACAACTTGTATTGTAGACAACTTGTATTAACTTTCAAAACGACATAGCGAAAATGCAATCTTCCAACGTACTGTTCGCCACGGCTCATTCAGTTTTGTAGTATACGTGTTTAAACAGGCATATCACTTTCCGATAAAACTTTGAAATGTTTTTAATGGAAAGAATAATCACTGCTAGAGTTGATGATTGACAAAAACATACGGAGTTACCACTTTTGCGTTTTTAGCAGCTTTTGTTATGAAAACAGGCCGCTTTTTCACATCCTGCAAGCTGCGGGCGAATGTGTGATACCTATTACATGTACAAACAGAGTTGATCCCAATGAGATACTCAGGGAATCGACGTCTCATCTGGATAAAAAAAAAGTTGAAACTTTGATATTTTCTGAAGAAATTTATATAAATTATTCTTATAATTATTGCAGACGAAACATTTTGCAGATACAATGAAGTTTAATTATCCGAATACCGTGGGTGTATAGCAGATGTCAGCTGTGCGATCAATATCGACAATCTACCGGTTTCATATTACAGTACGTATAGCCAGTTTTGGAGGTATGTCACACAGTTATGACAAAGCAAACCTATTTATAACTCATTTCACCCTGACTGCATATCTGATCACGATATATTGTCCCGATCTTGAATAAGCAGGTCGTGCTTTAATAAAACAGACGAATTGCAATTCAATTTTTAGACCATGCAACTCGTCTACAAAACGCCTCTTTCGTTTGAATATATTTGTACATTAATTTCATGTCATTGAATAGAGTGGCGACTAAATTTAATTCTAAACGTTTTCGGTTGATATGAACACGTAAACATTATTTCATAAGGTAAACATTCATTTGTCGGAGCAATTGTGACGCCGAATGTGTACTCCCATAAAATATGTACGATCGAGTCAATATCATTCGGCTAAAGGAGTCATTTGTTATTATTGAATACAAATGTCTTCAAAGGTATGACTGACTCTGGTCGGATAGCATAATTTTTATGTAGTCCGATGATCTCCGGGATGTACTTGGCACTTGTGAACTCAAACCTGATACTAGCCAGACTTTGAGTGATCTTAATCCCCGTAGCAACTTTGGTAAACTCCTGGCACTTTTAGAATTGAACAAAATTCTCAGCTGCTATGAATCTCCTGATCGATCTCAAAACTAGGCCACTAGTATCAATCTAGAGAAAATATAATCTGCAAAATATCAGATTAAAAGAGTCACTAACACAAGTTGATTATCAACCATTAATGCTCAAGACTTTAGAACCGATCCGTTTAGCTCAGTCGGTAGAGTGTCCGACCCGGGTGTCAAACAGTTTCGGGTTCGATCCCCTGTAGCATACTAACGTTTATACAAGCTATCAGTATCACTTGAAACTAAATGGTGATGAATAAGAAATACGACACGGAGTCAGGTTGTATTCTGACTGTCGGTTGTAGCACGCTATATATGTTTTTACAGTAAGCTACAGTGCAAGATCAGTGTACCTGTCTCAGATAGATACCATCTCACTTACTCACTAGAACTGGGTTACAGGCACCCTCACATCACAGAGGTTTACACAATTAGGGAACACACATGCTCGTATTAGTATATTTTAGGCACGTCAACGAATACCATGATGAATTCGGTACGCATTTGACAAATCGGGCTCGGGTTTGGCTGTTAAAACTGCTATATAAATCAGCAAAGATATCTTAGTTTAAAAAACAATACCTCATAGTAAAGATGTTGATTTTGTCGGCAATGTCTTAGTCATGTCATGTAATCACATTCACTGTGTATACCCGTACACAGGATATTGGTACCAGTGAGTCGAGAGAGTTAGCCGGTCGCTCTGTAGTACGTGTATGTTTTTCATGTTTTTATAGCATACAATGTCTATGATCAACATGTGTATAATACCGTATTAAAGCGTGATGTTTCTGGGATATGCTAATGTCAAAACATTTCTGTTTCATCAAGAGAAGCGCTTTTTAGACGTATAAACATGCTGCCTAGTACCGGTAAATAACAACGGTTGCTGACGAAACATTATGATATCAACTGTTTAAAACACCCCTGACTACAATATTTACATAAAACACTTAGTCCTTTTCATAATAATTCCTGTAACTCACAAATACCACACTATTGGGTCATAATTTTAAGAAAATAATTAAAACAAATTTGTGTCAAGTGTACGTCATCTTGGTTGTGAATGAAATTTCACTGTACGGTATATTGGTGCGTCACTGTACGGGAGTTTGCTACCAGATATTTGGTCCTAAAAACGTTTTGCTCTGTCACAGTTCGCCTTCGGGGTGTAACGTTCAACCAAAGGTATCTGTGTACCGAGAACAGTCTTTCTATTTATAAATTATATAGTTTTCATTGTTAATTTACTTAAAATAGATAAACTAGATCAAGAGCGGGGACGCCTAATTAGTTGATCCTGAACATATAATTCTAGAAAATCATGAATATATATCTGCACTGCAGAGCGATCTGCTAGCAACTCCATAAATCTCTCGACTCGCTGGTACCAATATCCTGTGTACAGGTATACACAGTGACATTGGAAAAAAGAAAGTTGCTCAAGACTCACAACAACACAGCAGATTATTGGCAATAATACAACCCTTAAATAATACATTGTCAATTCTGCAGTCAGTAACTAGGACGTTAAGGAGTCGTTTTTTATCCAAGCTAATGACGGTTGCAAATTATAGGTGCTTTCGAATAATTGACGAAACTCAAAATCCAATATCAAGGTTTTGTCTATTGAAATATGAAAAGGTTGAAATTGTGATGAGAATTGTAAAGGGTTCCATGTTTTAGTCCTCAAAAAATGCATTTGATGAATATAATTTCGTAATTGGTCATTTACTGTGTCCACGGACTTTACCTCGAACCTATCGGTATAAGTTTAATGTGTGCGAATAGATAATGCTTCATGCACAAACATATGGACAGCATTATCTAAATGTGCCATGATTGTTTTGAGAAATACTTTGCTGAATGTTGACAAAGAGAAAGACTGAATAGTAATAACCCATGCTAGCCATACACCTCTTCATTTGTTCAACAGAATACCTCATCTTATTAGGTTGCTCGGCTCTTATCGGCCACCTCATAGCCTCTAAGGCACCTTTGTGAGAAAGTTAGCACATACTATTCAACGTTGCGTGTTCCGATGCACATAAAGTATACCAAACAGTCAATGGTGTTCGTGTGCATCTTAAATCTGCTTTAGATGCATGGTAAACTCATGCATTGCACTTTTATGCACATAAATGTTGGTGTTTTGACCACTTCGGTTTGAAATAGATCGTGTAAAGTTTGCGCCGAATGAAGATTGGGCGGCACATAGCAATAATGGAGCATATGATGATATCTAAATCATCGACTGGACATTTTTACGTGGAACTACATTCCACGATTTCTAGAAAAAACGTAGAAAATTCCTGTTTTGAATAAAAAACGAAACTTGATCCACTTTTCTGCAATTTTTTTTGTGGCCTCTATCAACGCCGGGAAATGGTCTCGCACCTATTTCGTAGTAGCTCACGAAGAGCTGCCTTATAAGTCGTCAGGGTGTGAGATACAAACTTTGAATTGTGTATCTTTCAATTTCCTTCTTTAAAGAAAATGTAATCCAATCAGAAGTGAGAAACTTACTTTGCAGTGTAATAATTATATTTTCTTTAAAGAAGGAAATTGCCGTAGGCATGAGTACATGTACATGTGAAATAACGTGGTTCGTATACATGTCGGATGACATGTCACTTAGTTCTGCTTTACAGAAAGCAAGATGATCGACCGCTCTACATGGTTGTGCGCTTTCAATCGTGCATCCTCAGTAATTAAGTGACGAGTGTGCCAAAATGTCCATGCTTCTTTTGCAAAGCAAGCGTCAGAAGTATGACGTCATTTACGTCCGAACGTCATCTATTTTGGAGTAGAAAGTCGGGAAAAAACTACTCATCATTTGCGAAACAGCACAAGCTTTTTGAATATGCACCCGGTCTAAGACGGCTATCGATCTTTATCCACTAAGTATCATATCTTTTTAAATAAACATACATGATATCGTTACAGTTTAAATGATCGCTTTACACGATAAATATATTTCGATGGCTGATGGGAATTGGCATTTTGCGTGATTAAATTGCCGAAATTGGTTGAAATAACTCCTCTTAACAGTTGAAACTTTGCAGTATGATACATCGTTTTATTATATACTTATTTATATGTATGTTACAGGGACTAAGTGTAACCTGATATTACGCGTAGTTCCTGAACATTTTAGGGATTACGCGTTATCACTGGGTGTTTTAGGAAATTGATGAAATGTCCATTTTTTCATCAAATTAATATATTTATAATATCATGACATTTCTATTGGTTTTAAACATCATGCTTTCTTGACATATCATGGTCTAATGAACGTTCATACTACTTTTCTTGCACAAGTGAATACAAATGAGTGAATAGTGTGCATTTCAGTCAGGACATTTAAAAAACCAAGACAACTGTCTTGTTAATAAGGTTAACTACATATTTTATAGCGTGGTACTTGCCCTTGAACTTAATGAACTAAACGAGGTAAGATTCATTACTTTAAACAAAAGTAACTGGCAAATATTTATAAAAAGCAACGAAAAGCTTCAAAGTTACGCCTTTTTTCCCTTGGAAATTTAGGGAAAACATGAAATTCCTGATTTTTCAGAGATTTCACGTACTCCCTGATTACACTTAATCCCTGTAACATATACAAGCAAATACAGGCCTTACAATCATTTTCCGTATCAGATGGTCTGTATCAGATAGTGTATATGCTTCACAACGTTGACGTCACTCCTTTATGCAACACAAGTTGTACACGATCTATGTATATAAAGAGGCCGCGCGTGAAGTTTCGGAATTCCAGGTTTCGATGCTATTTATGAAAAAAGTTGAAAACAAGCGTTGATGAACCTTAAACATTTAATTTCCATTTTAAGGGTGAATAACCCACAACACTCACTTTTATTTATGTTTTCTTCCAAAGGATAAAGCTTAAAATAGTTCAATTTATGCATTAAAATGTTTAAATGACCATTAATAATATTGCCAAACACCACTTTCAATCGAGCCGATAAAAACAGGATTAAGTGGATAACGAAGTAATACATGATCAATATAAATAATGACGTACTTCATGATTTAATTATTGGTAGTCACACATGACTTCTATAAATAGTTTAGAATTGCATATACTGAGCGAAAAAAGTTTATTCATACATTAAGGATACAAACGACGTCTGCGCTCATATTGCATAAAGACATAAGTAACCGAACTTCATCGAACACAGAGAGATATCGACTGTGCTTTAAACATCTGCGTATACGTAGGTAACCCCCCATGTATTGTAACTGCTCTACCAGTCATAAAAGAGATTTCAGTCATGGTTTACTCATGAAAGTCAGCAGTTGTGTTGGAAAAGGAGCCAGGAACAAAATTGTGTGTATAATCGTTCGTTGAAAGTGTTATTTTTCAAACTACATCCTTTTGCATTGAAAAAGAGTATATTTTGAAACAACATTACACGGAAACAAAGTATTGCAACCGATTTCTCTGAATGCCATCCCCTTAACTGTAAACCTCACTTTATTTTCTGTTATTCCATTTTTCTTTGATATTGCTTTCCAGACCTACAGAAATCTTTGAATACTGTCTATGGATAATCTCATGTTAAACAACTGTCTAAACTTTTTTCGCTCAGTACATATACGCAGGAATTTTTTAATATATAGGGACATACATGTATGCATACATTTTATTATTCGGTTGAACAACATATAGATCTAGTCCCAAACAGTTTAGGTATAAAATGAAAGGAATATCAGAACAGTGTGTGATCCGGGTCTTGTATCAGATAGCGTTGGTTGCGTAATCTAGATCACATTTGAGGTTACGCCTCTCGTGACATCTGAATTACTAAACCAACTCGAACTGATACAAAACTCCGAATCACACACTGTGCTGATATTCTGTTTATACAGTTTTCCCAGGATACTTGAGTATTTATTCCAGTCTGGTAAAATCATGTAATCGTCGCCTTATGGTTCGGACAGTGTGATTTTCCTCAGCATGGTATACATTCTCACGTAGATTGGGGAAATACTGTTTAACTAATATTGTCAGCATGTTTGTTTACAGAATGGCCACAGTATCACGAACAAATGACAACACATATAAAAATTGGATTAAAGCTACATTAGCTTTACAGTTCTGGAAAGAAGGACTTGAGGAATACGTGGAAGACCAAGCCGTCCTACACCATATTCAATTAAAAACAAACGTTGGTCAGGCACTACCAGCTTGTGCTGCCGGATGCAAATACAGGGACATAAAGAAAGATCATCGTAAACAAAGGTATTCAATGACTTGCCCAGTCTGTAATACATGGTTAGAAGAAATCTTGAAGTACCATGTAAATTTTCCGTTCCCTTTGTTGTCTCCAGAAAACACAGATCCCCAGTTGTGGCCAACAGCATCTTGGGAAGTCGCTAAAGTATACATGCCTTATGGTTGTCAACTAGCTAAATGTGCTAAGGATACAGACATTATCGCAACTGCGAACCTTTTGAAGAACTGTAAATACTTCTTGCAAAAAATCAGTGACCAAAGTTTAGTGCTGCAGGTCCAAAGTTTAGTGCAGCAGGTAAGTTTCATTACATTTCATAATATCTAATGATAACATTTCTTTTACTAATGTAGAACAAACTCATTGCAATCAGTTAAACAGATCTCGCATGTATTGATAAGCCCTTTTGGTAACAGGGCATCGACACATCTATAACATTTAGCTTACCCAAGTCTGTAAAACATGGAATATACTTTCTCAGTATTACTGTTGATACTCTTGTATGTAAGATACAGTCCAATGCGAATCTGGTTTACCATATGACGTGCATAATCTAGTGAAGTGGCTGTGATGACTGTGACTGTGATAAGCAAACATAAGCACGGAATTAAACTTCCATATATGCAGTATTTTGTCTGTTTAATAACGAATTTAAACTCCCATAGAATACGTACTCCGGAGCCATAGTCTTTCTAGAATATGAACTCACCGATCCATTTTGTACATATATTCTGGACATCTACCGTGACCTTTTATGTCCTGCCGTAGAATATTTTATTACCTGGGTAGAACGATATCTTCTAAGTACCGTATTCATTGTTGATAAAACTAGGATAGTGGCATTACATTGATCAACAATACTGTGTAACACAGCTGTTAATTGACTATATAATAGGCGATGATTTCTTTATTCGACAGAGATAATCCCCTCTGCCAATAAGTAAAAGGAAGACAGGTCGGTAGCCGACATCATCTTTTAGCTTTTATGTGATATTTGTCAGAAACGTAATCACCTAAAAATTCAAATGAAATAGATTAGTCAAAGGCTTCCCCGTGAAGCCTGTTTGCAGAGAAGAAAGCTTCAACGATCTCCGGAATATATCACCTTATGTAAGATAAACAATTGACCAAGAATACAAAGCTCTGCAATATACCCGAACCTAGAAACCTTATAACCCACTGACCCACTATTAAAAGTTTACCTTTACCGTTAATGACCCATGGTTTAAGGACACTGCAAGTAAGATTCATATTTTCATATAAATAACAGAAAACTCGATAGTCTAGAAAAATCCTTTTGTACAGTAGAGTTGAAACTATGACATTTAAAACCAATTTGCCAGGTCTCAACAGTACTCAAGGTCAAATAATAATAATTCTTTATACCATAGATCCAAAAATAATTAGAACATATTCCATTGTCAATTTATGACCCAACTCGTTCTCCAACAGTGAATTCTTAGGTAACAAATTGATATATTGTCTAAATAGTTATGTCTCCATCAACCAATATTTTGCCTTCAAGCGTTTTGGACACAGTTTGAGATTAGAGATTAGATACGCTTCATTGGTAGCCAACTTTTTTAGCACTGGTTATTTATTAGACCTGTCCAAAACTTCTGTCGGATCTTTTGGGACAAGAAGTTATGTCACTTCTTTTTAATATTTTTGGGATGTCTCAAAATGTATAATGACAAAAAGCCATACTATGTTGGTAGAGTTAACACGTTCAGGGCTAGAGTATGAGAACTGTAAAACAGGAAGGCACGCGATAATATTTTCTGCTTATATTTTATCCTATTTTATGAGTTCACTTGTCATTAACACTGACAATTCAAAGAACTTAGACAGGCTTTACAACAGGTCTAATTGCTGTATCCTTTTCAAAATGAAAACAGATTGGTAGTTCTGCTCAGAGATTGGTAAAGTCGTTGACGAAAACAAGCAAGGAATACAAAAAAATGAAAACCCAACATTCACATTTCTTGGCCAACGTTTAATATCATCTCCAATTATCTTTAACAATGTTAAAAAGGTTTTAAGTCTTGCAAACGATTACCTTCTATGATTTGTCAACCTACTACGGTAGACTTCTAAGAGTGAGTAGTGCGAAGTTGCTAATGACTTGTCTGTTAATCCCATTTGACAATGAAACGGTGTTTCTATACTAGAACATACATGCTTCACTGATATCACACCAGTTATTTTCAAGGGCATCAATTTGGTGTAGGAACACATATTCTACACGAAGGGAATCGTAATAATTTTGCCAAAGGAGTACTTTTTGGTTAAATTATAAGTGTCCCCTAAGCCGTAGCATATAGACCCGGGAATACATAGTCGATGGGAGTAAATATACTTGTTGTAAAATTAGTGTATATATAAACGATTTGTTTTCAGTTGCTAGACATAAGGAATGTCCTGTTCCACTCTGCGAATCTTACAGTGAAAGACCAGGACTCTAAAAGCTACATAACGACAATGCTCGAATTATTGCAGAAACTTATTGGCCTATCCACTAACAATGATAAACAGATACAGGAGGCGGTTAAAAAAATAACGAAGGTAGACAACCATTTTATAGTAATGTTAATTTGTGCAGTTCTTTCCACATTTGTATGTAGCCAAACAAAGATTACCCGAAATATTGATTGCATTTCTAAGATGGGAGATAATGACGTCTATAGAATGTTCTAAGTCTCTCATGCTTTGCATAAATTACATACCATATCAGGAGGTAAAACTCTTTCAGAATTGCGTAATACAATACTTTCCTGTACAAAAGCTAAAAATGTGGGTGTTTAAAACATAACTGTCCTTTATTTCTATTGTATCTGATTTACATTCATTTGTTCACTTGACAGAATAATTTTCAATGCAAACCGTTAATCTATCATTCCTACTAAGGTACTGTAAATATTACTTACCTACTAATCAGGTACACTGTTGATTATTTTCTTGGAAATGTTAAGATCATATATGTCTCCAACAAGGTTCGGACAAGATGCCCAGTAATTAATTATTTATATTAACCCGCAATACAGATAAATTTCAAGTCGTGAAAGCAGGGTTTTATTTTAAGCCTTAAATATGTGATAATATTGATAACAGTTAATAATAATGGCTCTGCACAGATTCTTATCGTTTCCATATATAAAAATATCGATAAATGAAAAGTCTGTAAATTACTTTAAATAGAACGGGATGTGTGAAAATGCTTTCCACGTTCAACGTATATGTCTTTGTATGACACTTATCTGACCAATAAACATAAGTGATATTCAAGTTAAACCAAACTGTATTAAACTGCAATAAGTTAACTATTCGTCTGCTGCACGGATTGTGTTTAATGCCTGCCTAAAACATTAATGTATATTAAACATGTACTATTGACAATCATCCGGTGCATGTATGTTAACTGGAAGATGACGGACACGATATATGTTTGTCGATTCCATATCATTTGAAATGAACTTGTTATTGAACACAAAAATGGATAAATTTTGATATTCTTATGAAATGACAATCGAGTTTATTTATTCCGAACCATTTCAGCTCGACAACAGCCTACTAGATCTCTCTTTGAATAGAGAGTTCGAATTAAAAGCATTACATTTACACCAGACGTGTATGAAAACTGACTTGGAAGCTGCAAAAAGCAGACTGATATTCCTAGAAAAGCAAACTGGTGATCAATCTTCAAATATTAGCTTCTTAGAAAAGGACCTCAGTAGCCAAGAGCAGATCATCAAAACGGTATGTGCATCTTGAACAAAACTTTTTACTTTTGATTTACATTTGTTTGGAAAATAACTAATTAATAAAATTAAATTGTACGATATACAGAATAACTTTATTCACTCAATACCTCTAAGCTAGATAAATGCATCGACTTTTTCTGTATATATACACCAATACTATTGATGACTTTTGGTTTCTTAATCATTTCTGTAGTTGAAGGAGACTCAGATCAATTTCGATAGATTTCTAGAATTAAATGGGCTCAACCAGGACCTAGCCTTGTTTGCAAAACAACTTGATGAACATAAGCAAGGTATCAGCCATTTGGACGAACGAACGAAGCAACACGAAAGCAGTATATCATCACATGAACAAATGATTGTGCAACTTGGAGAGCGGGTAGCGCAATTAGAAAAAGAGAAAAAAAGCCACAAAGACGAATCTGGAAACAAGACAGGGAGAAAGGTATATGCTTTTTTTGAAACATGCAAACATTTACTTTCCAACTTAAAGGATTTTTGTTTTTGAATAACACACTCTCAGAGATTAAAAAATTTACTTCCAAGCAAACTGATAAGTTTGACCATGCTGTTACTTCAGCAATACCGTTAGAATTAGTTTGGAAACTTTTTATCATGAACATACTAACACTGCACGAGGCTCGTAAATACATGATTTGTATTGGTAATGTAACACTTTGTCACCCATATATACACGTACTACTGACCATTTTTACAGCAGAAGATTGATCCATCGGAAACTGACCAGAAACACGTGATAGGTATGTAGAACAAATTGTAAAATAATCTGAGGGACTTTTATTAAGAGTTGTTCATATAGAATCACTGGCTGAATACACCCTGGTAACACTCTGTATCTCCATTAAATCTACATATATAGGCAATGCTCGTCTGATGAGCACTATATGACTTCCAGTGTTGCACATTCGATTACTACATTCGAAAAATTAAACTGCATGAATAGGGTTCGAACTCGTAGTCGCTAGTTTGCTATTCAAGTGCTTTAGCACATCTAGAGTGCGATGCAAAGTAGTTCAAAGATAAAGTCGAGATATGCCATAATCGTTTTACTATTTATACTGCATTAGCACAGATATTGCTTCTCTTTTAAATAAGGGACAGAAGACAGGGTTACGGAAGCCGATTATTATGATGGTGACTCGATAGACAACACAAGTGATTATTCAGATGCTGACTCGAATCCGAATGAAGATGATACAGAATTTGACGAAAGTAATATTTACGTACCTGATATGCATTGGAATGCATCTGAAGACAATGACACTGATGATGACCAGATACATTCTGATGATAATGACTATGATTTTGATCCAAATATCGAGAACGAATTCGAATTCGTAAACGATGAAAGGGATTCGACGGATGATAATAATGAAGACAATGAACATGATGATGACCAGATAATGTCGTATAATGATGAATGCGATTATAATCCAAATTTCGAAAACGAATTCGACGACGAAGCAGATTATAACGAAGAAAGTTACGATTATGATTGATTATTTTTAATATGTTGCTCTAGATGTTGCGGTGTATTTGAAACATTATTACTACGAGTAGTCCAAACCTGACGTTAATGACTTGTATTAGCATAATTTCACATTTCGTTGCATTTCTAAATAGAGTTTCGGAACACTTTTTTATCATTTATACCAGAACGCACATTGTAAAAACAACGGTATTCAATGACAAATATAGTTGACTGAACGTATTGACAAGTATCTAAATCTAGAGGTAAGAAATAAATAAGATAAGATAAGATAAGATAATCTTTATTTATAGTCGGTTTCAGTCAAACATATTAACACTAGCTTTAAGCTATTGTCCGACATAACAAGATTATCCAGTAACAATTTAAACAAACAATCTGTAATAAAATATGCATTAAAATAGTTAAGAGACTTCTATAAGAGACTCCTATAAAAGCTTTCTATAAGGTGAGATCATAAGTATAATCATAGTTAAAAATATATTTTTATGCAATACTATGTTAAATAATAAAATTTAAAAGTTTTTGCATAGCTAGAGGATCCAGATCATAGATAGACCAGTAGCCCGAGACATATCGGTATGGCACTAAATCTGACCTGGACCCACTTAATAAATACTGTATTTTTTCGTTCAGTCAGTGGTTCGAATCACATACTTTAGCAGAATTACTCATATTGTTTAATTTATGTTTTCGTTTATTACCCTCATATACCTTTTCTTTGAATTTGCCATACATGAGGGTTTGATTTTGAAAAATGGTTCAACTTCTGCAAAGTCGTCTCACCAGTTACTGGGTGAGAAATCGTACTGTGTGGCTTTGGATAGTATAAGGATAGCGAGAAGACCATGTTACACATACATTTTATCGTTTAGAATAAAACAAATTAATTAAAAGATAACTACCTTTTACGGGATTTGAACCCGCTACCCCGCAATTGCAAAGCCTTTGCTCTAAAGATACACCAATATCAGATGAGATAAGTCAAATGATTTTCATATATATATAATATATCTATAATGGGTATAAATAGTGAACTGGTGTAAATGGTAAGGGTATCAAGTGGCTCACTTTCCAATGTAACATGGTGCTCTTTAGCAGATACGCATTAAGTAGAAGACACGGTAATAGTATCGTATCTCTCAAAGTAAAAATTATAATCCACTAAAGATCACAACTGAAACATGAATCACGTAATTAATTGAACTTTCCGTACAGTATACAACTCGCTTGCGATTACTGATTTTAATGTACTGCGTCATTTCAATTTGAATTATTCATCCGTAGTTCAACGTCAGGTAAATTTGTCTGGACTATACAAAACAGGTATATACACATTTATAGAAGAATTGGAAATGCACACGGCCCATTTGCATACTGGTATATGTTTCAAAAATAGTTAAGGTATTAGGTAGGTTTCATTTGTATACATGTTATACACTAGTGATCGTATGCATATCCCTCAGATCCGGGTATTTACCGTTAGCAAAAGACAAATATACTTTTCATAGACACACTGTTTCAAAATGAGGCACATGCTCTTCGATTGGTTTGAGCATGTTAATAGATTTCGACATAATTATGATCGTACAGTGGTAAATACGCTATTCCTACCCATTTACGCGTTAATCTCTGCGTAAGAAACGCATAGTGAACGGTTAACGGACGGTTAACGAACGGTTAACGCCTAACGATTTTATCGAGTTTAAACTTGTTAATAAACGATTATACCAGAGATGTTGCGATTAGTGTGTCAGTTTTCCGTTTCACGCGGAGGTTTTGGATCTTATTGACTTCGGATATACTCTATGAATCCAACATTTTTTCAGCATGATCTGGATTAAAACTCTTTATCTATTTTTGTGATCTGAATCAAAACTATTATGTGGGTACCGTAGTTAAAACGCATGTTCAAGTAAGCTTTCTATTCCCTGTGGACAGCAGTATCCAAATATGCATTTCATCAGTTATCGGCTCGCTGATGAAGTAATGCATGCTGTGATTGTATATTCCTTATCGCCATGCTATTACAAGTGTGGCTCCTCTGTTCAGATAAGATTACGTAATGTCACATTCCTTTTGGACGTGTGATATAGTAGACCTGTACTAAACAACAGGCTTTACCTTTTGCAATATTCCTGGCTCTTTTAAATGCGTAAAGAAACGCTCAAAGAAACGGCTAGAAAACGCGTTTAACGTAACGGATAATAAACGCTAAGAAACGCTTAAGAAACGCGTAAGAAACGGGTAAAGTGGGTAGGAATAGCGTATTTACCACTGTATCCATAGACGGTGCCGATCCTGGTAAGAGGACTACTAAAGACTCTTATCTGGGTCTATACAGTTGGCATACATTAAATTTACTACATGTGTGGATCTACTAAGTAATCGAAGAATTTATTCGTTGATATTATTGAATGTGACCGTATGCTCAGACGGTGCAGATCCTGATCAGAGGACTAGTCAGGGAGCCCTCAGATTTGGATCTTTACTGTAAGCGAACGACACAAGTATTTTTATAAATAGACTGTTAATAAATGACGACTATACTCGTCGATAGGGTTGAATCAACTTAAATGTATTGGACAATAACGATATTTGATCGTATCAATAAACGGATCGGGTCGGAGGACTCCTTTATGAGCCCTTCAATCTTGGTTTCCACTGTTGAATGACAAGCAGTGGGAAGCCTGATCGGAGGGCTCCCTCCGATCGGGGTCTACACTGTTTGCATAAAAATGTACTTTTAAGGAGTCCTCCGATCGGGGTCTACACTGTTTGCCTAAAAATGTACTTTTCGTAGGGATATTGCTGTAAATGACGAGTATACTCGTCGCTATGGGTTACCACCACGTGTTTTTATGTGTCAATTTTGACGCAATGTAATAATGATTACGTCGCAAAAATTTGACAAAGGATTTCCCAGTTTATATAAATAGTACACTATTTCCCCATGATTTGTGACGTCATTCTTACAACGTCATTATTGCTATGTTTGTATACAGTGTCATGACGGGCCATGGGAACAAACAATTGGCTGATGTTGTGAGTTCAACATTTAAAGATCTAAACGTAGAAGTCAAATATTTGTTGATTTGTTTATTGAATATACAGTACCGTGCAAAAAGTATTCGTTAAAATGGCGTCGTGACGTCGCGATAGTTAAGCTTGCGCGATTTTCCTCCCCTTTCATATTGAGTTAAAAATAGCAAAACATGTAAAATTTTAGATTTATAAGTAGTTTGATTCCTTGAAAATGGTATGACGTAAGAGTGGTTGTAATATACACGTCATTTATGTTTGTTTTGTTATTGAATCAAAATTGGGTGGAAAGGCTCAGAGAAGTGACATTGAAAAACGTAGCCGTAAATATGTTTTTAAACGGATTTCGAATCGCAGAAACCTAACGATGATTATAGAGACCTTAAAGTACAGTATTCTCTTTTTTGAATGAATTCAAGACAACTGAATCGATTGAAAATCTTCCTATATCACGGAGACCTCGCGTGGTGGGTGAAAATGAGTGGCTGACAGTTGAGCGGACCGTGAAGACCAACCGCAGAGATTCGATTACAACTATAACCTGTAAGTTTAAACGGTATTAGAATAGCAGTAAAATATAGAAAAATCTTCGAAGATTATCTTTGGCCTATTGTAGCAAGACATTTCCCGACCATTTTAAATTTATTTCAGGATTATAACGTCCCGGTGCATCGTGCGGGTATGATCTCTGTTTACAAGGTTCAAAATAATACAAAAACAATTTCTTGGCCAGCACAATCACCTGATCTGAACATTATTGAAATTATCTAGCTGTTTATTAAGAGAAAGCTGTCGTGCAGAGTGAATTTCATAAATAGCAATCAGGATTTGTACGATGAAAATTTTCGTATCGGGACTGAAATCCCACCGACCTATGTTCAAAACCTCTACATGTCTATTTCCCGTAGGATAATGCAGGTTATAACATTCAAAGGACATCTGACTTAGTATTTAGGTAAGAGAAATCAAGTTTATGTGTTCGTTTCTGTTAGAGTTTCTGTTATAAAAGCTTTGAAACACCCGCTAATTATCCCGACCAAATCCAATATGGCCGCCATTTAACGAATACTTTTTGCACGTTACTGTATGTCCAATGTTGCAGAGTTACAGAGGTAACTCATGTAGATCTACTCAGTGGAATACTACCGTATCCTTGGATAAATGTTAATCGAAGATACGACGGTTTTCCACTAAACTGCGGGTCTTAATGTGAGAATGATAGAGTCTAATCTGGATAAAGTCTAATATATGTGTCGAACATCTGTTCTGTTCATAAACGCTGTCAATGCCGATCCTGATCAGAGGACTCCTTAGGTAGTCCTCTGGTCTGGGTCTCGACCAGTACACTTTCCTCCTGTACCTTGATAATAAATGACAAGTAGATTATATGCTCGTAGATAGGATTGAATGTGTTCTGTAAATATCTGTACAAATGTTTGAGGGCCACAAGGGATATTAGTTGCTTGTGTGTTCTAAGTGTGTTACCCTCTTGAAATAAAGTCTTTATTATTATTAGTAGTAGTAGTTGTATAGTACAAAGTTATATCACATTTACATTAATGCTCATTTTCTTATAAACAACTGTTCATTGTTTCTGATTTAATACATATACATCTTAATAGTACACCGTATATTCAAGGTTTATTTCAAGTTTATTTAATGCAACAGACACACGCAGTCTTTAGCCGAAAAACAAAAAGAAGATTTGCGTTTCAAAACTGAAAAAAACACAGCTTTCAGATAATCGAAGTACTCATGTCATTTGGCAGGCTTACGGTGGGCACGTCTTTTAGGGCGCGCACGGTAAACAGTTCATTTCCTGACTACTCGTAACAAAGTTACGGGGTAAGTCCAGGATTGTCCGAGAGTAGAGACGCTATCACAATTACGTTAACGTACCGACTAACCACTTTATCCCCAAAATGGTTACTACTCCACAGTATGAGATCATTGTTTCACTAATCACCATAGTCAAGAACTTGCAGACATCGATACAAAAAATAATATTAACAAAAGTGTGTTTGTCGAAAGAATTATACGCATCAGCATCCAATGTAAAGTTTTTATTTTTGCTGAGTATAATTTATATAGATTACCTTTTTTAACTAGCAAAAGGAAACGTCTTGGTTTTGTTAATCAAATGTCGCTTATATATGTTTTATTTTTTGTTTTTCTTTTCATTTTAAATGTTTTTATTTCCATGCCAGTAAAGCATCAATTACATGTAAGCGATTTTAGAAACTCATTTACAATGTAGCATATATTTTAACGATTTATAAAATTTGGAGAAAATCATTTGACAGTCAAGCAAGGGAATTAACCTTTTGTAAACACCTATAATGTATTTTAGGCACCCATATGGATTTTAGGCACCCCAAATGGATTTATGGGATTCTTACGTAACCTAAATAAACCAACGGAATGGTTTTAATTTAGTACTAGTATAAGTTAATTTAAACACCACGGTTGACTCATGATTTGTTATAAGATTTGAATGGTAATAGTTCTTTATTATATTCTACTGTCAGGTGTAGCAGAACACTCTAAACAATTTGACTTCTACTAAAAAGAAGCCAGGGAGTCGCCACAGTTATAAATGAAGTGGCATGTATATGCGGTAGGACACCGCAATTATGTTTGGTTTGGTGAAATACAAATTTAGTACAATGACACCTTTGCGACCATTTTACTGCATCAAGACAGATGGTTTCTGAAGACAAGGTTACTTTAGGCAAGTTGAAAGTAAACAGAAACTCTTGAGGAGGTTTATGTTTTACTTTTACATTGTTTAAATTGCAACACCTCCTTCCTACAATCAATTAGCGTTAACTCAGTGGTTGTAAGCAACGCATGTACGTAACATCTGTTGTTGTGAGTGATGAGTTCAGGTATATGTTTTATTCCTAACCGAACTGATAAGTTCTGGTATGAGTTATATACCTAAGAAGTAGTTTTTGTTTCGTCAAATTAACTGCGAAGAAAATTTATGCAATCCAGTTTCAGACATGCGCAAACAATGCATTTTTAGCTGGTTGTACAAAGGTTTTCAATGTTTTTCACAGTTTCGCCGTATCCAGAAGGTCCGTCTGAGAGTTGGCAAATTTAGACCCTTAGCACTAAGGAAGCGCCCTTTCCGCCCTGAAGGGCGCTTCTAATAAAAACAAATTCGCCTCGTTTATTAGAATCTTAACACAAGTTAAGGAGAATGAGACAGGAACACAATCTGTTGTTGAACTTAGAGCCTAATGTATAAATAATATAATCTACATGATTAAGGCCTAGGAACCCTCCTACCTTATCGCGGTTCTGGGGCCTAATTTCAAAAAGTGACATTTTTGTTATTGCACAAGGGTTGTCCCCTCTGCTAAGAGATAAAATAGAATAGGCCGGTGGTTCTGACTCCATGTGTTGATTTCAGTAAATGGACTAAGCCAAATCTCCTCCCTGAAATCATTCCTCATCATCATCTCAATTCATCCTTTATCGGTACTATAATACTTACTCAGTGTCGCAGTGACGTTAACCAAACTCGCTAACCACTCTGTTACTGCTATATGCTACTTAAGTCGACTTTACAAATAGTCGGATCGGAATTCAAATGTTAATTCTTGTCACATTGTCTTAATTCCAACATTGAAACGATATTACATTTAATAGTATTGAAGCAGACGATCATATAAAGTTGAATGAATAAAATACTCTCAATTCTGCAGTAAATGGTTGTTTCGTTCATGATTAGTATCCGTCTGACCTCTCAACTTGGTCAAGCATATCATTGACATAATTACGGAAAATAACCCGTCCAACACAGTCGCTGCCATATTATCGTCTGCTTATAGTTTCCGTATTCTTTTATTCATTAGATATAAAAGAATGTGCTTTTGACTTAAAGGGACTCGCAACAGGATGGTGTACTTGTCAAAATAAAATAAAATACTTAAATAAAAGCAAGTTTGTGGCATTATTTGGCTTCTGACATTAAAAAAATATAATCAGCCCAATAAACGTCTCAAGAATCGGCACCGAATCTTAGTTTTTTTTAGATATTGTCCATCGTTTTTCTATAGCGTTAGCTAACGGTATAGTTGTTGTTGTTGCTTCTCTACACGGGCTCAGACATAAACCCGAGCCGAATATTACTATTAATCGCTACCAGTGAAGTACGTTAATTCGCTACCATATAGATATAGAGCGCCAGTAGCCGCGTGGATAAAGGCGCTTCCCTTATTTTTCATGTTTGTCTCAGAATGGAGGGTCACGGGTTCGAATCCCACCAGAGTTTTTCTCTTTTTTTTTTAAATGCATTTTTAACAGAATTTATTATCCAAAACTAAATCTTACCTATTTATATAAGCATTTGACATATATTTACAAATAACTATTTTTAATGCTAAATCCGGTTGCGAGCCTCTTTAAGAAATCTTGATACAGTTTTCAATTAGTTTGGCTCCTGCATATCGACTAAGACGATCTACTTATTCATTGTTAAATCATACTTTTCTCAGCAAATGTTCTTGTTTTAATATAATTTTACGAATGCAATTACTAAAGAAACTACCTTATAAACCTAAACTGGTATCATTGTTGAACATAATTGGTATACGAAAGCGGCAAAGTAGTAGCTTATATATGATAGATGAAATTCATGATATTCTGTATAAGAACGACGCTGTTGACTTAATACAGGAAATGTTAAATAATTAAAGGGACACCGTCACATAAAAGTTTAATGTTATGTGTGTGATGAATCATTAAACATTGCTTTACAAAAACTTTTTCTAAAACGGTGAGAAAATTGCAGTATCATGTGCGCTGAGCTACTTCCGATTGAAATTCCGGAGATGTTTTACATGTACATTAAGCGACTTCCAAAATGTAATACAAATCCACCTCTCAGCAACAACACCAAATAGGAGACAAATATTGTTTGTGTTGTTCGGAGGGAGTTTTTATAGGGAAGGGAACTTAATACCCTTTGCAAACGTTTTTGAACGCAAATAAGATGCCGCGTAGCACTTAGTCTGATCTGGATTCAAACTGTTTGACACTCGTCTTTATGCTTCATCTGTCAAAGTGACCAATATGTAACTTTGGCAAACAACTGCAAACGACAAAGGCAGACGATATTGCAGCAGTTAAAGTTTAAGCTATAAATGTTTTACTATGTGAACAGTGGCAAGCATTGTTGTGATGAGGGAATAGTTGTTCGGAAGGCCGTTATAGGGAGGAAGTACAGTACACAAAAAGGAGCAATGTGCTAATTGAAAGTTATTTGTCCTTAAAGCCACCAATGCATCCTCCCAACCGCTATTCTGTTCCAAGAAATATCGCTTCTGTTCAGATTAGTTGTAAACTAGATCTATCACTAGTATAATGATACCCCACCCCAAACTGCCTTGTCACAAACCCATAAATAGCTCTTAAGAACCTGGCAAAATATCCGATCGTTGGAGCAAAGTTTTAAGTTATAAATTTAACGGGCACAATTATGTCAAACTCTTTACAAGAGTTATGTAGACAAAATTATACCTAGTTTTCAAGAAAATGGCATTAAAAAAATGAAGTTGAAAAGGGGCATTATTTAGTCAATGTTTGCGAAAGTGTTATGAAACTAAAGGGACAGTGTCTAAATATACAAAATATGTCATAAATAGTTCTCAAGAACATGACATAAAAAGCCGATCTATCGAGCAAATTTTAAGTTATAAATTTAAGGGGCCAATGTATGTCAAACTTTTTACAAGAGTTATGAAACTTAGAGTAGAGTCTCCAAACATCACACTTATAATTCGTTCCAAATTTAAAGGCAATTTCATGAACAATTATCAAGAAAATAAATGACATGTCCCAAGAAATATGTCAACATTAAGGAACACAATGTCAAGTTATAAACGGAAATTGTTCTGTAAAATTTTGTGAAAGAGTTGTCAAACATTTAGCACAGTCTCAAAATACAACGCTTATGATGTTTACCAAGATTGAAGTCAATATCATGAATATATTTTAAGAAAATTGATTGTTAGTAGAAAACTGCCCAAATCAAGAGACACAATTTCAAGATAAAAAGGAGCATACTTCTGTTAAATTTTGTGCAAGAGTTATTAAACTTGTCAATATGTGTCCCCTTATGACACTGCTAATATATATACTAAGTTTGAAGGTGTTTTGATAAATGGTTTTTAAGAAAACGGCAACAGATTGACGCGACGGACATACACGGCACGTGTTTTCTATATAGCCCCCTCCACAGGTGGTTGAGGTATGAATATATATTTCTATTCAACGAGTTGTCCTGTTATCATTACATAGTGTATTGTTTGTTTAACACTTTATCCCATAGCCTGTTCTAGTATTGAAGATATATTCCATCTGAAATAAGGTTGACAGTAAAACAAAAGTATTACCTTTTAGTCTGTGTTAAGCTACCGTCTGCGTGAATAAAGAAATGATTTCTTATTGGACATATTCATGACTGTTACTCTTCTCATGAGTGAAGGCATGCATTAAAGGCTTAGGTATCTACGGAGGCGCATCCTGTTTTACTTTCAGTCTGCTTTAAATTGCCACCTAACTTCAAAACTAATAACAAGTCATTGGATAAAGGATTAAATAAATGATAATTTGTTTTCCATTTCTGTTTTTGAGATACATGTAATTTACTTAAAAGTGCCTGTATGCCTATAGAAGGTTTAGTTTAAAGCCGCATTGTGTTTTTGGGAAACCTGCATAAAACGGTTGTTTGGGATCCCATCAGAACTACATGGGACGTGATTCTTTCATAAAAAGCGGCTTTATCTAAGAAATTCGCTTTTAAAAAAAAATTTATAATTTTTTTGTGCTAGCACAATTTAAAGAGCCTCCTTGTGAATGGAAAGAAGGACAACTCTGTAAATACAGGGCTCCAGATAACGGAAGTATTTCGATTACTAAACTCTTTATTTCTGCTTTTAAACCCAATGGTGTCATACTCATTAGAATCGTCTCGAAGAGACGGTTAAATCAGTAGTAACACCGTAGCATTCGGTGCTGAAATGAGTGAGAACATGTTGGATTTGTTCAGTTTATTCCTCTTATCTGGAGCCGGCTGAAATGAAGAATGTAACCCTTATTCTGCTGCTAAGACGTCTGCTTTGACATTGTCGTGTGCAATATTTGTTCAGTTTAGATTTATGCATATTTTTGATTAAACAAACCTTAAGATGAGTGTCAAACAGTTTGGATCCAGATGAGACGCCGCGTTACGCGGTGTCTGTTTTAGAGTCAAACAGTTGCGACCAGTAGGCACAGGATTAAACTATGAGATAAGGTCCCCACGTGTAAATAATTAATCACGGTGGTAAGCGTGTACAATCCAATACGGGGGATCTTGCTGAAAATGACTGTTTCAGCCTTGTCTTCTCTCTAACTCAACCACCTATTTTTGGATCTTCACCAAACTTGCTATAAATGTTTATTAGTATAGAATCTAGCTCAATTTTGATAACCAAACTTGCTGGCATTGTGTATTTGTTTTAAATATAGATCAAGACAAAAATCGAATACAGCTGACTGAAAATCCTTCAAGAGGTAAAGGAGGTATGGAGTAGTCATTTATTACTTTACTTATTACCAACACGGCCAAGATGAAGCACATGCAACTATTGACCAAATAGTTGGTTTAAATAGAATAAAAACAGTTCCTGTTACAGAGTTGACAGGGCTAAAATAAGGATGAAATAGCAAATTTTTAATAATTGAAGAACCGTAACTCCAACATGCCTTCGGCGATTTGGGTATTCATAGAACTGGACTAAGTTTTTATCCAATATTATTTTCAGCAAATTTGGTGAAGATCCAATTAAAACCTAGATTTTATATAAATAAAGAATTTCAGAAAGTTTGTAGAAGATCCGATGAAAACTCTTTGTGTTAGAGAGCAAAAAAGGCTGAAACTGTCATTTCTAATAATTCAAGAGCAATTACTCCGACATTCCTTATGCGATTTTACTAGTATTCAAATTTAACCATGATTTAATATCAATGAAAATTTTCAGCAAGTTTGGTGAAAACTCAATAAAAAGAATTTGTGTTAGAGATAAAAACTGGCTGAAAACAGTCATTTTAATACATAAAGGGCAAAAAAACTTAGATATGCCTCATACGATTTTAGTAGTTATCAAACTAAACCTAGATTTTATACTAATGAACATTTTCAGCAAGTTTTGTGAAGATCCAATAAATGTATTTGTGAAAGAGAGCAATAATTGCTGAATCACTCATTTTTAATACAAAAATGGCAAAAACGCAAACATGCCACATGCGATTTTAGTAGTAATCAAACTGGACCAAGATTTTATAATAATAAACGATTTCAGTAAGTTTGGTGAAGATCAACTAAAAAATGCTTGTTTTAGAGAGCAAAAAATGCCGAAACAGTCAACTTTTAATACATAAAGGGCAAAACGTCTTACATGCCTCATTCGATTTAAGTAGAATTTTAACTGTACCTAGATTTTATATAAAAGAACATTTAATGCAAGTTTGGTGAAGATCCGATAAAAACTCTTTGTGTTAGAGAGCAAAAAGGGCTGAAACACCGTTGTGACGAAATGTGACTCATTTTATAGCAATCGTTCGCACCCGGTGATATTGAACCCAGCTGTTCCACGTGCCACTAATCCGTGTGGTAATATTTATGTCAGACGATCTACTTTCGGTTTGTTATGGGTTTAAATCGCTTTTTTGGTGATTTAGGTCTGTCTTCAACATTTCATAGATCAGTTTGGCCCATTAGAATGTTCAAGCATTATTATTAACCGTTATTGTATTTCGCACATTAAAAAAAGGTCTGAAAACACAATGGGACTTTAAACAGTATTTATTTCAGAATTTCTACATATGACATTATACACATGTTATAACATAATAAGCTATATAAGCATGGATAGGAAAACAAGTTAAACATAACTTATATAAATTCTTCTCCATGGTAATGATATATACATGTGCAAATTATGGAAGGTTTATAAATGTGATTTCTACCGCGATTATCTGTGTTTATTGCTAGACAGTAATAAGTCATAAATACAACTTTAAATACAAGGATAATATTATTAAGATAATAGTGCATTTACTCTGTCGCTACCAATGTGACCTATCTGAAATATGTTAAAACGTGTGTTGTCAGATCAGGGTCTCAACTCAGCATTACATTGTTTTTTTGCCTTCCAGAATGCCTATCATAAATTTGATAGATATATTTTACAGGCTCACGAACTTTTCACAGCGGAAGAATAAGGGTGTAAATTGTTTAATTCGAAAACCGTTCTTCGGCTTAGACTTCTGTCGTCCTTGTCGAAATGTGTTATCTCAGGGTTTTGTCTAACAAGATTTATTAAACTTGAAAACAAATAAATATGCCGTGGTCACATGGAATTTTGACCCTGTTCAAAAATGACACAGTGATCGATTTTCAACTTTACAAGAGATACAGGGATATATTCTAAATGTTAAAAAGAGCTACATGCTGGTCGTGTGTCGATTCTTTGAGCCAAACGTCCACGTAACACATACTAACTTGTTTCATGCGTACAGTGGAGAATGTGTTATTCTTTCCCAATAAACGCGTTTACGCTAAAACTATTATTTGCAGTGCAACAGTTTGGAGCCAAATCAGACGCCGGATAAACCGGCGTCTGATCAGGCCCCAAACTGTTTGCCACCAAGATAAACATGAAATATCAGAATTGTCCAAAAGTTGTTCTTTTCTACGTTTTAGTGCTTTGCGTTTGCGTACGTTTGCGTTTAAACGGGAAAGAATAACAGATTCTCCACTGTAGAGGTGTACTATACCAATATTGACCAATGCGTGTTTTGTTTCAGGATCATTTGACAAAGAATATTGTGACAGTCACGATCATACTTATTTTGTTGACTCTTTGCTTTTAAACTTTATCCCATAGTCTGTGTCTAGTTTTAAAGACATATTATCACTGACAGCAGGTTTAAAATTAAGCAGACTGCCTTTTAAGAAATATTGGAACAATGTTTATTAGCGGAGGAACAGTTTGTTAAGGCGAAACATTTTGTGCAGTAAATAGTTAGTCTTAAGATTCTTTTTTGCAAACAATGTAAAATGATTAAGTACGAGGGGTGTTACAGATGCTGCCATTCCCTCGTACGTAACAATACATACATGATAAAACTCTTGTTGTACACTTCTCATTGGTATTATAACTGTTCGTAATTGTCATAATGTCTTCTCTTCTGTTCTTAACGAGTCTCTCTTGATATCTGTTTCTGTGAACTTCCGGCATGGTTTCTTTTTTTGTTGGTTTACTATTGACTGCATGACGGTTATAGGTCGTTTGCAGTTAAAAAAAACACGATAATTTTCAAATATCTCCATAACAAAACAACGGAGACAAATAGAACACTTTTTTTCTCTTCGTAATAAAAAAGTTTTATTCATAACTTCTATATAAAGTTTACACTTCTAAGGGACACTTTTCCGAAGGGTGATTTCAAGTTATTCAACAGCCTATCTTTCACGACCCGGTAACGCCTCACCGTTAAGCCATCGCATACCATAGCAGTTTACAACTAACCGAACGAGATCCTGACTGGGGTACGTTAACGTATTAACCAACCGTTGCGAACATGTTAGATCCTAATCGGACACCGCAGCCATTTCGTATCTGAATAGGATCCGAACCACGTGCCTATCAAACGAAAGTTTTATCAACAAAACGCAAAATAATTAAATGTGACAAATAGTAGAAGAGACATGTTCATACCAGACGATCTACACTGTCTTACCATTATCAAATTTTCAACAGAATGTTTCCAGATCAGTTCGAAAACCTTTATTATTTTATCGTTTTAAGGAAGCGTATCGTAAACGTACAGCAATACAACTCGAACACAGATACATATTAGGCTCCAGATAAGGGCAGTATTTCCAAAACTAAAATCTTTATTTCTGAATTAAGCCCTATAATGTGACTACTCATTAGAACCGTCTCTCTTCGAGACGATTTAAATGAGTGGTCACACCATATGATTTGGTGCTGAAATGGGTGAGAACATGTTGTACTTGTTCAATTTTCTCTCTCTTATCTGGAGCTCTGTAATTATATAGAAACGATAGAGCTTCGGTTTGAAAAATAATTGTAATTCTCTTTATTCCTGGTGAAGAGTTCATGGATTTAGGCATAGTAGTAAAAATGCAATGGATTATAGGGCCTCACAACCAACAACAGCACGGGATTCACCTTTCAGACAGAAGCAACTTGCACGGGATTTTACCTGGGAATATTCTCAAATGTAAACAAACGTGATCAAGATAATAGCCAATAACACCCCACGTAATTGACCATTTTCAGCGACACAAAACTTATATAAAACAAAGAAGAAAAGTTTTTAATCAGACTATCAAAAATTCTGAATTTCCTTGTCAGAGTTGGTATAGGCATATCATCAGTGTGTGCAAAATTTAATTTAAATACGTCCATTAGTTTTAAAATTATCTAAGATTTATCGTGTTTTTTTTAACTGCAAACGACCTATACTAGATAGTTTCAAGTCACAGAATTCTCAAATGTGCCACATTGAACACTCGCTATCCGATGTTATATATTTTTGTTGTTTACATATATAGCGCTTCCTCTCTACAACAACACCAAAAGGGAGACAAAGATTACGTGTGTTGTTCGGAGGGAGCTGTTATAGGGAGAGAAAATTTGGGTTGCATTTGCAATCAGCTTATACCCAGGTCACACGCCGCGTAACGCGGCGTCTGATTTGGATTCCAGCTGTTTGTCACTCATCATTATATTTCTTCTATCAAAACTTCTACTGATATGTAACTTTGTGGAACAAAACAGCAGATGACAATTATAACCAGGTAATTTTGCAGTAGTGAAAGTGTAAATAATTGTCTTGTTTTTAACGGCGTCAAGCATTGTTGTAAGGAAGGAATCGTTGTTGGAATGCAGACCTGTATTAGGTTTGTTTTGAGTCTACAGTATGCCTAAAAACATCCATGTATGTTGCCAATTTCATTTGATTGGTTAAATTTGAGAATTACATTTATTTTGTGTTTAACGCAGGTGGATGCATTACAAAGCAATGTGAAAATGAAATAGAAAGCTCCTGGAGGACATTTCTGTATGACTTTCACATTTATTTACCCCCTTAACACATAGCAGGTTTCTAGTTTTGAAAACAGATGACCACTAAAAGCAGGTTGAAAGTAAAGCAAAATGTGCCTTAAGGCACATTCTGCTTTACTTTCAGCCTGCTTTAAGCCACCATCTGCTAGGATATATATCTTATGATACATAATTATGACTGTATAAATTGAATTTATTTGCTTCAGTGGATGAATAAAATCAGAGGCGTTAAAAGGCGTATTTATGGGATAATGGGTTAAGCTGTAACAGCCCTGTCTTCTCGTATAAATCAATTAACCTTCTTTTAGTCGTCGTAAAATAATGGTTTTGTTGCATTCTCCTTGAACTTCTTATAAGCAGTGACAAGATAAGTTCGGTGCACAACTGTCCACCTATGGTTAGAACAGCGCTCCCTCTTTACAACGACACCCAATGGGAGAAACCAAATGTGTGCGTTGTTCGGAGGATGTCGTTTTAGGGAAGGACATTGACTTACAAATATTTACATTCGCCTTATCTCTTTCCATTGTAAAAATCAGCGTTCAATTTTAATAAACACTCAAACTTTAGAAGGCGGAGCTTATGGTTAAGTCGCTGCGCATTAATCTTCACTACTCTAAAATAAGAAATCACGTTGTATTTGACATAGATTGAATCTAGTTTATTTCCCAATCTTTGTTTTAAACACTAAATACCAATATATATAGAGATATTTTATATTCATATTGATATAGATTATTTACACTCATTGTGAAAAAAAATGCAGTAGGAAGCGCTCCGAAACTTTGTCCGTCTGTTACGAATATACTTTTATCACAACAATGATGCTCGAGATAAGATTCTCACTCGTTTTATGAATTCTGAGTGTGTAACTGGTCTACAGTCGCTCCTTTATTTTCGTTTACAAGCTATATAACAATAAGCAGTCACTAATTTGTGACACTGGGCGTTGGCGAAATATGTAATATAATGTTGATATTTACGATATCAAACAGGCTTTAGTTTTGCGAATTTATCGGAAATTAGTGCAATAGATTTGAACAATTATTTTTACAATTTTTAGTTATAAAATATATGAAAAATGTACTAGATCTACATTAAGTGTACATTTAAAAAAGCTATTACTGCTGATTCTGAAAAAAACCATTAAAGGGGGGTAATAAATGTAGGCAGTATGATTGTTTGGGAGGGGGGGGGGGGGGGGGTAGAACCTTCTCTTAGTACTGAACAGGATACAAAAGGAGAGCTCGAATACGATGTACATGTATACAGATATATTATGCATCAATCTTTGGCTAGTGATTTATAAACAGGATCAAGGTGATTACACCGAAATTGGTTACATTAGTTTTGGGTTGAGGTGCAAGGATAAGCATGAATATTCCACTGCTGAAGTAACCACCGGTTCTTTGACATACCCGGCATCAAGATCTAATACATGCATATATTAACCCGGATTCAAGATACATACTAAATACTAGATCTACTTAAAGAAAATTCCTGACCTACTTTCGGTGGTAACACCAAACCAGGTATTATAAAAGCATGCAACCCTGTGCTAGTTGTGCTGTTACTGTTATCTTGTCTGGGGAGGGGGGAAGTTCATCAAGTAGAAGCTTGTTATTTTATTTTGTGAAGCGGGGACTGGAATCGGTAGTCCCCTGTGTCCGTAACTCTGACATAGTCAGCTAAAACACACAGGCATTTTTTTTTATTTGAATATCAAAATTCTTAAAAATAAAAAGGTCATATTTATAATTTTATTTATAAAGATAAACTGTTGTTACTTTTGATTAAATTGCTTTTGAAAGAAGTTGTTTCCGTCATTTTAATCAGTACAATCACCGATATCAGTTGAAACAAAGGAAAAAACAGCATAAAATCATTAAAGGGAGGTAAATGCCGAACGAGATTCTACGTAAGGTATGCGAACTTTTAACTGAATTGACATGTACTCTTTTAGGTTTAATTCGATTAAGAATAGGTATATTCAGATTCGATTTTTCATTTCCATCCTTTATGATTCTTTTTCGGGATTATATCAGCACACAATGGGAGGACTATTTCCTTTCCTCCGCGCAGTATAGATCTAGCTATGTAATTTGGTTACAGGGGGGCGGAGTTAACTTCTTTAAAGCTCTTACATTTAAGTATATTTCTTCGACGTACATATCCTTTTTAAAACCCAATTTCTCCTTTAATAACTGAAATTTTGAATTTTTTTCATAACAAATATAAAGATAAAATAATGTAAATATAAGAAATGAATTGATTTTTTTCGGTGTTCAAGCCAAACGCTAACGCGATTCATGGTATTTGCCGATAATTTTCTGTCGTTCATTAGGCTTGAACACCGAACAAAATCAATTCATTTCTTAATTGCAAACAACTTCATTTCCGGATCAGACGCCGCGTAACGCGGCGTCTGAAAAATATTCATGCTCTTTGTCATTCATCATTATGTCTTTTCTGGCAAAATGTCCATTATGTAAATTTGAGAACAACAGCAATCAATCGACATAATTATATGCTTCGTGGCTTTCTTTATTGGAAAATTACGAGATCCAAGTGATAAAACAAAATGGCCGCCATTTTTCAGGATGGCCACCATTTAAAGTGCTTATACTGTGTTTGAACTAGATATTGATTGAATTATCCAATTTTGAAAATATTTACATAAAAAATATATGTTTTTGGATGAGAAAACAAATTTTGAATCTTAAAAATCGAAATTATTGAAAATTATGATGATATATTATGAAATAAGTGAAGAATTACTGTCTCATAAAGTTTTAATGGAAATTTCCGCATACATATCTAAAACAATAATAAACTTGGTGCTTGTATCACCAAGCTAAATATTCTGTGCATAAACGTGACTTAGCTGCCGGACTAATATCAAGGTAGCATAAACATTGCTGAAAGTGGTTAAGATGTGCAACTCTACATGATTATATAGATATGATGGTATATGTATATGGATGCTCGAGTTACCTTTCTTGTTATAAACTACATATTGCTTACTAAACTAGACAATATTGCTATACTTCGCTTTTAGATGGGTTTATTTACAAATCATAATATATGTACATACAGCGCTCCCTCTCTACAGCGACACCCAATGGGAGACAACAATTATGTGCGTTGTTCGGAGGGAGTCGTTATAGAGAGGGAATTGCTTTACATTTGCAAACAGCTTGAATTCAGATCAGACGCCGCGTAATCTGGATTCAAACAGTTTGCCACTCATCATTAAGCTTTTTCTGTCATAAAGTCCAATATATTACTGAGAAAGAACAGCAGACAATAATTTTTATTCTTACACACTTTCCGCACGCCCCTATATAAACAAAGAAGGAACGTATCAGTGTACGAATTCTCAATAGAACACTCACGCGCTGTAACGTTATAACGTGACGTCATATGGATTCGAAAATGCGTACGCCAAGAAATGTAGCGCCGTTGCTTCGGTGCACATTAAGGTTAAATTATGTGTTAGATTCGAAATAATAAATTAATACCAGTGTTTTATTTAACAATCGAACACGGGTAGTTGTTGAGATGCTTGTAAAAAAACCACTCGGCCTAAAGGCCTCGTGATTAAATTACTACGCATCTCAACTCCTACCAGTGTTCGATTGCACGATAAAAAAGTTGTATGAATTTTTTATTTCTTAAGCAGAAGATATTGCAGTCGTGCAAGTGTACAGTGGTAAATACGCTATTCCTACCCATTTACGCCTTAATCTATGCGTAAGAAACGCATAGTGAACGGTTAACGAACGCTTAACGAACGCTTAACGCCTAACGATCTTAACCCGTTTAAAAGTGTTAATAAACGATTATACCAGATATGTTGCGATTGGTGCTTCAGTTATCCGTTTCACGCGGAGTTTTCGGATCTTATCGACAGGCACTGACCACCCGCCTGTCACCAATCAATTAGAACAAGCTTTGATCACCCGCCTATATATGCCGCTCATATATCGGGGGATTAACAGTGTATTGCCAATTAAAGATAGCAATGTTATCGGCGATACCACCTAATGTTCTGTAATACACATGTCATAAAGCTGGATGTGTAAACCGCTGAAGCTAAGGGGTCAGTCGGCTAAGTGATGACCCTTTCAGCCGGGCTCTTTTAAACGCCTAAATAAACGCGTAAAGAAACGGCTAGGAAAGGCGTTTAACGAAACGGATAATAAACGCGTAGTGAACGGTTAACGAACGCGTAGAGTGGGTAGGAATAGCGTATTTACCACTGTAAGACATAAATGTCCTGTTAAGGGAACTGCGGCAAGGCTCGTTGTAAAGAGGGAGTCGTTGTTGGAAGTGCCGTTGTAGGGAGGGAGCACTGTACCACATAAGCTGCAGCAAGATCACCTGGATCCAGACTGTTTGGCAGTTTTATTTTTTTAATTCGGAAAAAATATTCAGATTTATAAATAATAACATAATTACATAGCGTGGTAAAGGATGAACAGTTAACACATTAAACCCTAGCGACGAGTATACTCGTCATTAACAAACAGTGTACCTGTGAGGATTACACTTGTCTCGTGCTAACATTGTAAACCCTGGCCAGAAGGCTCCTTAAGGAGACCTCTGATCAGGGTCTACACTATTTGTCATTTTGAAAATATATATTGTTAAAATCAACCCTTAATAGTCAAACATGGACTTGACTCATTTTGAAATCGGAATTGGCCATTAAAAGATTTAGGAGTGTATGAGTTTACAGGCTCAACACAAGTCACGTTTCTGACAGTTTACCTACGAAGAGTACATTTATCCTTACCAAAAAGTATAGATCCTGATCTTAAAGGAGCCATATGAACAGGGTCTGCACTGTTTGTCATTTTACAATATATTGCACAAAACAACTATAAATTATCAAAAATGGACTAACTTAATTAGAAATTGGAATTGACCATTAACCCTTTACCCGATAGCTTATATCTACAGCGTTCCCTCTCTACAACGGCCCTCCTTACAACGACTCCCTCCTTACAACGAGATTCACCGCTGTTCCCACGAAAATTATGTTTTATGCTTGCACTGATGCATTATCATCTAGCTAAATTGTTGTCTGCTGTTTTTCTTACATAAATGACATTTGAACAGAAAAAACATTATGACAAATGACAAACAGCTTGAATCCAGATCAGACGCCGCGTTACGCGGCGTCTGATCTGGATTCGAGCTGTTTGCAAATGTCAACCAAGATTCCTCCCTATAACGACTCCCTCCGAACAACGCACATATTTGTTGTCTCCCATTGAGTGTCGTTGTAGAGAGGGGGCGCTGTACTTTTAAAGATAGATGACTCCTCAAAGCAAGTTGACTGTAAAGCAGAATGCGCCTGAATGCTCATTTTGCTTTACTTTCAGGCTGCTTTAAGTCACCACCTGCTAGCATAAGAGAACTTTTCCTTATGATACAATATTATGACTGTAAAATTGGAACTATTTTTCTCAGGAATAAACTGAATGCACTAGAATTTGGTTCTATGGGGGAAGGGTTTATTGTATTATAGGTAACTGCTCTAATTAACAAGGTCGGTATTGCAGGCTTTTGTTCGATCAAGGAAGTAAAGTAGGTATTGCAGGCTTAGTAAACCACGAGCATGTGTAAAATAATCGTAATATTGAAGATAAACGGTATAATTAGAGTATTGCAGAAGTGGTGTATCTATGGCTTAAAGTACTGGGACAGACTGGACTGGGTAATAAAGTGTAGACAGTGATAGAGCAGTCTGATCAGGATCTACACTGGGTTTTTCCATTCAGTTTGCACCTTTTGGACACATAGCTGTGTGATAAAATAAAATAGTTTAAAATTACAATAAATACATAAGTTATACAGGGTGACTCAATTTTTAGTATTTATACGGTATATACAGTGTCTGCTACATCGGAATAGCCTACGAAAAAAGAAATCTGTGGATTACACAAGATAAGAAAGTCGTTAGAGTTTGCAGCCTTCTTCTTCCTTACTCTTCCCATGGCAGGTACTACCTGCCCGGATCTATGTATGTGCGATGGCAATGTTCTTAAATGTGAACGGCCAGATATCCCAGAGGATATCCCAGTGAACGTAACACATGTGTATGTAACAAAACTCAATTTGAACAATTTAAATACCGAGACCTTTCAGCAAGCAGTTTGGAAACATGTTACATTGCTTGACCTGCATGCAGAGGAAGGAGAGGCTATTGGTGATAGAAGTTTCAAACAACTAAAAAGTCTTGAAAGTTTTGGTTTACATGGCGACGAGTTGACGAAAATATCCCCATCTGCTTTCGAGGGTCTTGATAAAGTGAGAAGGCTCGACCTCTCCAACAATTACAACCTGAGAATGGAACGCATTTTGCCTGCGTTGGAAAGAGAAATACGACATGGTTTTCAATATCTAGAGGATCTCATACTATCACGGTTAAACTCTCGAAGATATGAACCTTTAAATTTGGATTATGAATTTATGCGCTCACTATCATATAGTAAGACTTTAAAATTTCTTGCTATATCTCACACGAACATTGGTCTATTTGATGGTTGTCACCTGTACTTACTGTGTAATTCTATCGAGCATATTAAACTTCATGGAGTAGCAATTGCATATCCTAAGGACTTCATTGGTACAACACCTAACTGTAAAAGTTTACGGACACTAGACATGACCAACACAGTACTGTCCGTGACCCGTCAGCCCTGGCATATCACGTCTGACCTATTTGAATGCGAATCTAATACTAATGTGTATGACAGCATCGAAACTTTAATCCTGACTGGTGTGTCAGAAGCTGATATCAGCGTTGATATAGCTCACGCAGATATGACAAATTGTAGCTTGCACATGAAGAAGATTGTGCTTAACAGGAACCATATCAAATGGTTTAACGCGTCAGTTACCTTGTCTGAGAGTTTGAGAAACAGTATTTATGAACTTGACTTGTCTGAAAATGGCTTAGAATTCTTTTCACCTGAGGCCATTTTCCAAGATGAAAATTTGCAGATACTTCGACTGTCAAAGAACAACCTACATGAAATGTTGGTCAATCACAGGGAAGACTTCGCAAGGCTATTTCATAAATCCAGACAACTCCGAGAACTGTATATAGCCGATAATAAACTCGTGAATATGCCAAGACATATCTTCGACAATAACCTAAATCTTGAATACATCGACCTGTCTGGAAACAGGCTTCAGACTCTTGACTTTGAAATCAGGCAACTTAAAAACCTCCGACATCTTGATTTAGCAAATAACTGGATTTCAATTATTGATAAAAACACATATAGCATGATCGATATTTTATACAGAGAAATTAGTACCATCAGACAACCCGTAGAATCTAAGACAAACAATACTTTACTTCACCAAACCCCAATACAGGAACGTGAATATTTCCCGCTTCAAGTAAATTTGGGTTACAACAAGTATAAGTGTAGCTGCAAAGACGATTCATATTATTCAGTTGAGTGGTTGCAAAACGCCAAAACTGTTTACCGGAATAATACACAATATATGTGTGATTTCCAAGGCGAAACATTGGACATGCTTACATCGGCTAACCGAGTTACTAAAACTAAATGTGCTCACCAGACGGTAATGTACATATTAATGATATCCATCCCGATTGTTGTAATAACTATCACATCGCTCGCCTTGATAGTAGTATTGGTTCGTCGTCGCCAAAGGATTAGACAGCGTCGCCAAGACTTCCTGGGCGAGCTGGAGAACGATAACTTCAACAAAACGTTTCTTGCATTCCTCTCGTACTGTTCCGAAGATAGTGACTTTGTCATGGACCATATTTACCCACAGATGCGAGAATCCCTGTCAGAATTGACAAAAACGCCTAAAACCTTTGTTTGCATAGGTGATAGAGAATTCCAACTTGGTTTGAGAGTGCACGCCGAAGTCACACGATGCATGGAGGAGTCCAGTGTGGTCATATTCGTCGTATCCAAACAGTTTTGCAACAAAGAATGGTGCCGGATGGAAGTGGGCGAGGCCTACGATCAGCGTAAACCAATTGTGATGATTATGAAAGAGTATGTTGAGATTTCTGAAATGCCGAAGGTACTTAGCCGTATATTTAGTCGGTATACTCATGCATCTTGGGTAAATGACAACAACGGCGGTCATCTTGAACCAAATATGAATATAATCAGTAAATCCATTATAGAGCTTGCACGGAAGGCCATAAAGGCCGAAATCTGTACCAAACAGGATGTTCAGCAAGACATATAAGTATTGTTATGCTAAAAGCAACCAGAAAGAGTAAAAATTGAACATATTTTATCTAATGTTTCAGGGGTGTATGAGTTGCACAAGGTCTCGGCAATAACCGCATTAAACGCAGCAAGGGTATGTTTTGATTGTCATATGTTTTATTGTCATTTTTGGCACAGTGATCGAGTGTAATGTAAGAAATAATAAATGCATAACAGTGTTTTATCGTGCAATAAAACACGGGTAGGAGTTGAGATTCGTAGTAATTAAATCATGAAGCCGAAGGCCGAGTGATTTTATTACCACCATCTCATCGACTATCCATGTTTTATTGCACGATAAAACACTGGTAATAGTTTATCATTTCGATGATAACACTTAAATTTAACCATAATTTGCACCGACGCAATGGCGCTACATTTCTTGGCGTACGCATTTTCGAATCAATATGACGTCACTTTAAGACGTTACCGCGCGTGTGTGTTTTATTAAGAGTTTTAACACAGATATATTCCTTCTTTGTGTATATAGGGGCGTGCGCAATGCGTGTTAGAATTATTAATTACATAGTTCTTGTTAACCGGGCATGAATGCATCGAGGAAGACATTTTTCATTACTGTTAATTCCGTTTGTGCTAAAACAATATGCCCGTTTATCAAACATTGGGTACCAAGCTCTAAACTGTTTGCCACTTACTTAGATAGAAAAACTCATTAGCATATTCAAATGTTTGATATATTCTGTATTTTATTGCATTGCTGTTGCGTTTTATTTTTAACGTTTAACCCTTCCATGCTCAAATGTATCGTGAGATTTGTACACGTTTTTTTCATTTGCTTCAATATTGTTGTCTACAATATCGTTTATTAGTTATATATAAGTCCGTATGACTGGATAAATTTCAAAACGAGTTTAAAACGGTTTGGATCATAAGCATGCGCCGCGTTTCGCAATAGAACTAAAGACATGTCTCCTGAACGGAATGTCCGCACCATTGATGCTCATGGGTTAAATATTGTCTGCCTTTAGGGCTACACACATAACTTCTTTCAACACCATTGAACTGTTGAGAATATACACATTACATTTGCAAACCGTGTATACCCTAATCAGAGGGCTCCTACAGGAGGGTCTATACTGTTTACTGATTTACAGCAGTATCAATTAAACTTTCAAGAATTCAAAGTAGACTGGTTCATGTATTGGTAACTAAATTGATACACAAGGGAATGCAATAATCCGACAACACTTAGTGGGGAAATAGTTAACTTCTTTTTAATTGGTATAAACAACTTTTTAACTCTTTCAACACCGAAGGTGCCTACCGTTGACTTTGAAAACATTTTGGATCCAAATTAGACGTCAAGCCACATGGCGTCTGATCAGGATCCAAACTATTTGAGACTAAAATCGTTATTTCCTAAGTCATATTACATTATATCCAACTTTGAAAGGGTATTGAAGACAGTAATATTGAAGCGGGGCTGTGGCGGGGTATATGTAAAATCCTCAATGACACATTTTGCGATTACAGAGTTATGTTTAGTACATGTTTTGTTTGATTTGTGTATGTTTATTGTGTTCTATTTACAATCGCATTCAATGCCATTGAACAAAATGCTGTTCATTTCGTATAAACATCATTTCTCGAGAGGGCGGGACTTGTTGATAAGTTTCGAAGGGGAGGCGGGGCATATGCAATTATCATTCGCGAATTAATCTTTGGAACTTGGACAGTAAACATTTGGCGAATTTTTCAAAAGTGTTCTTAACCGATCTATGCCTTCCTATTAGTGAAAACCATGATTCCCGATTAAATTTCTTCTTTATTAATGAGATTAATTGCAAGAAAATTAACATACCTTATAAACAGCGTCTATTTGCGTTTCTTTATGACAAAAACAACCAGATATATTTATCCTACTTTAAAATGACGTCAATTCCAAATGACATAAAATCGACATTTTTCTCGCCATACTGTCAAGTTGTTGACTTAGAATGTAAACAATTGCACTTACTGTTTTCGCTTCCGAATGTACACAGCTTCAGTAATTCGGTCATGGCTGTTCCTTATAGGGTACATATTATTCGTGTTATCAACCTCCAATATGGATAAAACATACATGCGTACTAACAAAATGTTTGTTTAATGTTAGAAATTACAGCAAATATATTGTAAATATAAGAAATGAACGGCTTTTTTTTCGGCGTATATTTAGTCGATATACTAGCGTGATTCATTGTATTTGCTGATAATTTTCTGTCGTTTATTTCGCTTGAACGCCGGAAAATCAGTTCATTTCTTAAAATGTTCTATTTTATATGTAATTATGTTCATTTATGCATGTAGAATACCTTGACGAATCTGTCTTGGTCATATTAGGTGAATTTGCCTCGATGTATGCTGATTGTCAATAAAACTGAAACTGACTAATGATTGGAGTTTTCTCTTAAACTCTTCTTAATCCTGACATGATATCTAGTATTTATATGTCTTTTGTCTGTTTGTTTTGAAAATTTACTGCTTTATTGTGCATAACCTATACAGCAGAATAGTCAGCAAGATGACGGGGCGCCGTCATTTGGTAGAAGTAGAAGAAGATCTAAGTAAACTATACTCTTGAATGATATATATCTCAACCCAAAACATGGTTATAATGTTTTATTATTGTGGTTCAACACATTCAGACTAAACTTCAAAAGCATAGACCTTCGATTTGTAGATGCAGTGGAGAAAATATTATTCATTCCCGTTTAAACGCAAACGAAATGCAAGCGCATCGCATTAGAACGTAGAAAATGACAAGTTTTCTCCAGTTCTGACAGATCGTGTTAATGTAAGTGTCAAACAGTTTGGAGTCTAATCAGACGCCGGGTAAGCCGCCGTCTGATCAGGCGTCAAACTGTTTGCATTGGCAAAAACGTTTTTGCGTTAACGCGCTTATTTGGAAACAATAACCTCTTCTCAACTGTAATTCCTGAATTGTATTATGTCATTCAGAAGCAGAGTCACCAGGCATCGGATAATTATCAAACCGTTTCATGTCGCCTTGATAAGCTGTTAAGTGATATAAGAACACAACCTGAAAAGATGCTATCAACATTACTAAAATAAACGACTGAAACACATTTGTATCCTTATTGTAGAGAGCTGCAAATGTGTTCCGTGACGCATGCATCTTTGCACCAGCTTTGACAGCAAATTCAACCTTTTGTCCGAAACGCCAATGACCTATTTGATTGTTATTCCAATACCATTGATATTGTGATAACAATATCAGTACCAATCTCATTCTTCAAAGCAATTGACAATCATTGTAAAGGCCTATCTCTGCTTGATCACCAGCAAAAAAAGATTAACATTTTACTGATAAGATATTAACCCTTTCGGTGCCAACTTAATCGTGCGTTTAATCCCGGTCCGATTATTTTGTCGGCGGCTTCAATATTGTTGCTTGCACGATCGTTCCAATGTTAAATTTAAGGTAGTACTTGTATGACGTAAGGAATAACGATACGAATGTCAACATGTTTGATCCAGATCAGACGCCGCGCTACGCGGCGTCTGATCTGGATCAAAACTGTTTGGAAAGATGACTTTATGCAACTCCAGCAGTGAAAAGGTTAATCATAAATGGATAGCTTATTTCCCATACGACCCGAATAATGCATTGCTTTATTAGTTATTTGAGCCAGCTTTGTGTGCCTGTCAGATAAATTCCCTCAAATATTTCTACTGCTTACCTAGATTAGAATGACACTGGTGAAGATATTTTTACCTCATAAGTGCGTGTATGCTAAAATAATAAGTTTTGTTGCCTTTGCAAACAATTTGGAACCTGATGCGGGTAACCCTGTATCTGATCAGGGTTAAAACTGTCTGCAACTCAGGTTAAAATGAGTCATAAGAAATGATAAGATACATGTGTGTAAATTGTATTGGTTCGTCTTATGGTCCAAAACATCCCCAAACCACAACTACCTCTTTAAACCCGCCTAAACCACTTAAAACAACCCAGAATACTTTTATTTCTTAATATCAAATAAGAAAAAGCTTATAAATGAAGAATTTAGGTAACGATTGAATAAAATGTTAAATTAAAATTAATTTTACGATGATTTCATTTCAAGGGGAGCAAGTCGTACAAAACTTAGGATAGCTATATGCAGTTTCTTCTAGATATTAACTCATTATTCTCATTGCCTGTTTCTGGTTTTGAAAGCCGGTAAATGTATCCCCTTAAAGCAGATTGGTAGTAAAAAAGAATACGCATTAAGGCGCATTCTGCTTTACTTTCAACCTTATTTAAGCTACCATCTGCTTGAATATGAACAACTTGTTTTTAAAAGAGGTTTGGGGAGGTTTGGGGACGTTCGGGGACTTTATACGTACCGCAATTTATTGATTTGATTTAGCGTTTAAACGGAAAGGAATAAAGTCTTCTTCATAGTAAAACTGGTTGTCACTCGTACTGTTTTTTTTCTTTCCAAAAGCTCCTCACATACGGTGAAAAAGACGTTATTCTTTCCCAACAAACGCGATTACGCTTAAACGGGTTTTGTCATTGCAAACAGTTTGGAACCTGATCAGACGCAGGGACGCTAAAGCAATGATAAAACGAAACGTTCTAATTAAAGATTATTCAGAAGGAGTTTAAAATGATTGATATTGAAAGCTACATAACAAGGTTAAAGATTAAATGGTTTAAGAATTACATAATTCACAATCCAAGTAAATGTTATAACTTATTGCAAACCTGATAGGCATGACAAAGCTACTGAATTCTGGAAACATGTTCTGCAAATTGATATTGAATAAGTTAAAGAATAAATTTTGGATCGATGTCTTAGAAGCATATATGCTTTATATTTAAAGGAGTAGTGTTGGAGATATACAACAAATATATAATATGCCATCATTCTATAACGATAATTTTCATACAAATAAAAAATCTGTATTATACTAACACTTTACGATAGAGGAATAAGATATGTAAACGACATTCTTGATAAATAAATACAAAAGACTCAAGCAGGAAATGTAACACAAACAATACACCCACCTCTAAAGCAGAACACACACACACACAGTCATACCACAACAAACACACACACAAACACACACACACGCAATACCATTCCTTCATCTACACACTAAATAGAAAACAACACGCAAGACAAACATAAAGCAAAGTGAATATAGGAGCCCGCCTTGGTACGGTCAGTAGCAATCAATAATTAACTATAAATTAATTAACCATTAACAACCACTGGGGGGTTAAACCTGGGTTTAGGGGCGCCCAACCTCACACTTATCTCCTATATTCACCTATAAAGACGAACAGTGTACATAAAATATAAACCCTGTTCCACAACCTCACAATCAAAAAGACCGCCAGCACAGTAAGTAAATACATGTAAAACATTTAGCAAAAATTCTATGACAAGATCATTAGTAACATGGGAAAGAATTAAACATTCAAGCCCGTGTTAAAAATAACCCACTATGGCAACGGTCAAATTGTACTCAAGCGACTAGTCTGTAGTTACGAGTAACTGTAAGACATGGAAGGGTCCAGGGTACGATAGAGAGGGAGAGAAAAAACAAAGCACGAAAATCCGACATAACTCTCCCGGTTAAGGACGGCTTTAAAGATACATCATCATGTAGTGCTAAGCCCTGTCTGTCGTCGCACAACCAAAGAGGAAAGCATAGTTATCAATTGTAGATTGATCGATAACCAAACGTGAAGTGCGCAGCAATATAGTTGGATCATAATCTTTTTTGAGGAAAAATCTAATACGTTTCACAAATAGGTTTTGAAAATGTATATGTCCAAGAATCTTACGAAGTCTGTAAATCACATCACCATAAAACTCCGGATGTGAAATACCTTGCCGCAGAAAAGACTTTAAGTTACATTTATACTTGTTAATGAGACGAAGATTTCTATAAAAGAATTTAGAAAATGTTTTACGAAGTTTATGAAATCTGTACCCCTGTTTAAGAAGCTTTTCAGTAATAGTTTTATTACGAATGTGGAAGTCCTCAACAGAGGTACAGGCCCTAGCAAAGCGAATAAGTTGTGAAATATAAACCCCGTAAGATGTGGAACGGGGAACATCGCCATCTAGATGAGGATAATTTACAATACTAAAATCAAAATCATCTCGTTTATCGTAAATCTTAGAAGAAACAATTCCGTTATTTATAAAAAGATCCAAATCTAAAAATGGTGCCGACAAATTTGACTCGTTTGTTTTATTAAGGCATAGTTCTTTTGGGTAAATAAAAGGAAACAACGTATCAAAAAATGGGTTGTCTATATTAAAAATATCATCTAGATAGCGCGATGTATTGTTAAAGGCTTCGATCATATCTGCCTGTGTATCAGGTTTTAGACTAAGCATAAAGTCCCTCTCATAACAGTACAAAAATAGGTCTGCGACAAGGGGCGCACAGTTTGTACCCATAGGAATACCAATCACTTGGCGGTATATGGTACTCCCAAAACGTACATAAATATTATCCAGAAGAAATGTTAGTGATTCACAGACATCGGTGCAAGTCCACATAGTGTAATGCTTAACCGTGTCATTTGTAAAAAATGCACGATCAGTATTACACGCCAGAAATAGCTTCCTTTCTCTGGCAAAAGTCTTTTCAATAAGTTGTATAAGTTTAGCTTTTATTAGATTATGAGGTAAGGTAGTATATAGTGTTGAAAAGTCATACGTACTTATATTGCAAGCTTGGTATTTTCTATATTCAAGCTTCGCCAAAATTTCATTAGAGTTTTTGATAGACCAAAACAGATTAAGTCCAGAATTTTCGTAAGTCTTATCACAATACCTTTGAACATGTTCTTTGATTTTAATTAAAGACGATGTTAAAAGTTTGGAAAGCTTAGTAGTAGTACATGCACTTGAATTAGCAATAAAACGAGACTTATAAGGTGTTTTGTGGAGTTTTGGTATCCAGTACATTGTAGGAAGTTTGTGACATGTAATGTTGACATCAGCTTTTAATTGTTTACATGTATCAAGATGATCAGATACTACATTACGCTCCGTTAAATTTGTAGATATATAGGAATTGGTATTCACAAGTTCCTGGTTTAAAGCATCAACATAATGTAATCGTCATACAATTATCACATTATTGGATGCTTTGTCGGCAGGAACGAGTACATACTTGGAATGAAAGTCTTGTATGCCCTTCTTTAAGTGACGAATGTTAAATTTAGGTTTAGGTGGTAAAAGATGGTTATTGGATAAATAGAACGAAATTCGGATATCGATAATATCAAAAATTAATTCTTTCCATTTGGAAAGAGCGTCATTTTCAGCATGTTCTCTTCGGCACCAGTTGGTACTATAATTATTCAAAGCTTCCGAAATATGATTACGGCAAGTATCGAAATCAATTAAGGCAGGTAATCTAAATTTAGGTCCCTTACTCAAAAGCGCTCTGATGCGTTTATCTTTAATGATATCAAAATTGCCTGTTATTATATGACCCACTGGGGCGTAACAGAATTTAGAAGAGGTACAGTCTCATGTAGCTGGTGTATTTTCGAGAATTTTAAGATCAGAAACAATTTTATTGTAGTTAAAAATTAACCCTCTTACAGATTTATTATACTTATAGCAAATAATAGGTGGTTCAAGATTTTTGAAATAATTTGGAACAGCATTCATCACATTTTTGTTTCGGAGAATACTTTGTAAATCTATAAAATCAATACCTTTATTTATAAAAGGGACCTTAATGAAAAATCTTTTGTGATCGTTTAAAGAATCAATATGCGGTCTGAGAACATGCTGAGTATAACTTTGTATTAAACCTGCAGTATAATACAGAGGATCTGTGCGTAAAAGATGGTAATTTTGTAGGTTAAAAATACTTAACCCTTTACCTGATAGCCTATTTATAGTATTGAAAATGGGTGACTACTTAAAGCAGGTTGAAAGTAAAGCAGAATGCGCCCTAAGGCGAATTCTGCTTTACTTTCAGCCTGCTTTAAGCTTCCATGTGCTAGAATATTGAACATTTTCCCTATACTATATATAATCATGACTGATTAAATTGGAACTATTTTCTTCAGCGGAGGAATAAATTAAATACGCTAAAAGTCGCTTCTATGGGGGAAAGGGTTAAAAGAGGTGAGTAGGACAAATATTCATTTCCTTTATTATTATGGCTAAATAAATGCACTTAAGTGTTTTATGAACAGAACAGGACTTTCAATTTTAGAACTTCAAAACCCAACCATTAGTTGTAATATGTACCCCATTTAAACTAGAAACGGTGATAATAAGTTTGTATATAACGTACTTGCTAATAACGATAGTATCCCTACTAGTCAATTCAAATGGGTGTCAATATACAAAAATAGTCTTATAAATTGGAAGAAGTATATATCTATGTATCTAAATGTACTAAAGATACTTACTTTCATTATTTATAAACTAATGGTTGTACATGGAATATAAACTAAGAATACATAAATATTCAAAATGAAAATCAAAGATTCTAATTTATGCGCTTTCTGCCATGATCATGAAAATTATTGTAAATTTTTTTGGATATGTTGTAAAGTGAAACCAATAATAACTTACATGTCAGTCTTGTCAGGTGAGTTGGTAAAATATAACCCACACCTCAAGATAAATAGTTTATATGTAATTTTGGGAACCGCTCAAAATGACTTCAAACTTGACATTGTGTTTTTAGAAATAAAACGATATACAATGTATATTTTTATGCAAAAGAAAGAATATCGCACCGTCAATAACCGAGTTAAATAAATCAGTGAAACTAGCGTGGGATATATAGAAAGTATGAAATAATACAGAAAATATAGTTTCTACATGGACAGTTGTATGATACCTTGTATTTAACTACGTACAATAAGGCATAGAGCTTACTGTAATAAAAATAGCTTAGCAAAAAAGGCATGTTCTTTCTGTACTTTTTATGTCATTTTCATTTTCCACATAACAATGTATTTTGTCATATGAACATTCAAGATACAAATTTATGTTAGAAATGTCGAATATATATTATTTCATTATATTTGCAAATTGTATTACATGTTGAAATGTAAATATATGTATGAATGTAATATATGTGAATAAAAATATTGAACAAATCTAGTAACAGGATCCACACTGTTTGCCACTCAGATTAACATGAATTGTCAGAATTGTAGAAATGTTGTCCTTCTCTACATTAAATGCGCTTCGTTTGCCTTAAAACGGGAAATAATAACGTCTTCCCCACTGTAAAATCTTAAACAATGCAATCTACAGTGGAGAAAACGTTATTCTTTCCCAATAAACGCGTTTACGCTTAAACTATTATTTGCAGTGCAAACAGTTTGGAGCCAGATCAGACGCCGGGTAACCCGGCGTCTGATCAGGCTCCAAACTGTTTGCCACCAAGATAAACATGAATTATCAGAATTGTCCAAAAGTTGTACTTTTCTACGTTTTAGTGCTTTGCATTTGCGTACGTTTGCGTTTAAACGGGAAAGAATAACAGATTCTCCACTGTACACGTGTTAAGTAAACGGTGGTATAGCTGTGAGTATCAAATACACATAAATAAACACGCCTGGAAATAATTGAGTAATTTTCAATTCTATGACTTGCCTTCATCTGCTTTTAACACATTTTCTCTAATTGTACCGGCAGTTTACAACCTGTGGCTTGTTTTTACTTCTCAAATTCAGATCTTGGCATTTTGACGGATATGAGTGAACAGCCTCTTAATGAATTAAGCAAAATTACGAAAGCTTTTAAATACATGTAAAATAGTTATAGAGTGATACTTTAGGGACAAGTTAAACAAATGATTACTTCTGGCATAAAAATCTTTCGCTTCCAAGTTTTATCGTCTGCTTTAACCTTCTTACCGCCAAAATATCGTCTTGATAGTGTCGTCCGCAATATTTTCAAAGTAAAAATTCGGGCTTTTTTGACGCGGCGTCTAATCGGGATCAAAACTGTTTGCAATGTGGCCTTTTGGCGACTTTGGCAGTGACAGAGTTAAAGGTATTTTATCTTCTTTACTTCCATGACGTCACCCGCTTTAACCCTTTACCTGATATTGAATTGAATTGAATTGATAGCATTGTTTCTAGTATTGAAGATATGTGACTACTTAAAGCAGGTTGAAAGTAAAGCAGAATGCACCCTAAGGCGCATTCTGCTTTACTTTCAGCCTGCTTTAAGTTATTAACTGCTAGAATAAGGAAAGTATTAAATATGACACATATTCATTACGGTATAATTTGGAACTATTTTCTTCAGCGGATGGATAAAATGAATGTGCTAAAAGTCGCTTCTATAAGGGAAAGGGTTAAACAATTGTCGTATGTTTTATTTCTCAATTTTAAGTGGTTAGGTAGTTTGACTTAAAATAAATAAAAACTGAGCATTACGCGGTGTCTGAACAGGATTCAAAATGTTTGCAAATAGCTATTTGACTCGGAGTAAAGCAGGGAAGCGGTTTATTTTGCTGTAAGCTACCACCGTCTGGAAGATAATCTATGTGCCTAGCGTTAACTAAATGGACCAAAGGCAAACAGTGCAGACTCAGATCCAACATCTCACATTACGGAGTCTGATCTGAGTAGACACTGTTTGCTCTCAAGATATCTATAAATTGAAAATTAAATGAAAAAAAGATCAGGCACCTATTATTTCAGCAATGGACCCAACATATAAACACGAACAATTATTTTGCAACTATATTTCTGAACATATACGCTAACCTCTAAATAGCTTCAGTCGAACATACCCGTATGTCAAACTTAAAACCTGTCTTATTCAAGCTTTAGTTTGGCATAATGGGTATGTTTGACTCATGAAAGCTGACTTTAGCGAAATGCAAATTTTATATCTAAAGTTCTAGTATTAAAGTTTGTTTTTTAATTGCAAAATTACCAACGGCACTGACTCTGGTAAGAGGATCCCCTGTGGTTTGGTTCCACACTCTTTGCTATAGGGAAATTACACTGTTCGTGTAATAAATAAACTATTTGTAAATAGCGCAAATATACGCGTCATAATATTTCAGTTGGTTTGAGGAAACGAGAAACAGCCAATTATTTTAGATTACTGTGACAAACGTTAAGTCAGATTCTAAAATTCTCAATTTCTAGTTATTTCTCCATTTAATCATGTCTTGTAACATCTCTGTAGAGTCGTCTTGAAAAGGACGATTCCATAGAGGTGTCGCAATACACGTTTATATGGAAATCTGAAATTAGATTCATTTTAAAGTTCTGAATCACTATCGTTTTTGTCGTAAGACGGACCATTTGTTTGTAATACTATCTGTCAATCTTTATATTGCACCGTGCGAAACTGTTCTCACATTGACAAACAAACTGAATCCAGGTTGAATGTCAAACAATGGGTATGTATTGCGTTTAAAAGCGATAATTGACAAATACACGTGTACAACGATTTACCTCAAACGATTTAATAACAGAATACTAATCAGGAAAATGTTTCTGAGTGTTCTTCTGCAAACTGTATGCCAAGTTGCGTTCAGAGTAAAGCAGAATGAGACGGAAACGAAAAATACCTTTTATTGTGTATACGTTTTATTGGTTCACTTTATTTTTTATATTAATTTACTCATTTAAATTTCAACAGCTTTGCTTCAAGCATCCTTAGTTTCAATTGATTTGCTGTGAATTAACATGTTAACCCATTTGTGCCCAGTGGATTCTTCCATTCTTATATATTAGATTAACCAATTTTTTATCTAAGGGGTGCCTGGTCTTAATTTTGATTTTCGTTTCGTTTTATGTTGAAATTACTATCAGCAAGCATTGTAGACTCTAATCAGACGCTGCAGTATGCGGCGTCTGATCAGAGTCTACACTGTTAACCTACGTCTCATATGTGGGGTCGTGGTCACAAATGCGTTAAACAGGTAAAAAGATGAATGATGATTAGATCTTAGCAAAAGTATTTTTATGCCTTATGGTTAGAGAGAATGTCCTGAGATCGGCTTACCTGAGTTTGAAGAGACTGAAAAACCAAATGGTGTTTTTGCACAAATTAAAGAAGATACTCGAAAAACAGCAAATGTCTAACATCATCGTGCATCTAGCATTACTGTAATGTTTGATGATATAGAGGATAATTTATTTTTTTTCAGTATAAGATAGAAATTTAATCCATTGAGTGAACATCAGACGTTATATTTTCACGAGTGGCGAAGCCACGAGTGAAAATATAACAGTCTGATCTTCACGAAATGGATTAAATTCGATCTTATACTGAAAAAATACAATTATTATATTTATTTATGCTTTTAAGCCACTTTTTAAACGAAATTGTTCGACAATTGTGAAAGCGAAAGTACATGATTTAACCCGTGTTGAGCCCCAAGTTTACATCGAACACATTAACGAAACAGTTTCCCGTACGATGACGTCACTTATTTATTGATTTGACGTCATCCGAATTACGTCGTTGCTCCCGAATTTGGATTCGTGTTCTTCCGTTGAGTGGTTCGCGACAAATCGGACTGCCGGAATTTAACGATAAGACACGATTGACTACAATTTTTGGGGAGCCCTACGGGGGAAATTACAGTAAAACCTCTCTATTACGATCACTATTTAAAGAAGACTCATTGATTGTATTAAAGACATATGACAGCTTAAAGCAAGGTGATAGTAAAAAACAGAAAGCGCCTATAGGAGCTTTCTGTTTTACTGTCACCTTGCTTTAATCAGTCACGTGTCGTAAACACCTAATAATTAACACAATTAAGTGTCCGTAATATAGGGGTTTACTGTATTTTTATTCGAGCGTCAAACAGTTAAGCGCCTAGTCAGATTCCGAGGTAATTGAATCATTGATATTTTAGCAGGGCGTCATTCTTGTTTAATAAATACATTTGTGCTCAACGTAATAATATATTTTACTTTTAGAAACCTATTACCAAGTAACCTAGGATGAATTGAATCCTAAACAATTGCAAAAGTATATACAGTGGATAAACTTTGTTCTTTTTTCTTTAAAAAAAAAGCGTTTACGCTAAATCTAATATTTTCATTTAAAAAAATTGGAGCCAGATAAGACGCCGTCTTATCATAATCCAAACTGTTTGCCACTCAGATGAAAATGACCAGTTAGAATTGTTTAAAAATTGTCATTTTATACGTTTAATTTAAATGCATTTGCGTTTTGTTTGCATTTAAACGGGAAAAATTACGCCTTCTCCACTGTATTATTCTATAGTTTTATATTATGATTGAGGTTAGTGTCGGTTATGCATAACAAATAGCGTCTTTCCAATGTAAGAGTATATGCCTACTGACGAACCTTAATGAAAGTTTATAAATACCCGGCTGAGGAAGGCAAGTGATTGATGAAAACAAAAATAAGAACAATTACCCGTGTACGCCTTAGGATATTAATTGCATGTCTCGCCATGTCCCGTAGGCTTTAAGAAATATATTGCTGTTGCTTACGAATTTACCACCGGTTATTGGATAACCTCATAACTGGTTTAAATTTATGGAAATATGAGGTAAATGAGACACCGTGTTCCCCCAGAAAGCTGAGACCAATTCAATCCGATCGTCTGTAAACCTGACGAGGATTATTTTCTTCTTTATTTCTCTAAACCCATTACTCCATGAATACGAATGTTTACGTCTTTCAAGTTATTCCCCCACTGAAGAAAATAGTTCTAATTTATATAATCATGAATATGTATAAGAAATATTTTCTATATTCTAGCTGCTGGTAGCTGAAAGCAGGCTGAAAGTAAAGCAGAATGTGTCTTAAGGCACATTATGCTTTACTTTGAACCTGCTTTAAGTTGTTACCTATATTTAATACTTGAAACAGGCTAATGTAGGGTAATTGGTTAACCAGGTCAGCTAAGATGCACATATGTCTTTAACATATTGACTCCTAGCGACCAGTACACTCTCCATTTAAAATAGTGTAGCGGTAGTGAGTACACTTGTCTTATGCAAACAGTGTTTACCCAGATCAGAGCGTTCCTTAAAGAGCCTTCTTATCTGGCTCTACACAGTTTGTAATTTTGCAAAATGAGTAAGAAAACAACCCTAAATACAATGTAGTCAGAAACGACTAGACTTAATTAAATTCTCCATTAAAAGTTTTATGGGTAAAACGTTAATACAGTAAACTGAATCGCCGCTACACACCACTAATCTGGAAACCTAGCTGAAAAAGCATTGCTCACTCTTGAATTGAACAGTTTGCAGAACGTCATGTCTTATATATTGACAGAGCAGGTAAAGGGGAGGATACATTATTACAGCGCTCCCTCTCTACAACGACACCCAATGGGAGACGACAAGTATGTGCGTTGTACGGAGGGAGTCGTAATAGAGAGGGAAATTGTTTACATTTGCAAACAGCTTGAATTCAGATCAGACGCCGCATAATGCGGCGTCTGATCTGGATTCAAACAGTTTGTCACTCATCATTAGGCTTTCTCTGTCATAAAGTCCAATATATAACTTTGAGAAAGAACAGCAGACGACAATTTTAAGCAGAAGATATTGCAGTTGTGAAAACGTTAGATATAAATGTCCTGTTAAGGGAACTGCGACAAGGGTCGTTGTAAGGAGGGAGTCGTTGTTTGGGGGCCATTGTAGACAGGGAGCACTGTAAGATGTTAAACTGACGTCATTAGTGACATTACACGGTGGAAAAGTTGTTATTTTTCCCGTTTAAACGCAAACGAAACGCAAACGCAATGCAATAAATGAAGCAAATGACAACTTGTTTGGCATTGCTCATGATGTATTTTGAATGCAAACCGGTTGGGAGCCCGATCAGATGTCTGGTTATTTGCCGTCTGATATAACTCTAAACTGTTTGAATAGTAATAAATAGTTTTAGCGTAAACTTGTTTAACCCTTTCAACCCTATAGCCCTCTGTAGATATTACAAATTACATATGCAAACAGTGTTGACCCTGATCAGAGGGCTCCTATTGGAGCCCTCTGATCAGGGTCTGCACAGTTTGGAAATTTCATTCGTCTTTGTTGTCATAAAACAATTTAATAGCAGACTGGTTTAAGAGTCCTGTAGTAGAAAAGTCCAAAAGGATAATAAATACTCACAAGAGAAATTAAGGATTTAAAGGGTTAATGGGGATAGTAACGTATTCGCCACTGTAACAAGACGTGGGTTGACATCTCCAGACTCTGTTCCATTTATTCAACGTAAAACCTTTGCCGACAGAGCTTTTAAAATTGTCGGACAAGAGTTATGGGACAATCTGCCACCACATTTGGGGAAATCTGAATCAGTGGTTATATTAAAGAAAAAATTCAAAACACTGTTTTTACAGAAATTTTGACTAACTATTTTGATTATTTGTGTAAATAGGAAATTGTGTCCTGTATCCTATAAATATTGAGATACTACAGTGTTCCCTCTCTACAACGAAATACAATGGGAGACAGAGAGTGTGTGTGTTGTTCGGATGGAGTCATTATAGGGAAGGAAAAAAAAGGTTTGACTTACATTTGCAAACAGCCCGAATCAAGATCAGACGCCTCATTAACTCATTGAGCCCTAGTGACGCATATATGCGTCCGTTACCAAATGTGTACCTGTGAAGAGTACACTTGTCCTATTCAAACAGTGGAGTCCCTGATCAGAGGGCTCCTGCCGGAGCCCTCTGATCAGGGACTTCACTGTTTGTCATTATGCAATTTAGTACAAACAAACAACCTAAATAGTCCAAAATGGACCAGCCTTTATTGCAAACTGGAATTTACCATTTGAAGTTTCAGGGGATAATGAGTTAATGTCCACTTATATGTAACATTGAGTAAAAACGCAGACGACACTTTTAAACAGACGATATTATAGCAGTGCTAGCGTTAGACATGATGACGTGTTTGGGGAAGGTCGTTGTGTGGAAGGAGTCGATGTACGGAAAGACGTTGAAGGGAGACAGGGAGTACTGTATGTACAGTGGAGAATGTGTTATTCTTTCCCAATAAACGCGTTTACGCTAAAACTATTATTTGCCGTGTAAACAGTTTGGAGCCAGATCAGACGCCGGTTAACCCGGCGTCTGATTAGGCTCCAAACTGTTTGCCACCAAGATAAACATGAAATATCAGAATTGTCCAAAAGTTGTTCTTTTCTACGTTTTAGTGCTTTGCGTTTGCGTACGTTTGCGTTTAAACGGGAAAGAATAACAGATTCTCCACTGTACACTTTGACAGTATAGATTAATCAATTGTTATTCATATTTATTAATTGTACTATTCTATCGAATGAATACGAGGGGTGTTTCATAATTAATGCAACTTGTTCTGTTACTTCGATAAAATAAGTGTGATATGCATGTGTGATGTATCGTTGGAAAGGGCAATTTCTCACCCACACGATGATATAATGCACGGTTATATAAAATTACTCTATAAACCACAATACTAACCTAAACGACCCCTTCTCAAGGGCACTAGAACTTAGCACTTTTTAGGTTTTAATTTTTGACCTAATAAGCTTTCAAAAAGTAAAATTTCAAAATACTGTTTTTGAAATATATCAGTGTGTGTCTGAATTTTAATGTAAATACAATTTCATAACAATTAAAATGGTCAACTGTCTTAAATCTCAATTTTTCAAAAATAAAATGTCTGATTTTGCTAATGAAAAACGTTGACATGAGTTTTCGAATGCTATAAAAATCTCCTTAGTCCGTGTTTCTTTATTTCTATTTTTAAAAAATGAACATCTACATCAATAGCTTCAATTATAGCCTGTTTTGATGCAACAATATTGTGGTTTACCTTTCAATAAATACCCTTAAACATAACAGTAGTGTAATTTTCTACGATATTTACAGCACGAGCTATATTTTTGTCATTTTATAAAATAATGATTATTCAACCCTGTAGTATGTGAATAATTGTCTGAATATATTTGACCGAAAGTTTCGTTAAATTTTCCCAAATAATAAAGTCGCTATAACATTTTTAGTATCATCATTTGTTCGAAAACTTACCTCTAAAATACACAAAAATGGTCCTGTGCCCTAGACTTGGGGTCATTTCAGTTCGTGTTGTGACTTATCTAGTTATGTGATCATACCGTGTCTTATACAATTGTGTAGAATTTTGCACTTATTATATTGAAGTTATTAATCAAGTTGCATTAATTATGAAACACCCCTCGTATGTGTAGAATATGCGTTAAACAAATAAAGCCGTTTTAGATTATGAACAAGAAAAAAAAGACTGGAGTCAGAATAATAAGTGAAACGTTTGCTCTTAATAATTTGTATATCGTTATTTTTGACTGGTTTGTTGTGTTTTCCGACATTTTCTAATCTGGGGGTAACAGTTTTTAACTTTCCCCTTCTAAGACAAACTGTTTCATGAGCGACAAAGATGCGTAGAATTATGACAATCAGGACCATTGAGAAGTTTACCGGTACCCGGGTGTGCCGATTGTAATGAAACAGTATTGAATAATTGCCATTGATTGGTGTCTGGTAAAGGTTGAATACTTTATTCTGTGCTTTATAATAATGTATAACAAGTGTCAATGAGACGAGTTCGTAATACACATCAAGTTTAGCCAAAACAACAAAACGGACCCGAATGATACATAATGTGCGAATGCAAGCATGCAGGCGCTTGCATGGAGACGCTGATCATTCATCATGAGAGACTGTCCAAGCAACTACTATACGGAGATTTCTCTTCAGGTAAAAGGAGAGTCGACGGCCAGAAGAAACATTACAAAGACTGTATCAAGGCATCACCAGATAGGATGAGCTTCAACTCAAACGCATGGGAAGAAATGGGACAAAACTGCCCGCATGGAGATCAGCCGTCAGGAAAGGCTTGGTTGGGGCAGAAACCAGCAAGCTAGAGCATGCCAGGAAAAAGTCCATGGACCGAAAGGCAAGAGCAGCCAGTACTTTAACAACGGCATCCGACCACATATGTAACTCATATGGCCGTACATTTGGTGCTAGGAATTTCGCATGGCGATGGACGAACGACAAGATCAACAACAGCGGGAGAAGGCCACGTCGACTGATGCCTTTTTCTCACAGTGGTATGAGAATTTATGCTGCATAAAACGGCATTATACAAACTTAGCCCTTTACCCATAGTCTGTTTCTAGTTTTGGAGACAGGTGAGCACTTACGCAGGTTGAAAGTAAAGCAGAATGCGCCTTAAGGCGCATTCTGCTATACTTTCAGCCTGCTTCAAGCTATCATCTGCAATACTTTAGAAAACAAATCGTATGGTACATTTTCATGACTGTACAAATTGGAACTTTTTTTTTCAGTGGATGAATAAATAAAACGTGGTAAAGGGTGCTTCTATGAGGGAAAGGGTTAAAGTGATACACCATTGGTTGTACTCTTTCGAAACGTAGCTCGTTTTTATGAGCTCCAATAGATGACAGTAATGGTGACCATTGCACGGATATATTGTCATATCATTGCATAATGGCGGGGGGTTTCATTTGCCGATCAAGCGTATGTTTACCACCAGGGTTATAAAGCCTTTGAGCTGAGTCTGAGTGTTTTCTCAAGCATTTGACTGGTCAGATATGAGCATAGGCTCAAATCTGACCAATCAAATGCTTGAGAACGACTTAAGACTCAACGAAAAAGCTTTATAACCTTGGACCCAGAGCTCAATATAAGGTTGGTTTTCCTATTTCTCCGACGAACTCAACGTTGTGTCCACTCATTGGAACCGGCCCTAATAGAAGATTCTAATGAGCGCCCACAATACTAGGTTGAAAGTACAAGTAAATGATAACAATTTGACATTTCCAGTTTACCAAGTCTGCCCTTTATTGGCGCGATGTGATCTATTTTAAACAATTGTCGTCTGCTTTTGCATTAAAGCTTACTTATAAATTTGAAAATACAAATCGACTCGGGTTAAGGCAGTGAAGGGTTTAAAACATTACTGGTTGTTTTACGTTCACAAAAGCCAAGTGTCAATATAGTCAATATCGATAAGAGCGTAAAATATGTTTGATTAGGATGAAAAGTATTTGCACAGACTTGACAGATGGTGTGAAATGGCGAAACTGACGATAAACTCAATCAAAAACGATTTTGAAATAATTGGAACAAATGTTTCTTATTTTCTAAAAGGATTTTGACTCACGTTCTGATCAAAGATTTGGATAATGGGTTATAAAGCACAATGCTAGCTGGATGGCTAATGGCAATACGAGAATAATGCAGTTTCATAAATTATCAATCAAAGATTATATTGTTAATGTCTGATATTTAATTTTGTATTTTAGATTAATATTTGTTACTTCCATTATTCAAAAGTAAACAATAGTTTTGATTAGATCCTACCAAATAATTAATGTAAAGCTTTGCATTTTTAAAGATAAAAACAATCAAGAATAACATACGGGTAAACTTTTTTTCACTGGAACAAACAGTTTGGACCCCGATGAGACGAGACAATTGGAGACATTTAGACTTAATCATTTTGACTCTTAAACCCATTACCCCATAAATACATCTTTTTACGTCTCTAATGTGTTCATAAACTAAATAAAATAGTTCCCTTTGATACAGTCATGAGTATGTACCATTATATAAATATCACATCTCACAGAGGGTGAGAGAACGGATTGGTCACCCGAGGCAAGTAATGTCAACCGAGGCGTTCTCTCACCCTCTGTGAGATGTGATATTTATTTTATTATACCGAACAAAAATATAGATCTACTGTTTTCAATACAGAACAATGATCTCGAATACATGTACTAAGTATCGGAACTATTTTATTTTATTACTCTAAACAAATAGCGGATACGTTATTTTTTAGACGAAATAAACACAATAAATAGATTTGCTAACCATTTGGTATCCACAAAAAAGAACAAATTTATTTAAAAAAAAAAAAAATTGGTCCGATCGTGAATCGAACTTAGACCGCCGTGGGCAGAGCCGACTATCTAACCATTACACAACGGGGACAGATTACTCCAGAACGATTTCAGTTGTATATAAAGTTTGTATATTGACGCGTTTTTAAAAAAAATAATATCAAATTGCAAGCAACAAACCTTAATTCCGAATAAATATTGCCAACAAAAAGTTTACAAACACATATCCATTCGTTATTTGTATTCTCATATAGCTCTACGCTGTTATAGGCCATTCTACAATCGTCTCCAATTCTGTCTTCTATTTTTAGCAATACGGCACTCTAGCAACTAGTTGACAGATACTTTAGGTAGGCTAATAGACAAAGCAGAATGTCAGATTTAGTAGCAAATTTCGACATAAATATTGAACAAGATGCAGCGTTTGAATCTAAGAAGCTAGAAAAGAAACTTCTCCAAAATAATGAACGACCTTGATTAGCAACGCGAAAACTGGTGACACTTTGCAGTCGATATCGCATGAGATGAAACATAAAGTATGGTCCATTTGATTTCGATTGTATAACTTTTCAAATTTGAATCGACTCACTTTTCCAGTCCATTGCCGTTACTTCACTAGAAGCGTTTTGATTCTTCCTTTTTTCTGAACTGCTCAGGCGCCCCTACTAAAACCCGGTCCGAATACAGGGCTGCCATAAATTGATCATGAAAAATCTCATGAAAGATTTCCAAATTTTCTATTTTTCAAGTGTGATTACATAAATCAGGTTGAAAGTAAAACTGAATGCGACTAAAGGCACATTCTGCTTTACTTTCAGCCTGTTTGAAGTTGTCATATGCTGGGATAAAATTGAGAAAATTTCGGAAAATCCGGAGTTATGGCAGCCCTGTGGACATGCGGGCCGATTGGTGATGTTATGCGGGCCGTTTGGTGATGTTAGCCAGGTAACATTACGGATGTTCACCTTCTGACGTCACATTAGGCTATATAGTAGATAAATCGAGTGAGGTATAATAAAAGAAATTGTTTCTTTATCCTTGCAGCTTATAGCTTAAAGCAGGTTGGAAGTAAAGCAGAATGCGCCACGAGGCGCATTCTGCTTTACTTTCAACCTGCTTTAAGTAGTCCCCTTTCTTCAATACTAGAAACCGTCTATAGGGTAATGGATTAGTTAATGGTCGTTTCTTAAACGAAACTGCATAAACAACAAGTTAGATTACTGCTACAGACACACACTCTACAAAAGCTATTTACCCCTTTACTACATTATTCCCAGTGCAACAAGTACATGTATAAGCAAAGGCAAACACTTTGGTACGCGGCGTCTGATAAGGATCCAAACTGTTTGACTCTTATAACGATATAATTAAGTCAACACATATTTAGACTTGAGAAATAAGAGCTTGTGAAAACTTTGTAAAGGAGATGAGGGCGTGACAGTATATATAGTGGTTAAATGACAAATGAAATTTTCTACGTTTGAACGTATGTGAATTAGTAGAAAATTACTTTCCTTGGTGTCAAGCAAGTACTCCGATAGAATGTATAGCACTTGGAAGATCAGTGTGTATCGTGATTCCATAATCATTCTTAAACATTATGTACTGTCAACATTAAAACTGCACAACTGCAATTATATTATGTAAATAGATCAACACATTACTGCTAAGAAAAACAAATCTACCATTTCTTCCAAAATATTTAAAAGTTTAAGCCGTCTGTACACGTCGACCTTCCAAAGCTGAATGACTAGACATACACCTTACTGTTGCACGAAAGCTTCGTGCACCACTACACTACATTCAGCTTTGGAAGGTCGACGTGTACAGACGGCTTAAACTTTTTCAACTACAATGGATGAAGTTACCCCACCTGTATCAGGAAACGGTTTGGACACCACTGCTTTCAGTATTCAGAGCCAATTGTCTGAGTTACTCAATGAAGTAAAAAACCAACGCACAGAGGAGGTAAAGAATCTAAAGGATGAGGTGCATGGCAACAGTTTGAACGTGGCTTCGGAGGTTCGGAGGTTAAATTCTGAAACCCAGACCACGTGGCGTTTCAAGGGAAACCGTCTACAATTTGACTTTAACGGTGAGTTGGAGGAAACGGTAAAGCAGGCGCTTTGGGCAGTACAACACAGTAAGCCAGACTACGCCACTGAACTTTTGAACGACGTCAGCGACAGGCTACGCAAACGGAACAAACTCATTCGCATAGCCGATACGTCTGAAGGGGGCTGTGAGACCGTTCGTCTTTATGAGAGCAACCCCATTGCTAGTGACAGCGATGACGAGTCAAGAATCACACGGGCGGAGAGCAGGGCGCTTAAGCGCAAGAGGTCTAACAGCACCCAGAGAAAGGGCAGGCGTTCGGCTCCTTTTGCAGTTGAGCATTTTTCTCGCCCTGATAGAGCAGGGACTTTCTACGGCAGTCAGACACAACAGAGCAGAGGAAATGCTTTTCGTCCCCCCAACGTGGACCCCTGTTAACAGTTCCGGCGTCGTTGCCGCCCCTGGCGTGTGCTTCTCTTGCGGCGATTCAACCCACTTCCGGCGGGACTGTCCCCTTGTCAACAGGCCACCAGGCAACCAGTCGTACAACCGGAAATGAGGCTTCTTTAAAAGATGAGTATGATTTGTGTCGTTTTACTCATGATATTTTCGAGTATGAACAGGGTCAGAAAAGTATTATTGTCAAGGGTAGACTTAAGAAAAACCTTAATTTTTGGCGGGAAATAGGGGCAAACAGTTTTGTATTGGATATCATAGAAAACGGTTATAAAATTCCATTTTATTCAATGCCATGTTCTTCTGTTAACAAAAATAACAGGTCTGCTTTACATGAAAAAGAGTTTGTTCTTGAAGCAGTTAAAGATTTGTTAGATAGATCGTTAGTTCAAGAATGTTCTGTGCCCCCTAAGGTAGTAAACCCATTAACCGTGTCTGTCAATAGCAGTGGAAAAAAGCGCCTCATTTTAGATCTTAGAGAGGTAAATAGGCATCTTTGGAAACAGTCTATAAAGTATGACGATTTAAAGATCGCACTTTCGTATGTTCAAAAGGGACATTACATGGTCAAATTTGATATAACTAGTGCATATCATTTCATTGAAATTTTTGAGTCACATACAGAATATTTGGGTTTTGCATGGACAGACGAATGCGGTACGACAAAATATTATAAATTTCTTGTTTTACCGTTTGGGCTATCCAGTGCATGTTACGTATTCACTAAAATGACGAGGCCTTTAATAGCAAAATGGAGGGGTGAGGGGAAATTAGTGTTAATGTATATGGATGATGGGTTTGGTTGTGGAAGTTCTTATGAAAAAACGCGCCTTTTGGGAGATCAAGTTAAGAACGATCTGTACAGTTCGGGGTTTGTTCCCAAAACAGAGAAATGTGTTTGGATCCCTGTCCAGTTACTCGATTTTTTAGGCACTACATTAAATTCATTGGAGGGCACGTTCAGAATTTCAGAGCATAGGCTTACGAAAGTTAAAAATACCATGAGTGAAATACGCAATGGGTTAAAAGTACACCGGCGAATTCATGTTAAAAGCGTGGCCAGTATGATAGGACAGATTATTTCAATGGGCGTAGTTGTTGGTCACGTGACACAGATCATGACCCGCTGTCTGAGTATTGATGTACTACTTGCTTTTTCATGGGACAGTTACATATCTCTATCGAATGATAGTTTAGATCAGATCAGCTTTTGGGAGTCCAATATTGATTTTTTGAATTCAAAGAGTATTCATCAGTCTTTTCAATGTTCAAAAGTGGTATATTCCGATGCAAGTTCTACGGGTTACGGGGGTTACGAAGTAAGCTCTGTTAACGGGGTTGCCCACGGTATTTGGTCAAACGAGGAGAGTGTTAAGTCGTCAACTTGGCGAGAGTTAACAGCAGTATTCAGAGTCATTTGCGCAATATGTCATATTTTGAAAAACCAAAGAGTAAAGTGGTTTTCTGACAATCAAGGTGTCACGTCTATTGTCAAAAAGGGATCTATGAAAAAAGATTTACAAGACATTGCAATGAAGATTTTTAGAATTTGTTTTCTATATTCTATTGAGCTCGAAATAGAATGGATCCCTCGTACTGGCAATGAAAAAGCTGACTACCTGTCTAAAATCATAGATTGTGATGATTGGGGCATTTCTCATGAGCTTCTAGAGCTAATACAGGTTAGATATGGCGTGCAGACTATTGACTGGTTTGCTTCTGATTATAATGCCAAATTGCCGAGAGTTTTCTCACGATTTTGGAATGGTGGCTGTTTGGGTGTAGATGCTTTCACGCAAAGCTGGTGTCATGAAATTGGCTTGTTTGTTCCGCCAATATCAATATTATCTAGAGTTATTCGCAAGATTCGTGACGATAAAGCTCAGGGATTGTTAATCATCCCGCGTTGGAAGTCATCTGCCTTTTGGCCTTTGATTTGTCCGGATGGACTGTTTGTATCGGCAGTTAGAGGTTTCACTGTCCTGCCTAGGGAGTCAAAATTCTATATTAAATGTAGAAATGGTAAAGGTCTTTTCGGAAATTCCGATCTCAAATTTGATATGCTAGCTCTTAAAATCTCGTTCGACTGAGAATGCGAATTCGATTGTATAGATTTATACAGTTATCAGGTTTCAATCGTTGTTCTAAGCTTACAGAACATGTTAATTGTAGAATTAAACGATTAAAACACGGTAGAAACCCCTTATGTGTTTCCTTGATATTTATCGAGTTTCAACTGTATATGCGGTTTGGTAGTAAAACATAAAGCGTATGGTTGAAGGGAGGCAACTCAAAGAGGAATCGTTGACTTAGTATTATCTGCTTATATAACGGCGCATGCAAAGGGAGCTTACCTGGTTTACGGGCAAAATAGCGTATGCTGTTTTAGGAGGTATCTCCGAAATGGGAGTTTTCCCGAGTTATTTCAAAGCGTATGCTGACAAAGAAGGTATCTTTGTTGATGGGAATTTCCCAAAATCGTTTGCACTATTACATGTATATGTTTGGCAATGTTTTTTGATGCACTATATGTTACTAATGTAGAGTTTTTGTTTACAAATCTATTTATGCAGTTACACAAAGATGAGATTGACGGGCTTCCGACGGTGTTGGCGGGCAGAGTGGACCACCTCCCGGAACTATTGCACAGATCCAGAGCAGAAAATACGAGCAAAAAGTACGAGTTGGCTTTCATTCGATGGACAAAGTGGGGTATGTGTAATGGTTTGGGGTCGGGGGACATTTTGCCTGCTAAACCCATTGTGGTGGCACTGTATTTATCGTCATTAATTCAAACTGCAAATACGCCAAGTCCAGTTATTACTGCTTTTTATGCCATTAAATGGTTTCACGAAATTTATGGATTTCCTTCTCCAACTGATTCGACAATGGTAGTCAATACACTCGAATCTGCTAAAAGAATTTTAAGTAAACCAAAATGTAAAAAAGAACCTATGAGTATAGAATTATTGTCTGCGATTTATAGCAAGTTATATGAAAGTAACAACCTTAAATCTCAGAGAATCATTTGGGCTTGTTTGTTGGCTACGCAGGTTTTCTTAGAAGTTCAGAATTATTAAATATTCAAATTGCGGACATGATTTTTGAATCTGATCATATGTGTCTGTTTATAGAAGGCAGTAAAACTGATAAATACAGAGACGGTGCGTGGATAGTGATTGCAAAAACTGGCACACAGCTCTGTCCTGTAGTGAATATTCAAAAGTATATATCTTGGGCATCTTTATCCGGCAGTGATTTTTTGTTTTGTAATTTGAGCAAAACAAAATCGGGTTATAAAGTAAGAAAATCTTGTGTTAATATGTCCTACACAAATCTCAGAGAGCAATTTATTGAGACGATACGTCCTCATGTGAAAGATGCTTCTAAATACTGTTTACATTCTTTGAGATCAGGAGGTGCTACGGCAGCTGCAAATAGCGGCGTCAAGGACAGAATGTTTAAGCGCCATGGACGGTGGTTAAGTGACAGTGCTAAGGACGGTTATGTGAAGGATGCTTTAAGACAGCGATTGCAAGTGTCTTTATCTCTTGGGCTTTAATTATGTCTGACGCAATAGTTGTTCTGTTACGAAAAATGTGTTTTTTAGAATTATATTACATGTATTAGCTTAAGAAAATATTATTCTACCATTTCCCGTTCTTTTTAGTTCACTGATCTTCCAAGTGCTATACATTCAATTTAACCATTAAATTGTTGTCAAGTATGTAGTATTGTTTTCGTTCTCCGAGAGGAGTCTGTGAGTCCCAAGGAAGTTTGGTTTCCGTCGTACTTAGAAAGTATATCTCTGTAGATAAGGGGAGGGAACCCAGACTATTGAATGGCTTGCTAAAGTATGGAGATAATAGACCGGAAATTAAATGCGCTAACCTGTCTCTTTCTTCTATTCAAACCAGACATGGATATAAACTCAGTTTGTTGCTCTCTTCAGTTTTAACCGTGGTACTACAGTGCTCCCTCCCTACAGCGGCCCTCCATACAACGACTCCTCCTTACAACGATCATTGTCGCTGTTCCCTAAACAATACATGCAGTTACGACTAACACATTTACTGCTGCAATATCGTCTGCTTTAAGTTGTCGTATGCTGTTTTCTCAAAGTTATATACTTGACATTTTGACAGAAAACTTAATGACGAGTGACAACAGCTCGAATCCAGATTAGACGCCGCGTTACGCGGCGTCTGATCTGGATTCAAGTTGTTTGCAAATGTCAACCAATTTCCCTCTCTATAACGATTCCCTCCTAACAACGTACACACTGTTTGTCTCCCAATGGGTGTCGTTGTAGAGAGGCAGCGCTGTACTGCGGACATTTGACTGGTAACTAGTTAAATTTTGAATCAAGTCCTGACTTCTGCAAATAACGTGAATGTTAAGATCAAACTCTGTTGACAACTAAGCATTAGTTTCCTAAGAATGTAGAACACTGGTTTTATCTTTATAGCTGACTTAGATGATATTTTCACAGCAGACGCTTAAAGTGACATGGTGGAAAGTTAAATTTCGCTGACATTGTATTCTAAAGAATGATATAAGGGTCTTATTCTTGTATTATATTACGGTACATTATTTAGCTACCACATATAAAGCATACTTCAAGGGTATCGTCTGCAATGTTTTTGTTCATTTGTAATTACGAACGTGAAAATGAAATCATTTGCATTGAAAACACAGAGTAGACTAGGCCTAGCTTTCATCTTAGACCTATTCTAAATAAGGTCTTTCCTTAAGTTAATTCATAACAAGATCAGAAACTCACGTAACATTCCCAATATGAAACAACCCCACTTACATTTTTTTTCAACAAATGACTCGTTTTATGAAACGTCGAACCTCAAAAAAGGTTGTAAGTAAAAACTTTAAAACACATCTAATTTCTGATTTCTCTATCTTATCCTGTATTGATACATCTTTTTGGAATCGTCTTTTCCAAAGAGATGTCACAAGAAAGAATTAGATGGGAAATAAGAAGTAATTGATAATTTTAGAATCTGACTAACGACCATTTTCATCGTACGACGTTTCATAAAACGGGTCCCTGATTTGCTACGAATCTAGTATCTTCAGACTGTCGCTGTCTTATGCTTTTACTTCAACTCTTCCACTGTCAACCACAAATACAATGTGATACGATAGTCTTTCCAATATAACGTGTTTCTCCTTAAACAATTATTTTAAGTGCAATCAGTTTGGAGCCAGATCAGACTGATCAAGCTTCAACTGTTACCCCTCAGATTAAACATCAAATGTCATATTCTACATTTTACAGAATTGCGTTTGTGTACAGTGTTGCTTGAAAGGTTTTGCGATACAGTTTTGAAACTATTTAAGATGTTTTGTGTCGACTGATACATGTAAGTATCTAAACGAATGATGACTATTTGGAACTTGCGTTAATGTTTCTTTAGACAAAAGAACATTCTGTCTGAATATTACAATATGGAGTGATATTGTAATATTCAGACAGACACAATGCATGGCAACAAAAAGTTAAAACTCATCCATCATGTTGCCAAATTACAGATAGCTTATTTCACGGCTAGGACAGTACACTGTATAACGAAAAGCCTATCATTTACAACCACTACAACGATCGCTAACTAATGATATAAAAGACAGATAACAGCTTAAAACAAGATGAAAGTAAAGCAGGAAGCTCATTCAGGGGCTTTCTGCTTTACAGTCACCTTGCTTTAAGCAGTCTCTTCGTAAACACCTAACAATTAAAACAAGTTTGTGGACGTTATAGCGATGTTTTATTGTACATTATATATTTAAATTAGCATATAGTTAGAATCTACGCTGTTTACAATATAGATTCTAGTTTTTTTTGCCGCAAATACAAAACTAAATGTAAAAGATTCCGCAGACAATTTTTGCAGATACTTATATAACGGTAAAGGATGTATATTTGCGCAGATGACAAACGTTTAAGGTTACTGTATAAGTAAGAAAATTAGGCAATAGGCAACGCTATTATTTCGCGTTTTGCCATTTCACCACCAAAATGCTTGTGAGATGTTTACCCCTTCACCGTTTAATTGTCGTCTGCTTCAATTTTGTTGTCTGCAATGCCGTTTCAAAGCTAAAACATAAGTTAGTGTGACTGAAGAATTTTCTAAACGATTGCCAAACAGCTTGGATCCTCATCAAACGCAGCGTTACGTGGTGTCTGATCATGATCCAAACTGTTTGCAAACGCGCTTTGAAGCGCGATTGATAGTGAAAGGGTTTTAAAAACGCGATTGCAAATCAATAAATTTAACACAAATACCCTTTTGAAACTTCTAATGGATTATTCTAATGTGAAAGAAAACCAGGTTTGAACATACTCAGATTTGGCCCCCTACGGCTTGCAATTTAGATAACCGAATAAGCACAAACGCATTTATTGTAAAAGAATAAGCTTATTTTGATAAGTCTAAAATTACCATTTTGCTAAGCCACATGGTTCTCATATAATTTTCATTTGACGCGCTTTTGAACGCACGATTTCTGTGCGAAAAGAGCGCTATATAAATCGGGTGTAATAGCGTGAACGGCTTAGCCCGTAAAATATCAGATCCTGATTTTATCGAAATCGTAAAATCGTATGACATTATATTCCTCACGGAAACTTGGATCTCTCAAAAAACACATTTCAATCTAGAAATCACTGGCTATTCTTGTGATCATTTATTAGGTATAAAATCTAAAAATGCGTGCAAAGGTAGATATAGTGGGGGTATAAGCATTTATTACAAGAACAATTTAGACAAATATATAAAAGTGATCGAAAAACACAAAAACGGAATTGCATGGGTAAAACTACAGAATGATCTGTTTCAATTTGATCAGGATGTTTATATCTGTTGTACATATAAACCTCCAAATCAATATGTTGTTATTGATTCGAATGATTTTGACTTTTTTGAAGAGATCGAAGCATCCTTAGAGTCTTATAAGTCCAAGGGTAAATGTTTTGTTATTGGCGACTTTAATTGTCGCACTGGTGAACTATCAGACATTCTTGACTATGACATGTATATAGACACTGACAGCCAGCTGTCAAATGATGTAAACATTCCACTTCGCGCGTCTAGTGATCACGTGATTGATAGCGCAGGTAGACGCTTGATTGACTTTTGTGTATCGACCTCGCTAATCATAGGCAACGGTCGTCTGCATGATGATTTAGGTATAGGAGATTTCACATTTCATTCAACGCATGGTTCAAGCGTTGTCGACTATTTGTTGCTTAAATGTTCTGATTTTGACTGTATATCCAACTTTTGTATACTCCAGCAAAATGAATTTTCTGATCACTCGGGTTTAGAAATTAATTTTACAGGTAAACAAACATCTACACACACTGATGACAACTCTCACAGTTCTGAAGAAAAGGTCATTAAATGGGACGACTCAAAGATAAATGCATTTCAGCATCTCCTATCATTGAAAAAAGATAATTTCGACGAATTAGCAAGCAAAATCCAAACAGATAAGAGCACTAACTCAATATCACAGTCGTTTGTCGAAATACTTTATAACTGTTCAATTGAAATATTTGGGCAAACCTGTAAACCACATAAGGAACACAAATATCGCAAAAACAATAAAAAACCATGGTTTAATAATGATTGTTACACTGCAAGAAATATCTTTAAAAGATGTAGAAATGTATTCATAAAAAACAAAAATGATGAAACACTGAGAAAAGATTATATAAAGCCAAATCTGCCTATAACAAAATAAAGAAGATAGAAAGACAAAAATACAACCAAAAAGAGAAATCGAATCTGTCAAAACTTAGCAAAACACAACCAAAAAAGTTTTGGAATAAAATTAAAAATCAATATTCTGCACAATCTGTAAAATCCACAAATCTGGATGTAATTGATCTCCATGACCATTTCAAATCTTTATATAGCACTCAACAGCCACCGGACAATCAACAACAACACCAACAACAACAACAACAAACGCAACAACAACAAACACAACAATATGATGAAACTTTGGATGGGCAAATTACTCTAGATGAATTAAAAAGTGCAGTTTTCTCTCTAAATAATAACAAGAGCAGTGGTTTAGATTGTGTAATTGCTGAAGTTTATAAACAATCTTTCAATGAAACTTCACACATTATGTTATCGTTATTTAATAGGATCTTCTTAAATCAGGAATATCCCAATTCATGGGGTTCGGGTATCATCGTACCGATATTTAAAAACGGAGACATTGATGATTCTAAGAACTACCGAGGTATAACATTAATAAACATCATTGCAAAAATTTATTCACAAATATTACTAAATAGATTAACTAAATGGTCACTCTTAAATAACAAAATAATTGACAATCAATTTGGGTTCCAGAAAGGAAAATCAACAATTGACTGCATATTTACACTTCAGTCAATCATTTTAAAAACACTAAGCATACACAAAAAACTGTATTGTGCATTTGTAGATTTCGAGAAATGTTTCGATAAGCTTAATAGATCATATATTTTTCAAACATTAGATGAAGAAAATGTAAGCGTGCAATTCATAAATGCAATTAAGAATATGTATAGTGTTGTTAAGGCGGCTGTAAGGTTCAACTCAAACGTATCTTCTTTTTTTGACTCAGATATTGGAGCAAAACAGGGAGATCCGAGCTCAAGTTTATTCTTTTTATACTTCGTAAATGACATTACTAAACATATTAATGATAATACTGATGGTCTTTTTACTTTACATGAGTTAAAACTGTTCATTCTTTTATTTGCAGATGATGCAGTATTATTTGCACACCCCCCAGGCATTACAGTCACTACTCAATGATCTAAGTAATTATTGTCAATCATGGGGTCTCAGAGTCAACACGGCTAAAACAAAGATAATGATATTTGAATTAGGAAGACACACAACTCACAACTTTTTACTAAATGACACAGTCCAAGAAGTCGTTAAAACATTTAAGTACCTAGGTATTCATCTCTTTAAAAATGGACATATATTTCGAACTCAGAAAAAAATAGCTCAACATGCTGCATTCTCCCTTCATAACCTGTTTATAATATTTAATCAACTTGAACTGACTATACAAGACAAATGTAAATTATTCGATAGTTTAGTGGGCTCAAATCTCAACTATGGGGCTGAAATAATTGGCACCGACGAGAGTAAAGATATCGAAAGGTTGCACTGTAAATTTCTCAGAAAAATACTTTGTGTAAAAAAGTGTACAAACCTAGATGGCCTGTACGGTGAAACGGGAAGATATCCAATGCAAATCCATCGCAAACTCATTATGTTTAAATTTTGGTTAAAAATTCTAACACTCGATAATAATTCTATGGTTAAGTCAGTGTATAACATGCTAAAAACTGATGCAGATAACAACAACACATACCAAAAGTTAAACTGGGCATCTCAAATCAAAAGACAATTAAACGAAATGGGGCTCCAAGTCCTATGGCTACAACAAAATAATTTAAACATTAACCTGTCCTTAATAAAAACTAGAATTCTAGATATTTATAAACAAACATGGTATTCTAACATTAATAACACCAGCAAATTATCTTCATACTGTACATTTAAACATAATTTTGAGGAAGAGCGCTATCTACAACACATTAATACAAACAAATACAGAATTTCACTACCTCAATTCAGATTATCATCACATGATCTCGCGATAGAAACAGGCAGATATGAGCAAAAAGCTAGAAACGAGAGACTCTGTACAAAGTGCCAACTTGGCGTCATAGAAGACGAATATCATTTCCTACTTGTTTGTCCAAATTATTATTAACTCAGAAGAAAGTTTTTGAAACCATATTTTTGTCGCTGGCCAACAATCAACAAGTTCGAAAGTCTACTCAACATTAAAAGTAATAAACAATTAGTGAACCTGTCTAAATACTTGTATTATGCATTTAAATTAAGAAATGCACCACAACAAAATAATATTGATCAATAATAATAATAGTAATAATAATAAAAATAATAATGATAATAACAGTTTTCATCCGAATGAGTTCTCTTCTATCTCGAACTCGTATTTCTATGTTAACATTGAAACCTTCTCTGTAAATGATTATCATTGAAACTTACATGTCCTACCTTTTGAATGTATAACTTCTGTACTGGCTATAATTATGCCATTGTGCTTTTTAATGCCAAATAAAGATTATGTTATATGTTATGTAATAATAATCATAATACTATTATTATAACAATTATCATAATTACCGAACCGAGTAAAAATGTATTGTAACTTTACTTGACGAGGACCTATTCCTTTGCATGCTAGCGGCGAATATTTCCCACAAAGATTACATTTTCAAACAGTTTGGATGCAGATGAGACGCCGCTTTATATCGTCATTGATAGTGAATAGGCTAAAACGAGTTCAGAAATAAATAATCAAACTATAGAAACACATGTAAGTTCGACTTAAGCGAGTTCGAGATGTTGAAGTTCGACTGTACATGTATATAGACTTTTTTTAATGATCGACAATTCGGATTCGATGCCTAGCATGTGTGAGCTCCACATATTACACCTTACACTTAAGCGAGATTTGCTAATAAATATTCATAGTAATGATTGTTGTAGCGTATTTAGATGAGCTTAACGTGAAGCTTCTGCTTATAAATGGTCCAAAAATGCAAATCTACAAACACTGGTGTGAGTTCACCAACCTCGAATCTTTTCTATTTACGTGTTTAATTAGAAAATATTAGTCTTCGCCATACAAGATAGATGATAGAATACGTTTATTTCAGTCGAGTTTACAACATGTAACGTTAATGATATTAGTAACACAAAACAATAGAACGTTAAAAAGATAAATAGTATTGCAATTCTACAAAATGTTTTCAAGATAAACATAGTCTATATAAGTCATTGACAAGTCATATTTTATTGGATCAAGGCACGCAATATTGGCACAATCTCTAGAAAACTGCCATGAACCCGTTCACTCTCAATGACGCCATAAAGCGCTTTTGCAAAAAGTTTGGGTCCTGATCAGACGCCGCGTGACGCGGTGTCTGATCAAGACCCAAACATTTTGAAACCTTTATCGATATTTATTATGTCATTCAACCTTAAATCTAACTTTGAAATGTGTTTTGCAGACAACAATTATACTGAAGAAGACGACAACAAATCGGTGAAGGGCAGACAATCTCACAAATAATTTGATCATGAAAGGTTTATACTAATATATAGGACTAGTTGCTGTTTTATACCTGAAATTTTATTGTGACATACAGTACATTGATTTGTCAACTATCTTACCAGGCTTAAATTCTACATTACTTTTCGTATTTATGTTGTTATCATTGTATTCCCCTGCGTTTGATTTTAAAGTTACTTAATACGTCTGAAGATTATAGTTACTGAGAATATAAGATTCTTTTTTTCAAAACCATAAAGCTAGTGGCCCATGTGGCAGTATATATGTGTAAACAACAAACTATATTAACAGTTTAACTAATTTAACAAACATATAAAATAATATATAGTAATATAACGCATTGCATTACATGTAGTGTATAATCCTTTCAAAACAGCGTAGACACTGATAAACAACATTTTACCGGACATCGCGGTTTGCCATATTTAAAAGTTTGCCAAATGCTCACGCTATTGGGACACACCGCCAAAATGCCGATTATTCTAAAACCACGGACAAGATGAGTAGAGCATTCGGCAAATCATTTAGGAAAGTAAGAGATAAAACATTCGTATTTTATTTTTAAATACATGTAGTTTGTTATTTGTTTACTGTGATCAAAAATGGAAAAACAACAATATAATTATATTGTTCATATGTTTTGTTTTTAAATGAGGTTTACATATAAAGCGCTCCTTCCCTACAATTGGAGACACAGATTGTGTGTGCTGCTCGGAGGGAGTCGTTAAAGGGAGGGGAATATTTACAATTGCAAACAGTTTGATTCAAGATCAGACGCCGCGTTAACGCGGCGTCTGATCCGGATTCAAGCTGTTTGTCACTCTTCATTAAGTTTTTTTCTGTCAAAATGTCCAATATGTAACTTTGAGATAAACAGCAGGCGACAACTAAAAGAAGACGGTATTACAGCAGTAAAATCGTTAGACATAATTGTCCTGTTTAGAGAACTGCGAGAGGGGTCGTTGTAAGGAGGGAGTCGTTGTTGGGAGGGCCGTTGTAGAGAGGGAACACTGTACTTATCTATTTTGTTTAAGATTTTTGCTTGCATTGTCTTGAATATGAGCAGTTTTACAATACATCTATGCCATATTTCTTTTGCAAATCATGTTTCTTTAATAAGTGGTACAGTATCTTTCAATTTATTTATGACACGACATGTACTTTGACGTATCGATTGTAGCTCCAATATTTTCAACTGGCATTTCGACGTGAGCAAGGTCTCTACTCTTATTATCGAAAGAATTATCTGGTTCTTTTAGATGCCAAGTTTAAAGTACTCATACATCGGACCTCTGTTTATAAAGTCTCATTCGAAGTACTTTGTCCGACGGGGGGTCGATCTCGCAACCCCTGACGTCGTAAGCGGATGCTTTACCCCTCGACTACGTCCGCCGGTTTATTAACACGGTGTACTTGTTTTGCAAACAGTTTGAATCCAGGTCAGACGCTGTTACATAGCGAGGAATCTGAGGTGGACCCAAACCCTTTGCCATACCTCTTTTTGTGTATCTTTGATTAGAAAAGTCGCAAATTTTGTAGTCGACCATTTCAAGTGGATTCGGAGTATAATTTCAAATGCTTATAATTGAGATAATATTGGAAAGTTGAGTGTCTACCATAGGCTAACTTGAAACTAAAGTCAATAGCGCATCTCGAGTTAAACATTATTAAAACAAACCGTATCTGATCAAAGAATGTCTGTCGTTATTACGCAGTTTTATCACGACCCACCGCAGTGTTGTATCTTAAATAACCTTGCAGCACGCTAAATTAATATTACAGAGGGGAAAAAAGATATTCGTCTCCGTTTGAAAAGAAAAACCGAAACGCAACCGCAAGCCCCAATCACTGTCATCACGTCATCCATTTAAACAATAGTAATCTGTCTATGTTTCTCAAATTTAGTTTAGGTAGATCTCTATTTTGACACAAACATATTAATCCATTTATACCCTTTGTATTATTCCATGTTCATATATTTGATTAGTCCATTTTTTATCCAAGCGATGCCTGGTCAAAATTGTCATTTTCTTTTTGTTTTATATTGAAATTCCTATCAGCAAAAAGTGAAGACTCTGATCAGACGCCGCATAATGCGGCGTCTGGTCAGTGTCTACCCTGTTTGCCTATGTCGCATATATAGGATCGTGGGCACAAATGGAATAAAATGAGTATCAAACTGTGTGCAAATAACTATTGTACTCGAGTGTAACGTAGTGAAGGGGTGGTGAAAGAATTGTAGAAAAGATTTACAGTATAATTTACTAATAACGAAATGGGATATAACAAATATTCCCCATATCTGATGTAAAGTACCCTTTATTTAACGACATTCGGATATAAAATCAGACATCAGATGGTCCTGAAGTCTTCACTATAAGTAAGCGTAACTGGTAATCTTAACTGTTTGCAATACACTCTAACAAAGTCAGATTTGGATGATCTATGTTTTATCTCCAGTACGTATAATGGAAATGAAGTCATTCTATGATTTCAAAAGATCACCCTTTTAAATCCTCCATTGATGCACAAATGTCAAATTTATACAATCATACATGTAACTTTACAGACAAAATAATTTCTTTATTCTAGCCAGTAGAAGCTTAAAGCAGGTGCATTTTGCTTTATTTTAAGTCTGCGTTCAGTAGTAACCCATTAAAAACTAGAAACAAGTTACCGGGAAAGGGGTTAAACGGCACAACAAAAACGTAATGAAAAGTGGTTGCATCTCAAATATATCGAGGAGTCTTTTAAATCTGAGCGACAGTTTCAAGCTTGACCAGACACCGTGTTATCCGATCTTTGATATTGCCCCAACTATTGCTATTTATAGTGGAGACGATGTTATTCTTTCTCGGTTAAATGCAAACGAAACGCAAACGCATTGCACTTAGAGGTAGAAATGGAAAACTTCTAAGCAGTTCTGACTTTTTTATGTTAATCTGAGTGGCAACCAGTTTGAAGCCAGATCAGACGCCGGTCTACTTGGCGTCTGATCTGGATCCAAACTGTTTGCAATGGAAATTGTAATTTTAGCGTAAACGCATTTATTGAGAAAAAATAACGTCTTTTCCGCTGTAAATACATGTAATTGTTTTAACAATTATTTTTATTTGGGACAGAAAAATAATTATTCTATAGTTGTATTGGTCCCAATTTTACGAACGCTAAAATAGTGCTTAATGGTTGTATGTACTCTATACTGTTCCTTAAATCGGACTGACCCAATTATATACAGTCATATGTTTAGTGAACTTGTAAAAAAAAGACATCGCTACTAATTCTAGTGTATCTGCGAGGAATTGTGCAATGCCGGAATGTTGGCAAATCGAAATAAATATGTTAAGACTTTGTTGGTTTGCTTGTTTGGTTGTTAATGTTCTTTTGTGCCACCCATAAGCTTATTGGACACACTGAGAGAAGAGAGCAGATATAGAAAATCCGTGTGCGATGCCCTACTCTTAATCTGATTCCTTTTTGGTGCCTTATGTAAAGTACCGATACATCGGTCCTCGATTTGTACAGTTTCATGTGCCACACCCGATCTGGCTCCAACCCTTTTGATACCTTGATTTTCAGAAAACTGTAATTGTCTGAATTACTGGTAATTTGATAACGAATATTTAGGTAAGTGTTATTATTTAAAAGAAAAGTTTGTGTAGAAGAACCAATCGCTTTGCAATAAGATTTTGAACATTTCATTTTCTGTCTAACATGTGTCTTGTTTTGCTTCCAATCTGTTTGTTTCAGACATTTGTCTTTGAAGGTTGTATATCATTGTTTGGAAAAGGACGCGCTCCCTCGCCTACTGTATCTTAACCCTTTTAACTCTAGTCCCGCATATTGGCGTTCTTTGCAAACATTGTACATGTGAATAGTACATTTGTCCTATGCAAACAGTGAAGACCCAGATCAGAGGGCTCATAGGAGCCCTCTGGTCAGGGTCTTCACTGTTTGTCATAATACCAAACATTGACAAAATAGCCCTTAAAAGTCAGAAATGGACTGTACTTAAACGGAAATTGGAATTGTCTATCTAAAGTTTCAGGGAGGAAAGAGTTAGGAAATGACGTTGGACAGGCGTCTTTACAACTCTTAATAATCGCGTGCATCCACAGTTTTGTATCTAATTAAAAATTGAAATTTTCACCTTAAATGACCTTATATGAATCAATAGAATAAATTTTCCAAAATAGCTTACTATTAAATGCATTGTATATTTTGACATGGTTTAGTTTGCATTTGATCTGCATCGAATCCATTTGCAAAGGTATTTCCTGCATTCACAAATAGTAACATGTTCACCCATCGAAACGCATTTAAACGTATTTATTTATATATTACCAATTTTCAAGAGCCATTTACTTTGTTCTTGCACCCTGACAGATGGATGCTTAAAGCAGACTTTAAATTATATTTTTTCTTAATGCTATCTTCTGCTTCTCTTTCAGTCTACTTTAAATATCTATCCTGTCTTAAACACTGAAACAGCTATGAGAAAAAAATGTTAACATTGGTCTGTTTACACATTCCTAAAGGTGGATACATGAGTCGTCTTCTTTTTGTCACTGCGACATTGAATATGTCATATAGCGCCGATGAGAAATGTAATGAGATGATGATGAGGTATCTGAAACTTCAAAACAGAAGTATTTACAATGTACTTCGTTACCAGAATCGGATGAACCTGGGCGATTGACAAAGCCTCTTAAAATAACACGATTTTCATTGTAAAGATTGTATGTCCTCTACTAGAGCATTATAATCATGGAAATGGCGATATTAAGCCACCATCAAGTATTCAAATATCCCCAATAATGCGGATCTGTTTAAAGTAAACTGTCCAGGCGTAATGGTGAAATTCATCTAAAATACCTAAATATATCAGAAAACTGTTCAATTCAAAATGATGTAAAGGCCAGACTGAACATAAAACAATACAGCTTTTACTGCCTGTCACCTAAATCCTTCCGTCAGGGATCACTTAAACATATTTACAGTCCCGTAAATATAAATTAAACGTTTGCATTTTGAATACATTGAACCTCTCTGTATGACACCTTTCGTCTTTAACCCTTTTTGGCCCGTTCTCCCACATATATGATATATAGGCAAACATTATAGATTCTGATCAAACGTCGCATAGAGCGGAGCCTAATCAGAGGCTTTTCTGTTTTACTGATAGGTATTTCAATATCGGACAAAACACACATGAGCTCAGTCTGAAAACGTTCTCAAGCATTTGATTGGTTAGATTTGAGCCTACGCTCAAATCTGACCAATCAAATGCTTGAGAATGCACTCAAACTAAACTCAAACGCGTTATTATACCTGGTCAAGGCACCCCTTATAAATACGGCAGCTATATTGCTTTCAGTAGAAATTACTTTCTTCCTTTGGAAAAATCGTTTTCTTTCCTATTATTATGTTTGGTATTTTCGATTTTTGGCCTTATAATTTAAAACTGAACAGGTACACTGCCATGTAGTGTGTTGTTGTTTAAAGGTTCCTAAACGCAAATGCTATGAAATGTAGTAAAACACCATTTTGTTACGTAATTTATTTTCTTTCTGCCTGAAAAATAGCTTTGGTCCTTGACTAACTCGAGTTTCGATGTGGCATCAGAGTGTTGGCAACGGAAATGATGTCCATAGCACTTACGCATTATAACGAAAGTAATAACTCCCCCCACGGTAAAAAAAACCACTGTACAGTGTTCCGTCCCTAACATGGCGATCCAAACAATGATCTCCTCTTTACAACAACGTTTGCAGCTGTTCCCAATACAAAACAAACCTGTCTAACGTTGTCACTGCTGCAATTTTGTCTGCTTGAAATTGTTGTTTGATGTTGATACAAAATGTTTAGCACAAAAATAGGGAATCGAACGAATCAAATTATGTTTCAGTTATATTTCAATGGACCGTAAAATATTCCTCTTAACACAATGGTTGATGGGTTGCGTCAGTCAAACTGAGATATTAATCTGGGTTTTGTTTTTATCTAAAATAACAACACGATATTTTTTAGTTTTGTATGAATGTTTCGTGAAGACAACCCGCATTGTGAACGATCAAGTCATGACAAGTTTTTATCATGATTAATGGTGTTATGATGTTGGTACCGTTGTTCAGTTGCTAAAAGATGTGGGTTATCTGTTGTATGCTGAATTTTGTAAATGGATAATCTCAGTTTTAAAACACGACTTTTTTTTTTAATTTGAACGCTTGTTTTAAACAAAATATTAGTAGAATTAGTTTCAACCATTTTGGAGCATAATTTGACAGCAACTAAACTGGAATCTATTATGGATCCAACCAATTTTTCAGAGACAGATATTCGTTTATGAACTCCTAAGCGGGAGAGATAAGTGATTTGACCCTTGTAGAATCAAGTTTTGCGTTAGTTTTAATATAGGTATATTCGTAATTAGTAGTGTTATCGTTTATTGATTTATTACATAAGGTTTAATGGCACCGCGACACATACCATGGTAATATGACGCTAATATCGTTTGTCGTTATCCAATTGAATAAACCTGAGATTAACATTGGTAATTTGAATTGAATTGAATTGGTAATACAAGTGAATATTGTGAACAATTAATTGCCAAATTAACCAACAACCACAAGTGTCTTGTTTTTCATAATTACCCCGCCGTTTTGAAAATGTAGTCAATACTATTTTCAACCAATGATTTAATTGTTTGCAGGGGTTCAGTCTTTAACAATATGATTATTTTTACAACCAAGACAATTATTTTTAAGGATTGGTAAACATTTGCCAGGTTAGAGCATTATTTGCGAAGCTTTTTGCATATATTTTCGGATGTTTAAGGTTAATCTGATTATTAAATTTCTTTCAATCATTTTCGAACATATTTATCAAGATAAGGGCTGATTGATTATAACATAAATTTACGAAAACATTTACTTTTTTGAATAATAAAAATAAACAATGTACATTAAGACATTTAAAATGTAATGTAATAAAATAATAAAAATAACTTGACGTAATTATTTGAACAGCCCATTGACCATTTTAAAAATAGTTGCATTACATTTACTCCGTAAAAAAATTAACTAGCAAACTGCTATGAAACAATTTTGCTACCTTATTACTGATATGCACACATTTTCACTCGGTCAATTCAAACTATCAAATATATTTATCCTTTCGGCGCCAAATTAATCGTGATGTTTTACCCCTTCACCGCTTATTGTCGTCTGCTTTAATATTCTTGTTTGCAATATAATTTCAAAGAAAAATTCAATGCTCACTTGTATAAATTAACAAATGACGATACGAGTGTCAAACAATTTGGATCCTGATCAGACGCCGCGAACTGTTTGCAAAGTCGACATTTTGCTACTTCGGCGCCGAAAGGGATACAACAAATTACATCAATTTCAATGTCGGTAGTGTTCGTCGTACATATATTGTTTATATTTCTATTAAAGATTCGATTTCATCACCAGACGACAATGGCACTACAGTGGAAATTATGTTAATAAATAAATACGAAAGACTCAAGCAGGAAACGTAACACAAACAATACACCCACCTCTCAAGTCATACCACAACAAACACACACACACACACGCAATACCATTCCTTCATCTACATACTAAATAGAAAACAACACGCAAGACAAACATAAAGCAAAGTGAATACAGGAGCCCGCCTTGGTACGGTCAGTAGCAATCAATAACCAACTATAAATTAATTAATTATTAACAACCACTGGGGGGGTTAAACCTTTTTTGACCATTTGACCCATAACGAAAAACAATACTCATCCTTTGAAAATAATATATCCGTAAGAAATACACTTGATTCCTAAAAAAAACCTCTTAGAAGGATTTGTACTGTTTTTAGATTGACAAAGCACGCTATAGTGAATTTGACAATTTAGACAATGCATCCCTTAAAATGAAAAAAAGACTAATCCAATGTTATAGACATGCAATAATCCACTTGGCGCAAATGAGTAAAAGAACGAACCTTAACCTTGTGTATTTAACAGTTTGTAATGGGATCTATCGATATTATGGTTTTGTGCCAACGTGCAAAATTACAAAAGAAACACCGTCCAATGGTACTGACACATGAAATTTATTCAATACTTATTTTGCTATATTTACCGCTTTCAAGTTGGCATGTGCCATTTATCGATTTCAGAGCTCATCAGTTCTGTTAAGTTTAGGAACCCTGAACATCAGGAGCTCGGTTTCAATGGGTGTGTTCTGAATTTATAAAATCTTTAAATATGACAGTCAAGTAACGACCGGCATGTTATAAATCAATATTGTAAATCAACGGTAGGGATATATTTTGTAAGAAGATCAAGACACTAAAATGTTTACAATAAAAACAACAATATTTCAGATAGGGGATTAAAATAGTATTAATTTATAAAACTGCTATTTTCTAATATTTAGATCTCTTAGGGCCTTTTCAAAGAAAATCATGATTTTCTTTGAAAAAGGCCCATCCAGGTCGAAATATTAGAAAAAAAGCAGTTTTATAAATTGATAAAATGTTTGTTAAATGTTTAATACAAATGTTGACAGACATGATACACTCACTGCAGTGGAGATGTTACATTTTTCCATTGTCGCCCCGTGGAATAGTCCATGTGTTTGTAATGGATTGGTCCATATTTTATCTAATGAGTACCTGGTCTAAATCGTTTTGTTTTATATTGAAATTCCTAATATAAATAAAACAAAACAAAAATTAAAATTCACATCTGGCCCCACTTAGCTCAAAAATGGACTTATCAAATTTATAAGCATGTAAACATCCACTCGGCATAACGGGTTAAAGGCGAATCTCGGACGTTAGTTTGATTGAACAGCCGAATTAGTGGAACTTAATTGTTAAAATAGGTGTGAAGCCCTGTTGGCTTCAACAAATACAAGAAAATTAAAATATTTAATTGCCTGACTTTGCCTCTGAGCCATTTACTAATTCGAGATCTCTATTAGACACCTTTTGGGAAACGAACATTATCTCCGAGCCTTTAAATGTGTAATTGCTCTCTTCAAACTGTTTGAATCCATATCAGACGCCGTGTTATGCGTAGTCTGATCTTGACGAAACTGTTTGAAACTCGTCTTTAGGTTTATTTCATAACAAATGAATATATTTTGAACTTTACAGACAGAAATGTTTTCCTTAAACCTGCAAATTATTAGACTGTTCACTGTTTCACTACAGGAACTATGTCTTTATACTTTGAACTCCTTCACATATTCAAACCTTGCGACGAAATGCCTACTCGTCATTTAGAATTAGCATACTCGTGAAAAGTACACTTCTGACTTGGCCTATGTAAATACTGAAATCCCGTATCAGACGGCAAGGACGCCAAGGAGCCCTTTATCATGGTCCGTAATGTTTGTCATATTGCAATGCATTGAAAAGGACAACCCTTAATAGTGAAAGTTTGAATAGAATAAATTGAAAACAGGCATTATCCATATAAAGTGTAAGAAGGGGTAGTATAAACCCTTTCAAAATGAATCTTCCATTTGATTTAAGAGATAACTTAGAAGGTATTCATATGCGAATTCATCATCTAGAACTTTGCATGGTGAAGGTTATTTCGATGTTTAGTCGTCCGTCTTTAAAAAAGGTAAAAAATAAGTACGATGTCCATTGATTAACCCCTTCACTGCCTAACCCCGAGAAAAAACATTTATTTTCAAACAGTATGACACTCATCTCAATATGTCTTAAGTCACAATACCTGAATGTTCAAATAAAAACAGACGCCAATTCTTTAAAATTGATGTCATTGTAGTGATAGCGTTAAAGTCGAGCGTAGAAGACTGGTGAAAAACCAAATTTGTTTTTGTTTTTGTCCTCATCCTCACGTATAATTATATATTGTTTATAAAAAGTGTATATACTATGAAATACAACTAATGACGACCTTGTTAAATATATCATTGTCTCAACATAATACGCGTGTTTTCCTCATACCCGATAGCTACTGTACTATTGGCTCCCTGGCGATTGTCACTCACTCTTGTTTTCTAATACATGTATGATTAAGACTTTAATCCGTAGCCTGGTGTTTGTTATGAAGACTGATTATTTAAAGCAGATCGAAAGAAAATCAAAGTGCGCAGTAAGGCATACTCTGCTTTACTTTCAGCCTCCTTTAACTACCAGCAGGTAAGACGTTACATCAAATGTACCTTTGATTCATTCAGATTTAAACTATTCGACACTGTCTACACTTCAGCTATTTCACTTATTCTAGAGTGTTACCGTGTATATTATTATAATTATTATTATTACTATTATTATTATACACGTTTAATATAGCGCTTTCTTCACACAGGAGTTGTGCGTTCAAAAGCGCTTCACATGAAATTTATATTAATGTACCTTCAAAGCGAGAAAATCCAAATAACTACATTTACAGTAAAAATGATACGTGATAGACTTACATGGAAACACATTTCGAACAAGGGAATTTCTTTAAATATGATAACCAATAAAATGAAAACTGTTATCAGTAATTTGTAAAATCAACTTGAAAATGAATCAAATATTAAAAAAGAAAAATGTCATGATAAAACTAGTGATTTAAAAGTAACTGTTGTCTCATCCACCCAGGGACATGTTGTCGCAACTAACGACATGTTCAAACTTAATTTGTGTTCTGTTTATCAATATCTTAAATCATAGATGACTGGTTAATTTGAAAACGGATTGATCATTTTGCAAGACAAGTATCGATTTACAGTTACACGTAATCGTGCATTAGTTTGTTTCGGTAGTGTTACATAAATGAGTGACAGAAGTAGACCGCACCTCGTTGTTAAACATTCCTTTTGTTTGTGTTGAAAACGCTGTACGGTAACAACAGTGACCCGGACCCACATGCAATCCGACAATACGTATTGCATACACATTGTTTATTACGATGGACGCTTCTTTTCAAAGATCGCATGCAACTAGTCGTTTTCTTTTATATAGAGGGATCCAATCTTAGATTAATTTGGACTTTGATTTACGAGTAAATAAAAAAGAATAAAGAAAGATGTCTGCATCTGTAGTTACTCTCAGACGTTTTGTTTAGTGGAAGAGACGTTATGATTTCAATATAAGACGAAAATACACGCAAAGGAATTGCAAAAAGGTAGGAAATGATAACTTGTGAAAGTTCTGATGACTTACATGTTTTCTAAATGGCAAAACATCAGGAGCCGAAAAGTAACAAATAGCTATATACGCATAAACGCCTTTACTGGGAATGAATAAAATTGTCCACATAGTAACACGCCGGAGGCATACGTTCATCTATGAACATAGCACATGTTCTTCTATTTAAGTATATTATTTTATCGCCTTTCATAGACACTGTTGTTCAAGATAAGACACCTCTCTTTAATGTTATGAATAATATTATACACGTGTATCTCAACATTCGGGTTTAAAAACATATAGCCTTTGTAAATGCCCACATAATGAGTGCTATTTATAAAGAATAGCACCGTTTCTATGGGAGCAACACTATTGGGTCGTCATACCAAGAGCCCGGTGGTGTGTTTTCGTCGAGCTTCGTTAGTGCTTTACCGGACTCTTGAGATTGAGGTAAATCACGCGCGAGTGAAACATTTACCTCGACACCGCCTCTTTCTTCTTGGTTCTACAAACTAACAGGCAAGCTATTTTTCAGCTAACATAAACATCAAAACCCTCCGTTAGGACATTTTAAGATGATAAGATAAATGAATAAGGGGCACTAGTTTTCATTCGGGTCCCGAAGATTTGTTAATTTCTGAATTACAGTTGACGTGTACTGCAATCTTTGTGTTTACTGGAAAGTTTTGTGAATATTTGACAATGAGGGCATTTATTACAAGAGTTGGCTGCTGTGAAACATTTGTGGCTTTGTGAATAATCGAGAATGACAATATTTGTGAAATGAGTTTGTTTGACCAGTTTCTATGGAGTTTTGTTAAAGAAATAAAATTCTAACAATGGTTCACGCCCAGTTTTACGCCAGTGTTAGCGTAAAGAATAAAGAAATTCAGTTAAACGAAATAATTGCTTTGATAGTTAGTTTATTTATCCAAGAAAGTTGGTTTCGAGAAAGTATACCGATAATCATAGAATGTATAACTATGAAAAGGCGTCTGAATAGTATTGAACAGCTGTAACTAAGGAGAAACGAAAACACCAAGGCTGCGCTAGTATGCTTCAGTTAACATAAAGGGAGGAAGCGGTCAGCAAGAATTACATAGCTCACAGTTTCAATATACCAAGGCCGCTTTCTCCTTTTGTGTTCATGTTGTTTCCCAGACAATTGAAACTTATCTTTGCGAAAAAAGGAGAGTTCATCAAACATGTCGAAACGAATGCAAATTGGCTCCATATGGGATGTATTGTTACAATGTACCAGTAATCAGTTGTGTTCGATCTTTGTTGTGAATCTCTATAATCGGTGAAAGTAATGAGTTTACAGCTAACACTCAGATGTGTGGTTAATTCTTTCAATTTGAATAAAAGCGAATTTGATTTAATTTGTATGATTTGTATTGCATAGCCGTTCTGGTTAGGGAAGCAATGTGGGCATAAAACAACTTAACTCTATTGTCGCTGTTACGCGGCGTTTGATATGGTACCTAATTGATTTAATATAGTTTCCGAATGGAAACTGTCGTACCCTGGGCCCTTCCATTTCTTACAGTTCCTTGTAACTACAGACTAGTCGCTTGAGTACAATTTGACCGTTGCCATAGTGGGTTATTTTTAGCACGGGCTTGAATGTTTAATTCTTTCCCATGTTACTAATGATCTTGTCATAGAATTTTTGCTAAATGTTTTACATGTATTTACTTACTACTGTGCTGGCGGTATTTTTGATTGTGAGGTTGTGGAACAGGGTTTATATTTTATGTACACTGTTTGTCTTTATAGGTGAATATAGGAGATAAGTGTGAGGTTGGGCGCCCCTAAACCCAGGTTTAACCCCCAGTGGTTGTTAATGATTAATTAATTTATAGTTAATTATTGATTGCTACTGACCGTACCAAGGCGGGCTCCTATATTCACTTTGCTTTATGTTTGTCTTGCACGTTGTTTTCTATTTAGTGTGTAGATGAAGGAATGGTATTGCGTGTGTGTGTGTATGTGTGTGTTTGTTGTGGTATGACTGCGTGTGTGTGTTCTGCTTGAGAGGTGGGTGTATTGTTTGTGTTACGTTTCCTGCTTGAGTCTTTCGTATTTATTTGCTACCGATGAGACATCGAATATATTGATTTCTGATCTAAAGACAAATTGTCTGACATTTTGATGATTTTATAAACGAACTGCAGATAAATCCATTCTGAGGATTATGGCATGCGATAAATTTGTTTGCAAATTAAAGTTATATAGCGTGCGAATAATGAAGTATTCAAAAGAATCCCAGCAGGCAGAGATCTGTATGGCGGTGTTTGTCTAATCAACGGCTGATACAGTCTATTCCCGGATGCCCTTGTAGATTTAGTGAGCTTATTTACAAGACCTTTCAGGAACCTTAGACAGCCGTCTTGGTTATATTTTGTTTATTAAGACTCATTCATCAATATTCCGTCACACATTTATATTCGTTCTTGAAGACAATAACGGTATTCAATGCTTACAGTATGAATACCATGAACCTATGTAAATAGATCTATTCTCATTAAGTTTGCAAACAGTGTAAACCAGAGCAGAGGGTTGATCAATGTCTACACTGTTTGTTAATTTAGAAAAAAATATAGACTGATTCATGTTTTGGTAACTTAAATGCCTAATACAATAGAACCTTATACTAACAATATTTGTTTTGTTACTACAAATCACACAATTTACCGTGGCGTTCGATCAAGATTCGAACAGATTTACCATTGTAACAATATTTCTTTGGCCAATCTTTCAGTTTGGCCTACAATCACAGAAGCTAATAGATCTTAAAACTTGGTCCTCGATATTCACACTATAGCGGAGAAGTTCCATACAGATCTAGTTTTGTTTTCACACAAATATGTTCCCACATATATGTGTTCGACCACAGCCGTATCAGTTAGCCAAACTTATCGTTGAAATGTATTTAAACAAATACAAGCATACTGCATGCAGTTACCATTTTAACTTGCCACATCAGTGTGTCGTTTGTCACTTCTTGAATTCGAGATAAATTTAGAATACCTCTAGGAAATGTCTTTTCAAAACCTCAAAACGAGTGTTCGATAAACCTGCAGCCTATTTGACATGCTAATGCTTCATTTAGTGGCATATTGCTTTAACGTTTTAAGATTTTAAAAATGGCACCGAACTACTTAACATATCGCTTACTTTATCTGAAAAAAAATAGGATGGCATTTATTTAAGCCTTTACTAAAAAATTGAAATAAACAGATAAAGATAAGCGTCAAACAATTTGTTTCTTTATCTGAGGTCAAATGAGTACGTTTGATGTTTGTCCGAATAGCTAACTATTTCATACACGGCATGATAACGGTTAATTTAATTTACAATTGCCTGAATTTCAATAGTAAAGAATTAGTTCAAGGCATATCAATTAAGGCCGACCAGAAGATAAAACACATTGCCGTAATACAACTCTATTGAATTCTTCTTCACATTTTCCTTGCTGCAGGTATCACCAGTCTCATAAGTGCCGTCTGCTTTTTTTCTCGATTACTGTTTTCCCCAGTTAAGCGGTCATGGGGTTTTGAAACACACCAAAATGTCTGTTTAACTAATTACTCAAAAGGGGATTTTTACCTTTTTGTTTTGTTTATTCGCGAAATAAATGTTCTATTTTACACATCAGAAACATGTACCATAAGCAATGTTTCACATATCCACATATTCAACATAACTAACTATGTTATTTATAACGGCATTACACCATAACTGAATTGGCACTTGATTATTGTTCCGGGAGTTAGATTATGTTTCTTTTGTATATTTTGTGAAAATGCCTAGAATCAACCCCTTTTTCATATTTTAGGCGATGTATGTGAATGGTTTCAGGCCGTTTGTTGCGCTATTAGGATTCGGCAGCTGGTTGATTATATTATGATTTGATGAAAAGACTATATTTTTTATGCTATTGAGTATTGATACAATAGTTGAGTGAAACTTTACTGTGTGTATGTTGATGTTACTTTTGAAGGTAAGGAGGAAAACAGTATTGTTCAAGTTACGTGATAAAGAATTATGTTGCAAATGGTAGCTAAAGAAGACAAATAGTAAAGCAAAATGCTCCTGACGGTTCCTATGTTTGACTTTCTGTCTGCTTTAAGCAAACATATGTAATTCATACTAAACGTTACAGTGAATTAGGTTTTAGTTCTACAGAGTGTTGTTTTTATTGTTAGATGTGCGAAAAAGGAGTTGGGGAGTTTATAAGAAGAAAAACGGGTATGAGCAGTACCTAACAGTTTGGTGCCTTCCCATAAGCAAAAATGTACAATGCAGACACAGCCACGCAAGGGCTAGCTACAGACGAAACAGATTAAAGATAAAAACGACATTCCTAACTAAACGTTAAACATTAAATGTTTTCACTATAATATAGGGTTAATACACCTTTTTCGTGCATTAACATCTGAAGAAGCCCGCGGGCTGTATTTGAAGCCCGAGGCTTTAGCCGAGGGCTCCAAGACTGCACAAGGGCTTCTGCAGATGTTAATGCACGAAAAACAGGTGTATTAAACACTATTCTTGCATAACAATATGTCTATTTCCCCTTCCTTTTGGATTTCACCTAACTCTGTTCTCTAATACATTGACTGTTTACGCGTTCCTAGAGATGTCAAGTTTGTTTACAAAATGTTCATGAGTTTTATATATCCGCGGCCTAGATACAGGGTCACATGCACCGGATTTATCAATGTCGGCAATTTTTAAAAGCGACTCGATTCGCATGTGTAATTTACGCATGGCATTCAACACACACCATGTTGTTTTTCGTCCGTTAAATCAAGGACTTAAAAATGTTACAATATGTCTGGACAAGAGGAGAAATTATTTGGTTGGATGTTGGAATAACGTTGAATGAGTTGGTTTGGTACGATGTGAGACGTAGCATACAGACTGGTCATGTTCGACGCAACACAGAACATCAGAGGTTTTCTCTAGACCAATTCTATGGAAATACAGGTACACCGATTTACAGTTTAGCATGTTTAGGGTAGGACTTTATTTATAATACTATATTTATTAATAGATATCAGACACATGAATGGATTCCTATTAAAACACCAGCAGTCGATTGCAGTTATTATAACTCCATAATGTAGTCAAGCGGGATCGAGTGTAGTCTATTTCTATTTCTATTTATTACGTCTACGCCATCAATTCTGATGATTATGAGAAGGGTCACTTTTTAGGTGCACCATTGGGACTGTTCCTGTCGAACACATGTACAGAGGAGATAACGTTATTCTTTCCCGTTTTTAAACGCAAATAAATGCAAACGCAGTGCACCAAAATGGAGAAAATGACATCTTTTTAATACTTCTGACTGTTTATTTTAATTTGAGTAGCAAACAGTTTGGAGCCTGATCAGACACCGGGTTACTCGGCGTCTGATATGGCTCCAAACCGACGTCTGATCTGGCTCCAAACTGTTTGCAATGGAAACAATAGTTTAAGAGAATAACGTTTTTTCCACTGTTATCTTAGTAGAAACTCAACAAGTCCCTACAGCTCAGTCGTTAGAGTGCTAGAATGTTACGTCAGGCACCCTGGCTCCAAGGTTATAAAGCTTTTGAGATGAGTCTGAAATCGTCCTAAAGCGTTTGATTGGTCAGATTTGAGTTTTTGATGAGCAAAAACTCAAATTTGACTAATCAATGTCTAAGAACCATATAAGACTCAACTTAAAAGCTTTATATCCTTTTTAACTTTCTATACGTCTAACTGTTATTGTGCTTGGTAACCATTTTTATACTACAGTTGTCAAGGAATTTAGAATAATTTTGAAAATATGTTTTGATAATTTTGGATGTTGGTCTAAATCTTGAGAAGTCTGCAATATTAACCCTGGAATCATCCTTTCTCCTTGACTGTGAACAGAATGTGTTTGGTTCCTACTGAACAGAGAACAGTGACAATAACGAGAATGAACCAGATTTAACAAAACAAAGTTTAATTCATGATGAATTTATGTTTACACAAAGTCATCACCCGGCTGGTCTCAAAATAACAGGAAAAGTCTTAGTTTAATGAGGAACAGCTAACCCAAGACATCTATTACATGTACATAATTTGATTGCACATTAACCTATCACTCAATAAATTTGCAGTTTTACCCCTCTTATTTATTTCTCCACTGAGCAAAATAGTTCCACACAATGAAATCATGAATGTATACACTATAAGGAGCCTAAAGCATTTTGAAAGTAAAGCAGAATATACCATTAGGTACTTTCTACTTTACTTTCATCCACACCGCTGTGAGTTCGAATCTAAGTAGGGTAGTTCGGATGTTTCATGTTGGGAAGCCTTCCAGCTGGCTCGCGGAAGGTCGGTGGTTCTACCCAGTTGTCGATTTGTGCCTGAAACAGTATATGAAGGACTTCTGGGGTCTTCTTCCACCTGTAAATAGCTGGACGTCGCGATATGACTGAAATTCTGTTGACAGCGATGTAAAAGCAAAAACAAACAAACTACTTTTCTTTCAACATGCTGTAATAAAAAACCTGGATAAGGGGTAAAGGGTTAAACAGACACTGTCTGACAGATAAAATTACTACAGAGCTACAGGTAAAAGGCATAATTTTATCTTATTTTCAAATATTCTAAATGTCTATTTTTTCATTTTTAATTCCATTTCTAAAAAATAATTATTTCCTAAATGCATTACTTTGGCTACTCAAACTTCTTAGAACATATCTATTACATTGTGCTTCAGTACATTTACCAAGTTCATTTATTATCTTGAGTTATGCAATTTTTTAAGTACTTGAAATATGTGTACAAAACCAGCATTTCAAATAAAATATATTTCAATAAGCACAATATTTGCATAGATATAAATCATAACAAGAACTTTTGTCTATATATTTGAGATCTATTTCCATTTTTTTTATTAATATCAGTCATTTTCTTCCTTTATTCTAATTGCACATGTACTATGGTGAGAAAAATATGCAGTCAGACCGGGGCTCGAACCCGGGACCCCTTGCTTACAGGGCAAGTGTTCTACCGACTGAACCACTGGGCCGCTTACATAAATCTCTCACCATTTAATGATATACTCAACCCGGCTACACACACCCCATCTACACAAGAATTCGTCCCGAATTCTTACTAAAGAACACTCCATGAGTTTCTTATTATTATTTCTGTACACTCTACGAGTTACATATTATTCTACGGCTTATTTACGTTGGGCGTCAAATGTAACATGGTGAGAAAAATATGCAGCCAGACCGGGGCTCGAACCCTGGACCCCTTGCTTACACGGCAAGTGTTCTACCGACTGAACCACCGGGCCGCTTACATAAATCTCTCACCATTTAATGATATACTCAACCGGGCTACACACATCAATTGTATATCTTGCAAGTATTATGCTTCACTACAAACAGTGTAATTACAAAGAATGCACTTGTCTTCTGCCTCAGTGTAAACTTTGAACAGAACATCCCCTAAAGGAGCCCTCTGATCAAGGTCGCCACACGAAGAATAATTTTCAATGCATCGGTGTACATGTATACTTTAAACAGAACGCAATTAAACAAGATGGACTAAATTTTATTTTGATTTTAAATGTACATTTGAAGTTTCAGTGGTTATTGAATGAGAGGTTTCGCCTAACTGTAGACAAGGTATGCAAATAGTCGCTGTCATGGACATTTTACTGAAATGAACTATCTGTTCGTAGACCAATTGGAGTGTCAGATGGCCGATTTTGTCAATTTCGAAATTTATTGATATGGGTTTACGGCCGCAAACTGTTACACAAAGGTTGTCATAATAGCGCCGATGTTGTGTCAATTTCATGTCATCTATGATAGCAAGTCGCTGCCGTCGCTGCACAATTACGGTACAGTGTACATGTATACATAACTCGTATACGAGAAATGGGATTCAAGTTGTTTGTTATCGCTTTTATTAATGAGTTAACTGCATGTTTTAATAATAAATCAAAACTAACTTTGCCTAGTGTGTTTACTTATATGAGGTGTCCTGCTTTGTATCCATCCTACAGTGGAGAAAATGATATTCTTCCCCGTTTAAACGAAACGCAAACGCAAAACACTAAAATGTAGAAAAGGTCAACTTTTTGACAATTCTGACCTTTCATTTGTTTCATAGTAGAAAATGTTTTGGAGCCTGATCAGACGCCGGCTTAATCGGCGTCTGATAAGGCTCCAAACTGTTTGCAAAGGAAATAATAGTTTTAGCGTAAACGCATTTATTGGAAAAGAATAACGTTTTCTCCACTGTACCTAATAATGTCACCTGTCAACAGAATTATTTTGTTGTACAAGTTTGGTTGTACTTTATACTATGGAGAAGACGCTATTTTTCCCCAATAAACTCGTTAATGCTTAAACGATATTTGACTATAGTTTTCCATTTTAAACAGTTTGGAAACAGATCAGACGCCGGATAACTAAGCGTCTGATCAGGCTCCAAACTATTTTTCTCTCAGATAAAAATGATTGGACGTAATTGCCAAAAAGTAAATATCATTTTCTACCTGTAAATACATTGTGTTTGCGTTTTGCTGGCGTTTAAACGGGGAAAAACGTCTTCTTCACTGTATATTTCTTGAAATAGATTTAGAAACTAATCGGACATCTATGGCTAGGCGTAATGCTATGTATCATCGTTGTTGGCTTTTATCACATAGTAATGAGTTCAAAAGGTGCAAACTGAATGGGAAACTATTTAGATCCCGACCAGAATGCTCCCTCAGGAGTCTACACCATTTGTAAGCTATTGTTTGTCTAAATACTGAGGGTTATTACAGTAAAAACCTTTCGCATTTCGCCTTAATGACCGTTATGTGTATTTGGCGCACGGTAATTATTTTGTATTTCCAATTACAATGCATTCACCAGCATCTTTGCACTGACAGTGTAGGCTGAAGTTTGACCAGAACGCTGTTCACCGTCATTGTTATTGTTTATACTGGGCCCCGGAACAATCATAATTATAACCGGTCATTAACGGCGCGTGTGCACGTGAATCGCCTTGTTAATACACGTCAAAGTACTCGTTAATGCACCCCCTGGGAACGGCTTTTTATGCAAGATTACTTATAAATGTGTTAAATAATAAATCACCGGATACAACTTTTAGTAAGTGTCTGATCATTATCCAAACCGTTTGCAAACGTGTTGCAGTCGTGATTGGCAGTGAATGGCTTAATAAAGGTGAAACATAAGGCAGGGGCAATAGGTATCCTACATTCTGCAGGCACCTGTCCTTATTGCACCTTATGTTCAATAGATGGTGAGCGGACAGAACACATATTACATTGTCTCATATACATCAAAACCGTAAGTAATAATACAGGTATTTCATATGTGTTTGCGGAATAGTCAAACCTATTGTCCCTCGTGATCAAGGAATATATTTTGAACCTTTGCCTGTCGACCTCGGACAACAGTTTAAAAGACATCCCTGATACCATTGGCCTATAGTAAAAAAAACTACCAGTTCCCTAATAATAGTTTTGTCTATTCAAAGACTAATACAAACTTTTCCTTTGCATATAAAGAGAGTCTACTTATTCTATGAACTGGAGACAGCTGTCTTGGCAAGGCTTTAAATATTAGATCTCATTCATCATTTCTTTCACTTACAGCTGCGTTTGTTCATGAAGAAAATAGTGCTTAATGTTCTGCATACTGTACTAAGTACAGTGTTCCCTCCCTACAACGGCCTTCATAACAATGACATCTTCCTTACAGTAACCCTTGCCGGAGTTCCCTAAAGAGGACACTTATATCTAACGCTTTTCCTGCTGTCATTTTGATAGAATAAATGTAATGATTAAATAATTTAGAACATTCAAGCGGATATAGTATCGCTACAGCTAGAATCATGATCTAATTGTATGGAAATGGTAAATTAATAAAACTCTCAACCGCTGTTTGGTGCGTTTAAAGGTGCTACTCCTTTACTGTCCAGTCATTATCTGCTTGAACCATTTCCCTATTACAAACGTCTGGTAGCGCATTGCTTTTGTCATTCCACCAAATAAAATAGTTTCAATTCATTCAGTCATATTTACATTCACCCTGTAAAGTCTTTATGTAATCCTATTAAAAAATATGCAGTCATCTGCCGATGAACCTACACTTGGAAACTGGTTTTAGCCAGTTCGGATTTCGCCCATGCTATTCGTGGACTTCTTCAAATAGACTACATCGGTCACTTAACACTAATCTCCCATTGGTCGACGGTCATATGACACTAGCGGAGTGATACAGATCCATAGGTCGTTGCCATCGCGTTGCTATGTGTGTAAATGGGTTAAGAAAACAACCGCGACCTGTATTTTAAGAATGTGCTTTGGCAATAGATATTCAAGTTGCACTGTTATTTGTTTGCCTTGAAAGTCTTTTCCATTCACAGAGAGAAAGTTTACCTTAAAAAATCCTGAATTTTTAATACAGTTAGAGTACATGTAGTTGGGACTACTTTCTTACCATATTTAGAAACTGGAATGGCTATTACATCGACATTACATCTATCAAACCTCTTTGACCGGTATATGATAAATTCTTATGCAGAAAAACAAATCTGGCCAATAAACACATTAAATTGACAAGACAGAAACTATAAATATAAATATAAGGAATAAACAACATCTTTTTGCCGCTCATGACGGTATGACTACATTAGCTTCGGGGGGTAAGTTTTACGAAAACGCCCTTCGTGCGTTTACAAAACTGACCCCCTGCGAAGCTAATGTAGTCATACCGTCATGAACGTCAAAAAGATGTTGTTTGTTCCTATAATGAACATGTAACATTAAGAACTTGTTTCTAAATTCTAGCATATGGTAGCTTAATGCAGGTTGAAAGTTCAGCAGAATGCGCCTAAGGTAATTTCAACCTTCTTGTAGTAGTAACATGTCTTAAAAATTAGAAACAAGCCATCAGGTAAAGGGTTAAACCAATATAGTCTGCTTTATTTCTTAAGTTTAGATTCTGTATCAGACACATCTTTACAAGTTTTGGGATAAGTTTAAACATCGTTTGCAAATTACTATAAGTAAGTGTTATCTCATTCACCCCTGGAACTTTTAATCCAGTTTTCAATGCATTCTATTCCATTTATGGTTGATTCATTATACTTTATTATAGAATGACAAACATTAGAAACCCTGATCTTAGGACTCATGTAGCAGAGACGCTCCCTGGTCAGGGGCTACACTGTTTACATAAGACAAGTGTATATTTCACAGGTACACGTCGTTTACTGAGAGTATACTCGGCGCTAGGGTCGGATGTGTAAGGGAAGTGTACGCCCACAGCCTCATTGCAAAGTCTTAACAATGAACTAGCTGCACATTTACATTCTACCAAATTAGTCACCAAACGCTAACACATTTACTCGGATGTAAAACAACATATTGTACACAACAATATTGCATTGACGAGACCTACAATAGCCGTCATTGGTCGATCCGTTTCATTATCAATGACGCCATTAAACGCGTTTGCAAAAACACTGGGTCATGATCAGACGCCGAGCAACGCGGTGTCTGATCTAGACCAAAACTGTTTCACACTTTTTTCGATCTTTTGTCAGTTCTATTGCCTTAAATTTAACTTTGAAACGGATTTGCAGACAACCACATAGACACAGACGACATTATGGCGGTGCAGGGATACAACACTCTCGTGAATGTTATCATATAAGGGTTAAACTCCGTAAGCTTATATAAATACAAGCATATGTTATACATCACCTAAACATTTCTTTTTGGGGTATTTTGCCATTTACTTATTTTGAGAGATCTTTTAAAATACTTCCGGGAAATGTACAGTAATGTGCTTGCTTTGTTATCACGAAATTACTTCATATTGTCGTCTGGTCATCATCCACAGTTTTGCAACCCGTCTTTGGGATGCCTTCATTTGAAAATGTATATTTCTAAAGTTGACAATGCTTGTGACAACTATTCGAAGCAGACACTATGACCACAGGAGACTCTTTAAAATACAGATAATAGTTTCTTCAATTGACACGTTACAAGACAGTTCGCTATTTCATTATATGAGAAAATGTCTAAACGTTTTCAAATTCAAAAAAGGCACCTCTTTAATACACCATTTTCATAATAATTGTTCGTCCACCTTGATTTATCAAAACGAATGTAACAACTTATGCATGTTTTTTGTTAATTTGGGGAAATAGCAATATGAGTGACAAACAGTGTAATCCTTACAAGACGCCGAATTATTCGATGTCTTGTAGAGTCAGAACAAATGTAAACTACCTATAGCTTGGCGTGATAAGGGGGAAATTCGACCATTTTAAATCGTCTGAATTTAAATTCTAAAGAATTAGTGCGATGCACATCAATATAAATCGTGCGGGTGACATAAAACATTTCCTCAGGATAAAACGTTTCTTTAAAGTATTTTGGAATAAACTTGGACATTTCGTTGTAAAAGCCCTAAACCATGCGTTCTTGGCTGATTCCTTTTCTAAAAATATAAAATTAGGAACAATAACATGTATTCCCAAGGACAATAAACCAAAGCAATTTTTGAAAAATTGGAGACCAATAACATTGTTAAATGTATTGTATAAATTAGCATCTGGTAGTATAGCAAATAGAATTAAAACTGTTTTAAATACGCTAGTGTCTCATGATCAGACTGGATTCGTTAAAGGTAGATATATTGGTGAAAATACTAGATTACTGTATGATATTATGAAATACTGTGAAGATAACAATATACCAGGTTTATTAATGCTAATAGATTTTGAGAAAGCTTTTGACTCCGTGTCATTTGACTTTATTGATAAAACTTTGTCATTCTTTAACTTTGGTGATATGTTCAAAAAGTGGATTAGATTATTTCTGTATAATACTGAGGTTTGTTTACAACTTAATGGTTTTCAAGTTAAGCGAGGCTGCAGACAAGGGGACCCAAAATCATCTTACATTTTTATACTATGTGCTTAAATACTAGCAATAAGAATAAGAAATTGTAAAAATATCACCGGAATAAAAATCAAGGGGGAAGAATATATTATATCTCAATTTGCAGATGACACCTCCTTATTTTTAGATGGCTCTGACAAGTCTTTACATAATGATCTAGAAGTAATCAATAATTTTTCATCTATATCCGGTTTATGTGTCAATTTTGACAAAACAAAGGTCATTTGGATTGGTTCTCTAAAGTACAGTACAAGGTCAATAAAAACGAAATGGAAACTATCTTGGGGTGATAGTCAGTTTAAAGTTCTACGGATACATTTTGATGTAAATTTAAATGTGATCTGTGAAATAAATTTTGAAGAAAAGATAAAGAGTATACAAAAATTTCATAATTCACAGTGATAGTAAATGTTATAATCTATTGCAAAACCTGATAAACATGACAAAGCTACTGAATTCCGGAAGTATGTTCTGCAAATTGATATTAAATAAGTTAAATAATAAATTTTGGGTCGATGTCTTAGAAGCATATATGCTTTATATTAAAAAGAGTAGTGTTGGAGATATACAACGCATATATAATATGCCATTATTCTATAATGATAATTTTCTCTTAAATAAAAAAGCTATATATATACACTTTACGATAGGGGAATACGATATGTAAACGACATTCTAGATAAAGATGGTAATTTTGTAGATTTAAAATACTTAGAAGAAGTGAGTGGAAAAATATCAATTTCCTTCATTATTATGGCGTAATAAATGCAGTTAAGTCTTTTATGACTAGAACAGGATTTACTCCGAAAAAATATTCACTTTTAGAATTTCAATACCCAACCATTAATTGTTATATGTACCCCATGTTAACCAGAAACTGTGATAATAAGTTTGTATATAATGTACTTGCTAATAACGATGATACCCCTACTAGTCAATCCAAATGGGTGTCAATATACAAAAATAGTCTTATAAATTGGAAGAATATATATAGCTATGTATTTAAATGTACTAAAGATACTTATTTGCAATGGTTACAAACAAGAATTATACATAGAATATTACCTACTAATACATTATTATTTAAAATGAAAATCAAAGATACTAATTTATGCACTTTCTGTCATAATCATGAAGAAACTATTGTTCATTTGTTTTGGGAATGTTGTAAAGTGAAACCAATAATAACATATATTTCAGATAGGTTAGTAAAATATAACCCGCACCTCAAAATAAATAGTTTATATGTACTTTTGGGAACCGATCAAAATGACTTCAAAGTTGACATTTTGTTTTTAGAAATAAAACGATATATATTTTTATGTAAAACAAAGAAAATCGTTCCGTCAATAACCGGGCTAAATAACTCATTGAAACTAGCATGGGATATAAAACAAGCATGTAGTAATACAGACAATACATGTACAGTTGTACGATATCTTATATTAAGCTACATTTAGACATAAAACCTACTGTAATAAAAATAACCTAGCAAAAATGCATGGTTTTTTCTGTATTTTTTTCTATTCCATTTTCATTTTTTCCCGTAAAAATGTATGTTTTTATATTTACATTCAATAGACAAATTGTATGTTAGAAATATTATTTAGTCTTTTGATGATATATAATTAAATAGTTCATTGATTCCTAGAAAATGAAAATTGCGTTGTATTTGTATTTTCTACTCATACTACATGATGTTGGAATGTAAAAATATGTATGGATGTAAAATATGTGAATAAAATTATTGGAAAAAAAAAAGAAAAAAAGGATAAAACGTTTGTATTCCTCTTAACATTTATTACGCTGAATATTCGTCTGATTCCAATATATCGTCGTCTGCTAACAAAATAGAAATTTGTTTTATCCATTTTGAACTAAAGAAAAGGTTAATATGAGTGACAAACAATATGGATCCAGATCCGACGCCGCGTTACGCGGCGTCTAATCTGGATCCAAACTGTTTGCAAATGTTACCGACGTCGCACTTAGCACGATAAGGATTAACTTTTTGCTGCTTCAAAGTGATTTGCCTGTTAGTTACTTTATACTTGAGACCCTGTACTAGATAAAAATGGATATGTGTGTAAATGTTTTATTGAAAGTCTTATTTTCTCAGTGTCTGATTTTGATCCAAAACTGTGGTACACATGAGTCGAGTCTTTTGAAGCGCTGCTAACGGAAAAAAGGAATATCGTTTATAGTGGCATAGGGAAACAGTGCATATCTATTTAATCAAGATCTACACCCAATAACCATAAGCCTCATTTTGACCGAAACCATTCGACACTCTAGTTATATTTTCTAAACGATAGAAGTTGTAATGCAGAAATAATTACAGTCAAAACTGTTGTAGAGGGCATATCCCATGCGTACAAAGAGTTATATACGTGTGTGATACATAACACGGCAGAAGTTGAAATTATTATTGAACAATATGTTTGTGTACCGAATAAGTTACGTTAAACGTTCCATCCCTTTGAGTTCGGCAGTGATTTGAAATTTGAGACCTCTGTACTGTAACGGCAGTTGCTCGGACCCACAGGCTATCTGACTATACATATTGCATATACATTGTATACTTCGATGGAACTGTCTTTTCAAAAATAACTCCACAAAAACCTTCCTACCGCATCGTGGTTCTGGAGCTTAACCGTCATTGGGAATTGTTTCTGTTTATTAGACAGTGATTATACCATCTGTCAAAAACTAAAACCAAGGCAGGTCGTTTGTTTTTATCCCATGCGCTGCTTTGCATAGAATGGAATTAGTGAAACTATCCTACTAAAAACATCATTCATCTCATATCATCCTCCCGTAATAATTCATCGGTGTTATATGACATATCTTGTGTCGCAGTGTCGTAAAACCCAACTCATCCATCCACCAAAGATACCGAATCGCATGCAACTACAACGTTGTTTTTATATAGAGATATCCAAAAATACAACTTATTGAAAAGACTTTTGCCAGAGAAAGGAAACTATTTCTTGCGTGTAATACTGATCGTGCATTTTTTACAAATGACACGGTTAAGCATTACACTATGTGGACTTGCACCGATGTCTGTAAATCACTATCATTTCTTCTGGATAATATGTATGTACGTTTTGGGAGTACCATATACCGCCTAGTGATTGGTATCCCTATGGGTACAAACTGTGCGCCACTTGTCGCAGACCTATTTTTGTACTTTTATGAGAGGATGGATGGATGAGTTGGGTTTTACGGCACCGCAACACAAAATAGGTCATATAGCGCCGATGGTTTGATAAGGGATGATTAGATGAGATGATGATCTCAGGTAGATGATTTTGGCTAATCTCATTCGTTGCCAGCAGCGCATGGGATCAAAATTACCGACCTGCCTTCTTTTTAGTTCTTGGCAGAGGGCATAATCTCGGTCTAACAAACAAACAGAAAAGATCCCCCATGACAATTAAGCTCCAGAACTACGGCAAAGTAGGAAGGTCTCTATGAGAGGGACTTTATGCTAAGTCTAAAACCTGATACACAGGCAGATATGATCGAAGCCTTTAACAACACATCGCGCTATCTAGATGATACTTTTAATATAGACAACCCATTGTTTGATACGTTGTTTCCGTTTATTTACCCAAAAGAATTACGCCTTAATAAAACAAACGAGTCAAATTTATCGGCACCATTTTTAGATTTGGATCTTTTAATAACTAACGGAATTGTTTCTTCTAAGATTTACGATAAACGAGATGATTTTGTATTTAGTATTGTAAATTATCCTCATCTAGATGGCGATGTTCCCCGTTCTACATCTTACGGGGTTTATATTTCACAACTTATTCGTTTTGCTAGGGCTTGTACCTCTGTTGAGGACTTCAACATTCGTAATAAAACTATTACTGAAAAGCTTCTTAAACAGGGGTACAGATTTCATAAACTTCGTAAAACATTTTCTAAATTCTTTTATAGAAATCTTCCTCTCATTAACAAGTATAAATGTAACTTAAAGTCTTTTCTGCGGCAAGGTATTTCACATCCGGAGTTTTATGGTGATGTGATTTACAGACTTCGTAAGATTCTTGGACATATGTATTTTCAAAACCTATTTGTGAAACGTATTAGATTTTTCCTCAAAAAAGATTATGATCCAACTATATTGCTGCGCACTTCACGTTTGGTTATCGATCAATCTACAATTGATAACTATGCTTTCCTCTTTGGTTGTGCGACGACAGACAGGGCTTAGCACTACATGATGATGTGTCTCTAAAGCCGTCCTTAACCGGGAGAGTTATGTCGGATTTTCGTGCTTTGTTTTTTCTCTCCCTCTCTGTCGTACCCTAAACCCTTCCATGTCTTACAGTTACTCGTGACTACAGACTAGTCGCTTGAGTATAATTTGACCGTTGCCATAGTGGGTTATTTTTAACACGGGCTTGAATGTTTAATTCTTTCCCGTGTTACTAATAATCTTGTCATAGAATTTTGTTAGATGTTTTACATGTATTTACTTACTGTGCTGGCGGTCTTTTTGATTGTAAGGTTATGGAACCGGGTTTATATTGTATGTACACTGTTCGTCTTTATAGGTGAATATAGGAGATAAAAGTGAGGTTGGACGCCCCTAAACCCAGGTTTAACCCCCAGTGGTTGTTAATGGTTAATTTATAATTAATTATTGATTGCTGCTGACCGTACCAAGGCGGGCTCCTATGTTCACTTTGCTTTATGTTTGTCTTGCGTATTGTTTTCTGTTTGGTGTGTGGGATTGCGTGTGTGTGTGTTTGTTGTGTGCGTGTGTGTGTGTTTGTTATGGTATGGCTGTGTGTGTGTTCTGCTTTAGAGGTGGGTGTATTGTTTGTGTTGCGTTTCCTGCTTGAGTCTTCTTTCGTATTTAAGATTAATTTAGACTTTGATTTACGAGTAAATATAAAAGAACAAGGAAAGCTGTCTGCATCTGTAGTTATTCTCAGACGTTATGTCCAGTGGAGGAGCCGTTATGATTTCTATTTAAGACGAAACTACCCGCAAAGGAATAGCAATGAAAGAAATAAAATTGTATGTTTTGACAGTTTTTATGACTTATTTTGGCAGAACTTTGCGTCGGAACAGTCGAAACACATTTATTCTGGCGTTAACGACTAAACTTGGAAAGGCTTTCATTTTCTTAAGTGTATCATTCAGCTAGTATAATATCACTGTAGTAAGATATGTAGTTTGCCTATAAAACACTCCATGTATCGACTAATCTTGAACTATTCAAACAATACAATACCACCGTGTTATACCAATGACGAGGTGTTAAATGTTTCCGAATCACAGACACTATCAGTGTAGATTAACATTAGGAACATTCAATATAAAATGAAACATCAGATCAGAGCAGAGGCAAACCTCAGGTGGAGTAAAGTAACATTTCATGGACGAAATATTGTTTAGAATGTACTAAAGCTTGCCTTGCATGTTTATCTATTAAAAAAAGTTAGTTTATCAGCTATCAGATACACTGTTTTCCAATATAAGATCCCGGATAATAATTTGTAATTTATATCTGTCAACATTCACGCTTAATAAAACGTAGCATGTGTGAATGCCCAAATATTCCTTGAACCCTTCCCAAAAAAGTTTGTCAACATGTCAAATTAAATGCTTAACGGCTCCATATGGCATGTGTTGTTACCAGTGATCAGTTGTGCTCGATCGTTGTTGTGAATCACTATGATATGTGAAAGTAATGCTTTCACAGCTTACGCTCAAAATTTGAGGTGAATCCTTTCAATTTGAATAAAGTCGTATTTGATTTAATTTGTATGATTTTTATTGCCTAACCGTTTCCTTTGGGGAAACAGTGTTGGCTGTAAAACGGCATAATTCTTTCATCACCGCTTCGCGGTTTCTGTTATGGAACCCAATTGATTGGCACACATATTAAACGTTCGTCACGTACTGGCTTAAATTTAGTTTTGCAACGATACTGCAGACGACAACTTTGAAATAGACGACGGTGAACAGGTAAAAACTCACGATTAGATTAACAGGAAAACTCATTATCCCTCTGATCAGGGACTTCACTGTTTGCATAGGACAAGTGTACTCCTCATGGGTGCGCTTTTGGTAAAAGTCGCATATATGCTTCACTAGGGCTCAATGAGTTATTTACTTTCTGTTAGATGCAAAGTGGAACAGTAATGATTGTTGAACAGTATGGCTGTTCAATGTTTATCTATGACAAACACCGGATGCTTTACTTTCTACGAGTTACAAACGTTTTGATAGTTTAATGATTTATAAACAAACTGCAGATAAGTCCATTCTGAGGATTATTGCAGGCGATAAACTTGTGTGCAAATTACAGTTATATAGCGTGCGAAGAATGAAGTATTCAGAGGAATCCCACCCGGCAGAGATCTGTATGGCGGTGTTTGTCTAATCAACGGCTGATACAGTCTATTCCCAGATGCCTTTGTAGATTTAGTGAGCTTATTTACAAGACCTTTCAGGAACCTTAGACAGCCGTCTTGGTCATATTTTGTATATTAAAGCTCATTCATCATTTTTTCCTAACACATTTATTTTCGTTCTTGAAGACATTGATTGTCTTCCATGCTTACTGTATGAAAACAATTGCCTCTTTCAATACTATGAACCTATGTAAAATAGTTCTATACTCCTTAACTTTGCAATCAATGTAGACCCATATCAGAGGGCTCCTATAGGATCAATGTCTACGATGGATTCTAATTAAGACCAGTATTTATTTATCTAACCACAATTATCTCAATGTTTGATAAAGATCCAAACAGTTTTACACTTGTATCACTATTTCCTTGGGCAATATTTCAATTAGGCATACCATCACAGACGCTAATAGATTTGATAGCTTAATGTTTGATATTCACACAATACTGAAATAATTTATATATAGGTTACAATGCATATCTAGTTTCGTTTTCACACAAATATGTTTTCCACACATCTGTTTTACACAACAGCCGTATCTGCCAAATTCTAACGTTTAAATGTATTTAAACAAATACAAGTATTCTCAGGCAGAATACAGTTATTATTTGAACTTTTCACATCAGTGTCGTTTGTAAAATCTGGAATTCGAGAAAGCCTTAAGAATACCTCTAGGACTCGTCCTTCCAAAACACAGAACGTGTGTTCGATAAACATGCAGCCTATTTGACATACCCATGCTACATTTAGTGGCATAATGTTTCAGCGCTTTAAAGTTCCAAACATGGCACCGAGGTATTCGACCTATCGCCTATGTCGACTGCAAAATAGCATGGTATGTATACAAGTCCTTGTTAAATAATTGAATGAAGATAAAGAGTAAAACAGTTTGTATCATTATCAGACGCCCACCGATGTTTGTCCGAAAAGTTGACCATTTCATGCACGGCATGAGTATAGTTAAACTAATTTGCAATTGCCTGAATTTCAATTGCAAAGAATTTGTTCAAGGCATATCAATTAAGACCGACCAGAACATCAAATGTGGTGATATTCTGAACGGAAACAATATATTCACTCTAAGCGTAGCCACAGACGACACATATATTTATTTCTATGAACGGCGTTCATTCCATACTGTCAAAACTATTTTCGTTAGCTAGTCAAGTCCTGTTATAATATATACCTTATGCTCTAAATAACTTGTAATTGGCTATTTTTACTGTGTTGGGGTTATTCTGAAGCATTTCCTAACGTAGGGGTTGGGTGAGGTAAAATAATGTTTTCCTCTATGACGTACGTACTGTTTGATACACGAAAAAGATTGATAGAAATTTTAAAATTAGTATTGTCTCTGCGAATATTTCTTGAACAACTTGTTTTCCCTACAGTAATTTGGTTGTTACTAGACAAACGTTTAACCTATTATATCATGCGCTACTTTTTACTTGGGACCAGCTAGGTATTATCAACAAATGTTTTTCTACGACAACTTATATGGGTATCATAAAAGTTTTGTATTCCTACTGAGGCAACTTTGTTCTTTTGAAAAACCTTCCCCAGTTCATACACTGACTTAGTAAGAATACAAATCTACTCTAATACCAATATACAATATCGTAGCCAAAAAACGGTAGTTTGATGATAAATACATAGTTGTCAACCATTGTTATTGATAACGCGAATTGTTTTCCGTTAATAATTCTATTTTAAATTTAAACGTCATACGAACTAAATTTTACGCCACTTCGAAATTCCGTTATATGCGGCATTTAGATAAAAAAAAAACACATCTTGTCTGACATTGATACATTCACAATTATATGTTGCTAAAGTCTTGCTTTATTGATATAGAATACGTCAAGATAGACGTAGATTTAATAATGATAGTTTCTCATAGGAATACATTATGTAATAAAACGGTTAATTCATGTGTATTTGGGGAATAGTATACAGTTACTTCATGTGTTTTGGGGAACAGTTAAAACTATTGTCCCGAGGTATCAGGGAAGACTTTCGAACAAAAGTTGGAAATGTTTTCCCTGATAACAAAGGACAATTGTTTGACTGTTCCGCCAACACTTATGAAATAACCGTTTTAGTACCTATTACTCTATATAACTAGATTTTCAAAAATAACTTATCTAAGCCACAATACAAATGAAATTTGTTTTTAGTCATTTTGAGTTCAGACTTCTGATGAAATGGTCAGCGTCTTTTTGTATGCGCTTGCATGTTTACATCCGCAAATTATGTAATGTTCATGTCCGTATTGTTTTCGGTATATAAAGGATAGCGGCTACAATTTATGTATATTACAAACTCGTCTCATTTATAATAGTATTGTAATAAATAACAAAAACAATGAACTAAAGTATTTAACTTTCACCAATCAATGATATATTTTAAAACTGTTTAATTTACAATACGGCTAACCCGGGTACATGTACCGAAAAACTTCTATATGATCCTGAATGTAAAACGTCTACGCATCTTTTCGCGCAGGGTAAACAGTTCGTCCTAGAAGGCAGCATTTAAAACTATTGCCTCAGATTAGGCAATGTTAGAACAACACAGCAAAACAGTCAAAATAACGAATTACAATTAATAAACCATTAGGTAATAGTAAAAAAAAATATCCCTCGTAATCAGGGAATATACTTTGAACTTTTGCCTTTAGGCCTCGGACAGCAGTTCAAAAGTCTTCCCTGATGCAAAGAGCCAATAGTTTAGACTGTTCCCAAAATACCAGTGCCCTAATAACAGTTTTGCCTATCCAACGGCTAATACAGACTAATCCCATTGTATATATATAGGGAGTCTGATTACAGCATATTCTATGAACTGGAGACATTTGTCTTGGCACAGATTTAAATATTAGATCTCATTTATCATTTTTTCACTTACACGCCCGTCCGTTCATGAAGAAAGTAGTACTTAATGTTCTGCACATTGTACAAAGTACAGTGTCCCCCCTGCAACGGCCCTCCTAACAACGAGTCCCTCCTTACAACGATCCATGCCGGATATCCCTATCAAGGAAAAGTATGTCTATCCCTTTAACTGCTGAACTATCGTTTTCTTAAAAGTGTCGTATGCTGTTTTTCTCTAAGTTGGACATTTTGATAGAATAAATATAATGATGAGTGACAAACAACTTAAATCCAGATCAGATCAAAATTATTGCATTTTGACTCCAGAACACGATGTCAGAACAACAAGATCCAGAAGTTCCAGATGTACCAGAACATGATCCATCTGAAACAATGCAATGAGTGGTGCTCAAGTCGCAGCGCTATTTATAGGGATGGAGAGATAGCGTTGGTATCGTAGGAGAGACTGAAAGAGCGTGAGAGAGCGTGAGGAAGCTTGCCAAGCGTAACAAAGCCTAACAAAACATGTCAATCCTTGATCAAAGCGTCTCAATTCTTGAGAAAGCGTGAGAGTCCTTCATGATCGCAACAAAGCGTGTCATATCTTGATGAAAGCGTCTGACCTCGTGTCAGATCTTCATGCCAGATCGTAACAAATCTTGAGACATCTTAACGAAGTGTGTCAAGTGGTGACATACCGTGAAGACTGGGGTCCCCGCTTTGAACCAAGCTCTGTTAAGCTTTCCTACGCTTTGAGTCAAGCTTTGCTGAGCTTTGTTACGCTTTGATACGTTCTAGGCGCTTTAATCAATTCGTAACAGAGCGCCCCAAATTTTTAAACCGTTTATTTAATTTTTGCTAGGTTCACACCAACGGCGCTTTGATGGCGCTTTAAAGCGGCGTGCAAAGCGGCACCAAAGCGTAACAAAGCTTGATTAAAGCGTCAGGGTTGTAATAGATCGTGGGAAAGCTTGGAGTAAAGCGGGACATTCGGCAAGAGCGCCCAATTTTTTTAAACTCTTTAAAAATTTTGGGCGCTCTGTTACGAATTGATTAAAGCGCCTAGAGCGTATCAAAGCTTATTAAAGCTTAACAAAGCGTAACAAAGCTCAGCAAAGCTTGACTCAAAGCGTAGGAAAGCTTAACAGAGCTTGGTTCAAAGCGGGGACTCCATTCTTCACGGTCTGTCACCACTTCACACGCTTCGTTAAGATATCTCAAGATTTGTTACGATCTGGCATGAAGATCTGACACGAGGTCAGACGCTTTCATCAAGATATGACACGCTTTGTTGCGATTTGTTACGTTTTTATGAAGGACTCTCATGATTTCCCACGAATTGAGACGCTTCGATCAAGGCTTGACACGTTTTGTTAGGCTTTGTTACGCTTGGCAAGCTTCCTCACGCTCTCTCACGCTCTTTCACGCTTTCAAGGGCCTGGATGTAGTTATACAATTTGGAGACAAACATCATGTCTTCTTTAGATAGATAATGCTTTGGTACATCTGGAACGTCTGGATCTTGTTGTTTTGCCATCGTATACTGGGGTCAAAGGTGCAAAGATTTTGTGGTTCTACTGCATCGTTATATAGGCTCTGGATAAAAAGCGGCATTAAATCGGCGATCTTTACATTTTCCATTGCGTAACAGAGCTGAACAGAGCGTACCAATACACAACAAAGCGCGATAACCGTATCAGAGCCTTATTTAAAGCGCCACAATCGCATCAAAGCGTGATAAAGCGTAATAAAGCTTATAAAAGCGTGATTTCAAGCGCAACAAAGCCTGGTCAAAACGGGATCAAAGCGTGAGGAACCGTAACAAGTCGGGAAATAACTCGTCCCAAAGCGGCAACCAATTCGTATCAGAGCGTATCAGAGCTTATTAGAGCGTAAGAGATCGTGATATTTTTGGAAAAGTAAACAAAAATGACGACGCTTTGCTCGCCGATTTAAAGCGCGGCATTCGCCGTTGGTGTGAACCTAGCTACGAAAATGACGACGCTTTGCTCGCCGATTTAAAGTGCGGCATTCGCCGTTGGTGTGAACCTAGGATTAAAATAATTTGGCGCTCTTGCCGAATGTCCCGCTTTACTCCAAGCTTTCCCACGATCTACGTATTTTGACCTTGACGCTTTAATCAAGCTTTGTTACGCTTTTGTGCCGCTTTGCACGCCGCTTTAAGGCGCCATCAAAGCGCCGTTGTGCATTAAGGAATCAAATTCACACCGTAATTTCGGTTCAGTTAAAAGTTAAGCTTCTTCACTGCCATGTTGTTATTTGCTTTAACCCTTTCACTCTCAGTTTTTCGTGAGATTGTTGCTCATTCACCGTTGCATTGTAGTCTGCTTCAATTGTGTTGTCTGCTTCTAATATCGCTTTAAAGATTAAAAAAAAGTCAGTATGATCAGGATCCAAACTGTTTGCAAGCGCACTTTGAAGCGCGATTGAGAGTGAAAGAGTTAAATAAACATAGTCTGCTTTTATGTATGAAATATACTCCCAATAGACCTTCCTACCTTTTCGTGGTTCTCGGGCTTAATTGTCATAGAAAATTGATTCTGTTAATTAGACCGATATTATCTGACAAAAAATAAGGTATAGTACGCAGGTCGGTTGATTTTATCCCATATGCTAGTTATTAACGAATCAGATTAGCCGAAATCATCACCATCACATCTCATCATCCCTTACCTTTTATCGATGCTATATGACTTATTCCGTAAAACCCAACTAATCCATCTATTCAAATTAATGTAATTTATTAACGAAAGAAGTACCAAATGGATTGGAACCTGGCCAGACACGGATTTACCCGATGCCTGATTAGGATCAAAACTGTTTGCAAATAACTATGGAGTCGTGTTAGGTCCTTCACTCCTGGAACTTTTATTTCCACCTTTCAATCCATTCAAGTCCATGATTGACTATTCATGGTTCTTTTTTTACATATTATTGCAGAATTACAATCAGTGGAAACCCTGATTTGAGGTGAGTTATAGGAGCATAAGACAAGTGTATATTTTACTGGTACAACTTTTGTTTGTAAAGAGTATACTAGGGTCGGATGTGTAAAGATAATGAATGTGTCGTTATATTACACCATCAGCCTAATTGCGAAGTCTCACATAAAGCTAGCGGCAAATACCCGGCTTAACATTAACATTCTGCCAAATAAGGCATCAAACTCAAACACATTTTGTCGAATTTTAAAATAAAACATTACACCACACTATTTCACTTGTGCGATCTTCAACAGCTACGTAGCGGTACTTTATTTTTAATTCGTTTGAAACATCGTTAGCTTCGATATATACAAGACTGTGTTACAGTGCTCCATCCATTACACGGCACTCCCAGCAACAACTCCCTCTTTACATCAATCTTTACCTTTTTTCCTAATCAGGACAATTATGTCAAACGCTTTTACTATTGCAACATCGTCTTCTTCAGAATGTCGTCCGCTGTTTTCATCAAAGTTACATAATGCACATTTTTATGAAAAAAACTTAATAAAAGTGACAAACAGCTTGAATCCAGATCAGAGCCGCGATACGCTAATGAAGGCCACTTTCTCTCCCTATAACAACATCCTCCGAACAACGCACACAATCTTTGTCTCCAATTGGCTGCCGTTGTAGAGAGCGAGCGCTGTATATATTTATCACCTAAAGGTATCTTTTCGGGGTCAATTGCCTAAAACTAAATTTGAGATATATTTGTAGTATTCCCGCCGCTAAATTTACAATGATATGTTTGCTTTTTAATTGCGCAACTACTAACTGCGGTGTCTGCAAAAAGTACCTCAAAATATTTAATTTCACCCCCTCAAAGTATTCCCCCTTAACAGAAATGCACTTTTGTAATCTGGAAACCCGATGCTTATAAGCGCCAGAGTCGTCTGTCCTATGTATCTTTCTCAGACACTGATGCACTGCACTTCCAAGTACCCTTCTGATACGAAATATACTCCCCGAAAGATCAGCTTTGAGTCGTAAGAAGAGAAATAAGTCACGTTGACTTAAATCAGGAGAATAGGAAGGATGATTCAAGATATCAATGTTTTCTTTGTTTACAAAATATACAGCTGCCCGACTTCTATTGGCTGAAGCTTTGTCATGAAGTAAACAAATGCTCTTTAAACCAGCACTTGGGCGTTTCTTTTCATAGATGGTTTAATTTTTGTAAACACAGTGTTCCATAGAACTTCCCTGTAAGTATAGTTGTTTCTTCCCTTTAAAATATTTGTACAACTGGGCCTGGAGAATTGACGAAAATTCAATAAAAAACTTTCTTTGTACTTTTCGCTTGTATTGCTATGACCTGGCGTTTCTGCTTTTATTATCTGCACTGCCTGTTGGCTGACATTATGTGTAGTTCAAACATATAAACTTAAGTCTAATCTCCGGTAAGTATATAAGAAATCATTAGATCCTCAAAGCTTTTAAATTTGTTGAGAAAATTTCTTGAACAGTCTACTCTCTGTTTTTCTGGTCTGTGGTCAGCAAATGGGACACCCAACGAGCGCAAACCTATCTGATGCACGAATGGTTACTCAGAATAACATAAATACTGCCTTCTAGGACCCCTACCATAATGGCTATCTTTTGCACCGTATATCTTCAACTTTCTTGTACAATTGTCTTAACAACAACATTTATTTTGTAGTCGGATGACTTTGGTCGATATTTTCGACCTTCGTCTTTGAGGCTGGATATTCCAACTTAACCCTTAGCCTGCCACTCACGACTATAGCTCCATATGCAAACAGCTTGGATCCAGATGAGACGCCAAGTAACTCGGCGTCTCATCCGGATCCAAGCTGTTTGACACTCAGACAACATTTTCAGCAATTTTGAGCAACTTTGAAGCACTTTAAAACTTGAAGCAGACGAGAAATATAGCAGACGACAATTTATTTGGCGGGCTAAGGGTTAACATTTTTAACCCATCTGCAAACTGTCATATATAAATATAATACCATGGAAAGCCCATACAGCGCTCCCTCCGAACAACGACACCCGATAGGACACCAAGATTGTGTGTGTTGTTCGGAGGGATAGGGAGGTAAATTTGCTTACATTAGAAAACAGCTAGTAGCAAGATCAGACGCCGCGTGACGCGGCGTCTGTTCTTGACTTTAGTTGTGTGTCACTCGTCATTATGTAATGTCCATTTTGAAAGAAAACCAGCAGATAACAATTTTAAGCAGACGATGTTGCAGCAGAAAAAAATGTTAGACAACATTGTTTTTTGGAGAAGCGACACGCGTTGTTGTAGGGAGGGAGTCGTTGTTTGGAGGGCCGTTGTACAGAGGGAGCACTGAATATTTGTTTTGATGGTATTCATAAAGCAACACGGCGTTTGTTGTAGGTGCGTATTTCTATCTTTCTTTTGTTATTCATTAGTAAGCCAACAAGTTAAACAGTGTATGAGGCTTACACACCCATTCAAGTAGATATCTTTGTCATTTTTTGCAGCAATTTGAGCATATGTAGCGATTAAATCGTATAACGTACTTGAATATAGTTATTGAACCAAAACAATGTAAGTATGAAAACGTAACATTGCTTTTTGAAGCACTCTCGTATTTCTAAATATGAAAGGTTTTGTGACGAAAATTCGAAGCAGACACTATGGCCACAGGAGACTCTTTGAAATACAGAAAATGGTTTCTTTCAATTGACACGTTACAAGACAGTTCGTTATTACATTATATGAAAACATGCTTTAACGTTTTCAATTGCAAAAAGGTACGACTATAAATCAACTCTTCTTAATTTCCATAGTGATCCACAAACTAATGTAACAATTTTTGCATGTCTTTTGTTAATTTGGAGAAATATCGATATGATTTACAAACGGTGTTTATTCTTACCAGACGCCGATGTATTCGATGTCTTGTCGGGTCAGACTTAATTAATAATGTAAATTATTTATCGCTTGCCATGATAAAGGCTAATTCGTTTTACAATCGCCTGAATTTAAATTCTAAAGAATTAGGGGGATGCACAACAATAAAAACCATGCGGGTGACATATAACATTTCCTTAGAATATGTCTTTTGTATTCCTCTTAATCCTTAGCTGAATATTCACCTGCTTCACAATATTCTTCTGCGAAAAAAAACAACAATTGTTATGCTTTCTGAACCAACAAAATCAATATGAGTGCAAAATAGTTTGGATCCAGATCAGACGCCGCATTACGCGGCGTCTGATCTTAATCTAAACTGTTTGCAAATGTAACCGAAGTCGCGCTTTTGACAAACATGGTTGACTGATATAATGTGACATGTTTATCAGCTACTAGATCTATATATTTGAGACATTTTACTAGAGAAAAAATGACCTCAGTGTAGTTTTTATTGAAACACCTACGCTACTTTGTGTCTGATGTTGATACCAAACTCTGTTACACATGGGTCTCTCGGAACGCTGTTAACGTTAAGAAGGATAACGTGTATTGTGACACGGGGAAACGGTTGAAACAGATTTATTTATGCTTTTAGGTGGAATACCGGGAAAAAGCAGTGGATTATCACTTGATAATCCCACTTCTTTAAATAAGCAGTGGGATTATCATCGCGCGTGCTTCTTTTATGAACTGTCCCCGTAGGGCTCCCCAAGAATCGTAGTCAATCGTGTCTTACCGTTCAAGTCCGGCTGCCCGATTTGTCGCGAACCACTCAACGGAAGAACACGAAACCAAGATCAGAAGCTCTGGCATCTTTATTAAAAAGTTATATTCGTTGGTGTAGTAGTTATAAGACAACCCCATAAGCGACACACAGACGCACAGAAACATAGATTCTGTGCCATATTCCGAGAACATATTTACACCGTCCTCATTTAGTTATTGACTATCATACAACTAATAATGTTGCTATATTGAGTTATCCAACTTCAAATTAATGTGGGCTATGATTTACGATTTAAACTAAAGTACCAAGAATACAGTCTACAATGGAAGTAACACTCAGTGTGTTGTCATGTACCAGGTCAGAGGCATACTATTCTTTCCCGATAAACGCATTTCCGCTAAAATTATTGTTTTAAATGCAACCAGTTTGGAGCCAGATTAGACGCCGGGAAACCCGGCGTCTGATCAGGTTCCAAACTGTTTGCCCCTAAGATATATATAAATGGTCAGAATTGTCAACACAATTTAATTTTCTACGTTTTATTGTAACGCATTTGAGTTTCGTTTGCTTTTAAACGGGAAAGAATTACGTATTCCCCACTTTACGTCCTTCTAAAAAAACACTTCCGTAATAAAATGGTTTTGTTTCCTACAGAGAAAAGACGTTATTATTCTGTCCCTTGTAAACGAAAACCAAATACAAACTTATTACAATAAAACGTGGACAAATGAAATGTTGACAATTCTGACTATCTATATTAATCTGAGTTGATAGCAGATTTGAGTCTAAACAGAGGCAGGCTTACTCAGTTTCTGATGGGGCTCTAGACTGTTTTATGGTGGAAATTGTAGTTTTATCGGAAATGCGTTTTGGGGAAAGAATAACGTCTTCTCCACTGTAAAGGGTACTATTTGATTAATGTTTATTCATGCAAACAGTTGCATTGCACATTATTTGAGAAAACATATGCAAGTTCTAGAGACTGATATTTTATGTATGAGGAAATTTTGAAATTGAAATGTAAATGAAACTTTAGAAGGATGCGTAATCGACGACATAATGTCTCACAATTTTCAATTTTCAATTTAAATTTAAATTTCAATTAGTTCATAAACGAATAAAATAGCTAAACAAAGCAGACACAGATCTGACATCACTTTGTTCTATAGTTATTCACACACAATTAGATGTTGCATGCTTTTGCGGTATGATGCATATAACTTTAAACTTTCTAATTTACGAAACACAATCTACAGATTGAAAAAACAGTGTTAAAACACACATAAATTACTTCAACATAGTATGTTCTGTAACCAATTACCAGTGAAATTCGTTGTTAATATTTAACTACTAAACAATGCTTCAATGTAATGTATTTACAGATATATTAAGTTCAAATACGTTCTTATTACTATCAATTTAAAAAGAGATGTTACCGACGTAAATTGATTGAAATTTTAAAGCCAACACATTCTGATTTGAGAAACAGTGCGGGAATAAGAGGAGATGTAATTAAATTCGGCTAAATGCAAAGGAGAAATGTAATGATTGTTGAACATCAACAAAGATTACTACAGTGGAGAAAATAGTATTTTTCTTCCCAATAAAGGCGTTTACGCTTAAACTATTATCGCAGTTGCAAACAGTTATAACCCGGGGTCTGATCAGGCTCAAAACTGTTTGCCACCCAGATTAAAGTAAATTGTCAGAATTGTCAACAAGCCTTATTTTCTACGTTTCATTGCACTGCGTTTGCGTTTCGTTTGCGTTTAACCCTTTCCCTTATAGAAGCGACTTTTAGCGAATCTGATTTATTCATCCGCTGAAGAAAATAATTCCAATTTAATAATTTAAAATATATTATAGGGAAAATTTTCAATATATTCTAGCACAGGATAGCTTAAAGCAGGCTGAAAGTAAAGCAGAATGCGCCTTAAGCGCATTCTGCTTTACTTTCAACCTGCTTTAAGTAGTAACCTATTTTCAATTCTAGAAATAGGCTATCAGGTAAAGGGTTAAATGGGAAAGAATAACTTCTTCTCCACTGTAAAATCAATGTAAATCCAGCTCATGAAACGAAGATATAACCTGCTGCATGTTACCAACAACTATTGCATGATATATTCAAAACATTTGGATGCAGATGAGTGTGTAGCACCGATAAATACGAAATGTCTCATTTGCAGTGTTGCTCCAACGCTTTTGTTTAAAGTCAATAATTCTGGCCATCAGCTGTTCGCTAAGCCAAGTTTGTTGTTATTACTGTGACAGCATGTTTAATCACCGCAATCATGGTTTGACATGTGCATTACGTTTCTTATCATCAGTAATAAGGAAATCACAGTTGGAAGTAGTTAGTGTCTTCATATGTATCGCCCAGTCAACATGGGATTAACATATGGCACTTCCTACCAAAGCTGTCACCTTTGTTAGTCTCTCTACATGAGATCAGTGTCCATACCGCTGGGGTCACGTGATGCGAACCAGGCGTGATTTAGCCGGTGTAGACACTAGAGTTTTAGATTCAGATTTCGGCGAGGAAAGATGTAAAATTAATAACGCGGGTGGCATCCGCCACCCGGCGTCGGTCGGAGATTTCCCGACGAAACAAAAATATAGTTCGGACATTACACTTGTGATTTCCTTAACAAATTGCTAATATTGAACAGTTCGTTGTTTAATATACTTATGTTGGATTACCACGTATGTTTATAACGGTACACTGGATTTCCAGGCTTAAAATAAAGCTATCAGAAAACTACATCAACACAGTTTTCATTTTCAACCCTTACCAAAATGTTACTCAGGGATATACCCACAAACACCCTTAGTACAGTTGGTTGTAGAATCCATGGCACATTCATATATTTTGTTTGTGTTCGAACCTGGACCTTTCATCGACAAGCGAGTGAACTCTACCATGTGAACTAATATTCCCCAAAATTCCGAAACATATTGGATTTACCTCACGGACTACTTCTTCGAAATGCAATCAGGATAAATGGAGTACCATACGACAGTTTTGTGCCGTTTTATCTGGATGTCGGACTTTCCTTTTCCTTATTTCCCCAGTTCAGCGAGTGACTCTAAAACCGTTTTGACTAGTGAATCCACCATTTCCCAGTGAAGCGAGTGATTAAAACTAACATGGAGTAGAATGACAAACTTTCCTGAAGTCTCCACGTGATTTACAGACATTCGGACATTATCAGCTAAAAAGCCGAAAAGGAACTGTACACCTTGACGTTTTTACATTCATTTGATTGAATAATTCTTGAAAACGTTAATCAATACTATTTCAAATTCGTTTATAATTAATCATTATAGTAAATATCATTTTACTGCTATTAGCAGACATTCTAAATGTCAAATGATAGCAATTTCATTATTAGTTACAAATGTATGTCACGGCATTCAGGGTGTACTTAATTATACTGTTTATGTACATTTTCACTTGTAAGCAGTTCCATAATTTTAAGGTTTTGTCTCGACATTTCCTTACTACCAGTATTGATATACAATATGTAGTTATCACTGCAGGTACAAATTGCACAATTCATTTTACCATAGTATGTTATTATCATAGCTTAAACGTAGGTAACTTACAATAGGCATAGGCAGTCTATTCTTTCTGTTTATACCCCTGTATTGTTTATTACTTTATATTCTGCATTACATGTGAAGGAACTATATTCTGTCTTCACAATATTGTACATTATTAGTAAATAGTAGGCTTACACAATTATCAGTTCAGCCACTAGACACTCGAAAATGCTTATATGAGTGATTTACTATATGTACATACATTTTCATACGTGTACTTGCTACACCGGTTACTTATAACCTTTATATATACCCTACTTATCAAGTAGTCAGGTAGTCCATATACCCTACTAAGTAGTCAGGTAGTCTAAATTCCTACTTATCAAGTAGTCAGGTAGTCCATATACCCTACTGAGTAGTCACGTAGTCTATAATTCCTACTTATCAAGTAGTCAGGTAGTCCATATACCCTACTGAGTAGTCAGGTAGTCTATAATTCCTACTTATCAAGTAGTCAGGTATCATATTGTATTCCATACAATATCATTACTTCTCACTCCATGTTACACTACTTTACAAGTAGTTAATGCAATTCACTAGTGATGGCGCCATACAATCTTCTTTGTAATTGCATATTTTCATTAATACATTGATTAGTGCGTTAATTCATGTGTCCTTATATTGGTATGTGGGTGAAGCTCATTTCCCTTTAGAATGCTATGGTCATTATAGCTTTAAAAAAATAATTATTAGCTATACATACAGAGCAAGTTTTCTAAATATCCCTGATAATTATAGAAATAGTTATTGTCTCATAGTGTTAGAGTAGGGGGTCGGCCAACTTCCTATTCAAATTCTTTAGGGAACTTATTCTTTATGCTAAATCAATTTTGTGAGTGAGTATGTGTGAGTGAGTGTGAGTTAATGCAGCCTTTCTTCTAAGCATTAGACCTGTCTATTATCACCATAGCTGTTTTCATGGGACTGATCTGGTTGATCGCCAGTTGAGAGCTCTTCACCGACTTACCTAAGGATGAAATCTATATAGCACCATTATCATTGTATTACTAGTTCTGGAACCACATACGGTTCATCCAAACAGAAAATCTATTATCATGTAGCAAAACCATACATGTGTATGAATGTCAAAATGTATAGCCTATGTGAACTTGACTGTTCACTAAGAAAACATTATTAGTTATATATTCCAATTCATTGAATACCATACGTATTTGTAATTCCATAATTACTTGTTCGAGACAATGCTCTCATATTCAATATTTAACGGTCAATGAACATTCACTGTTCCCGTTATATAATTACTATCACGACCCGATGTGCAGGTCAGTAATTTACGTATTTGGAATATGCTATACGGGTTAATTACGAATGGAATATGTAGCTAATGGTTCTTATTGTATATACTTGCCTTGTATCTTCATTAACAGGTAGCATGTGTATTAGGATATCATTTTCGATTTTCAAATTTGTAATTTACAATGCCTATGTTGTTGCGTAAAGGTGATCATATTTAGATGTGTATTTCAGTTCAATTAATAACTATGCGTACAGCAAATCCATTTGATTTTCGGGACAGTGCTCCCTAACTCCCTTTACGGAACATTGCTTCCAGGGATTATTATACGGCCCGTTGCAGGTCAATTCTTATCAGCCTCCTGGATTATGCAGTACGGGTTTTAGAACGAAATACACAGCTAATACATTGCCTTCATCCAGCGTTAATTTTCGTAATATGTTCTCTTTAAATAGCATTTCTTTAAACACTAGAAATGTACTTTCATATTTATCGGTCTACATGATTATCATTATTAGTATTTGCATAAGTCAGATATGTCTTAGATGCGGGGACGCATTCTTTTCTAGGTTGGGGGGATTTGTAGCACCGATAAATACGAAATGTCTCATTTGCAGTGTTGCTCCAACGCTTTTGTTTAAAGTCAATAATTCTGGCCATCAGCTGTTCGCTAAGCCAAGTTTGTTGTTATTACTGTGACAGCATGTTTAATCACCGCAATCATGGTTTGACATGTGCATTACGTTTCTTATCATCAGTAATAAGGAAATCACAGTTGGAAGTAGTTAGTGTCTTCATATGTATCGCCCAGTCAACATGGGATTAACATATGGCACTTCCTACCAAAGCTGTCACCTTTGTTAGTCTCTCTACATGAGATCAGTGTCCATACCGCTGGGGTCACGTGATGCGAACCAGGCGTGATTTAGCCGGTGTAGACACTAGAGTTTTAGATTCAGATTTCGGCGAGGAAAGATGTAAAATTAATAACGCGGGTGGCATCCGCCACCCGGCGTCGGTCGGAGATTTCCCGACGAAACAAAAATATAGTTCGGACATTACACTTGTGATTTCCTTAACAAATTGCTAATATTGAACAGTTCGTGTTTAATATACTTATGTTGGATTACCACGTATGTTTATAACGGTACACTGGATTTCCAGGCTTAAAATAAAGCTATCAGAAAACTACATCAACACAGTTTTCATTTTCAACCCTTACCAGAATGTTACTCAGGGACACACACAAAAACACCCTTAGTACAAGTGCATCGGCGTCTCTTCTGCATTAAATTGTCTAAAATTATTCTGAACTTAACTACTTATATAAACCACTCTATGAATTGACACAAACAATACGTTATTTAGTAGACAACAATTGCATAGCTTGCTCAAGGTGCAGGGCTGCCATAAGTTGACATAAAAAATCCTAAGATTTCCAAATTTGCATTTTTCAAGAGCGATTTTACTAATTACTAATCGTACCTTTACCCCATAGCCTGTTCTTTGTTTTGTTGACTACTTAAAGCAGGCTGTAAGTAAAGTAGATTGCGCCTTAAGGCGCATTCTGCTTTACTTTCAGCCTGCTTTCAGCTACCATGTACTGTAGAAAAAAATCCGAAGATTTAGGAAATATCCGGAGAAATGGCAGCCCTGAAGGTGACGTATGTAGAGGACTCCCACCAGGCAAATATCTGTATTGCTGAGTTTGTCTAATCAACGGCTGATACACACTATTCCCAGATGCTTTTGTAGATATAGCGAACTTTTTTACAAGATTATTGGAGGAACTAGAGACAGTCGCCTGGGTAATGTTTTGTATATTCTATCTCATTCATCATTTTCTTGCTTTTACAGATATATTATTGCAAGACTATGTCTCTTCGATACTTAAAACGAGATTGCAAGTGCAAGCATTCCAATAGATTGTAATCATCTCCATAACAATTACTCTGCAGATTTTAATTTTGTTTTAACCCTTAACCTGTGTAACTATTGTCTGCACTATTTGTCAAAATAACCCTTTTTAATAGAAAACAACTAATATAAAGCAACACGGTCAGGGCTCCGGATAAATGGAGAATTTCAAAAACTAAAATCTTTATTTTCGAATTAAACCCTTTGGTGTGACTTCTCATTAGAATCGTCTTTTTGAGACCTTAGGATATAGTGCTGAAATTAGTGCGAAAATATTGGATTTTTTAAAATTATTCCCTCTTTTTTTGGAGACCATGTAGTTATCAAAGAAGTCAGATAGACATCAGACGTCCCGTAACGTAATAAGGTTTAGAAATACCCAAAGACAAGATAGTTGGCTAATGCAAGGGGTTAATTAATACAGGAAGCTCCTACAGGAGCCTGTGGTATACTTGTCCTGTTTCAAACTATTCTTCAAAAGCACATGCAAATTAACCATGTGTCAAGTGACTCATTAACCCTGGTTTGGAAATACATCGATCTGAGCCGTGCCATGAGAAAAGTTAGTTGCTTTTTCGCAAGCCAAACAGTGCAGATCAAGGTCAGCCGCCGCGTCAAGTACGCATCGGCTGGCCTTGATCTACCCTGTTTGAAATCCACAAGCATTTAAACAGTTTACGTAGTAGACTATAGCTGTTATACAGCGCTCCCTCTCTACAACGACATCCAGTGGGCGACACAGTTCGGAGGGAGACGATCTAGAGAGGGAAAATGAAACCTTGGCTTACATTTGCAAACAGCTTTATTCCAGATCAGACGCCGTGTGTCGCGGCGTCTGATATGGATTCAAGCTGTTTGTCACTCATAACTATATTTATTCTATCAAAATGTCCACTTGAATGTAGTTTTAAGAAAAACAGCAGACGACAATGTTAAGCAGACGACATTGCAGCAGTAAAAGCGTAAGACATGATTGTTCTGTTTAGGGAACTGAGATAGGAGTCGTTGTAAGGAGGGGTTGTTATTGGGAGGGTCGTTGTAGAGAGGGAATGCTGTATATACAATATTTGGTAGTGAAGACCAATGTTAGATACAGAGCCTTGGTTGACAACGGTACTTGGTCTGTACAATGTTGCAATGTAATAAGGTATGTTTTGTAATTGCAATATTCAAATTCTGTATTGCTAATTGTGTCTATTCAGCGGTTAATACAGAACTACTTTTCTCAGATGCCTATGCAGAAACAGCGATATTATCTAAATGTACAACATCTTTCATGAATTGTTTTATTTACGCATTCAACCCAAACGACGAGTATAATTGTCATTAACAAACAGAACAGTGTATCTATAAAGAGTACACTTGTCAGATGCAGACAGTATAGACATTGAAATGACTTCTGTGTCATTTTGCCATATAGTGTAAACATCAATCTTATAAAAGTCAAAAATCGACTAAACCTAATTTGAAAATGGAACTATCCATTGACAGTTTCGGGAGATAATTAATTAAAACTCATTTATCATTTCTTCAACTTATAGATATGATATGAATATATAAACTGCTTTTTTCAAGATTTCTTTGAAAAATGCCCTTAGAGGTCGAACTATTGAAAAGAGCAGTTTATATATTAATATTAATTTAATTCCCTATCTGGAATATTGAAAAAAAAATATATAGATATGAGTTTGTTAATTCATAAAGAAATCAATGCTCTTCAATGTCTAAACCACGAATGTAATTAAGAGCATTCTAGCGGATTGCTATTTGGTTACAATATCAAAAACTAGGTTCTAATCACTCTTACAGTTAGTGGAAAAGGCGTTATACTTTCCAAATAATCGCGTGTGCGCTAAATTCATTATTCCAATTGCAAACAGTTTGGAGCCTAATCAGACGCCGGTTTCCCTGACAAAACTCTAAACTGTTTGCAACTCATATGGAAAGGACCTGTTAGAGTTGTCAACAAGTTTTCCTTTTGTATTTGCGTTTTGTGTGCGTTTGAAAGGGAAATAATAACGTATTCTCCACTGTACTATCGATGTAAACTCACTAACCCCCGGGACTTTCAAATGGAAAATCCCAGTTTTCACTTAAGGCCAGTACATTATACATGTAGCTTATTTAGGGTTGATTTGTACACTCTTTTATAAAATGACATAAAATGAATGTGTATACCCGATCAGAGGGTCTCCTTAGGACAAGAAGATACTTTCTGAGGTGCTTTATTGTTTGTATTATAAGTGTCGCTAGACTACAATGGGTAAACACAAAAGTGAAGAAATTAAAAGTTCCCTCCCTACAACGGCCCTGTCAACAACGACTTCCTCCTTACAACAACTCTTGCCGCAATTCCCTAAAACGGACAATTTTGTCTTACGATTTTAACTGCTCCAATACCGTCTGTTGAACTGTCGTCTGCTTGTTATTTTCTCAAAGTTTCACATTTTGATAGAATAAATATAATGACGAGTGACAAACAGCTTAAATTCGGATCAGATGCCGCGTCACGCGGTGTCTGATCTGGATTCAATCTGTTTGCACATGTAAGCTATGTCTTAATGTCCCCTCCCTTTAACGACTCTCTCCGAACAATACACACATTCTGTGTCTCCCATTGGCTTTCGCAGAAAGGGAGCACTGGAATACAAAGGTCATCACCGAGCACCATTTACAGTTAGTTTCTCTGATGGCACACTTACATTATTCAACATGTCATAAATTACTCTATTGTTGCATTATCCGGCTCTCATCTTGATCAAGATTTGTTTGTACTTCGGTGATAATAATGCAGATTTATATTTCTCACATATCTACCCTTGTTTTCTATAGCGAACAACGATCACACATGTCCTATATGTTTAGACGTCACCGGGGGTCCGAAAAATGCCTATTGCTTTGAAAAATAGCATTAACTCGTTAGGTATGTGAGAAAAAGAATCTGTCATTCGTCGATGTTTAAGACAAGTTTATCTCAAACTCGCCAAGGCTCGCTTAATACTTTATAACATTTCAATTCTAGACTCGTTTGAGATCAGCTTGTCTTAAACATCAACTCATGACAGCTCCTAAATAAACCAACTCCTTTGAAATGCTGAACATATCAGACAACTCCGCACCTATTATAACAATATTTTATATTGATGGAGAGAAGTAATAAAAAAGAAATATAAGATTTCATCTTGTCAGTTTTTATCGGAACATTGTTTGGGTTCAAGGGCACGTTCGTCGTATTAATGCAGGCTGTGCTATAAACTGTTTGTAAAAACGAAATTGAAACCGAACAAAATTAATTGTCGTTTGTACGTCATTTATATTTACATTTGGATCAAATCTTTGTGTAAGCAACAGATACGGTCGAACGGCAATATTTTGAGCTTATTTCGTCGCGCTGACTAGACTTGCTACAGTTAAATGTGATACAGTGGAGAAAACGTTATTCTTTCGCAAATAAACGAGTTTACGCTAAACATTTTATATCCATTGCAAATTGTTTTGAGCTTGGTCAGACGCCGGGTAACTCGGCGTCTGATCAGGCTAAAAACTGTTTGCCACTCCGCTTAAAAGAAATAGTCAGAAATGTCGAAAAACTGTTGGGTTTTTCTTCCATTTTATTGTAGTGCGTTTGCGTTTCGTTTGCGTTTAAATGGGAAAGAATAAAGTTTCTCCACTAAAACATAAGTTCGTTTAACTCATTATCCCCTGAAACATTGAATGGCCAATTCAATTTTCCAATCAACTATAGAGTCCATTTTTGACTACAGTCGAACTTCGATATCTTGAACTCGGTTAAGTCGAACATAACGGTATTTCAAAGTAAGCCGCGTCTTAACTTTGAAACACGGGTATGTTCGCCTAAACCGAGCTTGAAATAGTGCAATTCATGTTTCGGAATATCACTTAGCTTGAGTTTAGCGTGTTTGAGATTTCGAAGTTCGACTGTATTTAGATATTACAAAATGACCAACAATGCAACTCCTGGTCCAGCGGAGAAGACGCTATTATTTCACAATGAACGCGTTTACGCTAAAATTATTATTTCCATAACAAACGATTGAGAGCCAGATTAAACAAAAGGATAGAATTTACTTTGCCGGTCCCCATGATCCACGCTATTTAACTCAGAGGTTGTTCTTTTACAAATGCATATATAAAAACGTATACCCTTTTTATCTTAAATAGGTTAAAATTGTTGAATGATGAACATGCGAATGGTTATCATTGAAAAGGAAATTCAACTTGACGAACTAAAAACATAAAAAATGTTTTTCAAAAGTTGCGTAGGTCTTCTATTTGACTTCGACAAGAATTAACATTCATCGCTGAGAATATAAAAAACCCACATTTTTCCACATTATCGTTCTTATCGTACCTCAGATCTGAATGTTGATAAGTCTGCGTTCAGGTTACATTTTGATTGATATACTGCCATGTGTTTGTTTATATCTACGATCTTTCTGTTTTTCGTTCAAAATAATCTGTTCCCTTGCAAGAACGATTGAAAATAGTTAATACATTAACACCTCTCTCTAAGATCACTCAAATGAAGCCTTATTGATTGTATGAAAGGCAGGTGACAGATTATATTAAGGTTACAGTAAAGTAGAAAGCTCCTTAGGAAATCACCTGTCGTAAACACCTAATACTGAACATATAATGGTTGTAATACAGTGGAGAATCTGTTATTCTTTCCCGTTTAAACGCAAACGTACGCAAACGCAAAACACTAAAACGTAGAAAAGTACAACTTTTGGACAATTCTGATAATTCTTGTTTATCTTGGTGGCAAACAGTTTGGAGCCTGATCAGACGCCGGGTTACCCGGCGTCTGATCTGGCTCCAAACTGTTTGCACTGCAAATAATAGTTTTAGCGTAAACGCGTTTATTGGGAAAGAATAACAGATTCTCCACTGTAGAAGCTGGTTTTACTGTACCCAGTTGTTGAAAAAACTAGAAAAGAAGATGGCGTTAACCATTTGAATACCTCATAATGACATAAGATAATATTTACCCTGGCTAGTATGTACTTTTTAATCCATTTCAGACGCCATGAAAGTATACGATAATTGTTGTTTTCTTTTAAATCTCAAATTTAAATAAAGGTAAATTGACTGAAGACATATTAAAATGAGTGTCAAACAGTTTGGATCATGGTCAGGGGCTGCGTTCTATTATGTCAATACTCGTAAGAATAGTCTCTTCGAGACGATTCTAATGAGCAGTGACACCATAGGGTTTAAAGCATACATAAAGATTTTGGATTTTTAAATACAATGTACTCCCCTTATCTGGAACCCTGTAAATGTAACACTTGTTAACATTGTCGCTATTGTTATATTTCGGATATTTTCAGCATAGAAGTGTCAAGTAGTTAGAACTCTAATCTAGACCCATACAATTTGCAAGATTGTCACATGCGACGATCACATTTATTCGCTTGGTCATTTTTCTACACTTTACAACTTGGATAATACGTAAATCTAAGTTTTACGTGGAAACTTTAACAATAAAAATAATCCAATAAAAAAGCAGTAAAAAAAGCTTCATATTGGTTTAAGCAATTTTATTTATGCTTTTCGGTGGATTACCACGAAATAGCAGTGGATGATCACTTGGTAATCCACTGCAGTGGATTATCACCAATCGCTTTTTATTATGAATTTTCCCCGTAGGGCTCCCCAAGAATTATAGTCAATCGTGTCTTATCGTTAAATTCCGGCAGTCCGATTTGTCGCGAACTACTCACCGGAAGAGCACGAATCCAAACTCGGGAGCAACGAGTGACGTCATTATACCGCCAACTGTCACGCGCATGTGTTCGACATAAAACGTGGGGCTCAACACGGGATAAATAATGTACGTTCGCTTTCAATTTTTAAACAATTTCGTTTAAAAAGTGACTTAAAAGCATAAATAAATAGAATAACTGTGTTTTTTCAGTGTAAGATCGAATTTAATCCATTTCGTGAACATCAGACTGTTATATTTTCACTCGTGGCTTCGCCACTCGTGAAAATATAACGTCTGATGTTCACTCAATGGATTAAATTTCGATCTTACACTGAAAAAAACAGTTATCCTCTATATCTATTTTAAATTCGAAAGAAAAACACTCTGTCATTTGAGTTGCCGTGTATACGCTCTGAGTTGAATTTTATTTCCTGTACGTTATAACGATAAATTCATGACACGGGTTCAAGTATGTTACACAATGTTTATAGATACAATTAAGTACCCGTGAGAATAAACGAGAAAACTTCCCCCGCTTTTGAATGTTTAATATAGCAGTTGACCTTGTATAAGATTAATCCAAATGACTTTCAATGGATTAAAATAAACTCCCTCCCAAACCATACCAAATGTGAGATACAGATTATGTCTGTTGTTCGGAGGAAGTTGTAATAGGAAGGGAAACTTAATTACCTTAAAAGGCTGAACAAGACATGCTTACAATTGCAAACGGTTTGAATCAAGATCTGACACCGCGTTACGCGGCGTCTGATCTGGATTCAAGCTGTTTGTCACTTGTCATTATGGGTTGTTTTTGTCATAATTTCCTATATGTGACTTTAAAAAAAGTTTAAGCAGACTTGATGAAAGTAGTAATAGGGTTATACATATTTTTGTTTTGTTTTGGGGAACAACGGCTTTCATTGTTGTAAGATGTGAATCGTTGTTCGTAGGACCGTTGTACGGTGGGAACACTGTATAAACCCCTTCACTGCACTACCCCGAGTACAGTAGTTATTTGCAAACAGTTTGGATCCTGATCAGACGCCGCGCAACGCGGCGTCTGAACAGGATCAAAACGGTTTGTCACTCATTTCAATATATCTTAGGTCAAAATACATAAAATTTATTTTTTAGCAATATAAGCAGACGACAATTGTTTAAACTTGATGACGTCATGGCAGTGAAAGGGTTAACAGAAATGACTTTGTTCTGTTATATTTAATCTTAAATCTGTCCTGTAATAGCTTTGTCTCATTACAGCGACGTTGATTGTCAGGACTGTGAGTGTCTTTTCAGAAGGAAAGACGTTATTCGTGTCCTTATAGATCCGTTTACAACGAAACAGTTACATTGCAGAGGACGTTATCTTTTCCAGTTTGAATGCAAATGAAACGCAAACGCATTGCAAGCAAGTGTAAACAATGACAAATTGTTGACTAATTCATACTGTTCATGTTCATCTGAGTTGTAAACAGGGTTACATGTACCCGGCGTCTGACCTGGCTCCAAAGTGTTTGCAATGGAACTCATAGATTCAGCGTAATCGCGTTTATTGGGAAAGAATTACGTCTTCTCCATTGAATGTAGCCAATAGTATGGAACCAAATCAGATTGTGGATAACCCGGCGTGTGATCTAGCTCAAACTTAGTTGTAACTCAGAAAAAATAAGTTATATGTGTGTTAAAGTGTGTGTCCTTTACACAATTTAATTGCATTGCGTGTGAGGGGAGTTCCTAATTTAAGGTGCAAAGATCAATGTCTCTTACACTCTTCACTACAGCTAGAGTGTCAACGTTTCCTATCAGACGATAGTATCATTTAATTGAAATATAAATCAACAGTTTTCCCACTTTCGTGTTAACAGTTTCGGTGTTAGAATTAAGAGAATTTGAAATACATTGCTTATACAGTGCTTATTCTCTATAACAACACTTAACAACACTTGTGCAAACAGTTTGAACCCAGATCAGACGCCGAATGACACAATGAGGTTTGACATACTTTACACAGGGTAGAGGTTACAAGATGTACCTTTAAATATCAATAGACAACTTATATTTGATATTTGAGCCATGTCATGACACAACCAGCCTTATTGCGTTGCAACCTTGTACATTCCAAGCACCGTTATCATCACGGGCTCTGTATCTGAGTTTGTTCTACACTGCCAAATATCGTATAATAGTAGTACTGCTACATAAAATGCTTAATATGTATATGGATGTCACACAGACAAATGATCTGGATCTTCATGGTTTGCGGTGCAATAAATCAGGTTTTTGCATGGCACGGTTTATTTGTTTTTAGAATCTGGGATGTTTTACTGACTTTATAGTCTAACATACTTACATGCTTTTGCCGACCGCTTAACTGTTACATGTATCGTCATCTTAATAGAGCATTTCATGTGGATGAAGTTAAATATTTCAACGCTTACCTTACAGTGGAGAATCTGTTATTCTTTCCCAATAAACGCGTTTACGCTAAAACTATTATCTGCAGTGCAAACAGTTTGGAGCCAGATCAGACGCCGGGTGACCCGGCGTCTGATCAGGTTCCAAACTGGTTGCCACCAAGATAAACATGAATTATCAGAATTGTCCAAAAGTTGTTCTTTTCTACGTTTTAGTGCTTTGCGTTTGCGTACGTTTGCGTTTAAACGGGAAAGAATAACAGATTCTCCACTGTACCTTGACTGACGAATTGCAGTGGAGAAGACGTTATTATTTTCCAAAAAACGCGTTTACGCTTTACATGTAACTATTATTTCCATTGCAAACAGTTTGGAGCCAGATTAGACACAAAGTATCAAGGCGTCTGATCAGGCGTCAAACTGTTTGCCACTCAGTTTTAAAACACCACGAGCAATGCCAACAAATTGTAATTTTCTAAATTTCAGTACTTTGCGTTTGCGTTTCGTTTGAGTTTTAATAGGAAGTTAAAATACAGTGGATAATCTGTTATTCTTTCCCGTTTAAACGCAAACGTACGCAAACGCAAAGCACTAAAACGTAGAAAAGAACAACTTTTGGACAATTCTGATAATTCATGTTTATCTTGGTGGCAAACAGTTTGGAGCCTGATCAGACGCCGGGTTACCCGGCGTCTGATCTGGCTCCAAACTGTTTGCACTGCAAATAATAGTTTGAGCGTAAACGCGTTTATTGGGAAAGAATAACAGATTATCCACTGTAAGATGTCTACTCCACTGAAATACGTGAATCTAAAACAGTTTGGATATTTTACAAGCGTCTGATCTGTATCCAAACCATTCGAAGTGTCGTTTATTTTGCGGCTTTGGCAGTAACAGAGTATTTCTGACGGATAAAAACATCTGTCTAGAAAACTTTAATTCAATTTTGTTGATACAATTCAATCACTGCTTTACACATATCATTCGGGTGTAATTAAAAAGTGTAAATATTCTTAGACTATGTCACCCCTATAAAACTTGATGATAGATAATAAGTTTTGTTCGGTATTTCGGTATTTTTCAATCTGTTAAGAATTGTACAGTGGAGAAGATGCTTTTTTCCCGTTTGAAAGCAAACAAAACGCAAACGCACTGCAATAACATATAATAAATGACAATTTGTTGAAAATTCTTACTGTTCATTTTCATCTTATTGGCAAACAGTTTTGAGCCTGATTAGACGACGGTTTACCCGGCGTTTGATATGGCTCCAAACTGTTTGGAATGGAAATAATAGGTGTTTTTTTTCGTAAAAACGTGTGGTGAGCAAGAAGAATAACGTAGTCTCAACTGTACCTGTACTTTCGGCTTACAGTGCAAAATGTGTTATTCTTTCCCAATAAACGCGTTTACGCTAAAACTATTATTTGCAGTGCAAACAGTTTGGAGCCAGATCAGACGCCGGGTAACCCGGCGTCTGATCAGGCTCCAAACTGTTTGCCACCAAGATAAACAAGATTTATCAGAATTGTCCAAAAGTTGTTCTTTTCTACGTTTTAGTGCTTTGCGTTTGCGTACGTTTGCGTTTAAACGGGAAAGAATAACAAATTCTCCACTGTAACTCTTCCACACGACAACGGGTTCCAAGGTTATAAACCCTTTAAGTTGAGCCTGAGATCATTCTCAAGCATTTGATTGGTCAGATTTGACCTTCTGTCTGTCAATAACTCAAATCTTACCAATCAAACACTAATGAAATGCTTAAGAACGATTTAAGTATCAACTAAAGCTCGTTATGACATTGGGGCCAGCCCCGATATCATAACCATAAATAGAGCTAGCTCAAAAGTCAGAAATAGGGGTTAATTCAATTTACCTAAAGGACTAAGTTCAGTAAGGGGTGAAATTGGCCTAGAAATTCATAATTTATCCAAGTTGTTAATCTTTTTGAATATCCTACTGAAGTTGGTTGGTAATACATTGAACTTACTGGAAAACGTTTTATTTTGTGTTAAAACGCTATATAGCATAGTCCTCTGGTCAATAGAACTATCCCTTCTCACCGTGATTTTCGTCAATTTCACCCAGAAAATTACGTTGATACTGAATTTAAAATATGAGCACAGTCGTCGACAGTCAAGAAATTTCAGCAGTACATTTCTTACGTAATAAGGATTAAATGACTTGAAAATCAAGATTGTCGACAACTGTGCTCATATTTAAAACAAGAAAAAACCGTAAATCTGGTGGGGGAATTTGAACCCAAAGCTACGCTATTAACCTATGTCAAACCAGCAGATGTGTGTGCCATGGATAAGCCATGTTTCATACATTTCCTGTAGTATTGGTGTCACTGTAATATTAAATTACAACAAGACATTATTAAAATAATTATATAAAGATACATGTTTCTATAGTAAAGTTTGTTGTTGCTATGGTAACATAATTTCATTTTTCGTTCGTGATGAGGTTTTCGATTTTGCTAATGCTATCTCATATTTTGCACTTCAAAGTTATCAAAATACATATTCGAATGATGACGTGTAGTGCACAATAATTGATAAAAATGTAATAGTAGAAGAGTACATGTATATTAAACGTGTTGCTATGGCAACATGATCTTAATTTTCAAGAATATATTTAATATTTGCTTTCATTTATCCCCCACCAGCATCCAACTGTGGTATTTTGGTAAAATCTAAAATTGAACCGATTTCACCCGTTAGTGAACCTATATTCAGTAAGAAGTCGTTGTATTGGTTACCATAGCAACACATGTTACTCTAAATATGATAATCTGTCATGGATGTGTCGTGTTTCGTACATATCAGGTTGTATTGGTGTCACTGTAAAATTAAATTACAACACATGTTTAAAAAAATATATAGAGTCAGGGTTTTTAGAGTAAATTTTGCTGGTTGCTATGGCAACAGTATCTTTATTTTTTGAGATTTTCAACTGGGCTAATGCTATATCATATTGTTGTATTTTAAGATTCTCAAAATACATGTTCCAATAACGATATGCTCAATAATTGATGATAGACGTGACTTTAAATGAGTATAATAAAATGGTTGCTATGGCAACATAATCTGTATTATTGAGCCCAAAAAGTTATTTTCTTTCATTATCCATCACTAGCATCCAACTGTGATATTTTTGGTAACATCTGAAACGGACCAGTTTAACCCCTTAGTGAACATAAATCTGAAATTGAGCCGATTTTACCCCTTTGTGAACCTATATTCAGTAGGAAGCCGTTGTATTTGTTACCATAGTAACAAATGTAGCTTATTTTAGAATAATATGTCATGGATTTGTCATGTTTCATACAGTTCTTTTCGTGTCAGTGTCACTATAAATTCAAAGACATATTGAAGGAATTATATAGAGAGACATGTTTTTCTAGACTAAATTTTGCTGGTTGCTATGGTAACAGTATCTTTATTTTCCCGTTAATGTTGAGGTTTTCAACTTGGCTAATGCTATATCATATCTTTGTATTTTAAAGTTGATAAAATAATGTTCCAGTGATAATATGCTCAATAATTGATGAAAAACGTAATTTTAGATGAGCAAATGAAAATGGTTGCTATGGCAACATGATCTTAATTATCGAGCAAAAAAAAGTTGTTTTCTTTCATTATCCACCACCAGCATCAAACTGTTGTATTTTGGATGAAATCTGAAATGGGGCCAATTTCACCCCTTAGTGAACTCAGTCCTTTATACAATTCAACTGTGGTAATATGTGTTAGTTACGCTGGAGGGATTCTGGCGTACAGTAGGAAAGAAGTTATAATTTCCCGTACAAACCAAAAGGCATTTCCATAAATTTTCGAACGTTTAAGGATTGTAATATTGTTTCAGTGGATATAACGTTTTCGGCTTAATATTTTCAGGAAAGAATAACGTCTTCTCCATTATATTTACATTCACCCTGTAACGTCTTCTAGAAGCGTAGTGAACATATTCAGCATAATTCTCAGCAAATCTGAATAAGGGGAGATCCTTTGAAAGCACAGAAAACAAAGCAAATACTGAAAATTGCAGACTCGGTTTAATTGAGTCTGTTCATGAGTAATACTGAAATATGCAACAGTGCTCACGCACCCTAGCACCAGCTTAAGCGGAATTCAACATTCAACTGCCAATTCGCTGAAATCAATGATTCCAAAGGATCAGAAATTATAACAACACTGAGAATGAAGTACGGGGAAACCTACAAATTGAAACTGGTTGCAGCCAGTCAGAAAGAGGGCGGATACTCCACCGAAGAGGTACCGACATAGCGACCAGCTGATGGTTGCTTGGACGTGTAATAAAGCTGAAATACACATCCGCGGCCTAATTGCTTAAAACATGTTATAAAAATAGATATTCAAGTTGCATTGTATATTTTTAATGTCCTATAAGTGTTCGCGAAGCACAGCAACTCCAAATCATGCATTTGGGACTACTTTTCATACCATAGTGATCGAATGGCTGTTACATCCAGGATTACATCTATCATACATATTCGGCCGGTAAATGATATATTCATTTATATAAAAACCAGTCGTGTCAAGATTCACTTTTAAATTCAATATAAATATAAGCAAAAACGATGTGGTTTCTGCAATTTACAGGTTTGTAAACGCGTGCGGTTAGCTGGGTAAGTTTATTGTACACGCACTTCGTTCCTTCATGTCGCTTTACGACTATAGAAGTATACAGTGGAGAGGACATTATTCCTCCCCAATAAACGCGTTTACGCTATATCTTTTATTTTCATTGCAAACAGTTTAGAGTCAGATGGGACCCGGGTATCCCTCCGATTAAAACAAATACCCAGCCTTGTGAACAAGTAAATCCTTTTCTCAAGTGTATTGTAATGAGTTTGCGTTTTGTTTGCATTTAAACGGGAAAGAATAACGTTTTCACTGTACGAGTGCCGAACTGTTCAAATCCTGAAAGAACATCGCATTACGCGACGTCTGATCTTGCTCCAAATTGTTTGCATTGGAAATAATAGATTAACCGTAAACGCTTTTATTGGGAGGGAGTATCTTCTCCCCCATTTGGAAGCGTTAATTTATTTGCGTTTACTTTCAAACGCGTCCATCAGAGTGACAAAGTTCAGATCTCAGCTTGATCCAAAATGATAACAGCAGATATCGCAGTTTTGTCCATAGCGTATAGAAAGTTAAATAACTAACGTGGGTGGCAGGCAAGCTTACTCTGATTTTGTTTTGCATTGGCATGGCAGAATTGTTGTTTAATTGACACTATGTTTTGATCGGTGTGTCAGTGTCAAGCGCAATGCATTTTAGTTCTGGTTGTATGCTTAAAAAGCGTTTTACATGAGGCATATATCGTTACAAAAATTAATTGAGCAGAGTTTAGCATCTGCTCAGAAGATGCGCATTTCTGACTAATGCAAAGCTTGATATCAATCTCAGGCCAATTTCCAACGCTTCATAAGCATGGGACCTGATTGCAGCAAAAATAAGCTTTATGCAGTCAAGGAATCTGTCTGGCACGCAAACGAAACATCCTGGTATGCTTGTTTTGTTTTCCCTAGATGCCCACCGAACATTCACATTTAATAAACACTTATTATAATCATCTGCAAGAGTGGCAATCTTTAACAATTTTCAAAGAAGATTTATCTCCATTTTACTTTCGAAAATATCATCAGAGTTTATGTACAGTCGAATTTTGATAAATCGAACTCGTTTATGTGGAACATACACGTATTTCAAAGTTAAAACGTGGCTAAGCCAAGTTTTAACTTTGAAACACGGGTGTGTTTGACTTAACCGAGCATTTAGTAATGTAACTCATGTATCGAGCTATTGTCAATTTCGAGGAAAGGGAGTTCGAGATATCGAAGTTCGACTGTATTAAACAGATTTTGTTCAGATGAGACACCGTGCTACTCGATGACTTTTCAATTTCCATAGTGTTGCAACTGTTATGATCCTCTAGCATGTCAAAGGATAACGGATTTCAGAGAGCATATTTTTGTCTCGATGATCACTGATATTCGAAAACATTCTCATAGATTGACGTGGTTTCAGTTCTCAAATAATTTATCAAATTACTGTGCAGAGCAAGGACAAATACTAACTCATACATTCAGACAAACTAGCTTCTTTGGGAAAGACGTTATTCTTTCGTAATAAAATCTTAAACATCTAGGCGTTTGATTGGGATACATACTGTCTACCACTAAAATTAAGATATGTGTTTACATTTAGCATTTATTCCATCTGTGTTGACAATCTATTGCTACGAAAGAGCACAAACTACTCCCATATACTTGGTAAAGTGCATATTGAAGACACATCTAAAGTGAGATTCGCGATAATTATAGGCTTGAATAGACCAATATAGGCAAATGTTCACTTCAACTCTTTCTAGTCGCAGTCACCGATGAACTATCAACATTTCCTGAACTTGTTAGATGACGACTTGAAATAGCGAAAAACTAATCAACAGTTGCACATCTACATGTATATTAACCCCTTCACTGCCATGACGTCATAAAAAATAAACAATGGTCGTCTGCTTCTATTTCTAAAAAACGCGTTACGAGGCGTCTGATCAGGATCCAAACTGTTAACACATAACTACTGTACTCGGGGTAAGGCAGAAAAGGGGTTTACTGTAATACTCGGGCATTTTTATTACCCTTTTAGTACCAAACTCAATAACAGTGTTACAGTAAAACTCGATTCCACGAGCTCGCGTTTGTTCGAATATACCCATATTTCAAAGTTACGTTTTAACTTTGAAATACGGGTATGTTCGACTTTAAAGAGATCGACTTATCAAAATTCAATTTACGAAATACTGGTAAGATCGATTTAACTGAAACACGAGTTCGTAGTATCGAGTTTCGACTGTATTTGCAATCAATTTGGATTCAAATCAGACGCCGCGAAACGTGACGTCTGATCAGGATCCAAACTTTTTGACACTCTGTAGAATTTTGTTTATAAATTAATCAAATACTAATACAAATACCGGTATTGGTGTGTGTTTTTGTTATCTTTACTGTAGAAAAAAGACAACATTAATGCAAGCAGACGAGATTATTGAAGACGGGTAAGACACTGAAAGAGCAAATTAAGCAAGACAATAAAACCGTAGTTTAGAGCGTTGTTGATGTTGTTTATATAGCGCTCCCGTTCTACAACAGCATCCAATGGGAGACAAAGAGAGTGTGAGTTGTTCGGAGAGAGTAGTTGAAGGGAGGGACATTTACTTACATTAGCAAACAGCTTGAATCCAAATCAGACGCCGCGTCATGCTGCGTCTGATCCGGATTCAAGCTGTTTATCACTCATCATTATGGTTTTTTGTCGGTCAAATGTAAAAAATATGTGACTTTAAGAAAAACAGCAATACTTGAATTGGTTAGCTTTTAAAGATACTATCGCTCAGTTTTATATCGAGAAAGCAAGTCTACTATTTCAATAGTGTTTAATATCTGATATTTAAGCGATTTGAATGTCTTGTGACTATCTAAACATTAAGATAAAACGGTAAAAACTTGCACATTCACTGGGAAGTCAGCCATTTGCACATGTTAATGTAGCATTAATCAGATAAGATTCTATAGATTATTTTGTAAAAGTCAAATCGCTACGAAATATTAACGATAACTCTTAAATCGGTCGTTTTTATGTGAAGTAAAGACACATACATGTAGCCAAGTATAAGTCAATCCTAACGTAGATTGAGAGGAAATTCGTTTTCGATGCTGTTGTTTTTTATTCTTCTGATGCTGGACAACAACGAGAGAGAAACGTGCTATTTGATTTGTTTATTATCTTTGATAATACTTTGTTTTGTTTTTGTTTTAATATCGAAGAATTTGTTTCAAGGCACCTGAATCACAAAGCATAATATTTACAGCTAGCATTCTTGACATTAAACATGTTATTGTTGGTTTATTTAGTAAAGGGTATGTAACCGAGTGAAATATTGTTTTAGTTCAAAGTGTTGTTCAAATTATTATATAATACATTAATATCAATTTTATACATGTAATGTGTAAGTTGGAGAATACTCAGTGTTACCATTTCGCCTGTAAAAGGCGACCTGACGGGAACTAAGATGCGGATCAGCTACCAAATATTTAGGCCACTGATAAGGACGCAAACTGGTTAATGCTCTGACTTAAAGGTTTCTAAAATTATATGTACACTTAAACTGGCGTACGTCGGCGAAGTTGTTATCATTTCCCGTTTAAATGCAAACGAATTACAATAAAACGTAGAAAATGACATTGTGTTCATACTCCTGACTATGCATTTTATATCAGTGGCAATCAGTTCCGAGCTTGATAAGACACCGGGTTACCCGTAGTCTGATCTGGCTCCAAACTGTTTGCAAGGGAAATAATAGTTTTAGCGTAAACGCGTTTATTGGGAAAGAATAACGTCTTCACCACTGTATCTTGATCATGCGGAGGCGGAGGTAGATTACAATGAACGACAGATTGAAACGATTCATTGTTTAAGTGAGACGAATTAAGGAATGTAAGAATAATTTACAAAAAATGAACATCCAGCACTTCGCGCATTTAAAACTGTCTGCTATTTTACAACTCGTGGCAAATTTATTACAAAGCTCAGAAGAGATGAAGCTTAAGTCCATCGAAATGGTATAATGGTTTCCAGTATTGAATGTTTGCCACGAGTGTATGTGATAGTTAAACCAGCTGCAATATGAAATTTACCAAACACTGACATAGAGTCTTTAATCGTTTGTAATAGAAACGGTGCTTCATTGGTTGTGATGTCCACAGAATATAATGATCGTGGATTTACAAACAAAGTTACAATTTTATGAAAAAAACAAAGAAAACAAATCAATTAACCAGACGATATGGGCAGTAACTGTTTACGCCAAAATGTCAGTGAAAGGGTTAAAGGGACATTCGCTTTCGACACAATAAAAGGCCATTGTTTTCCACTAAACATGTTAATGCTAAAATAATTATTTTCAATGTAAACAGTTTGGAAACAAGGTCAGATGTCAGGGTAATCCGGCGTCTGGTCAGGCTTCAAATTGCTTACCGTTCACAATAAACTCAGTCGTTCACCATAAAATATGCTATTATTTTTTTATTTTAGCACATTGCGTTTGCACTGTTTAAATTTAAACGAAAACCGAATTTTCTAGTATTAACAATCACTCATCTAAATTATCTTTAAAAGCCTGGAGTGTCTACAGTATTAAAAAGTATTATTCTTTATCATTTGGGAACATGTGATTATTACTTATGATATGTTGATAAGAGTTTAGTGTTTTTCGAACGGGCAAATGGTCCACAGACGATTTAAATCTATTAACTTAAGGTGTGCAGTTAAGTTTGGTTTCTTATCTAAACATTATAGGCGCACAGTCATAACTGATGAAATATATCTTTCCGGCCATCTATATCGGTAGTCATATAATAAAGTTTCCAAATAAAAACAATACCATGTGTTATATTAATTTTACCTGTCAGAAAGCAGGCGCTTGTATTTTTAATTACAATGTGTTACATATATCACTTTGATTTATTGCATTTACAATGAATCTGAAAGGATGTGCCAAGATCAAATAGGTATACAGGGCTCCCCCTCTACAACGGCACCCAACGGGAGGCAAAAGTTATGTGCGTTGTTCGGAAGTAGTCGTTACACATATAGAATTCTCCAAACAGCTTATATCCAGATCAGGAGCCACGTTACGCCGGGACTTATCTGAATTCAAGCTGTTTGTCAATTGTTACTTAGTATTGTCTTCGTCAAAAAAGCTATTATGTAACTTTGAGAAAACCAGCAGACGACATTGCAACCGTGAATAGGTTGGACATACTTTTCCTAATTAGGGAACTGTGAACTGTGAACGTTGACAGGAGGGAGCCGTTGTTTGGAGAGAACGCTGTATTTTCGGAACAAACACCGATTAAAACTTCAGTGTTGTTATACTTTCTGGTCCTTTGGAATCATTGATTTCAGGTCGTTTACAGTTGAAAGTTGAATTCCGCTTAAGCCGGTGCTAGGGGGCGTGAGCACTGTTGCATATTTCAGTATTGCTCATGAACAGACTCAATTAAACCGAGTCTGCAATTTTCAGTATTTGCTTTGTTCTCGGTGCTTTCAAAGGATCTCCCCTTATTCAGATTTTCAAGAATAATTCTCTAGTGCAAATAATTTTGAAGGGCGGTCAAACGCCGAATACTCTACTATATTTAACACAACTGACCTTTTTCAAACTTTCTACACGACGTTGAGTTTAGTTTCCGTTTAGTTTAAATGAATTATAATAAAATACAGTGTCTTCCAGTGCCTACAACGACACCAAATGGGAGACACAAATTGTGTGTGTTGTTCGGAGGAGGTCGTTATAGGGAAGGGCAATCAAGACTTGGCTTACATTTGCAAACAGCTTAAATATTCCAGCATTAAAACGTTTGTTATAATTGTCGTGTTGAGGAAATTGCGGAAAAGGTCGTTGTAAGGCGGAAGCCGTTGCCTGGAAGGCCGTTGTAGAGAAGGAACATTGTATCAGTTGTATCGCTTCAAATTTTCTTTTTAAGTACAATTAAAAATTGAAAGTTTTATTTCTCAATTGACGATTTCGTGTTACAGCAATGAAGTCTCTGGCAAAATGTTTGGAGCCAGATCATTGCCGAGTTACTCGGCGTCTGATCCGGTTCAAAACTATTTGTCACCGATAATTAAGAAACAAACTTTTAAAATGTTCTGATCCTGTCAATCTTTTCTGTCTGTACCTGCACAATATTTGCGTTTTGTTTTACTCAACGGGAAAGACTAACGCATTCACGATTGTACAGAGATGGTAGACTGATTGGCACGTGTCCTATACGCTTACTAATTTTCTGTCATAATACCGTGTACTTCAAAACTTGTAATTGTCAATTAGTTCATGTTTTATTGCCTACTACAGGAATTATCAGACTTATCATAAACGTTAACTAGTTAACCCACTGACCCCTAAAACTTCAAATAGAAAAGTCCAGTCTCCAATTGAGGTCTTTAACTCATTGAAGTGTAAGCCTTGGCCCGAGGTTATAAAACTTAAAATGAACTCTGTGCTCAAAACTCAGAATTTTTCTCAGCTCAAAAAAACTTCTGCAAACATTTTATTTTAAAACCAGTATTTTCATACATAATTATACTGTAATTATGTATCCAAATGAGGTTACACAAATCAAATAAAACGTGTTTTGTAAAAACTAGAGCCTGTTATCGAAACTGAGTTTTGAGCACAGAGTTCGTTTTAAGTTTTATAACCTCGGGGCCTTGTGTCTTCTAAAGTGGAAATTGGCAAACAGTGTAGACCCTAATGAGACGCTGCGTTACTGTTTGCTATATCATATGAAACTTTTATTTCTGTATTAAAAACCAAACTGAAGTGTCCTGTCTTTAGATCACCCTTGCATATCTACAATTAATTACCGGTATTCCCGCAATAATACAAGGAAAGTTCATTGCAATATAAAGGTATATACCGGTTTTATTGACTTGGCAGGGCGGAGTTTCGATGCGGACCATTGCATGTGTCACTGTGTGTAGGTTTATCATGACTTGTACGGCCTCGCTGTACAAGCGCGCTTTTATGGCGACGTGGTAGAGTACATGACTGCGAACCTGGCGACCTGGGTTCAAACCCAGGTCGGAGCAAATGTTTCTTTATAAGAGCACCCGTCTGCATTTGGCGTCCAACGTGGTTTCTGTGACTGTATATGCTCCGAGATCGACCCCCAGTCGTTCTCATACCCATATAGAAATTCGGGACGAAATTCAAGTTGTCGGGGGAGTATATCACTGTGTGTAGGTTTATCATAACTTGTACGGCCTCGCTGACAAGCGCGCTTTTATGGCGACGTGGTAGAGTGCATGACTGCGAACCTGGCGACCCGGGTTCAAACCCGGGTCGGAGCGAGTGTTTCTTTATAAGAACACCCGGCTACACATGTTAACTTTGGTGGCGGCAGCACGTTCTTTTATTATCGGAATTTACCGTTGTCGTCTGCAGTTTTTTTCTCAACATTACATATTAGTGGACATTTTGACAGAAGGAATATAATAAAGAATGACAAACAGTTTGAATCCAGATCATTACGGATTCAGGCTGTTTGCAATTGTAAATAAAGTCTTAATTTTCTTTCTGTATAACAATTCCCTCCAAACAACACACGCAATATTTGTCTCCCGTTGGGTTATTTTGTAGAGAGGGAGCACTGTACATACCTTTTAGGCATGGATATTGGTGCACGCATAAATTGTGTTTCTCAATGTTGAAAGCATCGGACAATAACGATATAATACGGAACTACTATACAAGCACCCCTAAAAAATGAATTTATCTTTGCTAAAGGTTAGCTCCGCCCTGCCAGTTGAATACAATCGGTTTATATGTGATGTTTATAACAAATTTCAACAAACCGAACCAGCACCTGCAAAAACAATAGTCTATTGATATATCTCCGTGTAAATGTATTCTGCCAATTCACCAAAACATACCTTATTGATCGTCGGTCTAAAACTAATTATCTCTGAAGTTAGAGCCAATTCCGTCACACATTTGCGGCTAATTTTGTAATACGGATGTGCTTGTGTCGAGGGGTTAATCTCGCCGATGTACGGAAAAACTTTCAAATTAGTTTTTGTTGTCTTCCGATATAGATACTGTACAGTGGTGAAGATGTTGCGCCTTTCGTACTAAATGCGTTTATGCTAAAATATTAATTAAATGGCAAAGGCAGGGTAAGGAAAATAACAAGTTTACCCTTTACTTTATAACATATTTCTAGTGTTCAATAACGGTGACCACTTACAGTATTTGTAGTCTGATAATTAAACAGAATGTCCCTTCTTGCACAGTCTGCATTCCATTAAGCCAGTTAAACAACTGCTAGAATATTGAAACTGTTTTGTAAGTGGAGGAATAAGTTAGATGCGTTAAGAAGAGTATAAATGTAGTAATCGGTTAAAGGGACTCGCAACCGGATGGTGTACTTGTCAAAATAAAATAAAATACTCAAATAAAAGCAATTTTGTGGCATTATTTGGCTTCTGACATTAAAAAAAATGATCAGTCCAAAAAAAGGTCTCAAGAATCGGCACCGAATCTTAGTTTGTTTAGATATTTTCCATCGTTTTTATATAGCGTTAGCTAACGGTATAGTTGTTGTTGTTGCTTCTCTACACGGGCTCAGACATAAACCCGAGCCGAATATGTACTATTAATAGCCACCAGTGAAGTACGTTAATTCGCTTCCATATAGATAGAGAGCGTCAGTATCCTCGTGGATAAAGGCGCTTCCCTTATTTTTCATGTTTGTCTCCGCATGGAGGGTCACGGGTTCGAAACCCCACCAGAGCTTCTTCTTTTTTCTTTTTTTGAAATGCATTTTTTAACAGAATTTATTATCCAAAACTAAATCTTACCCATTTATATAAGCATTTGACATATATTTACAAATTACTAATTTTAATGCTAAATCCGGTTGCGAGCCTCTTTAAAGTACATACAGTATTCCCTATCTCCAACGGCCCTCCAAACAACGACTCCCGCCTTACAACGACCCTTTCCACAGTTCCCTAAACGGAACAATTATGTCTAACGCTTTTACTGCAGCAATATCGTTTGTCGTCTGCTGGTTTTTTCTTAAATTTACATATATGCGGACATTTTGATAGAATAAATATAATGACGAGTGACAAATAGCTTGAATCCAAATCAGACGCCGCGTTAGGCGGCATCTGATCTGGATACAAGCTGTTTGCAAATGAAATCCAAGTCTTAATTTCCCCCTCTCTATAACGACTTCCTCCGAGCAACGCACACTATCTGTGTCTCCCATTGGGTGTCGTTGTAGAGAGGGAGCACTGTACTAGTATACCGAACACTTCTTGGAATAGTTGAAACAAAATAGTTTCTTCAAACAGTATGTATGTATCATCATTCAATAAGCTAGATAACATTATGCTTTAAAATTAATTCTAGCCTTTTTTATTCACTTCAAAAGACATGTTTTAAATATCTGACTATGCACAATCTGGTTACCGATAATTTAATACAATCAAACGTGTGTTAAACAGTTGCCTAATGAAGATGCATGGTGATCTTAAAAGTAAAAAGTCGCCCCGTACTTCATTCTCAGTGTTGTTATACTTTCTGGTCCTTTGGAATCATTGATTTCAGCGCATTTAAAGTTGAAAGTTGAGTTCCGCTTAAGCCGGTGCTAGGGGGCGTGAGCACTTGCATATTTCAGTATTGCTCATGAACAGACTCAATTAAACCGAGTCTGCAATTTTCAGTATTTGCTTTGCTTTCTGTGCTTTCAAAGGATCTCCCCTTATTCAGATTTATACAATTCACAACAGCAGATGTTAAGTGCCTGTGTGGCGGCTGTAAAAAGTCGCCCCGTACTTCATTCTCAGTGTTGTTATACTTTCAGGTTCTTTGGAATCATTGATTTCAGCGCATTTAAAGTTGAAAGTTGAGTTCCGCTTAAGCCGGTGCTAGGGGGCGTGAGCACTGTTGCATATTTCAGTATTGCTCATGAACAGACTCAATTAAACCGAGTCTGCAATTTTCAGTATTTGCTTTGCTTTCTGTGCTTTCAAAGGATCTCCCCTTATTCAGATTTATTCTTTTTAAAAGACATGTGACAGATTAATACGGGGCAAAAAAGGCATGACTATTAAATATTATAGTTAACCCAATTTTGTGCCCACGATCCCATATGTGGGACATAAACAAACAGTGTAGACTCTGATCAGACGCCGCACTGTGCGGTGTCTGATCAGATTCTATACTGTTTGATGATAGGAATTTCAATATAAAACAAAACGAAAATGAAAATTTTGTCCAAGCATCCCTTTGATAAAAAATGGACTAATCCAATATATAAACATGGAGGATTCCACTGTGTTTAAACTGGTAAATATCAATTGTCTGGGAATTCGTTTCCGATAATGTACATGTATGTTAACCCTTTCGGCGTCGAAGTCGCATAACCACTCGCATATCGAAAGTTCGTAAGTTATACTAGCTTAAATCTAACTTGGAAACGATATTGCAGATTACAATATTGAAGTAGACGTCAATTAAGTGGTGAATGGGTAGAACATCACGATTAATATGGCGCCGAAAGGGCTAGTGCGTATTGTCCCAAAGCCACATAATTCTCGACTATATATTCTTTCTATCATATTCTTGTTTTATAATGAATACTTACAATATACGAATAGGCTGTGTCTAGTTGAATTAACGGGGCCATTGTAGATTTACTTTCGGATCCAAAACAAACTAAAAAGGTAGGGTAAAAAAGCAGATCGCTTTATACAACCAACTAAGTGATATGTCTTGATCTGGATATAAGCATAATGAACCCGATCGACGCGTATACGCGTCAGTTACAAACAGTGTACCGGCGAAGAGTATATTTGTCCTTTTTAGAATGCATAAGCCCATATCAGAGGAACCCCATCACCGTCTAAAATCTCTGACTTTCATTTCAAAGTATTTTATACATTTTAATAAATGTATCATTTTCTTCTTTTTAGAAGAAGTATGAACCTTGCAAATTTCCTACATTAAATTGTTTCACTTAATTAATGATTAGAAACTATTGATTGAGGTATCACTCTTCAAATTCAAACTTAATCATAAGTATGGGAGATCAAAGACTCGTCTCAAAAAGTGCAGATATTATAAATTGAATCACAAACTCACTTCGACATGTGAACGTCTATACTGTAGGTATCACACCAAAATGCAATTTTCTAGGAAACTTAAATTAATAAACTATTGTCGTAAAACAAAAATTTAAAGCAAATAAGATAATTGATTGTTAAAAGTGTAAATTATTTATTACCCTGAATTATCTTTTCCTTTAACATAATAATTGCTTTTGGACTGACATTCGTAGACTATTTTGATTTGTATCAAACACAGAAAACCCAGGTATCTGTTTTAGAACTATTTACCTTTTCACTGCCATACCCCGAGTAGATTGGTTATTTGCAAAAGTTTGGATCCTGATCAGACACCGCTTTAAGCTGCGTCTGATCACAATCCAAATTGTTTGACACTTATTACGTTATCATTTGGTCACTTTAACTTTTAGAGATGAGAAACGAGTATGACAAGTTTTAAAAGTAGCTGATCGCATGACAGAGAAATGGTTTATACACAATCATGTCAAATTTCTTCAATACAATAGAAAAAGCCTTCGCAAGCAGCTGCAAACTACAATTTGGAACATATACTTATTTTGTCGGTACAAACGTAAAGGTATAAACAACTTTCCTTTTGCAAAATATTCAGCAAGATTGTCAAACGTTTTTATTCTTGCCAAAGGTGACTTGGCGCCTTATCAGAATCCAGATGCCAAAGAAATTGTGACAAGAAGAAGTGCAACATTGTACCAACGATCAAACTACAGATAGCCAAAAAAGCGCTGATCTGAGTGTTCTGTACATACTGTTTAAAGTAAGATATTAAAAAATACGTTTTCAAAGACAAAACACATACACATAACAGCTGTTAAGTTGAAAACAAAGCCCCTAATCCACGTTCAGAACATCCATTGTGTGGAACTTACTCGTACAAGTATGTGCATGTGTAGGTGTTTAAACGTAGTTTAGATCGCGATTTCACTAGTATATGCAAATAGTTTGGATCCAGATCGAACACAGCGTCTAATCTTGAGTCAAACTGTATGCATTTAGTGTTTTTTTTCTATCAATTAAAAATGAAAAAGTACAATTTTAATAAATCAAGTTTGCAGACGAAAATTTCAAAGGAGACAAAATTACTTCAGGACATAGGTAAACTATTGAATGCTTAAATATTCAACTACTACAGAACTCCTTCTCTGTAACAACACCCAATAGGAGACACATATTGTGTGCGTTCCGTGGAGGGTGTTGTTATAGGAAGAACAAATTAAGACCCGGATCTCATTTACAAAATAACGGCGACTGATCTGGATTCAAGCTGTTTTCGAATATTATTACTATATTGCTTAGAGCGAATATGTAACTTTGAGATAAAAGAGCTGACTGCACTTCTAAGCATACGATATTGCAACAGTTAAAGTGTTGCACATAAATGTCTTATTTTTTGAACAGCGACAAACATCGTAAAGATGGAGTCGTTGATGGAGGGTCGTTGATGGGAGGGAGAATTGTAGCCCTTTCGAGTTGTTTATGCTATCTTTTTCATACAGACATATCTAACAATGATTCATACGGCATTTGTTCGATAACTAAGAGAGGTAAGATTTATATCTAAATTATGATACTACTTAATATTACAAACTTATCCAGTCCTTCATTGTCGGTGTACAAAAGTGTCTGTTAATTATAATTTTCATATCGACTTTTTTTTCAAATACGGATAAAAGATATTTTAGATATGAATTTTAAACAGTTCGGATCCAGATCAGACGCCGCGTCACGTGGCGTCTGATTTGGATCCGAACTGTTTGCCTTAGCTAGAGAGATAGAGAGACGTAGTTCGGCTTTGTGTGTTAAATAATTATAACCATTACTCATAGGGATAGATATTCTCTATGTAATATGGAAACAACACACATACAAATAAGACCATTAAAACTTGGAAACATATGATTTATTTGTAATAAATGAATTGTATCTCTCACAGTGCGACACTTTGTATTCAGATGAAATGACACGCACCGGATGTTATGATGGACGCATGCACATAAATCGCGAGAATGCATCCTAGGGACAATTAAATAAACAATACATTCCCCTGGTAAATTGATTTCATATTATTATTTTATAACCTAATTACTGCCTTGGCCACCGTACAACGGCTGTTTGTAAACAGTCTGACGGCACTTATTTCTGCAACACAGTTCGGATTCTGATTAGACTCCGCGTGAAGCATAACATTTTGACACTTACATTTTGCCTGTCTTCACCCTTTCGCTCTCAATGCCACCATAAAGCGCATTTGCAAACAGATCGGTCCTGAACAGACGCCACGTTATCAGGATCATAACTGTTTGCCACTGGTTTTGAAATTACGTATTACTAAGTTATACTGCCTTAAATAATACTTTGAAACGATATAGCAGAAAACAATATCTAAGCAGACAAAAATATGGCGGGGAAAAAAATAAAAACCTCAAGACAATTTGAGCATTAAAAGGTTAAGGTTGACGACCACTAATGAGATTGGACCAAAAAAGGACATATACGGATAGCGATCGGCCATTCTCGTCAACTGTCGACACGTTCCGAACCATTCTTAGCATAGTTTGGAATGTTTCAATAGTGGGATGGCCGACCGCTCTCCGTAGAATTTCCGATATTTACCAACATTTGCCTGATCTCATTATGGGTCCTCAACCTTAAAAAATACTTTCTTTTCAACATTGAAATCACACTATGTGGGGTAACAGTTAAGGAAAACGATACTTTAATGTGAAAAAGGTATGTCAAACATGCAATGAATGCATTACATGTATATAATAAATCAACGATAATTCAAGTTTGTTTCATTTATTTGACCGACTGGATATTTACAAAATGTTGTTAACACTCAAATATGACAACGAATGTGAATGAATAACTTACAAAAAACACACACGTTAAGATGAACAAGTGCGACACAGAGTTGAGTCTTCACATATTACAGGTCATGATCAACGAGAGGCAGTGACGTTCACCTTCATTATTGTAAATTGTTTGGAGGCCGGACAGACGCTTTAATAACATGACGGGTTCCAAACTGTTAGCTATTTAAAGAAAGATAAATAGTCAGATAGTTCAAAAAAGTAAATTGTGCTACCTTTATAGCATTGCGTATGAGTTATTTCGTTTTAACGCGAAGAATAACGTCACCTCCACTGCATGACCAATATCTCACTGAAGCTGTACAGTGGAGAAAACAATATTATTTCCAAATAAACGCGTCTACGATAAAACTATTATTTCAAATGCAAACAGTTTGGAGCTAGATCAGACGCCTGGTAACCCGGCGATTTATCAGGCTCCAAACTGTTTGCTACTCATATCAAAATAAATCGTGAGCAATGCTAATAAATTGTCATTTTCTACATTTTAGGGCTTTGCGTTTTCGTTTCGTTTGCGTTTAAACGGGACAGAATAACGCCTTTCCATCTGTATCCCCTAGAATAACGTCTCCTCAACTGCAGGACTCGCACACTATTAGCTATTTTTCAAGTGGAAGCTCGTAAAATGAACTGTTTACGATATACCATGAAAAATATCATCAAAATTAGAAAATACAGATATTTTCAAAAATTCATAATTTACTTTTATGTTTTAATTTGATTTTCTACACAGATATGCACATTATTTCCTATTTGTCTTGGAACAAACCAAAAACTTGATCCTGCTAATACGTTTGTGACAGAGTATACTATACATTAAATGTTATTCTTTTTCATTTTACCTATTCCCCTTTAGCTTGATTCTAGTTTGAAGACATTCTGACTTACTTGCAGCCTGCTTCAAGCTACCGACTGCTAGAATATAGAAAATATCCCATATGTTTCAAACTTGATCCTGCCAATACGTTTTGTGACATAGTATACTATACATTAAATGCTATTCTTTTTCATTTCACCCATTCCCCTTTAGCTTGATTCTAGTTTGAAGACATTCTGACTACCATCTGCTAGAATATAGAAAATATCCCATATGTTTCAAGCTCATAAATTGAAAAAGTGTGTGAATGAACTACAGGCATAAAAATACATGTATGTGTTTATGGAATATTTGGTAAACGAAACATACGCAATGCATTACAATGTAGACATGTGTTTTTAAACAAATCCAAAGATTTATCAGTATTTGAAGGGCAAAAAGCTTAACCCTGATCAGACGCTGAGTCAGGTGGTGTCTTGTCTGACCCAAGCTCTTTGCAATGGATATATTTGTTGTAGCGCTTATTGTAAAGGAATAACGTATTCCCTACTGTGTTTTTGTTTCTCGATACATCGTTCCCTCACTACAACGGCCCTCCCAACAACGACCCCCTCCCTACAACGACTCTTGCCGCAGTTCCCGTAACAGGACGAGTATGTCTAACGCTATCATTACTGCAATATCGTTTGCTTAAAATTATCGTCTTCTTTTTTCTTAAAAGTTACATAATGGGCATTTTGACTGTAAATAAGTTATTGACGAGTGACTAACAGGTTGAATCCAGATAAGACGCCGCTGGATTCAAGCTGTTTGCAAATGATAGCATATTTCCCTCCCTATAACGACTCTTTCCGATCAACGCACAGATTGTTGGTCTCACATGGGGTGTCGTTGTTGAGAGGGAGCGCTGTAGTATGAAAATATGATCCACACTTCTAATACGTAGTATAAACATCCTGGGACCAAAACATTAAAAACACACGTGCTAGATATACAGTTGAGAAAACGTTATTCTTTCACAATAAACGCGTTTACGATAACACTTTAATTTCAATTGCAAACAGTTTGGAGCCAGATCAGACGTAGGGTAACCCGGCATCTGATAAAGCTCAAATCTGTTTGCCACTAAGATTAAAACTAGTGGTAAGAATAGTCAAAAAGCTGTTATTATCTACACTTTAGTACATTGCGTTTGCGTTTTGTTTGCTTTAAAAACGAAAAAGATTTACGTTTTCTCCACTATAACGTACCCTACAAACAAGTAACACTGGTGTCAAAATTGTCACTATTTCAGTAAATATCACAGACAAATCATTACAATACATCCGAGTCTATCACTGGATGTCTCATAACCGTACCCTTGACGGCTTCCTGTTGCGCTACTCTATAAATATTTATAAGAAGTTCCCCGTATTTAATCACATTTTTTGCTTCGGGAAAGATATACCTTCACCATTGTCCTTCTGGTCTGTATATGCCTTTGACACGCAGACATAACATAAATGTCATACAACATATGCTATGCTTAAACACAGTTTTACTTACATGAAACTTCTTCATCGCCTTTATATAGTTTGCTTATACAGCGGAGATGATTTCCGAGTAAATGCGGCAAAGCTAAAACAAGTATATCCATTATTCGGAGTGTTTAAGAGGCAAGACAAATTTGAAGTCTGCACAGTCGCCGGGTAACACATTGTCTGCGCTGGTTCAACATTGTTTGCTATTGAAATACTTATTTAACTTTTAACGCATTTATTTGAAAAAAAATAACACACTTTCCACTGTATGGTTATTTGCCACATGAGGGAATCAAACCCCAATCAAACTTAAACTGTCAGTACAATTCCTCCTCCGACACAATTGTTTTAGTAAGAAATTGCTGATTACTTCCCACATACTTTCGCGGCAAAACAGAGTTTGCACTTAAAGGGGCTATACCAGCAGCAGATCATCAATGTTAGAGCCAATTGAAAATACTGTTCGTTCGTATCTTAAGACATTATTGTGACTGTTTTAAATGATGTGTGTCTTAGAATCTATAAACGAATATTTTGATCTAGTAACCTTAATAGAGTCAACACTCAATAATTCGAAACCTGTAAGTTCGAACATACCTGTTAAAACGTGGCTTAGCCACGTTTTAACTTTGAAATACGAGTATCGTTTACTAAGGCGCGATCGACTTATCAAATTTCAGCTTCTAAAATACTCGTATGGTCGATTTAAGCGAATTCAAAGTATCGAGTTTCGACTGTATTCAGATGCTACCGTAGTCTAAATGATATCATAACGCAAAAAGCTTGCATTATTCAATACCTCAATTGCCTTCACGCGCTTTACGGTTATTTCATCTGCATATTACCCAGTGTATAATTGTAAAAGTAGATAAAGTAGATATTAATGTCAACAATTTTGATTGGATAAAATCTCTGCTTCCCCTGTAACTATGACTGGTACCTGCAAAAAAATAAATGATAACAATATCACAAACGTATGTTATTTAATTAATAGTACATTTTGATAAATAGAGAATATTTCTTTTCTGTGGATGGATATGAAAAATGTATCACGAGAATAGGTTGCTGTCTGGTTTGAAACGAGTCTGCAAGACTATAGGTATATGATAAAAAGGATGTTCGAAGCCCAAAGACTCAAACTCGCTTACTCTTTTTATTGGTAAATTTCGTCAAAATGCGTACATGTACTTGCAAACAATTCGGATTCTGATCGGACGCCGCGTTTTGCGGCGTCTGATCAGGATCCAAACGGTTTGCCACTCGTTTGGAAATAACGGCAGTCGTACGGTCTTATGTCTACCTTTGAAACGATATTATTAATATACCAGATTTATATAGCACTCTCTTCACACCAATATACGTAAATGTACAAATAAAGTGAAAAAAGACAAATAACTACGTTTTAGATCTAAAATAAACATAATATTGCAGATAAAATTGATGCCGACGGAAATATGGCGGTAAAGGGGTAAATACCCACAATAAATATGACAATGAAAGGGTTAAATCGATCCAATCCTACTTGCAAAGTTGAAGTGTGGCTAAGTCATGGTTTCATTTTGAAATACATGTACGTTCGATATTATAATAGATTAAAGTGTTTACTATAACGCCTGGTTTCTGATACTGTTACAGATGTTCGTGTCCTGAACAGATGCGAATAATTAAGTGACTCGTCTGACCTAAAAACCCTTTTACTGTCAATTGAGCAATCGTTTTTTCCCTTAAAAACACCGATTGCAGACGGCAGTTTTGTCAGCAGACGATAATCCAGATAATTATGCTGTCGAATTGTGTTAGTGATATGTACATTGTTCTTCAACTGGTTGTATCAAAATAACTAGATAATTGTAATTTATGATGCAACATAGTTTCCCCAAAATAAAATGGTTCTTTGAACATGTTTCAGCAGCATTATTTTATGTTTGGTACAGTAAAACATCTCAGGCGCGACATACAAGTATACATAAGAAAACTCTCGACAAACAAATTGTTTTTTTTATGCATAATGGAAGTATTCCATAAAGCTCCTAAAGGATATTTTGATAATGCTTTCATCCTGCGTATAGGTGCCGGCTGTCTTAGACGTAATCATCAGAAATTCTGAGTGTCGTTTCACTGAGGTTTTACTGTACTGATTGTCAAGCATCATTTTTGTTCACATGCATATACAGCCGAAACTTGATTCTTCAAACTCGCGTTTGTTCGAACATACCCATATTTCAAAGTTAAAACGTGGCTCAGCCACGTTTTAACTTTGTAATACGGGTATGTTCGACTTAAGCGAGATCGGTTTATCGAAATTAAACATATGGCATACCAGTACACTCGATTTAAGCGAGTTCGAAGTATCAAGTGTCGACTGTATAAATCATAAATGTTTGAGCTTTCAGATTTATTTGGTTTCGTTACGGAGTTCTCGACTACGTTTCAGACTGATACTCGTCTGTAATCCTTATTGATTACCATCTAGTGCATGTCTGACTGTAGTTTATAACGCCATAATTCCCATAATGTTCGGTTCTATATACTTTAACAGCCATGTACTCTTACTCTATACCATGTTTAACTATTATGTAGATGTATTTGTACATGTGACCTCTATACATCTGTTGCAATATGTATTGTGAATGTTGTAATTGACACTCTTTTTTCTATCCTATCTCTATTTGTCAATCAACGGAGGTAGTAAAGATCTACTACAACTTAAATATTGATTTTATATCAACATCTTTCAAAATTCTATCGTTCTTTACATTTTATTGCGCTACGTTTAGTTGCATTTAGTACTTGCCAATGTGACATCACAAGGGCAATGCCAGTTTCTAATAAATTGTACTACCTAGAGTTATATTTCCTAATACGTTTATTGCAAAAAGTTCTAAAACTCTAATCAATAACATATACAAAAAGTCAATACTTACCATTGCTGCTATTTTTATGGTATCTCTTATTTCTAGGTGTATTGTCTGGTAAAATAGAAATGATTAGTAAATTATTATCAAAATACTAGCAGCCGGTTAGATCTACAGGGTGTTAAGAAAGTTCGTTCCTATTTTTGCAAACATGTCTAAAAAGAAAACTACAAGACGGATACGACTGGAACCTTTTACTCAATGCCCAGAGGGTCCTCCCTTGCCTTTTATCACATTTTTAAGACGCTTAGGCATATACTGGATCAATGAAGTAAGGTGATCTGGAGACAAACTATCCCAGGCGTGACGTAGACGACGTCGTAGGGCTTTCATTGTTCTAGGGGGTGGGTCATTGTACACCTCGTTGTCCAGAATGCTCCAGAGATTTCTATAATATTTAAATCTGGCGAGTTCCCTGGCTGGCCATTCTTCTATGTCGAATAATTTCTCTAGATTGTCTCGATACCATTGCTGTGTGTTGACGGTTGTGTGTGGTGGGGCACCATCTTGTTGAAAAACGCTCAATTGGAATCTGGGACAAGTTTCCTATTGCTTTTTTTACCGTCAGTAGCAGATTTCATGAGTGCAGGTTTAAATTATTTTTTTAAGTATTTGACTATGATAGTACTCAGTGTATAAAAATGATAGTACCACACTGTGAAAAAATTACGTCGATCGGAAAGGTTTGGAGATGGCATTGAGGTAATCAAAAATAGGAACGAACTTTCTTAACACCCTGTACATGTTATAGAATAACCCAATACATGCAGAATATAAATTAATCTTTTTATATTTTTAGAAAAAATACAATACGAAATAAGCATAACCTATCATCGAGACCAATTATAAAATGAAACTATATTATTCTCTTGTTAACAAATATTTTGAACTAAACAAGTAACAAAATGTTTCAAAGTTAAATCAACTTTACGCTGTAACACATACTATTGTTCGGTTCGGGCTTTATCGGTTTGGTTTGACTCGGCATTTCTCAGTACGGGGTTTGAGTGAATTCCTCATTTTTGGATGACTGTACCGGCAGTTTTGTGATAATTTCATCAGTGAATAAATATAAACAAGTCTATTAAATTAAAACTTTAACTTTAATTTCCGATTCATCGCCTCTTTAAACCGGAAGCAAAAACTCGCCTCAACAAACTAAAATAACAAATCGCCACAACAAACCCAAACACAACAACTGCTCAAAATTACAAATAATAATAGAATTGTTTATCAGTCTTTGAACAAAAAGATAGCAGTTAGATATCCACCTGGTACGGGGGCACAACATCTCCACCAGAAAATGTTAATGTCTTTAAATACATATATACATGTAAACGTTTGTACTGAAATATGAAAAGTAACTTTAAAACCTACGATAGAGATCACACCTATTACAATAATAGGTATTAGCCATTTTTTTCCCGATGCGCTCGCTAGTTTTGACAGTTTACATATTATAGCGGTTAGCCGGTCTTGGCATTCGTTCCCAATGGGCTTGAATTGAAATTGACCTGATTAGCTAGTATGATTATTCTAGATCTCACTGTAGGGTATCAGAATGATGCGGACCGTGTGTAGTTTTACAAATTTTATAGATTCTAATAAGTCAAATATCTATCGGTATCTGAAAATCAATACTGAACAGGGAATAATTCACAAAAATACCAATCAAATGTAAACCACAAAAGTAATCTATAAACTCCTGTTTATAACAACTAACCGTTTAAGACATGGACTTTTACGAAACTTGACTGCATATTGGAGTCTCTGCATACAAAGTCCGTATCATCTGCCATTGTGGACTTGTTTATTGCAAGGGTACTGGCTATCATCCGTCTTCTCAAGAACACCTAAAATGTTATTATATTTCTCATTGTAATAAATTATCCCATTAACTGACAAGAGATCATCACTTATAACCAGTTGTCATCTGATTGTTTCTCACATTGGACTTTTACGTACTTTTTACTTAAATATAGGATCGAAAATGTTTGTAAAAAACTATTGTACTCGGTAAGACAGTGAAGGGATTGAACTTACCAGGGGAATTTCGAAATGAATGTTCGAGCCATGCTTTTTGACGCGTGGTATATTAATTCAAATGAAAACCAATAACGAAAGCTACTTTAAGAAATGACGTCATTACTATTGTGTTGCAGGTGACCATACCTCTGCATATATAGGTCATTTAACCCTTTCACCGTCGGAGTCACATAAAGTCGACGTTACAAACAGTTTGGACGCGGCGTCTGATCAGGAGCCAAACTGTTTGACACTCATATCGATTATTCTTAAGTCATGCTACCCTAAATACAATTTTGAAACGATATTGCAGACAGCATTATTGAAGCAGACGACAAACTAACGATGAAGGGGCATATCCACAGGATTAAATTAGCGCAAAAGTATGTTTGACCGTTTAACATGTAACATCAAACTACCCATTATTCCTAATTTATGCATACTACCTGTTTACTTGTTTATTCAAATATAGCTCTGCTAAAAGTAGTTCAGACCATCCCGTATGAAATCTTAATTTCAACAAAAAATAAAGTGTAATTAGCCCGCATAGTTAGGGGGGAGTCTTTTCAGATATTACTGGCCCGGTCGTTAATCTCGAAATATTGTGGTTTTTCAATAACAGAGAACGTATACTTGTGATCTCGCTTACCCTTTGGATTCTGAGTATTCAATGTAAAGTGAAACCCCTCTAAACCGGATCATCTAAATACCGGAATTCTCTCTTAACCGGCCAAAACCTTTGGTCCCGTTTCAACCCCATCTTTATTTTAACACATTACACCATAAGTGTGCATGTTACGCCTTTGTATTATTCATTCACTGAAGAAATTACATTCATGATAATGTAACATCAGAAATAATTTCTATATTTTAACAGATGATAATCTAAAGCAAGTTGAAAGTAAGGCAAAATTCTGCTTTTCTTTCAAACTGCTATAAGTGAACAGCTATATTCCATACTACAAACAAGCTATGGGTTAAGAGTAACGTAAGACCTCTCTATACCGGAAATTGATGTTGTCCCCACATATGCCCGGTTTATTAGAGGGGTGTCACTTTAGATCTATATTCGTTCAATTATTAAGGTAACCTAGTCATACACCAACGTCAATTTCATATCAAGCAGTTGTTTAGCTCACTTAACACCAATATTGCCATGAAAATGTTTTTTTTAAAGAAGTGTCTTATACAGAAACTTGCAAACTATTGATAATACATAATTGATAATACAAACTGTGCGAACATTCCGTTATCTAACTTAGTCAGGAGGAGTTAAACATAGATAGTTTAAACTTCGTACCTTTTTAGTAATTTTGATTCCCTTTGCATCATCTGTGATCAACTTCAGACCTTTTCTGTACCAGTTGACATCATCTGATGTTGCATTACACTGTAACACAATTCTGTCGCCTTTGTCGACGAATGTTGTATTTGATATTGATATACCTGGGAAAACATACAATGTATTATACAAGTCATGACTGCGACTCATATGCATCATAAACAGTTATTATAGTGCCCCTCGTTACAAATTATTATAAGGCTCCTTGTAAACAGTTATTAAAGTGCCCCTCGTTAACAGTTATTATAGTGCCCACTTCCTACAACGGCTTCCTTACAACAATGATTGCTGCTGTTTCCCAAAACAAGACATATTACGCTTTCACTGCTGCAATATCGTCTGCTTAAAACTGCCGTTTGTCCCTATTTCTCAAAGTTACGTATTGGACATTTTGACAGAACATATATGAAAACAAGTGACAATCAATTTGACCCCGGACCAGACACCGCGTAAAACCTTTAAAGTGCTAAGTATGGCTTGGCTTACATTTGAAAACAGTGTGAACCTAAATCAGACACCGCGTAAAGCGTAGTCTGATCTGGGTTCAAACTGTTTGTCACTCGTCTTTATGATTCTTCTGCCAAAATGTCCAATATGAAACTTTAAGAACAACCAGCAAAGGACACTTTTGAGCAGGCGGTATTGCGGAGTGAAGGTTGTTGGACGGGAACACTGTATCGGCTTATTAGAAATCATCTGTACAAATATGCATATCATTTGACAATGGGGTAGGTTTTTTCTCATTAAGACAAAATAAAACACAAATGCAAAGCAACAAATTGTAGACAATAATTCTAACTATGTTTGAATATATTTATGATCAATTTGAAACACTAGTACAAGTTCGTTCGACAATAATAGTATTGATGTAGTACAATACAGAGTCTCCTATCTTCTTTAAAATTCTCAACGTTGTTACTCTCGCTACTACTGATTATGTCCATAAAATGCTAAGATATTTATAAAACATTTTTTTTGTGCACTAATCTGTAAAACTTCAAGTGAAAATTTATTCAAACTAGTTCACTGCGATACCGATTAAGTTATCACAAAAAACGCTACAGTTTTAATGAAAATAGAAACATTAACGGAATTTTAGTTTCTGTCCAAGAACATAATGTGATTTGAAAAGATGTTGGTTATGTAAGCAAATTTTAGCATTTCAAATCAAAATGCGGTATGATGCCTTTAATAAACAAAACTATGAAAATACATAACAGTAACACAAATAATGTGCTATAAACAAAGATAGATGCACACTACTAAACAACCTCTATATTACGACACTAAATTCTTATTTAGCTTTTAAATTGTCAGGTGTTTAAAGCAGGTGACTGATTTAAGCAAGGTGAACGTAAAACAGAAATGTTTTACGTTCACATTGCTGTTCGCTGTCGCCTGTCTTTTATGCAGTTAATAAGTATTCTGTTTAGTGGTCTTTATAGAGGTTTTAATGTATATGTAAAAACGAAACTAGGATATGCAGTTGAGAAGCCGATATTCTTTCGTAATAAGTGCGTCTATGCTTAAACACTTAATGCCCATTTAGTGTGAAGCTGTGTCGGCCGCCGAGTAATCTGACGACTGATACACTCCAATCTGTTCCTACCCTGATAAACTAGGTTTAATTGCATTGTATTTGTAACGGGCAGAATTCTAGGGGAAACTCTGTGAGCTTTAAACCCAAAGTTTTTGTTTTAGGGAATTGAAGTTAAAAGACACGATCTATAAAAATGGTAAACAAGTTTAATACAAGTCAGGGTTTTACGATTTTGTCAAACTTGCAAATTTTCAAGTTATACAATATCGTGACTCTGTCCCTTGTACACCAGCTTCGATACATATGTTTAGTAACAATGCCTACTCAGGGCCGGTTCATTAATTCTTTACAAGAGAAAGTACTTCGATGCTTGCTTGTTGAAGGTACTATGGTGCCTATACTTATGGTAATATTCACGCAATGTTTTAGGTCCTTTTAAATGCTATAGATTAGGATATTAATGTTGTCAATTACAACTGGTCAATAACTTATAAATCGTGTCTGTTAACTTTAAATCCCTAAAAACAAGAAATTTAGGTTTTAAGCGGGACGAGCTTCCCCTAGAACTCTGCCCGCTACAAATTAATACTTAACGCCGAAAGAAGAACATCTTCTCCTCTCAATGACAGAAAGGCGAATGAACTGCTTTTAACATAGCATAGGGATATGACTACGTAAGACATTGGTTTGATCAGTTCGTCGAAATTTGAAACTCAATTGGGTCATGCAATCAGATTAAAATCCATCTCTCTGTCACTTCCTTTCGAGAATCTGACAATATTATTAGTTTGGCACATTTTCAAGTAAAGCTCTAATCGTGTGCAGCTGGGAGGACGTTTGTCTTTCCCAAATAAACTTTTTTTTTCATAGTTTACAAACATGCATGCTGTCAGTGCTCGAAAATTTTATGAAGGTATAGAAGCGAATTTGATGATTGATTTTAACACATTCAATCCTAGCGACGAGCATACTCGTTATTTACAAACAGTATACCTGTGAGGATTACACTTTTCCTATGAAAACAATGTAGATCCTGATCAGAGGGCTCCTTAAGGAGCCCTCTGATCAGGGTCTACATTGTTTGTATTTATGAAATTATTGTTAAAATCATACTTTAATAGTCACATATAGACTGGACGTATTTTGAAATCGGAATCGTTTGTTAAAAAAGTCATAGACCGGGAATCAAGAGGTTAAACGTGGAAATGCCGGATGAAGTTTTTTTCTCTGCAGATTTCAATAGTCAGTGGGGTCCTTATCAATATTCAAGAGGGTGCCCGGTGATATCCCTTGAGCATTTATCAAAATATGCTAATTAAGTCCGCCATTACTGAAATTCCGTTATTTGGCCATATGTCAATTAGTATGCATCCTACCATGATGAAATTGGTGACTATAACAAGGTTATCAGGGTCTACGAACATGATAAACCCCTCATTTCAGGAATTAAATGTTTTAAACATATGCAACTGATGCAAATCATGCAAATGAGGTCGGCCATTACAGAAATTCCGTTATTTGGCCATATGTCAATTAGTATGCATCCTACCATGATGAAATTGGTGTCTATAACCAGGTTATCAGGGTCTACAAACATGATACCCCCATCATTTCAGGGATTAAATGTTTTGGACATATGCAACTAATGCAAATGAGGTCGGCCATTACTGAAATTATGTTTATTGGTTGTAACACATTTATTATACATGATAACCTCCTAAAAAGGTGTCTACACCTATGTTTTCAGTGTCTACGAACATTATAAGCACATCAGATTTGCATTTTAATGACTCGCACTTGACTAATTACATCAATTATGCTAATTAGATTGGATATCATTCATGAAATCTAGCTTATTTGGAATACCGCTGGAAATATTTGACCTAATGTCATAATGTAAATTTCCATTCCTAGATTGTCAAAGACTGTCTTTCAAATACTACTACAACAGTATTAATTGCATTCTTATGGTGATTAATGTGCCATATGAGGTAATGCTGCTACGGCAAATGGTGAAATTACTTTACTCGAGTGCATCCTATTGAGTAACATGCACAGAAGATATCGCACTCCGAGCCATGACCGGCTGTGCAACTACACCTCTTTGAACTGCGAGGATTCTTGCTCTTGCAGCCACATCGGATCATCTCTATGATGTAATTAGGGACAAGCTTAACACCATCCGAAATGTCAGATGGTGTCAGTGACCTATTCCTGATATCCTTTTCCCATCCGTAGCCCTCCATGTTCAGTTCAGGTAAATCTTTGGCGAGTACGCCACATGATTGATTGATAATGAGCCCTCTTCACGTTCTCTGCAAATGCCTCTGTATGGTTGTATATGCCCGTTTCCCCCATACATACAGCCTGGTTTGTGACATGTCTGTTGCTTCCTTCAAACCATAACAGGCAGACATGAAAGCGGTAGCTTGGTCTATGACGGCATTAAACGATGCATCTACGATCCCAACAGTGTTTAGCTTAGGTTATTAGACGTTTCGCTACCCTATTGCGTTCGCGCCTGTCAGGTCACTACCCAGGGTAGGATGTTTCGCTTCCCGTACATTTTCGCTACCTCCTATTTTTATTACAGAACTAAAAACATTTTTCTTTTGTTACTGACCTTTCGTAGTTAATTACTCTTAGTAATTTAAATTAAGCGTAATACAGTATGCATTTAAAATAATTAAATTAAAAATTTTATTGATCTGAAACTTGTACTTGAAAATGAAATTATAGCAGCTGTCAATTTTGAAAGGCACTTCTGAACGCTTAATTTAATGCCATTAGATCAACATTTCTTTTTGTGATTCAGATCAGCTTCTGCAAAAATCCAATCAGTAAATCATTTTCCGCAGTGAGAAGAGTAAATAAATAGAATTCTCTTTTATGGGGATTTCCTTGGTTTTGAACCACATCAATAAAATATAAATTGTTGATGTTGACACGTGGCATCTGCACACATATTTCGTCAACTTTGACTTATGATTAAATGTTACATGGTTAGTTTTCAATTCATATTAGTATATAAAAATCTCTTCTATTCATGTCCATTGGTTGGGATCCAGATAAATAAATAACACTTAAGTTCCATTAGTTTGGATCCAGATTAATAAATAAACTCTCTTATATTGAGCTAGCCGCGGCATTGGTTTGGATCTAGATTAGTAAATAAAAGTTACGTCCGCGCAAATATTTTGTCAACTTGTACTTATTTATGTATGTAAGTAAATGGATCCTGACTATTAACTGAAGTAACTTCCATTGGTTTTTGGATCCAAATAAAGGAATAAAAATGTCTGGTGTAAACGCATAGAGTCTAAATTGAACAGATTTTTGTCCGTTAGTTTTGATCCTGATTAATAAAAATCACTTTTAAATATAATGATTCCATTGGTTTGGATCCAGATTAATAAATAAATATATATGATGTGGACGCGTGACGTTTGTGCAAATATCTTACCAAAATTTGTTTTTATTTCTGTTCGTTGTATGGACCCACATTAGTAAATAAAACCTCTTCTAATTTTATGTACATTAGCTATAGTTTTGGATCCATTTCAGTAAATAAAAACCATTATGTGGGCGAAGCACCTGCATATTAGTAGATAAGAAGTGTGAAAGTTAACACTGGGTAGCGAAAAAGTCTAGGTAGCGAAAAGGCCAGCCACGAAAACCACAAGGTAGCGAACATGCTAGGGAAGCGAACATCCAGGTAGCGAAACGTCCTGAAATCTTAAGCTTATATCCTGCCCTCAGCGATTTGAAAACAGAGCCCTTTCCAACTCCAAAGCAACATGCTACAATGTCGCAACCAGAAACAGCATGTGCAGGAAGGAGGTGCTTCACAATGTCGCGATGCTTTTTGACGGTCAGCTGTTAGTCTATCACTGCCCTCCCTTTACTAGGTGATTCCATCGTCATTGGTAGGTTCAGATTTGCCTTCTCATAGTGGTGAACAACAGGACAAACACATCTGTGTCATCTGACACCACAGCAAGTTTCCTGGCTCCACTGGCACCCTTCAAGGCGTGCTGCACAATAATGGTATCGGCTTCTTCGTGATACATCTCCTGGTCATATCTGATGCTGGTGTTTTCATTCTTGATTTCAGTGGGGCATGGGTCTTCTCCAGTGACAACTAACTTGTGTTTATCAGTGCTGCGGTTGTGAACAATCTATCTACATTTAGATCACTACAGATGATTCTAATCAACTGTTTTTGCTATCAAGCAACTATAAATGATGGCAGCACATGAACTTAAATGAAATGAACTTAAATAGATATTACACAAAAACGGAAATTCAGTAATGACGGCCTCATTTGCATAATTTGAATAAGTTGCATATGTCCAAAACATTTAATTCCTGATATGTTGGGTTTATCAGTTCGTGATAACGTGATTATAAACACCAATTTCATCGTGGTAGGCTGCATATTAATTGACATATGGCCAAATAACGGAATTTCAGTAATGGCCGACCTCATTTGCATAAGTTGCATATGTTCAAAACATTCCTGAAATGATGGGTTTATCATGTTTGTAGACCCTAATAACCTGGTTATAGACACCAATTTCATCATGGTAGGATGCATACTAATTGACATATGGCCAAATAACGGAATTTCAGTAATGGCCGACCTCATTTGCATAAGTTGCATATGTCCAAAACATTTAATCCCTAAAATGATGGGTGTATCATGTTTGTAGACCCTGATAACCTGGTTATAGGCACCAATTTCATCATGGTAGGATGCATACTAATTGACATATGGCCAAATAACGGAATTTCAGTAATGGCCGACCTCATTTGCATAAGTTGCATATGTTCAAAACATTCCTGAAATGAGGGGTTTATCATGTTTGTAGACCCTGATAACCTGGTTATAGACACCAATTTCATCATGGTAGGATGCATACTAATTGACATATAGCCAAATAACGGAATTTCAGTAATGGCTGGCCTAATTTGCATAAGTTGCATATGTCCAAAACATTTAATCCCTGAAATGATGGGTGTATAATGTTTGTAGACCCTGATAACCTGGTTATAGACACCAATTTCATCATGGTAGGATGCATACTAATTGACATATGGCCAAATAACGGAATTTCTGTAATGGCCGACCTCATTTGCATGATTTGCATCAGTTGCATATGTTTAAAACATTTAATTCCTGAAATGAGGGGTTTATCATGTTTGTAGACCCTGATAACCTGGTTATAGACACCAATTTCATCATGGTAGGATGCATACTAATTGACATATAGCCAAATAACGGAATTTCAGTAATGGCTGGCCTCATTTGCATAAGTTGCATATGTCCAAAACATTTAATCCCTGAAATGATGGGTGTATAATGTTTGTAGACCCTGATAACCTGGTTATAGACACCAATTTCATCATGGTAGGATGCATACTAATTGACATATGGCCAAATAGCGGAATTTCTGTAATGGCCGACCTCATTTGCATGATTTGCATAAGTTGCATATGTTTAAAACATTTAATTCCTGAAATGAGGGGTTTATCATGTTTGTAGACCCTGATAACCTGGTTATATACACCCGTTTCATCATGGTAGGATGCATACTAATTGACATATGGCCAAATAACGGAATTTCAGTAATGGCGGACTTAATTAGCATATTTTGAGAAATGCGCAAGGGATATCACCGGGCACCCTCTTTGATCTTGATGAGGACCCCCTAGACTATTGAAAACTGCAGAAAAAAAAAGTTCATCCGGCATTTCCAGGTTCAGCTAAATATCAGCCTTTGACTCCCGGACTATCAGGGTTGAATGAGTTAATGGGACAGAGGGTCGCCGACCTTGAGACATAAGGCGGGGGAGATCTATCCCAGCTGGACTTGAACTCATTGTCGTGTCGGAAATGTAATTCTGAGACTTCGTTATTAACCAGTCGTTTCCAGAGTTAAGTGTATCGAGAAACTCACCTGAAAGTCATAAAAAATAATTGGATCCTACATTTACTAACCAATTAACAATCTGATATTGGCAACCAGAGCCGAATAAACTATACTTTTTAAAATATGTCAAAACAAATTATGCTTAAATAGAAATAATGCCGTACATTACAATGATTAAAAATTAAACATACGTAGAAACAATAAAAGTATGTTGTCCTTACACAATAGTTAATTCAATCATAAGCCTTCCGTAGTGAATTTACCTTTCGAATTTGACGATTATACTCATAAAGCCCAACAGATTGATGTAGGCGTTAAATTTTCGATTTTAATTTTCCGATGTTGCACTACATTCGCCAGATTGTAAGAATGTAAACTGTTGTTTTATGTATTTTATGTACTGTGCAATAATAACTTGCCTTTACCAGTCATGAACATATTGTATTTGTTCGAAGCCAGTTAAACAATATTCGAAATGGCAATGCATTACATAATCGAAGGGAAAAACGAAAAATAATTAACCATCCACTAGCATATCTACCCTCAACCTGATAGAACAAATTTCTGTATTTTCATCCAGCATGTTCTAATACAATATGTATATGAATGCGCATTTTGGTTCACTGTTACATGTAGCCTGATTTAAGCTACCGTCTGCTAGAATATAGGAAACATTTCGTATGATATATTTTTATAACCATTTGGAGTAATACATTCAAGATGTAAACATGCGTTTTTATGGGATAAAGGGTTTAGAGGAACATTCAATGACGACATGATGTTGAAACATTGGCGTAGGACTCTCAATATCGGTTCATGTAAAAGGCATGTAAACAAATTTATATGAGAAATACGCAAATACGTAAAAAGGCATGACGATATAGAAAATGAGTTGAAATATTTTGGCGCTAGTTTTATATAGAAAACGTTATATACATGAATGCTAACGGAGCCCAAGCAAATAATCTGTGTTAGACCAGTGCTTGGTGATAATATAAATTGAACATTCACTGATGTTATAAATGCAATGTGATTTTGCTTACAGCAGATTGAAGGTAAAGCTAAGTTCCATTAACATTCGTCTGCCTAACTTGACACATGTTTTAAGCAGGCGGGAACATGTTTTATATAAATGTGCCCCGCCATGAGAAAAACAGCCTAAGCACCGTTGTCATCTCAGGCTATGTAACTAAGATTGATCTTCACTGTCAAGTACCGTATATATTACAGCTACATAAAATCCTTTAGATGTACGCGGGTGTCAAACAGTGAAGGTTAAGTATTTGATGCTGCGATGGCCTTGATCTTCACTGTTTGTAATGCAATAAGTCAGATTTACTTATGACACGGAAATAGAAATACATTCTAGTATTGCAATAAATTGTAATAGCGAAGTTAACGTTAGAATACTATCATTTGTTATTTGAAAATAAAACTACAAATTGATAAATGTATATTGAAAAGAAAAACACAAAACAAAATTGAGAAGAAAAAGAAATTCAAACGTGCAAAACATATAATAATGATATTACAGAAAGTTAAATCAATATCCTGTAATCTAGAATATGACCGACATAAATTTGGCAAGACCGCAACTACAAATCAAGCGCTTAGTTACTTGGCGTCTTATCGTGATTCAAACAATTTGCACACAAGTGCGGTAATGCCTTTCTATTTCGACAAAAACACTATTAGTTGGTGTTTACATAAGGTGACTGCTTAAATCAAGGTCACAGTAAAACAGAACAGAACGCTTCTGAAGCATATTTCTGTTTTACTGTTCCCTTGCTTTAAGCTGTCTTTTATAAATCAATTAACCTTGAAGTTGGTTTCAGCGATCGTAGCAGAGAGAGATTTGACGGTATATAGACCAAATGTAGATGCAATATCTAAGCATAATATTCCTGACAGGACATTGATCAACATCTGAATTGTGCATGGATATTTATCTATTTATTTTGAACAAGAGACGTATGTGCATTGGATAGTACCTGGTTTTATGCCTGAAACAAAAAAGTAACGAGTAGTAAATATATCGCTAAAGTTATTTCTTAACGCTATGTCTGCTGATCGCGACTTCAAATTTTTTTGCCAACAGTTTGAATCAAGATCAAACGCTGTATAATGCGACGTCTGATCTAGAACCAAACTGTTTGACACTTATCGTTTGGTTTCTATACTAAAAAAAGTATAGATATACATTTAATAAATGTTGACGATGAAAATATCAAAGCAAACGATATCACAACATAATAAAACTCTTTATTAAAACGAACTTTCTATATGCCCCATGTGCCTGCTGAAAACAGAGAGGAGAAAGCCGTTACGTTAATTATTTCCCAAAAGCGTGTTTATATTCAACAAATGTTGTTTACAGTTTTGATATACAATGTACCTTGGCGCCTGACCGTGTTCAAAACTGTTTTTCACTGAGATTTTAAGAATAGTCACAATTTCCTCATTTTTTAACACAAAATGTCGACCAACACTTTGATTTTTAGAATTGTAACTATTTTAACAAAACAAATTTTCTATACATCATTGCGTTAAATTCATAACCTTTAAACAGGAGAGTTAAGTCTTCACTACTATACTTGCTTTACTCATTTATGCATGGATATTGCAATGAACTCTCCCCGGGCCATTGCATGAACTTTTCGTTATAAATACACAAGGATGATCTAAATATACTGTAGTGATTTCCTTATACAGCTGAACAATTCATATGAAATAGCAAACAGTGCACATCCTGGTGAGACGCAGCGTGAAGCGATGTTACATCAGAGTCTTCACTAGTTGCCAATATCCGCTTTAGCAGAAGCTGGTCAACCTGGCTATAGTCAGCTGAATCACAGATTTAACTTAAAGAACGTTTATATACATTGTTAACACATTCATTCCTAATGACAAATATACTCGTCATGAACAAACAGTATACTTGTAAGGAATACACTTACCCTGTGCAAACAGTGAAGATCCGACCGGAGGAGCCCTCTGATCAGGGTCTGCACTGTTTGTCACTTGCAAGATATTGTCAATACATTTAAATATGTCTGACACGCGCAATTTAATGGATTATAGAAAATACGTTTTTCTGTTAATAAAATTTTGACTTTTCAGCAAAGTGACAAACAATTTCCAGCCTGAGCAGACACTTGGTCACTTATCGTATGAGCTGGTTTGGATCCGTTTGCAACGATAGTTTAAAGTTACTTAACTCTTTCATCGACGGAGTCGCGTAGAATCCACCTTGAAAATAGTTATGATCCAGATCAGACGCGGCGTCTGATCAAGTCCAAAGTCTTTGACACTCGATTTAATAGTTGTTAAGTCTCATTTCCTCTTAAATCGAACTTTGAAACAATCTTGCAGACAGCACTATAGAAGCAGACAACAGGGTAACGGTTAAGGGGTAAAAACAACACGATTGATTTGGCGCCAAAATTGTCAATGGGAATTCATAACGTTTCTCCCTTAAATGTCTACCTTCTTTGAATTAGTGTGTATGTAATCAAGTGATTTTTAATGCATGTTGAACATACAGTCGCCCTGCATTTAGTTGAAAGCTGACTTATAAGAGAATGTTATAGGATTGCACGGAGGCTTAAATCACCTTGACTTGAAGTGTAAAAAGTCAGAAGCCTAAACTGACGCCGACTTGCACGTCGTCTGATAAGGGGCATTTTTTATATACCCGACTCAAGTGAAGTGATGTATACCAATAGAATATGAATGATATAAACATCATACGCCACAAAAACAAATGCCAAAATAGAACACTAATAAACAGAAACGCAAACGCGTAAACGTAAATTCGGCAACTCTGACCTACATTTTTGTATGAGTGGCAAACTGTTTGTAACTTGCTCAGACGCCGTGCAATAGAAATAAAAGTTTAAACGTTAACGCTTTCATTGGGAAAGTATAACGCTACTGTAATCTGACACCGTACTAGCCAATATGTAGTGTATTAGGTCAATGAGTTAATTGACTATGTTCCTGCTAGAATACATGTTTCAATAAGCAGACCCTTTTTATTCATATATAGTAAATAAGAACGCTGCGTGACAAAATCGTATGCCTATAAGCACGTTTATGTTCACACTATTGCACGCAAAAATGTAATCCGAATGTAAGTTGAAATTAAGCCCTTTCATGATCTAATAATTCGGAAGAATTTTACTCCACCAACGCTTCAGTGTCGTCCGATTCAGTATTGTTGTTTGCAAGACACGTTTCAAAGTTAGATTTAAGGTTGTATTACTTAATGAATATTGATAAAAAAAAAAGTGTCAAACAGTTTAAATCCTGATCAGACGCCGCATTACGAGGCTTCTGAACAGGACCCAACTGTTTACAAACGCCCTTAACGCTTTACCTGATAGCCTATTTCTAGAATTGAAAATAGGTTACTACTTAAAGCAGGTTGAAAGTAAAGCAGAATGCGCTTAAGGCGCATTCTGCTTTACTTTCAGCCTGCTTTATGCTATCCTGTGCTAGAATATATTGAAAATGTTCCCTATAATATATTTTAAATTATTAAATTGGAATTATTTTCTTCAGCGGATGAATAAATCAGATTCGCTAAAAGTCGCTTCTATAAGGGAAAGGGTTAATGACGTCATTGCAAGTAAAACAGTCAACCTTATCATCGTACATTGCCCCTTCTCTACAACAATATCCAATGGGAGACAATGAGTGTGTGTTTTGTTCGAAGGAACTGTTATTGGGAGGGGAAACTTATACTCCTAAGTGTATTTGCTTACACATTGAACCCAGATCAGACTCTGCGTAACACGGCGTTTGATATTGGTTCAAACTGTTTGCCATTCGTCTTTCATGTTGTCCAATAGGTAACCTTTAGAAAATACAGCAAACGACAATCTAGACCAGACGATATTGCAGCAGTGAAAGTGTTCGACATAAATGTTTTGGTTGGGCAACATTGGTAAACATAATGGTAAGGAGGATATCGTTGTTTGGATGGTCATTGTAGGCAGGAGCGCTGTACATAATAGGTTTGTCGAAGATAAGATATACTTTTTTATTTTATACCTATTGATGATTTTATAGAGATTTCTCTGTTAGATAAATTTCATATGCGTCATAGTTGATATGATCACTAGTGATGATATCACTTTTGCAGTGACTCGAATGGGTTGTTATCTGGATAAAAAGATCGTCCTGAGGACTCGTTTTTTAACAAGATAACAACCCATTATTGTGATATATAGAGGATAATCAATTTCTTTGGATTGATATAAAAAGTATATCACGAGAATGGGTTGTTATCTGGTTAAAAAACGAGTCCGCAGGACGAGTTTTTTAACCAGATAACAACCCATTCGAGTGATATATTTTTCATAACCATTCAAAGGAATTTATTAGTCTATTTATTATATATTTTTTAATTACGTTGTTACAGAAAAAACACACAACATTGATTACCGCGACGTCACTAAACTATCACAAAAAGTGATATCCTCACTACATGTAGTGATGATATCAACTGTGACGATATCAAATTTATCTAACTGAAAAATCTCTATAAATCATCGATAGGTATATAATAAATTTTCATATCAATCCAAAGTAATTGATAATTCTATGTTTATCAAGTACCTACCTTGTACAGTGAGGAATACTTGCTCACGTATAGATCTATCTTTTGAGCTTATCTGGCACTCGTAGACGCCTGCGTCCTTCCGTTTCACACCTTTTATAATAAGGTTCCATTCTTCAAGCTGAGGTATGTTTCTTACTTGGAATCGTTTTTCAGGACTGTAGGTCAAATCACCAATGGTTAATGGATCCTTCTTGTCAGCTTTTCTCCAAATTACCTGAAATATTTTAAAAGACAGTTGCAAGACCAACTCCGATTTATTTCACTTACGCGTCATATTGTGGGGAAGACGTTACACTTTCCCTATAACTCGCTTATGCTTATACATAGGTAAGCTAAATTACGTAAAAGTCTCTATCACGATCATTATTGATAATTGAAAACACTATCACGATAGACTATCGATCGTTGAACCACATTTATAAGATCGGCTGATCTACAGAAAACCACTTGATACAATTTCAAATGCCTAACCGAACTCTGTCAATCAAATTTATGTATTTGTCATTGGCTTTTCAAACAAAACAATCGTTTAGTACCAAATAGAATATACTATGTATCTTATTTTATTTCATTTTCTTTGAGTAAAAAACGCGGTTTTGTCTAAATACTTACCAAATGGATGTTCAGTGATTGTATCCTAAGTAACATTAACTCTTTTACTCTAAATGACGTCACAAAGCGTATTAGCAAACATTTTTATCCTTACCGAAACGCGACGTCTGATCAGGATCAAAACTGTTTACCACTTGTTTTGAAATAGCGTCAGTTAAACTGGCCTAAATCTAACTTTGAAACGATATTGCAGAAAGCAATATTTAAGCAGAGGACAAATATGACGGTGACAGGATAAAAAGCTCATGATAAATTTGACCATGAAAAGGTTAAGGAATTATCATATGCTGAGACTTGAGATCTTTAGCAATAAAACATAAGTGTTATATTTGATGTAAGTACTGTAATTGGCTACCACAAAATGCGAATAATTATAATTTCTTACCGTTTTGGTGCCTAGATTTTTGACTTTACACTTTAAGATAGCCCGTCCTCCGACTGTAGCTGTGATATTATTCCCGTTATGGTTTAGTATTGAAGGTACAGGGGTCGTCTCCCCGTCAGGAGGTCTCACGGCAAAACCTGAAATAGATAAAAGATTGGTTCTGTTTGGTATATACAGTCGAAACTCGATACTTCAAACTCGATTAAATCGACCTTACCAGTAGAACAAACCCGTATTTCAAAGTTAAAAAGTGGCTATGCCACGTTTTTAATTTGAAATATTTGTATGTTCGAACTAACGCGAGTTCGAATTATCGAGTTTCGATTCTATTCTGCACAATCGAAATTTGAGGTAGTGAGGGACAGGCATAAAGCAGAAATTGAAATCCAGTTTGCTATTTTCCAATTGCATGTAAGAAAACAGTCTATTATATCTGTTTCAAATGATCAATCTTTAAAGAAGCAAGAACATGTTCGAATACTTACAACAATGTAACACTTGTAATGCTATTATTACGTAAATACCCGTCTAACACGCTTCCTTCTTTTTATCGTTTGCTAATGTTATCGTCTGCCTTATTGATGAATTTGGAATTTTATACGTTTTTTTTTTAAAACAAAAAATAGTTTGAACATGTTATTGGTTTTCATGCATTTAGCTATAACATTATAATCCCGTTTCCTTGTAGTTGCGACTTCACTAAATTTGCGATCAGTTTCGATCTAGATCTAACCAATTTCTAAAGTGTTTTACTGTCATGTAAAGATTTCTGAAGCTAAAAGGGCTTTAATTACAATGACACTTGTGTTGAGCGACCAGTGAATGAAGATGAATGGTGATTTTTAAAAACAGATGACTGCTGAATGCATGGTAAAGTCGTGCAGAAGGCTCCTATAGGATTCTACTGTATGTCTTTTACTCTGCATTAAGCTGTCCAATGTCATACATATTACATATGAATCATATTTTAGTGATCGCTTAACACAGGTTTCATCGAAAGTTAAAAAGAACATGGGCTGAGGACATCTATGAAACGGGTGACTTAGTGAAGAGTTATAAATTGATAGTACGTCTTTGAGTGAGTGGCCAAATTCGGGTGAACTGTATCTCAAAAGTATACGATAGACTTGCGGTGACAGTTACACCTTAATTGAATTCAATATTATATTATTTCTCTTCCGAATGTCCCGATTGCTCAATTTCGTTTTCTCGATTGCTCGATTTCTCTTCAAACATTTCCAATTTCTCAATTGCTGGATTTCTTTCTCAAATTTCCCAATTTTTCAAATTTTCAATTTTCTAATATCTCAATTGCACGGTTTCAACTTCGTAAATTTTAGATTTCTTTATTTCACTGTAACAATATTTTATCACATGCCACGTACGGTGTAACAAATCTCTCACTGTTGACAAAATGGAAATTCTGGACATTTTTTAGTGATTGTAAGTGTTTACTTTGTTGCTATCTACTTTAAAGTTGGATGATTGTGAGTGTTTATTTTGTTGATATTGACATCAAATAATGTTAGTCTTGTTTTCATGTTTAATTTAGCCAATCATTAGTGTTATAAAGCTAAACTTAGTGTACCAATGCAGTTGTTCAACGGTATACTACGTGCGGACGTATTTCACGCGTTTTTTTATGATAGCAGGCGTCCTCATCTAGAATCTAGAATACCGTTGTACAACTGCATGGGTTTACTAAACTGAACATGCAAACATGTTTTACATTAATCAATAATTCTAAATGACCACATTTAGATAATTTAGCATAAGTCAAAATCAAAACCCACAGTAGGATGGGGAGGATAGAATACAACCACTGCCCGAACTTGAAGAGTGAGTATACTCCACCAAAACATGACACCCATACATTTAACACCCTGATACACATCATGCACCGCACTGGCGCTGTATGACTATTCTATGTGTCGTCGTGTCGTGAAACTAAACTCAATCAATCAAGTTTAATTCGGTATAAAGAGGCATCGAGTCGATATAACAAAACAAGTCAATACCTATATTAAACTGGCCAATTGGCTTCTTTCATCTTCTTGTATCTACAAATTACATACATATGAGCCGTGTTATGAGAAAACCTGCCTTATTGCATTGCAAACAGTGTAGATCAAGGTCAGGCGCAACGTCAAAGACGCGGCGATTGGCATTGATCTACACTGTTTGACACCAACATTCATCTCAAACATTGTAATTAGTTGTACATGTATTTTATACAGTATTTGGCAGTATAGACCAAACTCAGATGCAAAGCATGGACTGACAACGGTGCTTGGCAATTTATAATAAGGCAGGTTATTAGGGGATAGTAATTAAACAACGTTATAACCAATAATAAAGGAGTTTACAATTATAAGTTACACCGGTACTTGACACAATTGTAATAAAAGCGTTTAGATATCTAAGAATACATATCTAAAAAATAAATACTGATATTAAACCCTTTTTAATTATCAACATTATAATAATATGATCATGTTTGTGTTTTTTGAAATTGAAAATAGATAAAACAACATTATAGATGAGCATATAAATTGTACTTTTTGAAGAACTGTTTTAAGTAAACCGCTTATATATGAAGTGCGCAGCACTTAACTAGGCTATACTTTATCACCCATTAACCATTTCGTCGGCAAAATATTCGTGATATGTTTTTAAATATATTTAAACACATCAACGCTATTATGTCGTCTGCTTTAAAGTCGTCGTCTGCAATAGCATTTCAAAGTTTGAACTAAAGTAGACAGATATTTAAATATAAGTGTCAAACAGTGTGGATCCTTACGCTGGGTCTGATTTGGCTTCAAGATGCCTGAAGTAGTCAGAAAGTTTGTTATCATAAACCATTTGATTTGGTACTAATTCTCAGTAACATAGGGGGTATTTGTTACATTATGAAACAGGCCTTCTAGTTTAACAACAATTTCTGAGATTGTTGCAAATACCAATTGCATATAAAGTGCTTATAGAGTGTCTATTTTCCAATTGTGTCTTTAGAATAAAACCCTATACAGGGCTCCAGATAAGAGTAGTTTTTCAAAAACTAAAATCTTTATTTCTGCTTTAAACCCTATGGTGTGACTACTCATCAGAATCGTCTCTTCGAGACGATTCTAATGAGTAGTCACACCATAAGGTTTGGTGATGAAATGAGTGAGAAAATGTTGAATTTGTTCAGAAAACTAACCCTTATCTGGAGCCCTGCCTATAATGGAACACGTTTGCATGGTTGAATGTATTTGCGTTTACCGGTTTCCGTGCAAGAGTACCATTGCATATACAATAGCGATTAATTCTTTCTAAATATGAATACGCATTTTAACCCTTTCCCTTATAGAAGCGACTTTTAGCACATTCATTTCATTCATCCGCTGAAGAAAATAGTTCCAAATTATACCGTAATGAATATGTGTCATATTTAATACTTTCCTTATTCTAGCTAGTAATAGCTTAAAGCAGGCTGAAAGTAAAGCAGAATGCGCCCTAAGGCGCATTCTGCTTTACCTGCAACCTGCTTTAAGTAGTCACCTATCTTAAGTACTAGAAATAGGTTATCAGGTAAAGGGTTAAAGCAAAATCACCTTACTCAGTAAAACCGGAAGAATCTGAAAAACGAACAAACGCCTCGGTCTCAAAACAACTTTTCTATTAGCTTAATAAATATATTTTGAGAACGTAAAAAAGAGTCCAAATGACAAATTGAAGTCAGGACAATTGTTCCTTGCGAAATTTTCTGCACTACTCTTATCCTGAATTAAGCTCACTTTTTCCTCAAATTACTCTCAAGTCCTTTTCGTTTTGATAACTGTTCAAACTTATCATAGAACTCTCTGATTCGATTTCATTTTTTAGTTCTGAAAAGTTCTAAGAGGGTTTACTGTAAACTGCTATGGTTTATTGCAATTTAACTTTACTAGCTAAGTTTCGTCTAATCGAATGGAAATCAAGTTGTTTATCGCCACTTAAATTTTACTTTCTATGAAAAAGAACTTTATACTGAGTAGACCAGTGTATAATACTTTCAATTTTAAAGGTAGTTTCAATATATAGTGAGGAAGGTACTATCTTACGCATTTATGCTTAAGGACATCTCCTGACGACCTTTCGGTCATAACGCCTTGCCAGACAATTTCCTTGCAAAAAGCATGGGTCTTGTGGACATGCCGGTAGTAAAGAACCATTGAAGCGTCTCATGTGAGACCCGACATTTATATTTTATAGTTTGGTTATAAATAACCATTAAAAAACCATGAGTTTATCTGGGCCTCACCAGGGTAAACTGAAATTGGTATACCTTCTGACAGCTTATGCTGCATGCTTTTTCTCGCCTATCGAGAACAGTGGGGGACTGCATCAATGGATTGAGGAAATATCTTTAACATATAGGCCTAGCCAATTCTTCAATACATATATAGATCTACGTATTTTCGATTAGTCAATGTTTGATCTAAGGGTTGCCTGTTCGTTTTTGTTTTGTTCTTTCATAAGATTCCCATCAGCAAACCGTGTAGACGTATTAGCATTATGCGGTTTCTGATCAGAATCTACGTTGTTTGCATATATGCATACACCCAATATATGGGATCGTTGTTGAACAATGATTTCCCATGCATTGTACATGTGTTACTCGGTGCCTCACCAAGCTTCAAACTGTATGCCACTCATACAAAATAAATGCCACAATTTGACAGCAATGCATTTGCATTTCGTTTCAATTGTAGTGAAAATCATAATATCACTCTTTAATATAGTCAGACCTATATTGTTTGCAGTAGCCGAATGCATTATTATTCATCTATTTGTGCGTCTTGGATTGCTTGAAAATAGACAAATTTCTGTAATGAATTGAAGAGAACCAATCATTTAAAATTGTCTAGCAGTAATCCTTCAAAGTGAAAACAGGGAACAATTTCACAAAACCCTGCAAATTAGTCATTAATCAGCCCAACCGAGACGATTGTGTTTCTTTACAATCAGAAACACTTAAGAAATTGGTATTATAACCAAATGGCAGCTATATATTTTTCGTAAATTACGATGATTAAAGGCTTACGTTTTGTGCATCTTGAATTAAATTATATGTGCAGCGAATGTTCAAAGCATGTCTCCGAAACATAACGCAATTAGGAAAATACAATGCTAGTCAATATTATTTTTATTTACAGTCCGATTTGTATTAAGACATTACCAGATAGACGATCCGCAGATACTCTTAGACACAAAAGGATGTTATATTTAGAATTACAGTGGAGAATCTGTTATTCTTTCCCGTTTAAACGCAAACGTACGCAAACGCAAAGCACTAAAACGTAGAAAAGAACAACTTTTGGACAATTCTGATAATTCTTGTTTATCTTGGTGGCAAACAGTTTGGAGCCTGATCAGACGCCGGGTTACCCGGCGTCTGATCTGGCTCCAAACTGTTTACACTGCAAATAAAAGTTTTAGCGTAAACGCGTTTATTGGGAAAGAATAACAGATTCTACACTGTAATATGAAACAGAAAGATCCTACGGTATTTCTGCATTAATCAGTTACCTTCATGCAAGGGTCCCATATTCCTTCAACAAGTGGTTGCTTTTAACAAGATTGATTTTGTTCTGAATTTCGACTTTGTATTGTTTGCTGGACCGAAATGCAGAAAACTCTTTAAAGAGCTTACAGCTTACTTTAAAGTTTGTTCTAAGACTCCACCATTCAGGTGTTCATTTTACCTGAATTGTTAGTCTGATGGGAACGTAACTAACTCTCTAGTAGTAGATCAACCTTATGATTTGGGGGAGATTTCTTGTTATTAGAATATATATGAGCTGCATTATACAGCGTTCCCTCCCTGCAACGACCTTCCTTACAACGACTCCCTTTCTATAACAACGCTCGACGCACTTTCCAAAACACCTAAACAGGACAATTATGTCGAACGCGTTTAATGCTGCAATATCATCTGCTTAGAATTGTCGCCTGCTGTTTTTCTCAGTTACATTTGGAAATTTTGACAGAAAAAATGTAAATGACGTGTGACAACAGCTTGAACCAAGATCAGACGCCGAGTTACGCGGCGTCTGATCTAGATTTAAGCTGTTTTCAAATGTAAGCCAGTTGCCCTCCCTAAAACGACTCCTTCTGAACAACGTACACAATCTTTGGTTTCCATTGGATGTCGTTGTAGAAAGAGAGCACTGTACTCATAGATCAATCGATCGTTCACTTTCTAATGAATGAAGACTAAAGGCTGGAACTAATAGTGATAAATGATATGTGCCAAATGGGTTGATTGTACAGGAGTAGATGATAATGTTTTTTCCAAATACATAGTTTATGTTAAAACAATGATTCCCATTGCACACAGTTTCGAGCCAGATAAGACACTCGCCTACCAAGGCGTCTGGTCTGGTTGCCACTCGGATTAAATCAATCAATTCAACTGTTTTATAAGAAAATGAAACGTTTTATTGAATAATATTTGCGTTTTGTTTGCGTTAACAAGGAAAAGATAATTTTTCTACTGTAACTGTTCGGCTGTTACAATATAGTTCGGATAAGAAAGCCGTTAGAGTAGGGAAGACGTTATGCATTCACGTTTAAACGCAAAAAAAACCGCAAATGAAGAGCAATAAAATGTAGAAAATGACAACTTTTTTTCTGACTGTTCATTTTCATATAAGTTGCAAACAGTATAGAGCCTGATCAGATGCCGGGTTGCCCGGCTTCTGATCTGGCTCAAAACTGTTTGCAATGGAAATAATTCATTTAGCGTCAACGCGTTGATTTAAAAAAAAAAAAAGGTTATGTCCACTGCGTTTAAAAACCTTTTTACGCATTTGTAATGCAATGCAATGCAATACACGGCGATAGGATCTTGGCAAATCGGAGTGGAAAACTGTTTGATCCTGATTAGACGAATCGTTACTTGATCCATACTATCCCAAATATCTGCTTAGTAACGTAAGGGGTACCATAAGTAATTCATTATACTTATATTTTTCTGTCTACCACCCAGTTGCCGATAGTATGCCTATATAGGGTACTTTATTACCCAGTCTTACTCCAAAATGTTTACAATATCAGTTGAGTAACTTTTCAAAAAACCAAACAGTTACCTCGGAACTGAGTGTACTAGATTCGTAAATTGTTTTGTTACCACCCAATTGCCGATAGTTTGTCTATACAGGGTATTTTATAGCCCCTTTGTGAACGGGGTTATATAGGTAATTGATAAAATGAAGATGAGTTATAGCTTTACCGCTTACTTTAATTGAGTATAGCGAAAACTGTCTGTAAGTGTTTAGTGTCTTGAAAAAATCTTCCGGAATAACTTTAACTAATATCCTGCTGTTAAAACGGTTGCTTTGAAATTGTCGTCTGCAACATTTTTTAAATTAAGATTGATATATATTTTCTAAGAAGCATTAGACGAGTGTGAAACAGTTGGGATATGTTACGCAGCTTCTTAGCTGGATCCAAGCTGTTTCAACAAAACAGTGAAGTCGCTATCAGCAGGTTAATGGTTGATTGTTTATTTGGGTTTTTATTTAAGATGCTGCAATAAACCACTGCGTATGATAATTATCGCCTTCTATACGATAAAAAGGCGGGGATATTGCAAGATTTATAGTCATCTTTCAGCTATCTGTCTCTTTGAGTCTTTACAGCGTGGAACTTATACCAAGTATTAAACGGATCAATCCTCGGAGTAGATTTCATCTAAGAAGCGTTTACTACAGAAAATTTCGCTGAAAGACAACAGTTAAAATGGTTCTGTTACAGCAATCGTAAAGTTGTTATATTTGATTTTTGAATAGTAGGCTGTACTGTCGAAATATTTAATTATACAATATGTCAATAGGTGTCTTCATTTACTGTTTATATGACAAGATATATTGTGTATTTATTAAAAGGAAACCTATGTAAAAGGTTCTGTTATTTACTTCTCACATTTGTATATATGCATATTTTATGACAAACATCCAGCTACAGATTTTTTCTAAGTCATTGGGAAAAGTTCGTGTCAACGACTAGCATTGGAATGCCCCTGTGCGCTTTGCCCTTTATTGCAATAACAGACTACTCTGCTTTTGCAAACAGTTTAAACCGGGCCTAAGCTGGTTGATAGTATAACTTTATGTTTTTTGTTGGTTTTTTTTCAGTCAAATTAGATTTTTACTTAGTTTGAAATATATTAGTGCCATTTTGGGGCGATCCATTCTTTTGTATTGAATCGTCTTTATCATTAACATTATATATAGTAATATCTACTTGTCAGGTTAAATTAAGAGATTCAAAGTTGCAGTACTTCATGTTCGTCATTAACTGATATTCTCTTTCAAGTGATTGTATATTTACATGTATACACTCTAGCACGAAATATTATTGGAATCATAATACAGATTTATAGCACTATTATGTAAAGCTAACAATAGTAGGAATTAATGCAGATAGCTAAATGCAGATGGTCGTTTAATGCATAACGCAATCAATGCAGAAAGTACACGAAAGAGTTTGTTGCATCAATGTTGTCTCTTATTTAACTGAAATGTCTAAAACTTTACTGAGTGTCTCTGAAAGTATAGCTCCGTAACTTGATATGAAATATAGTATTGTTCAATCTATTTGCAAATTCCATTTATCCATGTGATATGCGACATAAGTTGTTGATTTATTGAAATACAACAGTAACTTCTTGTTTAAGCATTATATCAATCACTCATTTCACCAGTCTGTTTTTGAAAAAAACCAGATAGAAAACACGAATAAATTGAAACACTACTTAATTCAGCGGAAATAGGTACCCATTTATCAGTCGGTAACCAAGCTTACCTTAAAACAAACTCATATTGCATTGAAAATATCGCGACAGCCTACTCCAATAGAATAAGCATAGTGTGGCATGTCAAATAAATAACTATTCGATTGGAACATAATTTTTATGACAATTCAAAAGGATAATTTAATTGGTCTTTAACTTTAAGTATAGAAAGTATGTTTCAAGTTCTTCGTGCGTGCAATTAGCGTTTTTTAAAAGGACAGTGTAACATGTTTGACAGAGACTTCGATAGCTACTGCTAAAATAGATTGTAAGTAATGACTTTAATTCGTATTTTACAGTTATAGTTAATAGAGGATCTTGTATGAGTGTTCAATATTATAACTTTTTAATACACGAATTGACTAAAATATTATGACGCGAGCTTTGGCGAGCGTGATATTAATTTCAGTCAACGAGTTTATCAAAAAAAATGAGCACGAACGTGAGGTTCTATTGACCACATAACAATTTTAAGTACCTATTAAATTAATTGAAGCCGTACACTGTAGACCCTCAGCTATATAGATTTTCCGCCAAACCATGACGTCATTTGGTGTCTCGCGCTATGCAATTCTTTGACAGATATTCCACTAGTGATATGAAATATAGATGTTAACTTGTTTCTGTTTTTTTTTCAGTTTAAGATCAAACTTTATTAAACACAATTGACTACGTTTTTTAGGGAACCCTACGGGGAAATCTCATAATAGAAGCACGAGTGACGATAATTCCACTGTATGAAGCAGTGAAACTATCAAGTGATTACCCACTGCTAGTTCCAAGTAATACGCCGAAAAGCATATATAAATTTATATAATGGCTTTAGGCCATTCCCGGACCGCAAGTTATGTAATAAAGTTATAATTACTCTGACATAGTCACCAGAATAGAATGCTTACAATCTATCATCTATTCTATTATTTACATCAACAATCTCATGTTTTACTTTAGCAATAACCTAGCTTTCCCAAGAGTTTGAATCCTAATCAGATGCTGAGTTAATAAGCGTTTTATAGGATTTTAATCCGCTTGCAATTGTTCAGGTTAATCGGGCTTGATAGTGAACGCGTAAAGGGTGGTGTTTTATTAGCTATTGCAGACACCAGCAGTTCTTCCGTTTAGACCAAAGCTTCATATATGAAAATGATTTGCTCTACCAGCCAACAGTACTGTATGTTATTTACTCATGTTAAAACTACATTTTTTTAATTTCCTAATTTATTAGGCGGAACATTATTTTCCACTTTAACCTATAATTGAATTTAAACAAGAATAATCTTATAATTAAGAAAATGCAAACATTTTAAAATACTAATGGAAACATATTCAAACATTCAGAAAGGATTATATAATTCAGTCAGAGAATGTTTTAAAATATTCTTGATGTCTTTACTGTAAATTGTGCATGTAGTTTTGTGCTCAACGCAGACACAGAGCAACTAAGCGTTTGACTAAGATTACAAATTGTTGTCACTCATAACAACGCTGGTCAAGTTAAAATATATAAAATCTGGATCCGACGACAGATATTAACATACATTAGATAATAACAATACATTTGCTAGGTTCAAGTTAGTGTATACCATAGAATGTGCCTATCTACCATAGCAATGAATTAAAACCTCTAATGAAGCTTGAACATATCTGTTATTATCAAAAGTTTCTAAATCGTTCCAACAACATGCATTACCATGAAGTTGAAGGTCTCTCTCAAGACTATAAACACTATTACACAAAGCGTAACCTTTAACACGATAAGAGCTAATGCGCGGTATAGATTGCCAAATTGCTCTCAGACGTGACGCCGAGTATTGCAGTATGTTATATTAACTCAACCTATTACACACTCTGATGATATTCAATTAACCCCTTCACTGTCGTGACGTCATCAATTATAAACAATTGTCGTCTGTTTTTATTTCTCAAATTTAATTATTTTAGGTATTTTGATTTAAGAAATATTGAAATGAGTGTCAAACAGTTTGGATCCTGATCAGACGCCGCGCCACGCGGCGTCTGATCAAAATCCGAACTGTTTGCAAATAACCATCGTACTCGGGGTAAGGAAGTTAAGGGGTTAAGATTAAAGATACATACCATGATATGGTTATTTTTATTAACCCTTTAAACTGCCTAAGTCGCATAAAGTCTATTTTGAAAAAATGTTTGGATTCAGATTAGACGCCGCGTTTTGCGACGTCTGATTAGGATTTAAACTGTTTGACACTTGTATCGATATTTCCACATCTATACTACGAGTATTGATTCAACTATGAAACGATCTTGCAGTATTTATGAAGACGATGAAATAGCGGTGAGGGGGTAAAAACTTCAAACTGCAGAAGAAAAACATTGCGGACAAAGTATTGTTAGCGTGTTAAATGTTTAGAAGTTAAATGAGCTGTTTGAAATATGTTTGAACCAAGTCCAAAATTAAGTTTATAAATCCTTGCATATGCTGCGTTAATACGACAGGTAAGCCATCCATTTGTGGTTTCATCCACCCTAATGTTTGCGTTGATAATCATTATTCTTCTGTACGTTACGGGCTGTTGTTTTATTAATCTAATCTGTGAGAGGAGTCTGATCTAACGGAGATGCCGAAATAACCGTCATGACATCTGAGTAAAAACTGTTTTACATTAAGATAATATTTGTCGAAATAAACCTTGAAAAGAAACCCCTACGAACCGTTAAATACGCCACCTTCTGCAAACGAAATTAACGGAGTGCTAAATGTTAGTGAGCGTGATGAAAGCTTTTACAAAATGAAATATGAATCTGGCAGGCGTACTGATATCGGTATGTAAACTAAGTGAAAAGGCACATGAGTATAACTTTTTCCGAATGAAAATGTGATTTATTCAAACATCATTCCTGTTCCTAAACTATCGACATAACGAAAGTAAAACCAATCTATTTACTCATGTTTTTAGATAAGCAATAACATACAGTAGAGTGGGTATATTGCGTTGCCTCAAAGGAATGCTCACGGATGTTGGTAAAACAATCGACATTTTAAAGCGGAATAAAAGCAAAACAAAACATACGTCCCTGTTAGTTCTGCTTTATGTTCATTCTTTTTAAGCAGAAAACGTGATTTGAAAGACGAAATCAATTTCTAAATATAGTAGTCGTAATAGTGGTATATTCCAAGAATTTATACGGCAATTTTGAATCTGACGTACGGCATATATTGTACTTGACATTTTCAATTATAAACGTTAGAGAGCGACGTTTCAATTTATTCGGATACTTGCATATGCATTATAATATGTCTCATGTGAATTAAATTGAGACGAATTACAATTTTCTGCACAATAAACCTTTACAGAATGAACGAGCCTAATAATCAGGTTTTTGAAAACGATATTCATGTTATCGTTTGTGTTGAGACTGGTGAATGATATACGTTTAACCCTTTCCCAAATAGAAGCACCTTAAAACGCATTCAATTTATTCCTCTGCTGAAGAAAGTATTTCCAATTTAGATAGTAATGAACATGTACTATTATTATTTACATTCAACCTGCTTTAAGTACTCACTTGTCTACAATATTAGAAACAGGCTATTGTGTATAGGGTTTACTGCAATTACAAATGGACAATTCCAAATTGAACATACATCAATTCAGTTTGTGTCCATTTAAAGAGAATTCCTTTAGGAGCGCTATTATCTTGGCATGTACTGCTTGTATAGGAAAGGCGAGTCCATCACAGGTACATTGGTTTAAAACGCATATACTCATCGCTAGGATTTATTATAGAAATAAACAACATCTTTTTGCGGTTCACGACGGTATGAATATATTGGCTTCGCCTTCGGGCGTTTACGATAAACTTACCCTGCGAAGCTGATGTATTCATACCGCGTGAACGGCAAACAGATGTTGTTTATTCCTTATATTTATATTTTTATTTTCTGTCTTGTCCATTTAATGTGTAATTTGACCAGATTTTTTTTCATGTATATAATATATCATATACCGGCCAAATAGGTTTGACAGATGTAATCCTGGATGTAACAGCCATTCTATCTCTATAATATGCGGTATGAAAAGTAGTCCAAAATACATGTTTCGTAGTTGATTACAAAGTCAAGATTTTACCCAGTAAACTGTCGCTGTGTGCTTAACGAACACTTATAAGACATTAAAAATAAACAATGCAACTTAAATATCTATTATTAAAGCATATTTTAACAGATCGGTCGCGCATGTTTATTTCTGCCTAATTACACTCCATAGCAACCATTAGCTGGTCGCTAGATCGGTATCTCTCCGCGGCGGAGACTCCGCCCTCTTTCTAACTGGCTGGAACCAGTTTCGATTTGTAGGTTCATCGAGAATTGACCTGCATATTTTTAATACGATTACATACAGACTTTACAGGGTGAATGTAAATATTTACACTTAAACTGATTCATACCTTATCGGTACTTCACTTCTTCATCCACTTAACATATCTAAATACATTTAGAAGTTTGACTGAAGAAAAAAGTGTAATATTGTGGAATACCAGCTTTGAATAAGTCTGCGTTTGATCTAAATTAAAACCGAATGCACAATGAAGAGAAGTCAGCATTAACTATGAAACAGACAATACAAATTCAACTTTAAACTATAAGTGTAATGATCTGGAAATAAATGCAGCAAAAAGCTATACAATTTTCTCTTTAGATACGAGTAAGACACTGAGGTACCTGTGAACTAGATATAAGCATTAAACAACATACTTTTTAACAACCTCATAGCTGCCTTTAATTATCTATTTAATAAGCATCGTCAATTCCTAACAATTAAGATACTATAATATTCCCCGCCAAATGTTCCACATCAATTCCTAACACATCTTTAAATCCTTCACACTCATTACACTACTTGGTTAAAATGCGACTTGTTTTTATTTATCAACTTAAGGTTTATGTTTTTCGACTCAATTCTTTTCCGTGTTAAACAGTATGTATTTCATTCAGATACCACGTCACTCGGTGTATGGTCTAGATTCAAACTGTGTGCTTATTTTAGTATAATCATACGTTTCGGTTTATGATTCAATTAAAAAAAATAGGGCAACACTGCCATATATATTTTGTATTGTACTTATACTCATGAATGGAATATTGCTCCCTGTGAATGTATATGTTACAGGGATAACGTCTATTCAGGGATTACGCGAAATCCCCGAAACATTTAGGGATTACGGGTAATCACAGGGCGTTTTAGGGAATTGATGAAATGTCCCTTTTTAAAATAAATAGATTTTTATTATCATGACATTTCCTTTGGTTTAAAACATCATGTTCTTTTTTTTTTAAATGATATCATGGTCTAATGAACGTTCATTCAAAGTTTACCGCACAAATGAATAAACACAAGTGAACAGTGTGCATATAAGCCAGGGCAATTAAAAACAATCTGTCTTGATAATAAGGTTAACAAACTATTTCATAGCGTGGTACTTGGCTTAGAACTTAAAAAACTTAACACCATGAGATTCATTTCTTCAAACAAACGTAACTGTCAAATATTTATAAAAAATATAACGAAAAGCTTCAAAATTACGCCTTTTTCCTCTACTCGAAGTGTAAGGTTTTTCGTGAAATCCCTGACTTTTAAGTGATTTCACGTATTCCCAAATACACGATATCCCTGTAACATATATACAATTGGTGCTTGATAAAATAACAGGAAATATAACAAAATATCCACGGTATATTATATAAAGCCGTCATTATAAGATGTATTCTCGGGTTCCAATTTTTTTTGTTCGCTTTGTTTAACGGTTCAGGTGCCCGTTTTACTAAACAACTTACGCAAAGATACGTAAGTCAAAATCGTTTAACTCTTATTTTTTCGATCATAAACGTTTGCAAACAACAAATAGCCAGATCAGAGGACCCGCTAAAAGCGCGTCCTCTGATCTGGCTATTTGCTGTTTGTAGCAAGTGATAAAAAATATATAAATTAAAATTTAAAATTTGGACTTACGCTTTTAGCGGGTCCTCTGATCTGGCTATTTGCTGTTTGCAAACGTTTATGATCGAAAAAATAAGAGTTAAACGATTTTGACTTACGCAAACTTTTGCGTAAGTAGTTTAGTAAAACGGGCCCCTGGTCCCGTGAAAATGGCATAGTTACTTTGTTAAAATAAATTATAGTTTAACCCTTATCGTGTTTACCGCGACCTTGCTAAGATTCGCAAACATTTTGACTTCATATCAAACGCCGCGTAACGCTGTTAGGTTTGCCAAAAAAACCGGTTCGCTACTCATATTCACCTTTTTCTTCAGTTTAAAAAAGCATTTCAGTATGATAGGGATTAATCGAAACTATACACAAACGCAATGCAAAGAAATCAAACCTTCCAAAACTATGCCCTTTTCTCTTTGAATGATATACAGTGTGAAGCCTGGTGAGATGCAGTTTTGTCATGATGCATGCACATTTTATTTATAAACCATTATAGTTGAATTTAACCGGACTGAGAGTGGAGTGGAGCTTTTCTTCCAAAATAAACAAAAGTATACAGTGACAGTTCAAAACTTTTGTCAATATTTCCGCCCTGCGGTCGAAGTAAGTTTTGTTAAAACAGAAGAAAATAATACTTTCTAACTGCACTGCAACCATATGCACACAGTTCGTGTTTGCGACGTGTCAATTATGTCAACCCCGTCATTCTTAATAGAACTCTCGGATCCGTTCCTGCCTAACACTTGGCAATATCAACTTGCTTGGACTTTTGCAAACGTTTTGTGAAAAAAACGAATGGAATAACTGGCATTTGCATCAGTCTAAACTCTCACGCTGTTTGTTAAATGCCAAAAATGTCCAGTGAACTGGGACAAACGTTATGCATAATAAATCTGATAGCAATCCCGCTTTTAGTCATTATACGTGTTTATCTTTCTACACGCTATGAAAGAAGCTGTGATAGACTGAACAGTCTTTGTCCTGTAGCGTGTTCAATTACCATTGTTAGCTGTTTAGCTTAGCAGTTTGTGCCCCGCGTGCAGCGTGCAGAGAACACTAGAGTAAACGTTTTATTTCCAAATAACCCCGGTTACACTTAAACTATAATTTTTATTTCAAACAGTTTGGAGCCAGATCAGACGCCGGATAACCCGGCGTCTGATCAGGTTCGTAACTGTTTGCCACTCAGATAAAAACTGGTAGTCTGAATTGTCTTAATATCATTTTCTCTATTTCATTGCGATGCGTTTGCGTTTGAACAAAAGAATTTCGTTTTCTCACTGTATTTCAGACCGGCAACAAACTCGCAATCGATGGCCATCGACGACCATCGATTTCTTTACTGAACTCATCACAGTTGTGACACCGAGAAACACAATTTCTCACTTAACTACCCCTGTTTTCTATAGCGAGCAACGATGACGAATATCCTTATCTCCAACATGTGTGAGATCAATTTGATGATGTCACCATAGCGTCACTACTTATATCGGCGTTTTGACGTCACCGGGATTCCAAAAAATGCATATTGCTTAAAAATAGCTTAAATCGTTGGTAATGTGAGAAAAAGAATCTGTCACTCGTCGATGTTTAAGACAAGTTGATCTCAAACTCGTCTAGAATAGAACATTTATTAAGCTCGCCAAGGCTCACTTAGTAACATTTAAATTCTAGACTCGTTTGAGATCAGCTTGTCTTGAACATCGACTCATGACAGATCCTATATAGCTTTTCTAGACCAAAACTGTATCAAGCTCAGATGATGTAATCTGTAATAAAATCCAGATATTAAAAAGGGGAAATGTTGCAGTTGTCAAATGTTGCATATAATCTTTCCATATCGAGCTCTTGGGGTAAGATGAGGGGATATGAGGCAATGTAATGAAAATGAGCATTTGATCGTTAGGATAAGAGAAATTACCCAATTATTCAACCTATTAGCTACTTTCATAGACCAGGACTGATATGTTAATTAAATATATAATTGTCTAATGTTTCTGTAAAGAAGTGAACCGCAGTGGTATCTTCGGCATTATCTAGAGAGTGAGCATGTAATCAATATTTAGTTTTTGCCAGACACTGTAAGGATTCCGTATTTTGACTTTTTCAGAAGAATCTCGTTTTCGATGGAAATATAGTTGGAAATTGCTATTATCTAATAGCATTTGATAAAGGTTGTTGTACATTCATGATACATGTGAGTTTTCTGTTTTACTATCATTACATGCATCTTCTGTACTTAATAAATACGAAAGACTCAAGCAGGAAACGTAACACAAACAATACACCCACCTCTCAAGCAGAACACACACACACAGTCATACCACAACAAACACACACACGCAATACCATTCCTTCATCTACACACTAAATAGAAAACAACACGCAAGACAAACATAAAGCAAAGTGAATATAGGAGCCCGCCTTGGTACGGTCAGTAGCAATCAATAATCAACTATAAATTAATTAACTATTAACAACCACTGGGGGGTTAAACCTGGGTTTAGGGGCGCCCAACCTCACACTTATCTCACACTGGCAATTCATATTGATAACTAGCATTTACGAAGGATGCATCCTGTGATGGATAAAATGGTTAATCAGTATGAACTTCACGCAAAAGCTCCTACATGACGTATACGTTATACTATAACTCATATGTATGCAACAAAAAAACAGAATAGACGTAGGCAAATGATAATATTTAAAATGTGTTAATGACAAATACGTATTTGTGTAAAAAAATGAAAACTTCAAATAAAGTATCTAGTATATAGAGCGATAACGGTGATAAAATTTAAGCAATGAAATTCAAATGTATTATTTTTTTTGAATAAACAGTATTTTTACAAACTTCCTGTTGAAGAAAACATGTGATCGCTTTTGGGGTAAATTGTCATATTTGCTCAATATATACAGCAAACGCTTCAGTTAAGGTTTACCAAACATCTCTCGATAGCATGATTGACCTACATCTTGCAATATAGTTATCAAATCTTCATATACTAGCTATTCAAAAGCCACGACTGATTTGGGCCACACTGTTTGCAATATTTAACAAACGTGACATATGATGCTCCAATAACATATTTCTCCTAACATATAGCATGCTCAATCTGCATGTTGTCACGATGTTTTTTTAGAGTTTTGTGATGCTCGTACCATTGGGATACCTAGCCATCCCTTCACTGATGCGTAATACCGGCATGACAAACAACCACATATATTGATGGTTCTCTCGCAAAAATGTTCTTTTCATTTCAACTATGATTAAACTTTTATGAAGTCATGAAAATACCATAGCTTGTTATGACATGCAATCAGACTATTAAAGGGATCGATTTTACGGCTGGGTAATTACTAAATGTAATATTGACTATACGAGCTGCTGAGAAATGATGTACGGTATAGACAAACCAATAGTTAAACACTTTTAACCTGTCACTTAGCGTAACAAAATCCCTCTTATGGGTTATATTGGTTGCAGTTGCGGTCAATATTCTAAAAGTAAACAAAGGCATACTACACGTACACGTTAATATATATAATATACTGGTATGACTTAGGGATGATAATTTGAAAGTTTCAATTGGATCTAGCTTATCTGAATATTTCTGTGATCTTGGTCATTTCCTTATTCTAGGTACGTTTAACCTAGAGCATGGCGAAATTCAACCAGAGTAATTTAAGTACGTGTTTGCTTCACTATCATTATGCATGTACTTTAAATAGCAATCAGCTTAGAATTCTAACTCTAATTATTATATTGAGTGATCTTAGTTGCCGGAAACACTGCAGCAAAACAAGTGAACATTATCGGATTGAACCACTCCAATGCCTTGCTCCGAGTACATTGGTATTATCAACAGTTTGGATCTTGGCAAGACGCATGTACATTATGTAACATTCATATCTATGTTTAGTCATTCAAATTACCAAAGCTCTAACTTTTGAAAACCAACAGCCAATGGCGGTATGCTATATTTATAACAGACGCTATCTTAGAATTGAACTTTTCATGATCAAATTATCGCGGAAATGTTAACCCCCTCACCGCTTTATTGGCATATGCTTTAGTAATGTTGTCTGCAATGTCATTTCAAATTTAAAAGTAAGGCAGTATGACTGAAGAATTTTCAAAATGAGTGTCTAACAGTTTGGATCCTTTTAAGACTGAGACCGACTCACTTCTGATCCATCAATGCTCATTTGTTTTTTACATTAAGTGTATCAAGTGCCCACATGATGTTATCTATTCAATCAGAGAAGATAACACTTATGTTTTATTGCAATAGCTTCGTCTGGCTAACAGATATCAATATTGCATTACACAAGCCTCCGCATATGATAACTCTTTTACCCCATCAATGATCAAATTTATTACCGTGAGGTTTGTACCCCGTCGTCGCCATATTGTCGTATGATTCCGTATTGTTGTCTCAAACTTCGTTTCAAAGTTACATTTAAGGCAGTATAACTGACGTAATTCCAAAACACGTGACAGATAAATATATATATATATGTTATATATACTAGTGAAACCAGTATTTAGGAAATCACGGAAAACATATTGCTTCTGAGTCATCGCGTACCGCGGCGTCAAAAATTGTTGGACACTCTTACCGACATTTCTTCTGTTAACACAGCCCTAAACCTGACTTTAGAACTATTACAGGCGACACTTTCGATGCAGACGTTATTTTGGCGGTAAGATTGTTAAAGCAAACGATAAAATTGGCAGTGAAAGAGGTTATCATAGCTGCAAACAATTTTGATTATAATCGGATAATTTGAAACCGTTTGCATGAAAATCAGTATATTAAAAATAAAAGGGTTTCAAGAAAAGTCGTATTTCTCTCAGACTGATATGTGTTTGTTTTCTATATGAAACTACGAAGAGCAAATTCAGAAAGTCTCTCTTAAATGTCGTAAGATTCAAAATACGAAATCTCCATCTTTTTGTTCATGTCTATCTTTTTCTTTCCCATACGACACAGTCGACCACTCTGTTTATGTGATTGAGATAGGGATATCCGATTCATTCTCATGTCCCGACGAAATTACTTTCTTATATATTTGCACAACATCTATTACAAACTTGACAAGTAAATACGATTTATATGCATACAACATTGATATTCGAAGACTTTATCCAATAAGGTCGATGTACTATCATGTTTTTCTTCGCATACCAAAATAGCGAATAGAAACAGCCTACGATATTCTGATGATTGGAAATGAACAGCTGCAGCATGTTCAGTTACCACTGTTTTGTAAGCAGTTTGTGTCCCGTGTTCAGTGTGCATATTACAGTATAGAAAACGTATTTCAAAATAACCGAGTTCACGCTTCAATTATTCTTTTCATTGCAAGCAGTTTGGAGTCAGATCAGACGCCGGTTCATCCGGCGTCTGATCAGGCTCTAAACTGTAGGCGACTCGGATTAAAACTGGTATTCACAATTGTCAAAAATGTGTCATTTTTATAATGTCTTGCAATGGGTTTGCGTTTGACCGGAAGGGTAACGTTTCGTAACTGTATTACAGACAGAACAGATAGATAGATAGGTAGCCAACTCGCAATTGATGGCCAACGACGGCCATCGATTTCTTTAAGGAACTCATCACAATGCTTATTGCTGCAACCAGACAGTTCTAGTTGGTGTTATATAGGCTAATTTGCCATGGCTGTTTCTAAACTTAAATTATTTATACCGTATATATTGCTCTGTTTTATGTGTGTTAACCTGAATTCGCAGATGAAGGGAACCCTTTAACCGCTAAAGCCGAATGCAATGTGTGTCTGTTCGTTAACAGCCATCTGCCATCTGTGGGCTATTTTTACTTATTCAACCCAGTGGTCGATAAAATGCATCATTGTTGTGTTAATTTGACTACATGTTTGTTTGTAATTGATGAAATGAAAAAATAAATATTTACGTAATTGTGTATGGTTAAACTTGTCATTAGGCGTTAAATTTCATGAAAGAATTATCCAATTATCTAAACTTTTTATTTTAAGTTCAATCTCCTGTAACACACCATGCAATATGATAAGTATCCCCTTACGCAAGATAAATGTCATTTTGTATTTCAAGATTTATAGTTTTTGCAAGCCTGTCTGTCTTTTTGTTAAAACGGTAACAAAATATCACAAATATGGTAGGCGGTTTACTATAGACAGTCAATTTTCAGTTTGCCCTATTACAAAAGTATCGCAATTACGATGACTCAGACGAGTTATGTTTTCTTTGATTTCCTAGTTATTACTGGTTGCACTAGTATAAGATCAAATATTATATTAAATGACGTTATGCCTAATGCTCTATATAACCTTTCATTGGTTAATATTGACTGTTATTCTGAGATTTACTAATTCGGGTGAAACAGTTTTAACTGTTCCCCTCTAGGACAAACTGTTTCATATGAAAAAAAGATGCGCAGAAATGTTAACATCGGGTTCATTGAGAAGTTCACCAGACATCTGTCAAAAACTCAAAATAACAATAACTCATAATAATATTTCAATATTTACATTCGCCCTATCTCTTTCCATTGTAAAAATCGGTGTTCATTTCTTATAGAAACTCAAGCCTAAGGAGGCGGAGCTTAGGGTTAAGTTGCTGCGCATAAATATTCACTACTCTAAAATTAGAAAGCAACGTTGTATTTGACCTAGATTGAATCTAGTTTATTTCCCAATCTTTTTTTAAACACTAAACACCAATTTATATATAGAGATTTTATATTTATATTGATATAAATTATTTACACTCATTGTGAAAAAAATACAGTAGGAAGCGCTCCGAAACGTTGTCCGTCTGCTACGAATTTATTTTTATCACAACAATGATGCTCGAGATAATATTCTCACTCGTTTTATGAATTCTGAGTGTGTAACTGGTCTACAGTCGCTCCCTTGTTTGCGTTTACAAGTATAACAATTAGCGGTCACTAATTTGTGACGCTGGGCGTTGGCGAATTTTTATGTGAATCTAAAATATGTAATATAATTTTGATATTTACGATAAAACAGGCTAAATTAGTTTTGCGAATTTATCGGAATTTAGTGCAATTGATTTGAACAATTATTTTAACAATTTTTAGTTATAAAATATATGGAAAATGTACAAGATCTACATTAAGTGTACATTTAAGAAAGCTATAACTGCTGATGCTGAAAAAAAAACACATTAAAGGGGGTAATAAAACAAACTACATTTTCCAGTGGCATATTTGAGTGTCTGTCGGACTCGAAAAAAAATTTAAAAAGCTAAATAAAATAAAAAAAAACCAATAAGACGACACAATTTTCAGTCTACATTAGGTTCTAGATAGATCTAAATAATGTTAATCACTTAGGTCGGCGCCATGAATATGACCACTTTATATGCGTGCGCGTGCCGTGAAACCCCAACTCAATCAAACCAACTAGGCAGTATGATTGTTTGGGAGGGGGGGGGTAGAAACAGACTTTCGAAACCTTCTCTTAGTACTGAAAAGGATACAAAAGATACAAAAGGAGCTCTAATACGATGTACATGTATACAGATATATTATGCATCAATCTCAATCAGGTCAGATTTGGCTAGATTTATAAACAGGATTAACGTCACTCTATATTGAGTTATCCTATCATGGTGCTGACACCGAAATTGGTTACTTTAGTTTTCGGTTGAGGTGCAAGGATAAGCATGAATATTCCACTGCTGAAGTAACCACCGGTTCTTTGACATGCCCGGAATCAAGATCTAATACATGCATATATTAACCCAGATTCAAGATACATACTAAATACTAGATCTACTAAAAGAAAATTCCTGACCTACTTTCGGTGGTAAAACCAAACCAGGTATAAAAGCATGCAGCCCTGTGCTAGTTGTGCTGTCACTGTTATCTTGTCTAGGGATATACTTATCCAAGCGTCTCATGTGAGGCCCGTACCTTGAATTTGTTAGTTTGGTTAGTAAAACCCATTGAAAAAATCCTTGAGTCAGGTCCTCTCTAGACAAATTGAGATTAGTGACTAAGCTAAGCACACTTTACTCCTCTAGTTACTTTCACGCCAACTGACGACAAGGGGGGGTAGTCCATCAACGACTGGGGAAATAGAAGCTGGTTATTTTATTTTGTGAAGCGGGGACCCGAATCGGTAGTCCCTGTGTCCGTAACCACTGGAATATGATTCGGACATAGTCAGCTAAAACACTCGGGCATTTTTTTTTATTTCAATATCAAAATTCTTACCAATAAAAGGTCATATATATAATTTTATTTATAAAGATAAACTGTTGTTACTTTTGATTAAATTGCCTTTGATAGAAGTTGTTTCCGTCATTTTAATCAGTACAATCATCGATATCAGTTGAAACAATGGAAAAAACAGCATAAATCATTAAGGGGAGGTAAATGCCGAACGAGATTCTACGTAAGTTATGCGAACTTTTAACTGAATTGACATTGTACTCTTTTAGGTTTAATTCGATTAAGAATAGGTATATTCAGATTCGATTTTTAATTTCCATCCTTTATGATTCTTTTTCGTGATTATATCAGCACACAATGGGAGGACTATTTCATTTCCGTAATGTGGTAGCTAAAAGTAATTTGGTTAGATCTATAGTTCTATTTATAGAACATTCTATTTTAAGAAAATGCAACGGACAGAAAGTTACGGAAAAATCAAATTTAAACCTTTTAAATTCTTAAAACCTGTTTGGTGACAGGATAAATAGAATAACCTGTCCGTGGCGGATATTGCCACTGACAGGTTATTCTCTATATCCGCGCAGTATAGATCTAGCTATGTTATTTGGTTACAGGGGGCGGAGTTAACTTCGTTAAAGCTGTTCTTTCAAGTTTATTTCTTCGACGTACTTTTCCCCTTTTCAAAACCATTTCTCCTTTAAAAACTAAAAGTCTGAATTTTTTTCATAACAAATATAGATAAAATAATGTAAATATAAGAAATGAACAGATTTTATTCGGTGTTCAAGAGAAATGATGAACACCGAACAAAATCAATTCATTTCTTAACTGATTTTTTGGCGCAGATTATCTTGTTATATAGAGTATTAGGTAATAAAAAATTATATCATGTGTCAAAACTATTGTCACTCGTTATCAGGGACGACTATCGGCCTTGGGCAACAGTGCAAATGTCTTCCCTGATTCCTCGGACCAACAGTTTTGACTGTTCTCCAAACACACATGATACAATAGTATATTGTTTTAAATATGTATGAATGCAGTGTACGTTACAGAACAATTTTCCTTTTAATTATGTGTTTGTACTGGACAAGACTGTTAATGCCGTTGAAGTAAAAAATCACAGTTAATCATAGAACAACCCATCTGTTATCGTTATGAATAAGATATATCAAACTCAAACCTCAGACTGCTATTGTTATAAATACATGTATATCAAGAGCAGCTGAAAACCGACTTAGTTCTGATAAATAGCTAACTAATTTATCTGACTTAAAGTGTCTTAAAACAAACTAGTGTTTTATTACGAAACCATTTAAAGCTTACTTCAATAGAATAAGCACACTTTGTAATGTAGACAATAAAGCTATATAACGTTTGGTGAATGCAGACTCGTCCAACTTAGTGATTCAATTGGTTGTCTTTTCAAACTATTTATTTGATGTAGAGAATGTTTCCGGTGCTTTCACATATCGTTAGTTTGACATCAAAGGTAAATTTCTGAGGGAGCCGTCGATAGTATATATTATAGTAGATACCATTTATTAATTTAACTGCCATAAACATGTTGTAACTTGATATGTGTGGCTTAAATTAATGATGATATAAAGAATTCGATACATTTACTTGAGAAACATATATATATGCGTGTAAAACCGTTTTGATCCTAATCTGACATCGAGTAACTATGCGTCTTATAAGCGTTCAAAGTGTATATAATTTCTGGTGTATTCCATTCATGCGTTATATTTGAAGAGACATATTTCTCTTATGCAGACAACACATGTCCATATGGATGTATTTACGTTAACCCTTTACCTGATAGCCTATTTCTAGAATTGAAAATAGGTTACTACTTAAAGCAGGTTGAAAGTAAAGCAGAATGCGCTTAAGGCGCATTCTGCTTTACTTTCAGCCTGCTTTAAGCTATCCTGATCTAGAATATATTGAAAATTTTCCCTATAATATATATTCATGACTGATTAAATTGGAACTATTTTCTTCAGCGGAGGAATAAATCAGATTCGTTAAAAGTCGCTTCTATAAGGGAAAGGGTTAAAACGACTAACGTTTGCTTTTCCCCATTTAAAATATGGTAAAAATAATTTCGAACTATAATCTTAACAACAATAAGTTACATTTAAGGGAATGTAAAAAGTATTAAATTGTAAATACATCTGTTAAAACATACACTTAATTAATGGCGGTTAAAAACGCGTTTGCTTACAGATGGATCCTTATTAGACGTAATGCGGTGGCTGATCAGGATCCCAACTGTTTGGCACTCGTATCGATATGTTTTAAGTCATACTACATTGAATTTAACTTTGAAACGATCTTGCAAACAACAAAATTGAAGCAGACGACAACGAAACGGGGAAGGGTTAAAAACCTCGCTTAAATTTGGGAGTGGAAGGGTTTATATAAACACTGAGCTTTTTTCAAAGTGTTCTTTACGCTCTTACTTTTGCAAATGTACTTAAAGATAGGTTTGCATGCAGTTTTTGTATCCAGATCAGACACAGAGAAATCAAGCGTCTAATCCAGTACATTGATGCTTCTTATGAAAAATAATCTACAATCTCAGTTTGATGAATAACAGAATTACTAATGAGCTTTTATCATAGTATGGTTTAAATGTGCATAAGATCACAAATACACATATTAAATTCTAAACTCAAGTGTAAACATATTGGTAAATATCAAATACAAATTTCAACTGCACGCTATCATAACGTATACGAATTACCATGAAGGCAATACACACCTCTTACACGCAATTTGAAAAGACAACTTTAACTCATTATCCCCTAAAACTTCAAATGGACGATTCCAGTTTTCACTAAAGGCTGATCCGTTTTAGATTATTTAGGGTTGTTTTTGATAATAAATTGCAAAATTACAAACAGTGAAGTGTCTGATCAGAGGGCTCCTGCAGGAGCCCTCATATCGGGGACTTCACTTTTTGCATAGGACAAGTGTACTCTTTAAGAAATGAATTGATTTTTTTCGGTGTTCAAGCAAAATAAACGACAGAAAATTGTCGGCAAATACGTTAGCGATTCATGGTAAATTTGCCGATAATTTTCTATCGTTCATTCCGATTGAACATCGAAAAAAATCGGTTCATTTCTTATATTTACATTATTTTATCTTTATATTTGTTATGAGAAAAATTCAGACTTTCAGTTTTTAAAGGAGAAATGGTGTTGAAAAGGGGAAAAGTACGTCGAAGAAATAAACTTGAAAGAACAGCTTTACGAAGTTAACTCCGCCCCCTGTAACCAAATAACATAGCTGGATATATACTGCGCGGATAATATAGTTCACAAATTTACTTAAGGTTTTTACCAAAGAAAAATACTTTTAAGTACATCCAAGTACGTTTTCTTATCCTCAATCGGGTTTTTAATTCATGCAACGGTGCAAGCAATCGTCAAGTGTGAACGCTAATACCGTATTCTTAACGGGCACGGATCATGTAGAAATCCGAAGCTGAGAGGCACCATATGGGGTATTTATGGTTTTGGAGCCAATACTCGGAGCCTAAGTTTGAACCGGACAGGAGCTGAGGATTACTACTGATTTGTGGGTTTTTTTCTCTATCATTAGCGCTATTTACCAGTAATTTCAGTGATTATTCTGTAAATTTTCTCTTCTTCTTCTTCTTCCCATTAAGTGCAGGGCCCCTCTGGAGCATCGACGCACTGTGCACAAGTTTCAAGTTGTCGGGGGAGTATTTCACAGTGTGTAGGTTTATCATGACTTGAACGGCTGCGCTTTTATGGCGACGTGGTAGAGTGCATGACTACGAACCTTGCGACCGGGTTCAAACCCGGGTCGGCGCGGGTGTTTCTTTATAAAGAACACCCGGTTACATTGGGCGCCAAAATTTGTTTGCGGGGGTATAAAAATTCGTAGCAAATGGACAAAGTTTCGGAGCGCTTCCTACTGGATTTTTTTTCACAATGAGTGTAAATAATTTATATCAATATGAATATAAAATCTATATATATTGGTATTTAGTATTTAAAAAAAGATTGGGAAATAAACTAGATTCAATATGGGTCAAATACAACGTGGGTTTCTAATTTTAGAGTAGTGAAGATTAATGCGCAGCGACTTAACTCAAGCTCCGCCTCCTAAGGTTTGAGTGTCTATAAGAAATGAACACCGATGTTTACAATGGAAAGAGATAGGGCGAATGTAAATATTCACATGTACACTTTTGGTAAAGGACGCATATATTCGTCACTAGGGCTCAATGAGTTAACACGTTAAGTGGTAATGAATGTTAACAGCTTCAAACAAGTTGGAACCAATAGGACGCTGAATCGTATGGTATCTTGTCGTAATTAAACACATATCATGATATATATTTAAGGAACAAACAAGAAACATTTATTGTACAAAATTTTGTAGACGACAATAACTGCCAGAAACAATATAGCCAGCGTGCTTAAAGCTAAGAAGTTAAATGAGCTGTTTGAAATATATTTGTATCGTTTCCAAAGTTATATCTATAAATCTTTGCATATGGTTCATTAATATGCCAAGTCAGTCATTCATTAATGGTTCTTCGAACATTCTGTCTGCAGATACGTCTTTGCAAACTGCTTATATTCATACAAGACGTCATCTAACTAGGTTTCTGGAAGGTACTTAATCTATTTGGCACCCTGATTATATTTTTCGCAGAGCAATGAAGGAACTAGTTTTAAGAATTCTTACAAATCACACAATTAATTCTGATGACGACAATTATAAAGCGTGCTTCAGGTAAGGATAAAAGGTAAAGGTATGGGTTTTTTAATATGTCATATTCTACGGACTTTAACCATAACCTCCCTGTTCATCGAGTCACAAGCCGGCCATATACATACGGCGCAAGTTGCAGCCATGGCACATTGACTTCTTTCCCTCTCGGGTACCCATTTAAATCACCTGGGTGAAGTGGAGCAATGTAGGTTTACTTTTTTGCTCAGAACAATTTCAGTGATCCTGACAGGGCTCGAACCAGGAACCTCTCGCTTCCTAGTCGAGCGTCCTACCACTGGACCACCTACCTATAGGGTACCTATGAAACAAACATGAAATCCGAGCCGGTCATGATAATTGAAATGGGAATGTTAACGTGGTTAACAAAGTATATGGCTTTATTCGAATACCCATTTTATTCTTTCTAAAGTCATTGCTGTTGTAAGTTCAATGATAATGTTAATAACGAATATTAAATCAGTTTGGTTTATCAATAAACTTGGTATTGCTAATAGCATACAGTAAATTCAATACTGAACATTTTCTTAATCATTTATGCCAAATGGATTCTTCAATGTTAATATATTGGATTAGTCCATCTTTTATTTTGCTTTATATTGAAATTCCAATCAGCAAAATGATAAGACTCTGATCAGGCGCCGCATAATGCGGCGTCTGATCAGAGTCTACACTGTTTGGCTATGTCCAATAAATGGGACCGTGGGCACAAAAATGGGTTAAAGGAAGGTTCAATGACTTTGTTCAAACACTGTTGAACTCTTAAATCTAAATGAAAGTAAATCTGAACACGCCTACTGCTGCTGGCTGCTTTATGTGTATCCTTTTCAAGCACAGACATACTGTGAAAACCGAACGCAATATTGATATAAAGCACTTATGATCTGCTTCTGAATTTAATCTTGGAAAATGCAAAGCTGAAGTATTGTATGTAACGTAATTGACAGATTTCAATTATAAACGTTGGAAAGTGACATTTCAATTTATCCGGATACTTTCATATGCAATATGATATGTCTCATGTGAATTGAATTGAGACGGATTACAACTTGCTGCACAATAACCCATCACTGAATGAATTAGCCCTATTACCGCGCATTTAAAAATGATATTTATTTTATCGTTTGTCAAAAGACTGGCAGATGATAAATGTTCAACTCATTTGCATCTGAAACTGCAAATGGATTATTCAATAGTTTGCCATACATGTTTACCGAAAAAGGGAAAACGGTAAATGTTCTGATCAGAGGACTCATGTAGTAGCAATCTGGTCTGAGTATGCACTGTTATCATATATTAAGGCCATTTATCACATTTACATTGTTTTAAAGATCGAGTGTAATCGTCCTTAGGGTTGAATTTAATTCACATTGCTATATAGCATGGATATTTCAATACCTCATCATATTAGCGGGTCTAAATTCATTTAAAATTTTGGCTGAAAAAAGTGATGCAAGGTCGGGAACTGATTCGATTCGAATAAGTCTCCGAGTCTATGACAAACACATACTCATGACACCTACGTTATATGTAACACATTCACTGCAGCACTTATAGATTAGATTAGGAGAATTGTTTCCTAATAATTAAGATACAACAATATATAAGATATTTTATAAAATTTATCACTTCCTTAAATCCTTCACTGTCACTTTACTGTCAGATTAGAACTACTGACTCCTTCTATTTGTAAATGTTAGAGTTTATGTATCTCTATTGAGGGGCACTCACAACAGTGTCAATCTTGTACATACAACGAGTTAGATCTAGATTCAAATTGTTTACTGATGTTAGTATAATCAGAGTTCACAATAAATGGTCAATTTCATTAGAGAAAAATCATATTTCCTCCGATATGTCGCATTGTACTGATATCTAAAGTTTGGAATATTTCACCTGTATTGAGGTATATAAAGGTGAGTATTTAATAGAGACGTTACGAGCTTCGGCCTCAGTGATTTTATATGTGATTTAAATTACACGTTTAGTAATGGCTGGGATGAAGGTAAACCTTCTTAAATACAATACAACAGTGTTATCTTGGTATAACTATTAACAAAAGGGATTTCGCTTTCTGTTTTTCAAGTAAATGAATGATATATAAGTTCACAGTACTACATGAGTCATTAAAATGTATATAGAATTTGTGTTGCACTTCGGTATTTGGTATACGATATTCAATTATCACGATGCACATTTCATATGAGAACAATTTAAGCCGGACTTTACTGTATTAAATACCTATACAGATTATAGGTTACGAATATCCTTTCGTGGTAAATATTTGCAGCCTTTAGTTAATATTTAGTTTCGTTTAAACGGAATGAAATAACATATAACTGACTGTACAAAAACCATGTACAAACAATGCATTATTACGCTTTGCCTCCATCGTCCCTTATAAATATGTCGGGTCCGTTCTTGCCTAAAATTTGCCAGTATCAATTTGCCTCAGAATTTTTGTAACGAAAAAAGCCACTTTTTGTGATACAAATGATTGGATAAACAGGAAATTGCATCAGTCTTAACTCTCATGCTGTTTGTTAAATGCCAAAAGTTTCCAGTGAACTGGGACAAGCGTTATGCATAATGAATCTGATAGCAATCCCGCTTTTAATCATTAGCTTTCTTTGTGCCACCGGAACAATTTCGACAACTGTTGCAAACAGTCTGTGTCCTGATGAGACACAAAGTAACTCAGTATCTCGTCTAGACATAAGGTTGTTGACACTCTGCTAATATTTTCCAAACTGAAATTCCGATCATGGGTAATTGAGATGTTTTGCCGACGACAGAATTTTCGACGCTATCTACATATCGAGCTAAATGGTAAGATGCAGCACTTTAATGATAAATAAGGATTGATCGAGAGGATAAGAGAACGTACTCAATTCTTCAACCTGTAAGCTACTTTCATAGACCAAGACTGATATGATAATTAAATAGATGAGGTAAACCGCAGTGGTATCTAAGACGTTATCGCCAGAATGGTTACATAATCCATGCCTAGTGTTTGCCAGATACTGTAATTCTTCCGTATAATGACTTTGAAAGAGCCATCTCGCTTTCGGTTGTAAAACAGTTTCTTGCTTAGTCCTTTGGTCTTTAAACATATTGTATGTAAATTTATTATTTCCAACAGTATTGAATAAGAGTTACTGCAAAATAATTATGAAATTAACATTTTTGTATATTGTTTGAAGTGAAATGTACCATCTCATCATAGCATCAATAATGCCTGTTTATGTGTAGCTTTTATGTGAAGGAATATGTAGAAGCAACTTTGAATATTCTATTGAGTTGAGGGTTAAAAACTATGTCCAAAATGTGTGTAAAAAATTGTTTTGTACTGTTTTAAATGCCCGTAAAAGTCCATGCTTTTTAATGATTTCAATTATTTCGAATGCAGACCATTTAAAGAAAATTAACAGTTCAGTCTGGTAAAATATTTGTCTCAAGCAAGTATACATGATGTTATCTACTCTGCAACAGTTTAACATCACATATTATAAATAATACAGATCTTAATTAAACACCATTTATTAAAAGTATTTAAGTCTAGGTCGACTCTGTCTAGGAAGACTGGGATAAACTATTTATTTTGTTATGACAACGTTTATCATAATCATACTGAAGTATGTTGATCTATAGTATATAGCATATCACAACGTGATACATGTATATAAAACAGTAATAAACCGTTCAGACCCTTGTCAGAGGTGGCAAGTCCAAGGGGAATACACTGTTTGCATATTTCTAAAACGTGATATCTAATAATGTGTATTGTTCAAATAATAGTTATGTTTCTCATTGTTCATATTATGTTTAACAAGCATCTGCTCACGGTTTTCCTTTTTCAAAAACTTTTAAGTTTACCTTTTAAGATAAGTGTGAGGTTGGCGCCCCTAAACCCAGGTTTAACCCCCCAGTGGTAGTTAATGATTAATTTATAATTATTTATTGATTGCTACTGACCGTACCAAGGCGGGCTCCTATGTTCACTTTGCTTTATGTTTGTCTTGCGTGTTGTTTTCTATTTAGTGTGTAGATGAAGGAATGGGAGTGTGCGTGTGTGTGTGTGTGTTTTTGTTATGGTATGACTGTGTGTGTGTTCTGCTTGAGAGGTGGGTGTATTGTTTGTGTTGCGTTTCCTGCTTGAGTCTTTCGTATTTATTTGCTGTTCGTCCTCTTGGAATACACTGTCACTTATTTACTGTTACAAAATTCCGACATAAAAAACACAGCCAAATGATTTGATGGTTCTCCAGCAAAAACTGAAATGTTCATTTCAACTATGATTAAAATTTTATGAGGTCATAAAATACAATAGCTAGTTATGACACGCAATAATGCTATTAAAGGGATCGATTTTGCGTAATTACGAAACAAAATATTAACCATGTAACAAATGCTGAGAAACGATGTACGGTAATAGAAAAACTAAAAGATAAATAGAGGATAATCAATTCCTATAGATTGATATGAAAAATATATCACGAGAATGGGTTGTTATCTGTTTAAAAACGAACCCGCAGGACTATTTTATTAACAGTAAATGTATAGTTTTGTCAATGGTAAAACAGAATCATATTAACTATTATTATTCTTTAGGTAATAATAAAAACAGACACAAACCATTCTATTAATTGATCTTAGATGAAGGAGATACTGCAGCAAATCAAGTGATAATTATTATCAAGATGTCCTGTTAGAAATAGAGATTCTTACATGAGTGCTAAATGATGAGCACGAACGTGATATTCTATCTATCACATAAACACTTTTAACACCTATTAAGTCAGCTAAATCCGAAGTTTGTAGTCTATCCGCCATATGTATTGCTCGCCAAAACTTGACATTGTTTATGGTAACGTCATGGCAAATGACGCCATTAGGCGTCCCGCGTCATGCAGCGCTTACAGGTTGGGCCGGAGCAAAATAGTTGTCTTTAACTATCATTTATTGAATGGCTTTATTACACTGTCATAGGTTGTTTTTGTGATAAGAATTGGTTAGACTATGGTTGCGCGCGACTAAACGATATAGTGCTATTAAGCACTGGCAAATAAGAAATGACATGACCCTTCGTTTCTTTTTTCTGTTTTTAGACGATAAAGTCATTCTATTTGTAATTGCAATGTGAACTTTGAGACATTTGAGCACATTTTATTAGCAATTGTCTTTACAGTCCAAGTCTCACTGTAAATTGAAAAATGAAATATGACGTCATCAAGCGTGTGCAGTTCCCCTCTAATCTCATATTTTTATTACAGACAAGTTTGACATGCAGCTCCTGGTTTATATATATAAACAGCTAAAATAATGCATATACATGTATCAAGGTCTAGCGAGATGGATTAGATCTAGATCTATTATTGTTACTTTGAAATTCCTTGATCTGGTGTTCATTTCACTTCGTTTTCGATTATTTATCGTTAAGCCTACAGTACAGCCTAAAGAATGGTGAAGCCAAAAATGCCTTCAGATGACGGAAGCGCGCCTGATTCTATAATGCTTGACTTTGCCCCCATTAGTTGTAATAATTGCACATATTGTTATATTTGTTATGTTCTATCAGAAAATACAATGCTTTTTATTCATTGTAATACCCCCATCTGTTTAACATATTCAGTATCATATTACACTAGCCATCGGCAAACATGATAACTCTATTAAACAATTATTAATTACGATTGAATTATATTTAATATGATTAACCTTTCAAAAGTGTCGATTATTTCAACATTTAAGTTACATTGTGTCATTTTGATACTTCTTATTCAGCTCTCAAACAAAAGAGTATGAAACAATTTGAAATTCACCCATATAACGAGCAAACTCATGTAGAAAAAACAATTCTACTAAATCAAAACACAATAAAGCTTGTCATAAAAACTTTGATCCCGGAAAAAAATTGATATTGTTTGGTTGCCGTTTCAGTAAAACGAATCAAAAACTATATATTCTTGTAAATGTTGACATTGTAATTCATTGTGACCTCTAAACTGTGTAAGCAAGTTCGGGCGCAAAGTTTGAGCTTATTTGCATGAACATATTAAGTATCTAAAGAATAATTATGTTTCAGTGATAAATACGTTTTCTACCCTGTACTGACATTATATAGTAACTATTTTCTGTATGCAATTGAGCCATTTCAGTAAGTGTTTCCTTAATGCCTAAAATTGAAAATATAAATATTGACGTAACGTGTTTCCCATACAACACAGTCGTACCAAATCTTTTTATATAATTGTGATATTGGAAACAGACTTGTTATCTTGGCGAAATTACTTTCCTATATGTTTGAAGAAACATCTACAAAAAAACAAGATAAGTAAACAACTTATTTATGTGCATACAAACTTGATATTCGACGAAGTTTTTCTATAAGGTCAATGTATTGTTATAGGTTTGCCCGCAATATAGCGTATACAACAGCTTGCGATATTCTGTTGTTGTTTACAATTGTAAGTGAACAGATTGCTTACTGCTTGAACCAGACAGATCTAGCTGGCGTTATATAGACCAATCAGCCATGTCTGTTCTAAAATAAAGTTAAACTGCACATATGGCTGTGTTCTATGTATTTAAACTTTGTATCCAATAGTTTCAAACGAAACAAATATGTAGAAGCGAACCCTGTTACCGTCAAAACTAACTACAATTCCGATTCAAGCATCGGACCCTGATCAGACACAGAGTAACGCACAGTCTGTTCTGAGTCCTTTATGTGTATTGCTCGTGCACATGTTCGTTAGATAGACATTAATATATATTTGAATTTATTATACTGCAAAGTTTTTACTGTTCAAACGAAATATTTGGGACATTGTCGTGTACAGCGCTCATAATAAACTTTAACAAAATCGCGCCAAAGCAGATAACGTTTAGCGTAAGTGACGTTATGCTTCTGAAGGTTTTTACTCATAAGAAAAATGGGTATACTCGTAGACTTGGACGTCAAAATTTCCCAGAAATAATGCGACTTTTGAAAAATCCTAACATCGATTGGTTCTTAGCCGAAATGGACTTAAAACGGAAGATGCACGATTGAATGCACTCAATCCTGTCGAGCAATCGGCCATCTTATCTTCTGCCAAGCAAGACTCAGGGACCTGTAAGCCAATGCAAACAGCTGCATTTCCAAGTACCCTGTCATCTCACAGGGTACTTGGGATCTTGTCTAGGACTCGGTGACCAATGGAAAGTAAGGAATTTACTTTGCAGTATAAAAAGTATAATTTCAGATTTGTTTTCAGAACACACCAGAAATCGGGAATGAAAGTTTCTTGGTAAGATTTATTTCTGTGAAGCCATATAAATGTATCTATTTAACGGTTAATTTTAGAAATAAACAGAATTACATACATATACACTCAGTGCAAAAAGAAACGCATATCGTGCTCAGGCGAAGACTTAGATTCATTTATTGACGAAAATTTGAATTATAAGACACTATCTCAAGATTAATTTAATTCCTCAACAAGTTAAAAAAAATCCCATTCACTCTTAATAACGCCTAACAGCGCGTTTGCAAACAGTTTGGATCCTGATCCAAACTGTTTGACACTCGCATCGATATTCATTAAGTCATACTGCTTGAAATTTTACTTTGAAACGATATAGCAAACATTAAAATTGAAGCAGACAACAATGATACGGTGATGGGGTTAAAATCTCACGATTATATTTGCAGCGAAAGAGTTAACTAGAGCCTTTGTAAAACACCCCATCAATTTTGAATTTGTTTCTGACTTTAATGAAAAGATCAATTCACAAATACGTTCCTTCTGCAAACAAAAATACTGTGATAGAAATATTTCCTTTTGAACTGAGTGTATATATATGCGAAGGAATAGAGGGGATAAAGGCACATAGGCGGACAGAGGTGATTCATATATATCCTCGTGTTCAGCTCTTCTAGTATTTTTGAAAAGTTCTCTTATGAGTTTAAAACATCCGTAAGGATTATTTTACAATACAATATGGTCTTACCGTCAGTATGAGCAATCTGATTCTGGGTTTACATTGATAGCTTAGAAATATCAATACGAGTGTCAAACAGTTTGTTTCCAAACTGTTTGCAAAGTCGCATTTATACGAATTAGGCGGTAAAAGGGTTTATCACATAATATTTTTATGACAAGCGTTGAATGTTTTTCAAGAAAGAATGGAGTTACTTTATTTGTTTTTGTTCAAGATGCTGCAAAAAAAAGCATGTTTGCGCACGACAAATGGCATGGGTATTGCATGATTAACGGATTTTGTAAATCTGTCTTTTTGTTAAAACGACAACAAAGAAAATGAGTGTAGGCGGTACGCAATAGATTGTCTAGTTGCAGTTTGCCACATTAACTCTTTGAATTCAGGTAATTGCCAAGTGTGCAACAGTTGTTGTCTGCAGCTGTTCGCAAAATGGATGTCTTTTCTAAATGTCTTTTCTGAACAGGGTCAATGCGAGAAACAGTTCAGATCCTAATAAGATATCGAGTTAGGCGGTATTTTATCAGAATCAAAACTAGGTTTAAATATTACTGTCGTTTCTCCTCTAACATGTTAAGAGTTTTAAAAAAGTCTCGTTATTGCGATGACTCGGAAAAAATATTATTTTCTGTGTTTTTCTCAGTTACTGACTGCACTGGTATAAGTAACCCGTGTATGCCATTATAAAACACTAAGTGAACCCATTTGTGCCCACGATCCCATATATTGGACATAAGCAAACAGTATAGACCCTGATCAGACGCCGCATCATGCGGCGTCTGATCAGAGTCAACACTGTTATCTGATAGGAATTTCAATATAAAACAAAATGAAAATGAAACTTTTGACCAGGCATCCCTTTGATAAAAATGGACGTTTTCAATATGTAAACATGGAATAATACACTGGGCACAAATGGGTTAATAATATTGTTTTAACCTTTTAATTGCAAACTGTTTCGTGAGTGTTTTACCCCATTCACCATTTCATTGTTGTCGGCTTCAATTTTGATATTTGGAAGATCTTTTCAAAGTAAGATTCAATGAAGTATGACTTAAGCATTATCGATACGAGTGCCAAACAATTTGGATCAAGGTCTGAAAAGGATCCAGACTGCTTACAAACGTGCTTTTATGCGTAATTGAGAGAGAAAGGGTTAACATATAAATGAAATGCATGTGACACAACCATTTTCCTTTTATTTATGTGATTGAACTTACTTAAGTAAGGCAGCAAATACTTTTTAAATACTGTGTTAATGGCAGAAAGGATCTGTCTGATGTATTTATAAATAAGAAAAATCATGTGTAACTGAAAATAAATCTTTGTTCAGAGAGATAGCTAACCTAGTTATCTGACTAACCTTGCCTTGAACAAACTTATATTTTATTAAATTTATACACCGACAGTTTACTCAAAGAGAGAAAAGCATAATTTGTCAAGTCAAATAGAATGCTATAGGCTTTATACACGCGGTCTTTTCAAACCATGTAGTTCAATTGGTTTATCACTTCAAACTATATTGTATTTATTTGATGTAGACAATGTGCTTCAGGTTTCCGGTGCTTTCACTTATCGTTAGCCAATATATCTTCTTGAGGGAGCCGTCGATAGCATACATGTTTGTTCAAAGAGATAATATTTATTGACTTTTAATTTGTAGCTAACTGCCATAATTCCGTCATACATATAGCCGGTCTAGTCATACATACTCCCAACCATAATATCCGGATAAGACAGATATTACTTTCTGCATTCATTATTTTTTATAATAAGAAATCAGTATATTTACTTTTGATGCAGCATTGTATCCCGGTCAGACACAGACAAAGTCAGCGTATTATCGGTATCAAGTGTTAATCACTTATACCGATGCTTCGTTAGACAAATTATATACATTATCTGATTTTGATAAATAACAGCATAACGTGTTGCCTCATGTCACAGAATGGTCTCAATGTGCATATTAACCCTTAGCCCGCCAAATAAATTGTCGTCTGCTATATTTCTCGTCTGCTTCAAGTTTCAAAGTGCTTCAAAGTTGCTCAAAATTGCTGAAAATGTTGTCCGAGTGTCAAACAGCTTGGATCCGGATGAGACGCCGAGTTACTCGGCGTCTCATCCGGATCCAAGCTGTTTGCATATGGAGCTATAGTCGTGACTGGCAGGCTAAGGGTTAAGAGCATTTAATTGAATTCTAAACTGAAGCTTATACATATATTTTTATATCACAAATGATTATTTATTCTGTATCATTTCAACTACACGCGCTACAACAACGTAGACGGATCACCTTCAAGACAATATACACCTTTTACATGCATTTTAAAGGCAATTTTAAAACATTCAGCGGTATGATTGATGTTGGAGCCACTGAGACGCTAGGTCATATGGTATCTCATTTTATTTCAACCTACAACACGTTCATAAATCTAATACTTAATTTAAATACATACAATTTACATTTATTCTAAAATTGCTTTAGACGACACTTACTGCAGGAATAATATGGCTAGCGTGCTTAAAGTTAAGGATTTCAATGAACTATTTGATTTATGTTTGAAACTTTTTATAAAGTAACTTTATAAGTCATTGCATATGTTGCATTAATATGTCAGGTAAATCATTCAATAGATGTTTCATCCATCATTCCGTCTGTCTCGAATCCCATTAGACCTTGAAAATAGCTTATATTCATATTTCATAGAAGACGCCAAGTTGCTAGACTTCTATTCTATTCTTAAGCTGTTTACCACGCTGATAATATTTTCTGAAAGTAATGTATAAATTAAACTTTAAGGAGTTTCACATACCAAACAAATAATTCTGATGATGTTCTTATATAGCGTGCGAATGTGATGGAACGTATGAAACAAACATAAAATACGAGTCTGGCAGGCGTATTGAAATGAAGATATTAACTTGGTTAACAAAGTGCATGACTATATCTAAATGAAAATTGCATTATTTCTAAAAACCATCAATGTTCTAAATTCATCGACAGTGTGAATAACGAATATTAATCACTTGGTTTTATCAATAAAGCTGGTATTGCCAATTATATACCATAACGTCGACGTATTTCATTGTATTAAAGAGGGCTAAATAACTGTGTTCAACACTATTATCAGCAGAGCCATAGTGTGAAAGATTTAAATATGATAAAATGCTAAGCTAGGTATAGTATTTAATGCAATTGACAGATTTCAATTATAAACGTTAGCAACAGACTTTTCAATTTATCCGGATACTTGCATATGTAATACGATATGTCTCATATGAATTGATTTGAGAAGGATTACAACTGGCTGCACCAAATACAATCACAGAACGAGCTCGCACTATTATCGCGCATTTGAAAACGATATTCATCTTATCGTTTTACCTGAAAACATGCAGAAGTTACGTTCAACCCATTCGCACCTGAAACTGCAAATGTAAAGATCAATTTTTGTTAGTGACTATTAAGAGTTTTCTTTTCAATACATTTGTATCAAAAACATGAAAGCCGTATAGATGCTGACCAGATTGCTTCTCCTGTAGCACTGTGATCTTGGTATGACTTGGTGAATGGGCAATTTCTTGAGAGAAAACATACATTTTTCAGATGTTTGGCATTGTATTGATATCTTATGTTTTGAACGTTGCACCTATTTGAAGGTAGGTATCATTGGTACTTGAAATCTGAGAACATAATAATGACGTTACGATACATGTATATCATATTAGAAAGATCGAAATTACAACATGTAAGCTCCGGCTCCACTGATTTTGTATGAGCTGTAAATTTCACTTTCATTAATGGTCTCGATGGACGTATATTCATTTTAAACAAAACCATTCATGATTCCATCATTAAAACCATAATCGAAAGGAAATTTGTTTTCTGTTGTTCACCCACTTTCGTCCTGTGGATTCCTCAATGTTTGTATATTGGATTAGGCCATTTTTTATCAAAGGGATGCCTGGTCAAATTTTTCATTTTCATTTTGTTTTATATTTCAATTCCTATTAGCAAACAGTGTAGACTCTGATCAGACGCCGCATAATGCGGCGTGTGATCAGAGTCTACAATGTTTGCCTAAGTAAAATATATTGCATCGGGGGCACAAATGGGTTAAAGCAAATGGTTGCTAATGAAATTAAAGTGCGACTGTAAATATTATTTGTGCTCCATATAGCTTGTTGGTCTAGTGTATTTAGTATAATCATGCATTTTTTAATTAAGAACCATTATAGCCGGACCTTTCTGAAATGAAAACCTATCATTTACAGAGTGATGGTACTGGGTTTTTTTCACAATAAACGTTTACAGTGCTCTCTCCCTACAATGACCGTCCGAACAACGATCTTCTCCTTGAATCAACAATTGTCGTGGTTCCTAAAACATTTTGATGAGTGATCTGGGTTCAAACTGTTTGCAAATATAACTATAGGTTAGACCATGGTTGCAAGCGAATAAACGATATAGTTCGAGGGGGGCGTAGCGAGGAAGCATTATGTACTGTGTACAGTATGTATAGTCCGATTTTTTTCAACTGGCAGGGCGGAGCTTACCTTTGGCAAAGATAAACTTATTTACTTTTGATTTTAGGAGTGATTTGTATAGTTCCGTATTATATCGTTATTGTCCGATAGTTACAACATGGAGAAACACAATTTAAGCCTACATCCACATCTACATCCACGTGAAAATGGTATATACAGTGCTCCCTCTCTACAACAACACTTTATGGAAGACAAAGATTGCGTGCATTGATCGGAGGGAGTTGTTATAGGGAGAGAAAATTAAGACTTGGTTTACATTTGCAAACAGCTTGAATCCGGTTCAGACGCCGCATCATTCTTCATTATATTCCTTCTGTCAAAATGTCACTAATATGTATTTTTGAGGGAAAAAAGGAAGACGACAACGGTAAATTCCGATAGAAAAAGAGCGTGCTGTCGCCCCCAAAGATAAAATGCAATGATCTGCATAGCAAATCCGCACTGACAGGTCAATAAAATCGGTCTATACTGTGGTATTTTGACACGCGTGTGAACGTTTTCCGTCGAGATTTTGTTGAAAAGGAACATGATAACATATTGCTGACTGTTTTAAAACCATGTGCACACATTACACTCTTGTGCTGCGTCAATTTTGCTTATCCCTTATATTTCTCTCGGATCCGTTCCTGTCTAACTCGGGGTAGTTTCAATTTGCTTGAGAATCTTTGAAACGAAAAATAACCACTTTTTGTGAAACAAACAAATATATTATCTGTAAATTGCATCAATCTAAACTCTCACGATGGTTACTTAATGCCAAATATTTCCAATGAACTGGGTCAAACGTTATGCATAATGAATCTGATAGCAACATCGCTTTTAATCATTATACGTGTTTCGCTTTGGTTGTGCCAAGGAAACATTTGTGATACTTGTTACAGACAGTCTGGTTCCTGATGAGACACCGATAAACCTGGTATATTGTCTAGACCAACAGTGTTTGACGCTCTGATAATATTAACTAAACTAAAATTGCGATCATGACTACTCGTATATGAGCATCGTTGCAGAAAACAAACAAATCCAGCAAATATTTACACATCGAGCTGAAAGGTAAGATACAACAATCTAATAAAAACGAGGACTGATCGATAGGATAAGAGAAAAGTACCCAATCCTTCAACCTATTAGCTACTTTCATAGACCAAGACTGATATGTTAATTAAATAGATAATTGTCTTATGTTTCTAAAGTGAGGTAAACCGCAGTGATATCTAAGACGATATCATCAGAGTGGTTATTTAATCCATGCCTAGTTTTTGCCAGATACTGTTAGACCTCCCTTAAGAAGAGTCTCGTTTTCAGTTGTAGCACACTTGGCCCAGCGCTTATAAAGCGTTTGAGTTGAATCTGAGTTCGTTCTCAAGCATTTGATTGGTAAGATTTGCGCAAAGGCTCAAATCTGACCAATCAAATCCTTGAGATTGATTTAAGAGTGGACTTAAACCCTTTATAAGCATGGACCTTGGCTGTTTAGACGTTCGATGTTCCATGACAATATGTACAAATTGACTTTACCCAATAGTGTTTAATGAAAGTTGCTGCAAAATAACAGTTAAAGTAAAAAGTAAGTTTACTTTTATAATATTAGGTTAATGCACCATATCCACATAACACCATAATGCCATATTAAGGTGTAGTATTGATATTAAGAAATGTGGAGAATATGATGCTTCTATTGAGGAGAGGGCTAACCCATTTATACCAAGTGGATTCTTCCATACGTTTACATATCGGATTAATCTATTTTTTATCAAAGGGATGCCTAGTCAAAATTTTAATTTTAATTTTGTTTTATATTGAAATAACTGTCAGCAAACAGTGTAGACTCTGATCAGACGCCGCATAATGCGGCGTCTGATCAGAGTATACATTGTTTGCCTATGTCCCATATATGGGATCGTGGGCACAAACAGATTAAACTATATGAAACGAGTATCTGTAATGTGTGCTCTGTACTATTTGCTATGTCTGGCAATGTCCAATTTATTATGACATTTGGACATTTCCATGTTTTTTCATGCTGAGCATTTAGGAAAATATAACAGTGTTGGCAGTGTCTGATATATGTTTTCTACACAGCAACAGTTTACCGCACATATTACAAATAATACAGATCATTAACAAACATTATATGTTAAAAGCTTTTCATTTCGGACCCACACTGTTTGCCATTCTTAGAGACAAATTGTGTTTTGTTATAACACAATTTATCACAACCAATATGACGGGTGTTGCTACCATTGTTAAGTATTGTCAAGTAAGGTTTTGTAATGGGCTATAACTAATATCATCACACATGATAATAATGGTAGAAACAGAGTTTTATTACGTTTTATACCGTTAAGAAATATATAATACTTTCAATATTCTACATAGTTATGTATTCCAAAGCCAATCACACAATATGGAATGTACTTGTTATTATTAAATAAGAGTGCACAGAAAACTTATGTATTTATAGATTACATAACTCAAACCTGTTTAGTTTGACAAAATGTTGTTTGCTTCACAAAAGCGCTCTAAGTCCTTTTAATAATTATTCTTCCAGTGAACATGTAAGGAGGGCGATAAGAACAAAACATTTGATAATCATATGGAAGTGTTTAAAGCATAAATAGGAATTATATCTTCGAATAATGATTATACATGGAGTGTGTCGAATGATGAAACTCACTCTAAACATATTGTCACATTATTTTAACTAAAAATACAATGTTGAAAACCCTGTTCTTGTTTCGAGTAAACTTTGACAATTCGTTTCAATCTGAGTGGCAAATGATTTAAGCATAATCAAACTCCATCTGATATGACTCTAAACAGTTGGCATCAACATCAATATCTACAAAATAAACTTGTTTATCGGGAAAATAATATGGTCTCCCCTCCACCGACATATGTTTTATAGGAAACCTACCAACTGATACATTGCAGTAAGTCTTTGTTTTTAATTCTAAAATTCAAAATACAAAATATGTGTCTTCTTATTGATATATGATTATTTCTTTCCCATACATCAAATGTAATTTAGATAGTGATAACATTCTTATATCTCGATGGAATTACTTTCTTATATATTTGCAGAACATATATAGCAAACTAGACAAGTAAAATATTTATATGCATACAAACTTGATATTCGATTCGAAGACGTTTCCCAAAAAGGTCAATGTATCAGTATGGTTTTCTCCGCAGAAAAGCGAATAAAAACAGCCGATGGTAGTTTGTTGTTGTATATAATTGGAAGGGAACAGCTTGCTTATAGCTTAAGCCAGACAGCTATGGTTACCGTTTTATAGACTAATTTTCCATCGCAGTTTCTGATAAAAAAAAGAGTTATTTATACCGTTTATAGTCCCTTGTTTAATGTGTGTTTACCCATTTGTGCCCACGATCCCTTATATGGGACATAGGCAAACAGTGTAGACTCTGATCAGACGCCGCATAACGCGGCGTCTGATCAGAGTCTTCACTGTTTGCTGATAGGAATTTCCATATAAAACAAAATGAAAATAAAAAATTTGACTAGGCATCCCTTTGATTAAAAAGGGACTAATTCAATATATAAACAATGAAGAATCCACTGGGCGTAAATGGGTTAAATGTTTATCCGATATCTTAACCCTATAACTCACAATGACGCTTTTTTAAAGCGCGTTAGCAAACAATTTTGGTCCTGTGCAGACGCCGAATTACGCGGGGTCTGGTCAGGATCCATACTGTTTGACACTCTTATCTATATTTATTAAGTCGTTCGACCTTAAATCTAACTTTGAAACGTGTCTTGCAGACAGCAATAAGAAAGCAGACGACAATAAAGCGGTGAAGTGGTAAATATCTCCCGAATAATTTGATCATGAAAGGCTAAACACGTAGATGAAGCTTACCCGACTAGTTCACCGCCAAAGTCGACTACCATTTATCTGCTTACATTTTGAGCCTGATCAGAGGCAAATAGTGACTCAGCGTCTGATAAAAGTCACACTTTTGTCACTCACGCAGATCTTGTTTTTTTAGAAAGATTAACATATACATTCATAAAACAATCGCAAAATATCATTTATAAGCACTTCAGACCATAGCTGTCAGAATAAAACCATGAAAACACCATCTTTGATCAAATACCATATTTGGACCTAAAGCTGATTTTTGAAAAAAACAGTTTTATATTGTACAGTAAAACCTCTCTATTACGACCACTCAAACGAAATCTGATTGATTGCACAAAAGACAGGTGACAGCTTAAAGCAAGGTAATAGTAAAAGAGAAAGCTCCTAACGGGGCTTTCTGTTTTACTGTCACCTTGGTTTAAGCAGACACCTGTCGTTAACGCCTTAAAATTAGCAGAATCAATTAGTCGTAATAGAGAGGTTCTATTGTATATACCTATATAAAAATGTTTTTCAAAAAAATGAGCTTAAGGTCATAATATGGTGTTTGGTCTAATCTAATAACCGATTATTTCATAAATATAGAGAATATATATGTATACATGTACATTTGTAGAAATACAGAGACAGAAGACTGGATAGAGTCGGGGAAAGATTCAGCTAAATTATTGTATTTAGTTCTTCAGACACATGGTAGAACAGTGTAAATACTTTGAGAATTTCAATATTGGGTTAAAGTGCATTATAAATTGTAGTTTATCATTTTGTGATATGACAGTCCAAAAAGCCCCTTGATTGGATCTACACTCTTTGCGTAGGACCAGTGTACTTTTACATATTTACAGTGTTTTGTAGAATCATATACGCGTCACTATATTTGAATTGGTAAAAGCAGATTTACAAAATACTAATACGATTGTCAAGCAGGTTTGATCCTGATCACCCGACGAATTGTCCGGCGTCCTATATGAATTCAAAATATTTTCAATTACTGCATCTAGGTATTAGCGTTTTATTCTGACCTGTCCAGGTTAGTTTTAGATTTTAGATTTTAATTACAGCCAGTTAGAGATACGGATAGCTGTAATCCGTATATTTGTGCGAAATATACAGTAGAGGACACATTGTTATTTCCCGTTTAAACGCAACCGCAATGCAATAAAGTGTGGAAATTTACCTTTAGAATTTTTAACTATATTTCTAATATGAGTAGCAAGCAGGTTGGGGCCATATCAAATCTGTTTGCAATGGATATAATAGTTTTAGTATATGAATTCGTTTATTGGGAAAGAAACAATATCAGTAAAGTAAGCGCAACGGCATCGTGCTGCACGAGGATCATACTTATCTCAAGTAGGAAAGTGTACGATTATATATTCGATGTTACCTATTTACCATTATTAACTATTCTGTTCTTAATATGAATCTGACAAGTCAGAAAAATCGGACAATACGTGTGGCAGAATAAGTTATGACCAGAAGCGATTGCTTATATACGTGTTATCTGTTTAGCTACCGGCTAGTTGTCGATAGTATGCCTAAACACGGTTTTTTATTTCCTATCCCTAAATGGGATTGTATTGGTAATTGATAAAGTGAAGAAAAATACGACTTTACAGTTAACGTTAATCAAGTATGGTAAGTTCTGTCCCTAAGCGTTGAATTTCTTGAAAGAAATTATGGAGTTACTTAATTTATTTATTTGTTATTTGTCCAAGCTGCTGCAATAAACCATGGCGAACGATAATAATCCCCACACGCACGATAAAAAGGCGTGAACATTGCAAGGTTTATAGGTTAAGTAAGCCCATTTGTCTTTGTGTTGTCTACAACGTTCAAACGGTAGACATAGTGTTCACCCCTGACACTTTAAATAGACAATTCCAATTTCAATATAATTCTAGTCCGACTTTGACTATTTAGAATGAATTTTACCAATAGTTTACAAAATGACAAACAGAATATACCCTGATCGGATTGCTCCCCTAAGGAGCCATCTGATCAGGTTCTAGGACAAGTGTACTCTTGAAAGGTATAAGATGTGTTAATGACGAGTATACACGTCGCTAGTGTTCAATGTTATATGCAGTTTGCCATATTTCAGTCTCGCAATTACGACGATTCACAAATATATGTTATCTGTTTTGTATCCAGTTACTGTTTGGACCCTGATAAAACAGAGAGTTATCGGTGTCTGATTTGAACCCAAACTTATACCGATGTATACTTCTTTATACTAATAAAAGTTTTGAACTCATGCTGACTATATATGGATTCAAATCAATATTTGAAACCATCATTTATATCATTCATGAGAAATTGAAATAAAAATTCTTCAGAAGCATTGCTTTCCCATTTATCTGACGAACCCTGCCTCAAAACAAACAAGTATTTCATTAAAATACCCCGACAGGCTTATTAAGAGCATAAACATACTTTGTCATATCAAATCGATAGCTTCAAGCTCGGTGCATATAGACTCTTGGAACTGGGTAATTCAATTTGTTTTTCTTTTCAAACTGTCAATTTGGTGTAGAGAATATGCACCATATTTCGGTGCTTTCGTTTATCTTTTTATTGACAAGCAAGCTACATTTCTGATGAGCCGTCTATAGTTTATTAATTACATGTATGTTAAATGCTATACGATTAATTGGCTTATATTTTGCACAGATCTACCTCTCTACAACGAACACTAATATAATACAAAGATTGTGTGAGTTGTTCGGAGAGAGTTGTTTTGGTAAGGGACATTGCTTTACATTTGCAAACAGCTTGAATCAAGATAAGACTCCCCGACACGCGGCGTCTGATCTGGAGTCAAACTGTTTGCAACTCGTCATTATGTTTCTTGTATCAAAATGTCCAATATGTAACTTTGAGAAAAACAGCAGATAATAATCCCCAGTATACGATATTGCAGTAGTGAAAGAGTTATACAGAATTGTCTTGTTTATGAAACAGCGACATACATCGTTGTTAAGAGGGAGTCGTTGTTTAGAGGGCAGTTGTAGGGGCCATTTAATTTCCTGCAATAATAACATCATAACTAGTCTGACATATTCACAGCTGTAATATCGTGTGCATACAAACAGTAACTATCGTCTGCCTTGATTGATAAAATTAGGTCAGTTTTGCATTTACATAACAGTAAATATCAAATAGGTTTTATTGTTTAAAATAAATATACCCACTCGCGCTACCATGACGTCGACGGTTTACTGTCAAAACTACATCTATAAACACTTTTTACAAATATAATGTCAAATATATCTTTAAACTCTTTTAGAAATAAACTGTCAAATTTATGTCTATAACTACTTTTGCAAATGTAATTTCAAAACTACATCTATAAACACTTTAACGTCCAACTTGTCCGTCTCTTTTGAAAATGTCGTCCGCAAAATTTGTCCAAATAAAATGTATATACAGTGTTTTTCTTAAGTGAAGACAATTCAGATGAGTGTCAAATAGTTTGCAAAATTTGTCTAATTTAAAATAAATATACAATATATTTCTTAAATGAAGATAATTCAGATGTGCCTAAAATAGCTGGATCCAAATGAGAAGCTGTGTCACCCTAACCGTCTGTAATAAAGCCAAGTCGCGATCGACAAAGTGTTAAAGCGCAACCTTTAGCAGGCTAAGAGCTTACGAGTGTGTGATAACAATTGACAATCGTTAGCGTCAAATGAGACGTAAGGTTATGTGGTATCTTATCTTAACTCAATCAATAAAAGCTAATTAACCCTTATCATGCTAAGCTCAACTTGGTTTATATTTGCAAACAGTTTCGACCCAGATCAGACGCCGCATAATGCGCCGTCTGAAATGGGTCCAAAATGTTTGTCGCACATCTTCAACATTTCTGCAGTTTGAACACTTTTAAAACTAATTTTGATTTATTGTTTTCGCAGACCATACATTTGAAGCCGACAGCGATTCAGCTTGAAAAGGGTTCATATATCAATATTGCATACAACGAATGGCTAGCATGCTACATATTCAGGAGTTAAATGAACAGTTTGAAACATGTTTGAACTCCCTCCAAAAGTTCGCTTTATAAATGATATGCATTTTCTGCGTTACTATGCCAGGTAAGCCATTCATTAGCGGCTCATCTATCCTTCTGTCCGCCTTGATACTCATTAGCCGTATGCATGCTACTGGCACATTTCTGATAGCCTTGGAAAACCGCGTCCAAGGTTAAAATGATTTTGAGTTGCGTCTGCGATCGTTATCAAGCATTTGGTTGGTGAGATTCGAGCTTTTGCTAGCTAAAGATTCTGAGATCGTTCAAATCGCTCAATTCTATTCAATCAAAAACTTGAGAACGATTTCAGACTCTTAAGCTTGCAAAAGCTCGCATCTGATCAGTCTAATGATTGAAATCGATCTCAGACTCTACTAGAAATCTTTATAACATTGGGGCTAGTTTACATTCTAATGAGACGATATATAACTATGTGTTTAATGTTTGTTGCAATTATGATATTTTCTGAAAACAGTGTCGATATTTCATTTTCAAATTGTTGAAAAACAAACAGATTATGCTGACGATAATTATATTGCTTGTTAACGTGTTAAAAGATTAACTTGAAATATGAGTCTGGCAGACGTACTGAAACCGGAATGTATACGAGGATAACAAAGTGTTTAACTACATGCGAATTAATAATTATGTTATTATTTCAATTATTAGAAATGTTTCTAGAATTAGACTGTCCATCAATTGTACGTATTGCTGCCAAATCCTGCTTTTTAATTTTAAGGAGGCGCTCAAGTCTCTTGTACACTTCTTAAAACATGTATTCATTTATCAAACATGTTGTTTAGTTTATATTTAATCAGTATATTATTGAATCAATTACCTTTTATTGTATATAATGACGTCATTATTCAAGAACATTTCATTTTTTTTACATCTAGTAGATATCACCTTTTAATCAGTTTACTTCAAGTCTAGCTTGAGGTAATATTCGTTTGTTTGTTTTAAAAAAAAAAAAACAATTCATTGTGTGGCTTGTTGGCCTTCTATTGCTGTCGTTAGCTTTTATTGAACTTGATCTTAGTAATTTTTTAAACACACTAAATGCTTACACTGTAACAGTTTAGTGTGCAGCATTAAAAGGTGATATGTGCATTTACCTTCTTTATATACTATATTTTGTTCCTATGATTATGCTATGTATCATGAATAACTGTGATCGTCTCTTATAATTCAATAATGAATGACTTTGTACATGCATGTGAAACTGTAACTTGCATGAACTGTAATGTAACTTTGATGTACAAAGAAGAGACAGAAATAAAGAAAAAGGATTTAAGGAAATGAAATCGAATCATTTTATTAATATATTCTTGATAATCAAATACATAAATACATGTAGAAAGGCCGCGCATCTACTTTTCTCAAACGACGTCTCATTCATGGTGTTAAAAAGCATTGTTTGCAATTTTAAACAGACCGGTGCCAAGTAAAACGTATCTACATGATATGTCGGTTTTACTTTCATTCTTCAAAGACCTGATTGGAAATTCAAAAACAATCTTAGTATAAAATGTAGCAAATCTTATTAGTTGTTCGATTTATCCTAAAATATCTGATAAATTCATAGTTGGAATTCGGTATGTAATTGAATGAACAGATTTGGGTTATACAGTGGAGAATCTGTTATTCTTTCCCAATAAACGCGTTTACGCTAAAACTATTATTTGCAGTGCAAACAGTTTGGAGCCAGATCAGACGCCGGGTAACCCGGCGTCTGATCAGGCTCAAAACTGTTTGCCACCAAGATAAACATGAACTTTCAGAATTGTCAAAAAGTTGTACTTTTCTACGTTTTAGTGCTTTGCGTTTGCGTACGTTTGCGTTTAAACGGGAAAGAATAACAGATTCTCCACTGTAACATTAGAATGCAATTTAGCCTGATTCTTGCAGATGCATTATGATATGTCTTATGTGAATTAAATTGAGACGGATTGCACCGTGCTGCACAAAATACCGTCATTAATAATCGGCAAGCGATAATGACATCTGTTTCGTCGTTTCTCTGAAGAACGGTATATGAAATGCGTTTAACATTTTTCACCCCTGAAACTTTAAATGGGGGATTCCGGTTTCCAATTACACATAGGGACCCGTCTTATTAAACGTCGTGCGACATATATTGTCGTAATTCAGATTATAAAATGCTAAATTATTATTTATTTATCTATCTTTTCCTGTCTTATGACATCTCTTTGGAATACAGTAGTTTGAAAAGACGATTCAAAAGAGATGTCACAAAACAGGAAAAGATGGAGAAATTAAACGTATTTTCAAATTTTTCATTTACGACCGTTTTGTCGTACGACCGTTTTGTCGTACGACGTTTCGTATGACGGGCCTCTGGTTTCCAATAAGATATGTGTGACTATTTAGGTTAGAGTTTCCCAATAAGTAACATAAAGTGTGAAAACAGTGAGGAATCCCACTGATCTCGGCTTACAATGTTTGCATATGACAGCCTTAAATTTACTCCTGTCATGTTTATAGTAGATTATCCGAACTGCATATAAAACAAATTAGACGGCTTGCAGCGTACACTGACGAAAATGTAAAACGAGTTCGGAAGCTAAACAGACGTCAAACTACTAGTCGTCCTTTCAGCGTTTAAACTGTTTTAAAAGCACAGAGAAGTCGGTGTTAGCAATGAAATGGTATAAAATCGTATTCTTCACATGAAATCGTTTAAGTTTGATGTAAATGAATGATTTAAAGATTAATAAGATAATAGGTTTAAGCACTAAATTATTGGACTTATTGAAACAAATTTGTTCATGGCACCTACATAATGTAACAATTCGAATAATGCAGGATTCGATTAAAATAAATTGGCAATATTATAGAAAAACATCTCAATTACGACCATTTAAAAGAATGCTAATTGACTGCATAAAAGACAGGGGACATCTTTAAGCAATGTGAACGTAAAACATAAAGCTCTTTCAGGATGATTTCTTTGATGATGACTAACAAAGTTTAGCGGTTGTAATAGAGAAAGCATACAGTATTTCATAGGAATTTAAATAACCATGATACGAGAGTAGTTCAAAAAGTGTTGATACTGGATCAATAACTTCATTATTATAAGTGCAAAATACATGTGTTATATATCATTTTAAAGATCAATTCTTTGCCGACACGGTGATAGCATGCACGATAAGATCGCATTACTCGATCAGCCCCAACATGAAATAAAAAAGACCCTCCTTGAGAACACTGGACCTTTTGTGTATATTTGAGTTAATTTTCTAAACACAATATGATACTATAATTATTATAACGGCATTATTATTTTGAATACGTTTATGAAATTTTCTGTTAGATACAATAAGACAATTATGCAAACACTACACAGTTTTAAATGTTATTATTACATACAATATCAAAAATAGATCTAATTCTAAACACGTAAAGGAAATTTAATATAAAATTGATCTCCTGTTATGTATAAAAGTAGTTAGGGAAACTACAAACTCTTTTTTTTTATTATCAAACCAGGCTATAATTGAAGCCATTGAAAAATGGTTTCATGTTTTAAAATCAAAATGTAGATATACTGATCTAGAAAATTGTCATATCGTTCAAAAAAACATGTCCACTTTCGTCATTAGCAAAATAAGAAATGTTGATTTTGAAAAAAATTCGACTGTTAACCCTTTTAATAGAAATAAAATTTTATGTACATTAAAATTTAGAAATAAACTTATATATTTCCAAATAAAATCTGGAAATTGTACTCTTTAAGAATTTATTACGTCAAAAAGTAATGTCTGAAAAGTGTTATTTTCCAGTGTCCTCGAGTAGGGGTCATTTAGGTTCATGTTGTGACTCATCGAATTATGTAATTTATCGTGCATTATCGTGTAGGCGAAGAGTTGCTCTTTAAAATGATATATCACAAATGCATTTTGCACTCATTATATTGAAGTTATAGATCCAGTATCAAAACTATTTGAACATCCCTCGTATATTCAAATGCACAAAATTATCACATTATCAACTTGTATTTCACATCTGTATTTAGAAATGTATCAATCGTGATTGAATATTCAGGAACTAACATGCACGATGAATGCATACAACATACATGTGCATTGTATATTAGAAAAAAACACGCAATTATAAGATATAAGCTCAGGCTTCTCTGACTTAATGGTTGTTATCTTTCTTTGATCAACAGACAGCGTTGCTCTACAGTGGCAGATTCGTATGATAAATCAGCATTAAATTTGAGAATATATTAATCGTTCTAGTCTAAACGAAACTAAATACTAACAAACTGCAACAAAATGAAACCTTTATAAAGTTACAGTGTTCACTCTCTACAACAACACCTAATGGGAAACCAAAAATGTATGTGTTGAACATAACGTTATACGGCGGAAAATTAATACACTTGGCTTACATTTCCAGGAGGTTCGATCCAGATCAGACGCCGCGTTACGCCGCGTTCTTCTGTCAGAACGTCCGCACTTTGAGACGACAATGTTAGGCACTCGATATTTAAGCAATGAATACTTACGACATTAATATCTTATTTTGGTAACAGCTAGGGAAACAGCTGCAAAAATTGTTGACCGGAGGGCCGTTCTAGGGAGAGAGCACTGAAGTTGAGTTGAAAATTATAGAAAGCCTGGTCATAATTCATAACGAAGCTATATCCACTACAGCAATCGACAGTTCCGATCCTGATAAGAGGTGGTATTTTCAAGGCAGGTATTGACCGGTGACTTCAAGGTTTGCAGCATGTTATGAAAGTGGTATCTTAAGTGGATGTTTTTCATTGTTCTAATAGCCTATTTCTCATTTCACATTTCATGCTACGATCGCATGTTGTCACTGTGCTGTTTTTCCAGAGTTCTTTGATGGTCACCCTTCGGGATACCGTTACTGTTGCGCAATGATGACTTGAGAAAACAAGACTAAATCCTTTGATGGTTTTCCTCCAAAAAACGTACCTCCTATTCCATCTTTAATTAAATATTTAAGAGATCATAAACATGCAATAATTAAATATGACACGCAATAAAGTCATTATATCTTATCATGGTGAAGTGTCGCCTGCTTCAAATATATCGTCTGCTTAAAGTTAAATTTTAGTATCCATGCTTTTGAAGCAGAAAAAAATCGAATACGAGTGACAAGATACAGGATACAAGAAACTTTATTTATAGTCGGGTGTTTTCACAACATATATAGCATTAGCTAAAAGCTATTTACCGACATAATAACATAAGTTTCTTAACAATAAAATTAACTAACAGCCTGTATAAAATACATTATTAAGTTAATACATTAAAATTCTACAAAGTGTATTATAAAATACGTTCATACATCACAGATTTTTGGGTTTCCAGTTTGGATTCAGATCAGATGCCGCGTTACCCGGCATTTGATCTGGATGAAATCTGTTTGCAAATGCTAGACAGGTCGCGCTTAGCATAATAATGGTTAGAATGATCGATTGTACAGGTTTATTACTTAATGTTATTTTAACAGCTATTGATAATGTATAGTTTTGGCAAAACTGGAATATAATCCATTTCAATCTGCTACTGGTCTTAGATTGATCCATCCGTTTCGGTAGCGAGTGTGTTTGGTGGTTTAGTCTGTTAATATTCTGAAATTAGGAAATAACAGAATAAGGTACATTAATGACTGTATTGCGTTTTAAGGAAACCCAATTGTGTGCGACTTAGCAATGTAACCACAACATTGCCTTTGGTTATAGAACACCGTGAATTGTTTGAGCTGTTTTTGTCAGAATTGTTACAGTCAAGAACACGTGTTGAAACAAAACCACGTCCATACAGTGCATATTCGCTTCCCACGCTGAGTTAAATCCAGTGTCATGACAGTATGTATAAGGAGGTACACTGATTGTCCGTCCTTAGATATTTGTTCTCACAGGGTACTCTGGTTTTCTGCAACAGCAATGGCAATTAATATACGCCACCATTCGAGCTATCAGAGACTAAGTAAAACATAATTTCTTTAATAATCGATGCACATCTAATTTAATCATTTTAAACAGTAAAAAGAGTTAAACATTATGTAATAGAATAATATTTAGCTAATAAAAGGTATTTTGTTGATATAGACAATGCATTTTTATTTAGTGTTAAACAGTTGTGTTTGATTAGACCGAGTTACTCGACGTCTCATTTGCGTCAGTGGTTTGCAATATACACCAAGCACAAACGATTAATTCGTGTATTCCTGATCTCGATTCAAGCTGTTAGTCGTGATGAGGAATTATTGCAGTTGAGTGTCTAACGGTTTGGATATAGAGCAGGCGCTATGTTGCTTGGCGTTTGGCTTTTATTTTGTATGAGAAAAAAGTTATGAGTTCAAATACATTCGAGCGGGAAAAAAGTATGTTAGTCTGCGAGAAAATGATAAATCCGGTTTTGTTTTCAATTTCATTATGCCAAATATAAATATAAGCACAAAATACCGACAGTAAATTTAGCCATTTCTGTAAGTTTTTTGTGTAATACCTGAAAATGCAAAGCACAGAACCTTAGTTTTTCTTATTCCTGTTTGACTATTGTTTTCTTATACAACGGTACACTTTTCGTCCAAGTTTTGCATCGAAATAGCGAAGAATTGTTCTGTTACCACCCACTTGCTCAATTTTTGTCTATAAAGGATATTTCATTACCAGGGATTATACAGATAAAAAATAAAAGGAAGAAAATGGACAGCTTTACAGTGAAAATGTATCGAGTAAAACAGAAAAAAAGTTGTCTTCGAGCGTTCAGTTTTTAGCAAAATTGTGGAGTCGCCCCGTACTTCATTCTCAGTGTTGTTATACTTTCTGGTCCTTTGGAATCATTGATTTCAGGTCGTTTACAGTTGAAAGTTGAAATCCGCGGTGCTAGGGGGCGTGAGCACTGTTGCATATTTCAGTATTGCTCATGAACAGACTCAATTAAACCGAGTCTGCAATTTTCAGTATTTGCTTTGTTCTCGGTGCTTTCAAAGGATCTCCCCTTATTCAGATTTACCTTATTTATTTGTTTGTTTTTGTTAAAGACAGTGTAAGATCCAAATTCAATCCATTAAATGAACATCAGACTTTATATTTTCAGGATTGACGAAGCCATAGGCAAACATATAACAGGTTGATCTTCACGAAATGGATTAAATTCGATCTTACACTGCAAAAATACAGTTATTCTATTGATTTATGCTTTTAAGCCACGTTTCAAATGAAATTAATCGACAATAATGAAAGCGAAAGTACAATATTTAGCCCGTGCTGAGCCCCAAGTTTATATCGATTACATTTTCAAAACAGGTTCCCGTACGATGGTGTCACTGATTTATTGATTTGACGTCATCAGAATCCGATCTTGGATTCGTGTTCTTCCGTTGAGTGGTTCGCGACAAATCGGGCTGCTGGAATTGAACGGTAAGACACGATTGACTACGATTCTTGGGGAGCCCTACGGGGAAAATTCATAAAAGACGCACGATTATCCCACTGCTTGAAGCAGTTGGATTATCAAGTGATAATCCACTGCTTTTTTCCCGGTAATCCATCGAAAAATATATATATATCGAAACTTAATTTGACAGACAACTGCTGCCCAATCGTTTTGCTTTTGTAAATAGGGACAAATGTCATTAAGAGTTTGAGTTGAGTCTGGGGTTGTTTTCAAGCATTTGATTGATCAGATTTTAGCGAAATATGACCAATAAAATACATACGAACGATTTCCGACCGTGGCTCCTAATGCACGTGTCAAAAGGGTTGGTTTAGTTGGGTTTAACGGCACTGCAACACAAGTGTTGTTATATAGCGCCAATGTGTATGTATGCGTGTGAGTATGTTGGGGTTACTGGTGGAGCCTTACCACTGTGCCAATTCATGTATTTTATCAACCCCACTACCACGCCATCAAACTGAAGACTGTTAAGTGATACGGAACAATATTATACAGACGTTTTGTCTATTTAATATGACGGCACATATAGGTGCGATCAGGATCAAAACATTTTGACACTCATATAGTTAGTAAAACTTCCAACTATTCTTTATTTCAGAAATAAAAACAGACGAAAGTGTGCGAGATAACGAATACGTTTCAACGATTATGACGTCACTAAGGCAGTGAAAGAGTTAAAGTAAAATGCTTATCACAAACGTCACAAATCTATGAAATACTTTATGAATAACTAAAAATAAAATGTGTTCGGAAAGCACTGCTCTGACACAATTTTCTCGCGTTTCAGGGGTGCTAGACAACATTTTGTTACTATAAATAGCCGTACGGTAAACCTTGTCTAGCACGGTATCCCTCCGCCCGATTGGGGTGAAAGCAAGGGAAAGGGAAGTAACTCTTACAGAAATACCCTAAAACTTAAAATGGATCACAAGCTACGTTCACAGAGAGAAATTATTATCGAGAGTTTAACAGTAGACTCTACACTTGTCAGTGGTTTTCTACAATTCAATGATCCGCTGTTTTAACAGTGATTTATGTTGTTGTTGTTGATTGTTTCACATGATCGAGTATACGCGTAAGGGTACGTTCATACGTGACGTCATTGACGTCAGTTGTTGTTATGGGTTGAAGTAGAACGTATACAAAGGAAGAAATGGTCGTTTAGATAACATATACAAAACCGCTTGGAATTAATAAAAACCGTTTGTATTTCTGAGTTGTGATCTAAAGTAGGACATCTTCCCTTCTTAAAACGTGTGTACAAATAAATGGCAAAGCCAAGCTGAAAAAGCGCGACCTTTAAACAGCTGTTTTTTGCTATTGGATATGGAATATGTGATGCGGTAAAAAGGAGGTCTTTATAATGTCTTTAATTTACTCGTTTTAAGGGGTATTTTAAGCGAGAAAAATAAAGCTCGTTTCCGACTGGGAACAGACCAACCTCGGGTATAGAATCCCCCGTCTTTACCAAAAGCCGTGCTTGATTCTATTAATCTGGCCAATCTTGCCTTAAAACAAACGTGTATTTCATTAGAAATATTCCGAACAACTTACTCAGAGATAATAAGCATACTTTTTCAAGTACTCAAAAAATAGCTATTAGCTTGAAACATATATACGTTTCCTACAGGGTTATTTAATTAGGTTGTGTTTACAAACTATCTCTTTGGTGTAGAGGATATGGTTTAAGTTCCTAGTGCTTACAATTATCATTATTTTTATGATCAAGCTGAATGTTAGCGGAAACTGTCGGTAGTAATTACTTGTGTTACCGTGGGCTGGATAGTCGAAGGTTGAAAAAGGTTTTATTTTAAATATTTATTGTAGACAAACAGTGGATTGTATAGTCATTTCAATTAGACAAATATTTTATATTTTGTAGACACTTTTGCCTTTAACTCGTTCACTGCCAACGGCGCCAAAATTCGACTTTGCAGACACTTTGGATCCTGATGAGACGTCACGTAGTGCGACGATAAAACTTGGCAGGGAATGAGTTAAGACAGACATCATTTTTTCATGTTAACCTAAATTAAATGTGCGTTTTCCTAATAGAGTAGGCTGAATGGAAGTTTTAACTACTTTTAATTGAACTTATTAATATATTACATTGTTACGAATGGTAAATATATACTCAACTATAACTGTTAACCAACTGCAATCTAAATACATCATGCATAAATTTAATTCTGATTAATTGATAAAATAATTCTCTACTTTTACTGACACGTTCGAAATATTTTTATTTGCAGCAATTGTTGTTTTCAAATAAGACAGAGGGAAACACAGCGTCTGATCAAAGACGGATGTATATTCTACCCAAATCGATTCTCCATTCGTCAAAATATCTAAATATAGATTTGCAAACAAATCAGATTTCTTTTTTAGCAGGCGATATTAATAGCACAGTATCAGCTAGCTTACAATTAATGTTTGTAGCAGAATAGATTGGGTATATTTACCAAAACAACTGATAAACAAACTGGATCTTAATTACAACTATTATTATCAATTGCAGTACAACTTCGATTTTAAGAACTCGTGTAAGTTCAAACATACCCATATTTCAAAGCTAAAACGTGGCTTAGCCCCGTTTTAAATTTCAAATATGAGTATTTTCGACTAAATTGAGATCGAGTTATCGAAATTCAACTTATCAAATACTGGTAATATCGGTTTAAGCGAGTTTGAAGTATCGAAATTCGACTGCATAATTAAATCTAACCGCACGCACTTCTATAACGAAGAAGCACTACAGGTACCTTCAAGACAATAAACACTCTTACACAAAGTGTAACCTTTATCACACTAAGAGATAATGAGTGATAACAATTGCAACCAATTGAAACCAAAGGACACTCCATGTCATACAGTATCTTATCTTTAATCAACCTATTACACACTCAGTTGATATTTGATTATAATACAGATTAGAAAACGTTGCAGAAGAAACATAGTAGCACCACTTTGTTACGACCACAAATAAGAAGGTCGTTTGATTGCATTAAAGACCGGTGACAGCTTAGAGTAAGGCATAGGTAACGCGGAAATCTCCTTTAGGAACATTCTGCATTACTGTCACCTGGCTTCAAGCAATCATCTGCTGTAACACTCAATTACTAATAAAATGCAGAGGAAGAAATAGAGATGTTTTATTGTATATTTAGCGTGCTTAGTCTAAATGAGCTGTTTGAAACATGTTTGAATCATCTCCAAAATTAACTTAATAAATCCTCAAATGTACTGCGTTTAATATGACAGATTAACCATTAATTAGACGTTTCATTCAAACCTTTGTCTGTATCGATACACATTGGCTTTATGCACGCAACACGAGTCGTCTCGTTGGACACGGATTGTTTGAAACACTGGTGATATTTTGGAAAGAACGTTCTTGTAAATTAGTTCAGAGAAATGTTTAAGACGACAATATCTGAAAACAAACATTTCAAAGCTGGCTCAAGGTAAAGGAACGTGTTATTTTTTTTTAACAAATGTGATATACGAGTCTGGCAGGCGTACTAAAATTGGAATGTAAAAGAGGGAAACAAACGTGTAAAACAACACACGTATGAAAACAAAATAAAACTGTTTCAAATATCACTCAGTTCCCAAACTCGACTTAATGGTTCAGGAAACTAAATCAGTTCATTCAAGCAAACCATTTTAGTTGCCAATAACATACAGTTTATTCAAGATATTGAGTCACCTAAAATGAAGGCATGTTAGTGGCCTTTACCCTTACTTGATCAAATTTGTCATGAGGTTTTACTCCTTCGCCGCCACATTGTCGTCTGCTTCAATATTGCTGTCTGCTTTATCGTTTTAAAGTTAGATTTAAGGCAGTATAACTGACGGGTGTTTTTCAAAACAAGTAGCAAACAGTTCTAATCCTGATCTGAGGCCGCGTGACGCGGCGTCTGACCAGGATCAAAATTCTTTTAAAATGCTCTTTATGACGTCATTGAGAGTGATGGTTCAACTCAGATGATGACTTTTAATAGTATGACAGTAAAGCAGAAATCGCAATATGGGGCTATCCTTCCTAGAATGTGTCTAGTAGATTCGCAAATGAAGTACGGTATATTTGTACAATGCAACTGACAGATTTAAACTATTTACGTCCCAAAATTATCCGGATACTGGCAAAGTATGTATACGATATGTCTCATGTGAATTAAATTGAGACGGACTACAATTGTCTGCACAATTCACCCTCACATAACGGGCTCACACTATAAGCTCTAATTTGAAAACGACATTCGTGTCTTGGTTCGCCTGATAACCGGTGGATAAAATATATTTTTATCAAATTTTCATTTCAGTTTCAATGTTTTTTCTAGTCTACTTCATTATGGCTATAGATCGATATAGAGAGATCTAAATGTCTACCATTCTTTAAATAAATAAATAATATCTGATAATTCAGACGATTGACTGTTTGACTGAAGAAAACATTTCCTTTTTTGAGGTGCCGAATTATTAGTTTAGTTTAAACTTTATTTAGCTAACATAAATTAGGCCAGTAAAAAGTCCAGTGTTTCCGGACAGCGGACTGACCCTGTAGTTTCAAACCGACACTAATCTTTTTTTTGTCATTTTTCGAGAAATGACTTGGCACGTATCGATCATTCGTATAACAATAATGATAAACAAAGATACCAGATTTTTTAACCCTTTCAAGATCAAATTATTCGGGCGTGTTTTACCCATTCAACGATTTTTTTGTCGTCTCCTGCAATATTGCTGTCTGCAATGTCTTTTTAAAGTTAAAAAAATAAAACAGTATGACTTAAGAAATGTCAAAACGAGTGCCACAAATTTTAGACCCTGATCAGACGCCGCGTTACGCGGTGTCTGATCAGGATCCAAACTGTTTGCAAACGCGACTTTAAGCGTCATCGAGAGTGAAAGGTAGTTTTCGTATTTGGCCTACTAATTGAATCAACAATTTGAATGGATCTTATTTTTATTATCAACTATGAACCACAGGTTCTGCACGAAAAAAATCATATATTTCTCATAAAAAATATTATATCCAATTCTCAATCAGAAAGTTAAATGTATTTTTGAATGAATAATAAAACTCATTTTTCGACGTACCGACCCTATATTTTGGGACATGTTGTAGGAAACACAGGCATGTTTTTCCATATGAAGCAAGTTCTAACAACTCAGAAAAGTCCCTTTCGCGAGTCTTGGCAGAATCTCTCGACCATTAACAAAATCAATAAGTCTAGGAATCACGCGGAAATTGGCAAATATCGTCTGAATCAATGTCAAAATATGATGTTTTGTAAATGAATGCAATCAATTATGAATAACATTATCAGTTAAGGTCCCGATAATACACCAGGTTACCTGTTAAAAAAACATTTTAATATTACATTCATTGTAAAGATATAAGATAATAATGACACCTACATAAAATATAAACATTTCAATGCTGCTCTAATAGATTGGATTAGCCAAACCCTTGCGTAACAATTAAGATACCACACCTTTTTATCTACAACAAGTATCACATCTTTAAACCGTGTAATAAAGGCATAAACTCATTTTCTTATGTAATTGATGTCTGCTGTTATTTATCAAATTCAGATTTTTGCAGTTCGACTGTTGAAACGTCAGTATGATTTTATGAGTGACACGATCTCTGATCCAAATTAAGAAGTTTTCAAATGTTAATATACTACTAAAGATATCAAAGGTTTACACCTTCATATAACCCAATGTATCGACCCAATTACTTTCTAACTTTACAAATTCCCACAGTTTTGTTCAATTCCAAAAAATTGTCAAACAGATAACATGTCACTTTTTTACAAGAGTTATAAAGTTACAAATTGTATTTTGGAGTTAAGAAACTTACCTTAAACTTCAATAATTGAAACAAATTAACATTCTAAGTTAAAGAAAAAGTAACAAACAACATATCTGAGAACATTAAGATGTAGAATTCGTTAAATTTGATAAGTTGGCAAAATCTGTAAATTTAGTCTCTGGTAATAATTTCTCCAAGTGAGGATGGAATTGAACAAGATTGTTGGAAGTTATACTGTGAGAAAGTGATAGTGTCAATGCATTGGTACCTATGTAGATATATATCCTTGGTGCTTAGCAAGCTTATCCCCGTACTGATCAGTGAAAGGTATACTTCTACAAAAAATGTAAATTGCCTTAGATATTTCTTATCGCACTTAAAGTTTATGTCTGGAGTCTTGCACCTGTATGAAGGAATGTATCACTGGTACTAGAAAAAAATCAGAAAAAACCCAGTAACGATTCGAAAGATGCATATTATATTAGACAAGAACGTAATTATAAGATGTAAGCTCAGGCTCGTCTGATTTACGGGTGATTTAAGTTTCGCTTTGATCAACAGGCTAGTTTACTCTACGATGGCAGTTTGCATGTCTTTAAACATCCGTTACGTGTGCAAGCCGTTACCATAGCATGTTTAAATGAAACCTAATGCAAACGCAATGCAAACAGATGTAGAATATAAAACGTTGAAAGAAAAATTGCGAAATAGATAAAGTTAATTGTGAAAGAGAAATGTCTTCTCAACTGTTCCCACGCAACTTCGTCTTCGATAATTTGTATATATATTACCTGTTTGCTCTATAAGCAATGTTCGAAACTGTAATAATCGTTGTGTTCGTTGTTAAAATGGCCTGCTGCTTAATAAGTTAAAAGTTCTACTCAAACCATTAGACTGTATGGCATTATTTTGTTTCACACTGTGTTAGTTTGCTTATTTTATTCATGAATATCATTCGAATGCACAGAAGCACCATTAAAGCTAGATTTTCCTGTACTGACAATTATCTCTGATATCGAAATTGAACTGTTACATACGAGGCACCGAGAAACTCGGACTATGATCAGGTTCAAAACCTTTTGTTACCCAATTATTACTGATCGTCAACATGTTTTTACGTTAGCCTGTAGTTTCTTATACATTTGTTTTTGAAATGTGAGTAGTATATTTATACGTGCAGTGGACAGGGTGGTAGTCATAAGGGCGGGCAAAAACGATTTCCGTTTGATATTTTGAGTAAAACTAAATTTGAGATATTATAGGACGATTTATAAAAATAACAACTCAAACACAAATTTCAATCTCATTATTTATGCAGTAAACCCTACGATCATTTCCCGATTCGAGCATAACGTGTTGCAGTTTGGCATTCCTGTTTTCCGCACTGCGTTTATATTTAAATTCATTTAAATGAGAGAGAATATCGTATTTCTTTTATACGGATACCATATGCACACAGTTCGATTTTTTGTTGCGTCAACTAGGCCTGTTATATAAGCCCTTATGTGTCTTTAAATAAATAATAAATTTGTTGGGAATTTTAACAATGCAACATACATATCTGTGAAACAAATTATCAGTCTAAACTCTCACGCTTTCGCTAAATGCCAAACATGTAAGTGAACCGGGCAATTGCATTTAATAGCAATTTCGCTTTCAGTCATTATACGTGATAACTGTTGCTTACCGTCAAGATACAGAAAAGACACAAAGCAAATCAGCCTATCACGTAGAGCTAAAATTTAAAATCCAGATAATGAAATCCTGAGCATTGTTCCAGATTATAAATTTTCCCAACAACAATAACATATAGAACAATAGGTTTATTTACTCGTACAACCATCTATTAACAAACAACTATGATAAGAAAGTAAGACAATATTGATCAATCGGATAAAAGAAAGCACCCAGTTTATTTAGCCTGTTATTTACTTTACTTTTATAGCTCAAGACTGATGTATTAAATTAGTGATTCTATAAAGTGTTTGATGGTAAGGTTTACGACATTATCACCAGAGAAGTTGTAGAATCCCTTTATGTATTTCATATCATGACCTCTTAACCCTTTACCTGATAGCCTATTTCTAGTATTGAAGATAGGTGACCACTTAAAGCATGTTGAAAGTAAAGCAGAATGCGCCTTAAGGCGCATTCTGCTTTACTTTCAGCCTGCTTTAAGTGTCCATGTGCTAGAATATAGAAATATTCCCTATAATAAATATTCATGACTGATTAAATTGGAACTATTTTCTTCCACGGAGGAATAAATCATATGCGCTAAAAGGCGCTTCTATGGGGAAAAGGGTTAAGAATAGAATCGATTTCGGTTGTACAACTGCTAGTTGAGCCCTTTCCAAACTTTTTGACACTGTAAGTTGCTATAAAAACAATACGGAAATTCTTTTTTAATTCTTTTTTAATTTATGTTGTAAGCTACATGGATCACATGTTAACATCACCATAAGTGCATGTGAGAATTGGACATTCATGATGAGTAACAGGCAGATACATCCTATGATACCTCTATAGAAACAAGGGTTGAACTAGGAAGGTAGCGTACACACTCAATACGTGTTACTTTCAGCTACATTCAGTATCCAACGACAAATCATTTTTAGAAACAAGACATACAAGAGTAAAAATTAATATGTAAGTTATATTTTGACAACAATTGGTATAAATGGATAACACAACTGTTTGAATTGATCATAGTTTGAACCAGTTTTGACGTGAACATTAATGGAAACATTGACCTAACCCTTTCCAAAGGGTTATATTTATAAGGACGTTATGTGAATCTGAATGTAGAGCGACAAATGAGGCAAGCAGTATTTTAGACATGTATCTTGTAGACATGTTAGACATGTATCTTGTATTTCTAGGCATTTGATACGTTTTTGCATATAAAGCATTTGAGTAAGTATAGCAATTCAATTTAGTGTATATTACAATGTTTCTCTTGCGGGCATTACGCTGCTAATTGTTAATCTAAAATAGTTCAAATTTCATATCTATAAAAAAAAACGTATTCTATGGTAGACAGTCATGTTGTCATGGTGCTCCTTTTCAGATTTGGTTAATGCAGGGCCTCCATGGGATGCCTAACGATCTCTTGAAAGCAGCATCTTCTCATAATTTCAACGCATCTGTCAGAGTCGCAGAGCCGTAAACCCCAGCTCATTCTCTCTTTACTGTTGTGTAATGCCAACTTGAAAAAACACAACACAAGTCATTGCTTGTTCTCCCGGTAAAAAGGTCCATTTCATTTCAGCTATGATTAAAATTTTATGAGCTCATAAAAGTATCATGATTAGTTTTGACACGCGATAAAATCATAAAAGGGATTGATATTACGGCTAGGTAATTGCAAAATGTAACATTGACTATAGCAGCCGCTGAAAAATGATGTACGGTATTGGCAAAAATGGAAAATAAACCCTTTCAACCTGTTAGTGATCTATAATATAACTTCCCTATTGGCCAAATTGATTAGCTGTTTGGTCTTTTAATACTCTAAAATCAGACAAAAGCAGATGTATAATGACCGCATTGCGTTTAGGAGGACCTAATGGTTTACATCAGAGTCACATAACAAATGCATTGCCTACGGTTTAAGCAAGCATTACTTAGGTTATTTCTAGCATAGCTTTGCCTCTGGTTGTTCCAGTTTGTTGGGCGTTTTTGAAACCAGTTTTCAGCAAATGCTCTGGCTAGTCATATTTTGTAAATTGCATGTTTTGTATTCCGGTCAAATAAATCAGCTGTAGATGTGCCCTGCAAAATGAAATTATAGAACAACTTTTATATTTATGCCCTTCTTCTATGAGAATTGTCGTCTGCTATTGTTCTGAAATTATGATTTTCTAAATTGAGTTTTAAGACAGGGTCAGAGAGTATCACCCAGTTTGCTGGAAATTAAACCCTATCAACCTGTTAGTGATCTATAATATAACTTCCCTATTGGCCAAATTGATTAGCTGTTTGGTCTTTTCATATTCTAAAATCAGACAAAAGCAGATGTATAATGACCGCATTGCGTTTAGGAGGACCTAATGGTTTACATCAGAGTCACATAACAAATGCATTGCCTACGGTTTAAGCAAGCATTACTTAGGTTATTTCTAGCATAGCTTTGCCTCTGGTTGTTCCAGTTTGTTGGACGTTTTTGAAACCAGTTTTCAGCAAATGCTCTGGCTAGTCATATTTTGTAAATTGCATGTTTTGTTTTCTAGTCAAATAAATCAGCTGTAGATATGCCCTGCAAAATGAAATTATAGAACAACTTTCATATTTATGCCCTTCTTCTATGAGAATTGTCGTCTGCTATTGTTCTGAAATTATGATTTTCTAAATTGAGTTTTAAGACAGGGTCAGAGAGTATCACCCAGTTTACGAAAAGTGTCACAGTTTCGCCGCTAGCATGTTAAGTCTTAAGAAATTCCCGTTTCAATTTTATATCTTGCCCATTTAAGACTGTTTACGGTTGTATTATGCAATGTATTACGAAGTGAAATCATATTTAACTTTCCAAATTTCATGTTCAACCCCACAGGGAGTCTTAATCAATTTGGATTTACACCGAGCGCTAAAACCCTGTTTTACTTTCTTACGCGTAAGTCTAAATCTCATGAATTTTAGTAGCTTTGTAAATGTATGCAGTTATTGCAGCAAAAGTGATAAATTCACAATTGCAGCTGACAAAACAATGCAGAATTGCATATTTTAGCATTATTCTCCAAAGACGCGTATGCAAATCACGTACATGAATATCAAAATGTGAATAATGCAGGTAGCTGCTTCAACATTAAATTTTCATTTTCACAGTTACAGCCCGTTCTTTACCCCTTCACCGTCATATTGTCGCCTGCTTCAATATTGTTGTCTGCAATATCGTTTCAACGTTAGATTTCAGACAGTATGACTAACGAAATGTCGAAATTGTAATATATAATAAGACATATTGTTCTATTTCGGCCACACGAAGCTGCACACGTCGATGTTGCTTACGCAAGACGAAGAGGCAGGTTCAAGAGTACACGTAATATTCTGTTACTACCATGGCAGCCATAAGTTGACATAAAAAATCCTAAGATTTCCAAACTTGCATTTTTCAAGTGCGATTTTACGAATCGTACCTTCACCTCATAGCCTTTTTCTTTATTTGCTTAAAGTAGGCTGTAAGTAAAGCAGAATGCGCCTTAGGCCGCATTCTGCTTTACGTTCAGCCTGCTTTAAGCTACCATGAACTGGGAATAAATCCGGAGATTTAGGAAAAATCCGGAAAAATGGCAGTCCTGTACTACTTCTTCTACTGATGCTAGTCTGTAATCAACGTTTAGACACCGAAAACAGTCATGTCGTTGAACAATGGTAATTGCGGCTATTTTAGTGAAGCAAACTAAGATATTTAACCCTTTACCTGCTGATCGCGATTTTATTGTTTTTTGCAAACAGTTTGGACGCGGCCTCTGATCTGACCCAAACTGTTAGACACTCGTTTTTCTTTAGGTTTCTGTTCTTGAAATAGTATATAAAAATATATAAAACTACATGTAGTTTAACAAATTTTGCAAATGACAATTTTAATGGAGACCTTATCATAGCAGGAAAAAGGTAAATCCATTCATGCCTCTCCCAGAATACATTGATATTGTCAAAAAGCTTGGATCCTGATCCGACACATGATAAGAATATAATTTGTTCGACCGTTTTTACATTATTATCTTTTCAATCAAATTAACAAAGTTCTAAATTCAAAACCTAAAGGCCACAGATAATAACCCGATAATTACAGGATACGGGAAACCACTGAATCTGACTGACGACTGATTCCGCAATGCTAGTTATATATGAGTACTAATTGCCAATATTGTTATCTGTTCAATCGGTAAAGATAACAATGATGCTATATTTGATGCCCCCGTCTGTCTAACAAATATCAATATCATGTTATACAACCCTTTGGCAACGATGATAACTCATTTTATATACCATTAAAACCTCTTTTTTAAGACAACTCATTTTTGTTATCTATCGGGTTTTAATTGCAAGTGGCTGCTTAAAGTAAGATAGAAAGTAAAACAGAAATCTCATTGGGAGCTTTTCTGTTTAATGTTTATATTTTGGTAAGCTTTAACCTGTCTTTTATTCAGTCGATTAGTTTTTAATGGTCGTAATAGAGAGGTTTTACTGCAATTATAAACTATGGTTGAATTAAAGTTGATATGATCTTAACATTTAATTATGTCATGACGATAGTGTATTATCATAATTGCGTTTTAAAATTTAGTATTTGATACAGCCCATTTAATTGCCCAATATAAGAGTGCCAAACAGCATGGACCTGATCCGATAACAAGTAACGGGTGTGAAACCGTTTCTGTCTAATTCTTTCACTTCCAAGACTTATCGTTTGATTTAACCCTCTTCCCACCAAAATATCGACTGCATTGGTAGAGTCGTCTGCAATATTTTGAAAGTCGGCTCTAGGGCCTTTTTGACTGAAGAAATAACGATATGAGTGTCCAACAGTTTGGAGGCTGATCAGACGCCGCGTCACGCGGCGTCGGATCAGCATCCAACGTGCTTGCAAAGTCGCCATTAGATTCCGTTGGCAGAAAAAGAGATAAAGTAGAAGAGATTTTGCCGTAAACTCGTCGAACAAAGAATCTGATACTTCAAGTATTGTAATTAACTTTCGTCTAGCTATTCAGACTGGAGATTTTTACAATATATTGCATAAAGACAAAACGTGTCGACTCTGATTAGACGTCTTCTGTATGAACCTTTTGATCTGTGACTTCACTCACTGTTAACAATATGTAAACACTGTTAAATTACGAAGTATTATATATGTATTGTGTGTATATATATACTCGTATGTAACATGTTTTGTTTAAACCTATAGCTTATTATTATTTCTTCCATGTAAATTTTGCTAGTCAATTTATCGTTGATCTGTTACATGGTAAGAATGGATTTCTTATAAACATTACTTAAGTACGCATGTTAATGTTGTTTTGTTTTTAAATCTGATTTTAAAAATGAGCTTTATGGAAGGTTTTAGTTTTGAGATTAGCACTATTTACATGGTTTTAGTTTTAGCTTTAGTTTTATGGTTTGCTTTGAATAACTGATACTTGAATTATGATTTTAAGAAAACAGTGTGTTGTGATAAGTACAGTTTCTTATAATTCTTATTCGAATGGCATTATTAATGTTTTGACTAAATGTATAGTATGTATGTTTTATGAACCATGATAACACTGATATAAAGATATAAAGATTAGGACTCCATCACTTAACGAAACTAAGTCGATTTCAAGTGATATTCGTTCAAAATATTTAATCTTCATTATTTTTAGAAATCACCATCAGCGTGTCAGGCAGACTTCTGTCTAGGTGAGATACCTGTAACCTAGGATAGTGTTGGCATTCAAACTGTTATTGAAACTGAAACGGTTGCTCTTCAATCGTTTCGATCTCGTAAAAAGGTTAAGTCGTATTGCAGATAGAGAACGTACAGCAGGAACTGAAACATGTATTCAATTACATGTACGGGGCGCTTCATATCTCTTTAAACCTTTACCTATATCAATACGCTTTTTATTTATTCCTCAATTAAAACAAAAGTGTTTTATCTAGTCAAGAATATATTTATACGGTAAGACATATTGTCATCACCTTTCCGAAAGAAAAACTAATCATTTGTTGGTAACTTGGGGTCCAATCTTTGCATTCAAAGTGTTTTAAAACGACACCGGTTCTACAAGGACGCACGGCAATGCCTCAAACTGTTGCAATTGAAATAATAGTTTTAAGCGTAAACGCATTTATTTGGAAAGAATACAGTTTTCTACAGTGTACCAAAGAATCGTTCCATTCAGTATTGAGTTAATGCTTTAAAAATAATTTATGAAATTCATAGCTTTCTTTTTCCTTAAATACCTAGTACATGTTTCTTCCCTGACAAAGATATCCTAGTAACAGTTTTATTTCAGCGTTTGATATAGGAAAACAGATTCATTCTCATGTCTCGACGAAATTACTTTTGTATATATATGCAGAACATCTATAGCAAACTAGACAAGTAAAACAAGATTTATATGCATACAAAATTGATATTCGAAGACGTTTTCCAATAAGTATTATATGGCTTTCTCCGTAGTGCAGCGAGTAAAAAACAGCGGCCGATATTATGCTATGGTATATAATTGGTAGTGAACAGCTTGCTTATTGCTCGAACCATACTGCTCTTGCTGACATAATATCGACTAATATACCATTGCTGTTGCTAAAGAACGCTATTTATCCCGTATATATCGTCTTTGTACCATATGTGTGAACTTTGTATCCGATATCTTCAAACACGCAGATGAGGTGAAAAAAGTACCGCTACCTCTTCCACTGTGATGACCAACTTAAGTTTCGCTGCACATACAGGGTAGAATACAATATTCTTTCCAAATAAACGCGTTTATGCTTTAACTATTATTTCCATTGCAAAATTTTCGGAGCCAGATCAGACTCCAATTTGTTTGCCATTTATATTAAAATGTTCAGCCAGAAAAAGAGTTTTTTCAACATTTTATTGCAATGCGTTTCGTTTGCGTTTAAACGGAAAAGAATAAATTCATCACCACTGTTCCATGTCCGAAAATAGTTTCGGTGTAAATATCTGGATTCAGATAAGATGCCGTGAAACTTGGTGTCCAATGCACGTCAAAAGTGTTTTACAATCTTGCAGATGTAACAGTGATTTTAAAACTCATTAACCTTTGAAGCGTGTTTCCAATACAGTTTATTTTCGACTGTTTACTGTCAAAACAATGTAATTCAAAATGGCAATCAGTGTTTACCATGATCAGAGGTACCCTTAATGCCCTTAATGGACACTCTGTCCAGGGTCTACATTGTTTGCATAGGACATTTTTCATACATGTAGACTGTTTGTACATGACGACAACGCCTGTCGCTAAGGTTGAATGTGTTAAACAAATATAAATTGTATTGACGAATATATTGCGGGTTAATTGTCACTCGAGACAAAAAAACCGGGACAAGAGTTAATACATGTATATCCTCTTATACATATATTAGAAAGATAACTTTGTATATATTTACTATCTAAACATACCATCTTCCATTTATTTATAAGTGAAAAGTCCTTCAGACAACCTCAGAAATCGTAAATGAATAATTGACTACCTAAGAGTGTTTTCACTTTTGATAAGCGATATAGTATACTATTTAGAATATATGGTATATTGGACTATTTCAGAGAAAACAGATGTCTAGTGATATATAGCTTGCAAACTTGCATGTACTTAGAGGGACAGTTATTGAACCACACAATAAATACCTAGATATACATTATTTAAAGAACCATTGTGTTTTCAGACCTTTTCTTAATGCCTGAAATACAATAACGGTTAATAATAATGTTTGAACATTCTTATGGGCCAAACTGATCTATGAAATGATGAAGACGGACCTAAATCACCAAAAAGGGCGATTTAAAATCATAACAAACCGACAATAGAACGTCTGTCATAAACATTACCACACGGCTTAGTATCACGTGATACAGCCGAAATCAACTTCACTGGGGGCAACCGTATCTACCTCCGGCCGTCCATCCATCAGTCAGTTAGACTATCACACTTTTTTGTCCGCTCTCTAATTCAACTGTTTTTTATCCGATCTTCCACAAACTTGCTGAAAATGTTTATTGATATAAAATCAAGGTTTAGTTTGATTACTTCTAAAATCGCATAAGGTTTATCTGCGTTATTGCCTGCTTATTTATAAAAATGACGGTTTCAGTCACTTTTGCACTCTAACACATACAGTTTTTATCGGATATACACTAAACTTGCTGAAAATGTTTAATTATATAAAATTTAGGTCTAGTTTGATTATTACAAATATCGCATGTGGCATATCTGAGTTTTTGCCCTTTATGTATTAAAAAATGACTGTTTCAGCATTTTTCGCTTTCTAACACATACAATTTTTATCAGATATTCACCAAACTTGTTTATTTATATCAAATCTAGGTCAATCATCTTAACTACCAAAATCGCACAAGGCATGTTGGAGTTATTGCCCTTGAATGACTAAAATTTTGCTATTTTATCCTTATTTTTGCCCTGTCCACTCTGTAAAAGGACCAGTTTTTATTTGGTCAATAGTTGCATGTGTTTCATCTTAGCCGTGTTGGTAATAAGTTAAGTAATAAATGACCACTCCATTTCTCCTTTACCTCTTGAAGGATTTTCATTCAACTGTATTCGATGTTTTTCCTTGACCTAGATTTAATACCAATACACGTTGTCAGCAAGTTTGGTGAAGATCCAATAAAAAGTGTTTGTGTTAGAGAGCAGAAAATGCTGAAACAGTCATTTTTTAATAATTCAAGGGCAATAACCCAGACATGCCTTATGCGATTTTGCTAGTTATTGAACCTGACCTAGATTCTATACTAATAAACATTTGTAGCAAGATTGGTGAAGATCAAAAAAGAAGTGTTTGAGTTAGAGAGCGGACAAAACTGAAACAGTCATTTTCAGCAAGCTCAAGGTATAGATTCTCCGTAATTTTTTTAATCGCTTACCCACCGTGAATAATATTTACACGTTGTCACTGGATCTCATAGTGTTTAACCCTGTGCCTACTGGTCGTAACTTTACAGAGTTTACAAACTGTTTGAATCTAGAAAGACGCCACGTAACGCGGCGTCTCATCTGGATCCAAACTGTTTGACACTCGTCTTAAGGTTTGTTTAATTAAAACAATGCATAAATCTAAACTGAACAAATTTTGCAGACGACAATGTCAAAGCAGACGTCTGTGCAGCAGAATAAGGGTCAACCAGTTGTTCCAGATACACATGTAAGCGGGAGTAATCTGAACTAATAATAACATTTTCTCTCTCATTTCAACACCGAATGCTATGGTGTTACTACTGATTAAACCGTCTCTTCGAGACACTTTTAATGAGTATGACACCATTGGGTTTAAAAGCAGAAATAAAGATTTTAGTTTTCGAAATACTTCCGTTATCTGGAGCCCTGTATTTACAGAGTTGTCCTTCTTTCCATTCACAAGGGAGGCTTTTTAATTTGTGCAGCACAAAAATATTATAAATAAAATTTAAAAAGCGAATTTCTTCGATAAAGCCGGTTTTTGTGAAAGAATCACGTCCCACGTAGTTTAAATGGGACCCCAAACAACCGTTTTATGCAGGTTGCTCAAAAACAATGCGGCTTTAACGCCTTCACCCCGAATTCCAGTTTCTTATCAAATTTAGTTTTTAACAATTTAAGGATGCTTTTTACAATTTGCTGCAAGACGACAAACATCAAAGGGTTCCTTCAGGTTACCTCTTATCTGAATTTACAATATGTGCATATAGCAATAGTTGTACTCGTCACGGGTACACTTTTTGTAAAGAACGAGTATACTGGTCGCTAGGGTTTACTAGATAAATTCTTATGTATAACTCTTTACCAAACTAAATATTTTGCGACACAGTTTTGCAAAACATGTGTCAGTTCATTCGCAAGAAGCTTCAGGAAATAATCTGCACCCACTTGATATTGATTAACAATGCACGACGTCAGTATAATTAATGGGAATTAGAATTTTGTGACCAAGGACCATTGAAAGGCATATTGAGTTAAGGCACTTCGCAGGTGCGCTTAGTTTCCATACAAGGTGTTATGAAACTTTTCATGAAGAATGATAATAGCCTAAGACACGATGTGTGAAAATATAGGCAAAATTTATCGTGTGGTTTGTTTTTATGGTCTCTTTTTCTGACAAAAACCTGGTATTTTGATGATTTTATTTTTCTCAAAAATAAAAAAAGCTAATGACTATACATCTCGCCCATTAAGTTATCCACAAGATTCATTACAAGAAAAGCTAAAAACAGTTTGAATAAAGGTGTTCAGAAAGATGTTATCAGCTATTTAAATTTTGCAAAATGCTAAAAAATTGAATAACAAAAAAATCTGACTCATTCAATGTATAGTTTTTTCATTTTATTCAAATATATGGTTGATGAAAAAGTAAGTCTGAAAAAATTAGAAAAAATTACAGTCAGGATTTGTTGTAATAACAGATTTTCTTAATAAAATGTGGGATATTTGAAGTTGAGATACATTTACCTACCTTTAAATTAAAACTCTGTCATTAAAATGCATTATTATTTATTCAAACATAATAATAATGGGCAATATCGATCTTGAAAAGGTTGACGTATTGATAAGCTTCAAAGTGTGGCTTTATATGTCGATCAAATCGTATACATGTATACCGATTTTATTGACTTGTAAGTCATTAAACTAAAACGTACATGTAAGTGGACATAATAGTTGGACCATATATAACATCACTAATTCTAATCAACGAAGACTAAACATAATATGGCCCTTGATCACTGCGTTATGGATTGACAAGTCAATTAATCGGACACTTAAAAATAAATATATTTGGAGCGGATAGGTCTCGAACCTATGACCTTTGAATTGGTAGTCAATCACTCTACTGACTGAGCTATGAAGGATTATACTAAATCGTATCAACATTTCCTTTATATAAATTTTCTAGTATAAGCACGTGCGGAATAAGTCTATGCCGTCAAGACGCATATCCGCTCGCCCGCAAGACCGTATTCCGTATGCGAAAGGCCTTAATGCACAAACATCAACAAGACTCACTGTTAGACGGTGAGACAAGATTTAATATTTGAACGGATTATTTTCAAAGATGCATAAATTGTGATTATCTTAACCCTTACCCTGCGGGGATAACGTCTCCTTAAATATTATCGTATGCAAAATTAATCAAAGTTTAGATTTTAAACTTTTTTTAAATAAAGAAACCTAAAGACGAGTATCAAACAGTTCGGATCCGGATCAGACGCCGCGTTACGCGGTGTCTGTTCTGGATCCAAACTGTTTGCAAACATCAGTTAAGTCGCGAATAGCAGGCAAATGGTTAATATTAATCGTCGCAATGGTTCTTCAAGATGATAGAAGACACTGTAGATATATCTAGTGAGACAAGTCCCAAGCCTTGACACTGATACAAAATATTCATTAAATACATAAAGTGCGTTTATAAGCGATATACGAAAACATTGGCAAATTTTAAATGACATTACCTGTTTTATTATATAATTTTTGTAAAACTGTACATTGCAAGATTCAATAATGTAAACTGGTTGATAAATTGATGTTGTACACATTTAGATGATTATAAGATTTTGTTCCTAAATCATATTTTCGAAGCAAATATTTTGAAATCTATACTTGTAGACTTCCTCAACCTAGTGTTAACTTCTTCAGTTCACATGTTTATTTCTTGTTCGGGATTCTTTTAACAGGCAGTGGTTCCATGCTCTGGCTGTATGCAATGGTATATGCCATTGATGTTTGAATTTCTAATTGACATTGTCAGTTAAGTCTTGTCATGTTCATGTTACTGTTTGCACAATGTGCTGCAAAATGAAAATTAGTATAGACCGTGATCAAAGAGGTTCCTATATAGACCCGTCATCGTAACTTGTACTGTTAAAAACGAGACAAAATAAGACAAACACAAGTATATATTTACAAATACACCGTTCGTAAGGTGTACTAGTTGCTAGTGTCCAAACTGTTTTGCTTAGATAAAAAAGTCCAGTTAACGAAATCATGCTTATACATTGCAGTATGCGATCTGTTTCTTTTTCTCAAATTCACTGTCTAGAAAAATTAATTACAAAATATTGTACATGTACATTATATGTCATATGCATACAGTGTAGACCCAGATCAAAGGGTTTTACATTATTTGTCATTTAGCAATACACTACTGCAAAACACGAGTAAACAGTCCAAAGTGTACAACGACACCCAATTGGAGACAAATATTGTGTTCGTGGACCGGAAGGAATCGTTATAGGGAGGGAAAGTGGCTTACAATTGCAAACATTTGAATAAAGATTAGATGCAGCGTAACGCGGCGTCTGATCTGGATTCAAGCTGTTTGTCTCTCTTCATTTATTTACTTTCAATGTCAACGGGAGAAAAAAAACAGAAGACAATATTAAGCAGACGATATTGCAGCAGTAAAAGCGTTAGACATAAATGTCTTGTTTGGCGACAATGATCGTTGTAAGGAGGGAGTCGTTGTTGGTAGGGACAATGTAGAGAGGGAGCGCTGTACTTGAATAGATAAAAAACTGGATCTGTCTGCTAGAAGTGTCAGGGGTGAATGACTTACTCGGCAAGCGTAATATATTCAGCCCATGTAGTGTTGAATTCAATTTGATTATCAATTGCGATTTCTTCGACAGTAATATGTTTTGTCTTCGGTCGGAATGTCTTCAATCTAGTTTTGACATTTTGAAATTTGGAGAATTTTAAGGCAGATAAACAATTTTAAAGACAGTGAAATGGAATATGTACCAAAAACAACTAATAAACAAACTAGATCTAAAATACAACTGATATTATCAATTGCAGTACAACACCGATTTTAAGAACTCGTTTCAGTTCGAACAATTCCAACCGCACGCACTTCAATAACGCAGAAGGACTACAGGTACCTTCAAGACAATAAACACTTTTACACAAAGTGTAACCTTTATCACACTAAGAGATAAGGAGTGATAACAATTGCAACCAATTGAAACCAGAGGACACTCCATGTCATACAGTATCTTATCGTACACACTCAGTTGATATTTGATTAAAATACATATCAGAAATATTGCAGAAGAATCACAGTAACACCACTTTGTTACGACCACAAATAAGAAGGTCATTCGATTGTATTAAAATCTGGTTTACAGCTTAGAGTAAGGTAACAGTGAAGTAAAAGACTCTATCAGGAACTTTCTGCTTTACTGTCACCTTGCTTTAAGAAATAACCTTCCGTAAGTACTAAATAAATAACACAATGCAAATGTCTTAATAGTGAGGTTTTACTGTATATTTAGCGTGCTTAGGCTAAATGAGCTGTTTGAAACATGTTTGAACCATATCCAAAATTAACTTAACATATCTTTGAATATACTGCATTTATTATGACAGGTAAGCCATTAATTAGACGTTCCATTCAATCCTATGTCTCGCTTCGATACGCATTAGCTTTATTCACGCAACGAGTTACTCGTCGTCTCGTTGGAACCGAATTGTTTAACACACTGGTGGTGTTCTGGTAATACTTTTAAATTAGTGCCGAAAAATGTTTAAGCCATAATTTCTGCAAACGACGTTTCCAAAGCGTGCTAAAGGTACATAAACGTGTTGAAAGTTTGAACAATATATACGAGTCTTGCAGGCGTTCTTAAATTGGAATGTAAAGAGGGAAACAAAAGTGAAAATTAACACACGTATGGAAACAAAATAAAATTATTTCAAATATCACTCAGTTCCCAAAACTCGACTATATGGTTCAGTGAACAAAATCGGTTCATTAATTCAGGGAAACCAGTTTAGTTGCCAAAAATGTACAGTAAATTCAAGATATCGCCTCAAAAGACGGCCTTTTGATGGTGTTCACCATTTCATGATCACATTTATTGCCAGTTATTTACAACTTCAACGACAGATTGTCGTCTGATTTAATATCGTTGTGTGCAATATCATTTCAAAATTAGATTTAAGGCAGTATAACTGACGTACTTTTCAAAACAAGTAGCGAACAGTTTTAATCCTGATCAGACACCGCGTAACTTAGCGTCTGATCAGGATCAAAACTGTTTGCCAGTGCGTTTTATTACGTTATTGAGAGAGAATGATTCAACTCAGTTGACGACTTAAAATAGTATGACAGTAAAGCAGAAATCGCATTATTGGGCTTACCTTCCCAGACTTTGTCTAGTAGATTCCCAAATGAAGTACGGTATAATTGTACAATGCAACTGACTGTTGTAAACTATTTACGTTCCAAAATTATCCGGATACTGGCAAATAATGTATACGATATGTCTCATGTGAATTAAATTGAGACGGATTACATTTTTCTGCACAATACACCCTCACAGAACGGGCTCACACTATTAGCACTCATTTGAAACGATATTCGTGTCACGGTTCGCCTGTTAACCGGTTGATAAAATATATTTATCAAATTTTCATTTGAGTTTCAATGTCTTTCTAGTCTACTTCAATGCGGCTATATAGCGATATAGAGCGATCTTAATGTAAAACAATATCTTACTTAATAAATAATACCTGAATAATCCAGACGAGTGGCTGTTTGACTGAAGAAAACATTTCCTTTGTTCAGATGCCGAATTACTAGTTAGGTAGTTTTCATAATAATTATTAACCTACTAACTGAATCAATAATTTAAATGGATCTAATTTTTACTATCAACTATGAACCCAAGGCTCTGCACGAAACATCAATTTCATATATTTTCTTAAAAACAAATATTATATCAAATATTGAATCAGAAAGTTAAATGTATTTTTGAATGCCTAACAAAACACATTTTTCGACCTACCGACCCAATATTCTGGGACATGTTGTAGGAAACACAGGTATGTTTTTCCGTATGAAGCAAGTTCTAACAACTTAGAAAAGTCCCTTTCGCAAGTCTTGTCAATATCTCTCGACCTTTAACAAATTCAATAAGTCTAGGAATCACGCGGAAATTGGCAAATATCGTCTGAATCAATGTCGAAATATGATGTTTTGCAAATGAATGCAATCAATTATGAATAACATTATCAGTTAAGACCCCGATAATACACCAGGTTACCTGTGAAAAATTATTTTAATATTACATTCATTGTAAACATATAAGATAATAATGACACCTACATAAAATATAAACATTTCAATGCTGCTCTAATAGATTGGATTAGCAAAACCCTTGCCTAACAATTAATTGTATCTACAACAAGTATCTCATCTTTAAACCGTGAAATAAAGGCATAAACTCATTTTCTTATGCAAGTGATGTCTGCTGTTATTTCTCAAATTCAGATTTTTGCAGTTCGACTATTGAAACGTCAATATGATTTTATGAGTGACGCGATCTCTGATCCAAATTAAGAAGTTTTCAAATATTAATATACTACTAAAGATTTCAAAGGTATACACCTTTATAGAAACCAATGTATCGACCCAATTACTTTCTAACTTTACAAATTCCCACAGTTTTTTTCAATTTCAAACAATATTGCAAGAGTTGTTGCTAGATGTCCCTACAGGTTCTAATATGACTGGCACATGTAAATGTCCCTTGCAGATGCATTTGTAAAACAGATAACATGTCACTTTTTTACAAGAGTTATAAAGTTACAAATTGGTTTTTGGAGTTAAAAAACTTACCTTAAACTTCAATAATTGAAACAAATTAACATTCAAAGTTAAAGAAAAGTAACACAAAACATATCTGAGAACATTAAGATGTAGAATTCCTTAAGTTTGAAAAGTTTGCAAAATCTGTGAAATTAGTCTCTGGTAAAACAATTCTCCAAGTTAGGATGGAATTGAAGAAGATTGTTGGAAGTTATACTGTGAGAAAGTGATAGGGTCAATGCATTGGTACCTATATAGATATATATCCTTGGTACTGATCAGTGAAAGGTATACTTCTACAAAAGATGTAAATTGCCTTAGATATTTCTAATCGCACTTAAATTTTATGTCTGGAGTCTTGCACCTGTATGAAGGAATGTATCACTGGTACTAGATAAAAATCAGAAAAAACAGTAACGATTCGAAAGATGCATATTATATTTGACAAGAACGCAATTATAAGATGTAAGCTCATGCTCGTCTGATGTACGGGTGATTTAAGTTTGGCTTTGATCAACAGGCTAGTTTACTCTACGATGGCGGTTTGCATGTCTTTAAACATCCGTTACGCGTGCAAGCCGTTACCATAGCCTGTTTAAATGAAACCAAATGCAAACGCAATGCGAACAGATGTAGAATATAAAACTTTGAAAAGAAAAATTGCGAAATAGATAATGTTAATTGTGAAAAAGTAATGTCTTCTCAACTGTTCCCACGCAACTCCGTCTTCGATAATTTGTATATATATTACCTGTTTGCTCTATAAGCAATGTTCGAAACTGTAATAATCGTTGTGTTCGTTGTTAAAATGGCCTGCTGCTTAATAAGTTAACAGTTCTACTCAAACCATTAGACTGTATGACATTATTTTGTTGCACACTGTGTTTGTTTGCTTATTTTATTCATGAATATCATTCGAATGCACAGAAACAACATTAAAGCTAGATTTTCCGGTACTGACAATTATCTCTGAGTGGGGTTCTAGGTTTTGCTTTCACATTTGCCAATCGACACTAAATTGAACCCCTTACATACGAGGCACCGAGAAACTCGGACTATGATCAGGTTCAAAACCTTTTTGTTACTTAGAAATTTATTGATCGTCAACATTTTTTTACGTAAGCCTGTAGTTTCTATACATATGTTTTGTAAAATGTGAGTAGTATATTTATACGTGCAGTGGACAGGATGGTAGTCATAAGGGCGGGCAAAAACGATGTCCGTTTGATATTTTGAGTAGTTTTCAAAACTAAATTTAAGATGTTATATGATGATTTATACCAATAGCAACTCGAACAAATTTCAATATCATTATTTATGCAGTAAACTCTACGATCATTTCCCGATTCGAGCATAACGTGTTGCAGTTTGGCATTCCTGTTTTCCGAACTGCGTTTATACTTATATTCATTTAAATGAGAGAGAATATCGTATTTCTTTTATACGGATACCATATGCACACTGTTCGATATTTTGTTACGTTAACTAGGCCTGTTATGTAAGCCCTTATATGTCTTTAAATAAATAATAAATTTGTTGGAGATTTTTACAATGCAACATAAATATCTGTGAAACAAATTATCAGTCTAAACTCTCACGCTTTTGTTAAATGTCAAAAATATAAGTGAATCGGGAAAATGCATTTAAAAGCAATTTAGCTTTCAATCATTATACGTGATAACTGTTTCTTACCGTCAAGTTACAGAAAAGACACAAAGCAAATCAGCCTCTCATGTAGAGCTAATATTTAAAATTCAGATAATGAAATCCTGAGCATTGTTCCAGATTATAAATTTTGCCGACGACAATTACATATAGAACTATAGGTTTATATACTCGTAGAACCATCTATTAACAAACAACTATGATAAGAGAGTTAGAAAATATTGATCAATCGGATAAAAGAAAGCACCCACTTTCTTTAGCCTGTTATCGACTTTACTTTTATAGCTCAAGACTAATATATCAAATTAGTGATTCTATAAAGTTTTTGATGGTAAGGTTTACGACATTATCACAAGAGTATTTCTGGAATCTCTTTATGTATTTCATATCATGACCTCTTAAGCAGAGGATCGATTTCGGTTTTACAACTGCTAGTTTAGCCCTTTCCAAACTATTTTTACATTGTAAGTTGCTATAAAAACAAGACGAAAATTATGTCTTTTTAAATTATTTTTTATTTTATGTTGTGAGCTACATGGAACACATGTAAACAGCACCATAAGTTCATGTGAGAATTGGACATTCATGATGAGTAACAGGCAGATACATCTTATGATAACTCTATAGAAAAAAGGGTTGAACTAGGAAGGTAACGTGCACACTCAATACGCGTTACTTTCAGCTACCTTGTGTATCCAACGACAAATCATTTTAGAGAACAAGACAAACAAGAGCAAATATTAATATGTAAGTTATATGTTGACAACCATTTGTACAAATGGATAACAAAAGTGATTGAATTGATCATAGCTTGCAAACTATCGGCTGGTTCCACTTTTGACGTGAACATTATAAGAAACATTGACCTAAGCTTTTACAAAGGGTTAAAAATGGACGGTATGTGACTCTAAGTGTACAGCGACGAATGAGACAAGCAGTATATTAAACTATATTGTATTTCTAGGCAGTTGAAAAAATAAGTTGTTATAATATTTGGATACGTATTTGCATACAAAGCATAACAATTTAATTAGTGTATATTACAATGTTTCTCTTGCGTTGAGGGTATTACTCTGCTAATTGTTAATCTAAAATCAATAGTTCAAATTTTATATCTTCTATGCTACAAAGTCATGTTGGCACGGTGCTCCTGTTTAGGTTCCGTTGATGCTGGGCCACCGAGGGGTGCCTTACGATCTCCTGAAAGCATCATCGCCTCATAATCTCAGCTCATCTGTCATTGGCGCTATACGACCTATTCACAGTCGCAGAGCCGTACACCTCCACTCACTCACTCTTTACTGTTGCGTTATGTGAACAGAAAACAATACAACACAAGTCATTGCTTGCTCTCCCGGTAAAAAGGTCCATTTCATTTCAGCTATGATTAAAATTTTATGATGTCATAAAAATATCATGATTAGTTATGACACGCGATAAAATCATAAAAGGGATTGATTTTACTGCTGGGTAATTGCAAAATGTAACATTGACTATAACAGCCGCTGAGAAATGATGTACGATATTGGCAAAACTGAAAGATAAACCCTTTCAACTTGTTACTGATCTATAATATAACCTCCCTATTGGCCAAATTGATTAGTTGTTTGGTCTTTTAATACTCTAAAATAAGACAAAAGCAGATGTATAATGACCGCATTGCGTTTAAGAGGACCTAATGGTTTACATCAGAGCCACATAACAAAGGCATTGCCTATGGTTAAAGCAAACATTACTTGGGTTCTTTCTAGCATAGCTTTGCTTCTAGTTGTTCCAGTTTGTGGGACGTTTTCCTTTCACGTTTTCACGACACTACACGCTCAAGTTACGCGTCACGCGGCAGCTAATCAGGAAAAAACTGTTTGCCATATGGTTATAAATATCTTCTGTTATACTGCCTTAAATTTAACTTTGAAACGGTATTACAGACAGCAATATTGAAGACAATGACATTATGGCGGTGGAGGGGGTAAAACTCAAAATACATTTGATCATGAAAGAGTTAATGTAGCACATCATGTGGATTTTTAGAAATAATAATTTACTATACATAGATATGATTGTGAAAGTTGTGTAGTATTCTGTTACAAATTTTAGGTATCTGTTACCTTGACCTTGACCTTTGTCCTTGAAATTGGTCTTGAAATTGGCATAATTTGACATAAAAATCCTAAGATTTCAAAACTTGCATTTTTCAAGTACAATTTTACGAATCGTACCTTCACCTCATAGCCTATTTCTTTATGTGTTGACATGCGACTACTTAAAGTAGGCTGTAAGTAAAGCAGAATGCGCCTTAGGGCGCATTCTGCTTTTCTTACAGCCTGCTTTAAGCTACCATGAACTGGGAATAAATCCGGAGATTTAGGAAAAATCCGGAGAAATGGCAGTCCTGTACTACTACTTCTACTGATTTAACAATGCTAGTCTGTAATCAACGTTTAGACACCGAAAACAGTCATGTCGTTGAACAATGGTAATAATTGCGGCTATTTAGTGAAGCAAACTAAGACATTTAACCCTTTGCGTGCTGATCGCGACTTTATTGTTTTTTGCAAACAGTTTGGACGCGGCGTCTGATCTGACCCAAACTGTTTGACACTCGTTTATATTTAGGTTATTATAAATAATATATAAAACTAAGTTTAACAAATTTTGCAGACGACAATTTCAAAGAAGACTATATCACAACAGGAAAGGGTTATCTCCTTAATGCCTTTCCCAGAATACATTGACATTGTCAAAATGTTTGGAGCCTGACCTAATGCTTGATGAGGATATAAATTGTTCGACATTCATTACATTATTATCTTTTCAATCAAATTAACAAAGTTCTAAATTCATAACCTAAAGGCCATAGATGATATCCCGATAATTACTGGATACGGGAAACAACTGAGTCTGACTGACGGCTGATTCCTCAATGCTAGTTATATATGAGTATTAATTGCCAATATTGTTATCTGTTCAATCGATAAAGATAACAATGATGCTCTATTAGATGCCCCCGTCTGTCTAACAAATATCAATATCATGTTACACAACCCTTTGGCAAGGCTGATAACTCTTTTTATACCAGTAAAACCTCTTTATTACGAACACTAACGTTTGTTATATATCATGTTTTAACCGCATGTGGCTGCTTAATGCAAGACTAACGTAAAACAGAAAGCTCATTGGAAGCTATCTGTTTATGTTTATCTTTGTTAAAGCTGTAACCTTCATTTTTTCAGTTAATTAGTTTTATAAATAGTTCTAATAAAGAGGTTTAACTGCATTTATAAACTATAGATGAATTATAGTTGATATTATCTTAACATTTAATTATGCCATGTGTTATATTAATTGCTTTTTGAAATTGAGTTTTTTTATAGAGCTCATTTAATTGTCTAAAATAAGAGTGCCAAACAGCAGGGACCTGATCCGATAACGAGTAACGGGTGTGAAACCGTTTCTATCTATTCTTTCACTTCCTAGACTTATCGTCTGATTTAACCCTCTTACCCCCAAACTATCGTCTGCATTGGTAAAGTCGTCTGCAATATTTTTTAAGTTCAGCTTTATGGCTGTTTTGACTGAGAAAATGACGATACGAGTGTTAAACAGTTTTGCTACTGATCAGACGCCGCGAAATCGGCATCCAAACTGTTTGCAGAGTTGCCATTTGGTTCTGTTGGCAGTGAAAGAGATAAAGCAGAAGAGATTGTGTCGTTTACTCGTTGAAAAAAGAATCTGATATTTCAAGTATTGTAATTAACTTTCGTCTGACTATTCAGACTGGAGATTTTTACAATATATTACAAAAAGACAAAACGTGTCGACTCTGATTAGAAGTCTGATTATGAACCCTTTGATCTAGGTCTTCACTGACTGTAAACAATATGCATAGTTTACACTGTTTAATTACGAAGTATTATATAATATATAATACTTCGTAATTAAACAGATATGCATTGTGTGTATATACTCGTATGTAACATATTTTGTTTAAACCTATAGCTTATTATTGTTTCTTCCATGTTAATTCTGCTAGTCAAGTTATCGTTGATCTGATAAATGGGGAAGAACTTATTTCTTATAATCATTACTTCAATACGCATGTTATTGTATTTTTTAAAATCAGATTTTAAAAATTAACTTTATGGCAGGATTTTAGTTTAGAGATTAGCACTATTTGTATGATTTTAGTTGTAGTTTTATGGTTTGCTTTGAATAACTGATACTTGAATTATAAGTTTTAGGAAAACAGTGTGTTGTGATAAGTACTACACAGTCTGTTATAACTCTTATTTGATTGGAATGGTTATTGTTATGACTAAATGTATATATATAATGTATGTATTATGAACCATAACGGAAATAAAAAAATAAAGATTAGGACTCCATTATTTAACTTAATTAAGTCGATTTCAAGTGATACTCTTTCGAAATAAGTTATCTTCATTTTTATAGAAATCACCATTAGAGTGTCAATCTACCTTCTGTCTAGGTGAGGTACCTGTTACCTTGTATCTTGTTGGCATTCAAACAGTTTTTGAAACTGAAACGGTTACTCTTCAATCATTTCTATCTCGAAAAGAGTTAAGTCTTATTGCAGATAGAAAATGTTCAGCAGGAACTGGAACATGCATTTACTTACGAGGCTCCTCTCTTTATCCTTTCATGACAAATTATTCGGGACATTTTTACCCCTTGACAGTTTCATTGTATTCTGCTTCACTTTTGTTGTCTGAAATGTCGTTTTAAAGTTAAAGAATAAGGCAGTATTACTAAAGGCATTTCAAAACGAGTTTTAAACAGTTTGTATCCTGATCAGACGCCGCTTTGCGCGGCGTCTGATCAGGTTCCGAACTGTTTTCAAACGCGATTTTAAGTGTCATTGAGAGTGAAAAGGTAAACCCTTTACAGTGGAGAATCTGTTATTCTTTCCCGTTTAAACGCAAACGTACGCAAACGTACGCAAAACACTAAAACGCAGAAAAGTACAACTGTTGGACAATTCTGATATTTCATGTTTATCTTGGTGGCAAACAGTTTGGAGCATGATCAGACGCCGGGTTACCCGGCGTCTGATCAGACTCCAAACTGTTTGCACTGCAAATAATAGTTTTAGCGTAAACGCGTTTATTGAGAAAGAATAACGTTTTATCCACTGTACCTATTAATTGCGCATTTTTAAGCCGTTTATTTATTCTCTAATGAAAAACACAATTGTCTTCACCTTTTTGAAAGAAAAACTAATGATTTGTTGGTAACTTGGGGTCTGATCTTGTTCCAATGTGTTTTAAAACGACACCAGCTCTACAAACGACACCAGCTCTACAAGGACGTACGGCAATGCATCAAACTGTTGCAATTGAAATAATAGTTTAAGGGTATACGCTTAATTTGGAACGAATATAGTCTTCTACAGTGTACCAAAAGAATCGTTCCATTCAGTTTTTCGTGTATTCTTTAAAATTTATTTTATGAAATGATTAGCTTCCTTTTTCCTTTAAAACCTAGTACATGTTTCTTCCCTGATAAAAAAACCTACTAACAGTTTTATTTCAGAGTCTGAGATAGGAAAAAAGATTCATTCTCATGTCCCGACGAAATTACTTTCGTATATATATGCAGAACATCTATAGCAAACTAGACAAGTAAAAGAAGATTTATATGCATACAAAATTGATATTCGAAGACGTTTTCCAATAAGTCCAATGTATTATATGGCTTTCTCCGTAGTACAGCGAGTAAAAAACAGCGGCCGATATTCTGCTATGGTATATTATTGGTAGTGAACAGCTTGCTTATTGCTCGAACCAGACTGCTCTTGCTGACATAATATCGACTAATTTACCATGGCTGTTGCTAAAGAACGCTATTTATCCCGTATATATCGCCTTGGTTCCATATGTGTGAACTTTGTATCCGATATCTTCAAACGCAGTTGAGGTGAAAAGAGTGCAGCTTACTCTTCCAATGTGATGACCAACTTAAGTTTCGCTGCACATACAGTGGAGAAGACGTTATTCTTTCCCAATAAACGCGTTAATGATTGAACTTTTATTTACAGATCAGACTCCAAACTGTTTGTCATTTATATTAAAATGTACAGCCAGAGTGGTCAAAAAGAGTTTTTTATCAACATTTCATTGCAATGCGTTTGCGTTTAAACGGAAAATAATAAAATCTTCACCACTGTGCAATGTTCGACTAAAGTGTCGGTGTAAATATCTGGATTCAGATAAGATGCCGTGCAACTTGGTGTTCAATGCACGTCCAAAGTATTTTACAATCTTGCAGATGTAAAAGTGATTTTAAAACTAATTAACCTTTGAAGCTTGTTTCCAATACAGTTTATTTTAACTCTTTACTGTCATTACAATATAATTCGTCATGACAAGCAGTGTTTACCCTGATCAGAGGGACATTTAATGCCCTTGATGGACTCTCTGTCCAGGGTCAATATTGTTTGCATAGGGCAAGTGTTTTTCTTACATGTAGACTGTTTGTAACTGACGACAACGCTTGTCGCTAGGGTTGAATGTGTTACACAAATGTCAATTGTGGTTAACTGTCACAAGAGAAAGAAAACCAGGTCAAGTGTTAATACATGTATATCCTCTTATACATATATATTAGAAGGATAACTTTGTATATATTTACTATCTAGATATACTATTTTCAATTTACTTTTGAGTTATAGTCCTTCAGACAACCTCAGAAATCGCAAATGAATATATGACTATTCAAGAAATTGTTTTTTGTGAAGCTATATAATATAGAATACAAGTATATATGGTATATACTTGACTATTTCAGAGACAGGCAGACATCTAATGGTATAACTCGAAAACTTGCATGTACTTAGAGAGACAGTAATTGAACCAAACTATCGATACCTAGATAAACATTATTTAACGCGTTTACCCCTGAATGTTCAGATTACAGTTTCCTATTAAATTTAATTTTTGACTATTTAGGGATGTTTTGTACAATTTGTTGTAACACGACAAACATTAAAGGGTTCCTTCAGGATCCCTCTACCGTAATTTACAATATGTGCATATGGCAATAGGTGTACTCTTATTAGGTTCACTGTTTGTAAAGAACGAATAAACTCGTCGCTAGGGGGTTTAAATGCTATTGTATTGCTCTTTACCAAATTCAATCTTTGGTGACAAAGTTTTGTAAGCCACGTGTCAGTTCATTTTCTAGAAGTTGCAAGAAATAATCTGCACACAGTTGATATTGATTAACAAATGCACGACGACAGTATAATTAATGGGAATTAGCATTTTGTGACCAAGGACCATTGAAAGGCATATTGAGTTAATGCACAAAAATCAACAAGAATCATTGTTAGACGGTGAGACCAAATTTAATGTTTGAACGGATTTTGTTCGAAGATGTATGGTTTGTGATTATATTAACCTTTATCCTGCGGGGATACCGTCTGCTTCAATATAATCGTATACAAAATTTATCAAATTTAGATTTTTACTTTTTTATGTAAATAAACCTACAGACAAGTGTCAAACAGTTTTAATCAGATCAGACGCCGCGTTAGGCGGTGTCTGATCTGGGTCCAAACTGTTTGCAAGAAACATTAAAATCGCAATCAGCAGGCAAAATGTTGATAAGAATCCACGCATAGCCCGGGGCATAAGGTCCATATTTTGCCAAAATACTTCAAAATATGATGCAAGCAAGGGACTTTCCACAATTAGTGTTTAGACATATCTAATCCAAAAAAAACCGTTAGCCACTTCAATTTCCCTGGCAGATTCAAAATGGCGGCCATTTTCAAAATGGCTGCCATTTCCATTTTGTATAAGTTATGTCGTTATTGCAAGTATATTGTAAAAGTCACGCAAAACAAACACTAATGTGATGTCAAATATGAATCATCAATTGTTGATTGCGGAATATTGCTAATTATTCAAGATGGCCGCCAAGAATTCAAAATGGCGGCCAAATTCACTATTTTTTCATTGTAGTAAGAGCACATGTATTTCTGAAGGATTATCAAACTTCATTTCCACGGATTGTATGTTTACTTTTCTGTTCTAATACTATGTAAAGATGATAAAGTCTATACATTTGTTTTATACATTATTTCCGATATAATTTCAACGTTCAAAATACCTAATAACACTTAAGATTCTTCATTTTGTAACATTGCTTTTAAATCTAGAATAGACTTGTCGGCTTTTGGGAAATTAACATTCCTATAGTAATTTTGGGGAAAAGTTGACATACCTCCTTTTGCCATAATGTATATGTGCTTAATCCATTTCTATTGTCTTTAACTCTCTTGGACCACGAGGCGCCCAAAAATGGGTAAAAAACAAAATGGCCGCCATAACACTTATTTTTTATCTTTCGGGGATCAACTACACATAGTTATTACTTTTCGTAAACCCCATTGCTGATTACAACCATACTTTATAGGAATATTCTTCTGGGTAATTTCTTTCAAATAATCTATTCAATAAAAAAAACTCTGATTGCCATGGCAACCAAGGTGAAAGACTTGGGAAATCTTTGAAATATATTCTTGTAAAAACACCAGACACTGAGGTTAGATATTTGAAATATTGTATTATCTAGCAGATCTCAAGTATATTCATATCATATTCCTGCATCTAAATTGTAATGGAGTAACAATACGCTGAAAGCTATATTGCAATATATTGCAATATGGAGAAACTGTATTGCAATGTATAGCAATAAACGAGGGTCCTTCAAACTTTGTGTTACTTTGGAACTTTCTTGAAATCTACATTTACGAATTTTGTCTATAATACATCATTTTAAAGGTCAATTTCTTGCTGATATGACAATTTATTACTACAAACATTCCATATAATTTGTAATTACTATTGTGATGCATTGACGGGACAAATATAGTTTTATACTTTAATGTGTCAATATTAATGTTGTTCTGATATTATGCGAAAGTTTCGTAACAGAGTTATTAAATTTAGCGTGGTTTGTCGATGAATACTATATTCATATATACAGTATATAGTTGTTAAATTCACAACTTAGTTATAGCGAAATGTAAAATATTTTTGTTTGTTTTGAATTTTAAATTAATAAAGCAAGTTATATTACGGTATTATCACTATTATACTTTTTAATGTATGCTTTAATCTTACACTAAACGTAGGTGAAACACATCTCAATTTTATTCACATTATTCAACATTAAGTGTTGTTGGCCTAAAACATAAGTAAAAATCGAATCAGCTAGTGCAAAATTTCAAAGCGGTATGTCACTTTTTCTAAATCACATGATATAAAATTATGCAAATACTTCGTGTGCCTATGACTATCAAACATTGATGCCTTTTTCCCACAACGAAGAGAAGTGTTGTTGTCGATGAATAGTGCATCGCTGTATCCACAAGACAATGCTCTTTTCAACGATATATCACACATGATAATTATACATGTCTGTTCTAAGGCAAAGCCCAAGCAAAAGAATTTTCGAATGACCCTCGTAAGTAAATTGGCACTGCTTTGGGGTCGACAGCTTTACATAGACTTATCGCATATAGGAAAACATGCTTCACAAAAATCTCAAAACCCAAAGCTCAAATATTTGATGTGAACCAATGCAAAGTAGACCTCTATACAGTTTGTTAAAAGCATTGTAGTCCGGGGGTATTAAATGAACCCACCAATAGGTCACTAACTTCACATAGATTTAAAAAGGAAACTTTTAAAAACAATATTATCTAACCCTTATAGCCAAGGGCTTCAATTTTTAGTGTAGAGGTTTCGCCTAGAATACCTATATTAACTTTGTTAAAATCATAGCACTGAGATCTAAGTCTTCTTGGAAAGGATTGCCGATCTCATTGATGGTTGATGTCAACCTTGTCACTTTCTAAAAGCAGTGATGTAAGCGCACTCTTTGCTTGCTCATAGTGACTCGCGCTACCATAGACGTGTTTGACGATCGTATTCTGTACATAATCGACTGACTTCGGGTCCTACCATAATTCAGCGACTTAGAGCTGAAGGTCCTCTGTGATGCAAATTGCACCCGTTACCTTTGATAATTGCATTCTCCTGTTTATAGGTTTGGTCTATTGCTAAGGTTAAGAATCATCTCATTAAGGATGTTGTGGTCTTAGTGTTACCAATAATTCCACCTCCCTATTCTTCTGTTTATTTAGCAATTCTTGGCTCTTGACTGGATCAACCTGGTTGAATCAATGCTTAGGTATCATCGCTACAACGTTTCCATTTTAAACATTCATCAAACACTTCTGTTGATAGCTGGTGAATTTCATTCACATATAGTTTTCCTTTTTGAGTATGGTTTGTACGATCAAACTGCTTAATCAAGAGGACCGTAAACCCCCTATATCGCTCACCAGTGTCATGGAGTTTTACAAAAGAGCCTCTGGACGGGGACAATTCTAATACTAAAGTTTTGATTTTAACTAACCTGATAGAGGTATTTTACTTCATTCTGGACTAAATATACTTATAGGATGTGTCACATTATGGTAAGGACTCTTCTTGTTTCTAAAGCTAGTGACTCATGGGCGGTGATTTATTATTTCCGGGCTATAATGCTTTTAACAACTGGGTTGAGGTCTACAATGTTATACTTCACATCAAATATCTAAATTTGGGCTTTGTGACTTTTTTTCAAAATATTTCTCCTACAATACGTCCAAGTGAGGCTATTAATCCCCGCGCAATTATTCCCCGCGCAGGGTCAATCTACTTATATTGCAATACAGTTTCTCCGTATTGCAATATATTGCAATATGGTTTTCAGTGTATTTTACACCACAGCAATTTAGATAAAGGAATAATATATAAACATGTATTACTATAATTCAAATATCTACGTTCTTGGCATTGTGTCTGTGTTTTTTAAATTGTGCAGTTTTTTACTGTTGTCGCCAGTTCTTTAAGGAATCAATATGTTGAAAGAGGTTGGTCAAAAGAATATTCATGTTAAGTTTCATTGTAATCAGTCGTGTGGTTTAGGAGAAGCAGATGTAATAAGTGTGTTTGATCCCCGAAAGATCTGATATACTAACGAAAATAAGTGTTTTGGAGGCCATTTTGTTGTTTTTGTTTACCATATTTTGGCTTTCAACTTCATGGGATAGAGTACCAGACAACAAAAATAGACCCAGCACACCTTAATTATGGCAAAACGGTGGTCTGTCAACTTTCCTAAAAAAATGCCATTTCCCAAAAGTCCGACAAGACTAATTTAGATAAAAATGAAAATGAAATCATGCGAAGGAATTTCGTTAGTATATTCGTGTTACAGTGGAGAATCTGTTATTCTTTCCCGTTTAAACTCAAACGTACGCAAACGCAAACCACTAAAACGTAGAAAATAACAACTTTTGGACAATTCTGATAATTCTTGTTTATCTTTGTGGCAAACAGTTTGGAGCCTGATCAGACTCCGGGTAACCCGGCGTCTGATCTGGCTCCAAACTGTTTGCACTGCAAATAATAGCTTTAGCGTAAACGCGTTTATTGGGAAAGAATAACACATTCACCACTGTATTAGGTAGTTTGGACGTGGAAATCGTATTGGAAATAATGCATAAAACAAATGAATAGACTTTGATAACTTTAAATAGTACTAGTAGCATAATGACAGAAAAGATTACACAAGGCCCATTGGAAAATTGTTTAATAATCCTTCAAATTTACATGTAGTTAAAGAACATTTGAAAATTGTAAAAATGGCCGCCATTTTGAATTTTTGGCGACCATTTTGAATAATTAGCAGTATTTCGTAATCCACAATTGATGATTTACATTTTACATCCCATACGTGTTATTTTTATGTGAATTTTTGAACTGCCATGGAAATAACCATTACGACATAACTTATACAACATGGAAATGGCGGCCATTTTGAAAATGGCCGCCATCTTGAATCTGCCAGGGATATTTAAGTGGCTAACGGCTTTTTTCGGTAGACAATGGTCATGTTAGTAAACCTGCAAAGTGGTTTGCTTGCATCATGAAGTGAAGTATTTTTCGACTTATGCCCCGGGCTAGCCCGGGGCATAAGGTCCATATTTTGCCAAAATACTTCAAAATATGATGCAAGCAAGGGACTTTCCACAATTAGTGTTTAGACATATCTAATCCAAAAAAAACCGTTAGCCACTTCAATTTCCCTGGCAGATTCAAAATGGCGGCCATTTTCAAAATGGCTGCCATTTCCATTTTGTATAAGTTATGTCGTTATTGCAAGTATATTGTAAAAGTCACGCAAAACAAACACTAATGTGATGTCAAATATGAATCATCAATTGTTGATTGCGGAATATTGCTAATTATTCAAGATGGCCGCCAAGAATTCAAAATGGCGGCCAAATTCACTATTTTTTCATTGTAGTAAGAGCACATGTATTTCTGAAGGATTATCAAACTTCATTTCCACGGATTGTATGTTTACTTTTCTGTTCTAATACTATGTAAAGATGATAAAGTCTATACATTTGTTTTATACATTATTTCCGATATAATTTCAACGTTCAAAATACCTAATAACACTTAAGATTCTTCATTTTGTAACATTGCTTTTAAATCTAGAATAGACTTGTCGGCTTTTGGGAAATTAACATTCCTATAGTAATTTTGGGGAAAAGTTGACATACCTCCTTTTGCCATAATGTATATGTGCTTAATCCATTTCTATTGTCTTTAACTCTCTTGGACCACGAGGCGCCCAAAAATGGGTAAAAAACAAAATGGCCGCCATAACACTTATTTTTTATCTTTCGGGGATCAACTACACATAGTTATTACTTTTCGTAAACCCCATTGCTGATTACAACCATACTTTATAGGAATATTCTTCTGGGTAATTTCTTTCAAATAATCTATTCAATAAAAAAAACTCTGATTGCCATGGCAACCAAGGTGAAAGACTTGGGAAATCTTTGAAATATATTCTTGTAAAAACACCAGACACTGAGGTTAGATATTTGAAATATTGTATTATCTAGCAGATCTCAAGTATATTCATATCATATTCCTGCATCTAAATTGTAATGGAGTAACAATACGCTGAAAGCTATATTGCAATATATTGCAATATGGAGAAACTGTATTGCAATGTATAGCAATAAACGAGGGTCCTTCAAACTTTGTGTTACTTTGGAACTTTCTTGAAATCTACATTTACGAATTTTGTCTATAATACATCATTTTAAAGGTCAATTTCTTGCTGATATGACAATTTATTACTACAAACATTCCATATAATTTGTAATTACTATTGTGATGCATTGACGGGACAAATATAGTTTTATACTTTAATGTGTCAATATTAATGTTGTTCTGATATTATGCGAAAGTTTCGTAACAGAGTTATTAAATTTAGCGTGGTTTGTCGATGAATACTATATTCATATATACAGTATATAGTTGTTAAATTCACAACTTAGTTATAGCGAAATGTAAAATATTTTTGTTTGTTTTGAATTTTAAATTAATAAAGCAAGTTATATTACGGTATTATCACTATTATACTTTTTAATGTATGCTTTAATCTTACACTAAACGTAGGTGAAACACATCTCAATTTTATTCACATTATTCAACATTAAGTGTTGTTGGCCTAAAACATAAGTAAAAATCGAATCAGCTAGTGCAAAATTTCAAAGCGGTATGTCACTTTTTCTAAATCACATGATATAAAATTATGCAAATACTTCGTGTGCCTATGACTATCAAACATTGATGCCTTTTTCCCACAACGAAGAGAAGTGTTGTTGTCGATGAATAGTGCATCGCTGTATCCACAAGACAATGCTCTTTTCAACGATATATCACACATGATAATTATACATGTCTGTTCTAAGGCAAAGCCCAAGCAAAAGAATTTTCGAATGACCCTCGTAAGTAAATTGGCACTGCTTTGGGGTCGACAGCTTTACATAGACTTATCGCATATAGGAAAACATGCTTCACAAAAATCTCAAAACCCAAAGCTCAAATATTTGATGTGAACCAATGCAAAGTAGACCTCTATACAGTTTGTTAAAAGCATTGTAGTCCGGGGGTATTAAATGAACCCACCAATAGGTCACTAACTTCACATAGATTTAAAAAGGAAACTTTTAAAAACAATATTATCTAACCCTTATAGCCAAGGGCTTCAATTTTTAGTGTAGAGGTTTCGCCTAGAATACCTATATTAACTTTGTTAAAATCATAGCACTGAGATCTAAGTCTTCTTGGAAAGGATTGCCGATCTCATTGATGGTTGATGTCAACCTTGTCACTTTCTAAAAGCAGTGATGTAAGCGCACTCTTTGCTTGCTCATAGTGACTCGCGCTACCATAGACGTGTTTGACGATCGTATTCTGTACATAATCGACTGACTTCGGGTCCTACCATAATTCAGCGACTTAGAGCTGAAGGTCCTCTGTGATGCAAATTGCACCCGTTACCTTTGATAATTGCATTCTCCTGTTTATAGGTTTGGTCTATTGCTAAGGTTAAGAATCATCTCATTAAGGATGTTGTGGTCTTAGTGTTACCAATAATTCCACCTCCCTATTCTTCTGTTTATTTAGCAATTCTTGGCTCTTGACTGGATCAACCTGGTTGAATCAATGCTTAGGTATCATCGCTACAACGTTTCCATTTTAAACATTCATCAAACACTTCTGTTGATAGCTGGTGAATTTCATTCACATATAGTTTTCCTTTTTGAGTATGGTTTGTACGATCAAACTGCTTAATCAAGAGGACCGTAAACCCCCTATATCGCTCACCAGTGTCATGGAGTTTTACAAAAGAGCCTCTGGACGGGGACAATTCTAATACTAAAGTTTTGATTTTAACTAACCTGATAGAGGTATTTTACTTCATTCTGGACTAAATATACTTATAGGATGTGTCACATTATGGTAAGGACTCTTCTTGTTTCTAAAGCTAGTGACTCATGGGCGGTGATTTATTATTTCCGGGCTATAATGCTTTTAACAACTGGGTTGAGGTCTACAATGTTATACTTCACATCAAATATCTAAATTTGGGCTTTGTGACTTTTTTTCAAAATATTTCTCCTACAATACGTCCAAGTGAGGCTATTAATCCCCGCGCAATTATTCCCCGCGCAGGGTCAATCTACTTATATTGCAATACAGTTTCTCCGTATTGCAATATATTGCAATATGGTTTTCAGTGTATTTTACACCACAGCAATTTAGATAAAGGAATAATATATAAACATGTATTACTATAATTCAAATATCTACGTTCTTGGCATTGTGTCTGTGTTTTTTAAATTGTGCAGTTTTTTACTGTTGTCGCCAGTTCTTTAAGGAATCAATATGTTGAAAGAGGTTGGTCAAAAGAATATTCATGTTAAGTTTCATTGTAATCAGTCGTGTGGTTTAGGAGAAGCAGATGTAATAAGTGTGTTTGATCCCCGAAAGATCTGATATACTAACGAAAATAAGTGTTTTGGAGGCCATTTTGTTGTTTTTGTTTACCATATTTTGGCTTTCAACTTCATGGGATAGAGTACCAGACAACAAAAATAGACCCAGCACACCTTAATTATGGCAAAACGGTGGTCTGTCAACTTTCCTAAAAAAATGCCATTTCCCAAAAGTCCGACAAGACTAATTTAGATAAAAATGAAAATGAAATCATGCGAAGGAATTTCGTTAGTATATTCGTGTTACAGTGGAGAATCTGTTATTCTTTCCCGTTTAAACTCAAACGTACGCAAACGCAAACCACTAAAACGTAGAAAATAACAACTTTTGGACAATTCTGATAATTCTTGTTTATCTTTGTGGCAAACAGTTTGGAGCCTGATCAGACTCCGGGTAACCCGGCGTCTGATCTGGCTCCAAACTGTTTGCACTGCAAATAATAGCTTTAGCGTAAACGCGTTTATTGGGAAAGAATAACACATTCACCACTGTATTAGGTAGTTTGGACGTGGAAATCGTATTGGAAATAATGCATAAAACAAATGAATAGACTTTGATAACTTTAAATAGTACTAGTAGCATAATGACAGAAAAGATTACACAAGGCCCATTGGAAAATTGTTTAATAATCCTTCAAATTTACATGTAGTTAAAGAACATTTGAAAATTGTAAAAATGGCCGCCATTTTGAATTTTTGGCGACCATTTTGAATAATTAGCAGTATTTCGTAATCCACAATTGATGATTTACATTTTACATCCCATACGTGTTATTTTTATGTGAATTTTTGAACTGCCATGGAAATAACCATTACGACATAACTTATACAACATGGAAATGGCGGCCATTTTGAAAATGGCCGCCATCTTGAATCTGCCAGGGATATTTAAGTGGCTAACGGCTTTTTTCGGTAGACAATGGTCATGTTAGTAAACCTGCAAAGTGGTTTGCTTGCATCATGAAGTGAAGTATTTTTCGACTTATGCCCCGGGCTAGGAGAGGAGAAGGCAAGAAAAAACGTATAGTGATACAAGTCTCAAGTCGTGACACAGATACAAAATATACATTTAATGCATAACATGCGTTTATATTATACAAAATCATTGGCAAATTTTAATTTTACATTATCTGTTTTAAAAATATACGTTTTGTCAAACTGTACGTTGCAAGATCCCGTACTGTTTACCTGATTGTATATGTCATTGGTAAATTAATGTTGTACATATTAAGATGATTATAGTATTTGTTCATATCTTATGTTTTTGAAGCAAACATATTGAAATATCTAGTAGACATCCTCCACCTGATGATAACTTTTTCGGTTCACATGATTATTTCATGCTCGGGTTTCTGTGAAGAGGCAATGGTTACATGTAATGGTTGTATTAAATGGTATAAGCCATTGATCCTTGAAATTCCAATGGACAAGGCCAGTTAAGTGTTGTCCATGTTCATGTCTAATGTTTTTACAATGTACTGCAAAATGACAAAAAGACCGTGATCTGTTTACTGTTAAAAACGAGACAAAATAAGACAAATACACGTATATTCTTTTCGAGACATAATAAGACAAATACAAGTATATGCTTTAGAAGTAAACCGTTCGTAAAGAATGTGTGTACTAGTTGCTAGTGTCAAATCTGTTTTGCCTTGATGAAAAACTCCAGTCTACGAAAGCAGACTGTACAGTCAATAAAATAATTATATTATGTGATCCTCTCGCATAAACAATGCAATATGCGATCTGTTTCTTTTTCTCAAATTCAATGTCTATGAAAAGTTACTACTAAAACATCTTCTTAAAGTATTCTGCTTTACTTTCAACCTGCTTTAAACCATTTTCCAATAAATACAACTTTTGACGCCTTTTTTATTCCTCCACTGAAGAATATAGATCAAGTTTATGCAGTCATGAATGGTCTTAATGAAATTTATTTTCCTTATCCTTTATCCTAGCAGATGGTAGCTTAAAGCAGGCTGAAAGTAAAGCAGAACGTACCTTAAGAGGCATTCTGCTTTACTTTCAATCGGCTTTAAATGATCAACTGTCTTCAAAACTAGAAACAGGCTATGGGATAAAGGGGTAAGTAATCGCGCTTGAGAATAGAAATTTTGGAAATCTTAGGATTTCCATGATCGACTTATGGTAGCCCTGTTGATAGAAAACTGAATTTGTCTGATAGAAGTGTCAGGGGTGAATGACTTACTAGGCAAAAGTAACGTATTCATACCATGTAATGCTGAATTCAATTTGATTATCAATTGCGAATAGTTCGACAGTAATATGTTGTGTCTTCGGTCGGAATGTCTTCAATCTAGTTTTGACATTTTGAAGTTTGGAGAATTGTTAAGGCAGATAGACAATTGTAAAGACAGCGAAATGATAAAAGCACACGAAAATGCAGTGGGATAGGAGTTTAAAGATCAGTAAAGCGTGCGAGACAGGGCTTTTTGTTATACTATTAATTTTTGGAGTTCTCAAATACATTTTTCCAATGTTGTTCTAAATAGCATCTGTTAAAGCCCGATTGGAAAAGGATTCTCAATACGCAGTACTCGAACAACGATTTAACCATTTTTACAAAAACGCGGCATCGGGTTTCGACCAAATCTGTTTAACACCCGTATAAATTAACAGTATGTCGAACTAATTTAACACTTACTTTGTAATAATAGTCCAGGCAATACTTTAACCCTTTTCGCCCAGTGTATTCTTTCATGCTTTTTATATCGGATTATTCCAATTTTTCTCGAAGGGGTTCCTGATCTAAACTTTATTTTCGTTTTGTATTTTCGTATTTCTATTAAAATCCCTATTAGCAAACAGTGTAGTCTCTGATTACGGTCTAATCATTTTGTCTATGTCAAATATAAAGAACCGTGGGCACAAATGGGTTAAAGTACAGTGGAGAATCTATTATTATTTCCCGTTTAAACGCAAACGTACTCAAACGCAAAGCACTAAAACGTAGAAAAGAACAATTTTTGGACAATTCTGATAATTCTTGTTTATCTTGGTGGCAAACAGTTCGGAGCCTGATCAGACGCCGGGTTACCCGGCGTCTGATCTGGCTCCAAACTGTTTGCACTGCAAATAATAGTTAAGGCACACGATCCAATTTGGCAATGAAATGGTTAAAGTTTTATCAAATGAGGCTCCATTGGAAAGGTTACTGCCAGTGAGCCGCTTGGAGGAGAAGACGCTGTTACATGTATGTCCCAATAAACGTGTTTATATGCCAGAACGATATTTTTCTATTGCAAACAAATCCAGATCCTAAATGTTGCAAAATAGATTTAACGGAATAGTCAGTTTTCAAAATAAGGTTATTTTTAACATTTAATTGCACTGCGTTTAAATTTCACCTCATTTAGATAGGAAGCAAAACATCTTCTCCACTGTCAGATTGCATCTGTTCAAGTCATGAACTCAAACAGAGTCTGGAACTCAAACAGGTTCCAGCAGGTTTTTACAGATAAACGTTTGACGAGAGGTTATAAAAACAAGCGTTGTCAAGTGAATGATAATCCCTTATCCCTAGTGCAATGGTTATTTTCAGGCAGGTTGAATCCTGATTAGACGCCGTTACTCAGTTTCTCTTTTTTTTTGCGTGAAATACATAATATTTTTTGTTTTAAAAATGAAAGCAGTCTGAATTTGTTTAAAGTTAATGACGTCATGGCAGCGAATGATGGTCTTGTCGGACATATTTATTACCAATGCAACTAAATCACCAGAAATATTAGCCGGCATCCGCCCACCATACCGCCTGCTTTAAAGTCTGAAAAAATTGTTTGATTACAGTTTATATATTGTTGAATGACAGAAGCCTTAAAACGAATGAAAAACAGTATTGGTCTAGATCAGATCTGATCAGGATCCAAACCTTTATGCCACTTATTTCAATATTTCTAAAGTTAAAATACATAACATTTAAATGTTTGAGAAACAAACAGACGCCAATTGATTAAAATGATGACGTCGTGACAATGAAGAGGTGAAATCGAATATGCACACAAGAGTATTAAAGAAACGATATTAAAACGATATGAAGGGAGTGTAAGCATGCTTAACTGTTACAACAGAACGACACCAGTTGACCGCGTGTACATGCCAGGTGACCACTTAAAGCAATCGGATATAGCTGCACGCCCTTCAGTGTGTTTCTCTATGTTGAAAGTATCGAAAAATAACGATTCAATACAGAATTATACCTATCACCTTTAAAATCAAATGCAAATTAGTTTATCTTAACCAAAGGTTTTAACCCTGCAAGGTAATAACAAACCTTGCCTATACAATGACAGAATAGTGACATTTTGACGATTTATTTAGTAAAGTAAAATCTGCCATATTCAGAATCCCCTGTTTGAAATGTATTAGAGATGCATCTAAAAGATAATTTCGAATGGCATGATCATCTAGGCACTGTTAACTCATCGTAATATCTGTCATCCCAGCATTTGAGCAAAAACCAGAACATTAGTCAAATCTAAAAACAGTCGAACTGCACTAACTCATGCTTGCTAAAGTCGAAACTACTGGTATAACTGGCATTATATAAGCAATACAGTGTTTCATGTCACAAGAAACATGTTTATGTTGACGTTACTTAATAACATATTTGATTCTTGAATCTTCAAAGTTTAGCCGTTTTCAGATCATTATATTACAGGTATGTTCGACCAAAACCAGAGGAATCAATTGAAAATCAACTTAGGAAATAACACAGGTTGAGGGCCCCTAATGCGACCGAATAACCGAATTATGCTAACGAATTATAATTATAATATAATATAATTATAAGCATAAGCATAATTCGGAACGGGTCGACAGTAACTGTTGACGAAAATGAATAGAATTTCGATATCGTATGACATTGATCCGATTTCATTCGGGACCCTCATGATCAAGCGCGATTGAATAACCGATATTCGACTGTGGTTCAATCATGATATTCCTAAGATAAACAGAGAGTGGCCATAAACAATCCTCCTGTGAGATCCATTTAGTCAGTCTGACATTTGATACTAGGGGATAGTAGTGGAGAATACGTTTTTCGTACCCGTTCAAACGCAAACGAAACGCAAACACATTGCAAAAACGTACAAAATGACAACTTGATGATAATTGTGACTATTTAGTTTACACTGAGTGCCAAACAGTTTGGAGCCTGATCAGACGCCGGGTTACCCGGCGTCTGATCTGGCTCCAAACTGTTTACAAATTGAAATAATAGTTGTATTGTAAACGCGTTTATTGGGAAAGAACACGTATTATCCACTCTACTGGGGATAGCAGTTCTGAAGGCTTATCATGTTTTCATCTAAAAGCAATGAAATCAATTAGTAAAATGATATTAATTCCATTCGGGGAAATGCCTCTTCAAAATTCAGACAAGGCAATCAGTTACTGATTTTTTTTCCTTTTTGCGTTTTATGCTTTATATTGAACAAACCACCAATGAATACTCATGTTATCAACTATTCATTCAGTGATCATTCAGAAGAAATTGCAGAGGCCGGTCATTCAGTACGTCGTCATCAAATAATCTAGCTTAAATCTTTGCATGCTGGGTAATTGGTTCATCTGCAACAATTGTCGTCTGCTAATGTTCTAAAATTAGAATGATCTAAAACAGAAAAACACAGGGTCAGACTGGCAAAAAGTTTTGGTCCTGATGAAACGCCGCGGTCTCATCTGGATCCTTACTGTTTGCAAAGGTAATCACTGTGGCAGTCATATCAACAGCTAGCAGGGTATGTTAATTCGTTGACTCGTAAACGTGGCATGAAAAACTACTTTGCCAAAGTTAGGCTTCTCTAGTTAGGCTCTTCTTTGATTGCATCGGACAAGTGAACTTTTTAAAAGTACAACATTTGTAAATGACCTATGTATGCGTAACAAAAGTTTATTTAACCCTTTCCCCAATAGAAGCGCCTTTTAGCGAATATGATTCATTCCTCCGCTGAAGAAAATAGTTCCAATTTAATCAGTCATGAATACATATTATAGGGAATAATTTCTATATTCTAGCACATGATCGCTTAAAGCAGGCTGAAAGTAAAGCAGAATGCGCCCTAAGGCGCATTCTGCTTTACTTTCAACCTGCTTTAAGTAGTCACCTATCTTCAATACTATAAATAGGCTATCAGGTAAAGGGTTAAGGTACAGTTGAGAAGACGTTATTCTTTCCCGTTTAAACGCAAACGGAACACAAACGCAGTGCAAGAAAAATGTGGAAAATGACAACGTTAAAAAATGACAATAATTCTGACCATTTATTTTATTCTGCATGGCTAACAATCTGAAGACTGATCAGACGCCGGGTTACCCGGCGTCTGATCTGTCTAAAGATTGTTTGCAACGAAAACGATATATTAAGCATTGACGCGTTTATTGGGAAATAGTAACGTCTTCTCCACTGTACATTGTATTTGGATTTGTTATGATTCTTTAAGGTAGGCAAACTATTCAGTGGGTTTTAAATTAGCTGTAAATTTCGAATTTTAGAAAGCACGCCTTCTATTTTTATACAACTTAAAAAAGAGTTTTTCATTGTGAAGACCTCAGTATAAATTTTCGACCAGACTTGAAAAAAACATTAGAGTGATACGTACAAAACAACTTGCCTTAAAATACATTTCCCGTAAATAAATTATAAATTGCTGCAGCAGAATCTTAATTTGACCATCTTTAATCGCAAAGAAATGTTAAAAATGTATTAAACGTGTGACGGGGGGTTTAAACTATTATTTATGATATAATATGTTTGGAAACTATTATATTTTAAAATCAATAAATACACTTGAAAACCAAAAATGTTAAATATCTCAAAAAGTTCAGTCCATAACTTACATAGTTACATTTTGGAAATACAGTGCTCCCTTTTTACAACGATACCTAATGAGAGACAAAGAGTGTGTGTGTATTGTTCGGAGGGAGTCGTTATAGGCAATAACTAATGTAAATGATGTAATGTCAATGTAGCGGTCAAACATTCGTTTAAAAAATGTTCCAAAGTGTGCAATGACTTAATTGCTTTTTAACAATCAACTGAGGTATCTATTTATGTATTTTTGTAATGGTTTGTATATATTTTTATCAGCCTTACGATTAAAGATAAAGTAAAAAGAAAGCAGTTCTCATATAAACACTTTTTAACTTTTATCCGCTTACTTAGTCTGCAAGATGATTTTTGCACATGCTCAGATTCATAAATAATAAAACCACTTCCTTATCATTTTCAAAGCTCTGAAAATCACAAAAACAATCCTTTTATCTGTGCAGGGTTTTTATTTTACCTGTATCCGTGCATCCACGATAGAAGGTTCCAAAACCGTCAGAAAGTAAACCTTTATATTTAGTTTTTAGAGTACTATAAAAAGCTCATTAGGGGATTCTTAAATCGAAAGGTAAAGATCGAAAATAACCACCTTATCTTAGAGCTGTTTTCGTGTGGCTCGGTTACGTAAATAGTGTTTGCTGGATAGCAAGATTGCTAGACATTAACAATTCACGAACCAATACCTCTAAGACATACCACATATTTATCGAAGAATTAAATTTGAGATACCCTAAGCTAGTATCTTAGATAATGTCTAAAAAGTGTGATATTTTCCCGAAGAATATTTTTTGTCTTATCTGATGCATTGGCTATATAGAGTCTTTACCTGTCCTGCGTACATTACCGCGAACTCTACAGCACCTCTCGCCACGATCCGTTCGCCTCATGGCGCATAAAGGAGGAGTGACCATTGAGAACGACAAAAGCATGTAATGTTGAAGGCACGTGAACCTGTGATCTCCCTTAGTCGAACGGACCGTGGCGAGAGGTTCGGTTCGCGGTAATGTACGCAGGGCTGATATCTTAAGTAAACAAGTGCAAAATTAAATTGCCGATACGTTAACCATGCATTTATTTTGAACATTCAGGTATTGGGGACGACTACATATCAAAGTCAATGTAAAAATACCAAAATGCTTTATCGGTAATATAATCATAAATAAAAGTTTCTTGTATTAATGAAACTCTAATCGGAAACAAATGTAGTAAAATGTATTGCACCTAAAATATATTGCGACTCTTCATTTTGTTCATGTTTTACAAAAGTTTGCTAACAACTTAGTCAAATTTACCGGGTAAACCGTACTTTGATAATAAGAAATGGATAAGTCGAGCTCTGTTATAGCAAACGAAAACGTATTTCAATGGTAAAACGTGGATTATCCATGTTTTACCTTTGAAATTCAATTATGCTTGGCTTTAACAAATTCAAGATATTGAGGTTTGGCTGTTCCATATAATCAGATAAAACAGTGAACGGACTAATGTAGTTAATCACGAATAGAAACAGAAACGATTCATTGTAACGATAAATACATTGCACCTAGTGCATTATATCAATGATTTTTTATCAAATTAATTTAATCCTTGTGGCAAAAGCTAGACAAAGACGTCAAAGCTTTGCAAGAAAAAGTTTAAGTAGATCTGAAATAATCAGGCCTGGTGTCTATTACACTTTTGAAATTCCGTGCAAATGCATTCGTTATTTACTTAACTTTATCATGTTAAGTACCAAGACAAATATCATTATGTAATTTAATTTGTAAGCTTTTGAATGCTGCGATATTGTATTAATCTTTTTATTACCACATTAATCGGGGGATTTTTACCCATATACAGTGGAGAATGTGTTATTCTTTCCCGTTTAAACGCAAACGTACGCAAATGCAAAGCGCTAAAACGTATAAAAGAACATCTTTTGGACAATTCTGATATTTCATGTTTATCTTGGTGGCAAACAGTTTGGATCCTGATCAGACGCCGGGTTACCCGGCGTCTGATCTGGCTCCAAACTGTTTGCACTGCAAATAATAGTTTTAGCGTAAACGCGTTTATTGGGAAAGAATAACGTTTTCTCCACTGTACCGTTGTTGCCTGCTCCAACTTTATTGTCTGCTATGTCGTTTCAAAGTGAGAAAAAAGATAGAATAACGGAAGAAATTTCCAAACGTGTGCCAAACAGTTTGGATCGAGATCAGACGCCGCGATACGCGGAGTCTGATCAGGATCCAAACTCTTTGCAAACGCTTTTAAGCGTCATTGAGAGTGAAAGAGTTAATCTAAATTGTGGCCTGCCGTTGTTTTTAAAAGTGAATTCTTTAGCTATTTAAGAATTCCTAAAGGTAGGGCCAGATAACTTGGATCGTGATCATATACTGCGTATTGCAGACTCTGATTACGATCTAAGGTGTTTGCCAATTCTAATAAATACAACTAACGGGCAAAGTGTTAATATTATTAAGAATGTCAATATTATTGCAATTACGTTATACCTCTGTTTCGACAACAACTTTGCATTTTGATTTACAAAAAAGAGGGACACTAGTTAAGACTAAGGTAATTCCGACTGAAATGTTCCATGTCTCCTAAGCGTTTGTTTAAACCCTTTCACTGTCTTACACGGAGTGCATTGGTTATTTGTGAGTCTTTTAACCCTTTCACTGCCAACATTTTGGTGAGAGTTTTACCCCTTCACCGTTTCATTGTCGCCTGCTTCAATTTTGTTGTCTGCAACGTCCTTTTAAAGTTAAAACATAAGGTAGTATGACTGAATTAATAACAACACGAGTGTCAAACAGTTTGGATCCTGATCAGACGCCATATAACGCGGCGTCTGATCAGGATCCAAACTGGTTGACACTCGTATCGATATGTTTTAAGTCACTTAACATTGCAACTAACTTTGAAATGTCTTTTGCAGACAACACTACTAAAGCCAATCCGCGTTTAAGCATCATTAAGAGTAAAAGGGTTTATATCTCTTAACCCTTTACCCCATAGCCTGTTTCTAGTTTTTAAGATATGTGGCTACTTAAAGCAGGTTGAAAGTAAAGCAGAATGTGCCATAAGGCACATTCTGCTTTACTTTCAGCCTGCTTTAAGCTATAATCTGCAAGGAAACTGAAAATAATTCTTAAGAATTCTATTCATGACTGTATAAATTTTCTTCAGCGGAGGAATAAATTAAATGCGCTAAAAGTCGCTTCTATTGGGGAAAGGGTTAAATCAATATATCTTAAATCTTAATTTGAGAAAAAGCAGACGACAACTGATTTTAACTAATGACTTTGTGGCAGTGTCGGGGTGAATGCTTCCATTTATTTAACTCTGTCGCTGCCAACTAAATAGTGAGATTTTCATCCCCTCACCGTTTCATTGTCGTCTGCTTTAATTTTGTTGTTTGCAAGATCGTTTCAAAGGAAGATACAATGTAGTATGACTTAAAACATATTTATACGAGACTGTCAAACAATTTTGATTCTGATCAGACGCCGCGTTACATGGCGTCTGATAAGAATCAAACCTGTTTGAAATATCGCCTTTAGACGCCAATGACAGTGAAAGAGTTACATGTTCGTGTATCTCATAGTCGTTTGACAAACCGGTAACCCTTTGAACCCTAGTCCCGCATATAGGCGTCCTTTTCAAACAGTTTACATGTGAAACGTGCATTTTCCTATGCAAACCGTGAATACCCAGATCAGAGGGCTCTTAACAGAGCCCTCTGGTCTGGGTCTTCACTGTTTGTCATAATGCAAAACATTGACAAAAACAACCCTTAAAAGTCAGAAATGGACCAGACTAAAATGGAAACTGGGATTTTCCATTTGAAGTTTTAGGGAGGAACGAGTTAATTCGTGTATTCAAAACATTGTTAACAATGACTATTAAAGAGACAAACACACGGTGCAAATCCATTCCTTACTCTTAGATAATCTGTGTTTATGTACATAACATGGGATATACGCATGGCTGATAAAGTTTAACTGTTTATGAGATAACTGCGGATGGTATTGCAAATTGTATCAGGCTTATATCTAGAGTATGGACTCTGCCAGCAGCGAAGCTGAGAACCAGAAATCATGAGAAAAATATTTCCCGCAATGCCGAATATACAAAACAATACCAAATAGCGGTTGTGTAACAAACCACCGACATGCTTTCTCTCTACAAGAGCCTGCTGAACAACTATTATATATTATATGTTTTCGTTACAAAAATGCTCTGTTCTGCTTTACCCTTTGAATCATAGTCAGTCATATATGCGTCCTTTGCAAACAGAGTACATGCTTAGACTTTTCTTGTTCTATGCAAACAGTGACGACCGAGATCAGGGGTCTCTTGAATTGTTTATCATTTAAAGAATGAACAGAACGGAATCTGTGAAGCGGCATTATTGCGCTTGAAGGTTAAATAGATACTAGTATTTCAACTTCAGTGATGTAAGATAAGATCAGGTAGATCTTCTGGCAGTGTTTATTTCATTTTCAAATAGTTTTGGCTAACACTTCCGAATCAACGATAAGATAAACCTAACAATGGTTTTTATTTTCGAATCAACAGGTTTTGAATATGTCGGGAATGTTGGCATGAACTTAAACCCCTTCACTGCCTTACCCCGAGTACATGAGTTATTTGCAAACAGTTTGGATCCTTATCAGACGCCGCGTAACGCGGCGTCTGATCAGGATCCAAACTATTTGACACTCATTTCAATATTTCTTGAGTCAAAATTCCTAAAATGTAAAAGTGAAAAATGAAAGCAGACGACAAATATTTAAAATTGATGACGTCACGGCAGTGAAAGAGTTAAGCTTACTTCAGGAGAAAGCGCTATCCATTCCCAACCACGAAACTACAGTTTTACAAACAGTTTGGAACATGACAAAGCTCAAAAGACTATGCGTCTGATCAGATTACAAATTGTTTGCCATTCCGATTAAAGTAGTTCCATTAAAAGGCTTTTATCTTTCCAGTTTTAAACCTTTTACAGAGCACCAGATAAGGGTAGTTTTTCAAAAACTAAAATCTTTATTTCTGAATTAAACCCTATGGTGTCACTACTCATTAGAATCATCTCTTCGAGACGATTCTAATGAGTAGTAACACCATAGGATTTGGTGCAAAAAAAAATGTGAAAATGTTGGTTTTGTTGAAATAACTAGCTCTTATCTGGAGCCCTGCTTTTACTGCCAAGTTAAGTAAAGAATTACTTTAAAAAGTTTTAAACCTTTTTACTGCCAACTCTGACAACACTGATATTTGTTGAGATCCTTAGGCGGTGTCTGATCAGGGTCTTAACTGTTTCACACTCACTTCAATGATTTTTATATACAAATATTGCATACAATTTTAAAAGTAAAAGCAGACGATAATGTGGCAGCGACAGTTTCAGACGGGTTACCACGTCATAATGGCAATGACACTGTTGATATTGTATTTATTTTGGGTAATAAAAACGTGTTCCCAACTGCAATCGTTTTTGATGGCATATGCTAATGAAATAAGATCAAACACTAGTTGAATTTATGTGATATCTAACAAGGATCAAAACTGTTTGCTTCTCATACTCTTCTCATAATTTTTACTTAATTTCAGTTGAACACTTACTTTGAAGACAAAATCAGAAATTATTCTATATAACGGACTAAAGCCCTTTCGTTCTTAATGACGCCAAAAAGCGCGTTTGCCAGCAATTAGGATTCTGATCAGACGCCGCATAAGAGGCGTCTGGTCAGGATCCAAATTGGTTGACACTCCTATCGGTATTTCATGTCATACTACGTTGAATCTAACTTTGAAACGATTTTGCAAACAACATACTTGAATCAGACGACAATAAAACGATGACGAGGTAAACATCTCACGAATTATTTGGCAGCGAATGAGATAATATTGCATCTTCAGAACATGCTTATTCCGAGTAAATTTCTACTCTGTGATCTTATTACCCAATTTCCTTAGGCGTACGGCATATGTTACGTTCGTGTTCTTTAAACTTACCCGCATAGTCTGATTTTAGTTTTAAAGACAGGTGACCACTGACAGCAGGTTGAAAAATAAGTTAGAATGTACCCTAGGAGGCATTCTGTTTTATTTTCAGATTTAGTCATTTAGTCTAATACTTAAAACTAGTCCCCATACTCATAAAACAAAATGAGTATCGAATCCTATGAACAGAATGTTAAATTCACGGATGTCTCAAGAATACGATCAATACACTATATAAAACATTATTGTAAAATGCATTATTTTTTCACATTTGCACTTGACTGAGTAGGTAACATATTGTATCATGTTTGATTATTTAAGTTCAGTCTAGACTTATGCAAAATGCAAAATAGTGGTATGCTTCAAGGCTGTGTATACCAATATATAATCTAGTACAAAATACCATAAAACATTTGCCGGTAAATCGAATAAAGTCAACTATGAGCTTTTCATATATCTTAACATCTTATTTCTAATGCTATTTATGGAATCTCCACGTTTTAACGTCCCAATGGGATTATTTGGTAATTCAACAATATTAAATCCAGCCCATTACTTTGAAAACATTTACCAAGGATATGTAGCAATTCAAGCTTATCAACTTCAAGTGATGGCTGAATTCCATTTTGATTATGATCTAAATTATATTGCACTTAATGTTGGGGTTTGATAGACAGATAAAAACACCCCCTTCATCATACCAAGAATGTTTTTCACTTGAAAGCAATTGGAATCAGATCAGATGTAAAGTTACAAGGCATCTGATCAGGATCCAAACTGTTGGCCACTCAGATGAAAATTAACCGTCAACATTGTCAGTGGTCTTTCGTTTATCTACTGTAATAATTCGTTAGGTTTCGTTTGAGAAAGTGTCATCTCAAAGGGCAAGAATATGTCTTCTCCTCTTTATCTTAGGGAAGCTACAAACATGATAGACATTATTTGAATAAGTTTAGCTGGTTTGTAAATTCAATATTTAGATATTTTGTTCTGTGACACAAACAATGTATTTATTCTTTAAGGTATGCACGAAACTGTCAGGTAGATAAATACATTGGTTGTGTCTAAGAAAAAATAGGTACATACCAGATAGTGTCTGAGAGACGGCGAATTGTTTATGAAATATTTTCGATATAGCTATTTCAGGAAATTGGCACTCAGTGTAAAGACAATTAATTAGTAGTATGTTATGCATGTGGCACATGAACCCGTATTATGATGATGTTATTCCTCCGTCGTTATCGACGAAGAGAAGAACATCTAGGTACAGTGGAGGAGACGTTGAAAACTGACAACTTATTTTAGTCTGAGTGGCAAACAGTTTGGAACCTGATCAGACGCCGGGTTGCCCGGCGTCTGATCTGGCTCCAAACTGTTTGCACTGGAAACAATAGTTAAAGCGTAAACGCGTTTGGTTTATTGGGAAAGAATAACGTCTTATCAACTATAGTGGATCAGTATTGCGGCTTAAATGAACGCATTTAATGCCACGTCGATATCATATTCAAACAATAGCTGTCTGGGTTTTTTTCTTCTTAAATTAATGTCTTATGTATTTGACTGAAGACATGTTGACAAGGGTGGCACATACTTTTGTTTCTTATCCTGTTTTTGAATGTTTTTAGTGGTTGGTTTGTCGGAAAACTAAGACAGTCAATATTTGAAATACATTGTACCCGTCTTTACTGGAGCTTTGCTAATTGTTTTTAGAACGTTAAGTCGTAGCCACTTATGAATTTGTACTCTCACATACTGTATTCTGTTAATAAAAAAACAAACTTTGTAGTTTACGTCAAATAAAGTATTCTGCTAAGTACTTCTTGTTCATCTGCTTTACATATCTGCACGCGTCTTTAAGAAATAGACGTTAAAGAGACGTCTGATCCTTTTTATCATAATTCTTAAAATTTCTGCAATATATGGCCTCCCGTCTTTTGATTTTTTTTTAGTGGAAATTATTTTTTCGTGTGTTTATAAAACATTTTCAGCTAAAAGATGCACACATGTGGTATGCAAAACACTGTAGCAATGATTTGTAGACTGCTTAAGCCCAGGTGATCCACAGAAATAGATAAAAGCAACGACAAATATTTCAACAATTTGAAATAAAATTCAATTGATTTAATTAATATGGTCATGGAGTAGACGCATTAAACACTCTGTTGATTTACAACAATTAACAAAAAATGGAAAATTTCCTCTCGTCTGGTATATAATTGGCAGTTCACATTTACAGGATAAATCTACCTGTCGCAAGAAAACAGCAGGTTCAAAGAACTCTTGTCAGGTAATATATGAGAACCGTCCCGAGAAAACAGGTCTTGGACACATTCAAATTATATCAAACGCTGTTCTGAACATTAAGTGCACTGTTTGTAGACTTTCCGTGTCAGAGATTGAAAAATAGTTAACACCTCTCGATTTCAATTGCATACAATGTCTTTTTGTATATATTTGTATCTGTTTGATAATACAGTGATCCCTCTCTACAACAACTCCTAATTGGAGACAAAGAGTGGTTGTGTTGTTCGGAGTGAGTTGTTGTAGGGAGGGGCAATTAATGCCCCAAACAGTTTGAATCCAGATCAGACACCACTTAACGCGGCACCTAATCTGGAATGATTCAACGTGTTTTTCATTCGTCAATATATTTCTTCAAAATGACCAATAGGTAACTTTGAGAAAACCCTACAAACGCAATTTTCAGCACAAGAGCAGAGATTATTAAAACAGTAATATAGTAAAGAATTATTGTCTGGTTTGGAGAACAGCAACAAACAAGGTATTTCACATCCGGAGTTTTATGGTGATGTGATTTACAGACTTCGTAAGATTCTTGGACATATGCATTTTCAAAATCTATTTGTGAAACGTATTAGATTTTTCCTCAAAAAAGATTATGATCCAACTATATTGCTGCGCACTTCACGTTTGGTTATCGATCAATCTACAATTGATAACTATGCTTTCCTCTTTGGTTGTGCGACGACAGACAGGGCTTAGCACTACATGATGATGTATCTCTAAAGCCGTCCTTAACCGGGAGAGTTATGTCGGATTTTCGTGCTTTGGTTTTTCTCTCCCTCTCTGTCGTACCCTAAACCCTCCCATGTCTTACAGTTACTCGTGACTACAGACTATTCGCTTGAGTACAATTTGACCGTTGCCATAGTGGGTTATTTTTAACACGGGCTTGAATGTTTAATTCTTTCCCGTGTTACTAATAATCCTGTCAGAGAATTTTGTTAGATGTTTTACATGTATTTACTTACTGTGCTGGCGGTCTGTTTGATTGTAAGGTTGTGGAACAGGGTTTATATTTTATGTACACTGTTCGGCTTTATAGGTGAATATAGGAGATAAGTGTGAGGTTGGGCGCCCCTAAACCCAGGTTTAACCCCCCAGTGGTTGTTAATAATTAATTAATTTATAATTGATTATTGATTGCTACTGACCGTACCAAGGCGGGCTCCTATGTTCACTTAGCTTTATGTTTGTCTTGCGTGTTGTTTTCTATTTGGTGTGTAGATGAGGGAATGGTATTGCGTGTGTGTGTGTGTGTGGTTGTGTGTGTGTGTTTGTTATGGTATGGCTGTGTGTGTGTTCTACTTTAGAGATGGGTGTATTGTTTGTGTTGCGTTTCCTGCTTGAGTCTTCTTTCGTATTTAATTGTTGTGCGGAGGGCCGTTACAGTAATTGCAGAGTAATGTCGCTCTTGAAAAGAGTGAGCATGTTTGATAAACCATCTTACATCAGATAATGTCTTAAGATGAAGTAAAACCTACACATTTATCACACTATAAAGCTAATAATATTTAAGTAGAAAGGTTCTACAGAACCTTTAGCCTTCTTTTGATATTTGATCACATTCAAACCCTAGCGACAAGTATACTCGTTACAACGATGTATAGGTGAAGAAAACACTTGTCCTGTGCGAACAGAGTCATTCTTATATATATGTATATATCAACACTACGCTGCCAATGGCGCCAATACGCGATTTTGTAAGCTGTTTGTTATGAAATCTTTTGCGATGAGCTGATCCGTGAAAATATATTCAAGCTACTGAAACAGTGTAGACACATTTCATAGTGAACGTTCTTGAGACACTGTTAACAAAGGTATATCTACCCATACTGTTTCGTGAACTGGACTGTTCACTTGATCACTGGCGACTGAACTGTTATCTACGGGTGTCACTTTTGTTAGCATTGTCTCAAGAACGTTCACTATGAAATAAAATACCTGCTAAATGAACCTATTGCAAAAGTGTAGACACATACTAAAGTGTTTGTTGGGGTACCCTCTAATTAGGGCCTACGCTCCTGGGACCCGTTTCATAAAACTTCTTACGATAAATGTTGTCGTAAGTCAGATTACAAAACCCTCAATAATTATTTATTTCTCCATCTAATCCTGTTTTGTGACATCTTTTTGGAATCGTCTTGAAAAGACTATTCCAAAAAGGTGTCACAAGACAGAATAAGATAGAGAAATCAGGAATTAAATATATTTTAAAGTTTTGACTTACGACAACATTTGTCGTAAGAAGTTTTATGAAACGGGCCCCTGGTCATTTTGCAATGTATTATATAACAACAATCCTGAGACATGGATTAGATTTAATTCTATACTGGGAGTGAATGTTTCATGGGTCAATCACTTCAAACATATCTGGTATCGCTACCTTCCCCATGTGGTTAAAATGCTCAGGGAGAAATATAAAGCTGTATATAAGTGGATGAAAAAAGTGAACCACTAATAGTGTAATTGATTTTATTGAACCGCAGGGAGTTTGTGAGTTCGTAAGGCATATCGTGTGGCAATGCATAACCAAACTGAATAATTCACGGATACCACTGCGCCAAGGGTACACTAGGTCAATATACGCAGGGCTCCAGATAAGGGGAGTTTTTTCTAAAACTTAAATCTTTATTTCTAGATAAAACCCTATGGTGTCACTACTCATTAGAATCGTCTCTTTGAGACGATTCTCATGAGTAGTCACAACATAGGATTTGGTGTTGAAATGAGAGAGCAAATGTTGGTTTCGTTCATTTTACTCTGTCTTATCTGGAGCCATGGAACGTTTAGGATAATGGTAGTAGCACAGTCAATCGCAAGGCTGTTACAGTTTGACTATGTGTATGTCTATTACACCACTCGTTTAATTTAAATGTTTAAGTATAAGGCCTGGTTATAGCGAAATGATTATTGAATAAAATTGGGGAAAACTTAGGAACCTTTTACTTTTCTCCATTTGTTGAACTTTTATGACGGAACCTTTGCAAATTGGTAAAGTTAGACCCAAATGTGTTGCCAAGTAAATAATATCCTTTTTAAAGTTTTAGTTAAAAATTCTAAATTAAAATACATGTAGTAGGAGGTGGTAACAGTTGAAGAGGACAATATTACTTTACATTCGAAAAGTAAGCAATCATTTGTCAGTACGTAGAAAGTTTCACATTATTCCCAGTTTCGGAAATATAGGAGCACTATAAGACATTACCATGATTATAACACTCATAATTGAAAATATATTTGCAAAGCACATAATTAATACGGTATTGTTGAAAGTAAATAAATATAATTCAAAGTTTCAACATTTTATATTGACAGTTTCAGTTAAAACTGACTGATTCTACATTAAAACAACTAACTAAAGTGATGTTAATTTAAGACAAAAAGGAAGTTAATATACAGTAGAGAAGACGTCTGGTGTATACCTGTACTTGCACACATTAAATGATTTTCATTTTGCTTCACATATTCATACTGGGTATTTGTTTGAATTGTAGCATCACTTCTCTGTCAGATCTTATTAACCCTTTCCCTTATAGAAGCGACTTTTAGCACATGCATTTTATTCATCCGCTGAAGAAAATAGTTCCAATATATACCATAATGAATTTGTGTCATATTCAATACTTTCCTTATTCTAGCAGGTAATAGCTTAAAGCAGGCTGAAAGTAAAGCAGAATGTGCCTTAAGGCACATTCTGCTTTACTCTCAACCTGCTTTAAGTGGTCTCCTATCTTCAATACTAGAAATAGGCTATGGGGTAATGGGTTAATAATGGAACACAAGCTATGACAGAGAGGAAAACGATAGCCTATTCTAATAATAAATATACCAGCCAGTACCAAAACGTTGTAACATATGCATCATACCGTAACGTAAATTCCTGATAAAGAGATACAATGTTCCCTCCCTACAACGACACTCCCAACAAGGACTTCCTCCTTACAACGACCCTTGCCGCAGTTCGCTAAACTGAACAATTATATCCAACGCTTTTACTGCTGCAACATCGTCTGCATAGAATTACTATGCTGTTTTACATATACATGTACTTGGACCATTTGATAATAATAAATATACTGACGAGTGACATACAGCTTGAATTCAGATCAGACGCCATGTTACGCAGTGTCTAATCTAAATTCTGGCTGTTTACAAAGTTGAGACAAGTCTGAAGTTACCCTCCCTATAACGACTACCTCCAAGCAACACACAAATCTTTGTCTTTCATTGAGTGTCGTTGTAGAGAGTGAGCATTGTATATCTTTTTTTTTCTTTTTTTTACATTGCATTATAGTTGTTTTTGCAACATGCCGCACTCGTTTGTATGTTCCCGTGTAAACGAAACCAGACACGATGCAATAAAATGTAAAATGTTGGCAATTATATACTCCAATTAACAAGCATATTAAAACATGATCAGACATCGGGTTGCTAAGAATCTACCCTTTCTCCGAACTAATTGTTTAAGCATCTCCCCTTCTGAATATATCGTGGATGATTCATGTTAATTTTATACAAATTGATTTGCACAGTTCTGATCGATTTCCAGTATGAAGAATTGGAACAATGAATAATCCAGGTACTGTTTTGGCTGCTAGTTCTAGGTCAAATGTTGATACAAATAATTTTGATAAATGTAGTTAGATATTTGGCATAGCCATAGTGATTCAGTCACCATTGGTATTCACATGCTTGGTATTCGTGTAAAATGTAAGCCAAATTATATTTAGATTTGTCGAAAGTAAAAACTGATCACACATTTGATAGAATATATCCCCCCCCGAATACCAAATATCTATTTTAAACATATCTCTTTTAAATTTTCAAACATTATTACTGTCAGATATTAATTAATACTACATATAACCCTTTACCTGATAGCATTGTTTCTAGTATTGAAGATATGTGACTTCTTAAAGCAGGCTGAAAGTAAAGCAGAATGCGCCCTAAGGCGCATTCTGATTTACTTTCAGCCTGCTTTAAGCTATTAACTGCTAGAATAAGGAAAATATTAAATATGACACATATTCATTACGGTATAATTTGGAACTATTTTCTTCAGCGGATGAATAAATTGAATGTGCTAAAAGTCGCTTCTATAAGGGAAAGGGTTAAACAACTAACAAAAGTGATGTTAATTTAAGACAAAAAGTAAGTTCATATACAGTAGTAGAGAAGACGTTATTTTTTCTTCGGTGAAGACTCCTTACAGTGGAGAATCTGTTATTCTTTCCCAATAAACGCGTTTACGCTAAAACTATTATTTGCAGTGCAAACAATTTGGAGCCAGGTCAGACGCCGGGTAACCCGGCGTCTGATCAGGCTCCAAACTGTTTGCCACCAAGATAAACATGAAATATCAGAATTGTCCAAAAGTTGTACTTTTCTACGTTTTAGCGCTTTGCGTTTGCGTACGTTTGCGTTTAAACGGGAAAGAATAACAGATTCTCCACTGTACAATGTCCGAACAAGCTCACTTTCCCTCCATAAATCGGCTCATACAAAACATCCAATACATTTTTTTGCAATTTATTGTACAGACCAATGAGGAGTGGAAACATTACGGGCATGTAGCAAACCTCAATGCCAAATGAGTCACCATCATCAATGAGAGTGTTCGACAGCAAGCGAGTTGCATTTATCAAAACCAAACATATTCAAATAAAGATTCAGTGAAACGTCTACAGACAAATGAATAATTTCAGTACCACTATTGTGCAAAACGGACACAAAACAGTTCATCTTGTACCAGTTTATTGGTATAACCATAAACATAATAAAGTAAAAGAAAAACGCCTTTTTGTAGCAGACAGTGCACTTATGATAACAACCACCATGAGAATAACCGATACGTTCCTGTCTATGTCAGTTTCACTTTTGTCCAAGTAGTTAGCCATGAAGCCGTCAGAAGTCCGGTGTTAGTCCATAAATTCATCATATTCAAACTGTTGAATAATTCTGGATAGATTTTCTACCACTTGATTATACCCTTGGCAATCCATAGCTTATTTGTAGGAAATGTTACGGAATGGAAATATGTAGTAAGTGCAACATCGTCTTGTTATATATTTGATCATATAATCAATATGCATAGATGATAAATGCATCTACACTTATATAAATGGTATTGTTGGCCCGTTTTATAAATCGTCGTACGACAAAAAACGGTCGTAAGTCATAACTTTAAAATACAGCTAACCTTTGATTTCTCCATCTCATCCTGTCTTGTGACATCTCTTTGGAATCGTCTTGAAAATAATACAGGATTAGATGGAGAAATAAATAATCATTGATAATTTTAGCATCTGACTTCCGACCATTTTTGTCGAACGACGTTTCATAAAACGGGCTCCAGACTCATGCAATAACATATATTTCATCAATAAGGAATTCAGTAAAATCTCTCTATAACGACCATGAAATATTTGGTGTTAAAGACAAGTTCTGCTTAAAGCAATGTGAGGAAAAACAGAAATCTCCTTCAGAAGCATTCTGTTTAACTGTCAACTTGCTTTAACCCTTTACCTCATAGTCTGTTTATAGTTTTGAAGACAGGTGGCCACTTAAAGCAGGTTGAAAGTAAAGCAGAATGTGCCTAAGGCACATTCTGCTTTACTTTCATCCTGCTTTAAGCTAAAATCTGCTAGGCTATATAAAATATTTGTAATGGTAATTATTCATGAGGGTATAAACTGGAACTATTTTCTTCAGCGGAGGAATAAACTAAATACGCTAAAAGTCGCTTCTATGGGGGAAAGGGTTAAGCTGTCACTTGTCTTTTAAATAACCATTTAATCTTCTTTTTGGTGGTCCTAATAGAGTGGTTTTACTGTATATCATACACGCGAGTATACTGCACAATGAAGGATGCGATATATGGTTTTTGAAGTGGCATATAATAAGTGAAGTACGGAGAGACCTCTAAAAGCCACAACACATCCTTATAAACCTGTTATATTTTCATAAAACTTCGTACGACAAAAACGATCGTATGTCTAATCTTTGGAAAACGTTATGTTCTGTGTTCTTCACCTAATCCTGTATTGTGGCAATCTCTTTGGAATCGTCTTGAATCGTCAAAGAGATGTCCAAAGACAGGATTAGACGGCGAAATGAATAATAATTAAGATATTTATAATCGAACTTACGGCAGCATTTATAGTATTAAGTTATATGAAACGGGCAACTGCTGTAGGATGCGACACAATAAACAAGAACATCAAATCCTCTCATGGACGTTTTCATTTCCTATAGATTTGAAACGTTCTATGGCGCGAACGTTACAGAATCTCTCGCTGCGAACCTCTCGGCTCAGGGCGCCCAACAGTTTCACGTGCCTTAAACATCGCATGCTTTTGTCTCTCTCCTGACTTGTTATATGTTACTGCTTCGAGAAGCAAGTGTGAATGTTATTAGAACAAAATTAATAATAGTAAAACTAATCGATTTGTTTCCATTAGTTTTAAACAATCCCCTACCTTACCCAAATACATTTGTTATTTGCAAACAGTTTGAAGTCTGATCAGACGCCGCATAACTAAGCGTTCTATTAGACAGTCAGTTTCTCCAAGAGAAATGGCTTTTAATCGTGTGTTTCTGATGATGAAATGTAGTATTGGTTTTTCGTTTACAAAGCGTTTCTTTGAATCTGATGTTTTATGATGTGTTTGAGTCTTTGCCAAGGTTGAAGTACAATATTCTATAGCATGACAAGTTCATTCGTATTATTCAAAATAGCTTTATAATTTACACGGCAAAAATAACACCACTTTAAGGTTAATATTCGACCAACTGTCGATGCGTTTATGATAATAACAACAATTAGTTTGGATATAGATGAGATGCTTGGTAAATTGAAAGACATTGTAGATACATTCAATCTGAAAACGTTGCAGATGACATAATCTAGCATGCTAAAGTTTTAACTCCTTCACTGCAATAAATTCAATATATTTAACAGATGTCGTCTGCTTTTATTTCAAAAATTTAATACAACTCGTATAAGCTATTTCGACATACGAAATATTGAAAGAGTGATAAAAACAGTTTATACCCTGGTCAGACGCCGCATTACTCGGCGTCTGTTCAGGATCCAAACTGTTTTCAAATAACCATTGTACATGTATTCGGGACAAGGCAGTGAAGGAGTTAATATTAAAGAGGTTTCGATTTCTTACTTGTACGGATACGGGTATTGTTTTGGTACTCAGGGCAGGATAATGTATCATTTGAAAGGTTCATATCAAGTTCTGTCAGTCGTTTCAAGCGACTTTTTGGCTGTGGATTATAACGTGTAACTGTGTCACCTAATTCGATATTTAACTCTTTAAGCTTAAATCTTTTTTTTTTTAAAAAACAACATAAAGATAGGGGTTTGTACCAACATTCTATTAAACAACATTTACATAAGCTATATTAATAATGGGAACAAAACTATTATAAACTTACAAGTTCTACTGAAACATGTAGACTGCTTTCTACCATTTGTCAACGTGTAAATCAAAAGGTAGGTGCGCATACCTTAATTACATCACGATGGTATTCTGCTCAAAACAGCGAGCCACACGTACATGCACCAGTACAAGTAAGAAATCGAAATATCTCTTTTGTTTATTTTTACAGACAACTGCCTAAGATGTCCTATTCACAACACGTTGTATGTGATTTCAATATTTCAAAACAAATAATTTATGTTTAGAAATAACATAGTTTCATTAAGTCCACTTGAAATATACTGGTATTGCTATACATGTGCTATAACAGGCACAACTTAATGTGAGTACAGTGCTCCCTCCCTACAACGGCATTCCCAACAAGAACTCCCTTCTTAAAACGACCCTTGCCGCAGTTCGCTAAACAGAACAATTATGTCTAACGATTTTACTGCTGCGCTTATGTCTGCTTAAAAGTGTCCTATGCTGTTTTTTCTAAAAGTGACATAATTTGCATCTCGACAGAAAACAAATAGTGACAAGTGACAAACATTTTGATTCCAAATCAAACGCCGCGAGACGCGGCGTCTGATTTGGATTCAAACTGTTTACAAATGTAGCCAATTTCCATTTCTATAACTACTCCCTCCGAACAAAGCACATACTCTGTGTCTATCATTGGGTGATGTTGTAGAGATGAAGCGCAATATAACAAAGTCAATTTTTAACCCTTTACCTGATAGTCTATTTCTAGTATTGAAGATAGGTGACTTCTTAAAGCAGGTTGAAAGTAAAGCAGAATGCGCCTTAGGGCGCATTCTGCTTTACTTTCAGCCTGCTGTAAGCTACCATGTGCTAGAATATAACAAAATATTTCCTTTACTATATACTCATGACTGATTAAATTGGATCTATTTTCTTCAGCGGAGGAATAAAATAAATGCGCTAAAAGTCGCTCATATTGGGGAAAGGGTTAATCATTCAACCCTTTGTACTAAAGTTCACTAGATGTAATTAATCCAGGACAGGACGTAGACACATTTACCACCATGCCGTACGGATATCTACAAATAGCTTCAAATGGAGCAACATTCTCTGGTCTGGCGAATAATTGACATTTTACATTTCCAGGATAAACCACTCCCCTAAAGACAACAGGTTCCAACTAAATGTGTCAGGTATTGTTTTAGCAGATTCGAGAGAAAAGAGAATCGGCTCTGTTCTAATCGTTTAATAACATATAAACAAATGTACATTTTATTATTCTCATGCATGTTAAACAGTTTATAGGCTGGTCAGTGGAAATAACACAGTAACAGAGGTACAGTGAAGCTCGCTTATAACGAAATTGGATACAGTGGAGAATCTGTTATTCTTTCCCGTTTAAACGCAAACGTACGCAAACGCAAAGCGCTAAAACGTAGAAAAGAACAACTTTTGGACAATTCTGATATTTCATGTTTATCTTGGTGGCAAACAGTTTGGAGCCTGATCAGACGCCGGGTTACCCGGCGTCTGATCTGGCTCCAAACTGTTTGCATTGGAAATAATAGTTTTAGCGTAACCGCGTTTATTGGGAAAGAATAACAGATTCTCCACTGTATAACGAAATACTGATTATATCAAAACACTCCTCATCTCTGATCAACTTAAGTTAATTGACCCTGATATGACGAAATTTGGATATTACGAAAGATATCAGATGGTTCCGACGACTTCGTAATAAGTGAACTTCACCGTAGTTCGTGATACTACTTATTATAATGTTAGAATGTCCATTGTCGAACATAACACATATAAACTTTGTTTCGGTTAATCTCTAATCTATAGTTATAAGGTACCAACCAATATTGAACTATTACCAATAACCCTAGAACTTACTCTTACTGTGCTTATATATGTATAAATGTGAATATATTGTAGGTCTTTGATATCAACGAAAACCTCAATTAACAAAGGATGAAAATGGAAACCATAGATCTAACAATCTATGAATAATTGAAGTCGTAAAAAATGATACTACTACGATTGTGTACTGGTTTTAAAGGCAGAAACATACGGCATGCTATTTTAAATGTCTGAAACGGTTAAATTTCATCGATCTGCATTTTAAAAGGATATCATCAGAGTGTCAAACAGTTTGGACCCAGATGAGACACCCAGTAAATCGGTGTATCATCTGTATCCAAACTGTTTGCAACTAACATCACAAATTCGACTGAAGCGTGCAAAAGAAAAATAATAGTGAGTGGGTATTTATCATTACGTTGCGTTCAAGCTACACTTATCACCCGTTAATAACATAATCAAAGCCTAGACTCAGTCGTGTTTGTTTTTGTCGCCCATTATTTCAATAAACCATGAGCGTGCTAAACACTACTAGGGTCGTACTTTAAAAACGTCTGGATTCAGATCCTGTACATGTAGATGGACTGCACGGTTTCGGTGTCCAAATTGTCTCGTACTCGTATCGATGGTTCCAGTGTGTTTTGGAAATTGACAATCTTTTTTATTGTGTGTCCGAAAGGTTTGACAAATGATCAAACTTATCTGAAACCATTCAGCATGATCAGAGCTTCAGCATAAAAGACCAATTAAAAAGAAAAAAGAACACCGTCTCCTCATTATAATCTTTTATGTCTTTATAATGTCTTTACTAGCGTGTAAAAGGGCTATAAAAAGTTAAATTATATTCAACTGCTAATATCTGTATTAAATCATACAATTTACAGGGTCTTTTAAATTTCTATCGATCTTTTTGTTGGAAACCAGGCAAATGTGCACGATTTAGTTCCGCAAAAGGGTTGTAGAGTACAGCTGAACAGAAGTCTCCTAATAAAGACATGTTTGTTAAAGCATATTGTCCATTTTGTAAGATGTATATTCTGACATTAGTGTCCATTATGTTAGATACAGTATTAAGACAGAAACATCCATTTCTGCTGAAATAACAAAATCATAAATCATGTTTGCAACCGAACATCGACAACCGGAACTTACATGAGTCAAAAATATCTTGACTTCAAATACCAATATATTTCACTTAAAATATGTACGACTTATCGACTTTCGACCGTGCACTGTGCATACATTAAATTAATTTACAAATCCCTAAAATGCTGTATTTCTATGCCGATTGTTAACCCATTTACGCCAAGTGGATTATTCCATGTTTATATATTGGATTAGTCCATTTTTTATCAAAGGGATGCCTGGTCAAAATGTTCATTTTCATTTTGTTTTATATTGAAATTGCTATCAGCAAACAGTGTAGATTCTGATCAGACGCTGCATAATGCGGCGTTTGACCAGAGTGTACACTGTTTGCCTATGTCCCATATATGGGAACGTGGGCACAAATGGGTTAAAGCAGGTTAGAGAGAGAATCTTTTTTGACAAACTTGGGTGTATTGTTTGTGTTGCGTTTCCTGCTTGAGTCTTCTTTCGTATTTATTTATTGGATACAACAAGTGATTTAAACATTTCCAAATGTCCAACTTTCTCCCTGAGCAAATCCCGCAAATCAGGCTACGGGAGTGCTCTAGTGTTAACAGTGACAAAGTACAAATTTGCTTTTTTAATTTTTTAACGTTATATCATAACCTTGGACGTCATGTTACAATAATAACGTAATTCCGAAAAAGAAACTAAATGTCAAGAGAACATTTTTGTCAATAAAACAAGTTTAGATTAAATATAAATTCAAAATTCTTTGCACAACACAGTGATTTTGGTTTTTTTTAGTTTAATTTGAAAGGTGTTTTATCTATAGATGAAACCTTATAACATTTATGACGAATCGGTTTCCTAAGAGCTGAGGAAAAGAAACAGTACTTTTGGATTTTTGTGTCAATTGGTGAAATGTGATGAGCAGACTATCAAATTCGTGTATTTGAAACATTGAATCTATTTAACTCGTTGGAAAGAATAAGACTTTGTTCGCCAAGGCTCAAAACATATTATTTTACCAAACGCGTTCAATAAATAAAATACTTAAACCACTCACTCATTATCTTCTATATATGGTTTTGAAATTTTAAGCATCATGCATTCTATGTGTTTATATGAAAGTATTGTTTTAAACAAAGTAAAAGGCATCCGTAGTATATATTTCTTAATTATAGTAGAAGACCATTACTTTCACTTACAAGATAGTACTGTGAAATTAACAGTAATATTCTCCGAACAAAGGTTCAAGATCATATCGTGCGTGAAGCAGTGTGCACCACCAAACCTTGTTAGATGATTCTTTTGAAACAGTTTGTATTACATTACAGCTTACAGTGGTATTTAGGTTGGCACAGTGCAATGATATAATCAGCATAGACAGAAATACATTAATAGTGTCTTCAGTGTGAAAAGAAGTATGATTATTTTTAAATATTTTTCGCCTGAAAATGCTTTTGAACACATAGTAAGTGTGATCGATAGTGTGTTGCTTTCTTTGTAAAGCACATCCTTCTCATGTCAATAGTGACTAGTCATTGTGACACTCCGAGGGTACCACCAAAGCCACCAGGTAAGGCAATGTCTCTACTAAACTCATGTACACAGAATAAATAAAGGATCTTACATGAGTGCTCATTAAATATCATTTTTAATAACGAGTTGTCTAAAATAACATGACGCGAACCTTTGCGAACGTTATATTTATTTTAGTCATCGAGTTTATGAAAAATGATATATAATGAGCACGAATCTGAGATTCTATTTATCACAGACATTTAAAACCCTGTTAAGTCAACTGAATTTATAGATTGTTGTCTCTCTGCCATACATGTTTCCGTCAAAAGTTGACGTTGTTTATGGTAACGTCATGGCATATGACGTAATTTGGCGCCCGCGTCATGAAGCACTTGTGGTCGAACAGGTAGGGCCGGAGACCAAATATTAATAGTTCACTATCAGATATCGAAAAGCTTTATTACACTACCAGATGCGATTTTATGTGATAAAAGTAAAAAAAGATGGTTTGTTTAAAACGAAACATATATTTTAAAGAAAATTTGTTTACGGTGAGATTATGATGAAAGAATAACAAACAGTATACATCAGAGTGTTTTGAATAAGCAACATGCTTTCCTAAGTAATTATTCATATGTGCTATACATATAGAGTAGGCAATTAGAGGTTATCCCCCACATAGGAATACCAGACAGTAATCAGACATATACAGTGCTTCATCCCTACAACGACCTTTCGAACAACGATTTCCTCCTTACAAAAACGTTTGTCTCTGTTCCCCAAAGACACTTATGCCTAACACTTTCACAGCTGCAATACCGTCTACTTCTTTTTGCTTAAAATTGTCGTCTGCTGTTTATTCTCAAAGCTACCTTTTAGCCATCTTGAATTTATGACAAACAGTTTGAATCCAGACCAGACGCCGCTTTAAACGGCGTCTGATCTGGTTTCAAACTGTTTGCATTAAAATTGTATTAGAGAATGTAGAGAGGGAGCGCTTTATCACATATAGTCAACCTTACATTAACATTAACCCCCATTCACTACCGTGACGTCATCAGCCTCATACAATAATGGTCTATTTCTCAAAATACATCTTAGGTATTTTTCTTAGAAATATTGAATCTATGTCAAACAGTTTGAATCCTGGTCAAATAGGCAAATAATCACTGTATACGTACTCTGGGAAAGGCAGTGAATGGGGTTATACAACCCCACAGGGAAATAGCATGGAGACATCTTATTATAATAGTACAAGTAATTCTAATACTGCTCAATGCTGGATGATTGAATGGGCATTGTTACGATTTTTAATTCGCTTTAACAGTATTTCAGTCATTTCGCAATATCCAACCAATTTCAAGTGGTGGAAGACCCAGAAACCCTTTATTACTTAATGAAGGAAAACTAATATACAAAAAACATCTGCATTAAGGAACTATATGAATATTCTATGAAGTGCTCGCTTAATACACGACCGACTGTATATCAAAACCGTATAATAAATTCCTGATAAAGAGAATTATAGTGTTTTGTGTTGCCGTTTACTTTTTCCAATAAGATATGCATGCATCAACCTCGATGTAATTTGTTCTTATGTATGCCAATGCCGCGTGTTATACATATATATTTACTCTTTGAACACTTATAGTGGAGTTGAAATTATATTACTTTTGCAAACAGTCTAGATCCGGATGAGACACCGAGTACCTCGGCGTCTCACCAGGATCCAAACTGTTTGATTTATTACCATTTTTAAGATATCTTATAACGATTCTAATCTTAGAAAGTAGCAGGCGGCAAGTTTTGCAAACGCTAAATTACCGAGCGTGCAAATAATTAATTTAGCACCATTCTGATAGATTACCAGTATGTACCAGACATTTACCGTGAGAAGAATTGTAACACCTAGTATTGTGCATCATCTCGGTATACAACAACACATAATGGGAGACAACGATTTTGCTCGTTAATCGGAGGGAGTCGTTATAGGGAGGAAAATTGGCTTACATTTGCAAACAGCTTTAATCCATATCAGACGCCGCGTGACGCGGCGTCTGATCTAGATTCAAGCTGTTTGTCACTCGTCATAATGTATTTTACTGTTGAAATATGCAATAGGTGACTTTGGTTAAAAACAAAAAAACGCAATATTAAGCAGGCAATATGGCAGCAGTGAAATCGTTAAACATGCCTTTGCCGTTTAGAGAACAGTGGCAAGGGTTGTTGTAAGGAGGGAGTCGTTGTTGGGAGAGTCGTTGTAACACCTAGTATCATTGTAGCTGCAGATGGTGATGCAGATATTTATAGGTCTACAGCGCTCCCTCTGTACAACGGCCCTCCCAACAACGACCCCCTCCTTACAACGTCACTTGTCGCAGTTCCCGAAACATGACAGTTATGTTTAACGCATTAACTGCTGAATTATCGTCTGCTTAAAATGTTCGTCTACTGTTTTCTCAAAGTTACATATAAGTGGACATTTAGGTAGAAGAATTATAATGACGCGTGACAACATCTTTACGCGGCGTCTGATCTGGACACAAGCTATTTGCAAAAGTAATCCAAGTCTTATTTTTCCCTCTCTATAACGACTCCACCCGACTAGTGCACACTATCTGTGTCTCCCATTGGGTGGCGTTGTAGAGAGGGAGCAATATAGTGGACAACACGTTATTCTTTCGTTTCAACTCTTTCAGTGCCAAATTAAACGTAAAAACTTTACCTCTTCATCCTTATATTGCCGTCTACTTCACAATTAGTGTCTGCAATAACGTTTTAAAGTAGAATGTAACGCAAACGCAAAACAAAACTAAAACGTAAATCAATATTGATGTGCAAAATGAGAATTATTTTACATTTCTAAAGAACTATCTTTTATCCAACGGACAAATCGTTTCGAGCATGATCAGACACCGGGTAACCTACATATATATGGATATTGAACAATGTTATTACAAAAAGGCATTCAAACACAGCTGATATGTTTAGTCTCGAAAAAAGTTCATCAGGATAGTAATGCATTCAATTTATGAAGTTCTTGTGACTTATCCAAATTGTTTTTACCTTTGTGACAGTTTCGGTTCTCCATTGGAGCACCTTCATCTGTCTGATGAAGGTGCTCCAATGGAGAACCGAAACTGTCACAAAGTTAAAACCAATTTAAGAACTTCATAAATTGATATGTTTAGTTATTTATTTTTTGTTCGACTTCCAAGAAACAATTTCACAGCTCTCAGCATGACAGTCAACATCCAATCTGCCCTATTATCATTTAGACATATATCAATTGATTTATTTCAAACTATCTCCATTCGGTCCTTCTCGACTGAAATACTGCTCGCTCCTGCCTGATATACAGCAAGTACATATGAATTCATTTTGACAATGTATCAACTGGTATATTAACAATTCATAGTTTGTCTATGCACACACATATTTTTGTCAATTCTGACAAGCTTTTACTGGTGTTTTGAACATAGCTTTGCAATACCGTTACAGCAAAATGCAACTTGCAGACAATCATGACTTGATAAATGGGTCAGTTGTATAATCAATTTTTCAATTGAAACCGCCAAAGCGCTCCAAGAGGTTATGCATTGTAACGTCCGAATGTCATTTGTATTGAAGTGCAGTTTATAAAGTTTCCAGTTTATATGCCGGGTCTATGATTATACAAACAGATTGAAATTTGACAATAAATTTATTTGAAGAATATTTGCTATACAGTTAATCCTCTAAATAACGACCGCTAAAACGAGGGCTCATTGAATGTATAGAATATAGGGAACAACTTAAAGTAAGGTTACAATGAAAAAGAAAGCTCCTACAGGAGCTTTCTGATTTACTGTCACCTTTTTTTCTCTTTTTTTATACTTTATTCAAGAATATTACAATCACATATTTATATACATTCATCTTCATATCAATTTCATATACACAATATCTATATACATGTATATATATTGTTATATTGTTATTTAAGAAAGTCACAACCTCATGAGTACAGTATGTATGTACATTCATATCAATATACACGTATATATAAATATATTCGTTGAAACTTTGAATGCTGAGCAATGTTTGTGTTTGATATATTTAAGAAAGTGGTATTTTCCAAATTTTAAGCGCTGGTGGATATGCATAGAATTTTCATCTACACTGTCTTCAGCATTCAGAGAATCAACGGCAATATATTCCATTTAACAAAAGAGTGAACATTTTTTAATATTGCAATATTCAAGAGTTGTTATGAATTTTGAAGAAAAAAAAGAGAACTAAGAAAAAAAATGGAAGAGAAAAAGTATATAGATTTTTTTTATTCTTGTAGAAATATGCTATATGACTATATGTAGTTTGATAGAAAAAGCTTTACAATTGTCCATGAATTATCTGTTTTAGCTGTGTTTTGACTTATATCTAATGCCAATTTTAAGGAGTTTTTTATTCCGGTTATTGACGGTACAATTTCTTTGCATTTACACAGAAAAATATATCTTTTTATTTCTAAGAAAAAAATATCAAGTTTGTAGTCTTTTCTGTTGGAGCCTAGGATTACACTGAAACTATCTATTTTGAGTGAAGGTTCAAATTTCAAAAGTGTTTCTGTTATATGGTTTATCAGTGGTTTAATTTTACAGCAGTCCCAAAAAAAATGGTTTATATTTTCTTCATGACTATGACAAAAGCTACATAAATTAGAATCTTTTATATTCATTTTATACAGTAATGAGTTTGTTGGTAAAATTCTGTGAATAATTCTTGTTTGTAACCATTGAATATATGTATCTTTGGTACATTTAAAAACATAGCTATATATATTTTTCCAGTTAATGTTATCATTTTCATAAAATGTTATCCATTTTGAACTACTTGTAGGCACATCATCGTTTTTACTTAGAATATTATAAATAAATTTTTGTTACAATGGGGTACATATAACAATTCATCGTTGGTAAGGGATAGTCAGATGTAGAATCATTTATCAATGTAATATTTAATTTACTCAAAAAAGATTTAACTGCCTTTTTTAGACCATAATACATGAGAAAGTTTGTTTTTTTTCCCAGTTATTCTTTCCAAAAAGGCAGTTTCTACAAACTGGCCATGTTTGTCAAGAATATCCCTTACCAATCGTATTCCTCTGTTATACAGTATTGGTATAAATACAGGTTTTTTGTCGACAAGAAATTTGTCGTTATAGAACAATGGCATATCATATATCTGGCTAACATAACTATAGCAAAACTTTTTAATTTACAGCAAATATCATTTTTAAACATCAATCCAAAATTCGTTTTTTATTTTATCTATTAACAACTTACATAACTCATTTCCACAGTTTATGATTTTTTTGTTGTCAATCCAACAATTTACTAGTTTATAACATTTACTGTCATTGTGTATTATAAAATTTCTTAACCATTTAATTTTTAAACTACGTATATAACTTTCAATATCAATCATTTTTAAACCGCCTTCTGGGTAGTCTTTAATAAGTACATTTCGTTTTATCTTTGCCTTACCATCCCATATAAAATCATAAAATGAACTGGTTAATTTTTTTACAAAAATGTTAGATGGTGTTGGTAAGCTAATAAATAAATGCGTAAGAATAGGCAAAAGTAAAGATTTGATAACAGTTATTTTTCCAATAAGAGTTAGTTTTCTTCTTTTCGAGTAAGAAATACAGTTTGTGATAGATGTCATCTTTTCTTGGAAATTGATTTCTATTGTTATATCAAGATTAACGTCAAAAACTATTCCAAGAAATTTGAAACACGTATATTTACTGTCACCTTGCTTTATGCATTGATCTTCCTTAAACAACAAATGACTAACAAAATTTAGTGGCCGTAATAGAGATGTTTTACCATGTTTTTTATTTTATTGAAAAGACTTATTGTTTATGAACTTAAACTGATTGCATTTGATATAAGTTTTTAGAGTAGAAATGCATGCGTTTGTTAGGAAGATACAGTGCTCCCTTTCTACAACAACACCAGATGGGAGACAAATAATGTGGGTGTTCTTCAGAGACAGTTATTATATGGAGGTGAGATTAATACACTTAGATTACATTTGCAGCATACTGTTTGAATCCAGATCAGACGCCGCGTATCGCAGTGTCTGATCTGGGTTCAAACTATTTGTTACTCGTATTTAATTTTTTTCGTTCAAAATATCCTCTAATCCGTACCATTGATGAAAGACGGCAAACGATAATATTGCAACAGTGAAAGCGTTATATATCCTTGTCATGTTTTGGGGTATAGTGACAAGCGTTGTTGTAAGGAGTGAACCGTTGTTCAGAGTGCCGTTGTCTGAAGTGAGTACTTTAAAGCGTATTCGTCACGGTGGTCCCTGTGGAGTCAATGTCTAGAACAAAGATATCATTATCTGAATATAACGTGGTACATTATTATTCAACTATTATCTATTTATCTTGATCGTCATCAATTAAACAAATCATTTTGCAATAGGTTCTTGACGTCAAGTTAATCCAACAATTAATCATTGATGATAGGATGACGATAGATGCACTTATCTGAACCGCTATATCATAATAGGATCCAAGTATCTGGGAAACTATTATGTCACATACAGTAGTCGATATGTATCAACCCGTTGATCGCCATATGGGACTTCAGTCGAGTTTGCAAACTGTTTAGTTCCAAATCAGAGTCTGTTTAACTATTCGTCTAATCAGGATCAAAACTTCCAAATTTGACATACAAATGTTTCTTTATTAGACAAAGCGTCAAATTGCAAATCGTATAAATAAAGGCAGTTTAAATATTAAAGAAGTATGTAATGATATCATTATTGCAGCGAAAAGGTCAATAAAAAGAAATATTGTAATAAGAGACAATAAACAGTAACTATTTATCATGTATCATAGACAGTAATGGATACAGTCTATCCTAATACATTTTTAATTTATGCTGCAGTAGATTATGCGTGTTCCTTCCTGTATGGCAACCTTTAACGCAAATCCAATGCCATAAAATGTAGAAACTAGTTTTACGCCGTGTCTGCGACCAGGTTTAACGGAAGTAAGCGCATACGCAGTACAGTAAAATGTTTCATTTGTTTTGTTTGAGTGTCAAACAGTTTGGAGTATTGTCTGACATCGGGTTACCAGGTGTCTACTCAGACTTTAAGCTATTTGCAATGGAGATAATTGTTTAACACTTTTGTGCCTGGATATTGTAATAAACGCCCACTATATGCTTGCTGGAAAAAACATTTTTGATACACAAGGGTTTTCTACTGCCACTGCAGCGTTTTATTCATACAGCAGGACATTTCATATACAATAGCAAGCAATACAGACCTTAATCACGTAACGCGGTGTCTCATCAGGGTCGTCATCGTGTGCCAAATTGAATTACCCCTTTTATAGACACTAGGCGTATATTGGTGAAGAACATATGTGTTGGTTAGGAATGAGAACCGTATTCTTCACTATATTGGACATACATCTAAAAGGTAACCGTCATGATACACGATCACTAAATGATTAATCTAATGTTAACGTTAGCTCTATGTAAAGGTTCTAATAGCTAAGTTAATTGATTTGTTCAACTTCCGAGAATGTAAAATCTGATTTAATACTGGTTACATCGGAATCTGAATAGGTTTGTGCGTTATAGCTTTACTCCATTGATTTACAGATAATGTCTTAAGGGAATGCATAACGACACGCCAATATGATTCAATTTGGCTACTTCTCTTAACAGCCCGAACACGCATAACGAACAAGGACTTTAGTGAACGCGTTTTATCAGTTAAAGATCAAAATATAGGCAAGATATGACGAATTTATCCTTTCCCCTTATAATTATTCCCAGTGCGTAAAAAATATGTTTGCTTAGCATTGCTGTCTACTTTAAGTAGCCAGGATTGAGGAAAATTGTCGCATGGTTCTTTATTGGGAAATAAAGAAACTTTCTGGTTTACTTTATGCGATTTTAAACAGTCGCTTGCAACTTTTGATACATATGGTTATGTTGTAATGTTATTTGCCATGTTGGAGGAAAGTGTCATCTTACTGTACAGATACACGTGCAAAATCTTGATATGCAGGATTGCATATCAAAAAGCGAATCTAAACAAAATGCAATATAGTTAAGGGTTTGCCAGGGTCTAGCATTTTATTGGTCACATTATTCTAATCAAATAAACTCGTAACAATCATTTCCATTGCAAATAGTTAGAAGCTAAATCAGACACCTTGAGGCCGTTTCATAAAACTTTGTACGACAAATGTTGTCGTAAGTCAGATTATAAAACTCTCAATTATTATTTATTTCTCCATCTAATCCTGTCTTTTGACATCTTTTTGGGATCGTCTTGAAAAACCAGTTCCAAAGAGATGTCACTAGATAGGATTAGATAAAGAAATCAGAAATTAAATGTATTTAAAAGTTTTGATTAACGACAACATTTGTCGTATGAAGTTTTATGAAACGGGCACCAGGTATCTCAGGCGCCACACCATTTACCACTTTTATTAAAATGAATTGTTATTTACAAATGTATCTGTCTTACTTGTATAGCAAATGCGTACAGTTTAAATGGGAACTCTGATATCGTAGTACATGTATAGGGATGACGGCCGTGGGGAATTTTAAAAAGATTTTTCCGCTATATCAACTTAGATAAAATAGCACAACGAATTGACCCACTGATGTGTTGAAAAGGTAAATATTGGTTTTACCCCCCAGTGGTTGTTAATGGTTAATTAATTTATAGTTAATTATTGATTGCTACTGACCGTACCAAGGCGGGCTCCTATATTCACTTTGCTTTATGTTTGTCTTGCGTGTTGTTTTCTATTTAGTGTGTAGATGAAGGAATGGTATTGCGTGTGTGTGTGTGTTTGTTGTGGTACATGTATGACTGTGTGTGTGTGTTCTGCTTGAGAGGTGGGTGTATTGTTTGTGTTACGTTTCCTGCTCGAGTCTTTCGTATTTATTAATATGAGTGGGACACAGTTGAAGATTGATACATAAAACTGAGTATCCCGCGTTTTATGTAGCTTCAAACAGTTACTGTGGAGAAGACGTTATTCTTTCATAATAAACGCGTTTACGCTAAAACTATTATTGCAATTGCAGACAGTTTGGATCCAGATCAGACGCCGGGTAACCCGGCGTCTGATCAGGCTTCAAACATTTTGCCACTCAGATTAAAATAAATAGTAATAAATATCAAAAAGTTGTTATATTCTACATTTTAGTGCTGTGCGTTTGCGTTTCGTTTGCGTTTAAACGGTTGAGAATAATGTCTTCTCCACTGTAACAACAGACTATGAACAGTAGACTCTAATTATTTAAGAACAAAAGCATTTATTGGAAAAGAGATACTGTGGTAAAATAACTGCAAAGTCTGATGTATCTATTTTTAGTTGTTTGTGTTAAAACAATAATAGTGTATGGTTGGCGCCATGTACTTGTTTAAACTTACCTATGTGCTAGGTCAAGTGCTGCTGCTAATCTGGATAATCCCTCTTAATATTTTTCCTGTTTTTAGATTATCTATTAAAACGTTTTGTGATGTTAATCGCATTTTGAGTAAATTCCTGGACTATTACTTGGTTTGTTGCATGTATTTTTATTTTTATTTTTATTTTTATTTTTATTTTCTTACATAAATGCAAGTTTGTATTGCAAACATTGTTGTTGATGAAATAACACAACTGAAAAGCCAACATAAACGTACAGAAGAAAAGACGTGAATCTTTTCCAATAACCGTGTTTTGCGCCACAATAAGTTTGTCCACTGCAAACCGTTAGGAACCTGCTCAGATGCCGTGTAACGCGGCGTCTGATCTGGATCCAAACTGTTTGCAAAGTCGACTTTATGCAACTATGGCGCCGTAAGTGTTAAACTGAAAATAATAACGTCTTCTTCGCTGTATACCGTTTGTTCTGTGAAATCTACTGTTCAAAAGACTCCTGTGATGTTTTGAAAAATGCTTTCATTCAGCCCATCCTTTGAAAACCGCAACCGAAGATAAGTAGCAAATTAAGTTTTGATCGACTTCAAATAATGTCTTCATTTATCTATGATTACGATTTAAATTGTTTTACACTTTACGCTAATGTTTGACAGACAGATGCAAGCAATTCTTTCTATCATTACAAGCTACTACGAGAGGATACGTCTATACAAGATTGATTGATAAATACAGCACGTTACGAAGTGTATTATCTAATTACAGTATAGAAAGCACCGTTATAAATATGTGAGAGGATATGTTTATTCGGAGAATATCACGATATTCTTTCTCGTTTAAACGCAAACGCGTTGCAATGGAATGTAGAAAGAATAAGTTTTTGAAAACTCTGGCTATTTATTTTTTCATATGTACTGGGGGCCAACGGAGTATCACAAAGATCGTAACCCTTATTAATTTCGTCATTATTTTTAAGTGATTTGATTTTATCTCGATGTACAACGCCATTGAGTGCATGAATTGTAAAAATATGTGTTCAACCAAATTAAAGTATCAAGTTTTAAGTAAATATTCAGAAGTGTCACCTAGTTGTCATTTTTCTACATTTTATTCCAAAGAGTTCGCGTTTCGTTTGCGTTAAAACGGGAACGAATAACGGCTTCTTTGTATCTATTATCCCCTGTAACCCTCCAGACAAACTTATTAAGGTAAAAGAAAAATGACATCACAATCACAATGCAGGGTTGTTATAACAGCAATCAGGTGCAGAAAATCAACAGACAAAGCCATGAAACCCGTGACAAATTATCCCATCCCTTTTGTATATTGGAGAGGACGTTATTCTTTCCAAATAAATGTGTTTACGTTAAATCTTGTATTTCCAATGCAAAGAATTAGAAGCCAGATCAGACGCCGGGTAACCCGGCGTCTGATCTTGCTCAAAACTATTTGCCACTCAGGTTGAGATGAAATAAATATCCTGAAATCATCAAAATTTCATCGTAACGCATTATTCATTGGCGTAATATGACCTAGTTTTTTAAAAGAAGAGGCATATCTTTTCTTTTATTACATGTATAATCGGGTTTTATTTTTTTATTTTTTTTGTGGGGGGTAATTTTATTAATTTCATCATTATTTTAAGTGATTTGATTTATCTCGACGTACAACGCCATTGGAAGCATAAATTGTAAAAATAGGCGTTTAACCAAATTATAAAGTTTCAAATTTCAAGGTTGAAATAAATGGTCAGAAGTGTCAACACATTGTCATTTTCTACATTTTAGTGCATTGTTTTAAATATCGTTCGCGTTTCGTTTGCGTTTAAACGGGAAAGAATAGCAACTTCTCTATATCTATCATCCCCTGTAACTCTCCAGACAAACTTATTAACGTAATAGAAAAATGGCATCCATTGACAAATAATACGATCAATCATGTTGAACACGAGATGTGCATCACAATCACAGTGCAGGGTTGTTACAACAGCAATCGTATGTAGAAAGTCAACAGATAGAGCCTTGAAACCCGTGACAAATTATAACATCCCTTTTGTACAGTGGAGAAGACGTTATTCTTTCCAAATAAATGTATTTACATTAAAACTTTTACTTATTTTTAAGTGATTTGATTCGATGTACAACGCCATTGGAAGCATGAATTGTAAAAATGGGCGCTTAACCAAATTATAAAGATTCAAGTTTCAAAGTTGAAATAAATGGTCAGAAGTGCCAACACAGTGTCATTTTCTACAATTTAATCAATTGCCTTTTGCGTTTCATTTACGTTTAAACGAGTCAGAATAACGTCTAATACGTTATATCATCCCCTGTTTCTCTCCAGACATTCTTATTAAAGTAATAGAAAAATGACATCCATTGACAAATAATGCGATCAATCATGTTGAACACGAGATGTGCATCACAATCACAGTGCAGGGTTGTTACAACAGCAATCATGTGCAGAAAATCAACAGACAAAGCCGCGAAACCCGTGACAAATTATTCCATCCCTTTGTACCGAAGACGAACTGATGAAATAGTTCTAGACAGAACGTAGACACATTCAACAGAAGGTCATATAAATATCATCAAATAGCCTCAACGGGGCAGTATTGTCTTACTTGATGAATAATTGACATTTTACATTTGCAAGACAAATTTCCTTGTAGTGCACTTTGTAAGTACAGTGCTCCCTCTCTACAACTGCCCTACCAACAACGACTCCCTCCTTACAACGTCCTTTGCCGCTGTTCCCCAAACAGGAAACACATGTTTAACGGTTCTATTGATGCAATATCGTCTGCTTAAAATTGTCGTCTGCTGTTTTTCTCAAAGTGATATGTAATGGACTTTATGATAGAAAATAAGTAAGTGCCGATTGACAAACAGCTTGAATCCAGATCAGACGCCGCCTTTCACGGCGTCTGATCTAGAGTCAAGCTGTTTGCAAATGTAAGAAAATGTCCCTCCCTATAACGACTCATTCCGAACAACGCGCACAATTTCGATCTCCCATTTGATGTCGTTGTAGAGAGGGAGCGCTGTATATATAGCATAAGGTGTTGTGAAGTACAGGAGATAAAACGTTATTGCCGCTTCTTCGTATAAAATTGCATGTCCAGTGCAAATAGTTTGGGGCCCAATAGGTTACCTGACGTCTTATCAGCCCACACACAGTTTGTATCTCAGTTAGCAAACAGTCTTAATTATATTCAAAGTGTTGTCATTGTTTTTGTTTCATTTTATTGCTGAGAAACTTATGTATTTTCGACTGCATATGAGTGACGGCTGGAAAACAAATGTTACATCGGGGGAGACGATATTCTTTCCCGTTTACACGCATACGAAACGCAAATGCATTGCAATAAAATATCGAAAATCACAATTATTTTTAATTTTCTACAGTGGAGAATCTGTTATTCTTTCCCAATAAACGCGTTTACGCTAAAACTATTATTTGAAGTGCAAACAGTTTTGAGCCAGATCAGACGCCGGGTAACCCGGCGTCTGATCAGGCTCCAACCTGTTTGCCACCAAGATAAACAAGAATTCCCAGAATTGTCCAAAAGCTGTTCTTTTCTACGTTTTAGTGTTTACGTTTGCGTACGTTTGCGTTTAAACGGAGAAGAATAACAGATTCTCCACTGTAACGATTGATTATAATCTGACGTCTGATCTGGCTCCAAATGGTTTACAATTGAAATAATAGTTTTTACGTAAACGCGTTTATTGGGAAAGAATAACGTATTCTCCACTGTACCGTATTTGGGTCATCTGCAAATGTAAAATGGTGTGTACAATGAAGAAGATATTATTTGATTCTGTTTAAACGATTTAAAACACAGACGCAATGCATTAATTTGCAGAAAGAAGACAGTCTTTGATAGTGTTTATTGAAAACTGCGCTACCAATATCTATGCTACTCCTAGTATACGAAAAGAATTCTCTATAAACATGTGACTGTTAAATTCCGAAAGCAAGTAAAGCAGAAAGCTCTTATAGGGAAGTTTGTTAGCATAAAACTATCACTTGTCTTTATGATTTCTAGTTCTAGTTTGTAGTTTCTGATTTCTAGACCCATTCATGATAAAATTATCGTGAGGTGTTTACCCCTTCATCGCCATATTGTCGTCTGTTTCAATACTGCTTTCTGCAATATCGTTTCAAAGTTAGATTTCAGGCAGATGACAAACAGTTTATATTTGTATTAGCATTCGTGAAACGTGGCTTGTTATCAGGATCCAAACTGTTTGCAAATTCGATCTCAGTCGCCTTTTGCACCGAAAGAGTAAATACTTTAATATTCGTACACGATGAAGTGGGTTGTTTAGTCTCTTCATCTCTAAAAGTATTGATAGTAGCTCCTTTGACGAAGATTGATTTCAACATTTCAATTTCAAAACCAAATTTACAATTTCTGAAAATGTCAGAAACGTTTCGAATTAGTTTTAAATCAATGCATAAGATTGTTTTACGACCTAAACCATTATCGTTCAGATTTGGGCTTATTTTACGAAGTCGATAAAGCAAATTTGGCCACTTGTACAATGAAAAAGACCTAATTATTTCCTATTTAAACACAAACGCAACGCAAACGCATGACTTAAGAAATCAACTGAATTTTTACGGCGTTTAAATGAAATAAACGACGGAAAATGATCGGCAAATTCCATGAATCCTGCTAATGTGTACCCTGATAGGAACAGCCATACAAAATGTTACAGCATTACTGAAGCAACGCAACAAACTGTTTCGAGGAGAGCATTTACATGTACATAAGCCCCGCGTCCTCTGCTACATGTATAGGTATCCACAAGTCCCGTCCCTAGAATAATTGCGTCTATATGAATTAAATGTCATTTTGTTCAATGAGATTCAGTGGGGTAAATGTAAATATAATAAAAAGGAGGAAATGACAACTTGTTGGCGATCTGTTTTGATATGAGTAGCAAACAGTGTGCAACCTGTTCAAATACAAGGTAACCCGGTGTCTGATCTGGCTCAAAACTGTTTGCACTGAAACTAATAGTTATAGCGTAAATGCGTTTATTGGGAAATAATTATGTCTTCTCCACTGTATTTGAAATTATAAATGCGTTTAAAATCGTTTTTAGGAAATATTTATTTCGTTACAGTATTACGAAATAATTTGTGTTTCGCGAATACAAAATATCAACTCGTAATTATGAAATACTATTTCTTAATTAAGCAAAATAAGGCAGTAATTTCAAAAATATAATTTGTTATAATACTTTGTTGTTGTTGTTGTTTTTCTTCAAAATAAGACTTCCAATTTACGAAATACTATATTGCGTAGAAACGAAACATTCGACCCGGGTATTAATTAGCCAATAGTTTTGTTCTCTGCATCTGTAAAATGCCTGTGGGTTTATTAATAATAATTTACTAATTTATTATATTCGGTTATTGTTTAATTGTGATCAAATGTATCGTGGGATGTTTACCCCTTCACCGCCATATTGTCGTCTGCAACAATATTTGTGTGTGCAATATCGTTTCAAAGTTAGATAAAAGGCAGTATGACTGACGTAATTTCAAAACAAGTGGCATCTGATCAGGGTCAAAACTGTTTGTAAATGCGTTTTATGACACCATTGAGAGTCAGAGCGTTACATTCATAGTTATTTTAGCAGAAACTCTCTGATCTTGGCCTGCACTGCTTTTTATTTTTAACATATTGTTAAAATTAAATCTGAATATAATTGTTCTTCTCATTCAAAGAACCAAATTTTTTCTTTTTCCTTGTCATAACTGCAAAATATATAGAGAACATTTTGTTCCTAGCTTGCATTTTATAAGGAATGAATTTTTGGTACTTGATTTATTTGATATATATTCTATATATATTCATGCACGCATACTGCAATGGCTTTTACAATATGCTATGCAATGCATCTGATACTACATGTATTATATGCAGTGTTATCCGGTACGACTTATGCTTTGTTAATCAGCATACCGTGATGCTGCATGCACAGGTGAATAAAGATATTACCATACAGTGGAGAAGACGTTATCATTCACCGTTTAAACGCAAACGAAACGCAAACGCATTACAATTAAACGTAGAAAATTACACTTTGTTGACAATTCTGACGATTTATTTTAATCTGAGTGGCAAACAGTTTGGAGCCTGATCAGACGCCGAGTTACCCGGCGTCTGATCTGGCTCCAAACTGTTTGCAATGGAAATTATAGTTTTAACGTAAACGCGTTTTGGGGAAAGAATGACGTCTTTACCACTGCAAAACATTCTGGAGAATGCAGACACATAGGATTTGATGACAGCAATCAGACGGCAGGTCGGAACAAATATTTAAAAAACTTACTTCTATATCGATAATCCATATTTGTTTACATAGTGTTTACCTTTCCATTTCCGAAACAGCGTATGCAAAAATTGTTATACTTTCCAATTAACGCATTTACAAGAATTTAGGTTGATTGCACAATGCTTTGACCCAGATGACTTGATGTCTTATCAGGCTGTTTGGAATTCATATTTGAGATTTGCTATGACCAAACCTGTCTTATTATTGCAAGAATGTCATCCAAGACTCTGTATCTGAAAATGGTCTATACAGCCGAATACCTTTAAGTTTTATAAAACAGCTACATAAAATGTCTTAACCCTTTACCTGATAGCATTGTCTATAGTATTGAAGATATGTGACTACTTAAAGAAGGTTGAAAGTAAAGCAGAATGCGCCCTAAGGCGCATTCTGCTTTAGTTTAAGCCTGCTTTTAGCTATTAACTGCTAGAATAAGGAAAGTATTAAATATGACACATATTAATTACGGTATAATTTAGAACTATTTTCTTCAGCGGATGAATAAAATGAATGTGCTAAAAGTCGCTTCTATAAGGGAAAGGGTTAAGATGCATAAGGGTGTCAAACAGTGTAGATCAAGACCTTTCCTTGATCTTCACTGTTTTAAATGCAATAAGGCATGTTTTCTCATGGCACAGCTCATTTATTTATGTCTTTAACTTTATAATATTAAGTTTCGTTTCGTACACAAAAACGAAAGAATACTGATAAAATATAATGTCGTGAGTAGATAATTATATAAATCTTAATACTCATAATGGGAGAATCATAGAAAATGACCGAGCATAAATATTCGATTAAAAGTGCTCTGTAAAAGAAGCAATCTCATTGTTAATTTAACTAATCGCTTAACGGTACGTGCCTAGAATATAGCAGTGTTCTTCTTTCTCAGATACTATGGAATGGCCGTTTTTCTTTCCCAGTAAACGCGTAAACGCTTAACTTACTATTTCATTGCTAACAGTTTAGAGCAAGCTCAGACACCGTGTAACCCAGCGTCTGATCAGGCTTCAAACTGCTGCCATTCATTTTAAATAGTTATTATTGTCAATTAATCGTCTTTTTCTACATTTTTGCCATGCGTTTGTGTTTCGTTTGTACTTAACTCTTTCCTCCCTGAAACTTTAAATGGACAATTCCAGCTTAGATTTAAGTCTAGTCCATTTCTGGCTTTTAAGGGTTGTTTTTGTCCATTTTTGGCATTATGACAAACAGTGAAGACCCTGATCAGAGGGCTCCTTTCGGAGCCCTCTGATCTGGGTCTTCACTGTTTGTATAGGACATGTGTACTATTCACATGTACACTGTTTGAAAAGCACGCCTAAATGCGGGACTAGGGTTCAAAGGGTTAAACGGGAGAGAATAACGTCGTTTCTACTGTCAGCGCTCAATACAAGCTTATGATACATATAACTGAAGATATTACTCTTTTTTCATCCACACGAAATTTGACACTAATGCAATAACTCTAAGTGACAAAATGATTGGGGCTAGATCCAACGTATCCCCGGAGTCTGGTTTGGCTATAAACTGTTTGATTTTGACATTATTGTTTTCGCAGAGTGAAAAACAGTTTGAAACCTTATCAGACACCTGGTAACCCGGCGTCTGGTCTGACTCCAAACTATTTGTATTGGAAATAATAGTTTTAGCGTAAACAGGTTTATTGGGAATGAATAACAGATTCTCTACTGTATTCCAACAACTGAGTGAAATACCAGATAATAGTTGTACAAGTACAGTGGAGAATGTGTTATTCTTTCCCAATAAACGTGTTTACGCTAAAACTATTATTTGCAGTGCAAACAGTTTGGAGCCAGATCAGACGCCGGGTAACCCGGCGTCTGATCAGGCTCCAAACTGTTTGCCACCAAGATAAACATGAAATATCAGAATTATCCAAAACTTGTGCTTTTCTACGTTTTAGCGCTTTGCGTTTGCGTCCGTTTGCGTTTAAACGGGAAAGAATAACAGATTCTCCACTGTATATCATATCTATCACACCTCTAGCGTGCATTCTTCATAATCATAAAGCACGTCATATCTTTTGTACAGTGGAGAATCTGTTATTCTTTCCCGTTTAAACGCAAACGTACGCAAACGCAAAGCACTAAAACGTAGAAAAGAACAACTTTTGGACAATTCTGATAATTCTTGTTTATCTTGGTGGCAACAGTTTGGAGCCTGATCAGACGCCGGGTTACCCGGCGTCTGATCTGGCTCCAAACTGTTTGCACTGCAAATAATAGTTTTAGCGTAAACGCGTTTATTGGGAAGAATAACAGATTCTCCACTGTATATACAGTGAACATTGTACCACTCTTTATATATGTTCAATGTATAATATTTGATACAGGCGATTGCTTAAAGCACTCCAACTAATGTATTATAGTATAATGATTTACTGTATGTGCTTTCTGCTTTAATGTTAGCTTGGATCAAGCAGCCAGGCATTTTTTGATAGTATGGTCATTACTTCAATTAGTAGTCGCTTAATACAAGGTTGACTGACAAGTAACAAATATATCTAAAGGGGCACGCAGATCAATCTTGAATTCTTTTTAAAGATGTGTGGTGATAGCTGTTGGTAATGAATGAAGAAAATATTACGTAAAAACCTGTAAATCGTTTTACGCAACGTGATTTTTGCACTTGTGTAAAAAATGTTTCCTTATTTTTTGTTATATAATTGATCTGATTCTACACGTAATGCGTTTCTATAGAAACTACGCCGATGGTGTATCCAGGCTGTAAGGTGTCTGGCGTATAGATAAAACAGTTCTTTGGTGAAAAACACCATCTTGTCAAAGATATCTAATAAAGTGTTACTGCACATCACATCGTATATGGATAATCTGTTATTATTTACTGTTTAACTCATTGAGCCTTAGTGACGCATATATGCGAACTTTACCAAAAAGGGTACATGTTACATGTAAGACTACACTGGTCTACTGCAGTAGACCGTTTGAACCGTTTGTCATTTTGTAATATATTGTTAAAATAAATCCTAAATATTCAAAAGTTGACCAGACTTAATTTGGAAATCCTAATTGTCCATTAAAAGTTTCAGTGATTTAAATTATGGTCTGAAACAAATCAGTTTGACACTCTGGAGCCTACAATCATCAAAATACAGTGTCCCCTCTCTACAACGACACCCAATGATAGACACAAATAGTGTGCGTTGTTCGGTCGGAGGGAGTCGTTATAGACGGGGGAAAATAAGACTTGGATTACATTAGCAAACAGCTTGAATCCAGATCAGACGCCGCGTAACGTGGCGTCTGATCTGGATTCAAGCTGTTTGTCACGCGTCTTTATCATTCTTCTATCTAAATGTCCACTAATATGTAACTTTAAGAGAAAAAGTAGACGAAAATTTTAAGCAAACGACATTCAAGCAGTTAAAAGCGTTAGAGATAACCTGTCCTGTTTCGGGAACTGCGACAAGTGACGCTGTAAGGAAGGAGTCGTTGTTGAGTGGGCCGTTGTAGAGAGGGAGCGCTGTATAAGTTTCTTTCGTGATTGGCGTGATAAGACTTAATAATTCGTCATGCTTAGGCCAGTAATTGTTATAAAAGTGAGTAGTTTACGTCTTGATGAGATGTTGATTGCGCAATACTAATTAACTTCCCCAGGAATATATTCGCTGAAGAAGAGGGTCATTCCCCTAGATGAAGTAGCCAGAGCCAAACTCATTTCTTTAATGAATTGCTCTTTAATCATTGAACATCTTTCTCTAAGGGCTCTAGCATAAAGACGGACTAATTCTTGTACAAAGATTCCGAGTTTAAAAAGGAGAAACGTTAAATAAAAAAGAATATTAAGTGTTGATTAATAATTAAGCCATTGAACGCTAGCGCCACGGGTAAACACGTCCTTTACAAAGACGTTAAGCATGTGGAAAGGTGAATTGGTACTGTACAAACAGTGTAGACGCTTGTCAGAGAAATCTGATCAAGGCTCGGCACTGCATGTTAGTTTACAACATAATTTACACAAGTAATTTAAAACAGTAGTAATTTGGACTATACTTAACTGGAAACTGGAAATGTTAATTTAACGTTTCAGGGATGAATGAGTTAATGTGCTCTTAAGGGTGAATCAAACCCATAAGCGAGTTTTTCAAAGTATTTAACTTTTTTCTTTTATGTTTATTTTGAAAAAGCTTATTATGATAAATAAACAAGAAATATCTTTAAAAAAGATATTCAGCGGAATGGGTGGTGGCATTCATGCTGTAGATGGGTGTGCAAAATTGTATGAAATTGGGTTTTTTCAAAGAATTGTAATATCTTGGATTGAAAAGCAAAAAATACACATTCAAGGATATAGCATATAAATTACCCTGACTAAAAAACTATAAACGTACAGAAATGCAAAACAATAATAAAACCCATATCCTAGCAACTGGTAGGAGATCCTCAGATTAAACTATTGTTCTATATATCAAACTTCATTCATGGGCAGTTTCTTGAAACAAACTATAACTAAATAAACTGTGCATGTCCATCATAACAGAACAGCACTCTGCTGTACAAGTTCTATAACACCTCACTCTTGTACATAACTGATGAAACAACACAATTGTGTTTAACTCACTTGAGGCCATTTATTATATTGCTATCAATGTATGGTAAATTTGTACAAATAGTTAACAATTAAAATAAATTGATAGTAAACCATTATTAAACAAAACACCTAGCTACCACTGTCTATATATAGATTCTATAAAAAGACATATGCTATCATATTTTAAACAGAAGAACAGAACATAATTTTATTCAGATTTGTACAAAGTACATCATCTTAGTCACATAGTAAATTCACAAACATATAACATCACGTGACAATAGTAAGTTAATTTTCATTGAAAGAATGTCTTAATTTAAGAGCTTCCCTAATATATATAACTAAATTATACAAAACATGCTTATTTGATGATTTCATTAGTTCAATAAATTTAAACATAGAAGGTCTTTGAAAAAAGTATTTATTTAGATATTTTACTCTCAAGTCAACAAAACGAGGGCAGACGCATATGAAATGGAATTCGTCTTCTATGTCCCGAGAATTGCAGAGTAAACAGATTCGTTCATTACGAATTAACCTATTCTGTGCAAATCTACCAGTTTGAATTCTAAGGGAATGCGAGGACAATCTAATTCTAGAAAAACTACATCTTAGCGAGTAAGGTAAATATCCAAATAACCTTCATAATCAATACTACTTTTCAGAAACTTATAAGTGTCTAAAACAGGACTACTATTGACTGAAACATGCCACTGCTGTATAAAGTTATCGATAACTCTCTGTTTAAAAACATAAGGAAATGTCTTGATATTCAACTGATCTGAATTATAAAATGCAAATCCAAAACCATAATTATTCAAAAGATTTTTAACGCTCGCAACCCAATTTTTCTTCCCCGCTTCACAGTCAATGAGCCCCTGTTGATACATTGATTTAATTATAATATTATCATTATTATTAGCTAATTTTAGCCAATACTTAATAATACTTACATAGCGTGATACATATAAAGGATAACGCCCCAATTCACCGTATACAGCATTTGAACTCGTGTTTAACCTTACACCGAGTAATCTCTTACAAAATTTCAAATGAATTCTTTCAATTTCTTTTGATTTTCCAAAACCCCATATCTCCGAGCTATATCCTAAAATAGAGCCAACAAAGGAATCAAACAACTGGCACAGAATGTTGGGCTTTAGCTTAACTTTCTCGCAGTTATATAACAATAAATTTAATGCTTTTAAAGATTTTCCAATTAAATGTTCTTGATTTTTGGAAAAGTTACCAGTGTAATTAAATACAGTACCCAAATAATTAAAATCATCAACCAAATCAATTAGTTTACCATTGTAAGTCCAGGTTTCATTTCTTCGTGGTTTACCTCTTTTTCTGAACACCATAATTTTGGTTTTCTCTGTATTTACCTCCAAGCCCCAGGTAGTACAATAAGTGTATAATAAATCTAGATATTTTTGTAATTCTTCAACACTGTTAGCTAAAATTGCCATATCATCAGCAAATAACAATAAAATCAATACAATATCATCAAACAATAAACCTGAATTAATTTCATCTTGTAGAAATAGCTCTAAGTCATCCATGAATAGAGAAACCAAGACAGGAGATATTACCTCCCCTTGCCTCAATCCAACTGCATATTCAAAATAATCAGAATAACTATTACAGTGTTTCACGCACGACTTAACTTTTTTGTACATGTCCCTAAGAATACACAGTAATTTCCCTTGAATACCTGTCCTGTAAAGCTTATACCAAAGTGCATTCCTATAAATGCTATCAAAACATTTCTTTAGGTCTACAAAACACACATACAATCTTTTGTTTTCATTTAGATATTTCTGTACAATAGAAGTAAGTATAAACAACGCATCAACAGTTGAATATCCTTTTTTAAAGCCAAACTGGGCATCGGAGATTTTATTGTTCTGTACACAAAAGGATTCAATTCTATTGTTCAGTATAGTGGTGAATAATTTTGACATACAGCTGACTAAAGTAATGCCTCTATAATTATTCGTGCAACTCTTGCTACCTTTCTTATGAACAGGTATAATTAGAAGCATGATGTCACCAGCTCAGTAGTACACACACTGGTAAAACTGTTGTGCATAGAGTTTCAGGGCTCCAGATAAGAGGGGAGTAAACTGAACAAATCTAACATTTTCTCACTCATTTCAGCACCAAACCCTATGATGTAACCACTCATTTTTATCGCCTCAAAGAGACAATTCAAATGAGTAGTGACACCATAGGGTTTAATGCACAAATAAAGATTTTAAGTTTTGAAATAATTCCCTTATCTGGACCCCTGGCTACTATCCAATCAGACAATTCAGTTTCAACAGGTGCTCTTAATTCTAAATTTCTGATCAAATATAATTGGTTGAAATGTGTGGCCAAATAGAAAGTGTGGCTAAATAGAAACCAGACAGCTCTGCTGAAACACCAGGAAAAATTCATATGTTGGAAAAGCTGTGTCTAATCCATTTTTTTCTAAAATTTTGTCAAATTTAAAGTATAATCTTCAATTTAAATCTATTTTAGAAAAAAACATTGTAATTTTGTTTTTCATTATGTAGTGCATGTCTATGGAAGTCTTTTGACATAAAGAAACCCCTATCAAATAGGCACTAGATTTGGAAAATATTAATCTCTGAATCAACAACATGGTTTATAAGTGGTGTCCCTTGAGGAGTGAACACGTAAACAAAACCGCATGTGAAAACATTAAAAAACTGGATAACACCAATATGGAATTTGTTTAAATTTGGATACTATTGGATCGAACGTGCGGTAAACCGATTTTCTTACAAATTTCATCTAAAACTATACGTTTTCAAGACTTTAAAAGATGATATTTTGACTACCGCTTTAGATTGGGTATTCAGAGCAAAATCGATAATGAAGTATATCTAAGCAATGAACAGGTTAGATAAGGCATTATTCCACTGAAGGTTATATATGCTATGATAAGGGTCACGTGATTAAGCGACTCAACTAGTGACACGTTACGCTCGAGTTTTTCTAAGGTATACTGCTAAAAAAAGAAACCGGCAAGGTATGAGCGAAAAAGAAAGTGAAGCAACTGATCTCGAAACACAGAAGAGAAAGAGAGGAGAATTAAGTAGTATCAGTGAGGCTGACACTCCAGAAAAAGTCAAACCACATCAGAAGCAGAAGCATAGAAAGAAAAATAGCCAAGAAAACGAAAAAAGCGGAAAAATGCCGACCAGCTCAACTTCAACTGAAAAACACATTGAACAAATAAATGAGAAACTGTCTAATGTGCTACAGAAAAATGATCCTGCTTTAAAAAGTATGATTCAAGAGGCAGTTAAATCAATGAAAGTTGATTTGATGAAATCTGTTAACGACAGAATAGATAAATTAGAAGGAATGCTCTTCGAAAAAGAAAAAGAGAATGACAGCCTGAAAGAGAAGATTTCAAACATATCTAAAGATCTACGTGATCAGTGTGACGCAAACAAAACATTAAAGAGAGAAATGTTAAAGCAAAAGCAGGAAGCAGAAGAGAAATTAAACGATCTTGAGCAATATAGCCGAAGAAATAATCTAAGAATCAGTGGCTTGACAGATTTTGAAGGAGAAAGCGAGATTAAAACGACACACAAAGTCATCGATAACCTGAACAAACAGATACCAGATCTCAACCTGAAACTAGAGGATATCGACATTGCCCATAGATTAGGCGCATACGACAGAAATAACACGAGGGTCAGGCAAGTCATAGTAAAATTTGTTTCGAGAATGACGCGTGACAAAGTGATCAAGCAGAGAAAACTGTTCAGAGGAACATCAGTATATCTTAATGAAGACCTGACCAAGCTAAACCAGCTTGTCCTCTCAAGTCTGAAGAAGAAAATGCCTGACGAGGTAGACACTGCTTGGACAAGATCCGGAAAAATACAGTTCAGAAATAAAATGGGTCACGTTCATTCAGTAACATACCAGCAGTACGATCACTGGATAAGCCTACCATGGCCAACTAGTCGGGACAAAAGATATTAACCCATTACCCTATAGACAGTTTCTATTCTGAAGAAGATAACCGCTTGTAGCAGAGTGAAAGTGAAGCAGAGTGCGTCTTAAGGCGCATTCTGCTTTACTTTCAGTTTGCTCTAAGACACCATTTGCTAGAATATAGAAAATATTTCTGATGGTAACTGTCTATCAATGTGTAAATCGGGAACTATTTTCTTATTGGTGGAATTAATTAAATGCGCGAAAAGGCGTACACATGGAGTAAAGGGTTAATACGAGTATAATCAGTGGAACATGTACATAGCCGCGTGAATCCCACGCTAAGTGTTTACAGAAAACAAAAAGTGAAAACCATAATTTTATGTGATATGTCAGAAATATTGAATACCATGAACGTAAAACTTAATTGAAGCACGATTGAAATACAAGAGACAAACAATCAATGGAAACGCCAACATAGCTTTTTGTTACCAGTATAGATTTCACGAGTCACGGCGATGACACACGGGCTTAAAACATTACATGTACATACTACGCAACGAGGACTATTGATTAATACCTATAGGCCATGAAATACTACAGTGGAACCTGTCAATAGCCGCCACCGCATGTGATTAGGGTCTTCGATATTTGGGACTGGGGACTGCCTAGGGCGGGATGAGGGTGAAGCAGAAAGCCCAGTAGGGGCTTTCTGTTTTTCTCTCGACTGGCTTTGGGCTGTTACTTGTCTTTGAGGCCATCAATAGACTCATCTCGATGGCGGTAGAAGAGTGGTTCTACTGTATAGTTATACATACGAGAATACATACATGTACATTTAAAAATACATCTTTGCATCATTATACATACCTTTCATTGTTTCATGCTAAAAATGAATTCAGATCTGGGGCTGACAAAAGCTTCTGATTTGGATCCAGTTTTTTGCAACAATTGTGATCTGCTTTATAAAAAGAACAGCGATGGCAAACGTGCTTAAACATCATGCTAAAAATGGATTCAGATCTAGGGGTTACAAACGCGTCTGATTTGGATCCAGCTTTGTGCAACAATTGTTATCTGCTTTATAAAAGAATGTCGAACTTAATATACTCCGATTGTTGTCCGTTATCAGAAACTTCTATAGATATATATGATCTTGATCTATAAATGTTTTTGTATGCAAGATTGTTGAAAATAGAGAAATTTGTAGACCCTATCCTTAAATCTGCTGCATTTCAGACGTTGTCGATCCGGATCGATGGCTCCATGGAGACATATTATCTGGGTCCACAGGGTTTGTGTGCTATATTGCTGAACAATGTCAAAATTGACTTGAACGGATAGTCTAAACGGAGAGAAGGATTTGGATCTACAAGTTATGTGAACTATTACATATTTTAACCCTTATCCTGCGGTGATATCGTCTGCTTCGAAATTGTCGTCTGCAAAATTTGTTGAATTCAGATTTATATATTTTTTATGTATAGAAACATAAAGACGAGTGTCAAACAGTTTGGATCCAGATCAGACGCCGCGTTACGCGGCGTCTGATCTGGATCTAAACTGTTTGTAAAAATCAGTAAAGTCGCGATCAGCAGGCAAAGGGTTAATACAAATTTTGTACTTTATACGTTGTCAATCTAGACCAGTGTGTACAGAGGAGAAAACGTTATTCTTTCCCAATAAACGCGATTACGCTAAAACAATTATTTCAATTGCAAATAGTTTGGACCCAGATCAGAATTGTCCAGGGGTTGTGCTTTTCTGCGTTTTGGTGATAAGCGTTTGCGTTTCGTTGCGTTTAAACGGGAAAGAATAACGCTTTCTCCACTGTACCCCCTTAAAAGGCTCTGCTCTGTTAACTGTATAAATGATTCGGTTTTGGGACGGATTTATGCTTGAAGCATGGTCGAGGTGGAACGGATAGCTCCTTTAGGAGCTTTCTTGTTAGGAGAGGGTTTTTTTGCGAGCTTTCTTTTTAGCTTTCATCTTGCTTTAGCTGACAACTGTGCTGTTTTGCATTATTTCTTATTATCATTGTCGGAAAAATGTCGACCTAGTTAGTGCGGTACTAGTTGAAGCCTCTGGTCTAGATCACCAACTGTGGCTGCTTAAGGCGGGTCGAAAGTACAGCAGAGGGCTCCTTAGGGAACTTTCTGTTTAGCTTTCGCCACGCTTTAGGCTGCCAACTGGGAGTTCATGAATTATAATCTAATACCATTGATGAAATTGTGTAGTTTGAGCGCTGTCGACCAAGGTCGGGCAGATCTTTATATAAAAACGTTATAGTTTGCGATATGTTTCATTATGATACGATTATCGAAAATTGCTCAGTTCAAAGTTTTGTGGAAACTGTGAAATGTATCATATTACGACCATCAAGATCGAAGGGCTTTAGACGCTATAGAGCTGGACAGATTGACTTCTATGAAAATGTCTGATCCAGATCCACAATATAAACTGAAATTATTGTTATGGTATATTACAAGGTATTCGGTAGATCTATACTTCGAAATTGTTCGATCTAGATCAGGAGACCCCGGTTCAAGCATCTTATATTGTTCCTCAATGTTGTATACGCACAATAATACATACTATTGGTGATATGCTTTATTATTTTCCGATTTTCGGACAATGTCGATTTAGTATATATAACACAGCAGTTCACAATGGTTAATAGGTAAGCAAGGTGACATCTGATATGATCGTACGTCGTCGTACTTGAAATAAGCACGATACTCGTGCAGTGTGAGACCACAGCGTTATTGCTTCCCAGTAGATGCGTTAACGCTGAAACTACTATACTATAACAAACAGATTCGAGCCAGGGCAGACGCCGGGTAATCCGACGTATGACCAGACTGACCATCTGTTTGCAACTCAAATTAAATTACTAGAAGATAAAATTATAAAAAAAAAAAAACCCTCCTTCTTTCTACAGTTTAGAGTAATGAGGTAGCGCTTGAACTGGAAAATATAAAGTCAATTTTATTGTACACGTGCAATAAAATACAGCTATCCCTACCTCTTGCTGGCAGTTATGGCAGTTCATTTTTAGAATATTCCAATCTAAGGGTAGATCGGTCAGGTCAGAGGAAAATTACAAAATGCGTTGGTTGAATACAGTGGAACCTATCTATATAGGTCAGTTTTGGGGACAGGTGACTGCTTGAAGTAGATTGGAGCTTTTCCTTTAGCCTTTGTCTTGCTCTAAGCTGCCGCCTGTCATTTGGAGAAACGACGTAATATCCTCTATTTTAACATTTGATATGCTATGAACGCATCATCGATAGACTATGCAGACAGTTTGGATCCGGGTGGGACGCCGAGTATCTCGAGGTCCGATCTGAGATTCAAACTGTTTGACAAACTGACCGTATAGACAAACTACATGATTAATCCAATTAGCAGAACAGCTGTAGACAAGAGGGGTTTTCATACGGGATTTAAGTTACAGAAAAGTTGATAAACATTATCACGCTTAATTTCTGGTTTACTTATGCATGTATATATATGTATAAATATATCTCAGGTAGCAACTACTCTGTGTTTTGGCTGGCGGAACTATTGTCTGGATGTAAGGTGGCTAAGATACGGGTGGTACGCCGAGTGAGGGAACTCGGCGTCTCATCTGTACCAAAGCTATCAACATATTTAGTATGTATTAAGGTCGTGCCGAGTGTTAACTAATTTATGCATTGTTATTGACTGGCTACACCGTAGCACGACTATAGAATGCGGCAAGCTATACCACCAAACACGTTGTCACCTCACCTCGAATTATGTGTCTGTGAAGAGTGCACTTGTCCTATGCAAATAGTGTGGACCATGATCAGGGGACTCCTACACCAGGAACCTTCTTATCAGGATCGTACCTTTTTGTCATGTTGATATTTATTGTCAAATCAACTACAAGTATGTTAAAATGGACTTAACTTAATTGGAAAATGTCTAATTGAAGCCTCAAAGGTGGAAAATCAACAGTTATTTTTCTACTACTTATTCAATGTCGTGGCTTGACACCAATGTTCATGGTCAGACCAGCAATGCATAGAGTACTACAATCTTTGCATTGCTCGTTTGGCCAAAAACAAAGTGTTTATGTGACAAATACATGTACCTTTTTTTTACGTTATTTTTCACTTGTTTTCTTGAAAGTTAAAACCTAGGTGTACAGTGAAATCTGTACTAAGCGACCGATATTAAAAACAGGAACTTGGTGATAACAATCAGGAGATGGGTTTGGAGATAACGCAGAGAGCTCAAGTAGGAGTTCTGTGAGTTACCTTCAACCCACTACACGGTCCACAAATCTGAAGACAAGATTTAACCTTTCCCTCCAGGAATATTTAATTATAATAAGTACTTAATTAGTTGAATATCCTGTGAAGTAGAACTACATGCTATAAGAACATTTAAGGTAACAGCAAAAAGTGAAGTTTGATCTATAAGACTATATCAGCAAACTTTGGTAGACCTTGATGAGACAGCTCCAACTGGAGCTGCCTCATCCGGGTCTACTATGTTAGTAACGGAGCAAAAAAGCGAGCAAAAGCTGTATATAGGAGGGAACAAGGACGCTTAAGACAGATTTGACTGTACACCAAATGATTTAAATGTACATATTTACACGGTGTTTTTTTGTTGTTGTTGTTATTATTGTTATTAACTAGTTCTACAGCAGCCATATTACTTCATGCAACTATACTTACAATTCTACATCTAATGTGAGAATACCCAGTTTATCATCAAAACATGATAAACCTTTACACCACGCTCACTGTCTCTCATCATTCTTACTTTTTTCTTTTGAATCTTCTATTTATTCCAGAAATGGGTAGATACAATTTGAACATAATTGTGATTATAGCATATTATGGCGACTGAAATATGTTCATATAATGTCAGAGGTTTAGGGAACAAACGTAAACGAGAACACATTTTCCAGTGGCTAAAAACTCAATCATTTTCAATATGTCTTCTGCAAGAAAGCCATTCAACACCACAAGTAACTTCAGACTGGACAAATCTTTGGGGAGGGGAATGTTTTTTTAGCGGGAATAGTTCAAACAGCGAAGGTGTTGCAATTTTAATAAATCCAAAATGCCCTTATAAAATAAACAAATATCAGGACTTAATACAAGGCAGACTCCAAATGATAGATGTCGAATTACACGGAAAACAGCTAACAATTATTAATATATACGGCCCCAATAAAGATGACATAAACGTTTTAAAAAAACTAGAACAATTCTTAGAAAACAACGAACAAAACAATTTTTTAATAGGAGGTGACTTCAATACTGTTTTGAATATCTCTGAAGACAAAAAGAATGGTGCAAATGATACACACAAACACTCCCGTAAAACATTACATACTATTATAAATACTTTTAACTTAATTGATATTTGGAGAACTCAGCATCCAAACAAAACTAAATTTACATGGCATTCAAACACAAAACCACCCATTTTCTGCAGATTAGACTACTTTCTAATTTCAGATAACTTACAAAATTATGTAACTAAGACTGATATTAAATCAAGTTACAAGTCGGACCACTCTTTAATTACAATAAACATTAGATTGAATGAAACACCGAAAGGACCTGGAGTCTTCAAATTAAATAATTCAATATTACTGGACACTGATTATCAGAAAACAATTCGAAATTCGATAAAAACTATTACTGATTTGAATAAAGAATGCAATCCAAACACATTGTGGGAAATAATCAAAGGTAGTATAAGAAACGATAGCATACAATTTTCTACACTAAAGAAAAAAAGACAAACTGAAAGGGAAAACCAAATTCACAAAACGATCGAACACTTAGAGAGTAAACTAGTTTCTTCTTTAGACACAAATGATAAACAGCGAGCATCAGATGAACTTTTAGAAGCTAAACAAGAATTAAACATTATCATAGACCATAAAATACAAGGAATAATAATTAGAGCAAAGGCAGAATCAGTCGAATTTAATGAAAAAAACTCAAAATATTTCTCAAGTTTAGAAAAGAAAAATGCCGAAAAAAAACTAATTAGTCAATTAAACGTAAATGGAAAAATCATTAACGAACAAGACAAAATAAGAAAAGAACAGAAGCAATACTACCAAAATCTTTATAAAGAAAGACCTTGTCAAAATTCAACACAGCATTTTTTTCATGAAAATATAAAAAAACTCAATCAAGAAGACAAACAGAAGTGTAATGGTAATTTGACTGAATACGAATGTAAACAAGCACTGTTTTATATGAAAAATGGAAAAAGCCCAGGTTCAGATGGCATAACAACAGAATTTTATAAAATATTTTGGAAAGATATAAGCAAATACCTTCTTCACTCTTTAAATTACTCCTATGTAAACGGTCAATTAACAGAACTTCAAACTCAAAGTTTAATCACACTTCTTCCGAAACCAGGAAAGGATTCAGTATTTTTAGAAAACTGGCGCCCAATAAGTCTTTTAAACACAGATTACAAAATAGCAACAAAAGCAATTGCAAATAGATTAAAAACAGTTCTCGATTCGATAATAGGCTCAGATCAAACAGGTTTTGTTAAGGGTAGATATATAGGAGAAAATATAAGAATTCTTTGTGAAACACTTGAATATGTCGATGAACATAATTTACCCTCTATCTTCTTTTTTGCAGATTTCGAAAAAGCATTTGACAGCTTGAACCACACATATATGTTTCAAGTTTTAAAACATTTAAATTTTGGTGATTCATTCATAAGTTGGGTAAAATTATTTTACAATAATGCAAAAAGCAGTGTAATAAGCAATGGGTTCCTTACTGAGTTCTTCGATATTAAAAGAGGGGTTAGACAGGACTGTCCTTTATCACCATACCTATTTATAACATGCTTAGAACTTCTTTCTTACAGTATATCAAATAACAATGATATTAAGGGTATTAATATGTGTGGTCTAGAATTTAAGCAAACATTGTATGCAGATGATGGTACCTTTATGACCGATGGATCGAGAAAGTCATTTGAAACACTAATAGAAACACTTGACAATTTTGCACTTATATCTGGTCTAAAACTTAATAGTAAGAAATGTAATGCTCTTCGAGCTGGAGTTCTTAAAAAAAGCCACATAAAATATTTAGAAAACAAGAACTTTAATTGGAATTCGGAAAACGCAAGTACACTCGGAATAATATTTAGTTCAAACACAAAAAATACTATTTCAAAAAATATCGATGCAAAACTTTCAAATTTCGTAAATTGTCTAAAAAGCTGGGAACACAGAAAATTAACCTTAATGGGCAAAATTAATGTAATTAAAACCTTTGCACTCCCAAAATTAATTTATCCATTAACAGTATTATCAAACCCATCATCGAAAACTATAACTTTTATTAAAAGCAATCTTTTTGAATTTCTTTGGGACAAAAAACAGACAAAATAAAGAGAGAAACGATCATCAAAACATATGAACACGGGGGGTTAAAAATGATTGATATTGACACGTTTATATTGTCTCTGAAAGCAAGCTGGATAAGTAGAATATTTGATAAAAACAATAGAGGTAAATGGAAACATATATATATTAACAAGCTGAACAAATATGGAGGGCAATTAATTTTAGAAAGTAACCTAGCAAATACTGATATTAATAAATTTTTCAAAGATAATACCTTTCTTCAACATGTACTTTCATCATGGAATAATTTTCAAAAACTCAAACCCCCCGATCAAGTCTCAAACGAAATTATATGGAACAACAAAAATATAAAAGTCAATTCAAATACTGTATTCTACAAAACATGGTACGACAGAGGCATTAAATACTTTAACCAATTATACGATTTTCGAAGCAAAACTTTCTTTACATTTAACGCACTAAAAATCTTATATGACATTCCTGAAAATGATTATTTAAAATATAATCAACTGGTATCGTGTATACCTAAAGCATGGAAAGATGCAATCAAACATGATACCATGTCCTTAGGCAACGCAGATAATCTCTTTAGTCAATATCTTAACACCAAAAAACCAGTAAAATTTCTATATAACTATAGCCAGAAAATTAGACCAAGAAATGAAATAACCGCACAACAAAAATGGCAAAATATCACCAAAGAAGAAAATCTTGATTGGCAAAAAATATATCTAATAGGTATTAAAAGCACAATAGATGTTAAGCTAAGAAACTTTCAATATAAATACCTTATGAGGATCATACGTACAAATAATATGTTAATCAAATTTAATTTGGTATCTACAAATGTATGTGAGTTTTGTAGTATGCACATCGAAACGCCAGAACATTTATTTTGGGAATGCTACCACACCCAGACTTTTTGGACAGATTTAAACACTTATTTAATATCAAAACATATTAACATAGAATTATCTTGCAAAGCAATTTCATTCGGAATTTTAAAAAATGGACCATATTTCGACAAAATCAATTTTATAATTATATATGCAAAATACTTCATCTACAGGTGCAAACTTTTTAAAACGAAACCTAATATATTACATTTTAAACAAAATCTTCAAAACGCTATTAGTATTGAAAAACATATTGCTCTAAACCAAGACAAATTAGAACAATATGAATTAAAATGGAGACATTTTTATTAGCTTATACAAGTATCCGAAATGCTTAACTAAACATGTTTTTTTTTCTTAATGTATTACTGACAAAAAATCCCATTTCTTTTCTTTTCTTTCCTTTTACTCACCTATTCTTTTTACTTTTTTCTATTATTTTCATAATCACTACCATTTTCTCATCTATACCCTCCAAAAAACTATGACCGTCAGAATATGTCGATACTTTTTAATCGACAATTTCTTCAAATGCAATTTTCATGTTTATTGTTCGTTATTCGGTAATATATTGTTATCATAAAACTGATCCATGAAGATGCCATGTCTTGACGATATATTGTATGTTCTGTATAACTGATGTATAGCATGATTATTGTATTTGTTATGCATTGTATTTTTGACGGAAATAAAATTAATTACAAAAAAAAAAAAAAAAAAAAAAAAAAAAAAAAAAAACCAACATGGTTTTTTATGGGTAATGATATTTTCTTAAAACAAAAAAATATGAGAAATAGTAAAAAAATAAAAAATTCTAGTATTTAACTTTTCCTATATTCTACCAGAAGAAAATCCATACAAAGCCAATTCAAATTATGATAAGAAATTGAAAGGTAAGTGTTGAAAATTTTGAGTTATTGAAGAAAAAGGAGTTATCTCCCTTTACAAAATTTACTAAAAAAGTACCATAACCTTGATATTTAGAGCTTTATAAATTTCACATTTGGTGCCTGTTTTGTCTTAAATTAGTTTTTGTATGAAGAAATATTACCATAGACATGAAATAAATAACACAAAACCAAATTATCGTGATTGTTTTCATTTAGAATGGATTTTAATGAATCGGGCTGTTTGAAAAGGACAAAAAAAGGAAAAGTGGGTGGGGTAAATTTTACACCTTTTAAAATGGCCGTAGAGCAAAACGTTGTACACCAAAATGTACACTTTTTTCTATTTTTTTCATTCATCTTAAATAGCTCTTAAATACAAAACCACCATAGAGTGTTTTCATATACATTGAAAAAATTCTAATTTCCATGAGTTTGATACACCCTTAAATGACAATTTTTTATCGAAATTAGTATTCACAGTTTGCACTAATTGAAGATACCATTTCTGGTGACGCAGCTCGTGCCATGACATTTGCTATACATGCAATTAAGATCCGGACGCTTCGTTTCTAACACAGCATGCAAGATCGTCTATGTCTCGTTAAGTCTCGTTATGTCTCGTTATGTCTCTTGTTTTATGGTCTCGTGTTTTTTATGGATGTAATGTAAGTAATTTACCCCTTCATTGCCATGACGTCATCACTTTAAACAGTTGACATGTGCTTTTATTTATCAAATTTAGATTCAAGGTAGTTTTACTTAAGAAATATTCAATTTTTTGTCAAACAGTTAAGATCCTGATCAGACGCCGCGTAACGCGGCGTCTGAACAGGATTCAAACTGTTTGCAAATAGTAATTGTACTCGGGATAAAGCAGTTAAGGGGTCAACCTCTAATAACCTATTGAGGATAGCCGGACAGTCAACTTTGAGCACGAAAGGTAATGTCTTCCGCAGCAATTCTAAAAATATATGTAGCCTTTCCATTTCCTTGTCTGCTTTCATTACCATAATATCTCTCGAAATAGTTGTCGAACAAATTGGATACTGATCAGTATTAAAATTGGTTCTAAAGCCGACTATAGTCTATTATGACAGTGGGCAAATTAAATGCCTATTCTTGCTGTGTAGTTAATCCTAGCGACACATTGAACCTATTTGGAATGCCAATCTACCTGACCTTACATGTACGTATTTAAATTGTTTTCAACAGTTATCATCGCATATTCATCACACACTATTTTAATCCAGCCCCAAACGTACCAACTATGTCAGTGCAGATGACGAGGACTGGGTCTTGAAATCACGCTACAAAAGTATTGGTGCTTAAGTGGCGAACTATGTTGTTTTATTGGGCACGGTTTCGATTTGAACGGTGATAGTGTACAGCTTTCTTCCAGAGACTTGAGACTGCACATGTCAACCACGGGCTACTTATTATGATTGTGCGCCAATGAAATTTCAGAGAGTGCAGATTGGGCCTGGGAGTTCGGCTGTCGGCCCACAATAAGTGCCTGGTCTGCATTTTCTGCAATTCCTATGGCAACTATATACAAGTATATAAAGTGTCTCATAGGCCGCTGGACGGCCGTTTATAAAAGCTTGAAAGTATATGATATGTGTAACTATTTTATGTAACTTTTATATGTGACACTATAATAAACTAATAAACCTTTACACATTTGCCCTGTTGTTGAGGGAATGTAGGCCTTGTACAGAGGAGAAAACGTTATTCTTTCCCGTTTAAACGCAAACGTAAAGCACTAAAACGTAGAAAAGTGCAACTTTTGGACAATTCTGATAATTCATGTTAATCTTGGTGGCAAACAGTTTGGAGCCGGATCAGACGCCGGGTTACCCGGCGTCTGATCTGGCTCCAAACTGTTTGCACTGCAAATAACAGTTATAGCGTAAACGCGTTTATTGGGAAAGAATAACGTTTTCTCCACTGTATATGTTGACACCTTGTGTCAGTATATAGATACGGTACCATTCTAGTAGGAAATTGAATCACATCTCAATGCAATATATTCAAGACAACATCCTATGCATTTGTTAGTGTTTTCATTCATGCATTGCAATGATCCAGACAACTGTACTAGACTCCTTCCGTTGACCGGGAAATGTAAATGTACATAGTAGGGAGACATTATTTCATATTAACCTCTTCACTGCCATGACGTCACCAATTTCAAATATTTGACGTCTGATTTAATTTCTCATATTACCAAGTATGTATTTTGACTTAAGAAATATTACAATGAGTGTCAAACAGTATGGATCCTAATCAGACGCCGCGTAACGCGGCGTCTGATCAGGATTCAAACTATTTGCCAATAATTTTTGTACTCGGGGTAAGGCAGTGAAGGGGTTTAACATGCTAAGTACATCCTAAAAACATTGTGTCTATCGCAAACAGTTATTGACATATGAGACACCGGGTTAACCATATAACGCGTTTTTGCCATATAATTTTATCTGTTTGAAACATACCATCTATCTGTGTTGTGTCATTTGCCTTATTAAACAATTGTATATTATGGATAAAATTGATATACCATTTTGAATGATGATCAGACGCAGGAACTTTTCAACACTTAAACTTTTATATCTTCAACATTTTGGAAAAGCTACTTTTTTACAAGTTATTTCGCTCCGCTCTATATCTTTCATTGCCAATTTTTATCGTCTGCTCTAACCATCTCAGTGCCGAAATATATTCTGCATTGAAAGTGTCGTCTCAACTATTCATGTCAGATTTAGAGATGTTTGACAGAAAGTAAAATCTATACGAGTGTCAAACATTTTTATCATGATTAAATACAGCGTAACGCGGCGTTTGATTAGAATCCAAACTTTCTGCAAGTTTCTTTTGACGCTATTCACAGTGATAGCCTTAATTTGGTTTCATTAGAACGAAAATGAATAACGGTATTCCCTTCTGTAAACGTTTCGGAAATTACATTGCTGTATTTACCAGAAGCATGACACAGGTCGATGCCTCATTGTACATCGGATTCTGAAAATGAAAAGACAATAACCTTCCTCTAAAAAACAGTGGAGAAGACGTTATTATTTCCAAAAAAATCTCGTTTGCGCTAAAACTTTTATGCCATTACAAAGTTTGGGGCCAGATCAGACGCCGGGTAACCCGACTCCAAACTGTTTACCACTCAGGCTAACATGATTAGTTAGACTTGCCAAATGTCATCCGATTTTCTACATCTTTGTGTGTTGCGTTTGCGTTTCGTTTGCGTTTAAATGGGAAAGAATAACGTTTTTCTCCACTTTAACTTGGTTTTATTAGAACGAAAATGAACAATTGTATTCTCCTCTGTATCACAGGTGCGTAAAACGTTTAGGAAATTACATTGCTTTTTTATTGGTGACGAAATCCTGCAATAAACATAAATTACCAGTAGCATGACACAGTTCGATGCTTCATTGTACGTTGATGTTTGCAAATGAAAAGACAATAACCTTCCTCTAGAAAACAGTTGAGAAGACGTAATTCTTTCCAATAAACGCGTTTGCGCTGAAACGTTTATTGCCGTTGGAAAACAATTTGGAGCCAGATCAGACGCCGGGTAATCCGGCGTCTGATCAGGCTCCAAACTGTTTTCCGATTAGATTTTCATTCGGTCATAATTGTCAAAAAGTTGTCCTTTCTACTTTTTATTTCATTGCTTTTGCGTTTTGTTTGCGTTTAACCGGGAAAGAATACCGTCTTCCCCATTGTTTTAAAAAACATCTTTACTGCAGAGACTGGTGAGTACTTCATTTTCCCCGATAAATTGCACTAAACACAGTGAAATAAAAAGTAGTTAAGCGAAATATGATTGACAATTCTCATTTCTGTTTGTGTGACAAATAGTGTGTTCAAAGCCTATGCAGAGGTGTGGTTAAACGGTGGTTAATATGACACAAAGTAGGTTGCAGATGAAATAATTTGTTTTGCGTTTAGTTGTAGGGTTACGTCTTCTCTGCTATAAGTTTGTAATTTTAAAAAATGCGGAAGTCTTGCATAAATTGAAAGTCGATACAGTGCTCAATCCTTATAACGGCCCTCCGAACAATGATTCCCTCCTGATAACAGTGCTTACCGTTGTTCACCTTACAATACATTTAAGTCTAACCCTTTTACTGCTTCAATTACGCGATACGCGGCTTCTGATCAGAGTTCAAACTGTTTGTTACTGTAAGCCAAGGCAAGTACTCTACGTTTATTAAGTTTCCCTCCCCAGAACAACTCCATCCGACCAACACACACACAGTATTTGTCTTAGGCAGGTTTTGATATTGATCCAAACTGTTTGCTTAGTAGGCTTTATGCGACGACGATGATGAAAGGATTCAAAAGACAAAATAGGACTTCAGATTTCTACTGTAAAAATTTAAAGAGAGTTTGGCAATATGTGCACAATGGATTAACGGTCGCTGTACAAATAATATGATATATAGCAAATCAAGTGCCAACATTTTCTCGTGTAAATTTCTATTTCTTTTGAAACTTCTGTAGTTAGAACTGAGTTCCAATACTTTGATTCAATCCTCATGCGCTCAAGAAAACAACACTTTATATCGAATATAATCAATAACCATCAATAAATCAACAAAAGGGTCTGAATACCCTAATATCTCTCACCATTTGTAATAAAGACTCATAGCTTTACCTTTGAACTTCACCCGTTTTATTCTAAATCCATTCCAATTTGTAGTATAGCATGTAAACAACATTGGAATACGTCCTACTGAAGTATATTAGAGTACATCAAGGGCAGGTAACTAGAGCCTAAATAATTCTGAAACGAAGCCTTTTCTAGCATTTCAAAGTATACAATAGGCAGAAAACTCTTGCCACAATAATTATTGCACTTCTTCGAGAACTTATAGCTATATACATTGTGTGCAAGTATAATTAAAATCCATTGAAAACTGTAGTTGCAAGAATGTAAAACTGTTAGATATGACATTTTCAGCAATTCAAGGGCGGATAACTCTTGACCTATTTGTTGGATTTCAACCATAATCGAACTCATCTGAACTCTTATAGTCATATACAATCTGAGCAAGTTTGAGAACATTTGATAAAAAAGGTTGCCTCTAGAGTGTAAACACTGTTAGATATGCCATTATCAGCAGTTCAAAGTTAGATAACTCTTGACCTATCAATCCGATTTCAAACTCATCCGAACTCTTCTGGTAACATACAATCTAAGCAAGTTTGAGAAAGATTAGATAAAAAGTGTCTTATATAGAATGTAAACAGTTAAATTGTTGACGACGAACGACGGACGACGAACGACGGACAACTGACGATGGACAATTAATGATTGCAAAAGCTCACCCTGAGAAATGTATTTAACGAAGTAGTGAAAACGATTTGAAAATTTAACTTCTTGTGAATAAATACTACATTCTGAAGCAAATAAATATATTCATAAAACTAGTAGAATCTACTTTCGCTTTCTTTAGTGTATACACTGTAATTAATTGCAAGATTCGGAAGGCTGAATGCTGCTTTGAAATGCGTTGGCACCGAGGGGAATCGATTCCGCGGCTTTTGGAAAAAAGCTTTTTTGAGATTGCTTCATGACATTGTTATACAATATGTATTATAATGATCATGAAATAATATTCAAAGCTTAAAATAATTTACAAAAAAGGGTTCAGGCCAATCCGGTGTTTTCAGACTCTTTACGGTATTATTCAATGTAAGAAGTTCTCTGTCTACATGTATTTGAATAGTAACAGTTCCTACTATGAAAGACATTTAAACAGGAACATTGTTTTCAGAATGTTCATTATAAATCTCCTGTTTTTCTTTTCATTCCATACCTCTGTATTTCAGTTTGAAACCAACATCCATATTCTCAAGTATCTAGGGGTTAAGAGGTTGTCTGCAACGATTCTCAGAGTAGATTTATTTTTCCTTTACAAGACATCATCAGATTGTCAAACAGTTTGCATCCTGATAAGGCGCCAAATCACTCGGCATCTTATTTGTATCCATACAGTGGTTGAGGAAATATAATGAATGCATCCGTAGCTTGTAAAAACTTCAACCTTCATCATTAGTTGCGCAATCGACTGGCTGTTAGATGAAAACAATTGTTTAAGTCTAGATGCCGAAATATTTAAATGAACATCGGTGGTCACACAGCTAAAACCTTTTCCCTACATGTATAGCCTGTTTCTAGTTTTGAAAATAGATGAATACTTAAAGCAGGTTGAACATAAAGCAGAATGTGCCTGAAGGCACATTCTGCTTTACTTTCAGTCTTCTTTACGCTACCATCTGCTAGAATAAAGAAAATATTCCTTATGAAACGTTTATATGACTGTATAAATTGGAACTCTTCACTTCAGCGGAGGAATTAACTGAATGCACTAAAAAGCGCTTCTATGGGGCACGGGTTAACTCTTCCAATGTCATTATGACGCAATAACCGTCTAACACAGTCACTGCCATATTATCGTCTGCTTATAAATTTCATCTACTTTACTTAATTATATAATTTGAACGTTCTTGCATATTTGAGTTTTGAAACATTGATATCAAATTACGCGTTACCCGGTGTCTGATCAACTCAAAACTGTTTTGAAAAGGTCAGTGTTTTCGCCCTTGGCAGTGAAAGAATTAACGATCGTTAGGTATGCTTAGTCAAGCAACTTAGAACTGAGTTCTTAAAACAGCTACTATTAGAATGTAAACAAAGTCTGCTATGTACAGCTTCGAACCGGAAGTTCAAGGCAAAGCTGCAATGAGTTCACTTCCTTTTGATATCTTTAGAAAGCATAAAGATAGCATTGCCACATGGTGCGTAGGTAAAACTATAGAATCTATTTGTTTAAAGGAAATACAGTCAAACTTGTTCAAAGGTAAAGTAGTACAGTGGAGAAGATAATGTTTTTCGGTCTAAACGTCAACCACACGCAAACGCATAACATGAAATGTAGAACATGACAACTTGCTGACAATCCTAACTGTTTATTTTCATCTGAGTGGCAAACAGTTTGCAATAGAAATAATAGATTGAGAGTGAACGCATTTAGTGCGAAAGAATAACTTCTTTTCAACTGTGTATTTGTACCTCAACAGCTTAAACTCATTGAACCATTTCTTTCCTGAAACATAAAATGAATACTTCTAGTTTCCAATTAAACCTAGTCCACTTTTGGCTATTTGAGGGTTCGTTTACAAAAGGTTACAAAAATCAATCGATGTAGATCCTGATCAGAAGGGTCCTTGGTGAGTACTCTGGTGTATGTCAACATTGTTTGCATGGGACAAATGCATTATTCATAGGTTAAAGTCGAACGTAACTTTATTTCAAAGTTAAAACGTGATGATCAAAAAACGTTTTAACTTCGAAATACGGGTTTTATATCGATGTTTACCTAGCGATTAACTTTGAAATACAGGCTTGTAAATTTGACTAAAGCGAATTCGAGTTGTAAAAAATTAAATATTCATTTACTGTTCAATTTTTATTTAAGTTAATTCGTGTTAATGATGTTCGATTTAACAGATGATTAATTTTTTTGACAAAGTACATCGCTTTCTCTTTACAACGACATAAAAATATATAAAAACCGAACTTATGTGCGTTGTTCTGAGGGAGTCGTTATAGGGAATGGAATGTGCTTACATATGCAAACAGCTTGAATCCAGATCAGATACCGCGTAACGCGGCGTCTGATCTGGATTAAAGCTGTTTGTCACTCGTCATTAACTTATTTTCTGTCAAAATGTTCATTATATCACTTTGAGACAAACAGCAGACGACAATTTTAAGCAGACGATATTGCATCAATAGAAGCGTTAGACATAAGTGTCCTATTAAGGGAACAGCGGTAAGTGTCGTTGTAAGGAGGGAGTCGTTGTTTGGGATGGCCGTTGTAGAGAGGGAGCACTGTAGTTAGCTTTATGCATATATATTACGTACATTGCAGAAAGCTCCTAAACCATGCACTTATTGTTTTGTCTTTATATTGTTTTAACTCATTCATCCCTGAACTTTTCAATGGACAATTAAGTCCAGTTCATGTTTTACGCTTAGGTTTGATTTTAACAATATATTTCCAAATGACAAACAGTGTATGCCCTGACCAGAGGGCTCCTTCAGGAGCCCTCTGATAATGGCATACACTGTGTACATAAAACAAATGAAATCATCACAGGTATACTGTTTGTAAATGACGAGTATACTCGTCGCTAGGGTTGAATGTTTTAAACAAATTCAATTTAAAGAAATCAAGGTTTATTAACCCATTACAATGTACTCAATAATTACGACTTTTTACGCTTTTTATTTAATCTTTGGGAGGTAGAAAGTAAAGCAGAATTTGCATCAAGAGGTATTCTGCGTTTTGGCTAAACGGCTTTGATTGGTTACCAATCTTCAAAACTAGAAACAGGCTATGGGGTGAATTCAATTCCACTTTATTCAATATCTTTGCGCTAGCAAAGCAGTATAATAACAGACCACAGCAGACTCGCAAAGTTAAAATTAATATGGACTGATCGAAATATAAGCCTCAACTCGAAAAAAGGGTTGATGCGTTCAGTTGTCATGTCCATATGCCTATATGCCAGCGAAACTTAGACTTTGAATGCAGACTTGGATCGAAAAATGAGTGCGTTAGAGATGATGTGCTTCAGAAAACTACTTTGCATATCATACACAGAACACATTCCAAATGAAGAAGTTCGTAACAGTATCAAACAATCCATAGGACCTTTTAAAGATTTACTAACAAGTGTCAAGCAACGTAAAGTGAGATGGTACGGGCATGTGAAGAAATCACCAGGGCTTTCAAAGACAATATAACAAGGCACAATCCAGGGCGGAAGAAGGAGAGGCAGACAGAGAAAGAGATTGGAAGATAACATTACAGAGTGGACAGATTTAAGTCTAAATGAAACGGTGCGGATGGCAGAAAACAGAGGGAAATGGAGAAAGCTTGCTGTCAAGAAATCTATGGTGCCCCAACGGTCCGACATGACTACGGGATATGTGATTGTGAAAGTGAAGGTGGTAATGACAATCCCCCTGTATCTAGTAAACAACCAAATTACTTGTTGTATTTATGCAAATTTGCCAAGCTCTTAAAAACAGTTTTCTTTGATAATAACACATAGGGAGGCAACGTTATGCGAGTAAATACAGTGGAACTTCGATATCTCGAACTCGCTTGATTTGAATTATCCGATTTGTCGACACATGAATTGCATTATTTCATGCTCGGTTAAGTCAAACATACCCGTATTTTAAAGTTAAAACGTGGCTGAGCCACGTTTTAACTTTGAAATACGAGTATTTTCGAATTAAGCGAGTTCGAGATATCGAAGTTCAGCTGTATATATCGGCAACATGCACATTGTCTGTTTTTTATGTTAACACGAATGCGTTTTTTACCAAACCCATGTTCTTGGTTTTATTTTGACGTTGTTTCTTATGAAAGTCATTTATATTTCTTTTATTGTATTCTAAACATGACAGGTAGTGAAACGAAAAACTTTTGTAAATACTTTTGGGAAATCAGAACACGTCGTCTCACATTATAACAGAGTAGAATGCGTTATTTTACATGTATTCTTTACCACTACGAAATTGAATTCAAACGTAATGCAATACAATAAAGAAAGTGATTACAGTTTGAAAAATTGTAAAAACCTGTTTTATATCTGAGTAGAAAGGTGTGAAGCATGATAAGACGCCGGGTTACATGTCATCTGATCAGTTTTAAAACTGTTTGCAATAAACGTAAGGTTTTTAGCATAAGCGCATTTATTGGGTACAGTGGAAAATCTGTTATTCTTTCCCAATAAACGCGTTTACGCTAAAACTATTATTTGCAGTGCAAACAGTTTGGAGCCAGATCAGACGCCGGGTAACCCGGCGTCTGATCAGGCTCCAAACTGTTTGCCACCAAGATAAACATGAATTATCAGAATTGTCCAAAAGTTGTTCTTTTCTACGTTTTAGTGCTTTGCGTTTGCGTACGTTTGCGTTTAAACGGGAAAGAATAACAGATTCTCCACTGTAAAAGCAATGTATTTTCCTCTGTATATATTAATCATGCAAATGTGGAACAAAATGATATAAGTTTTGCATCAAATGCTGCCCAGAGTGTGTAACAAACTGTCTGGTTTATCTTTTACCCCCTTTACTGCCACGACGTCAACTATTTTAATCATTTGGTGTCTGCTTTTATTTCTCAAGCTAAAATTTTAGATATTTTGTCTTAAAAAATATTGATAGGAGTTTCAAAAAGTTTGGTTCCTGATCAGACGCCGCGTGACGCGGCGTCTGATCAGGATCCAAACTGTTTGCAAATAACAATTGTATACGGGGTTAGGCAGTGAAGGGTTTAATTTAAAACTTGCAAGTCTTTAATATTCTATAAGCTTGTAGCACATGCGTACACATGTGATTACCCAAGTGTGATAGTTCATATTCTAGCCATAAAATCTGATCTATATTTATAAGTTTTTATCACCAACTGAGTGTGAATCGAATTCGTAGGGAAACTGCAAAAGGCTATCTGGTGATAGCTGCATCAGATTAAAACAAGATATTAAGGCTTATGTTTAATTCAGTTTCTAACTGGATTTTATTCAAATGTAATCATTTTCTTATAAATAATAAAAGTTACAACTGAATGTAATGATCGATCTCGCTTCGGTAGGCATACAGTGGAGAAAATATTAATTTTTCTCCATTAAACTTATTTTGCTATAATTATTATTTCCTTTGTAAACAGTTTGGGGCCATAGAAGTTAATATAACAAAAATGCCTTTATTTTGTTATAAGTGAGCGTATTAACATATGAGCCATGAAATGACAGAACCTGCATTATTTCATTGCAAAATATGTAGATCAATGGCAGCAGTCGCGTCTTGGTCTACACTGTTTGGTACCTACTATTACATTGTATCTAAAGCATTTTATCAAGCAGTATATTCTACGGTTGTGGGCAGCGTAGACAAACTCAGAGCCAGAGCTTGTGATGGCAACGGTGCTTGGTTTGTACAATGTTCCAAAAGCAATAAGGCAGGTTTTGTCATGGTACGACTCATATGTATGCATGGGTATTTCAATGATCTGTGTGTAGGATAACTAAATATTTCGTTTGGAAATAGAAAACAGTACACACTGTTTACGATGTTTGAAAATATACACTTTAGTAGACACTATATGGGTTACGGATCAAGTAACAGAACGGTAATACATTCATCTCTCCCTCCCTACAATGGCCCTCCGAACAACGATTCCCTCCTTCCGATAATGCTTGCAGCAATTGTCTTACACTTTCACTGCTGTAATATCGTCTGTTTAAAATTATCTATGCTGTGTTGTCTCAAATGTACGCAATGGACATTTTGACAGCTTAAACATAATGACAAACAGTTTGAACCCTGATTAAAGGCCGTGTTATGTGACGTCTGATCTTGGTTCATACTGTTTGCTTATGTAAGACATGTAATATTGACCATTCTTATACCTCTCTATAACAACCCTTCTGAAAACCACACACAATATGTTCTCGGTGCGTGTTGTAAAGAGGGAGCACTATATGTAGTTTAATACGCGTATTTGCTTATGCATAATAACAGATAATGCAGAAGGTTTCCTGTAGTATATTTATCTGCATTCGCAATCTTATTTCTCTAAAGATATCCACTCTGATGAACCTATTGGTCGAAATAAAACAAGATTGGTTGTTCTTGTAATTGACAGGCTATCATCTATATAGGAGAGATTTATGTATATAAATTTGACGTTATTTTCGGTTTGACGTCATTTGCGACATTATGTTACCTATGGTAGCGGGCGACAGTAATTTTATGTCACGGTGGCATATTGGAGATTAATATTGTAAATTAAATTGAGGTATAATAGAATAAAGTAATGTATATGGTTTCCTGTAGAGTATCCTGCATTTACAGTCTCGTTTGGTCGCCTAACCCTTTCACTCTGAATGACGCTTAAAATCGCGCTTGCAAACAGTTTGGATCCTGCTCAGACGCCGCATAACGCGGCGTCTGATCAGGATCCAAACTGTTTGACACTTGTATCGATATGTTTTTCATCATATTACATAGAATCTTACTTTGAAACAATTTTGCAAACAACAAAACTGAAGCAGACGACAAGGAAACGGTGAAGGGGTAAAAAAAACTTGCGGAAAATTTGGCAGTGAAAGAGTGAAAACAAGAGTCTGTTCTTGTAATTGACAGGCTATTATCTATAGGAGTGATTTATGTTCAGTAAGACGTGAATCTTTGTTGTGTAATAATTGGTTATGATATTTGCTTTTGATAGGATATTGACATTGTCCCAATATCAATAAGCTTTCTTACAGGCACTTTATATAAGGTCAAAACTATGTCAAATACAATTCTCTATGTGAAATGGAAGGCTTTGAGAGAAAAAAATAGTATACAGTGCAATAGACGGTATTCTTTATCAATAAATGCGTCAACCCTTTAAACCCTAGTGCCGCATATATAAAAATACGCGTGATTTGTAAAACGTATACTAGACATATGATGAACAATGCAGTCACTGATCAGAAGGTTATAAAAGGAGCCGTCTGATCAGGGTCTGCACTGTTTTTCATATTGCAATACATTGCCCAAAACCAAACCTAAATGGTAAGACATGGATTAGATTTAGTTGGAAATAAGAATCGTCCATTTGAAGTTTCAGGGAGGGGAGGGTTAATACTAAAATTAATTATGTCTGTTGTAAACAGTTTGGAGCTAGATCAGATGCCGTATAACAAGATGTATTTTTCTGCTTTGAATTAGATTACAGTTTAGTTTCTTTTAAATAAAAGGACTACATTTTTTCCGAGCATATAGTTATGAACAAAAACTACTGGAGATAGCAAATATTTCTGGTACGTCTAAAAGTGTTTAGTATTTGTGAGACGTCTGATCAGTCTGTATTAAAGCTAAACAGGACAACACTTCAGACTAGATAGTGTCGTTCCGGCGACTGGTCAGGATTCACACTCTTTGAAACGAAAAGTTATATTTAAACACAAATGCATTTATTAGGGACGAATATTTTTTATCCTATGCAATAAATAATACAGAAAGAGGTTGTTTCATAAAGTAAAATCTCTCTATTACGACCTCTAGGTCTTACTGTTGTTTTTCAACCTGCTTCGAGACGCAAACATTCAAATACTAGCTGCATACGGTGACACTCAGTGCGGTTCCATTTGTACTTAAGTTAATTTTGATTTATACACTTTGATACACTGTGGTGCACGAATTAGAATCAAACTGTCTGTTTAACCCTTTACCTGATAGTCTATTTCTAGTACTTAAGACAGGTGACTACTTAAAACAGGTTGAAAGTAAAGCAGAATGCGCCTGAGGGCGCATTCTGCTTTACTTTCAGCCTGCTTTAAGCTATCATGTGCTATAATATAGAAAATATTCCCTATAATACATATTCATTACTGATTAAATTGGAACTATATTCTTCAGCGGATGAATAAATCATATCCGCTAAAAGGCGCTTCTATGGGGTAAAGGGTTAAGTAGATATAATGTGTTTAGCATTAACGTGTTTATTGGGGAAGAATATCGTCTTCTCAATTGTTAAGCAATATTACCTGCAACGAACCAACTGTTAAGGAAAGCTATTTTAAGCTCAAGGGGATAAACAAGTACCGGTTTGGCTTAAAACCGACTAATTCACTTAGAAATATGACAAAACACGCGCTTTGAAGTGTATCCTCTCAGGTAGAAACTATTTTTTCACCTATACGGGTGATTGCTAATGTGAAACCATGCAGTTAATGAAAACTAATTGTCTAGAAAGTGTTCGGATTCCACTTTTAAGGATATACATGTGTTCCCTCTCTTCAACGACCCTCCCTACAACGACTCGCTCCTGACAACGACCCTAGTCACAATTGCCTAAACAGGACAATTATGTTTAAACTAATCACGGATGCAATGTCGTCTGCTTACAATTGTCTTTTGCTGTGTTTTCTTAAAGTTACATATAAGAAGACATTTTGATAGAATAAACCGTATAGTGATGAGTGACAAACAGCTTGAATCCAGCTCAGACGCCGCGTTACGCGTTTGCACATGTAAGACGAGTCTTAATCCCCCTCCCTATAACGACTCCCTCCGAACAGCACACACAATATGTGTCTACCATGGGATATCGCTGTAGAGAGGGGGCACTGTAATGAAAACCAAGTGTCTAGAAAGGGTTCGGATGCAACTTTCTAAGGATATAGATAAAACATATAGTAACACATCTCTATTACGACCACTAAAGCGAAGGGAAAGTAATTGCCAATGTATAAAAGACAGGTGACAGATTAAAACAAAATGACAGTTAAACAGAAAGCTTCTGTCACCTTGCTTTTTAAATAAGCAGTCACATTTTGTAAACACATAATAGTTCGGAGGAAGTTGTTACAGGGAGGGAAAATTAAAAAATATTTTAGTGCTGAGCATAACTTGGTTTACATTTGCAAACAGTTTGAACCCAGATTAGATGTTAAGTAGACTAGACGATATTGCAGCAATGAAAGCGTTATATATACAGTGGAGAATCTGTTATTCTTTCCCGTTTAAACGCAAACGTACGCAAACGCAAAGCACTAAAACGTAGAAAAGTACAACTTTTGAACAATTCTGATATTTCATGTTTATCTTGGTGGCAAACAGTTTGGAGCCTGATCAGACGCCGGGTTACCCGGCGTCTGATCTGGCTCCAAACTGTTTGCACTGCAAATAGTAGTTTTAGCGTAAACGCGTTTATTGGGAAAGAATAACACATTCTCCACTGTAATTGTCATTGTTGTAAAGAGGGACTCGTTGTTCGGATGGTCGTTATAGAGAGTGAGCACAGTAATAATATATTCCTAATGGAAATAATTTATAGTTTACATACGCCGTTGTCACTTTAATGGAATTCTGTAAAATTAACTTATTCTCATATAGTTCAATACCTTTGATCTTAATGTATTTGTTGGAGGTATGCCGACAAAACATAAGTTAGATGTAGGTAAACAGTATCTGGCGATTCATTATTGTTCTCAAAATAATCCACAAAACAGAACTTTAATATGTGAACCACATTATTAACCCTTCCCCAATAGAAGCGCCTTTTAGCGGATATGATTTATTCATCCGCTGAAGAAAATAGTTCCCATTTAATCAGTAATGAATACGTATTATAGGGAATATTTTCTATATTTTAGCACATGATAGCTTAAAGCAGGCTGAAAGTAAAGCAGAATGCGCCCTCAGGCGCATTCTGCTTTACTTTCAACCTGCTTTAAGTAGTCACCTATCTTAAGTAGTAGAAATAGGCTATCAGGTAAAGGGTTAACATAACGGAGACAACTGCACTCGGCGATTTTAAAAGTACAGTAAACCCTCTCTAGTACGACCACTAAAAAGACGACTAATTGACTGTATAAAAGACAAGTGATAGCTTAATTAAAACAGTTTAGTGGTCGTAATAGGGAGGTTTTACTGTAGTTGCAAATATTTTGTATTCATTTCAGCGTCAATAAACTCGACGTTTGACAAGCATCTAAATTGTTTGTCTCGTTGATACAGTGGAGAATCTGTTATTCTTTCCCAATAAACGCATTTACGCTAAAACTATTATTTGCAGTGCAAACAGTTTGGAGCCAGATCAGACGCCGGGTAACCCGGCGTCTGATCAGGCTCCAAACTGTTTGCCACCAAGATAAACAAGAATTATCAGAATTGTCGAAAAGTTGTTCTTTTCTACGTTTTAGTGCTTTGCGTTTGCGTACGTTTGCGTTTAAACGGGAAAGAATAACAGATTCTCCACTGTACATGTAAACAAACGATATTACAGCAACAAAAGAATCAAATGACAAATTCTGATGGTGTCTATATTTTTTTTTCATTCCCATGTTTACCTTATATCAATATATGCTAGCAAATGCATTTGTATTCATGGAAAAATCTTTTACATATCACCATGTCGTTCGCACAGCTACAATACTGTCTGCTGCAAATTATGGTGTTTGTTTTGAATTACTGAAAAGCTTTGTACCAAACACATGCTACTAATGGGGCCTTCACATACATGATATTTTCTTACGATTCCTTACGGATCGCCAACTCGTAGTCAATCGTAAGCATCCGCTAATGACCCTTTAGTGTCCGTAAATAACTCGCAAGTATCCGTAAGGATACGTGGAAGAAGATGCCCATTTTTGTGTCAAAATATTCCTACGAGGTATACTAGTATTCTTTAGGGACGGTGATCCTATTGTAGTATGCTCGCCTAGGAAGCGAGAGGTCCCTGGTTCGAGTCCTTTCAGGATCACTGGAAATTTTCTGAGCAAACAAGTAAAACTGCATTGCTCCACTTCACCCAGGTGAATTAAATGGGTACCTGAGAGAAAAAGAAGTCAACATACAGTGGAGAATCTGTTATTCTTTCCCGTTTAAACGCAAACGTACGCAAACGCAAAGCACTAAAATGTAGAAAAGAACAACTTTTGGACAATTTTGATAATTCATGTTTATCTTGGTGGCAAACAGTTTGGAGCCTGATCAGACGCCGGGTTACCCGGCGTCTGATCTGGCTCCAAACTGTTTGCAATGCAAATAATAGTTTTTCGCCTAGGAAGCGAGAGGTCCCTGGTTCGAGTTCTTTCAGGATCACTGGAAATTTTCTGAGCAAACAAGTAAAACTGCATTGCTCCACTTCACCCAGGTGAATTAAATGGGTACCTGAGAGAAAAAGAAGTCAACATACAGTGGAGAATCTGTTATTCTTTCCCGTTTAAACGCAAACGTACGCAAACGCAAAGCACTAAAACGTAGAAAAGAACAACTTTTGGACAATTTTGATAATTCTTGTTTATCTTGGTGGCAAACAGTTTGGAGCCTGGTCAGACGCCGGGTTACCCGGCGTCTGATCTGGCTCCAAACTGTTTGCAATGCAAATAATAGTTTTAGCGTAAACGCGTTTATTGGGAAAGAATAACAGATTCTCCACTGTACCATGGCTGCAACTTGCGATGTATGTAAATGGCCGACGAGTGACTCGATGATCGGGGAGGTAAATGTAAAGGCGGCAGAATATAACATAATTGCAGACTGTATATACCATCACCTTTACCTTTACCATTCATTTTCAACTCATCTGACATTTGAACATGTACTCATCAACATTAAGAAATTCTTTATGACTTAGATTGACAAAGTTGAATTTACTGATTTATGAAACACTGTTACATGTACGTACCAGATAATTATATTTAAACCGAACAAATATATATTATATACAATGTAGTATTGGAGAAATACACACTGTCGAAGCAAATAATACTTACGTTTTCAAAGAGTTTTGATCCTGATCAGACGCTGCTTTTCTGTTTGACAGTCATATCAATGTTTCTTAAGCCAAAAATATTAAATTCGCGGATGGCTCTATTGTCTACGTACAGTGGAGAAGACGTTATTCTTTCCCTATTAACGCGTTTACGCTAAAAACAATTATTTCAATTACAAACAGTTTCGAGAGAATTTACTAACAGTTGTTTTTTCTCCATTTAATTGCTCTGCGTTTGCGTTTCGTTTGCGTTTAAACGGTAAAGAACAACGTCTTCTCCACTTTAAGCATGCGTTTGCGTGTATTGCCAGTACATGATGCATTTCGAGGAAGAATCTTCAACATTGGTCTACCAAAACAATCAGCAAATGGTGATTAATCGCGCAGACTTGCAATATCAATTGATCTGAATTACAATAGCCATTGATCGAAATATTTCCCTCGCCTTATTTTTTCAATGGCTGGATCATTTGTTTTGTGTCGCTCTATTTGAGTACCATTATGATAGGACAAACAGCAGTCTCTTTATGCTGAATGTCTGCCTATTTGTTAGCTACAGTGGAAAATGTTATTCTTTACCGCTTTAATGAAAATCAAAATGCAACTTTGGGAAAATATTAAGCATTTATATTTATCCGGGTGGCAAACAATTTGGAGCCTGATCAGACGCCGGTTTACCCTGCGTCTGATCTGGCTGCAAACTGTTTGCATTTGTCATGAGAAATTAAGCACAAACGCGTTTTGGGGGGAAGAATAACAACTTTTCCACTGTAGTAGGGTAAGTTTCGTGTAGTGCATTGATATGGGAAGTTGGGATAAAGAATAACATCAAAAACCAACGGACAACACTCTATTGTTGCCATCGATTGGAGACACGAAACAATAAATACAGACACAATACACATTCTATGCTAAAGAATTTTACAGGTTCTAACCACGGTGGAATAATATTCGGTCTGTGGCAGATAATTGATAGACATTTATTTACAATGTTGCAATCCACTTGCAAAAGTACACTTATATAAATAAAAAAATATATATACCAAGTTAAAGTCTACTTTCAGTCCGAATGACCGCTCAGCCGACTGTACATATACTCCCCTGATCATTGAGCCATCTTGCCTATGAGCACTGCTAACATATGGCGCAGTCAAATGCAGCCGCAGTACCGACTCAGACCCTTCACAGGTACCCATTTTAACCCCTGGGTGGAGAGGAACAATTCGCGGTACATGTCTTGCTCAAGGACATTCCTGTACATCATCGGGGATTTAGAAAAAATCCCCTAGTCAGACCGCTTATATGTTACTAGATCTAGTACATATTTTAGATTTTTTGTGGTAGGTACAATGTCCTAGATAATTGTAGTTTAAAACAGACTGAAAATATAGAAGAATTCTTCTTCAGGAAATATTGTTGAGATTGTTCTGTCCCTTTTACCTCAATCGAAAATGTAGCAAATTACATTTTTTAAATTTTCTGTCAATTTAGTTTAGCCTCAGTGACAACCAGTTTGAAGCGGGTTGCCTGGCGTCTAATTTGACTTCAAATTTCTTGCAAATTATATAATTTGCTCATCACAAGTTCAAGTTCAATCAGATACCGCCTCTTTGCTTGTAAACAAAGATGATGTAATCGGCGGCCATCTTGGATGACCTACTTTTCTAAAAATAGGATAAACACGTGGGTCTATATATAGCCCAGGGTGAAGGTCTTGTGGGGGTAGCCATATTGGATTTGGGTTTGAACGGGAAAAAAGCGTCCATTGTGAATTATTGAATTTTCACGAATCTGGGTCTACACGGTATACAGAACTGACCTGTTTACGATCTGTTAAGATAGCCAGGGACATTGAGCGCCGGGTTCTTCCCTATCAGAGGCGAATCTTAGAGGTCTTGCATATAACGTGTGTTCACATCGATGTTTTCAGTTCAAATGACTGAGATGTTTCTCCTTCATGCGCGGATAGAGGGCGCAATGTTTAAAATGACAGCATCGCTATATTTAGCTGGCCGGTGTTACAAGTATTGCATCAGCCGAGAAAAGGCCTAGGGCATTAACCCCCGACCAGGGAGAGCAAATGGCAGTCAAGCGTAATCAACAAGATATTAAAAAGCCATTAACTGCCGGAAATGAAGGCAAGGCAGTCAGGGATACCGTGAGAACATGCCTAGTTCACAGGGCTGGATAAAAAAAGATATCGTGTCATACCTTAAAATAAACGTGCATGGTATAGGTGGATTGAAATTGAACTAATGAAACGTCAGTGAAGGAACCAATGAACTGCTAGTTGGTAACCAAGTGAGTATAGTTTGACCAATGGAAACTTATACTGACCAACCAGAACTTCCTATATAATGAGAGCGTGCTCCAGAATTCTTTTATAGCGCTATGTCATAACTGTTGGGGTTATGTATCATGAATGTTTCAGTTTCAGACCATACATTTAAAAAACATTTATGTTCGTCTGATGAAACTGCCTCAAAGTTTTTAAGCATATAAAGTCAAAGTACCCCTATTGATAGAATTACCCTTATTGTAAAGTATGATCGGTGGGACCGCCCTAATCCCAGACGTACTGTATTGAGCGGGGCTAATAAATAGATCAGTCCATTACGATTTGTTTGTTTTGATTCCAAGTCAAAGAGAGAGAGCGAGAGAGAGAGAGAGAGAGAGAGGCATACATACAGACAGACAGACAGACAGACATAAAGAAAAAATAGGATATCCAAAACAAAAAACCCAACAAATGTGCTTTCTTTTTTCGCTTTATTTACAACTTTGATATATACAAGACATACAAAACATGTGTTCCATTTACAATATGTTACAATGACCAATGACAGCATCACCAATATTTACAAATATCCCATAAACAACAACAACAAACACATGCATGTATACACACTTAACTATCCCTGTCTTTTCATGTAGTTTACGATACGTTTCAATGTCCATTTGCGACAACGGAGTTGAACGAATAAAATACAATAGTTTCCGCACGTGTCTGTACCGCGTGACTGCACTCTGATTGAATTGAAACAGTAACGAGGTCCATTTGTGATTAATGTTTTCTTAAAATGTCTTTGGTAATATTCGGGTCGACGCCCCAACGAATCGAAGAATTCCGCGGGTCCATATTTCGGAAAGTAAAACGCCGTCCAGTGAGTTCCGGGTTGTCCTCTGACATCGGTGTTTACCACGTAAAGTCTGGGTCGATGTGTTATCACTTCTGGTAGTTCATCGGCGGCAAGTACACCGCCAAACTCTCGTCGAGCCAAGACATCTCTCATTAGAATAGTTCTGATTTGTCGACTATCCATTATTCCAAACTAACGTTTCTGCTTGCGTTGATTCTCATGAGGGCGGGGAATTTAGCGTAGACAATGACCGTACAAGTGTTGGGTAGAGCTTCCGAAAATTTCAATTCCAGACGAGTGTGGGCCCTCTGATCAGGTCTATCTTTCGTGTCCCCGCTGGGTCTGAACATGTACAGACAATATCCTCCTTTGAAATCGGTTTTCGAAAGGGCGATGGTTCTGTCGGTGTCGTCCGAGTACAGTCGCTGATACGCCTCAATGAATTGATTGCTCTTATAATTGGGCTGTAATGGTTCCGATGGGGTTGATTGCCCGTCGACGAAGAATCCCGCGTAATTGCAATTCATGTGTTGAAAAACGAAAGGATTCTTGACGAAGGAACCGTGCGCAGCGGCAGAATCCACCAAGCCCACGATAAGTTGTTGTGGTACTTCGCCTTGAAAGACGTCATCGGTGATGAAGGCATATTGTCCTTTAGGCATCGCGTAGGTCTTGACGACAGAACGGGTGTAGGGATACACGGCGTCCGATGTTTTGATTGTGGCAGCCTGTCCGAGAATGACGTCTGGATTGACTTTGACTGTGGCTACTTTCAACGACGCTTCTGTGATTCGTACTTTGTACTGTACCGTTTCGTCTTTGGCTGATAGCCTGAACCTATCCGAACTTTGCCAGAGCTTGATGTTGATGGGAACACTGTTCAGGATCAATCGGTTTTGTTGACACAGGTCGACGTACAACTTTCCAGACATTTCTAGTTCCGTACTCAGTTTTGTGTAACCGGATCTAACAAACAGGGCGTTGTTCGTTCCGGACGGATCAGTGTCTTCCATAGCGTTAGACGCGTCTTTAATAAATAACTGACAGTTGAGAACGTGCTGGCTTCGACATTCTAGTAAGGTATCCAGATACGCTTTGTACGGGTAGTTTGAACCCACTTCGGTGGTAGGGTGTTGCTGTAGACTGACATCCACTTGCGAAAAAATGCTGTGCAACGCGTTATTGACCATGCCTACTTTATCTCCGACTTCGATGTCGGATCCGTCGGCTTTCACGATTTTGAGTTTGACATACAGTAGCAGATTCTTCAGGTCGACGTAGGTCAGAGAAGTTCCGGGAATATTAAACTCGATGGCCGCGCCTTCGGTCAGTTGGTTAATGGGTCTAACGGTGATCCATTCTCTCTTTTGTGTGGCCATTTCCATTTCTGGTGAGTCAAATAGGGCCAAGTCATCGTCGTGCTTTTCGGTACTCATCATGATGCGTCTCAGAATACTTTATCTACGTATTTCGGTTTCTTGGGTGTCTTGTTTGTCCAGGGAGAGGTTCTCTTATTACCTTTCTTTTCTAGAGGGAGAGCCCTCCTCTTATTATCTTTCAGCTCCGACTTGGCTAGTTCTATGGCCTGAGCGATAGGTGTGACAAATTTAATGTCTGGCTCCCTCGATTCCCCACCCCTCTGTACGTTTTCCACGATGTAGAAACCTTTGTGATTTGGTCGTACTTTTCCCTCCGCCATTCTTTGAAAATGTCTTGTCCATTTCTCTACTTCCATCGTTTCAGATGAACCGTGCAGCAAACTGTTTTATTGAGTTTGACTAACCCCATCTGTCTGCCTCTTATAAAGATTCTGATACGATTCAAGACCTTTGGCTTAACTTTAACGTACATGGGTCCGTCAAAGAGAAAGTAGGTCATCACCTTTTTCCCAGTAGGTTTCTGTAACGCTCTCAGCACTGGCATCATAGTGTTTTCGGCATAAGATTCACCGCACATGTCCGAGCATACATAGACGATATCTTCTCTGACCGGTATTTGAATTTCTTTCAGGCCGCATGTCCACTCCCCTTCCAATAGGTAGCTGTGGGGTAACTCGATCGTGAAATCTCCCGGCTCGTTAGAGGGATACCTGTCTTTGGATGAGTCGCTGGTTAGAAACAGGTAGTGTTCGTTCATGGCTCAGAGTCGGGGATGGAAGGGCGTATCCAATGGCGCTACAGAGTAGACTGATCCACAGCTCGGGGTTGCCGTTGTTCAGCGATAAGTTGACAGTTGAGGTGATGATGATCATGTACACGATGACGATCTGACAAATGTATACAATTTCGGCTTTTGGAACTCTACTTCCAAACAATCGCCACACTTGGCCGTTTTCTCTGTCCATACTGTTGTTTCCATACGTCACCAATGTAGCCTCTTATTAACTGTAATATCGCAGATCTTCTTTTGGTATCCACGAATCATACTTTTTAGGCCAGTGTAACCATCGGACGAGTACTTCGGGTTTCTTGTTTTTGGTTCTCTTTCGAATCACTTTCTCTACAAAATATTCCTTGTTATCATCGACGTTCACTGCTTGTAACTCTTGTTCGTAAAATGTACCTTTCAGTTCTTCTCCAGACCAGTCTACTAGCTCATAGATGGGTAAATCGTCTCTTCTGAATCTGCGTTGCACTTTAAACAATTCCCCGGTCCACTTTTGGGAATATTCGCGGTCAAATACGTTTCTTATGTGTGTGATCCGAACGACTTGGCCTAATTTGAAAGCATATCGTCTTCGTTTAGGATGACGTAATTGTGAGCCGCTCTTCCCCTTTTTGCGCCTGATAATAAATTGCTCGTACCTGCTTTCGTCCTCGTTTTCTTTGTTAATCGATGAGGGTTTTCGTCCCAAACTCGAGTGTATCGTATGATTGTAACTATCAACGATGTCTCCCAAGACGTCTGCATATCTCTTGGTTCGACTGTGGATGAAATAGCGATACAGCTTGTGTTTCAGTGTCTTGATCACTCTTTCCGCGTAATTGGCCTTTGTCTCTGTGTTTTGCGCATTGAAGTGTTTGATATTTCTCTCGTTCAAAAATGTGTGCACCAGTTGGTTATTAAATTCTTTGCCCTTGTCCGTTCGTATCACCTTTGGATATCGAGGCGTCGTCAACAATCTTCGAAACGCTTCCACCATATCTTTTCCAGCTTTACTTCGAACGAGTTCACACAGCGTAAACCGCGAAAATATGTCAATAGCCACCAAGACGTACTGATAACCGTCATTGTCTTTAGCGAGGTCTTTTAGATCCATAAGATCCACGTCCCATTGACTGTCGAGTCCTTGTACGATTACTCTGGACCTAATAAATTTACGCCTCACTCCTTTTGTCAAAGAGTAGGCATCTTGGTCTCTTAACCATTTGGAGATCCTGTATTTTCCAATGTTAAACTTCCCCGCAGTCTTTACTATTCTGTACAGTTTTTCTGGACCAGCAAAACTACCGGGATGACTGGGGTCGAAATAAATCGAGGACAAGTAGTCTTTCCAGCCTGACATGACGTGTTAAACCTCTATCCACCGCTTTAATGTTTTGCTCCTCTTACGCTTCTCAGTTGTGGCGCGAATACCAGGTGGCCTTTCACGAGGTGTGTGTTGAGGTTCCTTCCTCGTGAGTGGATGAGCAACGCTCTGGTCTGCAGATTCCTGAGGATACGTTCTTGCGGGTATACCGCCGAGTAATCGTTGATACTTGTCGAAAGGGAGAAGCACCGACTTTTGCACCGTATTCATTTTATGTAAGTCTTTAACGATGGTTCCACGGCTTTCAGAAAGGCAGTCACAGCTTTCGCTTTCTTTCTTAATATCTTTCTTTTGTCCTTGAGTGTAAGACTGGTGTCCGCGAGATGCCTTAACACCCTCTTGTGTCGTTTCAAGCTAGCGATTACGGTAGGCTGGACGATCAGAACACGTTGCATAAAATTGACGACGATTTGTATGAGCGCCCTTAGTTGTTCTTTGGTGATGGTATCCAAAAGCGCTTGTCTTTGCTTATCCGACGTTTTGGCTATGACCAGAAGCAAAAATGGCCGTTGACTTTTGACCAGTTGACTCATGTTTGACTTGAAGTATACGGTGGTGCCTCTTATAAACATTTGTACACGACGATATCCTCTCCACGAAACACGTGATTTCTAAGTCTGTATTCGTCTATTCCTCGCGGAGTCAAATCAATCATCAAGTAACCGAACGGGCGTTTAGTGGCGTCGTCGAAGGCTTCTTGCAGACAACGAGATTTCCCCGGAAACAGTTGTCGACCTAACGTTTGAATCTGAGATGCACCTCGGATGTTCTTGAAGAGTACCATATACCAACAATTGAGGGCGATCGTCCTGGCTGACTTGCCTTGTCCGTAAATGTTTTGCGTGATATAGATGACGCTGAGCTTTCTGTGATGACACCCTTGCGTAAATAACAATTCGGCCGCTTTACTATCCAAGACGTCGTGCATGAGATCGTCCAAGATGACGAGATCGTGCTGTCCTCCGGCAAACTCTTCAATTTCCATCGTAGAGGGTAGACCCTGGTGTAAAGTCAAGTGAGGCAGTTCTCTTTCCATGTCCTCAAAAAGCGATTGGTAAATACCGTAGCAGTACAGTATCTTTGAGGGAGGCATTTGGTACAAATACTTGAGTTGCCGAAGAAAAGTAAATGTCCATCTCGTTTTTCCAGAGCCCGTGGGTCCCGCCACCATGATACTCGAACATGGTTCCATAGGGAGTAGACTCAAACACGTGTCATCCCCCAGGGGCCGTGGCATGTGCGGTGGCGGCGGCGGCGGCGGCGGCGGCGGTGTGTCTTCTCTATATCTACCCAGCGGTGACGATGGTGTGTCTTCTTTATTACTGTCAGACGATGACGGACTCCATTGCATCTTGATTGGTCTAGGTGTACACTGATGTTGCGGCGGCGGCGGTGGCATGTTTTGCTGTGGCAGTGAATTGTGAAGGTGACGTCGATGTCTCAGCATGACATCTCTTCTCGAAAAAGAATGGCCGCAGTCCGCACAAATGTTCATGATGATTTCATTTTCTGGGTGTCAATTCTTGGACATGTCTCTTATAAGTTATTGTTCCGGAGTCATGTAGGATCGTCTGATTTCGTCAATGATGGTCTGAATTAGATAGACTTCGCGTACCATAGTTGCCGTTATGGACTTGTGTCTTCGCAATATGACCTTTTTTCTCGATATATTGACTCTATTAGAGGACAGGGTTTGTAAAACCAACCGTTTTCTTTGGAAGGTTTGACTATCACGTCTCAGAGGACTGATCGTGCCGTCCACGACCCGTTTAGCTATCTCGCACAAGACTTTGGCTTGAGCTGAAGTCATGTTTCGAAGAAGTTGTGCGCGATCCCTGATATTCCTCAAGGCCGTCACGAAATTAAAATGCAAAAACAGTTTGGATCGATTCATGGTTACAGTTGATATTAGGGTGGCCACCTCTTATAAACTAGAACCCGTGTATACATATTGTGTGAGTACCTGTTTTGTTTTTAAATGCAGACATATTTGTTTTCATAAATACATATTTGAAAAATATATCCTTTATAAAATGTAAATATGACAAAAACTGTTTCATTAAATACATATTTTATTTTGATGACTATATATTCTACTTCAATGAATACATGCATATTTGAAAAACATATTCTATACAAAATCAAAATGTTAAATGACAAAAAACTGTTTCAATGATACATATTTTATTTTTGAGCAATTGGAAAAACTGAACACACATACAAAATGTACAAATAGATATACAAACAAGACTGTACTCTTTCTAAAAACCGTACGGGACTGTATCAAAATTATCTAACCGTCTGCGTTTCGTATACACCATTTGATAACTCTTCTTTTCTTCCCTCGTGTACAGTTTCCGTTTACCTTTGTCTCGACATATTTTGCTTGGATTGGTGATGGTAATATTTGGTCTACTATCTGGGTCTGTTACTATTTCTCTCACGCTATCAAAGTTAATGAGTTGACTATTTTTGTAATTGAGAGTGAATCCTCTCACTTTACACGTTTCTTTGTTTTTGTTGGTCTTGTACGCGTAATTCTTTGGACCTCCAGATACAAACTCTACAATGTGCTCTCCGCTATCTAATTCGTCCGTCAATTCACCCAAGTAGTCCCCGAGAGGTGGGTCCACCTCTCCGGGTCTACTCACGTAAATGACACTGTCTGTGTCATAATACAACACCCTTCTATCTAATTGTTCTAGCACACTGTACAGTTTGAGCCTGGCCCAACATGTGGTGAAGGTCGCTAGGTATATATTGGTTTTGTTGTCTTCTGGTTGACAGTCTCGTTTATAGATCCATTCCATCTGTATCATGTCATTTGAGAGTATGTGGAAATTGAGAGGTTGTTTAGTGGGATCCGAAAACAATTGAAAAAACAAGTTTGCCTGACTTTCGTGAAGAATCTCAGTCTGGCGCATGTTGAGTCTCTGGCCAAACTTACCCCAAAAACTATTGAGGCACAATTTAGCCAAAGCTCTCAACCCCTGATTTTTCACAATGTTCTCTGGATCCAGTGAAACTCCCTCTTTCTGTGCGTACTCTTGTATATAAGTGTATTTGTCATGTGCCGTTTTAATCCAGTCAGGGGGCCCACTGGCTTCTTGTTTGAATTTCAAAAACGTATTGATATATTGGGAGAACAGGCCCCCTTCGCGTGTGTTTGTGTCATATTGTGTGGTTTCCTCCCAGTGGTATACTTCGTATAGGTGTTGGATTTGATACCCTAGTCTGAGAGCTGTGTGTATCTCTGGGGTACACCACGTACCCGTCAACACTCTCTCTTCATCCGAACAAGAACACGTTTCCTTATTCTCGGTATCCGCGCAGGTTCTACACAAAGGGAATTTCAGTTTGCCATTTGATCTATAGGGGAGAACAGGATGATAGAGTCCTCGCGGGGGTAAGATTTTGACTTTGGCAATACCGAAATAATCCTTAATGTCCCCAAAATCTTTCGTGATAATAGTGGGGTGTCCAACGGGATACCGACAATACTTATTCACCCAAGGATACAAGCTCGTGAAATCCACGTATTTAATTTGCTCTTGTTCTTTCGTGATGTAGTAGAGCTGACTGGCATTGGTACGACCGCCAAAGAAGCTCTCTCTAGGGTTTAACCTATCTGTTAAGTCTAAAGTGTGAATGAATGTTTTGAGATCTGAATTTTGATTAATATCGTTTTTAAAGTCGTGGTCCCAAATACACACGTACTTCATACCTAAAGATTGGAGATGCGCTTTCTTTTTCATAGTCAAGGCATACAATTCATTCAATGATTGATGAGTGAGAGGATGGTACGTGTCTTCTCGACTGTCTGGGAAACACACAGGGCATCCGTGAAACACGCAGCCGTGATACTCGTAAGCCGTGTGCGTTTCTGCGCAGTATCCGTCCAATTTATACCGTGTACCAGGGATCGTTTTCTCTCCCTCATTCAGGGCATGCTGAATGTGTACTTGATCAACACTAGCCCTCCACTCTAACCACTGAATCGATACCTTGCTATACTGGTCATTGTATCCACCGGGAGGAAGTTTTGCAATGGGGGTACTTACAAATTCCTTTTTGGTCACAGTCACGCCATTCACCCATTTACCTTGCATCCATACATACAGAGTACCATCTCTCAATCTAGCCGGGATCCATTCGTCAATGTCATTCACTTGTACGCGCCACGTTTCGTCCAGAAATTTTGTTCTAAAGACGTTCATGCACACGGACGCAATGGTGACAGAGTCGAACGGATCCACAGCGCCCACCCACGTTTTCTCTCTCTTTCCTTTCTCATTTACACCCTCTCTCTCTTCACCCGTTGCACGCATTAACAAGTCCCTAAATTTTAAACAGGCTTGTCTTAAGATATTCACGTCACTTCGACAATATTCTTCCATTTCCTTTCTAAAATCAAACACGTCATTCTTTCTTTCGTTCAACCACGCCAATAACTCTTCCCTCTCTTTCTCGCCCATGAAATCATGTCCGTAAAATTTAGGGTCGGGATAGGGGCCTACGTACTTTTGATTCTCTTTAGTATTGAAGTAATGGGGAAACCAACCCTTTTTCAATTCATCTAAATCAAAAGCCTTGGGTAATGCCGCTAACTTCATCGGTAAAAAATTGAGACTGTCAATCACCTTGATATGCAAATCTCGCTCCACACCCATGTACATGATTTTGGACCCGCTGTAAAGAATTTTGTCGGGTCGCATTGACTGGTCAATCAGGTATTCTAACAAGAAGTACCCGTCATAACCCTTCATATTATGTGCAACCACCTTAAAGTATTCGTGTTGATCCGAAAAGAGCCATTTTCCAAACTGTTCGGCGGTATCCTCCCCTTGGAAAATGGTTTCTCTTAAACCACATGTCCCAGGGCAGGGTCCCGCGTCTTCATTGTCATATAAATCTGTTTTGTCACAGGCTTCGCAACGGGTACCGCAACCTTTACATTTTGATCTAGGGGTAAGTTCCTTATCGATACACTCCGGGCAAACGGTATGAGCTACGACAAAGTTTGGACGATGCGTAGCCTTACCGCACCACGAAGTAATACAATTTTGACATTTTGAGCAAGATGTACATACCTGTGACGATTGACAGTCTTTACAATGGTGCTTCCGTCGGGGGCTATATCCTTCTTGACATACGGTTAATTCGTCTTGACTACATTCAAAATCGAAATAAATGAATTTAGGTATATACTTCTCTTTACATTCTTTCGCCCTTAAATAACATAAATGGTCATCCGTAACAAATTTCTCACAAGTAGCACAAAAATATTCTCCACACTGATGGTCTTCTATCTTTCGTCTGTCTGTTCTGATAACTGCGTAACACGTGGGGCACTTCCACCACTTATCGCACTGGGAGGGTCCGCTGGGTTGTCCCTTCTTTTTTCCTTTTTTGTGTAGGGGAACTTTCTTGTGTTCCTGGAAACACTCGTCCGATCGACATGTCATGTTACAGTCACTGCATATAATGGTAGAGTCAGTCTGGGGACAGTGATCCCTCTTGCACACGATACACTTCTCTTCGCACTGATGTACTTCTCGGTTGTTGTAATGTTTCAGGCAAGTCTCGCAAAAATATCTGGCGCTGAAGAAGCCCGTGACACTCGTAATCGCGTGAAAGTGGTCGTCGTCCACCAAGTACAAGTAAATGCATGGACGCTGGTCTGAACTGGGACTAGTAATAAATTTATTTCCCAGTCGAGCACTCACCACCATCACGCGAACACCCAAGAGCTCTTCAAACGCCTCTACATCATTGAGACTGGCCGCTCTGTCTTGTGGAATGCCCGCCAATTGACACAGGGTCGCCGCCAACTGTCCTTGTTGATTCAGGTTTTTGTTTACAAGGTCATTGTAGTACGTCAATGGCACTTTCTGGTGTTCCAAAACTAACTCTAAGTTACTCTTCCCCTGCCTGTGTTTCGTCACCTCTTTCCATTCCTCTTGGGTACACCGTTTTAACTTGGCCCAACTTACGCCAATGGCCCTGGCCATACACAAATTGTCCTCATTCTCTATGGTGACTATCGATTTTTTCAAGTCCAATGAATTTTTCGGTCCTTTAATACGGGTGATACGTCGTCTTGCTCCACCTTTGGGTAAGTCGATGGTGCCAATAGTTACACTAAAACTGTCATTAATGGAAAGTTCTTGGTTACTGTTGAGCACCTTCTCTAGGGTCTCCATGACTTTGTTCGCATTCAAATCATCCCAGGCCTGTAGGGGAACGACAATGGGGTCGTGTAAGCCCTCGTGGTGAATCACGACTCGACCTAAATCGTTTCCCGCTAGGTTGCCTCTGGCCTCATTCATGACGTCTTGAAACATGTGGTGGAGGCCCTCCCTCACATCTCTGAGTTGTTGACCGTGGTACTGTTCATCTACTTTGACCTGAAACGTCCGGTCCACGGCCGCATTCTTCGCATAAGTTCTCTCCGACTTTTTTCTCATTGTGTAGTTCAGACGATGTGAGTGTCCCGATCGTGGTTCTTTAACTCTACTGTCTCGTCTATGTGATGGTCCTGCCTGCGGTTCGTCCCCACTACCCTTTTGAACAATGGGACTTGGTGGGTTCCATTCGCCATCCTCTACACAGACTTGAGCCAAAGCCTCCATTTCATAGTCAAAGAGTAAGGCTTTCACAGCTCCCTCGATCTCTTCTTGCTCTTTTACATAGTCGAGAGCCAACTCCATATCTTCCTCGCTTAAAGCCACTGGAATCTCAAGTGGTCCCCCCAGTGTTTCCAGCACACCGTCCAACTGATCTTCAACCGTATCGTTGTCATATGCGGGATGTCTTAACTGGAACAGTCGAAACCGTACAGCTGGAGATTCCTGGATCCCCATAGTGACTGCAAAATTTATCAGTTCATCCGCATTGGTGTAAGCGTTGACCATGATCTCGAAACTTTTCGCAATTATGTCCATGTTGTCGGTTCTGAAATGAGAATGAAAAAGACCTGTAATACGTCTTCTTATATACTTCCACTGAATTTCATTCTCAATATTGGCGTTTGATTGGTCTTCTAAAAATAGATCTTACATCATTTCTAAGAATAACCACACTGAGTGCCCTTTTAGATGACATACTTTCTAAAAATAATCACATCGAGTGCCTTCTAACATTGTCTAAGAATTGGACACAAGGACAGTCTCATTGGAAAGCACAGTGTACAAGAGGAAACAAGGTATAATTTATGTTTTTTATTTAATCTATGATGAGATCAGAGGTCAAGGGCATACAGAGTTATATTAAGTAGGAGACGCTTTACCACTGAAAATGATACGGACACAACGCATTTGGTTTGTTTACAGGTTGTAGTGTAGAAGATAGAGCCTAATTAGCTTTTATTTCTCTCTTATGAAGGTCAGAGATCAAGGTCAAGGTCAGTGTCATGCATAGTTATGTTTAGCATGGAACCCTCAACCAAAAAAGGTATCGATACAGTAAATATGGTCTCTCTAGCAGAAGTCTATTTTTGTTGTTTTATAATGAATTATCGAGTATTAATTAATATATTTGGTATCAATTCAGAGTAAAACTAGTTCAATAGAGCGATTTCTGGATTTAAAATGATGAAATTGTGATGTTTACACGTTATTAGAAAAAATTGATATTTCTGCTAGAAAACTTTCCTAATAGCTTTTTAACGAGCTTTACAGGTGAATGTCTATTTTTGTTGTTTTGTAATGAATTATCGAGTATTAATCAATGTATTTGGTATCAATTCAGAGTAAAACTAGTTCAATAGAGCGATTTCTGGATTTAAAATGATGAAATTGTGATGTTTACACGTTATTAGAAAAAATTGATGTTTCTGCTAGAAAATAATTCTTAATAGTTTTTTAACGAGCTTTACAGGTGAATGTCTATTTTTGTTGTTTTATAATGAATTATCGAGTATTAATTAAGGTATTTGGTATCAATTCAGAGTAAAACTAGTTCAATAGAGCGATTTCTGGATTTAAAATGATGAAATTGTGATGTTTACACGTTATTAGAAAAAATTGATATTTCTGCTAGAAAACTTTCCTAATAGTTTTTTAACGAGCTTTACAGGTGAATGTCTATTTTTGTTGTTTTATAATGAATTATCGAGTATTAATTAATGTATTTGGTATCAATTCAGAGTAAAACTAGTTCAATAGAGCGATTTCTGGATTTAAAATGATGAAATTGTGATGTTTACACGTTATTAGAAAAAATTGATATTTCTGCTAGAAAACTTTCCTAATAGTTTTTTAACGAGCTTTACAGGTGAATGTCTATTTTTGTTGTTTTATAATGAATTATCGAGTATTAATTAATGTATTTGGTATCAATTCAGAGTAAAACTAGTTCAATAGAGCGATTTCTGGATTTAAAATGATGAAATTGTGATGTTTACACGTTATTAGAAAAAATTGATATTTCTGCTAGAAAACTTTCCTAATAGTTTTTTAACGAGCTTTACAGGTGAATGTCTATTTTTGTTGTTTTATAATGAATTATCGAGTATTAATTAATGTATTTGGTATCAATTCAGAGTAAAACTAGTTCAATAGAGCGATTTCTGGATTTAAAATGATGAAATTGTGATGTTTACACGTTATTAGAAAAAATTGATATTTCTGCTAGAAAACTTTCCTAATAGTTTTTTAACGAGCTTTACAGGTGAATGTCTATTTTTGTTGTTTTATAATGAATTATCGAGTATTAATTAATGTATTTGGTATCAATTCAGAGTAAAACTAGTTCAATAGAGCGATTTCTGGATTTAAAATGATGAAATTGTGATGTTTACACGTTATTAGAAAAAATTGATATTTCTCCTAGAAAATAATTCTTAATAGCTTTTTAACGAGCTTTACAGGTGAATGTCTATTTTTGTTGTTTTGTAATGAATTATCGAGTATTAATCAATGTATTTGGTATCAATTCAGAGTAAAACCAGTTCAATAGAACGATTTATGGATTTAAAATGATAAAATTCGAACATTTTGTGCATTTTATGCCAATACTGTACAATGGGGATTGCTGATGAGTTAATGACTTTTCAATCTGTGACTTCTGACCGTGCGAGCGAGATCGCCATAGTTACTGTTTTTATGGCTAAACCTTTAACATGCTAAGTAAACTGTGGTCTGCAGCATGTTGTTATTTGCATTTTATGATCAAATATCCATTATTCATCTGTATGTTTAATATCAATGTGTACTACCACTAGATTGTTACATGTCTAAAGTCAAGCATATCAAATGATCAACTTAATAAAATGGATAACGTACACATTGTGTGACAAAACATGGGGGGAGTTCAGTTAAAAACTTTGTACTTTAGCCCCCTAATATATGGGAACTCTCACAGCTCACAAAGAAAGAATTTTTTTTTCGCGGTATATTTTAATATACCCCATGCGCCTTTTGGCGCGTTTTTCTGGCCCCTTTATCATATTTTGGTGTATTTCAAAGGGACAGGAGGTGATTTCTTTATTCAACTTGGATTTTTTTTTCTCTCTGCCTTGCAGAAAAGGGAAGTTGTTTATTCGTTATAATTATTTCTTGATCAATATAAAAGCAATCATGGAAATTATTGATTTTATTAATATAATTATGTTTTACACTGACATATCTTTCTCAACACAAGAGAGTTTAAACTTTTTGTGTAGGACTGGAGTTGGCAGTGATATAATTAGAGACATATCAGTAAAACTCTGGTTTATGGATAACGGAAACTGGGTTTTTCGGACCATCACTGCAAGTGATTGCGTGTTGTTTTTGAATACACGGTTTTCAGTACGTGTCTATAAGAGAAATAATTCGCCAGTTAATCCCAATTCTGTAGACTATATGGATGCAGTAAACTATTGCGCGGATATTTTGGCCAATTTATTGACACTATTAAAAGAACGGAAAACGGAAGTCCAAGATCTTGGGATCATATTTGTTCCTGGTCACTCGGACTCCCATTTTGGATACACACTTTATAAAACAAGGACAAAGGTTTACATCGTTCTTTATTTAGATAATCATTTTTCTTTACATCATATAGCAGGTACATTTATTCATGAACTTTCTCATGCTATTTTAATTAGTGGACAAGATCATACAAATATTTGGTTTACTACGACAGTGTGTTTGATGACATTAGCACGTGCCGTAGTAAACCAAAATACGCGATCAACAGTTGCAATAGTTGGTCCAAATATCCTGTAGTTGAAGCAGTATTATTTGATACTTGTTACAAAGTTCTTTTTTTTTTGTTAACCTGTGCCAAATAATACTTAGTGCTACAATTTTTGTCAATAACATTTAACACAAATGGTGTTCATAACCTTTCCTGTTTTTTTAACGCTGAAAATTATAATTGTAAATATGTGTGTGTATATATATATATATATATATATATGGATTATATATATGATGGATTATAGAAGCAGAACGGTAAGTAAATCATTTACTGAATAATGTCTACACTCACCTTGTTTAACTTCACTTGCATGGAAATGCTGTCACTACAATCTTCTTTGTTTTGGTCTGAATGTAAATCACTTTGACTTTATTTATATTTTCTCCCGTATAGCCTAAGTGTCCTATATGAAATTGAAATCGTTTTGTGGTGAGAATCCTTTTTCCTGAAACTTCAACTGCATCTGGTTCCCCCACACATTGATGAATAACATTTAGCATAAGTGATATGCTTAAAAACTTTGAGGCAGTTTCATCAGACGAACATAAATGTTTTTTAAATGTATGTTCTGAAACTGAAACATTCATGATACATAACCCCAACAGTTAAGACATAGCGCTATAAAAGAATTCTGGAGCACGCTCTCACTATATAGGAAGTTCTGGTTGGTCAGTATAAGTTTCCATTGGTCAAACTATACTCACTTGGTTACCAACTAGCAGTTCATTGGTTCCTTCACTGACGTTTCATTAGTTCAATTTCAATCCACCTATACCATGCACGTTTATTTTAAGGTATGACACGATATCTATTTTTATCCAGCCCTGTGAACTAGGCATGTTCTCACGGGCCCTGACTGCTATACATTCAGTTCTCACGGTACTGTGTCTCTGAATTGCCTTCATTTCCGGCAGTTAATGGCTTTTTAATGTGTTGTTGATTACGCTTGACTGCCATTTGCTCTCCCTGGTCGGGGGTTAATGCTCTAGGCCTTTTCTCGGCTGATGCAATACTTGTAACACCGGCCAGCTAAATATAGCGATGCTGTCATTTTAAACATTGCGCCCTCTATCCGCGCATGAAGGAGAAACATCTCAGTCATTTGAACTGAAAACATCGAAGTGAACACACGTTATATGCAACACCTCTAAGATTCGCCTCTGATAGGGAAGAACCTGACGCTCAATGTCCCTGGCTATCTTAACAGATCGTAAACAGGTCAGTTCTGTATACCGTGTAGACCCAGATTCGTGAAAATTCAATAATTCAACATGGCCGCTTTTTACCCGTTCAAACCCAAATCCAATATGGCTACCCCCACAAGACCTTCACCCTGGGCTATATATAGACCCACGTGTTTATCCTATTTTTAGAAAAGTAGGTCATCCAAGATGGCCGCCGATTACATCATCTTTGTTTACAAGCAAAGAGGCCCATATACTACTTGTTTTCCTATATGACTAAACTGTTCTATAGCAAAGGATGTAAAAATAGATTAGACATAGAGGATCTTACATGAATTATCATAATTTATCATTTTTAACAAACGAGTTGACAAAAATAATATGACGCTCGCCTAGGCTCGCGTCATATTAATTTTTGGTCAATTAACTTTTAAAATGGTAAGTTATGAGCACGAACGTGAGATTCTATTTATCACATAACACTTTTAAACATCTATTAAATCATATGAAGCCGTAGTTTGTAGTATTTGTGCTAAATAGATTTTCCGCCAAAACTTGACATTGTTTAGGGTAACGGCATCGCAAATGACGTCATTCGGTGTCCCGCTACATGCAGCGCTTGTGAACGAAAAGGTTAGACCGGAGCCCAAAAAACGACATTCCAATAGTGGATTACGATATTTATGCAATTGCTTTATTCCACTCCCAGGCCGCAAGTTATGTGATAAATCACGTTACGTTGAATGGTTTACACGTTTATTAACTGAGTAACTAAGAAGCTGCCATTAATAAACGTTTCAGTGGTAGTCTATACGTTTTTTGAGATTCTACAGACAGTGAATATTTCTATAAGTTGTGGTGTTTTCAAGTTCTACGGTAGGATATGCCACGTGCACAGCAGTAAACAGTAACATAAAACTCCAGTGTACCACTTATACACTCCAAAAACGATTCACATTAATAAAATGGATAAGACGTGTTTATTCCCCAATAAACATGTGACCCCATTAGTGCCAACGCTCCCATATATGGGACATAGGCAAACAGTGTAGACTCTGATCAGACGCCGCATTATGCGGCGTCTGATCAGAGTCTACACTGTTTGTTGATATGAATTTCAATACAAAACAAAATGGATTGAAATTTTTGACCCGGCATCCCTTTGATAAAAAATGGACTAATTCAATATATAAACATGGAAAAATCCAATGGGCGCAAATGGGTTAAATAATGCTAAAACATTGTTTCCATTACATGCAGTATGGAGTCAGACCCGAAGTAATACCTCTCTATTACCACCACTAAAACGAAGGAAAAGTAATTTCCATTTCCATTGCAAATAGTTTTGAGCCCGATCAAACGCCGAGTAACCCGGCGTCTGATCAGGCTCCCAACATTTTGGTATTCGGATTAACATAAAAAGTCAGAACTGTCGAAAAGTTGTCTTTTTCTACATTTTAGTGCAATGCGTTTGCGTTTCGTTTGCGTTTAAACGGGAAAGAATAACGTTCTGTGTACTGTAACCAATTGCACCGGGCACCTGTTAGACTATCATTTCACAGTATCCCATCAATTACTTGATATCAGAACACCCATCTAGATTATAGCATCAATATTCTAGATAAAAAGTGTTTTGTAAACAAGGCTTTTAACAGTCAAGAATTTTACAAACTGATTTGAACCATTATCTAAAAGAGTTTAGACTGGCATTCTCAAACAGTGTGGATTTAAACTAGGCGCCCAGGAATTTACTTAAGTCAATTATTTTTGAACTCATCCATCGCTGAAAATTTAAATGGAAAAATCTAGTTTCCGATTTAGTTTAGTCCATGTAACTACTCATGATTGGTTTTTACAGTACATGGCAAAATGACAAACAATGCTGACCTTAGGTTTACAATGTTTGCATAGGAAAATGATTAATGTACTCTTTGTTTGTAAAGAACGAGTGTACTCGTCGCTAGGGTCTCAATGTAATAAGTCAAACGTATCCTTGTTAAATAATTAAAAAAAAGGACAACTATTAAATTTACCAGCATTGTACGTATCATCAATTTGATTGGAATTATCGAATCTAAGTGCAGAAATATGAATATATTTGACTTAGATGTGAATTCGAGTGATCGAAATTCAGCTAAAGAAATACGAGTGTGTTTGATTACGGCGTATTTTGAGTTATCAGATATATTATCAAAGTTGCAGGCTTATTTATTGCATAATATTGCATTTATGCAAAGATACAAGATATGGGCCAAAAATAGTTGTTCACCAATTAATCTTTATATCTAAGAAATGCATCCTTACTATTACGATATGTACAGTTGAGAAGTGTTTCTTCCTTTAACACTTTTGCGCCCAGTGGATTCTTCCATGTTTTATATTGGATTAGTCCACTTTGATCAAAGGGACGCCTGGTCAAATTTTTCATTTCATTTTGTTTTATATTGAAATTCCTATCAGCAAACATTGTAGACTCTGATCAGACGCCGCATAATGCGGCGTCTGATCAGAGTCTACACTGTTTGCCTATGTCCCACATATGGAATCGTTGGCACAAATGGGTTAAATAAACATTCACAGTTTCCAAAGTCAGTTTAGACTATTTAACATGCTTAGTGTTGTATTTTACAATATATTACAAAATGGTTCAGAACCCGATTAGATGGCTCATTTAGAGCCCTCTAAATGGTCTTCACTATTTGCAAAGAACACGTGGACGATTTACAAGTACACTGTTTGTAACTGGCCAGTATACTCGTCGCTAGGGCTGGATGTGTTAAACGAAACTTGAAGCAAATGGCATGCAACAAAATGAAGAAAATAATGGGGGGTTTATGAAAATGTTTACAATTTAATTAAAATGTAAGTTGCTAATAGTTTAGAGCCTGATCGGACGCCGATTAAATCAGCGTCTGATCAGGCTCTAAACTATTTGCAACTAACATTTTAATAAATTGTAAACATTTAATCGGCGTCTGAGCAGGCACAAAGCTATTTGCAAATTACCTTTTTTATCACAAATGGGTTTAATGCAAAATGATTATTTCTCCACTGTATTGGCGAAAACAGTTTTTTTTCTTTAATCAATCTTTATGTCTAATGATGCATGTTCAGTATCACTATTTGTAATAAACAGCAAATTCCGGTAATAATCGTCTACATTTGGGCGATAAATCGTGTACGATTGATAAGACAGTTGTGATCTGTCAGAAGATTATTGGTTCTTTATGGTGTTTTATCGAGCCAAACATTAAAATGCGATTTAACCGATTATTGATATACCATTAACCCTTGAAGGTTTTCTTCTGCTGCAATTTCGCAAGCCTTGAAGTTGTTGTCTGCAGTTTTTTGTCAATTTACAGCAAAGCTCACTTAAAGATGAAGTCTTCGATACCGTCTGATATCGTTCTGTATATCCAAATTTTGTTATACCATCCCCTTTTTACTATAAATTATTTAGATAGGGGGTAATATTTTGTTTCGCTATATCCGATATTTCGTTATATCCAATTTTGTTAAAACCGAGCTCCACAATAAAATGTATGCATTTTTATTGGTGAAACCTCAATTCAAGTGACTAAAATGTTTGGATCCAGATCAGACGCCGCGTAATCTAGATCCAAATTGTCTGCAAATACCATTGACGCCACAATCGGCAGACAAAGTATTAACGTTTTGCATGCTATGTATAATTGTCATCTGGCATAATTTTCACGTTTTGTCTGCAGGCTTCTTTCACGAAAAAGTTACCATCTGAGTTGCAAACAAATTATATCAAGTAAAGTCTGTGTCCCGGCTTGATTCAAATTTTATGTATCAATTATGACCGATTCGATCGTGGCGAATACATGGCTAGTCAACCCTACGCCTGCCGGGTCACGACTTGAATGATATTTGCAAATAGTTTTGATCTAGATCAGACACCGCCTGACGCGGCGTCTGATCTGGATCAAAGCTGTTTGAAACTAGTTTTTAGGATTCTTCAAATTATAAATATGTAAATCTGAATTTTATCACATTTTGCTCACTACGATATCAAAGCTGGCGATATTCCGGCAGGAAAATGGTTAAATGATGTATTACAGATCTGCATGATACAAACATGCACATTACCGGAAGTTATGTCAACATATATAAGAAATAGTGGCGTACAGGTTAATTTGAAATTGGCAATATTTTAACAGATATGACACGTCTATAGTCATAAAACATTCCAATTACATTAATTGGTACTCATAAAATGATTTAAATGTGATTTGTGTATCGATTTGTGTTAAACGGGCATTCTTTAAAGGTGTATGGATCACTCTACAGATAAAAACTGTTTGATACTGTAAAAATAAAAGGGATAATTTCCTACAGGAACTTTCTGCTTTATCATTCTAATGTTATTCCTTTCACTCCCAATGACGCTAAAATCGAAATCACGTCATTTATACGGCCTTAAATCTAACTTTGAAATGATATTGCAGACAACAATATTGAAGCAGACGACAATATGACGATGAAGGAGAAAAAAACTCACGAAATATTAATAATAAAAAAGTTTACTCATTTTACCCCTGAAACTTGAATTTGACAATTCTAGTTTCGAATTAAGTCAAGGTCATTGTTTACTATACAAGAGTTTTTTACAATGTATTGTAAAATATTTTTTACAATGCAATGTATTGTAAAATGATATGCAAAGTAGACATTGATTAGAGAGTTCCTTCAGGCGCCATCTGATCTGGGTCTGCACTGTTTATATATGACAAGACTTAGTATACTCATCAAGAGTACGGTTTTCAAAATGACACGCATATGCGGCACTAGGGTTCCATGGGTTGAGCTGTTACCTTAATTAAATACTTCTTATTTTTCGGTATCTTTTGAATGCCATTTCACACAAATCTGTATGCGTACTTAACCGTTATTAATTTTACAGATGAAATGAAATGGATAATGAAAATTCTAATTCCAAGGTTAAGCTTTTCTAACATCAATATAATGCATTGCTACAGTAGGGAATGTTACAGTGGAGAAGACGTTATTATTTTCCAATAAGCGCATTAACGTTAAAGCTTTTATTTCTACTGCAAACAGTTTGTATTCCTATAAACTGGTAAATTATTTGCTACGAAAACAAAGTTGTCTTCGTAGGAATACAAATCTATTATATTACTCTTATAAGTTGCCGTAGCAAAACGTTTGATGATAATACCTATCTGGCCCACAGTGATAAAATGAAGAAAATTACAACTTGTTGACAATGCTTACAATATATTTGAATATGAGTAGAACACAGTTTGAAGCCTCCTCAGACGCTCCAAACTGGCATGTTTGCAATTGAAATGATACAGTGGAGAATGTGTTATTCTTTCCCAATAAACGCGTTTACGCTAAAACTATTATTTGCAGTGCAAACAGTTTGGAGCCAGATCAGACGCCGGGTAACCCGGCGTCTGATCAGGCTCCAAACTGTTTGCCACCAAGATAAACAAGAATTATCAGAAGTGTCCAAAAGTTGTTCTTTTCTACGTTTTAGTGCTTTGCGTTTGCGTACGTTTGCGTTTAAACGGGAAAGAATAACAGATTCTCCACTGTAGTTCGTTTATTGGGGGAAAAACGTCTGCTTCACTGTACTATAATTACATCCATTGCAAACAGCTTGGAGCCACATCAGACGCCTGGCAACCCGGTAGCTAACCGTTTTTCACCAGATAAAATTATTCGTCAGAATATTCAAAACCGTGTTATTTTCTTAATTTGATAGTGCTTTCGTTTCGTTTAGCCATTTCATTATTAGTGAGTTATTTACCCCTTTGCCGCCATAGTGTCGTCTGCTTCAATATTGTTGTCTGCAATATCGTTTCAAAGTCAGATTGAAGGCAGTAGCAAAGACGTTATTTCTAATCAAGTGGCAAACAGTTGTTTCCCCTGATCAGACGCCGCGTTTAATAAGGATCAAAACTGTTTGCAGATGTGCTTTATGGCATCATTGAGAGTGAGAGGGTTAAATTTGAAATAATAACGTTTTCTCCATCCTATACAAGGGTTCATCAGTACAAACATGGGATTATAAATAAGTGCCCAACTATGCTATCTAAAAAGATTTATGCGAATAACTATTCTCTAATCATATTAAGATCAAGATAAGAAATGTATAACCTTTTCCAGTTGGTACATTAAATCATGATCAAAATTGTGTTAAACACTTAACTCTCGATCTTGCAAAACACGTCATACTTTTAAACATTGAGACGCGCCCTTGATACAAGGTAGAGGTGAAATATTGCATTTTTAATATTCAATCATAAATTATTATCTTATAGAATCTACCCAGGCCCTATAATTATCGATGCTAACTAAACTACTTTTACATGTATAGTTATAACCCTTTCCTCTTCAAATTTATCGTGAGAGTTTTACTCCTACACTGTCTTACTGTCGTCCGCTTCAATGCTGTTGTCAGCAATAACGTTTCAACTTTATATACTCACGGAATTGAAAACCTGTGCATGGTTGAAATTTGTTTTAAACGTACACGTTTTCAATTAGCTCACGTAAAGACGGTTCATACAGTTGACTTAAGCGCGTAGAATTTGTTGGTTATCGTTTTCGTGAAAGTTACGTTACTTTTGCGTGTCAAAATACGTTTGTCTATTTTGGCATAAATTGGTCAGTACACTCATTTGTACGGTACATGTAACACGTACAATGTACACTGGTTGTTTTGGAAGTAAATCAATGGAAAAACTAGTAAAGTTTGTTTTATCAACCGTGACGGCTATGCCACGACTGTCTGAAAATGCGCGTTTACGTTTAGTCAGCATATTAGAGTTTGGAATACCGAAAAAATGATTTTGCATGCCAATCTGGCCTTCATCGTAACACCATGTTGTCATTATCGAGATGTATCTACTAATTGGCAATGTTTGCGAGAACCTGCGACCAGGGATACCGCTATTAACGTAACGTCGACGAGATACGTACATGTATAATCCCGTTACACATGTGCGTCATCATTTTCAGTCTTTAAACTTTACCCTCAAAACATTCGTCAAATCAGCCCGAGGACGGTACGCAAAAGATTACGCTAATTTTGAATCCGTCCTACTGTACGTCCCATTCTGACGTCAAATCCGTCATATTGCCTTAATGACAAAAAACGCACGGCAGTACAATCTTGATTGACATCACACTTTAATGACTCTTATGAAATGTTAGATTGATGTTTAAAATAACACAATAACAAAGTCAATTTATATCTGGTTTGTTATTCCTATTATTTAGAAAGCTTTTCTCAATGCACAGTTTTTAAATTCCGTGAGTATATTATTTAAAACAGCATGACTGACGAAATTTCGAAACGAATCTTAAACTGTTTGGATCCCGATCAGACACCGCAACGGCGACTTATAATGTGATAATTGTATGAAGATTACATTATGTTGATACTTTAAACCAGGAACTTGTGAATACCAATTCCTATATATCTACCAATTTAACGGAGCGTAATGTAGTATCTGATCATCTTGATACATGTAAACAATTAAAAGCTGATGTCAACATTACATGTCACAAACTTCCTACAATGTACTGGATACCAAAACTCCACAAAACACCTTATAAGTCTCGTTTTATTGCTAATTCAAGTGCATGTACTACTACTAAGCTTTCCAAACTTTTAACATCGTCTTTAATTAAAATCAAAGAACATGTTCAAAGGTATTGTGATAAGACTTACGAAAATTCTGGACTTAATCGGTTTTGGTCTATCAAAAACTCTAATGAAATTTTGGCGAAGCTTGAATATAGAAAATACCAAGCTTGCAATATAAGTACGTATGACTTTTCAACACTATATACTACCTTACCTCATAATCTAATAAAAGCTAAACTTATACAACTTATTGAAAAGACTTTTGCCAGAGAAAGGAAGCTATTTCTGGCGTGTAATACTGATCGTGCATTTTTTACAAATGACACGGTTAAGCATTACACTATGTGGACTTGCACCGATGTCTGTGAATCACTAACATTTCTTCTGGATACTATTTATGTACGTTTTGGGAGTACCATATACCGCCAAGTGATCGGTATCCCTATGGGTACAAACTGTGCGCCCCTTGTCGCAGACCTATTTTTGTACTGTTATGAGAGGGACTTTATGCTTAGTCTAAAACCTGATACACAGGCAGATATGATCGAAGCCTTTAACAATACATCGCGCTATCTAGATGATATTTTTAATATAGACAACCCATTTTTTGATACGTTGTTTCCTTTTATTTACCCAAAAGAACTATGCCTTAATAAAACAAACGAGTCAAATTTGTCGGCACCATTTTTAGATTTGGATCTTTTTATAAATAACGGAATTGTTTCTTCTAAGATTTACGATAAACGAGATGATTTTGATTTTAGTATTGTAAATTATTCTCATCTAGATGGCGATGTTCCCCGTTCCACATCTTACGGGGTTTATATTTCACAACTTATTCGCTTTGATAGGGCCTGTACCTCTGTTGAGGACTTCCACATTCGTAATAAAACTATTACTGAAAAGCTTCTTAAACAGGGGTACAGATTTCATAAACTTCGTAAAACATTTTCTAAATTCTTTTATAGAAATCTTCCTCTAATTAACAAGTATAAATGTAACTTAAAGTCTTTTCTGCGGCAAGGTATTTCACATCCGGAGTTTTATGGTGATGTGATTTACAGACTTCGTAAGATTCTTGGACATATACATTTTCAAAACCTATTTGTGAAACGTATTAGATTTTCCTCAAAAAAGATTATGATCCAACTATATTGCTGCGCACTTCACGTTTGGTTATCGATCAATCTACAATTGATAACTATGCTTTCCTCTTTGGTTGTGCGACGACAGACAGGGCTTAGCACTACATGATGATGTATCTTTAAAGCCGTCCTTAACCGGGAGAGTTATGTCGGATTTTCGTGCTTTGTTTTTTCTCTCCCTCTCTGTCGTACCCTGGACCCTTCCATGTCTTACAGTTACTCGTAACTACAGACTAGTCGCTTGAGTACAATTTGACCGTTGCCATAGTGGGTTATTTTTAACACGGGCTTGAATGTTTAATTCTTTCCCATGTTACTAATGATCTTGTCATAGAATTTTTGCTAAATGTTTTACATGTATTTACTTACTGTGCTGGCGGTCTTTTTGATTGTGAGGTTGTGGAACAGGGTTTATATTTTATGTACACTGTTTGTCTTTAAAGGTGAATATAGGAGATAAGTGTGAGGTTGGGCGCCCCTAAACCCACGTTTAATCCCCCCAGTGGTTGTTAATGATTAATTAATTTATAGTTAATTATTGATTGCTACTGACCGTACCAAGGCGGGCTCCTATATTCACTTTGCTTTATGTTTGTCTTGCGTGTTGTTTTCTATTTAGTGTGTAGATGAAGGAATGGTATTGCGTGTGTGTGTGTGTGTGTGTGTGTGTGTGTTTGTTGTGGTATGACTGTGTGTGTGTGTGTGTTCTGCTTGAGAGGTGGGTGTATTGTTTGTGTTACGTTTCCTGCTTGAGTCTTTCGTATTTATTTGCGTCGTTGACGATGAAAGTGTTAAGTTATTCAATTCAAGAGGCCAAATAAGTAAATCTGTCATTCCTATGCTATGAATATTTCCAAAATTAATGTTTAGTGGGCGTTAAATACATGTCTTTACCCTAAATAATTGTTTACAAGTATAACGGAGAAAACGTTATCCTTTCCAAATAACCCCGTTTACGCTAAAACTAGCATTTCCAATGCAAATAGTTTGCCATTCAGATGGAAATAAATGGTCAATTGTCAAAAAGTTGTATTTTTCTACATTTAATTGCAACTTGCGTTTGCATTTCGTGTGCGTTTAAACGGGAAAGTAAAACGTATTCTCCAGTGTAGGAACACGTTATTCTACCCCCCAATATACCATTTCGTACTATATAGAATAATTAGAAACATTTCCATCCATTGCAAAATAGTTTGAGCCTAATCAGACTTCAACCCGTTTGGGCCTCGTTTAAAAAAAAGAAGTCCAGTATTATCAAACTGCTGTCATTTACAATATTTTATTACATTATGTTTCCGCTTAGTTCCGTTTCTAAAATGGGAAAGAATAGTTTCCGGTACACACAGTAGAGAAGACGTCATTCTTTCCCGTATTAACGCAAACAAAACACAAATGCATGGAAGGTAAAATGTATAAAATAACAACCTTTTTTATATTTCTTACTAATCACTTTAATATGACTAGCAAACAGTTTGGAGCCTGAAACGACGCCGGGTTACCCGGCGTTTGATCTGGCTCTAAAATGTTTGCAAATGGAAAACAATTGTTGTAGCGTAAACGCGAAACGAGAAAGAATGCTAGTAGTCTTCCGTTTTCTCCACGTCACATATAATATGATAAATGTACTCCAGAGTCCTTATCTTTCATCTGGCAATTTTGGGTCACGGTGAAGATTAATTTCTCCAGATTGTTGACCGATTACATGTCTTTGGAGCTCATATCCGTTTGATGTATAGGCTTTGTTTTTTAACCTTTTCATACTGAATATTTCATGTGGACTATTCCCATTTTTATAACAGACCCGTTTATGTTGATTCATGTATTCATGCTTGATTTTCGGACAATATATTTCAGAAATATTAAAATGAAATAAACTGTTCAGACTCTGATGAGAAGATTCTTTAATGTGTCATCTGATCAGGGTCTACATTGTTTGTAAATTATTTATATAAATGGATACCAGCATAGAAAGGGTGACATTCCGCTGAAACCTATCAAGTGGTTTGGAAGTGGCTGAGCTCAATTTTTATCGAAAAAACAGACAGACATACGAGCAGACAGACAGATTAATGAGCTAATCGCTGGCAGAGTTTTCACCAGGTAGGAATTTTACAGACACTCTATACAACGGAATAGTAAGGGCCTTAACGTAACACCGTGGACGTGTTTCAACTACAATGTATACCCATGACATTTATAAACAGTCAAGACCAATATCAGAAGGCTCTTATAGGATACTCTGATCAGCGTGTACACTGTTTGCTAATTTTGATAAGTGTTTATCAAACTACCAAGACTTCCAAGTAGATTGGGTCATGTTTTGGAAACTAAAATGAACCACAAGGGAACGTCATAACCCACAATATTTTAGTTCTTGTGATCGCGAACTACTGTACCAATAGCGGTGAAATCTTTAGTTGCAAACAGTTTACATTCAAATCTGACGCCGCATAACGCGACGTCTACATGTACATGTAAAAAGTATCAAATCTGTTTGACACTCGAATCAATATTTCTTTTTGTCAATATGTCCAATTTTGAAAGTTTGCATTATAAAATTACAAACGATTATTCGGCCGTAAACGTACAGTGGGGGAGGCGTTATTTTTGTCTCGTTTAAAGCAAATGAAACGCAAAACGCATTGCAATAAAAATTACAAGATTACACAAGTTTTATAAAACAAATCTGGCATTTATTCTCTATCCGAGTGGCCATAAGTTTGTAGCCATATCAGACGCCGTGTTACCCGACGTCTGATATGGCTCCAAACTGTTTCAAATGGACATAATTAAGGGGTTTCAGGATAAACGTATTCATTGGGAAAGAATAACGTCTTCTCCATTATTGCCTAGGGACCTCTTCAGACAAACGAGTGTTGCGTGTAGGTTAAACGCAATTTAGAAAACTCCTGTAGGCTCTTGCCGTATCTTTATCTTGTTTTAAGTAACAACATTTACTATACAGTGCCTGTGGATACTCCGTGGAATGGTCGCACTGAAAACAATATTCTAATAAACCGTACATTGAACTGGCTTTCCTATTCCAGCGTACAATAAATGTATAGACTGGTAGCTATATATTAGAACAAAATGCAAATCAAATTACAAAAGAGAAATTGAATTACTTTTCATCTGGTTTTCGTTCACGGCTAAAAGCAACTCAACTGATATTTGCAAACAGTTAGTATAAAGATCATTACTCGGTCTCAGCCTAGGATATAATTAATAAGTAATCTTATAAGTCAAAATCTGAAAGTGATATCAGAAAACAACTTCAACCAGTAATTATAGTATTGCCGTTACAGAGCCAATCATTGCATTTTAATAAAGAACACAATAACCCCAAGTGGCGAATATAAATATACCATGGAGTGTAGGGTTTAAACCTTTAGTGTGCTCCTTCTCTTTTGATATGAAATTTCACTGGTCTAGATCTTTGCTATTTGTTATAACGTCGTTTCATTTGGGCTTTATATTGCATCTACCTATTGAATATTCATGTATAAATAAGTTAAAATAACAAATCTTTATTCTCAGAATGACACTTATACGTTATTATGTTCAGCTTGATCTTTAACATTCACTAAGTAAACAGAGTAGTCCCTGTGGGGAGCTCCTACAGAAACTGTCTTTTCCGGGTCCACTCTGTTTCCAAAGGTTTGAAAATACTGATTGGTGATTTTGTTACCTTATCACATTATTCGTGTTGTATATATGTTAATGTTGTTTGTGAACCATTTTGAAAAGTGGTTTGTTTGTTTGATACCAAATATGTAATCCTCATGAAATAAAGTCGTTATTATTATTAATGATATTTACAAACCGGCTACATTTGAAAAGTAAACTTGTCCTATACCAGTAATTAGACCCTGATGAAGGGTTTCCTTTGCAATGCTAAATACAAATTATACATGCCATAAGAACTTCAGACCAACAGTGTAGACCAAGTACTGGCGTCGTCTCAGGTTAGGTTATGAGCAATGTTTAACAATTAAGGTAATGTGAAACTATAGCACTTGGTCAGTGTATTTTAGCAGTGTAGACACCGGCCAGACGACCGACATTGGCTACAGTGGAGAATCTGTTATTCTTTCCCAATAAACGCGTTTACGCTAAAACTATAATTTCCCATACAAACAGTTTGGAGCCAGATCAGACGCCGGGTAACCCGGCGTCTGATCAGGCTCCAAACTGTTTGCCACCAAGATAAACAAGAATTATCAGAATTGTCCAAAAGTTGTTCTTTTCTACGTTTTAGTGCTTTGCGTTTGCGTACGTTTGCGTTTAAACGGGAAAGAATAACAGATTCTCCACTGTAGTATAGGGTCAATAACCTAACCCTGTTTCTGATTGTTTTAAAGGCAGCTGACGACTTAAAGAAAGTTGAAAGTAAAGCAGAATGCGCCTTCATGCGCATTGTGCTTTTCTTTCAGCCTGCTCTCAGCTACGGTCTGCTAGGATACAGGAACTACATGTACTCTACATGGTGCATATTCATGACTATTTAACTTGGAAATACTTTCTTATGAGAAAGAATAAATAAATAAAACGTGCAAAAGGGCGTATTTATTGACTGATTGGTTAACTAAATGAACCCCTATGCCAAAGCTTATTGTAGACAACTGACACTATTTAACCCTTAGCCTGCCACTCACGACTATAGCTCCATATGCAAACAGCTTGGATCCGGATGAGACGCCGAGTAACTCGGCGTCTCATCCGGATCCAAGCTGTTTGACACTCAGACAACATTTTCAGCAATTTTGAGCAACTTTGAAGCACTTTGAAACTTGAAGCAGACGAGAAATATAGCAGACGACAATTTATTTGGCGGGCTAAGGGTTAAGACACGGTAAAACAATATGAGTGAATTCTGGCAAGAAAGGACTTTCAGATGGAATGTCAAATTGGCACAGAAAACATGCAATATGTTTTCTTTCTTTTAATGCAAGAGGTTTTTTTTGGAAAGCGTATGATGTTGGACCAAATAATTTTGTTAAATCTACGCTCTGGGATACTATTTGGATCTTAAAAACTCATTATAAATCTATTTACCTGAGATAAATGTACTGTGAGATAACGTGCATTATTCGTTTTACATTTCTTTTCATTACCAGTTGAGACTTGTTTTGTATTTTGAAACAGTTTGGAATATGTTCATATTCCTTCTATTTCGGCATCCAGTCATGATTCAGAAAATTTGAAACTCGTCTAAATTCTTTTTTACTTTTTTGTTGTTGTTTTTTTCTTTTCGTGAAACTTTGAAACATTTTAATTTGAAAAACAAATGCACATGATATCTTTAGCAGATGATTAGGTGGTAGTAAAATAGTTAAAAACGGAAAGACTACATTAAGGTAATAAGTGATTTATACTCCACAACAGTCGCCTACTGTTAAACAGTTTTTGCTGTTTATTAACCCATTAACTAACAGACCGTTGATATCGCCTGCTTCAAAAATATATTCTGCTTTATTTCTCAAATTCAGATTTGGAAATCGTTACTCAAATCATTAGCATGAATGACAAACAGTTTGGATCTTGATCAGACGTCGCGTTACGCGGTGTCTAATCAGGATTCAAACTGTTTGCAAATTGCAGTGCACCCGGGGTTCGTCAGTGAAAGTGGTTAAGAGGAATTTAAATGTACCGTAGTCGTACAGTGGAGAATGTGTTATTCTTTCCCAATAAACGCGTTTACGCTAAAACTATTATTTGCAGTGCAAACAATTTGGAGCCAGATCAGACGCCGGGTAACCCGACGTCTGATCAGGCTCCAAACTGTTTGCCACCAAGATAAACATGAAATATCAGAATTGTCCAAAAGTTGTTCTTTTCTACGTTTTAGCGCTTTGCGTTTGCGTACGTTTGCGTTTAAACGGGAAAGAATAACAGATTCTCCACTGTAAATAGATGGATCGTTAACATATTCATTTCTCAGGCGTCTCCATAGAATAAAATTTTGGCAAACTATGAAGACACAGATACCAAAAAAGATAGCTCGTGCGTATCTGGGCATATGCTACATATTTCATCTTTATGGACTAATAATCAAATTCCAATGTAATAGGTATATACAGATATAGACCCATTACTCCATTTATCATTTCACTAAAGAAAATATTTTACAGTGAATATGAACCGTAAGAAATAGTTTATATATCTCTAAGCAGAGGATACATGTAACAGATGGTATATGGAGCTTAAAGGAAGTTGAAAGTAAAACAGAATGCGCTTTTAGGCGCATTTCTGCTTTTTTTCAACCTTATTTAAGTGGCCACTTGTCTTCAAAACTAGAAATAGGCTATGGAGTAAAGGGTTAAATCCGCTCAACAGAAATTTGACAAATGTATTGTTAAAATCAATAAGCAAGTAGAGAGGAAAACTCCAAAAAGATATTTCTGCAACCGAGTTGTACATGTATATATGTCAAAATGACAAACAGTGCAGATTTTCTTCATGGTCAACACTTACGAAAATTGCACTTCTTTTAACAGGTACATTGTAAATGACGTGTATACTCGTTGCTAGGGTTCAAGGGTTAAACATACTTTTATAATGTGCATCTGAAAGCAGAGTGAAGCAAATGTGAAATCATAGAGAAGCTACTCTTCATCTACCTTAGAGGTCACCTATATAATCATATCTTTAAACACTGTATTACACCGAACACATGCTTTATTTTGAATGGATGTAAAATTAATGTTAGATATCTATTATCTTTTAAATTTCATAATAATATTATTCATAGACAAACACGTGAATTGAGGGTGTGTTATCTTTATCGACCATAATATCTTAAGCAGCAAAAATACAGTGGGAAATGTTTTGGGTTTTTTCCTGAATACATGTATATAGAGGATTGACACGTTCATTGCCAAAGGTGACTTTGCAAACAATTTGGATCCTGATCAGAGGCCGCGTCACGCGACGTCTGAACTGGATTCAAACTGTTTGACACTTGTATCGACATTTCTTCAGTCAAAACAGCCTCAAATCTGACTCTATCAATGCAGACGATATTTTGGCGGTAAGAGGGTTGAAGTAGACGATAAAATGAGTACAGTGAAACCCCTCTAAACCGGAACCTCTAAATACCGGAATTCTCTCTAAACCGGACAAAAACTTTGGTCCCGTTTCCAACCCTTCTTTATTTCAACCCATTACACCATAAATACGCCTTTTTACGTCTTTGGTTTATTCTTACACTGAAGAAAAATAGTTTGTACATTCTAGCAGATGATAGCCTAAAGCAGGTTGAAAGTAAAGCAGAAGGCGCCTTAAGGCGCCTTCTGCTTTACTTTCAACCTGCTTTAAGTGGTCAACTATCTTCCATACTAGAAACAAGTTAAAACCCCTCTAAACCGGAAACCCCTCTAAACCGGACATTTTTGTTGTCCCTTCACATGTCCGGTTTAGAGGGGTTTCACTGTACTATAATTGCCACTGTAACATGGTGAATAACCTTTGAAACCGAAGTTTGATTAATTTCTAGATTTTGAACTGAAAAGTCTAAAGAAGGACGAAATTGGAAAACTTTATTTGCCAGTTTAAATCGTATTCAGACTCGTCTAGCGTCTTTTCGAACTAATTGCATTTCTCGGTTTTCATTTCTTTTTTGTCAATATTTAATTCTCAATTTAAGGAAATTAAAAGTCATTACGTACAGTGGAGAATCTGTTATTTTTTCCCGTTTTAACGCAAACGTACGCAAAGCACTAAAACGTAGAAAAGTACAATTTTTGGACAATTCTGATAATTCATGTTTATCTTGGTGGCAAACAGTTTGGAGCCTGATCAGACGCCGGGTCACCCGGCGTCTGATCTGGCTCCAAACTGTTTGCACTGCAAATAATAGTTTTAGCGTAAACGCGTTTATTGGGAGAGAATAACGTTTTCTCCACTGTATGCTGTTTCTTCTCTCAAAATATCTCATATATGACTTTGAGAAATTAGCAGACGACAATTTTAAGCAGAAAATATTGCAGACATGAAAGTGTTGAACATAATTGTCTCTTAGGTGGAATTGCGACAATCGTTGTTGGGAGGAGGGTCTCGTTGTTGGGAGGGCCGCTGTAAGGAGGTTGCACTGTCGATCGAATATAAGACCTACAAACAAAACCATACTACAAAAGGAGAGGTATTACAGTATAATTGACATTTATCAGTAAAACCATATTACAGACGGAGACAGGTTATATGATATTGAATATTTAACCTATCAGAAATATCAATACTACTGAATTAGGAGGTTTAACGTATATCAACAGTTTGACCTATCATCAAACTCATATTACGGAAGGAGGTGGGTGAAAGTGTGTTTAATGTTTAGAATACACACACTATCGTATTATAGTGGAGAAGACGTTATTCTTTCCCAATAAATACGTTTACGGTATACAGTATCTAGTATTTCCATTGCGAACAGTTTGGAACCAGATCAGACGCCGGGTAACCCGGCGTCTGATCAGGCTCCAAACTGTTTGTCACTAGATGAAAATTGCCAGTAAGAATTGCCAACAATTTGTCATTTTCTACATTTATTTGCAATGCGTTTGCGTTTCGTTTGCGTTTAAACGGGAAACAACAACGTCTTCTCCACTGTATGTAAGAAGAAGGACTGGAGTATATCGACTATTTAACCTTCGAACAAGTACAGTGACGGCGTCATTTACAGTGGAGAATCTGTTATTCTTTCCAAATAAACGCGTTTACGCTAAAACTATTATTTACAGTGCAAACAGTTTGGAGCCAGATTAGACGCCGGGTAACCCGGCGTCTGATCAGGCTCCAAACTGTTTGCCACCAAGATAAACATGAATTATCAGAATTGTCCAAAAGTTGTACTTTTCTACGTTTTAGTGCTTTGCGTTTGCGTACGTTTGTGTTTAAACGGGAAAGAATAACAAATTCTCCACTGTACAAGTCCCGTTGGCTACCAGTAATAAATGCCGCTATAATTTCTAATATTTACGCTCTGGTTAACTTTTCTTGAAGCTAAGCATTATCTTATCATACACTTAAATCCTAGCATTACGACCTTTTAAACAAATACCAATCTATAGCTTAAAAATAAATTGAAACTTAAAGCAGAATAAAAGCAAAACAGACAGTCCCTAAAGGAGATATCTGTTTTACTTTCTTCATGCTTTTGTAGTTGAAACAAGTCTTATATATCTAGAAACAAACCTTATTTTGAGTGGTTTAATGTGATTCTTTATCATGGAAGAATTTAAATACACTGCGGTAGCATTTAAATGAATCGTTATTTAGGATCTACAGAGATAAACAAGCAGACAAGCGGAAGGAATGCATATTTGTAAAAGAATTATTACCTGAGAGGAAACATTTTTTTTGCGATAAACGAAGCTTGTGTGATTAAAACGGTAGATACCAGAAGGGTTCGAAGTTTCTAGGGTATTTTTAATTATAAGTGTTATAACATGAATATTAGTTACATGTACATGTAGTAATGTAAAGTGGGGTAAATGTTATTCTTTCATCGTTTACTTTAAACGAAATGCCATTAAATGCAAAAATGTCAAATGTTGGTTGTTGTTGTTGTTGTTGTCGTGTTTTCCCCGGGGTTGGGGTAGTTTTTGTTGTTGTTGTACTTTTGGGGGTTATTGTTTGGAAGGGGATTTGGAAGGTTGTTTACCTGTTTATTTTTATGGGTGTACATGTATGTAGTTTGAATCCTGATCAGACGTCGAATTCGGCTCCAGACTGTTGATTACAGTGGATATCTATTTTTGAGACAGAAACACGTTTGGTGGGAATTAACACTTTACTACATAGCCTGTTTCTAGTATTGAAGATATGGACCACGTGAAGCAGATTGAAAGTAAAGCAGAATGCGCCTTAGTGTGCATTATGTTTTCCTTTAATCCTGCTTTAAGCTACATGTGACATCTGATAGAACAGTATAAATAGTTCTTATGATACATATTCATAACTGTATAGAATGGAGCGATTTTCTTCAGTGGAGGAATAAATTTAATTAGTTAAAATGTGTACTCATGGAGTAATGGGTTAACAAATTTTATTGCCCTGTATTCAAATAATGCTAACGACCATATGTCGCTTCACTGGTTAGTCACCGATAATTCTATCAATTACTGTCATTGATACAGTGGAGAATTTGTTATTCTTTCCCGTTTAAACGCAAACGTACGCAAACGCAAAGCACTAAAACGTAGAAAAGAACAACTTTTGGACAATTCTGATAATTCTTATTTATCTTGGTGGCAAACAGTTTGGAGCCTAATCAGACGCCGGGTTACCCGGCGTCTGATCTGGCTCCAAACTGTTTGCACTGCAAATAATAGTTTTAGCGTAAACGCGTTTATTGGGAAAGAATAACACATTCTCCACTGTAACTGTATTACTAACTGATTGCTGCACATTATGCTATAGAGTGATCAAGGCATTATTCTTTCCCAAAAAGCACGTTTATGCTAAAACAGTTATTTCTTTGACAAACAAAAATGGAGCCAGGTCATACGCCGGCAAATTCAAACGTTATGCAAATAAATTTTGAAAAATACTTTTAAAAGTGTCTCTATCTATTCCAATATGAGTGTCAAACAGCGTGGATCCTTGTCAGACGCCGAGTTACTATTCGTCTGATCTGGCTCCAAACTGGTTGAAAATGGCTTAATGATTTTCGCACAAACGCGATTGTTGTTAACACATTCAACCCTAGCGACGAGTATAATCGTCATTAACAAACAGTGTACCAGTAAAAAGTACTCTTGTCCTATGCAAACAGTGTAGCTCCTGATCAGAGGGCTCCTGTAGGAGCCCTCTGATCAGGTTCTGCAATGTTTTTCATTTTGCAATTAATTCTTAAATTCAGCTATAAATAACTAAACATGGACTAGACTTAATTGGAAATTGGAATTGTCCATCAAATGTTTCAGGGATGAATGAGTTTATAGCATATTGATTCATTCATTAATCCTTCGTCTGCTGATCTCGACTTCACTGGGTTTTGCAAACAGTTTGGATCCAGATCAGACGCCACGTAGCCTGGCATCTGATCTGGATTCAAACGGTTTGACACTTAAGAATCTTAAGGTTTCACGGATTTACAAAAATACATTAATCTAAGCTTGCAGGCGATGATTCTAACCGTTATCGTGCAAAGTTCGACTTGTCTAATATTTCCAACCAATTTGGATTCAAACTGTTTGTCACACATATTTAGGCTTTCTTGAGTTTAAAAGAGCAAAAACTAATTTTGATTTTTTTTAAACATACAATGTATGATATTATAGAAGCGCCTTTAAGCGCATTTAATGTATTCCCCCATAGAAGAAAATAGTTCAAATTTTACAAATTTATCATCATTTACCACTTGAAATAGTTCATATATCCTAGAAAGTAGATTGAAAGTAAAACACATTAAGGCACATTCAACAATACCTTCAAACTGCTTTAATTTGGCACATGTCTTCAAAACTAGAAACAAGCTGTAGGGTAAAGGGTTAAAGCAGACGGAGTTTACAGCATTGTAAGGATTACAATAATGCCAACACTTACCTGACAGTTTTCCAGCCAGCAATATCTGCAGTAGAACCACTGTATATTCTATGGAATATATCACAAGATTTCTCCACAAATATATATCCCTGTTCACTCTACAAACTTTCATTATCACCATATATGTAATCCAATTCTATAAGGCTGTTTATACTCACTTCTATAACAACCACAAATAAGTATCACTCCACACACGAACATCAACCAAATATACCGATAGAATATAAAACATATAGTATTACATCTCCATAGACCACCACGTTGTTGTTGTTTTTGTTGTTGTTGTTTCCCATCTAATCTCTACCTTAAATATCAGTTTGATGCAATTCCAAACAAATAATCCGTTGTTAACTCAAACTCCGCATAGCATCCAACTTTTACATAGTATGTATTTCAAAGATGTCGTTAGGTCATTGACTCCTGAAACTTTAAATAGAAAATTCCTGTTCTCATTACAGCCTAGCCCATTTACTCTTTGGGGTTCTTTTTTACAGTTTATTACTAAATTGCGAACAGTGTAGATCCAGATCAGAGGGCTCCCTCGGGAGCCCTCCGATCTGGATCTACACTGTTTGCAAATGACAAGTGTACTCTGTGCAGATATAAAGACAAGTATACTCGTCACTAGTATTGAACGTATTGAACAGAGACTATACCGATCATAGAATGACGCGAGTACTATCAGTTTGCCATGAGTATCAATATTCCAGGAATATATACTCTGAAACCATTTATCCACATTTTATATACATTTTATACAGTCAATTATATGTAGACCATTAAATCCCATAGCCTGTTTCTAGTTCTGTAGACATGTGGCCGCTTAAAACAGTAAAGCATTCTGCTTTGAGTTCAGTCTTGTTTAAGCTACTATTTGAGAGGCTAAATGAATTATGAACACGTTGAAATAAGTGGAACTATTTTCTTCAGTGTATGGATAAGTTAAAGGCGTAAAAAGACATTTCATCAAATAAAAGTATAAATCAAACTCTACGTATAATCCAACTTTTACGAAATTTCTAACGATGGTATTAAGCAGAGAATGTGCTGATCATAGAACAGTGTGCTATTGGTTTGCAAGTATTCTTGTAATTAATACGCAGAAACTATTAACCTACTGTACGTTTTTATATACAGTAAATTCTGTGTTTATCGGCAACTCAAAAGGATATGCAACTGAAAATCTTACAGAAGGGTGATAGCTGAAAGCATGACGGATGTAATACAGAAAGCTCCTTCAGGAGCTTCCTGTATTACTTTGAATCTGCATTAAGTATTAGTCTTCAGTAAGTTTGGAATGTTTGCTTCAAACAAGTGTTACTTTTAGATACCCAATTACAATAGAGAATACATTATTCTTTCCCATTTAACGCGTTTCTGCTAAAACAATTATTTTCATTGCAAATCAGTTTGGAACCAGATCAGACGCCGGGTTACACGGTGTCTGATCTGGCTCTAAACTGTTTGCCACTCAGATTTAAAAAACAAATAGTCATGAATGTCAAAAATGGTAATTTTCTACATATTCGTGAATTGCGCTTGCGTTGCGTTTGCGTTTATAAACCACGGGAAATTGTGACGTCTTCTCCACTATGCCGGGTTGATGTACATTGGAGAAAACGTTATTCTTTCCCAATCAATGCGTATACGCTAATAATTATTGTTTACATTGCAAACAGTTTGGAGCCAGATCAGACGCCGGGTAACCCAGCGTCTGATCCTGCTGCAAACTGTTTGCCACTCAGATCATAAAAGAATAGTCACGAAAGTCAAAAATGGTAATTTTCTACATTTTCGTGAATTGCGCTTGCGTTGCGTTTGCGTTGCTTTTGCTTTGTTTTTTGCGTTGCATTTGCGTTGCGTTTGCGTTTATAAAAATGGGAAATGTGACGTCTTCTCCTCTGTATCGGGGAGGATGGAAATGTTTGACACACATGATAGATACTCTGATCAGCGTGAAGTTCCTATCTCCTCTAGACGGCTCATCCATTCCTTCCTAATGTTTTTATAAAAGATTTCAGAGATTAAGTTATCCTCTTGGGATTTTAAATAGAAGAGTCTTCAAACTAAATATTAAAGATAACTCCCGCTAATACAGTCTGGCCTTTGGCTCTTTACAGTGCATTACATGTAAAGAGGTTTGTTGTTTGTTTGTTTTTTAAAACAATAGTTGTTAGAATAAATACTTAATAACCTGCACTGTGCATAATGCATTCGAGTTTTGTATCAATGTTTGGTCATTCAAACTTAATAGTATTCAAAGTTAAAACGTATAGGTAGCTCATCTATGTTTTAAATCCAAACCTAGTGTATGTTTGAATAAACGATTTCGAGTAATTGCAATGCTTTTTGAAGAAACGTTAGTGAGTTTGACCAATATGAGCTCTAAAAATTGCAATAACTGGAGCAGTGCCGGTAAGCTCAACTACATGTATTATATATAAAGGATCGTTATCTATAAAAGTGTATTACAGTTTTCAAAATTAAGAACCATTACACCATTACTTTCATGTACAGTGGAGAATCTGTTATTCTTACGTCATTGGTGATGTCATACAGTGGAGAATCTGTTATTCTTTCCCGTTTAAACGCAAACGTACGCAAACGCAAAGTACTAAAACGTAGAAAAGAACAACTTTTGGACAATTCTGATAATTCATGTTTATCTTGGTGGCAAACAGGTTGGAGCCTGATCAGACGCCGGGTTACCCGGCGTCTGATCTGGCTCCAAACTGTTTGCACTGCAAATAATAGTTTTAGCGTAAACGCGTTTATTGGGAAAGAATAACAGATTCTCCACTGTACATGTAATGATATTCAAACAAAATTATTTCATTTTCTTTTTTGGTCCTATATTGTAAATATTATTAAGATGTTAAAACCTAGATCCGATATAAATGTATTGACTCCTATTAGATTAAAATGGACAAATCCAATATATAACCATGGAATAATCCACTGGGCACAAATCGGTTAATGAACAAGTATTAGTTATAGTTCATTTTTTTAAGATTATGCAATATAACCTGGAGCGAACGTAGGGAACGAACAGGTCATGTTGTATAATTTTCAAAGAATTGAACTTTACCTGATTTACCGTTTGCCTCAAATATAACACGTTGGCCCTCTTAGGGGTCGCCTGCGTTACTTATTTGATCTGCATTAAGCATTCACCTATCTTAAAAACTGTTGTTTTATTTTCATTTGACTGCATACATGCAGACTATAATTAAATGTAATCTGTCTTCATAACCAATTATGCATATCCTATGAAATAATTACTTAACAAAATGTTTATTGTCACATATCAAATATACCATGTATAGATCTACCGCGATTTATCATACTCCACATACATATGATACGAGAATCACTTATACAACCACTGCTGAAGCTCAATTAAATCCTTCTCTACTGTGCTGTGTGATATCTTCCTTCACTATTTCTCTCTCACAGTCTCTCTCAGTGGGGCACCAAGTGCCTCGTATCGACTGCTTTTAGATATCGCTAACAATTTACTGGTACCCCATTCACTGTCTTACCCCGAAAACAATGGTTATTGGCAAACAGTTTGGATCCTGATCAGACGCCGCGTAACGCGGCGTCTGATCAGGATCAAAACTGTTTGACACTCATTTTAGTATTTCTTAAGTCAAAATACCTTAAATTTAAATTTGATAAATAAAAGCAACCCACAATTTTATTTATATAGGATATTGAGTGAGTGTATTTTCAGTATTGAATTTATTGAACGAGTTTGGAAACAAATAATATGTTGCTCGCCAAGGCTCGCAACATATTATTTATCCAACGAGTTCAATAAATTCAATGCTGAAAACACACGAATTTGATTTTCCATTTATCTCATAAACAACTACTGACACTTTCACTTTTTCCTCAGCTATTAAGAAAAGGATTCGTCATAAGTGTTGTTAGGTTTTATTCAACCATAGATAAAAACACCTATCAAACTAAAATGATAAAAAACAGTATCAATGTGTTGTGCAATAGTTCTGATACCATATTCAAATTTTAAATTAATATTTAATCTAAGAGTGTGCTTATTGACTAAATATTAACATTTGACATTCATTTTTGTTTTCCAAATTAAGTCATTATTGCAATCTTTCAACCCCTTGTGAGGATCTAAGTTTGTCTAGAATCTCTAAACTGGTTTACAGTCAGTCGGCGTAGTAGTACAGTATTTTGGTAATTCGAAAATTAGTATAAAATATATTAACAGTACGCCATACAATATTTACGGAACTCTATATTTTGCACGGTTATGTGATATTTTTTAACTGATGACGTCATGGCAGTAAAGGGGTAATTAACTTAAGAAATATTGAAAAACTAACATATGCAAATAGTTCCAATCCAGATCAGACGCCGCGTAACGCAGTGTCTGTTCAGGATCAAAACTGTTTGATACAGTGGAGAAAACGTTATTCTTTCCCAATAAACGCGTTTACGCTAAAACTATGTTTTCCATTGCGAACAGTTTGGAGCCAGATCAGACGCCGGGTGACCCGGCGTCTGATCTGGCTCCAAACTGTTTGCCACCAAGATAAACAAGAATTATCAGAATTGTCCAAAAGTTGTACTTTTCTACGTTTTAGTGCTTTGCGTTTGCGTACGTTTGCGTTTAAACGGGAAAGAATAACAGATTCTCCACTGTACTCATATCAATGTTTCTTGTGTTAAAATGCTTAACATTCCAATTCTTATGAAAAAAACAGACAATACATTTAAGAAAAACATACACTTTCATTGACAGTGTGAGACGGTGTTTTACTTTCATAATGACAAATAAAGCGTTTAATTGAAATAGTTTGATACGCTTTATAATGATCCGCACACTAACATCGACATAATAAACTCAGTGAACCCTTGTGACTACTATAAATACAGTAAATGGTGGTTTCGAGGCAGGTGACAGCTTACAGCAAGATGAGAGTAAAGCGTCTAAAGGATCTTTCTGCCTCACTTTCATCTTTAGTTACGCAGTCATCTGCCTCAAACATCAAACATTTAACTTCAAATTCTGGTCGTAATTAGAGAGAGTTTACTGTACTTCTATGGTTGCCTCCAGATATAGCTATTTTGTTCCAGTTCAATTCAAATATTTGCTAATTTACGTATATGCTTCAGTATTGATTCCGTCCACTACATCGTCATGACTCATTGAAACCTTGCGACGAGTATAAACGTCCTTTACGAACACTGTACGTCTGAAGAGTACATTTGTCATATTGACAGTCTAGACCCAGATCAGGTGAATCCTATAATGCATCTCAGATGAGGTTCTGCAATGTGGGTCATCTTGCAATAGACTGTCAGTAAAATAAACACCTAAATATTTTAATGGATTATGCATGTACTTAATTGGAAGCTGGGCTTGTTCATTTCAATATAGGGGTCAATTAGTTAGTAAAGTATTCTTAGTGAATACTTGGGAAAATTTCGATATGTTTGGATCAACCGGATATTGTCATGTTATTACCAATTTTCAATATATTAAAGAAGATGTATCATGTCAAATGTCAATAATTATGGAAATAAGCCACGCTTTCTACATGTATCATATAACTATTATATGGAAGGACGTTTATATGTAAATTTGGACAATATGACGGAATCTAATTGGCAACTACATGTAGATTGACAGTGGAAAATACGTAGTTCTCCCAGAATAGACGCGTTTGTGCTAAACCAAGTATTCCATTGCAAACAATGTTGAGCCATATCAGGTTTAAGCATATTTTATTCCATATCCATGATTGGAATGGGTTTCGATCATTGAAATGGGGTTTGTTCTTGACATAAGGTCGGGCTAAATATACAGTCGAACTTCGATATCTCGAACTCGGTTAAGTCGAACATACCCGTCTTTCAAAATTAAAACGCGGCTCAGCCGCATTTTAAATTTGAAACACGGGTATGTTCGCCTAAACCGAGCTTGAAATAAGGCAAATTCATGTTTCGAAATATCGGAAAGTTCGAATTAAGCGAGTTCGCGATATCGAAGTTCCACTGTACAGTCAAAGGTTTCCAAAAGAGGAGTCATGTTCACATTGCATTCCGTTTAGTTTCGCTTGATTTAAACATATGTGCATAAAAACATGTGCAAATGGATTGGGTTACAATTTAGGATTTTAGTATTTGTATAAACGCGTTTATTGGGACAGAATAACGTCTTCTTCACTGTATCCCTACCAGCCAGTATAGCTTTGCTGACCAGCGGACGTGATCCTGTGGTACAGTGGAGAATCTGTTATTCTTTCCCAATAAACGCGTTTACGCTAAAACTATTATTTGCAGTGCAAACAGTTTGGAGCCAGATCAGACGCCGGGTAACCCGGCGTCTGATCAGGCTCCAAACTGTTTGCCACCAAGATAAACAAGAATTATCAGAATTGTCCAAAAGTTGTTCTTTTCTACGTTTTAGTGCTTTGCGTTTGCGTACGTTTGCGTACGTTTGCGTTTAAACGGGAAAGAATAACAGATTCTCCACTGTAGCACGCTCGATTGCAATACCAGGGGTTGTGAGGGGTTATAAACCGAGGTCCAATGTATAAGTGCTTTACACTGAGCAGCTAAAAGAACCAGAGAACTCTGTGGATAATAACAGTAGGGCATCGCGTCCGGGTTTGAGGTACGCAACCTCTCATTTGGGCGTCCAAATACATTGTAACGAATATATGGCAGAAACAAACGATAACTAACAAACCAAACCTTGTTCTGTTTATGATAATCCTGCTACTGCTGCCGTCAGTGACCACAGTCATGATCCCTGCTAATGTTCATCACTCTAACGATTAATGAACCTTGTTTTGGTATGTGTCTTATGACGGTTAAAAAGGGAACGCGATATCGGTCGTCTTTGAAAATAAAACCTCTCTATTACGACCACTAGAAAGACTGCAAATGGATTGTATGAAATACATATAACCACTTAAAGCAAGGTGAAAGTAAAACAGAGAGCTCTTAAAGGATTTGTGGTCGAAATAGAGAGGTGACTGGAAGACGTTATTCTGCGTGTATGCTAAAATATATCCAGTGCAAACAGCTCGGAGTCAGACCGGAATCCGGGAAACCCTGCGTCTAATAGAACTCCAAACTGTTTGCCACTCAGATCAAAATAAATCGGCAGAACTTTCCAAAGGTTGTCATTCTCTACATTAAACAGCATTGCGTTGGCGTTTCATTTGGTGTAAAGAATAACATCTTCTCCTAAATGTTTTTAAAATGAACTAGACTTTCATCTGTAATAATGATTCTGTATGGATCCAGATGAAATCAGATAAACAGCATCCAACCTAATCCAAATTGCAAAAGCAGAGTGCAAGAGTACATGTAGATCTTATTGTAAAGGGAGAACATCCAAAGTTTAAGAACTCAATATTTCGTGCAGAGTTATCTAAATTCTTCTTTACCTATCATGACTCCCTCTCTCGATATGTGGCGATGAAACAGCCTTTTTCGTCACGATGGTCAACAGTTGCGATTCTGTAATATTGTCGTAAGTCAGATTATAAAAGTCTCAATTATTATTTATTCTCCATCTTATCCTGTCTTGTGACATCGTTTTGGAATCGTCTTGAAAAGACAATTTCCAAAAAGGTGTCACAAGACAAGATTGGATAGGGAAATCAGAAATTAAATGTATTTTTACGACCGCTTTTGTCGTACGAAGTTTTATGAAACGGACCCCCTGATCAGATGCCGAGTTATTCTTTGCCCCAGAGTCTGGCGTTAAAATGCCTTCTCGGACTCATAAATGCAATGTCCATTCAAGAAACGATTCAACTTGTTTACATAAATATAAACTAATTGCACTATAGACAAGTTGGATCGTATTACAGGTGTACCTTTTAAAGAAGTGATGCTTTTAAGAGTCCGAGAAGGCATTTCAACGTCAGTGTAAATCCAGTCATGTCATAATAAATAATACACTCTATAAAGTAAATCTTAGATAATGATTTATAATGTCCAAGTGAGCTTGTACAAGAAAGCTGGCCAAACTTTGGATACGTTTTGTGTATGTGCCTGTCCGCTGAGTTGAGTTCAGTCAAATCTATTAATTAAAACAAAATTTACCTGTAAAGAATGGCCGATGTAGGGAGGGGGTACTGTCATGTAGATCTAGGGACTCGCAACCGGATGGTGTACTTGTCAAAATAAAATAAAATACTCAAATAAAAGCAAATGTGTGGTTTTTTTTGGCTTCTGACATTAAAAAAATAATTATGATCAGTCCAAAAAAAGTCTCAAGAATCTTCACCGAATCTTAGTTTTTTTTAGATATTTTCCATCGTTGTTCTATAGCGTCAGCTGACGGTATAGTTGTTGTTGTTGCTTCTCTACACGGGCTCAGACATAAACCCGAGCCGAATAAAATACTATCAATAGCTACCAGTGAAGTACGTTAATTCGCTACCATATAGATATAGAGCGCTGGTAGCTGAGGGGGTAAAGACGTTTCCTCATTTTTCATGTTTGTCTCCGCATGGAGGGTCACGGGTTCGAATCAAACCAGAGATTCTTCTTTCTTTTTTTGAAATGCATTTTTTAACAGAATTTATTATCCTAAACTAAATCTTACCCATTTATATAAGCATTTGACATATATTTACAAATTACTATTTTTAATGCTAAATCCTGTTGCGAGCCTCTTTAACATGCAAACACATAAGAGCAGACGACAAATTTAAGAAAATGCACACATATAAGAAATTGCGCATTTTAAACATAATTTTTGGCAGTATTCTAGCTGCCTGTAACCTATACTTTTTTAAATGGATCTAGATCTAGTCGCTAGGTAACCTTTAATTTTTTAAACTATAGATAGTGTTCATGATTATTATGTTAGCTCAGTCTCTTCTCACTAATTTTATAGATTTAGATCTACCGCTGAAAATACCCGTGTCGGCCGCAACGTAGGGAGAAATCGTTAGTGTTAAGGAGTTTTTTAAAGCCAAGATATTCTTTACTTCTTAGCAGATGTTGATAGAATTTCGATGATTTTATTTTTTCTAATTTCTTTTACTTAAAAAATGCATAATAGATATTAATATGGTTTCATGGGTTTGTAAACAAAAAGCGATACTAATAACTTCTCCCTATGCGTAGGTCATGTGACATCCCACGTTATCAGTGTTTAGTTACATGTAGGTGAATACGTTTATGCAGTGACACGTTTCCATACTCTCCAGGACTTTCAGCATTTCTGCAACCAAGATGACAGCAGAATCGCAGAGAAGCATGTTCAAAGTGCCAGCCATGCAATTCGCTGCTGGTGGATGTGCAGGTACGGTGTGATCTAAGACGCTAGGGTGTCAATTAGCTTTAGGCAATTAGCGGTCACTATTCGGAATACTCAGAACTTTTCGGTCAGTCTGTCGTCTGCTTAAAATGTGTCGTCTGCTTTCTATTCTCAAATGTAGATTTTAGCAAACAACGATAACGAGTGTCAATCAGTCAGGATCCTGATCAGACACCAAATGCACAGTACATGATCACTGTAAGACACTTGCAGTAAACTTATTAAACATGCAGGGTCGGATCCAGAAATGTTTCATGGGAGGGGGTCACTGTGTCTGTTGGGAGAGGGTATGGGAGGGTTGAACCCCTCCTATAGGGGGTAGGGTGGTAATGTACCACGATGCTACAAAATCTAACATTCATGTGTACGCACACTCCATATATACAACCTCCCTCCCAACAACAATTTACTTCATACAACAATGTTTGCTGCTGTGCCCAAATAAGACAATTATGTCTAATGCTTTCACTGCTGCAATAATTGATCTGCTCAAAATTATTGTCAGCTGATTTTTCTCAAAGCTCAAAGGTATAATGGACATATTAAGACAATTAAGAGACAAATAGTTTGAACCAAGATCAGACGCTGCATAATGCAGCGTCTGATCTGGGTTCAAACTGATTGCAAATGTAAGCCATGTTGTTCTGACAGCTCTCTTTAAAGGGTATTCATTTTTACTCCCTATGTAACAAATCCCTTAAACATCACATGCAATATTTGTCTCCAATTGGGTGTTGTTGTAGAGAGGGAGTTCTGTACAAGCATATTGTCATTATGCCCTGCTAGTACATTAATTAGCCTCCTTATCTCTTGACTTCTTCCCAACATTGTATTTACAAAGCACTTACAAAGGCTGTGCAAATTATGCACCCTGGGGGGGGGGGGGGTGGGGAGGGGATGATGGTAATGTCCAGCTGAAACTATGAAATATTTGCAGCAGTTCTGGGGCCTGTTTCATAAAGCTTCATAAGACAAATGTGTCGTAAGTCAGATAATAAAAGTGTCAATTAAATTCTGAATTCTTTATCTAAGCCTCACAGTCTTGTGACATCTCTTTGGAATCGTCTTGAACACGACAGGATTTGATACAGAAATCAGATATTAAACTTCAGTATTTTAAAGTTTTGAATTACGACCGTTTTGTCGTACAATTTAGTTTTATGAAACGGGCACCTCCGGGGACTCAGACTTGTGAAATTGAGTTCCTCAATCCAACGTTGAATCACATCACTAAAATGTTTTATCTTTCAGAATAAGGCAGCTATAAATGTTTGGCAAATTTCTTCACAGGTTTTGTGGAAGTTTCTATCATGCATCCCCTCGACCTAATAAAGACACGATTCCAGATTCAGAGAGGCCCAGAAGATCCACACAGATATACATCACTGGCAGATTGTTTCAAGAAAATGTACAGAAATGAAGGGTAATAAACTTCTTTAATGTATGTTGAAAATATCAAGCAGAATTAGCCGAAAAGCACACTTTGCTTTACTTTCAGTTTGTTTTAAGCTACCATCTGCTAGGATATAAAGTGCTCCCTCCCTACAACTGCCCTCCCAACAACAACTCCCTCCTTGTCGCAGTTCTTTAAACAGGACCATTATGTCAAAAGTTCACGGCTGCAATGTCGTCTGCTAAAATTGTCGTCTGCTGCTTTCCCCAAAGTTACATATTAGACATTTTGACAGAAAAAACATAATGACAAGTGAAACAGCTTGAATCCAGATCAGATGCCGTGTGACGCTGTGTCTGATCTGGATTGAAGCTGTTTGCAAATGTAATGAGTCCCTCCGAACAAAGAACGCAATTTCAAAAACTAAAATCTTTATTTCTGAATTAAACCCTATTGTGTCACTACTCATTAGAATCGTCTCTTCGAGACGATTCTAATGAGTAGTAACACCATAGGATTTGGTGCTAAAAAGAGTGAGAAAATGTTGGATTTGTTGAAAAAACTACCTCTTATCTGGAGCCCTGATGTTGTTATGACTGTATATTCATTGTACATTAAATTTTAGTACCATTTCCTTAAGTGGAGGAATATATTAAAGGTGTCAAAAGAAGTATTTATGGAGGAATGGATTTATCACAAGAAAAGTATTAAAAACAGAAGAAAACTTATTGAAGAAAAACAAAGGTTCTTTACCCATTTCTCCATAGATACACCTATTTGTATATACCTCTAAATATTTCTACACGAGCGATTGTATTCCACACCTACATGTATAAGGAGCATCAGAATAAAACACAGAAAGCATTTCTGGTGTCGTTTCAGATAGTTGCGTAAAGCAGGTTGAAAGAACAGCAGAATTTAGACTCAACTCAAAATCAGTATACAGGGGTGTAAAATTCTACTTACCCGCTTGCCATGATGAGTAAGATTTTGTCAGGGCGTGCATATTTTCTGATAATTTACAACAGAAACTAATTAGCAAAATGTCATTATCACCCAGCAGGGCGAGTAACAATTCTGACATTTTTACACCCCTGGTATACCCATGGACCCTGATTGATTCCTCTCTACTTTCAGATTGTTTTCATTCTATAAGGGTATTCTACCACCCTTGTTGGCTGAGACGCCTAAGAGAGCCGTAAAATTCTTCACATTTGAGAGATACAAAAAGCTATTTGCATATGGTGACTACGTATCCCCAAATTTGGTAAGGTTAATATTTAGCAGATATAATATTAATCCCTTTCCACCTCATAGGATGCCATATTGTTTTGTCTACATATACAGGGGAGGAGACATTATTCTTTCCAAATCAAAGTATAAAATTTACGTTTAAACTATTATTTCTGTTGCAAACAGTTTGGAGCCAGATCAGACGCCGGGTAACCCGGCGTCTGATCAGGCTCCAAACTGTTTGTCACTCAGATTGAAAGAAATTGTCAGAATTGTCAACAAGTTGTATTTTTCTACATTTTATTGCATTAATTGTGATTGCATTTCAGTCGGGAAAGAAACGTTTTCTCCACTGTAACTACTTTGGATGCACGTATGATGTCTTGATAGAATCTGATGTACTAAAACAACCCTTCCCTGATAATATTTTATTATACAGACTTTTGCTTTTAACCCATTACCTAACTTTTTGCATCTAAAATGGATTTCTGCTCTGAAGAAAATAGTTCCAACAGTCATTAATATGCACCATAAGAACTATTTTTTATTTTCTAGCACAAGGAAGCTTTAAGTAGGCTAAAAGTATAGCAGAATGTGCTTTCTAAAGGACACATTCTGCTTTACTTTCAACTTGCTTTAAACTACCATTTGCTTAGATAAAGAAACTACACATGTATCATTCATGGTACATGTTCATGGCTGTAAAAAATGGAATTATTTTCTTCTGTGAAGGAACACGTACATACATTAGAAGCAAAAAAATGAGTATTTAACTATTTATGGAGTAATGGGTTAAAGAATGAATGTGATATGTACAGATCCTAAGAGAAGGTCCAATTGAAATCTCAGGGTCAGGAGGAGATATTAGTTTCAACTAAATTACGGAGGTGGTCATCAGGGCTCCAGTTAAGAGGGAGTAAACTGCATGAACAAATCTAACATTTATCACTTATTTCAGCAACAAATTCTATGGTGTCCCTTCTCATTTGAATCGTCTCGAAGAGACATTTCTAATGAGTAGTGACACGATAGGGTTTAAAACAGAAATAAAGATTAATAGGGTTTAATGCAGAAATAAAGATTCTAGTTTCATCAATACCCTCCTTATCTGGAGCTCTGGGTCATGCAACATAAACTCAGTGTTCTTGTCCTCTTTCAATCTTCTTTTTTAGTAGGATTTTCAAGATGTCCTCCCATACTTTGGATCTGCACATGTGTTATTTATATGGATATAGTTATACAAGTATACATGTATATGTGAATTAATATCTGAATTAAAGAACTAATTACCGTAAGATAAACTTATTGATTGATTGTTTCAACACTGAAGGTAGGGTAATACTAATTGTAATGTGAAAATGATATTATGAATGGATACTACATGTAATTTCCGTGTCTTGTGTGAAATATGAATGCTTTTCGCCATCTTTTCTCGAAAATACTTGAAATATTGTATATAGCCTTACAGCTGGTAGGAAAATATGCGAGAAAATTAAAAGACAAATATTCCTGAAAGGTGATTTTTACCTATTCTTACCTAAAATACTGATATTTTTTTATGTCATGCCTATGCCAGAAGACATGAACATCACAAAATAAAAGTTATTGTCCCAATATTTGCATCATATGATGTGAAAAATTAAAAAGATTGAACCGTCCTCTTAAAAATATGCAATATTTTCCATACGATTTTACATTATATGACTTAAAAGGTTGTATGTTTGTACAGAAATGAAAACTTTGGCAAAGCAAACCACTTGCTAATTTTTTTATACAATACTTACGCAATTTATTTTTGTCTTCCAAAAAGTGTTGGAGACCTTGAATACTTTATAAAGACTGAACAATAGATTTGGCTTATAATTAAATATTTTTGCAAATTAATGTCAGGCGCATTTAATTATAAACATCTAATCATTGATTTAGGAAAAGGATTTGATTTTTTAAAAAGATATATATTTCAAAGAAAAATATATTGAGCTCGGTTTGGATTCGAACCCGTGCGGGGAAGGCCATGCAAATTTACAAGACGAGATTTGCAACATTTCGGACTACGTTCGGATAATGTCTAACATTATCGTCCAGGTTTTATATGGGAGTGTTCGGTATATTCCGTTCAACACGGAAAATGCCGAGTTAGCACGGAAAAAGGCGATCTTCAGTCTTGGAATTCCTTAAGTCATTCACCCCGAATCTTTTAATGGACAATTCCAATTTCAAAATACAAAATGTATGTCTAGTCCATTCTTAACTATTTAGGGGTTATTCTAACAATATAAATACCCAACAGTGTAGACCCTGATCAGAGGGCTCCTTAAGGAACCCTCTGATCAGGGTATACACTGTTTGCATGGGACAAATGTTGTTCTCACAGGTAATCTGTTTGTAAATGACAAGTATACTCGTCGCTAGGGTTGAATGTATTAAACAAGGTGAGAGATAAGCCAGGTTATACTGTATGTTATTTGGTTTATTCTAGGTATATTACCTGGCCGGTCTAGGATCAGGACTAACAGAGGCTGTTGTTATTAATCCATTTGAAGTTGTCAAAGTCAGACTACAGGCTGAAAGGAACTTATTCACAGAGGTATGAGTGATAATAATTTAACTCTTTACCCCATAGCTTTTTTCTAGCTTTGAAGTAAGGGGACCACTTAACCCATAACCCCATGGCCAGTTTCTTGTGATGCAGAAAGATGACCACTTAAAATAGGTTGAAGGTAAAACAGATTAGCAGAATGGGCCTTAAGGCGCATTCTGCTTCAATTTCAGCCTGCTTTAAGTTACTATCTACTTGGATATATAAAAGATTTTGTATGGTACATATTTGACAGGCATCTAGGGTCCTCCTCCAACTATATAATTAGCTAGATATGACAAATACTATTAAAGTGACAGAATTAAGTCAGAACAAATTCAATCAAATCTTAATAGAAAATTATGCCTTAATGTCATAAATCTACCTTTCTATGTTAAATAGCCAAAGGAAACTTGAAGGGATACTTGCGTATTTAAAAAAAAAGACAGAATCTCATGAAAAAATCTACAAATTAAATTAAGGTCTATATAAGCAAATTGCTTAAAAAAATTGGGGGTTGCCATGCTTTTTTTAGCTCTAGCTGGCTTTGAAAAGTGTGACGTTTACCGCATTTGCTCATTGTCAGAGCAGAAAACGTCATAAGGGACAAATGCACTTATATTACAACAAAATAACATATTTCTAGTGCACTTTTTAACTTTCTAGTATTCATTCATCACAAGCAAGTGTGAAATAATTTTTTTAAAGCTCTTTCTTGTGTTTTTAATGAGCTTTTGGGCTAAAATGAATGCAGAAAACCGGAAAAAAATAAGACATTTTATCTTGCCAATGTCTCACAAAACATCAATTACATGTATGTGAAAAGTTTCCCATAAAAATTCTTTAATCTTTCTAGGCATCTAGGTTAAAGTATTCCTTATCAAATGGTTTAAAGAAATCTAGATGTTACCATGCTCATTTATGAAATATGGTAACAATCCCTTAGATTTTATGCAGAAAATATACCTCCCCCAATAGCCAAATTGGGTCTCTGTTGGCCTAAAAATGAGAAATATTCATCCAATATTTGCTTAAATTGGTAAATATATGAGTGTATGTGAATACATCAGCATTTGATAAAGTTTTAGTTACTTAAAGCATTTACAGTGCTGCTGATAAAAACCTAAAGATAATTTCTTCAAAAACTGCTGCTCGGGATAGTTTTTTCAAATCTTGAAACAGTGCCTGTACGGAAAGGACTATATTTAACATAATTTACCAATGAGAAATTTTCAAAATTCATTTTTATGGTAATAAATGTATTGAAAATCAGACAATATATAGTAATCAGGGTATTTAAGAAGTTTATTTTTCAACATTTTTAATATAGGCGAGTATGTCTTTAAACTACAACCAGATAGACAGATTTTTGATTTTGTACATTTCAGCAAAAGAGCACATATGCAACTGCACGGGAGATCGTGCGGACACACGGGTTTGGTAGCCAGGGTTTGTACAAAGGTATGACATCTACATTTGGAAGGCATGGGGTGTTCAATATGATCTATTTTGGCTTCTATCACAACGTTAAAGGAATGGTCCCGGAGGCAAAGGTATTATGGGTGGTACATAAAATGTGTCAAATTTGTGTCCTATGTTAGTAAATCCTTTTCCTCCATAGCCTGTTTCTAGTTTTGAAAACAGGTTACCACTTGCAGCAGGTTGAAACTAAAGCAGCATGCTCCTTAAGGAGCATGCTGCTTGACTTTCAACCTGTTTTAAGCCACTATCTGGGATGATACCGGAAAGGCCTAAACTGTGTTTTATGTTCAGGACTTTCTATGTAGGGACTACTTTTCTTAGTGTAGGAATAAATTATTTATGGAGAACCAGTTGATGATGAAATGCAACTTATGCATAATCCTCCACACATGTACATCAAATGAATATTTTCTGACAATATTAAATACATGTGGGAGCTTTAAAAAAGGTGTCAGCCGATGTGGTCTAGTGGTGGAACACTTGACCACCATACCATGGGTACTCTATAGTTTTTCGGATTAGACTTTATAAAAAAATGAGGTCTGATATATAAGTGATTTACACTGGGCATCTAAAAGAACCAGAGAACTTTGTTGATAATAAGAGAAGAGTGTCGCGACCTGGTTTTCTGTATCTGCTCCCATCTCTCTCTGGGGCCTCCAACTAGCTTATAGATGGCAGAAGGGGATGTAAACAAACAAACCAAACCAACTTTAAAGCAAGATGAAAATAAGGCAGAAAGCTCTTGTAGGAGCTTTCTGCTTTACTTCCATCTTGCTTTAAACAGTTGCATGCCTTAATCAGAGCTTAAGTACATAGGTAACCTGCATGCTTTTCTATGATGGACAGCGTTAAGAGGTGCAAGGTTCCTCAAGTTTCTCAAGATATCTGAGAGCTTGGTGATTTCAGTTTATCATGGACTGTGTGCCTGTTTGAGCTCTATGTGTATCTCTCCACCAGTGTGTGTATATCTGTTTGACTGTTGTGTGTTTGTCAGTCTGTCTGTCAGTTTGTTTGCCTGTCTCTCTCACTCACTGTTATTCATTGTACATATTTGTCATGCCTTCTCCAGTCATTAAGCAAGAATCAGACTATCATACTTACAATGGGTTCATAATATTTCAAAAACATTTTTTATTGGACATTACTGACACAGAAAATATTAAAACAAATAAACCTTTATGAACAGAAAAATCTAGCTAGCTACTTTACCAGCAAAAAAAATGGCTAAAAGCCTTATAAAATGAAGGATAACTAACATTCATTAATTTTGAGATTTCCAAGCATTTATATTATTAACACTTTTAACACCATGGACATATTGAATTACACTACATTTGCAAACAGTGTAGACCCAGATCAGAGGGCTCCTATAGGAGCCCTTAATGTCTACACTGTTTGCTAACTTAGATCAGTACTTATTAAACTACCCAGAATACCAAGTAGACTGGTTCATGTTTTGGTGCATAAAATAATTCTCAAGGGAACCTAATAACCCACAAGAGTAACTTATAGTGTTGACAGAGTTTATAATTATAATAATGTTTAATTTTGTTGTTTTATATTTTGATATGCATGTACATGAATAAATGTTTTCTAATGATCTAAATTTTAAGATTTGTTTTTCAGGATCCATCACTTGATTTACTTCGTAGATTTTGCATAGGCCTATGCGCAGGGCTGTTAGGTTCATGTATCAATATACCATTTGATGTGGCAAAAAGTCGTATACAAGGACCCCAACCTGTACCCGGACAGATTAAATATAGAACATGTTTCGCTACAATAGCTACAGTATATAAGGAAGAAGGGTAAGCCATTACATGTACATTGAAACCCCTCTAAACCAGACATGTGTGGGGACAAAATAAATTTCCAGTTGCTAGGGGTTTCCAGTTCAAAGGGGTTTTAACCAATTACCTTATAGTGTGTTTCTAGTATAGAATATAGCTGATCACTTAAAGCAGTTTGAAAGTAAAGCAGAATGTGCTTTTACCAATTACCCAATTTCACCCCATTGATTTATTCCTTCACTGTAGAAAATAGTGCAACTTTATAAATTCATGAATATGTTTCATAAGAAAAAGTTGCTATATTCTAGCATATGATAGCTTAAAGCAGGCTGAAAGTGAAGCAGAATGTGCCTTCAGGCATTGCGATAGAAGTATAGTTCACTGTATTGATTTAGAGAATTCGGTTGTCCTTTCAGGTTCTTTGCTTTATACAAAGGCTTGTTACCAAAGGTTTTGAGACTTGGACCAGGTAAGATTAACCCATTTATACCCAGTGGATTCTTCCATGTTTATATATTGGATTTGTCCATTTTTTAGCAAAGGGATGCTTGGTCAAAATTTTCATTTTTATTTTGTTTTATATTGAAATTCCTATCAGCAAACAGATTAGACTCTGATCAGACTCCGCATAAGTTGGCGTCTGATCATAGTCATCACTGTTTGCCTATGTCCCATATATGGGATCATTGTCACAAATGGGTTAAGTTGTCTCCAGATTTACTTTGCAAAAGAATGTTCTGACATAAATCACCCAATTATATTTCAGAAATTCAACATTTTCTCACTCATATCAACACCAAATCATAAGGTACTGTACTGCAGTGCTCCCTCCCTACAATGGCCCTCCTAACAACCATTCCTTCCTTACAACAACGATTGCTGCTGTTCCCCATACAAGACAATTATGTCCAATGTCGCTTTCACTTATAAATGCAATAACCTCTGCTCAAAGTTACATATTGTGACAGAAGAAATATAATGAGGAGTGACAATTAAACAGCTTGTCTCCAGATCAGACACGGTGTAACACGGCATCTGATCTGGATTCTAGCTGTTTGCAAATGCTGTTTGCAGATACTGTCACCTGTCTTGAATAACTACTTTAACTCATTCACCCATGAAAGTTTTAATGGACAATTCCAATTTCAAAATAAGTCTAGTCCATTTTTAGCTCACCTGAGCCGAAGGCTCAAGGTGAGCTGTTGTGATCGCCCGCCGTCCGTCGTCCGTCTGTCTGTCTGTCCATCTGTCCGTCCGTTCAAATTTACTTCAAGCGACATCTCCTTTGAAACCGCGAGTTTGAGGGAAAAACTAAATTGCTGACGGTGTTCCTTGGATGCTTCTCTACAGAAATGGTTAAAATAAAATTCATTGGTGGACTACTTATTGAAATTTATTAAAAAAAGTGAAAAACTTTAAACAAGTTTTTTGTAAAAAACCACTGTTCCCACACCTTAGATATTGCATGAATAGTATCTTCTACTAAATCACTTTCAAAATTGTAAAAAATCAAAACCCTAGGGTCAAATTTGACTCAACCCTGGCCATATCAGTGCTTTTTGATGCAGGTCTGACAGTAAAAACTCTCTAATGATCCGTTTTTATACAGACCCATTGTATCTTCCAGGCTAAGAAGCTACCCTTATACTAAATGCAACATTTTTGCAAACAGTTTGGATCCAGGTCAGATGCCACATAATGCTGCATCTTATCTGGATCTAAACTATTTGCCACTCATTTACATATTTAGAAAATATAAGTTATTATTTTTTACATATTTCACATCCAAACATTTGGAGCAGACAACAGTTCAGCATGATAATAGTCATTTCTCTCTGAGACCGTCTCCTATTGCATAACTGACCCATAGCTAGCTCTGAACTCAGGTCACTGAGATACATAACAGAAATGATAGTGATGTCTGCTATTTTATGCTCAAGCACAACTTAGTTCGAGGCATATTACTTTTGGTCTGTCTGTTTGTTTGTTTGTGTTTTGTTTGTTTGTTTATCTTTCTGTCTATCAGTCCACAATTAATTCTTGGCCATAAACAGTATGGATCCAGGTCAGATGCCACATAATGCTGCATCTAATCTGGATCCAAACTATTTGCCACTCATTTACATATAGTTTCTTATATTTAGAAAATGTAAATAATGATATTTATTAACCTATTAACCCATACATATTCCTTTTTATGTCTTTAATTTATTCTTCCACAGAAGAAAATAATTTCACTTTATACAGTCATTGTTGTCTTTAACAATTGCTTCAAATGACATCTCCTCATATACCGCTGAAAAGATTTCAACCAAACTTTACACGAATGTTCTTTGGGTCAAGTTCTTTCAAAATTGTTCAAAGAATTAAAAACAATGAAGAACTCTGGTTGCCATGGCAACCAAGTGAAAAAATAAGGAAATCTTAAAAAATCTTCTTGTCTGTAACTACAAGGGCCAGATCTTAGACATTTGTCACATAGCATCATCTACAGGTCCTCTATCAAACTACAAACTATGCCCCTGGGGTCAAAATTGGCCCCGCCCGGGGGGTCACAGTTTAACATAGAGTTATATAGTGAAATTTTCAAACGTCTTCTCCTCTGAAACTAATATAGCCAGAGCTTTGATATCTGGCATGGTGACACTTTTAGATGTCCTATACCAATAAGGTTCAAATGGTTCTGGTCGATTGCATATCATCTACAGGTCCTCTATCAAGTTTGTACAAATTATGCCCCTGGGGTCAAAATTAGCCCCACCCCGGGGGTCACAGTTTTCAAACGTCTTCTTTTCTGAAGCTAATATAGCCAGAGCTTTGATATTCGGCATGGTGTTACTTCTAGATGTCCTTTATCTATTTTGTTCAAATGGTTCCAGTCTGTTGCATATGTAGGTCACAGGAGCTAAAAATAGATTTTTTCAATGGAAACTTAAAAAAAATCTTCTTGTCTAGAACCCTAGTACCCTGATCTTAGATATTTGGAACATAGCATCATCTACAGGTCCTCTATCAAGATTGTTCAAATTATGCCCCTCTGGTAAAAAATGACCCCGTCCTGGACATAAATCATTATCTCCATTTTGATGTACAGCTATTCTCAGGTGAGCGACATATGCCCCATGGGGCTCTTGTTAACTCTTTAGGATTGATTTTAACAATATATTTCAAAAGGAAAAACAGTGAAGACCCTGATCAGAGGGCTCCTTAGGAGCCCTCTGATCAGGGTCTTACAATGTTTGCATGGGACTAGTGTAATCTTTACAGGTTCACTGTTTGTAAATTGCCAGTATACTCGTCACCAGGGTTGAATGTGTTAACTAGACATCCAATTCTGTGAAAACCGTATTTTCTCACATAACTACCCTTGTTTTCTATAGCAAACAACGATAACAAATATCCTTATCTCCAATATGTGAGAGATCACTATGATGATGTCACTATAATGTCACTATTTATAAAGGCGTTTTGACATCAACGGTGTTCCAAAAAATTCATATTGCTTTGAAAAATAGCTTAAAATCGTTGGATATGTGAGAATAAGAATCTGTCACTCGTAGATGTTTAAGACAATTCGATTTCAAACTCGTCTAGAAAAGAAAAGTTATTAAGCTCGCCAAGGCTTGCTTAATAACATTTCAATTCTAGACTCGTTTGAGATCAGCTTGTCTTTAACATCGACTCATGACAGATCCTATATTTATTTTATTTCAGGTGGTGGAATAATGCTGATAGTGTATGATGCCGTGTTTGATTGGTTAAACAAGACATTCTAGCAGGGAGATAATAGATTATAATTATGTAATACAGTCGAACTTCGATATCTCAAACTCAGTTACATCAAACATACCCGTATTTCAAAGGTAAAACGTGGCTTAGCCACGTTTTAACTTTGAAATATGGGTATGTTCAACTTAACCTAGCATGAAATCATGCAGCTCTTGTGTCAAACTATCGGATAGTTTGAGTTAAGTGAGTTTGAGATATAGAAGTTTGACTGTAATAGAAATCAAAATAATAGATAAGAGGTAGCTCAAGGATAGATAGTAACTCATATACAAAGCGGGAACAGATATATCAACTGTGATTAAATGTACCTCAATTTGGGGGTGTTTTAACTTTTCAACAATAGGTAACTCTTTTGGGTTAAAAGGTTTACTATTAAGTTAACAACCAGTCTACTATTTCAAAACCATGGACCTGTATAGAATATACTTATTACATTTGCATACAGTGTAGACCCAGATAAGAGGGCTCCTATGGGAGCCTTCTGTTCTGAGTCTACATTGTTTTCTTATCTAACTCGGTATTTATTAAACTACCTAGAATTCAAAGCAGACTTGTTCATGTTTTGGTAACTAAAATGATCCACAGGGGAATCTAATAACCCACAAGAGTTACTTAGTGTTGAAAGCGTTATTATATATGCAGGGTTCTATCACATCCAGTAAATTTTGTGTTCAGAAGCATTGAAATGGAGATGAATTTAGTGGTCTTCAACACAGATGGCAGCTTAACCCATTACCCCATAAATATGCCTTTTTATGCCTGACTCATTCATCCACTGAAAAAAAATCTGTCCTGTAAAGAAAATTTTCTATTTTCTAAAGATGCCTTCAACCTTAATTCATAGCCTGTTTCTAATTTATGAGATAGCTAGGGGGCCCCTTTAAAACAAGTTGAAAGAAAGTTACTTTCAACCTGCTTTAAGTAGTCAACTTTCTTCAAAACTAGAAACAGGCTATGGGGTAATGGGTTGAGAAGCATTCTGGTTTATTTTCAACCTGCTTCAAGCTCCTGTCTGGAAAGGAACTGGAAAATACTTCATGTTCAGGGGCCCGTTTCATAAAACTTACTACGACAAGAACGATAGTAAGTCAAAACTTTATAATACATTTAATTTCTGATTTCTCTATCTAATCCTGTCTTGTGACACAAGACAGGATTAGATGGAGAAATAAATATTAATTGAGACTTTTATAATCTGACTTACGACAACATTTGTCGTACAAAGTTTTATGAAACGGGCCCCAGGACTTCCTAGGTCAGGGCTACTTTTCTTAGTTTACGAATCATTAGAAGTGAAAAAGGCATACTTATTTGATGATGAGCTAATCCATTACCCCATAACCTGTTTCTAGTTGACCACTAGTTGACCACTTAAAGCAGGTTGAAAGTAATCAGAAAGTTCCTTATTAGGTGCATTCTGCTTTACCTTCAGCCTGCTTTAAGCTACAATCTTACTTGAATATTATCATAGAAAAGATACAAAAAAGATATTTGATCATGAATGTGCAAATTTAAACTATTTTCTTCAGTGGAGGAATAAATTCAAGGGATAAAAGGCATATATATGGGGTAATGAGTTAATTCAGACTGCTGCAGGAGCGTTTTGCTCTAGTTTATACCTGCTCTATACCATGCTGCAGATAAAGGATGGCTCTTTATTGCAGGGCTGCCATAAGTTGACATGAACAATCCTAAGATTTCCATATTTGCATTTTCAAGTGCGATTTTACGAGTCATACCTTTACCACATAGCCTGTTTCTAGTTTTGTTGACATGTGACAACTTAAAGCAGGCTGGAAGTAAAGCAGAATGCGCCTTAAGGTGCATTCTGCCTTACTTTCAGCCTGCTTTAAGCTACAATGTATCAGAAAAAATCCGAAGATTAAGGAAAAATCCGGAGAAATGGCAGCCCTGTTATTGAGACAGGATAGAAACATGAAAAGGCATTTTTGTGATAAATAGGTAAAAAAAGATGTGTAGAGAAGATTTTATGAAGGAAATGTTTAACCCATTATCCCATAGCCTGTTTCTAGTACTAAAGATAGTTGACCACTTTAAGCAGGTTAAAGCCTGCTTTAAGCTATTGTCTGCTAGGATATAGAAACTATGTCTTGATATGCATATCCATGATATAATTGGAAGTATTTTCTTCAGTGAAGGAACATTTTAAAGGCATAGAAAGGCATATTTATGGGTAAAGGGTTAATAAAATGTACTAAATTAACTACTATTCTGTATATACAGTAATGTGTCCATGCAATGTATGTTTATTAACTCGATGATCCCTGAAACCTCAAATGGACACTTCTAGTCCATTATATTGCAGAATGGCAAACAGTGCAGATCCTGATCACATGACTTATGTAGTAACCTTCAGATCTAGCTTTTCACTTTTTGTATTGGAAAAGTGTACTATTACCCATTACTCCATAGACAGTTTATAGTTTTGAATACAGGTAACCATGCACTTAAAGTAGGTTGAAAGTAAAGCAGAATGTGCCATAAGGCACATTCTGCTTTACTTTCAGCCTGCTTTAAGCTATCATCTGCTAAAGCAAATATTTCTTGTGACACATATTCATGACTGTATAAAGTTGCTCTCTTTTCTTCAGTGAAGGAATAAATTTAAGGTGTAAAAAGGTATATTTATGGGGTAATGGGTTAATTCTTTCCTCCCTGAAACTTTAAATGGACAATTCCAGTTTCCATTTTAGTCTAGTCCATTTTAGACTTTTAAGGGTTGTTTCATTATGACAAACAGTGAAGACCCTGATCAGAGGGCTCCTTTCGGAGCCCTCTGATCTGGGTCTTCACTGTTTGCATAGGACATGTGTTCTATTCACATATACACTGTTTGAAAACCACGCCTATATGCGGGACTAGGGTTCAAGGGTTAAGGCCAGTAAATCAGGATGGAAGTAAACTACACATCTCATGCCATTAATGTCATCCTAGTGCATATTGCCTAGTCACTGCCAATCATTCCAATGAGAAAAGGTGACATCTCTTATAAGTATTATACAGTAAAACCTCTCTTTTACAACCACTAAAATTAGACTAAATCCTGATATTTAAGACAAGTGACAGCTTAAAACAAGATGACAGTAAAGCAGAAAGTTCCTAAATGAGGTTTCTGCTTTACTTCATCTTGCTTTAAGCATTCAACACCTAAAACTTACCTCAAATAGTGGTTGTGATAGGTTTTACTGTAATCAGTTGTCAAACTATTTTACTAACATTAAAAACATTACTGGGTCCATTACAACAATTACCTATTATCCAAACTTTTGCATTAAAAATTGGCTGATAAAATACAGATTTATTTTTCTATTTGAAAGAGTGTAGATTAGTGTCCAACAGATCCTTCAAGAAAACAGTGCAGAACCTAATCAGACAGCTATTCTGTCTGATCTTGGTCTACACTGTTTTCAAAAACCATCAGAATACATTAAAACCAAGAGAAGGGTTAGACAGGTGCTCTTTATAGTCAGAAATTTCAACGTTATTAAATCTTTCACTCCTGAAATTTCTAATGGACAATTTCAGTTTCCAATTAAGTCTAGTCTATGTTCAACTTTCTTGGGTTGTTTTGTATAATGTATGAGACTAAATGTCAAAATGTTTTCGTATTTCTAAATGACAAACAGTGCAGACCCTGTTCAGAGGGCTCCTGCAGGAGCCCTCTGAACAGGGACTGCACTGTGTGAATAGGATAATTGTACTTTCCACATGTACACTGTTTGCATAGGACAAGTGTACTCTCCACATGTACACTGGGTGTAAATGACAAGTATTCTCATAGCTAGTGTTGAAAGGGTTTAAATGTCATGTGGTTATGCCATACATGGTTTTTATTTCATATACATGTACACTCTAGAAGTGTTGAAAGATTATGTTGTGCATTTTATTATGATACAGTGGAGAAGAGATTATTCTTTCCCATTCAAACAAAATACAATAAAACCTTTCTATAACAACCACTAAATTGTCTAAACTGTTCAGTGTTTAAGACAGATGACTGCTTAAAGCAAGGTGACGGTACAACAGAAAGCTCCTTTAGGAGCTTTCTGTTTTACTGTCACCTTGCTTTAAGTTGTCAAAAGTTTGTTTTTTATACAGTTATTAGCCTTCTTTTTGTGGTCAAAATAGAGATGTTTTACTGAATTTACATTGCATAAAATTTCTTATGACTCTATTTTATCTGAGAGGCAAACAGTTTGGAGCCTGATCAGATGCTGAGTTACCAAAAATCTTTGTTAACTCCAAATTGCATGCAATGGATGTTATTGGTTTAGCTCATACAAGTTTGTTGGAAAAGAGTCATGTCTTCCAAGGGGGTTATACCTTAACCCATAACCTCATAGCCTGTTTATACTTTTGAAGATAATTATGTGACCCCTTAAAGCAGGTTGAAAGTAAATCAGAATGCACCTTTCTGCTTAACTTTCAGCCTGTATTAAGCTATTCTCTGCTATCTAGAGTATAGAAAATATTTCTTATGATTTTTTAGCTCACCTGGCACGAAGTGCCAAGGTGAGCTATTGTGATCGCCCTGTGTCCGTCGTCAAACTTTTTCTTCAAAGATCTTCTTCTTGGAAACCACTGGGCCAATTTCATCAAAACTTCATAGGATTGTTCCTTGTAGGGTACTCTCTCAGATTTCTTCAAATATAGGTCATCCAATTGAAATTTTGGTTGCCATGGCAACCAATTGAAAAAACTTTAAAATTCTTCTTGTCAAAAATTACAGGTCCGAATTGAAAATAATTTTACCCAAACGTGCCATTTGTGACCCTCTATCAGATTTCTTATAATAAATTTCCTATCTTAAAAAACATGGCCGCTAGCGGGTGGGGCAGATTTTCCTTATACAATGTATGGCTATATAGTGAAAACTTTAAAAATCTTCTTGTCAAAGACTACTGTTCCGATTTGAAAGTTATTTCATGCAAATGATCCATGGGTGACCCTCTACCAGATTTCTTAAAATTATTTTGATATCTGAAAAAACATGGCCGCCAGTGGGTGGGGCACGTTTTCCTGATGTTATTGTATAGTAAAAACTTTAAAAATCTTCCTCTCTGAAACTACTGGTCCAAATTGAAAATAATTTTACACAAATGGTCAATTGATGACCTCTACCAGATTTCTTGAAATCATTTTGTTATCTTAAAAAACATGGCCGCCAGTGGGTGGGGCACCTTTTCCTTATGTTACTGTATAGTAAAAACTTTAAAAATCTTCTTCTCTGAAACTACTGGTCCAAATTGAAAATAATTTTACACAAATGGTCAATTGATGACCCTCTACCAGATTTCTTGAAATCATTTTGTTATCTTAAAAAACATGGCCGCCAGTGGGTGGGGCACCTTTTCCTTGTGTTACTGTAGAGTAAAAACTTTAAAAATCTTCTTCTCTGAAACTACTGGTCCAAATTGTAAATAATTTTACACAAATGGTCAATTGATGACCCTCTACCAGATTTCTTGAAATCATTTTGTTATCTTAAAAAACATGGCCGCCAGTGGGTGGGGCACCTTTTCCTTATGTTACTGTATAGTAAAAACTTTAAAAATCTTCTTCTCTGAAACTACTGGTCCAATTTGAAAATAATTTTACACAAATGGTCAATTGAAGACCCTCTACCAGATTTCTTGAAATCATTTTGTTATCTTAAAAACCATGGCCGCCAGTGGGTGAAGCAAGTTTTCCTTATATTTCTGTATAGAACAACTTGAAAAATATTTTTCTCTGAAACTATTGGTCTGATTTAAGAATGATTTTACACAAATAATGATTCATGGGTGACCCTTTGCCAGTTTTCTTCAAATAATCTTCCTAACATGGCCACCAGTGGGTGGGGTGAATAAGTTAAAACTTAATCCATTACCATGACCGTAATCATGGGTACCAGGTGAGCGATTTAGGGCCGCATGCGGCTCTTGTATTGTGACAGTATAAATTGGAACTATTTTCTTCAGTAGAGCAAATAATTAAAGGCGTAAAAAGGCTTATTTTTATGGGGTAATGGGTTTAAGACCAGTGTACTTTATGGTATTGTTAATTTGTTTCATAACTATTTATTTTGTCCATAGTTTGGACTAGTTTAACTCTTTCAACACTGAGTTATAACTCTTGTGGATTATTAGGCTCCCTTGTGGATCTTTTTAATAACCAAAACATGAATCAGTCTAGTTGAAATTCTGGGAAGTTTAATAAATACTGGGTCTACTCTGTTTGCAAATGTAATGAGTATATTTCAAAATAATTCTATGGTGTTGAAATAGTTAGGTGGTCAGTCTTGGGATGTGTTGTGCCAAAGATGGATAATGTTTAAAGTTTTAACCCATTCACTGCCACGATCGATGTCAATAATGTCAACCCATTAACCCATAGATAATTTATTCCTCCCTGAAGAAGAAAGTTCCAAATTATACCTTCAAAAATACGATACCATACCATAAGAAATAATTTCTTTATCCTAGCAGATGCTAGTTTAAAGCAGTCTGAAAGTAAAGCAGAATGTGCCATAGGGCTTTAAGTGGTCACCTATCTTCAAAACTAGAATTAGGCTATGGGGTAATGGGTTAAACATTTTTTGTACACTATTATTTCTTGAATTAAATTTTAGGTATTTAGACCTAAAAATATTGAAATGAGTATCAAGCAGTTTATATCCTGTGGTGTCTGACGAGGGTCCAAACTGTTTGCAAATAACTACAGTGAAACCCCTCTAAACTGGACACGTTTGGGGACAACATAAACGTCCGGTTTAGAGGGGTTTCCGGTTTAGAAGGGTTTTAACCCATAGCTTGTTTCTAGTATGGAAGATAGCTGTTCACTTAAAGCAGGTTGAAAGTAAAGCAGAATGCGCCTTAAGGCGCATTCTGCTTTACTTTCAACTTGCTTTAAGCTATCATCTACTAGAGTATAGAAAATGTTTCTGATGATACATATTCATGAATGTATTTTCTTCAGTGTAGGAATACGTCAAAGGTGTAAAATGCATATTTATGGTGTAATGGGTTAGAATAAAGAAGTGTTGGAAACAGGACCAAAGTTTTTGTCCGGTTTAGAGAGAATTCCGGTATTTAGAGGTTCCGGTTTAGAGGGGTTTCACTGTATTCAGTATTGTACTCGGGTTAGGCAGTGTAAACAGTGTTAAAAGCTGTAAAAGTGGTTAATATGTATTTAGGCTTTGCCTATGGACGGAAAAAAGCAAAATTGTATTAATGAAAACGGAATAGATCTATCGCCAGTGTGTGATCAGCGCTCTTGTATCAGTTCGTTGTGTATTCCAGATCACACTCGAGGCTACGCCTCTCGTGACTGAGATCTGGATTACACAACCGACTCGAACTTTTATTATAAAACCTAAATTGTTTGGGACAAGATCTATAATGTTGTTACCCAATAATCAAATAGATATATAAGCACCCGTGTATACAATGTTAAAAGTTAAAACTCCTCCGTACAGCTATATTATCAGGCTGTCATTTCTCCGGATTTTTCCTAAATCTCCGGATTTTTCCCCAGGTTATGGTAGCTTAAAGCAGACTGAAAATAAAGCAGAATGCGCCATAAGGCGCATTCTGCTTTACTTCCAGTCTGCTTTAAGTAGTCACATGCCAACAAAACTAGAAATCGGCTATGGGGTAAAGGTACGATTCGTAAAATCGCGCTTGAAAAATGCATATTTGGAAATCTTAGGATTTTTCATTTCAACTTATGGCAGCCCTGTATTAAAATGCAATCTGAAACTATTTTTGGAAGTCATATGACCACCAATAATGACGTCATTTATATTGATGACGTATGGTAATCCGTTATTTTTATCGGTTCGATTGAGAAGTAGCTTTTTGCAAATAACGTTCATTTTTAGCGTTAAAGGGTATGAATTGAACTGTTTGGAAGTTTGTCATTTGGAGGAAATCATTACAAGTGAGTGTTGTGGGTTATTCATTCTTAAAATGGTTTAAAAATATCACCGAAATCGGGAATTCCGAAACGTCACGCACAATTCTTCGTAAAAGCCGTGACGTCATCATCCAAGATGTCAGCCCCCATGTTTTGTAGTTGCCTAGTTTTGAGGAAATTATTCACGCGCAAATCAAACACTTTTCAAAGTCTGTCAGTGATTAAATAGAATTGGAATACCTTTGATTTTATCATGCATTACTTAAGAATATATGTTGATTTCTTTAATACAAGATATTCTTTCTGTTTAAAGGAAACTAAATCCAATAAAATGAAGAGAATTACAACTTATTGAAAAGATTTACAATTTATTCTTTCTCAATATGGCAAACAGCTAGGAGCCTGGTTAGATGAGTGGTTTCTCAGAATTTCATCAGACTCTAAGCATTTTGCAATGGAAGCAATTGCTTGTCCATAAATATAGGATATTACATGAGTGTTCATAATTTATTGGATTTATTAAACGAGTCTTTTAGAAAAAGATAAAAACGAGGCTTTGCCGAGTTTTTATCGTTTTCTAAAACGACGAGTTTGATAAATCCAATAAATTATTAACACAAATGTTATATTCTTTTTATAACATAACCTAGAAAAGTTATTTATCTCAGCCATAGAGGTCAAGTGAATGCTAAGCGCGATATAAGTAGATCTATACAGGAAAAAAGTTGTTCCAAATTAACCCCGCTCACTAGCATAATGTTTATGTTATTATATGTATTAATAAGCACTTTCATGTAGATCTAATATTGATAAATTACACCAAAAATCTATAAATTGAATCTACATGAAGGAAAGGAGACGTTGGAAATTGAATGCATAGAAAGCATTTTAATGACGTCACAATTTAAGTAACGACGTCATGTCATGCCTCATTTGCATAGTTATTTAACTAGTTATATATGACATTTAAACAATGGGTGTTATTCAACGCTCACGCCGTCTGTTATGTTATAAATGTGTTTATTTGGCGAAAATAATAATTTCTTTCCAAGCGTATTTAGACATTTGACTTGATATTATACAGTACTTCTTCTCTACAACACCACCAAAAGCGAAATAAGCATAAGCATAAGCATGGTTGTAAGGAGGGAATCATTGTTTGGAGGGAGCACTGTTTACCTTATTACTATTGTTGGTTGATATTTTATACCAGTGTTGTTTGATACATGTATTGTTGTTGATTTCTGTGGAACTATATTTTTGTCCATTATACTGTGAAGAAGGCTAACTCTTTCAGCACTAAGGAACCCTTGTGTGTTATTAGGTTCCCTTGTGCATCTTTTTAGTAACCAAAACATGAACCAGTCTTCTTGCAATATTGGGTAGTGTAATAACTACTGCTCTAAATTAGCAAACAGTGTAGACCCATATCAGAGGGCCCCTAAAGGAGCCCTCTGATATGGTTCTACACTGTTTGCCCAATGTAATGAGTGTATTTTAAACAGGTCCATGGTGTTTAAAGAGTTAACTTTTTGCATGCTAGTGGCAGATATATCTACTACAGTTATTGCCTTTGCAAACAGTTTGGATCCAGATGAGACGCCGCTTAACGTGGCGTCTCATCAGGATCCAAACTGTTTGCCATTCTGATCCTGAATTTAAAAAAATATTTTGAAAATGCTAATTTTAGAACAGAAGCAGACGACAAAGGTTGCAGACGACAAAAATTACCCAGCATGCAAAGAGTTAAGAGGTCAGTATTTTATTGTTTTGTGACAAAGTTGAACCTTCTTGTATAAACCCATTACTCTATAGATTTTTACCCCTTTAAACCATACCTCCACTGCATTATAATCATGAATATGAATCATAACAAATATTCTAGCAGATGGTACTATAAAGCAGGCTGAAAGTAAAGCAGAATGTGTCTTAATGCACAGTATGCTTTAATTTCAACCTGCTTTTTGTGGTACAGTGGTAAATACGCTATTCCTACCCATTTACGCGTTAATCTATGCGTAAGAAATGCATAGTGAACGGTTAACGCCTAATGATTTGAACGCGTTAATAAACGATTATACCAATGCAGTCTCGGCTAAGGGGTCCGTCGGCTAAGTGATGACCCTTTCATCCGGGCTGTTTTAAACTCTTAAAGAAACGGCTAGGGAATGCGTTTAACGAAACGGATAATAAACGCATAAGAAACACTTAAGAAACGCGTAAAGTGGGTAGGAATAGCGTATTTACCACTGTACCTATCTTCAAGTGGTTGTTAAATATTTGTCGGTTGTTAAATATATGTTGGTTATTTTTTTAAAAAGTGGAATATACATCATTTTTTCTTGTGTAATGCCATTGAATGGAAAAACAACTATTTGGAAATTCAGATGTTTTGTTTTTACCTGACTGGCAAACAGTTTAGATCCTGATCAGACACCAGATTACTCTGCATCTGATCTGGTTCAAAGCTGTTTGTGAATGAAGTAATTAGAACAAATATTCTTATTGAGAAAGAATAATGTCTTGCCTGGTATATCTAGACCAGTATAGTTTTGTATTATATGAATTGTTGTTGAATTGTTGATAATTATATAATTTGTCCATGGAGGTCAGCCTGCCATTTCTCCGGATTTTTCCTAAATATTCGGATTTTTTTCTAGTACATGGTAGCTTAAAGCAGGCTGAAAGTAAAGCAGAATGCGCCTTAAGGCGCATTCTGCTTTACTTCCAGCCTGCTTTAAGTAGCCACGTGTCAACAAAACTAGAAACAGGCTTTAGGGTAAAGGTACTATATGTTAAACCGCACTTGAAAAATGCAAATTTGGAAATCTTAGGATTTTTCATGTCAACTTATGGCAGCCCTGCAGCCTACTGTAGTTTTTGGTTTTGGGTCCAAGGTTATTACACATTTCAGCTGAGTCTGAGATTGTTCTCAAGCATTTGATTGGTCAGATATGAGCTTTTGCTTTCGTTTTTACCATATTGTGCAAAATGACAAACAGGGCAGATCCTGATCAGATGGATCTGATCTGAATCAACAGTTTTCACAGGACAGTGTACTCTTCTCAATTACAAGTACCCTGTTTATAAAGGATGCATATCGGTCACACTACGGCTCAATGGGTTTCAGGGCTGCCATAAGTTGACATGAAAAATCCTAAGATTTCCAAAATTGCATTTTTCAAGAGCGATTTTACGAATTGTACCTTTACCCCATAGCATTTTTCTTGTTTTGTTGACATGCGACAACTTAAAGCAGGCTGTAAGTAAAGCAGAATGCTTTAAGCTACTATGAACTCGGAAAAAATCCGGAGATTTCTGAAAAATCCGGAGAAATGGCAGCCCTGGGGTTTACCATAGACTACTCATTTGTATAATTTTGTCTCACAGAGACCACCATATTAGGTTTTAAAGGGACATAACGAGAAAATGTACATACTCTTATTTAGAGCCCTGATATGTAATTGCTTGGTTGCATACATGTACCGCCATTTAAATGCATTTTTAAAGATACACTTTATTTCAGTGGGAGACATATCATTTTTTCCCTTTGTGAAGTATTTGAAAGTATTCTGTTTTCGAACTGTTAAATATACCTTATGGTGTGCTTTATACTTGCCATATTACTGTTGCTCAAAATGATTGTTTTCTGTATTTGTAAGGAGAATGTGTTATTCTTTCCCAATAAACGCGTTTACGCTAAAACTATTAATTGCAGTGCAAACAGTTTGGAGCCAGATCAGACGCCGGGTAACCCGGCGTCTGATCAGGCTCCAAACTGTTTGCCACCAAGATAAACATCAAATATCAGAATTGTCCAAAAGTTGTTCTTTTCTACGTTTTAGTGCTTTGCGTTTACGTACGTTTGCGTTTAAACGGGAAAGAATAACAGATTCTCCACTGTATGTAACCATACTTTGCTAATAAACTCATTCACTCCTGAAACTTTAATTGGACCATTCCAGTCTACAATTACCGGTAAGTTTAGACCACTTTTGACTATTAAAGTTTTTTTGTAATAAATTGCTTAATAGTAAACAGTAAATACCATGATCAGAAGGCGCTTTTAGGAGCCCTCTGAACTGGGTATGCACTGTTTGCATTAGACAAATGTACTCGTCACAGGTACACTGTAGAAGACAAGTCACTAGGTTTGTATGAGTTTTAGCAAGTGCCTACTTGTGTGTCAACAAGATGAAAGTAAACAGAAGACTGTGTAGAAGATTTCTGTTTTACTTTCATCTTGTTTTCAGTAACATCTAATCTTTTACCCATTAACCCTTTACCTGATAACCTATTTCTATTACGTAAGATAGGTGACTACTTAAAGCAGGTTGAAAGTAAAGCAGAATGCGCCTTAGGGCGCATTCTGCTTTACTTTCAGCCTGCTTTAAGCTATCATGTGTTAGAATATAGAAAATACTCCATATATTATATATGCATGACTGATTAAATTGGAACTATTTTCTTCAGCGGAGGAATAAATCATATTCGCTAAAAGGCGCTGCTATGAGGGAAAGGGTTAATGCCTAGATATTGCAATGAACTATCCCTATGTGCTGGCTGTAATATTTCATTATAGATATACAAGGGTGATCTTAAAACACTTCAATGTTTTTTCATACAGCAAAACATTTCATATGTAAAAGTAAACAGTGCAGATCCTGATGAGACGCCGCGTTACCCGGCATCTCATCAGGGTCTGCACTGTTTGCCAATGTCCTATTTAATAGACACTAGGTTGAACGGGTTCAATTTAATCAAACATGGTTGTTCTGTTGAGTTATCACAAGAACGTGAATTACTTATTACAGATCTCAGAATAAATGTTATGTGTGTACATGTATTTTGTTTTCTTTCATTAATGCCACAAAATATGAGAAAACTGATAATGGAGATATTTTGCGGTTGTTCTCCCATCTGGGCATCTGTAAAGAGCACCCTCAGGTTTTACAACAACACCCAATGGGAGACAAAGATTGTTTGTGTTGTTCAGAGATGGTTGTTAAAGGGAGGGGAAATTAATACCCATAGAGTGCTGAGCATAAATTGGCTTACATTTGCAAACATTTTGAAACCAGATCAGACACCGCGTTATAGCGGCGTCTGATCTGGCTTCAATATGTTTGTCACTTTTTCATTATGTTTCTTCTGCCCAAATGCCCAATATGCCACTTTGGGAAACAAGAAATATTTTTAAAAAAGATATTCAGCGGAATGGGTGGTGGAATTCATGCTGTAGATGGGTGTGCAAAATTGTATGAAATTGGGTTTTTTCAAAGAATTGTAATAGCTTGGATTGAAAAGCAAAAAATACACATTCAAGGATATATAGCATATAAATTTCTCTGACTAAAAAACTATAAATGTACAGAAATGCAAAACAATAATATAATCCATATCCTAGCAACTGGTAGGAGATCCTCAGATTAAACTATTGTTCTATATATCAAACTTCATTCATGGGGAGTTTCTTGAAACAAACTATAACTAAATAAACTGTGCATGTCCATCATAACAGAACAGCAGTCTGTAACCTCACTCTTGTACATAACTGATGAAACAACACAATTGTGTTTAACTCACTTGAGGCCATTTATTATATTGCTATCAATGTATGGTAAATTTGTACAAATATTTAACAATTAAAATAAATTGGTAGTAAACCATTATTAAACAAAACACCTAGCTACCACTGTCTATCTATATATTCTATAAAAAGACATCTGCTATCATATCTTAAAATAGAAGCATGATGTCATCAGCTCAGTAGTACACACACTGGTAAAACTGTTGTGCATAGAGTTTCAGGGCTCCAGATAAGAGGGGAGTAAACTGAACAAATTTAACATTTTCTCACTCATTTCAGCACCAAACGCTATGGTGTTACCACTCATTTTTATCGCATCAAAGAGACAATTCAAATGGGTAGTGAAACCATAGGGTTTAATGCACAAATAAAGATTTTAAGTTTTGAAATAATTCCCTTATCTGGAGCCCTGGCTACTATCCAATCAGACAATTCAGTTTCAACAGGTGCTCTTAATTCTAAATTTCTGATCAAATATAATTGGTTGAAATGTGTGGCCAAATAGAAAGTGTGGCTAAATAGAAACCAGACAGCTCCGCTGAAAAACAAAAGACGATATTGCAGCAGTGAAAGTGTTAGACATAATTGTCTTGTTTGAGGAACAGCTTTGCGAAACGGTGCAATCTGAAATGGGAATAATGTATACCCTGATCAGATTTCCCCCTCGGGAGCAGTCTGATAAAGGTTTACCGTACTGTTCAGCGCCCAGGCTCGTCTGTCCCGGATACTTACAATCATTTCTGCATGTCTGCTTAACATTTCCTTACCATTAATTTCAAATGACATCGCCAATGAACTTTAGCATAAGAACTCCTTGGATACTTCTGTTTCGATGCTGAACTTAGTATGAACCATGCAGAATTGGTCGCCATGGCAATGTAAGTGACAAATCATCAAATACACGTCTAACGTGTTCGTCAAAATCATAGCAATGGATTGAAAACTAACTTTTCGTTGGCCTAAAATCAAAACCTCGTATAAGGCCAATTTTCAGAAAATCACATTTTTACATCTAAGGAAAGATTGGGCCTATACGCAGATTCTGACAAAACGCCGTACTTCTATCCCATTGAGAAAGGCTGTAAACACTCACCTGATGAAATGCCGTATACTGATGGTGCAAAAGTCTTAATTTCAAAACATCGTACTTGGTCAGAAAAAAATGTAGTTTTGTGATGAGTCTGTATCTCTCAGTCTTTGGAACGACATGAAGCAAAATAATTTTAGGTATTGTTTTAGTGTAGGTTTTTACTATTCATTTGTCTAGTTACATAGCCTGTAAATGCCATTTTCTGTTATGTTTTTGAAATACGATGTTTTTACCTATGTACATTAATGGGAAGCAATTTGAGCTATATACGATAATTTGATTTGATATATTCATACATTTGTGTTTAAATGATGTCAAAGAGTCGTACTCAAAAATAATTAAATTATTACCCAATTATCCTTTTTACTTAGTCGACCATCAGTTAGTTACATATTATAGTATGATATCTTAATTATTCATTTCAAATTTATAGAGATTTTGTCAGTGTTTGAAATAGCTAGACAAAACAAACGTCACTCCTGTAAAATTTTAAAAACTGACTATATAAGAGGTTTTGATATTAGACCGACGTTATGGAATTTATCAAACTCATTTTTTAGAATAAACGACGAAACTTGAAAACAACTCACTTTTATAATTATCTAAAAGACTCGTTTAATTTATCCAAAATATTATTAACTATCATGAACTATACTATATTCATAGACACAACATGCCATGATATATGGCAGTTACTATGGAAAAGCTGTACAGTGGAGAAGACGTTATTATTTCCCAAAATAAACACGCTTACGCTAAAAGGTATATTGCCAATGCAAACAGTTTGGAGCCTGATCAGACTCCAAACTGTTTGCCACTCGGATTAACATTTGTCCGAATTGTAGAATACAGTGGAGAATCTGTTATTCTTTCCCGTTTAAACGCAAACGTACGCAAACGCAAATCACTAAAACGTAGAAAAGAACAACTTTTGGACAATTCTGATATTTCATGGTGGATATATCTTGGTGGCAAACCGGCGTCTGATCTGGCTCCAAACTGTTTGCACTGCAAATAATAGTTTTAGCGTAAACGCGTTTATTGGGAAAGAATAACAGATTCTCCACTGCAGTTGCCCTTTTCTGCATTTTAATGCGTTTGCGTTTCATATATATGAGTTTAAAGGAAGAGTTCATGCTTAATAATGAATGTTCACAGCGTCTTCTAAAAAACGAATTTATTTACGAAATAGATAACAGTCCTTAAAATCATAATCTGTTTTATTACTCAAACTTAGAATATACACATAGACATGTTGACCAATGAAAGAAGAGTAGAAAACAGTAGTCCTTTGTCAGCCGGTGTATTTAACTCATTCAACCCTGAGGCTTCTATCAATGATTCCAGTTTGAAAGTAAGTCGAGTTCAGTTTTACATATATTTTTGATTTTAACAATATACTGCAACAATATCAACAGAGCAGATCCTATTCAAATGACTGCTAATAGAAACCCTGTGAGCAGGGTCTACACTAGCGACAGAACCAGGGCTCCAGATAATAAATTTAAATCTTTATTTCTGATTTAAACTCTATGGTGTCACTACTCATTAGATTCGAGACGATTCTAATTAGTAGTTACACCATAGGATTCAATGCTAAAATAAGTGAGAATTTGTTGGATTTGTGCAGTTTACACCCTCTTATCTGGAGCGCTGCAGAACCATATTTGAATAGACATAGTTTTCTTGTGCACCATGGTAAGTAGATATACCGATGCTTTAAACTGGTGTAAACTGATCGTACCAATATTTCATAAGTTGAACTTCCATAATTCTATCTCGCTTAAGTCGAACATACCCGTTTTTCAAAAGTCACGTTTTGATTTTGAAATATGGGTATGTCGAACTAACGCGTGTTCGAATGACCGAGTTTTGCATGTGTTGGGGTTTTTTCCTTACCACATAGTTATGTATACAATTTACATGTAGTATTTCACGGATAAAGGCGAAAATAGATAACTTTGCAAACATATTGGATATTGATCAGAGGCAGCATGGTGTGGCGTCTGATGATGATCCAAAATGCTTTGGCAATCGTATTGATATTTCTTGTCTGAAAGTGTTACTACTAAAACAAAAGGTTGTTTCCAAGCTCAGGATTGAACATTTTGATGTGTTTTTTAAGAAACCCCCCCCCCCCCCTCCCATCCCCTCAATTTTGTTTTGACCATTACAAAGAGATCTGGCAGAAGATCACCCATTAATCTTTTGTGTAAAATATATAATGGTATATTTAGTTGATAATTTGATAATTTGCAGATCATCTGTTTGTGTGTGAATGACGATGTATTGAAAAGTAAAAGTTCCAGACTTTAAATGTTTTGTTATTGTCGTATAGCCACCGAACATTGTATTATGTCCCATGTTGTAAATCATGATGAGACTGAAATAAAGAATTAAACCTAGATAATGTTAGCAAATATTCTTGGCCAAGTTCGAAAACTAGCTAATTTGTGCAAGGCATGTTAGGATCATGCCCCTTAAATTACTCAAATAGTGTGCCCCCGACCTTGTAAGAACTTACTGAAAATGATTATTAGTGTAAAATCCTGGCAAACTTTGATTAGCAGCTAAATTGCACAAGATATGCCAGGATTATGCCCCGTGAATTACCAAACTATTGGCCTTTAAGCCCTATCATCTGTAACTCACAGTTTTCATTCGATTTTAGCAACAACAAAAATTAAAAATGTTTGCATTTGTTAAATCTTAGCCATGTTGGTAATACGGCCAAAAGTGACCCACCGTGTATCCTTTACCCCTTGAAGGATAATCATTCAAACTTTTACAATTATTTGCCCTATTGATATTATGTGCTGAACGTGTGCAGTTTTCTCACTGTGTCTTCATACTCCTGACATCGTTGTTGGGACGATTTCTGACTTTGTCAGTGGTCTACAGTGTTCCCTCTTTACAACGGCACCCAATAGGAGACACACATTGTGTGTGTTGTTCGGCAGGAATCGTTATAGGAAGGGAAATTAAGATTTGGCCTATATTTTCAAACAGTTTGAATCCAGATCAAGCTGTTTGTCATTCGTCTTTATACTTATTCTATCACAATGCCCACTTATATTTAATTTTAAGAAAAATTAACAGACGTCAATTTAAGCACACATTATTGTAGCAGTAAAAGCATGAGACATAATTGTCCTGTTTATGGAAATTCGGCAAGGGTCGTTGTAAGGAGGGAGTCGTTGTAGGGAGGGCCATTGTAGAGAGAGGCACTGTATTTTGAAACTGTAATTGTCCGTTTGAAGTCTCAATGATGAAAGAGTTACATGTACAGTGTGTTTTACTATTATTACAGAAGCCCATAATAGGGGTCTTGCAATAGCACTGAAGAACACTGGCAACCTTGTTCACGAACTTCACAATAAGATTGATTTCGTGATTGATGAACAGTGCCACGAGTACACAGGTCAGTGTTTCCTGTACAAGCCGTTCCTAGACGCAGGCAAGGTGAGTCCTCACCAAACACTTATAAAGCATGTTTATTATTATTATTATTATTATTATACCCGATTTATATAGCGCTCTTTTCACACAGGAGTTGTGCGTTCAAAAGCGCTTCACATGAAATTATAGGATAATTCCTGCCAAATTTGGTAACATTTCATCCAGTAGTTTAGGAGGATATGTCGTTGACGACGGACGGACGACAGACGAACACAGGAAATAGGTCACCGTTGCACTTTGTGCCAGATGAGCTAAAAAGCGTATGCAAAGTACATTTCCTATACCACACCAGCTAGGGAAACGATTCAATGATATTTGAGTCCATCTTTGGTTGATATAGTGTCAAATACAATTTTCTGGTCACTTTGATCTTGACTTATGACCTCGGCTATAGAAATAAAAAAAACATGTCCAAAGTATAATTACTATTCCAAATGAGCTAGAGATAGTGCATTTGGAGAAACAGAACATTATCTTGAGATAACAGAACAGAACAGAACATATTATATAACAGTTGAGCAGACGTTATTCTTTCCTGTTTGAACACAAACGAAACGGAAACACATGGCAATAATGGTACAGTGGAGAATCTGTTATTCTTTCCCAATAAACGCGTTTACGCTATAACTGTTATTTGCAGTGCAAACAGTTCGGAGCCAGATCAGACGCCGGGTAACCCGGCGTCTGATCATGCTCCAAACTGTTTGCCACCAAGATTAACATGAATTATCAGAATTGTCCAAAAGTTGCACTTTTCTACGTTTTAGTGTTTTGCGTTTGCGTACGTTTGCGTTTAAACGGGAAAGAATAACGTTTTCTCCACTGTAACCCTTTTACTCTCAATGACATCATAAAGCACATTTGCAAACACTTTTGATCTTGAGATCAAAATGGTCAGATCAGGATCAAAATTGTTAGTCACTTGTTTTGAAATGTTGTCAGTTATACTGCCTAGTATCTAACTTTGAAACGATATTGCAAACAACGATGAAGGGGTAAAATTCTCATTGAAAATTTGATCATGAAATTTATTGAAGATTCTTTTCATGATAAATGGGACCAATTCAATATTCTATTTGAAACCTAATATCCTAAAACAATATTCATCAGATAAGATAAAAGATATACATGTTTAATTATTTGTATATAAATGTATAGAAGACAACGATGTTTGTTTTCATATGAATATGCATGCATACAAATGCAGAACTACTTTTAAAGAAATTTACACATGCCTGGCTACACGTTCGTTTTTTGTTTTTCGGTTTATTTTTGCTTCTCTGTATTTTTTTCATTATAAGAAATTACATTCGAAAGACCATAGTCAATGTAAGAACTAAATATCTGTGAGTATGTGTATGCAAAGCATAATTTTGTCAGGTGTGTAGAAGGATAGATCCCTGACGCCCACACACTTATGTCGGAGGAAATAAACAAGGACCTCCTTTGACAAGGCCGTGGGGGAAAAGAAATTTGACCATGAAAAGGTCAACAATATAAGATTTATGTACAGCGCTCCCTATCTGCAACGACACCAAATGGGAGACAAATACTGTGTGCGTTGTTCAGAGGAAGTCGTTATAGGGAGGGAAATAGGCTTTAGGATTTAATTTGCAAACAACTTGAATCCAGATCGAACGCGTCTGATCTAGATTCAAGTTGTTTGTCACTCGTCATTAAGATTTTTCTGTCAAAATGACCATTATGTAACTTTTAAAAGTACAGCAGACGACAATTTTAAACAGACGTTAGAAATGGTTAGAAATTATTGTCTTGTTTGGGGACCAGCGACAAATGTCGTTGTAAGGAGGGAATCGTTGTTGGGAGGGCCGTTGCAGAGAGGGAGCACTGTATTTATCTTACCTTTAAGCCCGTGTTCAACATTGAGTATGTGAGCAGTGCGTACGTGCATTCAAGCGACCGGAGCAAATGTACCCACGATCGGCCAAGCGGACTGCAAACCCAATTCAAACTCGCATCTCTCGTAGCCTGGACCGAGTACTGCAGTGGTCAATAACTTTCCACTAATTGATTTTGTTGGCTGCTATGACACCTGCTACTTCAAACGGACGATTTTATTATCAAATAAAGTTCTGTCAATTTTATATGTCTAATGTTGACTTAACTCTTTGACCCCTAGTCATGCATATATGCGTCACTTGCAAACAGCATACCTGAATGAAGTACACTTGTCCTATGCAAACAGACGACCCCTTTTCCTTGAAAATGGACATAAAGTATGTTTAAACTAAACTAACGACGGGTATACTCATCATTAACAAACAGGGTACCTGTTACGGGTGAACTTGTTCTATGCAACAAGTGTAGATCAAGGGAATAAGCAGTTTGTCATTAAGCTAAATACGTAAAATAATACCCGTAAATGGTGACTTTGACTTATTTACAAACTGGAATTGTCCATTGGAAGTTTCAGGGGTGACGCGTTAGTTCAAATAATTTTGAAAAAATGTAGAAAAAACACTTGTACGTGTAACGTTTTCACTGCAAACGGTGCCAAAATACGACCTTGCAAGCAGTTTGGATCATGACCAGACGCCGCGTTACGCCGAACTGTTTGACACTCGTATCGACATTCTTCATTCAAAACAGTCCCAAATCTGACTGTAAAATATTGTAGACGACACGGCCAATGCAAACGATATTTTGGCGGTACGAGAATTAAAGCAGACGAAAAAACTAAGCAGCAAAAGAGTTAACAAGTGAGTTCCTCGTCTGTCAAAAGGCTTTCTAGATCATGCTCTGATGTTAAGTTATTCGGCAGCGTCCTTGGAATTAATACGAACTCTGCAACGCCAAAATGTAGAACAGAAAGGACACACAAGATTGCAACGATAACGTTTGACCTTCTTTTAAAGTTGGTAGAGAATAGACTGTTCGTGTCTGCATAAGGGCAGCTGTCCGCACAACCGGGATTTAAACGTTATACTGTCGATCGTGCTTTGACTAGTACATGTATTTGCAAACAATTGAAGGGGTCCATGCAAGATGGTACCTAAGTCTATTTTCTTAAAAGTGGAGAAAATCGAATTTTGTGAAATTTTGGGTAAAGTGTGAAAAATTGAAAATATTTCAGACATTAATGAGATACCATTTATATGCGAAACTACTGAACTTTTGGGCATGTGAATAGAAGTGTTTATAACCGATTTATTGTAAAACAACTGTTTTTAATCAATTATGTTTAGGCAAAAAGGGACCTAAGTCCATTATATATAGGCATTTTTCTCTCTTTTCATACGGTAATTGATAGATTTTACAACAATATACTAATTTCTGTAGCTAAAAAAATACTTACCAGTATTTTTCCAATCGAATCCGAGCAGTAAGTTTAGGTGTGTCCTATTCAGTATCCAGAATGTACATCATGTATTTAAGTGCACATGCAACAAAGGTCCTAAATCCATTATGGAGATAGGAATTTTGTAATATTTTTATAAACACCATTTTTTTCTGTATACACGTAAAAATTACACATGTTTAGAATGTTAGGAATGTGGAAAAAGTTGAGTTCATGCAACAATGGACCTAACTCAAAAAATTTAAGAAATGGACTTAAGTGCGATCTTGCACTGAACCTTTCAATTTGAATCTAGATCAGACGCCGCGTCAGATCTACATCTAAATTGATTGATAACAGTCTTTAAATTTCTTCTGTTTAAAATAATTAAAATAAAAAATAATTTCACTTTTTTTCAGACGACAATTTCAACTAAATGTTATTTTCGTGTAAACAGTGACTACTTACTTGATTGCCAGATAATGCGGGTGAAATGTACTGGCGATAATAAGTTGCTGTACTTTTCTTAGTAAAGCTCGGATTTGACACATATTTGCAATATAATATTCTCAGTTTAGCGATTACTGTGAATGGTTGCGGAGGTAACTAAATATTATTTACATGTTAAAAGTGAACGTTATTTTACAAGATAATGACCTTAAAGTACAATTGTTTTGATATTTGCTTTACTTTGCCTAAAAATAACTAAAATTCGTCTCATATTTTCAATATACATCGTTCTCTCTCTACAACGACATCCAATGGGAGACAAAAACTATGTGCGTTGTTCGGAGGGAGTCGTTATAGGAAAGGAAGTTGGCTTACATTTGCAAACAGCTTAAGCCAAGATCAGACGCCGAGTCACGCGGCGTCTGATCTAGATTCAAGCTGTGCGTCACTCGTCATTATATATATTCTATCAAAATATCCACTTATATGTAACTTTGAGAAAAACAGCAGACGACAAATTTAAGTAGACGGTATTGCATCCATGAAAAGATTGGGTCGGTGTAGGGAGGGAGTCGTTGTTAGGCGGGCCATTGTAGTGAGGGAACGCTGTAATTATTGAGCAAATGTTGTGAGTGGTTGCTAAGGTAACACAATATCATTTTCATGTTAAAAGTGAATATGAAGATGACAATGTTAACTTATAACCCTTAAAGTGAAACTGCTTAAAGGAATTGTAAAATAGTTATGATATGTTGCTGTGTTTTGCCTTGCAAAAGTCTTGAAGTTAAACACGTGTTTAGTAAAATACTCATTAAAATATCAATCCTGGTCCGGTTCAAGCAATACAGCTCAGTTACAAAGAAAAATATAATTGAAAAGTGTTTTATTTCGTTGCCATCGTTACAACCTTAGCAACGCCAATCCCATTTTTTTTCTTTCCAAATACATGTAGTATCCAACGGGTTATTATAGTAATGAGGCCTCCGTGGCCTAGTGGTATAATCACTGTGACTTACATCACTAAGCTCCTCACCGCTGTGAGTTCGAATCCCAGTAGGGTCGTTCGGATTTTTCATGTGGGGAAGCCTTCCAGCTGGCTTGCGGAAGGTCGGTGGTTCTACCCAGTTGCCGATGTGTGCCTGAAACAGTGCATAAATGACTTCTGGGGTCTTCCTCCACCTATAATTAGCTGGACGTCGCGATATGACTGAAATACTGTTGAAAGCGACGTAAAATCAAAACAAATCAAATCAAATTATAGTGATAATATTCCGACAAGTTCAGTATGTATGGATAGCCTTTTAATCAGTCCTCAAAATATGTAAAAGCATGATTGCCATGGCAACGAGAAAACATGATTTCCCCTAAAATCAATAAATTTCACGAGTAAAACTTCATGGCATGGTTTAGAAAAACATGTACATACATGTACTCGTATTTCAGATAAAATGACCGTTGTATGTTAAAATATGGCATATTGACTATAAATAACATTGTTAAATATCAACGTAAGTGCATGACTAAAGTCGACTTTGCAATTAATTTAGATCGTGATCAGACGCCGCGGAACACAGTACAGCGTTCCCTCTCTACAACGACTTCAAATGGTAGACACAAACTGTGTGCGTTGTTCGGAGGGAGTCGTTATAGAGAGGGAAATTGGTTTACATTTGCAAACAGCTTTAATCCAGATCAGACGCCGCGTAACGCGGCATCTGATCTGGATTCAAGCTGTTTGTCACGCGTCATAAACTTTCCTTCTGTCAAAATGTCAAATATGTAACTTTGAGAAAAACAGCAGACGACAACCTTAAGCAGACGATATTACAGCAGTAAAAGCGTTAGAATAAGTGTCCTATTCAGGGAACTGCGGCAAGCATCGTTGTTAAGAGGGAATCGTTGTTTAGAGGTCCGTTGTAGGGAGGGAACACTATAGTATTAAAGCAGACGACAACAGGGTCGTGAAAGGGTAAAACTCATAAGTTTGGCTGTTAGACGTTTAATTTACAGGTACAGTGGAGAATCTGTTATTCTTTCCCGTTTAAACGCAAAAACGTACGCAAACGCAAAGCACTAAAACGTAGAAAAGAACAACTTTTGGACAATTCTGATCATTCTTGTTTATCTTGGTGGCAAACAGTTTGGAGCCTGATCAGACGCCGGGTTACCCGGCGTCTGATCTGGGTCCAAACTGTTTGCACTGCAAATAATAGTTTTAGCGTAAACGCGTTTATTGGGAAAGAATAACAGATTCTCCACTGTAATCCAACATCTGTGTGACATTTTTATTGTTCAGGACACACGAAATTTTCATTGCAAAATTCAAAACAGTAACGTTGAAATGGAAATGGGGGAAAATGATCATCCATGCCTTTAATGATAAGCTTTTTAAAGAAATATAACATTTAGTGGTCAATGTCCTACATGTACGCAAAACACAATTTAGGTTTTCACCTCGCCGGGAGATGTCAGTCACACAATCTTGCAAATTTGGGTCACTATAAATAAGACTAGATTTTGGAATCCGCAACATATACGGACCAAATATAGCCATGTGGAGTTTAGTATTTTTTTCGGTGGTTCCTTACTTGGTAAATGCGTGGCCACATATCGGAGATAGGTTCCAGATCCAACTGTCTGTTGGACACCATCATCCGTTCAACTACAGTATGGCAGCTGACCTTTACGAAACGGATATGTGGGCAATTACTCATGAACAGATCCGTGAGATTCACCAGTGAATTTAACCCTAGCGACGAGTATAATCGTCCATTACAAATTACAAAATAACACTTGTCCTATGCATGTGTGACGGAAATGGACGGTATATCAACACTTCTACAGTCTGACTGTTGAAGCCGACTTTTATAGCCAGATTGTTTAAGTGTTTGTCTAGATTGCGAAGTTAAGCAACGTACTGCGCGGTTAGTACCTGGATGGGTGATACCATTGACCTCGGTACACGTTGCACAAACAATTCAGACCCTGATCAGATGGCTTCTTAATACAGTGGAAAAGAAGTTATTATTTCCTGTTTAACACTTTCACTACTAATTGTTTTCGAGAGATTTTTATCCCTTCACCGTTTCAATGTCGTCTGCTTCAGTTTTGTTGTCTGCAATATCGTTTCAAAGTTAAAAAATAAGGCAGTATGGCTGAAGGAATTTCAAAACGTAACGCGGAATCTGATCAGAATTCATATTGTTTGCAAACTGTTTGAAACCCGCTTTTAAGCATCATTGAGAGTGAAAGGGTTAAACGCAAACGAAACGCAAATGCAATTCAGTAAAATGTAGAAAATGATAATTATTTGACATTGCTCAAGATGTATTTGATTCTGAGTGGCAAACAGTTTAAAGCCTGATTAGAAACGGAGTAACCCGGTGTCTGATCTGGCTCAAACTATCACAACAAGTTGCATTTGAAATAATAATTTTAGCGTAAACGCGTTTATGCGGAAAGAATAACCTCTTCGCCACTGTTGCTACAGTGCCCACAAAAGTTGACATTAACAAATAGTATTGACCTCAATGGGACACCGAGTAAAGTGGCATTTCATCAGGTTTTGTATATACTGTTTGCTATTTTAAACGAAATGTTCTGGCGGTTGGTTAAACATAGTAGTAGCTTTAGATCACCCTTGTGAAATCGTTTTTTTCCTATGTAAACAATTTGAGCCAATTCAGACTCCAGATAACAGGACGTCTGATCAGGCGCCAAACTGCTTGCGACTCAGATTATAATGTATTGTTAGAAGTTTCAAAAAGTTGTAATTTTCTATATATTAGTTCACTGCGTTTGCCTTTCGTATGCGGTTCAAATGGAAAACAACGATATGTCTGTAATAACGTATGTATGTTAATGTATGATAATGGATACCTTGTTAATGTCTGTTAATACATACCTTGTTAATGTCTGTAAATGGATACCTTGTTAATGTATGATAATGGATACCTTGTTAATGTCTGTTAATACATACCTTGTTAATGTCTGTAAATGGATACCTTGTTAATGTATGATTATGGATACCTTGTTAATGTCTGTTAATGGATACCTTGTTAATGTCTGTTAATGGATACCTTGTTAATGTCTGTAAATGGATACCTTGTTAATGTATGATAATGGATACCTTGTTGTCGCAATAAAAGCTCTACAGAGCTTATGTTGATTGTTTACCATACGCGACGTTAAATAAAGCTTACCTTTACCTTTACCTTTACGTCTCCTCAACTATAACTAGATTCCACTGAATGTAGTTTTATATGCATCTTGGGATGGTCCTCTGAGCTGTTCTGTATTGTTTCTTTTCAGCAAACACGCCATGGTTGTATGTTACTTCTCTGCCGGAACCTATGACCCCGGCCGAGATGACAGTAACCTGTTCCACCATTCGTCTGACTACAAGAATAAAATGCATGGTTACAACGAATACTATGTGAATATCAAGTAGGTTAGAATGTACATACAGTAAAACCTCTCTATTGCGACCGCTAAATTGAAGGCTAATTAATTGGATGAAGCAATTTGAGAAATAAAAGCAGACTAGAAATTTTAATAATTAAAAAGTGATTGTAGTGAAGGGATAAGAGGATACAGTACTGAACCTTATTAAACTAACAATTTTTGCGATTCGCTTGCAATTCGATGGCAATTCGCTTGCAATTCGATGGCAATTCGCTTGCGATTCAAAATAGTAACTTTACCTTTGGTTAAGTTTTCTTGAATGGTGAATCTCACAAATGTTCGCAAATATGCCTTCGTTCATTTTTTCGATTCCATTTTTGTCACAACCGCTTCGGAAAATTCGCGTAAAGATATTCAAGCGTAGGATTTGTTTTTTGAAGCGTCCGATTCGATGGCAATTCGATGGCAATTCGATGGCAATTTGCTTGCGATTATCAATTTAATTTAATAAGGTTTAGTACTGTATACATGTACCTTGCAACGCCGAAGGCAGCTACGATCGACCTTGCAAACAGTCTGGAGTCTGAACTAGCCCCTGTGGCACTCGGTTTCTGCTCAGGATCAAAACAGTTTGACACTCATATCGTTATTCCTTTTGTCATGCTATCGTAAAATCAAACTTTTTTGAATAAGAGAATATATGAAGAAGATATCATTCTTTCCCAATAAACGCCTTCATGATCAAAGCCATACGAGTATGTTCATTGCAAGTAATTTGGAGCCAGATAAAACGCCGGTTACCCGGCTTTTGATCAGGTTTCAAACTGTTCGCCATGCAGTCATATAAATCGTTAGAAAATTAAAAATATTGAGAAAACAATTTGTTATTGCAAGTTTAATAATATTTTATTCATCAATTACTTTGCATATCCACACAAGCATCATGATTTTATTTTTTAATTTGAACAAAAAGATAGGGCCACAAGTTATTACAAAAATACATTACTTCAGGCCCTTCCCATAATTTCACAATATAAATGTTATTTTCTTTGAAAGTCCTATTTTCAATCAGTATAAAAATTCGCAATGCGCTCGCGTTTCGTTCGCGTTTAACCCTTTACCTCATAGCCTGTTTACAGCTTTGAATACAGGTGACCACTTAAAGCAGGCTGAAAGTAAAGCAGAATGTGCCTTAAGGCACATTATGCTTTACTTTCAGCCTGCTTTAAGCTAAAATATGTTAGGCTATATAAAATATTTGTAATGATAATTGTTCATGAGGGTATAAACTGGAACTATTTTCTTCAGCGGAGGAATAAATTAAATACGCTAAAAGTCGCTTCTATGGGGGAAAGGGTTAAAACGGGAAATAACATAACGTCTTCACCATTACATGGTGTTTAACAGAGCATTAAAACATAACGTTTAGCGTCGAAAGGTTTACGTAAAACCGAATGACATGGAGTTTGTTTTTGAATTAATTTTGATGTTTTCAATCATTTAACACCTCTATAGTAAGAGTCGAGCTTCAAGGATTTTGACTCATCCGCTCAAGAAAATAATATAATAAATATTAGATGGCAGTTTGCGTGACATTCAAAGTGTCAACCCGAGAAACAGAATGTCATCCTGAGGGTTGACACTTTGATTGTCGCGCAAACTGCCATCTTATATTGATTTTATTACAGCGAGCTTATCAACCCTGGTTGTGGAATCGTCGCGTTCGTATTTATAAAATATGTTACGAATACCAACTTAGAGCCGTCATGCACATAACGGGCGAAACGGCGTCACATTGTTATATTAACTCAACTCAAGAATAAACTACATAAATATTCGATGGCAGATTGCGTAACATTCAAATTGTCAACCCGAGAAACAGAAGGTCACCCCGTGGCGAAGCCGAGGTTGACATTCTTGTTTCCGAGGTTTGACACTTTGAATGTCACGCAAACTGCCATCTAATATTTATTTTATTACACCGAGCTTATCAAATCTGGCTGTAGAATCGTCTCGTTCGTATTTTATAAAATATGTTGTGATTACCGATTTAGAGCCGCCATGCACGTAACGCGCGAAACGACGTCACATTGTTTATATCAACTCAACTCGAGAATAGAGAAAAATAATATCATATAGAGTGCCGTCACAAAATAATATCATATAGACTATAGAGTGACAGTAGTTTTAAGAATAGAGAAAACAATATCATATAGAGTGACGTCACAGAAAGAATATCATATAGAGTGACAGTATATTTCTTGGATAGATGTAAAAGACATGCAAAATGTTTAGTTTTGGTCCATGGTAAATTAACATTGTAACTCAAAGCGAGGTGTAATAACACTCGACATTTGATATTACAGAGGGGAATATGTTATTCTTTCCCGTTTAAACGCAAACGTACGAAAACGCAAAGCACTAAAACGTAGAAAAAACAACTTTTGGACAATTCTGATAATTCTTGTTTATCTTGGTGGCAAACAGTTTGGAGCCTGATCAGACGCCGGGTTACCCGGCGTCTGATCTGGCTCCAAACTGTTTGCACTGCAAATAATAGTTTTAGCGTAAACGCGTTTATTGGGAAAGAATAACACATTCTCCACTGTATCAATAAGACACTAACCAACAAGATATAAAAGACATGTTCATTTTGTGAAATGTGTAAAACAATTTATAGTGGTTAACCTTTCAATGAATAAATGTTACATTCTGAAGTAAACATGATAATTTACTATCACTTTCTATTGTGTATGAATAATATCCGGACCGGGACAGGGTCATGCTGCTTTAAAAAGCGGCGCCATCGAGGACTGTCGATATCACGACTTTTGAAAATACTTCTTTGAGATTGTTTGACAAAAATCAAAGACCATATGTTTAGATAATCTCCAAACATATCTGAAACAATATTCAAGTGTTTAAATCATTTACGAAAAGGGGTTTAGGCCAATTCCTTGGTTTCAGGCTGATTACAGTATCGTTTAATTTGAGAGGTTCTCTGTACATATAAACAGTTACAAATACTACTATCAAAAACATTTAAAAAGAAGTACTGTTTTCAAAATTATCACTATTAATGGTTTTGGGTTTTTTTGCATTCCATTGTTCATCTGTATTTCAGTTTGAAATCATCATCAGTATTTTCAAAACTTTGATTTCAATAGCTCTCACAACGTACGCAGTATTATGGCAAAACGGATGGACCTGGCACGCAGCAAGGGTTGTGACGCTATAGACACCGACAACGTCAATACATACACTCACAACTCAAGGTCAGGGTACAGCTTTACAAAGGCAGACCAGATTGTGTACAACAAATTTCTTGCTGACGGTGAGTGATAAATTATACATACATGCAATAATCACTAACAGTGAGCGATAAACTGGTGGATCGATATATTTCTATATTTTCCAAGATACATGTATGTATATATCTGAAATTCAATAAAATAGTCATTAAATTCAGATAATGATTAGACTGACAGCATATGATCAGAAGAGGACTAATCAATTTTTCGGATGGTTGAAATCCATTTTGATAAGAGACGTACATGTTTACATGTATCTGAATGCTAATTAAGCCTTATATTGGATTACGGTCTCTTTCCATGTTGTGGTCGGATACTTTTTGCTGGCATTTGCAGTTTTACTTAATGCATACTTGTGATTCTAATTTCTCAAAGAATTAATCATGCTTTTCCGGAATAGGTTACAACCAGATCAAATTTCAAATAAACGAACTTTAGATCCAGATACAGAATATTGGTAGCTAACATATAGACTTTTAAAACCACATAAATGGTATTCAATATTGTTATCACATTTAGTTTCATCTATTATGATTAGGGTCCGAAAAGGCTCATTAAAGTCTTTATTGACCTATCTAAACTCGTAGCGCATTTTCACCAGAGCATGTATTTTGGCTATAGATATTTGTCTAAGAGGTCAGATGGCGACACGTCAGATATCACTTAGCTTCTTATCTGAGGCTATTAGAGTATCAGAATGACAGTTTAAAATACAATACTTGTCCAACAAGCGCGGGATGTTGGCAAAATGTGTAAGCGTTACTAGGTGTCTCATCAAATTCTACACCGTTAGCTATTGCCAATGAGATGTACTGCTGTATGGAAATCAACATTGCGGCGTCCTTATATCACTCTTGTATATCTTTTATGGAATCTTCTGGCAAGCACATAGGTAGAGTTCATTGCAATACCGGTATCCATTTATGGGTTAAAGTTGAGGACCCCCTAATATCGGAACTCTACGGAGAGCGATCGGCCATTCTCGTCTGTTCTGAACGATGCCTGAACAGACCGAGAGTTTACGAGAATGGCCGATCGCTGTATGTAGAGTACGGATTTTGGTCCGATCTCATTCGGGGTACTCTACCTTAAACTTTACTATTACAGAAGCCCACTCGAAGCAGCTTAAAATAGCACTGAAGAACACCGGCACTCTAGTTCCCGAACTTCACTCTCGGTTTGACTTCGTGGTGGACGAGTCTTGTCATGAGTTTAGTAATCAGTGTTTCCTGTATCAATCTTTCCTGGACGCCGGCAAGGTGAGTCAGAATCTGGAAAACTACAGCGTATACTAATTCTTTTTGCTAATAAATTATAAACACATTTTTGCTTAATCCGTTATTTCCATTACACACAGTTCAGAGTGGTAGCATTTTGTAGATTCTCAAGATTTATTTCTATTTGAGTGGCAAACTAAACAGTGCACAGTTTCTAGCGCCAGGTAACCCTGCACCTGAGAACTTGTTGCGATTGAAATGGTTAAACACGCACGAAAGGATTGAGAATGTTTATTATCCATTTATACCTGTTTGTATTTAATAATTCTTTTCTGTGTACAATACATCAGTTATTATATAAAATATCAATAACCATTTTGTACACCACCACACTAATTAAAGATATAAGAGACTATAAGCAAGAAATAGTTAACAACATGTCAAATAAGACCAACTGAGTTATTTCCCTTGGATCAAGCACTTCTTTATTATTTAAACAATATCCAAAATACCATACGCAAGATTAAGTTACTAAAATCAATATTTAGTAATTAATATTTATAAACATGTATTATGTACATGTTTCTTACTTTTCAGCCCGTGTTTAACATTGAGTACGTGAGTACTCAGCACGTGCATTCAAGCGACCTGGCAAAATGCACCCACGATAGACCACACGGACTACAAACCCAGTTCAAGCTAAAAACTCTTGTTGCTTGGTCACAGCATTGCAGTGGGCATTAAAATTTCAGATTTCTAGACACTCTTACCGAGGGTATAGTGTAGATGCGAATGTCAACAGTTTGAATCTTTATCAGATGCTAAGCTACTTAACTCTTTCACTGCCATTGGCGCAAAAAGTCGACTTTGCAAACAATTTGATATCCTGATCAGACGCCGCGTAACGCGGCATCTGATCAAGATACAAACTGTTTGACACTTGTATTGACATAAAACTGAATTTAAAATTATTGCAGACGACACTAGCAAAGCAGACGATATTTTGGCGGTAAGAAGGTTAACTCTTTGCTCCCTAAAACTTCAAATGGACAATCCCAGTTTCCATTTTAGTCTAGACTTTTAAGGGTTGTTTTTGTCAATGTTTTGCATTATGACAAACAGTGAAGACCCAGATCAGAGGGCTCCATAAGGAGCCCTCTGATCTGGGTATTCAATGTTTGCATAGGACAAGTGTTTTTTTTACATGTATACTGTTTGAAAATGACGCCTATATGCGGGATTAGGGTTCAAAGGGTTAAAGCAGACGATAAAACTTGGAATTGAAAGAATTGAATAGACGCACTTCATTCATTGATGAGCCTTGTACAATCATGGAATAAGCTGCTCTTTTCTAGAATAAATAATAATTATATAGCTCAATAAATCTTGTTTGGGTTTGTCGTACCTTGAATCTATAGGATAGACCATCGACTAACCTTTCAGAAGACGTTATTCTTTCCCTTTAAATGAAAACAAAACACAAACGCATCGCAATAAAATGTAGAATTACAACTTTTTGAATATCCGGACTTTTCATTTAAATATGAACGGCAAACCGTTTGGAGCCTGATCGGACTTCGGTTTACCCGGCGAGACAAAAACTAGTAGTACTCCAGGCCAATAACTGGCTAGATCTACAGCTAGGTATACCACATTTGGTGTGTAGCGTACATCTTTGGATATACGTATACTAGAGTGTCGTTTACCACTTTGAAGTCACTGTATTAAACAAATTTGGTGTGTATAGCGTACATCTTTGGATAGACGTATACTAGAGTGTCGTTTGCCACTTTGAAGTCACTGTATTAAACAAATTTGGTGTGTATAGCGTACATCGTTGGATAGACGTATACTAGAGTGTCGTTTACCACTTTGAAGTAACTGTATTAAACAAATTTGGTGTGTATAGCGTACATCTTTGGATAGACGTATACTAGAGTGTCGTTTGCCACTTTGAAGTCACTGTATTAAACAAATTTGGTGTGTATAGCTTACATCTTTGGATAGACGTATACTAGAGTGTCGTTTACCACTTTGAAGTCACTGTATTAAACAAATTTGGTGTGTATAGCGTACATCTTTGGATTGACGTATACTACAATGTAGAGTGTCGTTTACCATTTTGAGGTCACTGTATTAAACGAAATTGTTCGGATCATATTTCCTATACCACGTCAGCTAGGTTTACCAAATTTGGTGTGTAGGTACATCTAGGGATAATTGTATACGTGCACTTAAGTGCCGTGTACCATTTTGAAGTCACTTTGGCCTCGTGAATCTCAAATATTTAACAAAATTGTTCGGATCATTATTTCCTATACCACGTCAGCTGGTCTAATGCCTCGCTCACATTTTCTGCGGCTGCCGTACGGCGGCCGCACGGCTTATTATTTCTACGGCGAGTAGCATTTCCCCGGCCGCCGTAGAATTCCTACGGCCGCCGTGTGTTGCGCACGCATTTGCTTCGGCTGCCGAACGGCGAGATTTTTATTTCGGGGGTTAAAAATCTGCGGCCACCGTAAGTTCCACCAGATGCTCTGCAACGAAAATACGTCTCCTGCTGGACAACTTGGTTTTGCTACATGTTCACACAACTCAAATCAGTCCAAATACACCGTGAATTCAAAGGACACATTTGGATGGCATTCAAGAAAATCTAAATCCATTTCTAGATAAAATACATGTTTTACATATATGAACAAAAGTACAAATGCACAATTGGAAAGTGACAATAGTACTTAAATAGTGCGCTCACATTTGCTCTACGGCTGCCGTACGGTGGTCGTAGAATCGTGAAATCGGAAGAATCTTGCGGCGGCCGCAGATATTCAACGGCGACCGTACGGCGGTCGCCCGGCTTATCCCAATATTTAAAGGCCGTAGAACTAAAACGCGGGGTTTTAACATTTTTTCATTTCTTCGGCGGCCGTAGAAAACACACACTGTAGAGTGGTTCTGCGGCTGCCGTACGGCTGCCGAACGGTCGCCGTACTGTTACCGTGCGGCCGCCGGTGTAACGAAGTATTTTGACCCCCATCGAAAAAAGACCCCCCGGTCATAATTCGACGACGTGGAATGACCCCCGGTCATTTTTCGATATCGTACAATGACCCCCCCGGTCATAATTCGACGTCGAAATTTGACCCCCCGGTCATAGTACTATGACTCCCCTCATGAAGTATTTTGACCCCTCCTGAAATATATCGACCCCCATCGAATAGTGACCCCTACCCTCTCCAGCAATTAAGCGACACGGTTTAACCAATTGGACCCTAGCGACGAGTATATTAGATATTTACAAACAGTGTTCATGTTAATAGTACACTTGTCCTTTGTAAACAGTGTAGACCCAGGTCAGACTTTTCCACAGGAGCCCTCTGATATGTGTCAGTTTTGAAATGTATTGTATAAAACAACTCTAGCTAGTCGCAAATTGACTTGACATAACTAGAAAACTTGAATTGTTCACTTACATTTTCAGGTGTGAATGAGTTAAAAGATACATAAAATTTAGATAATAAACAAGTTAAAATTCAGACATGATAAGCACGCCATGGGAACGTACAGTATACTAAATGCTGTTCCCGAGGGATACCGTTACATGTAACCTGGTGCTTATATGTTGGATGCTGATGGTAGGGATTACCCGATCTCTTTGATACAAGCTGGTTGCGGGTCTGAGGTATAATTCGTGAACAGCTTATTTATAATTAAGTTAAGGGTGTAATTCAGCCATGGAGTATGCAGGTCGGTGGGGCGGGGACAGGCATGGTGTGAATTACTTGAGAAAGTTATAAATTACTTTACAAGTTTCCAATCACATTGCTAAAGAGTGCATTATATTACAATTACCATTACGCAACGTTTACATAAAATTTTGTAATGCATTAAATTACAACAACATTGGCAAAGTAATGCATTACATCGTACATTACAGTCCAAAACATTACTAAAAAAGACTAATAAGCATATCATATATAACTGATAGGTTATCATTTACAAGTTCTTTGTCAACTACATACTCAAAGATGCAAAACTTAAGAATACATATATGCAAGTATACAGTTTGAAAAGTCAAAGTCTTTTTGCCTGTACACTTCTTGATTGAATTACAGCTAAAGAGGGGTTCAACTGTACCAAGACAAAATGTATAAATGTCACTGCTGCATATAACACCATTACAGTTTCAAATGCATTGTCTGTTAGATGCATTAAGTCACACATGAATACTTAAACCTTTACTCCATAGCCTGTTTCTATTCTTGAAGATATATGACCACTTATTGAACGTGGTTTAAAGTATATCAGTGGTACTCGATATCAATAAACATGAATAAGTAAAACTTTTTATCCCCGTTTTACATGTACCTCGTATATATAATATTTACATCGATTCCAATGACATTCGTCTTCTTACAATGTGTCGCAACAGAAACATGTGTCTATGAAAATATTGATTAGATTATTGACAGTATATTGTACAACATAGAAGCATCCAATGATTTTTAAAAGTAATTAGCAATCTGACATGAATTAATCCTCAGGGTGCTGCTCGCGACATTCAATAATGAGAAGGGGCCTTTGTTTGACATCAAATACGGTAATTACCATACCAGGACAGGGCGTGGCATTCTATGAAATAGAATAATATCAGGGGGGTCATTCTACGACATCGAATAATGACCGGGGGTCATTCTACGACATCGAATAATGACCGGGGAGTCATTCTACGACATCGAATAAAGACCGGGGGTCATTCTACGACATCGAGTTATGACCGGGGAGTCATTCTACGACATCAAATAAAGACCGTGGGTCATTCTACGTCATCGAATAATGACCGGAGTTATTCAACGACACTGATTGATGACAAGGGTAATGAGGCAACGTTGCGCAGCGTCCGATCTGGATATAAGTTGTTTGTAGATGGTGTTAAATGTACACATAAACATGATAAACTGTTAAATCATATCAGCAAGAATTGGCAAAACACAACATAACCCGCTTGTAGTGGCTTTATTTGGATGATGACAATTTGATAGGTACTTCAGGGCCCAAGGTTATAAAGAGTTTGAGTTGAGTCTGGGCGTTTGCGCTAATCTGACCAATCAAATGCCTGACAACGATCTCAGACTCAACTCAAACTCTTTATTATCTTGAGCTTTTGGTCACTACAGAATCCAAGGTCAAACTGAGGCAACAGATATCACGATACTCACAATTTTGGTCACTTGCTAAATACGACAATAGTACATTTCGCAGCTGCTAAGTTATGCAAGGTAAAGAGTCTTACAAGTAAACAGTACTATAATACTTAAGTCATTTGAAGTGACACTACCTTATTAAAATGTAAAGCCGGGTAACGTTAAAAACACAAGTAATGGTAATAAAAAGATGACCAAACTATACCTGCAAGTGCAGCTTAATAAAGGTTTACAGTTGTTTTGATACCAACTTTACTTCAGATTTAACGACCGAGATCAAGCTCGAGTCAGTGTCTTGAACTAGTACAGTTGAAACGAAACCCGCAACCAAAGCACAAATTAGATCAAAGTTTGTTGGCCAAACTGAGATACTTTTCAACAGTACTGTTGTGTTTTCGAAACAAATAAACGTAAACCTTTAGTCATGTTTAAAAAGAAATGCATTAAGAAAGTTCCAAAGCTTTTGTCACGGAGACCACTCAAAATCTCCCAACTTTGGGCACTGACGTGATGACTTGCCAACTGACAGGTATCCTTCTAAACCAATAGAACGTACATGTATGAGCGCCGTGGTACCAAATAAACGCCATAAAAGTTGTTGATCGAAAACTAATGTAAAAGGTCAAGGTCACAGTGACCTGAAAAGTGAAAATTTACAGGCTATGTTATAGGCCACTTTGCCATGGCAAGCTGTACTCACACACCAACTTTGGTAAATCTTGTTGATGTAATAAAGAAAATATGTTCTAAACAAAAGGTACATGTGAAGACGGAATCACTTCCAGACACGCGCAATTTTGTCACTACATACGCGCAAAATTGAGCTTTGGGGTTTAAATACACATTTAGCACTTGCAAAACTAACTTTAAACCAAATATAAAGGTAAGTATAAGGGGGGTCATTTTTCGACAGAAGGGGGTCAATATTCGACGATGGGGGTCCTTTTTCGACGACAGGGGGTCATTCTACGACGTCGAATTTTGACCGGGGGGTCACTTTTCGATGGGGGTCAAAATACTTCGTTACACCGGAACTCAATGGTCACTTTTCCTATTGTGCATTTGTACTTTTGTTCATATATGTAAAACATGTTATTAACTAAAAATGGATTTAGAAGTTCTTAAATGCTGTCTAAATGTGTCCTTTCAGTTCACGGTGCAGTTGGACTGATATGAGTTGTGTGAACATGTAGCAAAACCAAGTTGTGTAGCAGGAGCAGCATTTCGGTTGCAGAGCATCTAGTGGGACTTACACGGCTGCCATGCGGCTGTCGTACGGCAGCTGTACGGTCGCCGTGCGGTCGCCGTGCGGTCGCCGAGGGTTTTATTTTTAATAACCGTCGCCGCAGAGGCGCCGTACGGTTGCCGTAAGTAAAAATAAAAACTCGCCGCGCGGCAGCCGCAGCAAATGTGAGCGCAACACACGGCGGCCGTTGGATTCTGCGGTGGCCTGGGAATTGCTACTCGCCGTAGAAATGATAAGCCGTGCGGCCGCCGTACGGCAGCCGCAGCAAATGTGAGCGAGGCATAAGGGATACTTGATTTGGTGTGCGAGTTTATCTTAAAGTGGCGGAGTGGTCCGTTATATTTCATGTCATTGTAACCTTGACCTTCGACCCCAATTATAAAACAAAATGCAAAGAGCATACAGTGGAGAATGTGTTATTCTTTCCCAATAAACGCGTTTACGCTAAAACTATTATTTGCAGTGCAAACAGTTTGGAGCCAGATCAGACGCCGGGTAACCCGGCGTCTGATAAGGCTCCAACCTGTTTGCCACCAAGATAAACAAGAATTATCAGAATTGTCCAAAAGTTGTTCTTTTCTACGTTTTAGTGCTTTGCGTTTGCATACGTTTGCGTTTAAACGGGAAAGAATAACGGATTCCCCGCTGTATTTTCTACATCACATAAATTGGGTACAGTGCAAAAGACCTTATTCTTTCCCGCTTAAACGCAAACGAAATGCAAACACTTTGCAGTAAAATGTATAAAAAGGCAACTTTTTATATTTCTGACTCATCATTTCAAGCCGAGTTGCAAACAATTTTGGGCTAGCCACTTAAAACACAATCAATCATATTCAATCACAAGACACTGTGTAAAAGGGGGGTATATTTGATATAAGAATTGCAAAAATCAATTTGTCAAACTGCTATATACAGAATAAAACCACTCTATTTCGACCACTAACAGAAAGGCTTATTAATTGTTTAAAATACACGTAACAGCTTAAAGCATTGTGACAGTAAAACAGAAAGTTCAAATCTGTTTTCCACTGAGATTAAAGTAAATAGTTCGACTTATGAACAAGTTGTCATTTTCTACATTTTATTGTATTGCGTTTCGTTTGCGTTTAAACGGGAAATAATTAATAGCGCTATAAGTTTTCTATAAATGCACCTTGCTACTTGCACAACAGTCGTCTGTTGTTTTGTTTTTGTGACATACAGCGTTCCCTCTCTACAACGGTCCTCCCAACAACGACTCCCTCCTTACAACGACACTCGCCGTAATTCCCTAAACGGAATAATTAAGTCTAACTCTTTTACTGCTGCAATATCGTCTGCTTTAAGATTGTATTCTGCTGTTTTCTCTTACAGTTACATATAAGTGGAGATTTTGATAGAATACATATATTGACCAGTGACAAACAGCTTGAATCCTGATCAGACGCCGCGTTACGCGGCGTCTGATCTGGAATCAAGCTGTTTGCAAATGTAAGCCAAGTCTTAATTTTCCCTCTCTATAACGACTCCCTCCGTACAACACACACAATATGTGTCTCCCATTGGATGTCGTTGTAGAGAGGGAGCGCTGTATATAGAGAGGACTAATGTCTTCTCCACATTATTACAAATTAAGCTATCTGTAAAGCACAGATTGTGTAATTAGTGCAAATAGAGGATAATGAATTAGTTGTTGATAATGATTTCGCTGATGGTTTACTTTACAACAAGCGTTTGTAAGCCCAAATTTCTTGAACCCTTAATGTACTGAATTGTCGTTTGCTTCAAAAGTAATGTCTGCAAAAACACTCAAAAATCAATGTTTAAGTTATTTAAACAAGAAAAGTTAAACATGAATGCCAGACAGTTTGGATCCAGAGTAGACGCCGCATCACGCGGCGTCTAATCTTTATCCAAACTGTTTGCCATAGCTTGCATGGTCGAGCTTATCATGGTAAATACACATTACCAGTTGACAGTGCAATACAGAGTGATGTATTCAGCTCGATCTTTTTTTTGGCGGAAATAGCCGATCTAACAAGCGCCTTGGCGCCAATCTGGGCCCGGGTGCATGACACATAATTAGTGTCTACCTGTAAGGTAATTACTTCGCCGTTAGTTTATCTATACTGAGTATATACTATAGTAGTAAAAAATCAATTTTTAACTCTCAGCGATGGAGTTCACTAACTATGTGTCATGCACCCCGGCCCTGGTCGGTTGTTTCCTGGTCGTCCAGAGCTGAATGCAACACCCTGTAGCGAACTGCCAACTGATGAGGTGTTTATTATATGCCTTAAATACATACATAAACAACTAAAAATAAAATAGGTGTTTAAATATTTCATTACATATCCAGAAATATTAGAATATTAGTTATTTGAAGCAGATCAAGAATTCCTGTATGACGTAAAGAATAACGCGGAACTTGTACATGTACGAAAATGACGTCACGCTAAATCGAAAACGACGTTGGAGTAAAATACAAGGTGGCTGATACAAGGTGGCTAATACAGACTCTTGTATTTTAATGTGCAGATACACGAGGAAACGTTCGATATCAAAAGAAGGCATATACTAATGGTTAAGATTGTGCAAAGTAATTGGGCAAAATAATCTTTAATTACATCTCTCTATTACACGTATACCTTTTATAGATATATATACACGTAGTCAAAGACTCAATGCAAATGCACACAATTACCAGATATCAATAAATAATATCCCACTTAAAAACCTTCTAAAGGCCACGTTACATTGGTCATATACTTAACACACTCAACCCTAGTGACGACTATACGCGTTCTTTACAAATAGTGTTACTGTGAAGAGAGTGCACTTGTCCTATGGAAACACTGTATACCGAGATCAGATGGCTCCTAACGGAACTCTCTGACCAGAGTCTGCATCGTTAGTTATTTTGCAATAAATTAAAAAACTCTTAAATCATTATACATGGCCTAGACTAAATACGGAAATGGAAGTGTCAATTAATAATCGAAGGTGTGAATGAGTTTATGAAACTTAAATACCAAATTAAACGTTCAACATAAACTTTAATCACTGCTCCAAAACAAATTTACGCCTTAAATTTATTTCTCCATCTTAATAAACTAAGTCCATTTTATACAGTTATACAGTTATGAACATGTATCAAAAGAAAATTAATTAACCTTGCCGATGGTAGATTTAGGACATATGCCAAATAAATTTCCGTAGGACCTCTATGAAAACGTCTGCATACTTTAGGTTCTTCAAACATATCTAAGTAACATGGTAAAACGAAAACATGGGTTATGATGTTCTTTTTGTCTATGGGCATTTGAAATGTATAATGTAACCATTCTCTGCAAAGAATCGGCATGCATTATTTTTGCTTTCTGAAATAGTGTTAAGTAATAACTGGCACAAACAAACATTAAAACAGAGATGCTTATTTAAAGTATGATGCAAAGTGTATAGTTTGTTGCCTGAAACATAATATTATGCATTTTTCTTAATTAGTTTTGGCTCAAATTCAATGAATCATTCACTCAATAAATCTCCATCCGTTAGAAATTGATCAAACTTCACACAATAAAAGTTTTTGGTGTGAATAATCAGAAAATGGTAAAAAAGCATATGTTACATATATAATGGTTCTTTTGAAACTATAGGCCCCTTCATATATACATGTATATGTATATATATATATATACTACTGGTATAAATAAGCATACAGCTTCTTCTATGTGTACTCGGGTTCACGCTAATATTTACTTTTATCGGAGACCTGGGTTATCCCCTTCGCCTTATTTAATAGAGTATTTGCCAGGTTTCACACATACTTCCTTTTCCAGTGCCATTTCATGTTTTTCTGTTAATGTGTCGCTATTTTCAAAACCGATAAGCATTATATCGTTGAATAACGATTCTTTCTTTTTTTTCATTGTTTGAATAATGATTCTTGAATGATCGGTCTTGGGTACAATCCGCTAGGTGTCACAAGAATCGGGCGCGAATGTCCTTAAAGCTTTCAGACAGTAAAGCAGAATGTGCCTTAAGGCACATTTTGCTTTCGTTTCAACCTTCTTTTAATGGTAGCCTGTCTTCAAACCTAGAAACAGGCTATGTGTAACCGGCTAAAGGATATTTGGATGAATGTATAGATCTACATCCATTTGGTCAGATCAACGTGAACGGAAATTAGCAGATATTTAAACAGATCAAATAAAACGAGAGTTACAGTAGATCGTCCATTATTATCCATGTGCGTATCCAGTTACTTTTCTCAAGAGATTGGGCGTTGCCCAAATCAATAACAATTGCCCCAGCAGACTATCTCAACCATACGTCGGCTCAGTCACAATTTACTTTTACAGTGGAGATACTGTTATTCTTTCCCAATAAACGCGTTTACGCTAAAACTATTATTTCTATTGCAAACAGTTTGGAGCCAGATCGGACGCCGGGTTACCCGGCGTCTGATCAGGCTCCAAACTGTTTGTCACCAAGATAAACATGAGTTATCAGAATTGTCCAAAAGTTTCACCTTTCTACGTTTTAGTGTTTTGCGTTTGCGTTTCGTTTCGTTTAAACGGGAAAGAATAACGTTTTCTCCACTGTACGTGGCAGATGCTTTGTCAATAAAAAGAAAGGTAAAGTTATGTATAGGTAGAAAAAGGATAGAACTTTAACCGTGAGGAAACCAGTTTTTGTGTTTGACCCCTTTATCCGAATCTCCCTGATTAGTCGCGATCAGTGCTTAGAAAACAAACAAAACTATAAAACGAAAGCTAATTGATTATTTATAAGTTCCAGTAGTATATCCATTAATTTGTTATATTTAAATTTACCTTGTGACAGTCTTGGCTAACCTTTGGTGAACCTTCCTTAGACTTTGGCCTGACCGTTGGAGGATGACGTCACATAATATGTTAACTAACGGTCTGTTTTCCAGCATTAAACAAAGACCGGTAGCCATGTCTCTCTGTGTCTCTGTCTGTCTGTCCGTCCGCCCGCACATCCAGGAGGCACATTATGGGGTCATTAACCTGGCAGTTTGGGTCATTAACCTGGCCAGTTAGTGATTGTGGGGTTGAAAGAGAGTATTGTGGGGTTAAAAAAGGCGTTTGTGGGGTTAGTTTTACGGTTAGGGTTTATATAGCATCTAACCCCACAACACCCTCTCCTAAGTCCGTCCATCCATCCATCCATCCATCCATCCAACTCTCTCTCTCTATCTCTCTCTCTCTATCTCTCTTTCTCTCTCTCTCTTTCTCTCTATCTCTTTCTCTCTATCTCACTGTCTCTGTATCTGTTTCTATCTCTTTCTATGTATCTCTCTATGTATCTCTTTGTATTTCCTTCTCTCTTTCTCTCTCTCTCTCCCTCTTGATCCGCATATGGTTTATCGTGCTTAGTACAAGCTGTGACAAACGCTGATTCTATGATACAAATCTTGGAAACTTTTGAATATGCAGCAGTTCAATGCCGATCGTAAGTAATGCATAGATGTAGGTTTTAAAAAAGCTTTACATAAAGACTTTCTGCATTATTTTCGAATCTATCTAGCGATCACATGTATCTATGGAGATCGCAGATTCTTCAATAACTGCTTGCTAGAGTTATATAATCTATTTCTGACCGTACAGTAAATAGGACGTACTAACTAATTACTTCATATCTTGTTTCTAGTTTTGTAGACAAGTGACTACTTCAAGCAGGTTAAAATTAAAGAAAATAGATATTCATAGCAGTATAAAGTGGAACTATTTTCTAGAGAGGAGGAATAAATAAAATTCGCAAATATGCGTTTACATGGAGTAATGGGTTAAATTGATAACCTAGAAGCAGACAGCGTGGAATAATTTGAATTGGAAACAACAAACTGTCTCGGTAATGTAATGCAGTACAGTGGAGAAAACGTTATTCTTTCCCAATAAACGCGTTTACGCTATAACTATTATTTGCTATGCAAACAGTTTGGAGCAAGATCAGACGCCGGGTAACCCGGCGTCTGATCAGGCTCCAAACTGTTTGCCACCAAGATAAACATGAATTATCAGAATTGTCCAAATGTTGTACTTTTCTACGTTTTAGTGCTTTGCGTTTGCGTATGTTTGCGTTTAAACGGGAAAGAATAACAGATTCTCCACTGTACACGTATTCAGTAAAGAAGACAGTTCTCTTTGGAGTAACAGTGAGAAGAAGATGTTATTTTATCCAGTCAAACGTCAACAAAACGCGAAAACGCATTGCAGTGAAACGTAGAAAATAACAACTTCTTCACATTGTTAACCATTTATTTGAATATGAGTGGCAAACGGTCTGTAACCCGGCGTCTGATCTTACTCCAAACTGTTTGCAATGGAAATACTAGTTTTAGCGTAAACGCGAATATTGGGAGAGAGAAAACTCTTCTCCACTGTACGTAAATAAGTAAACCCATTTGCGCCGAGTGGATTCTACCTTGTTTTATATATTGGATTAGTCCATTTTTTATCAAAGGGATGCCTGGTCATAATGTTCATTTTCATTTTTTTATATTGAAAATCCTATCAGCAACAGTGTAGACTCTGATCAGACGCCTCATAATGCGGCGTCTGATCAGAGTCTACACTGTTTGTCTATGTCCAATATAAGGGATCGTGGGCAAAAATAAGTTAAAAGGGGTGTGCATTGGATAATGATTTTATCGCAAATGTTAACCGTCTGTTTCAACCATTACAGACAAAATTCGTCGGCTAAACTGCGTCGTCTGAAATTTTATGCAAAAATAAACATTCTGAAGTTTTGACTGAAGAAAAATTCATACGGGTGCCAAATAAGTTCGATCCAGCTCATATTCCATTAAATGCAAACGCAATGCAATAAAATAACAATGAATCTTACCATACTGACAATTTCAAATGAACAATTGATTCGTCTATATTTGTATTATCTCATTTTTTTCTTGTAAACATAACCATCTAGTATAGGGCTATGCTCTGTAAATATTAATCGAACTAACGATTCAGTTACGCGGCGTCTGATCTGGGTCCAAACTGTTTGAAAATACTGATCAAGTATCGATCGGCAGAATGTGGTTTCCAAGAAGGATTTACTTCTACCACAATCCCATGTTTCGGCCGATTGTATTGACTTGGCAGGGCGGAGTTTCGATGCGGACCTTTGCATTTCAACTTTGGGGCCGGCAGCACGCTCTTTTATTATCGGAAGTTACCGTTGTCGTCTGTCGGTTTTTCTCAACATTACATATTAATGGACATTTTGACAGAATGAAGATAATAAAAAATGACAAACAGCTTGAATCTAGATCAGACGCCGCGTAACGGATTCAAGTTGTTTGCAAATGTTAACCAAGTCTTAATTTCTCTTCCAATACAATTCCCTACGAACAACACACGCACTCTTTGTCTTCCATTGGGTGTTGTTGAAGAGAGGGAGCACTGTATATACCAATTACACGTGGATATTGGTGCACGCATAAATTGTGTTTCTTAAAGTTGAAAGTATCGCACAATAACGATATAATAAGGAACAATACCTATCACCCCTAAAATCAAAAGTAAATTAGTTTATCTTTGCCAAAGGTTAGCTCCGCTCTGCCAGTTGAATAAAATCGGCCTATACATGTACTGATGCATTATCCCACTCAGCTCTAGTCAATATTGGCTCATTATTGTTTGGGACGCCAAGGGTTAGTCTTCCCTTTCTATGTCTTTGTCCAACGTGATCGTTTTTTTTATTAAACATATCACTACAGTTAAACGTCTAAACAAACAAATCTAATGAATGGATAGCTTTACAAACGCAACTTACATGGTCCAGTCTGTTGTTATTGAACAGTCGGAAATCAATAACGAGGTGGTCAAGGAACAGGTTATTTTCAGCTTTATTCGATTTTTTACAGAGGATGCGGCGTTATTCTTTCCACATAAACACGTTTATGAAACAATTGTCATATCTCTGGCACACAGCCATGGCAGACTCCAGGTAACCCGGCGTCTGACCAGATTCTGCACTGTTCACCACTCAAGTTAAACCCAAATAAATAGAAATAAACTTGTAATTTTCTACATTTGATGCGTTTTCGTTTCGGTTGCGTTTGTCAAACGCGTGAAATGATATTATTAAGGGTGTATCAATGTCATAAGCGATTTTTTCAAAGTATCAAACTTTTTTTCTATCATTGTTATTTTGGAAGAGCTATGTATGATGAATGAAAAATTGGAGAAAAAAAATATTTGGTGGTGTCCTTTTTTTTAGCTACAGCGATTTGAAAAAGGAATGCCAAATTTGGACTTTTTCTCTCAAATTTTACCCATTCAGAGTACAAGCTTCAGTAAAATCTATTTCAAAACAAAACAAACATGGTAATTTGGGTTTTCATTATTTATTTCATGTCTATGGTGGTATTTTCACATATAGAAACCAAATTTAGACAAAGCAGGCACTAGGTTTGAAAAATATTGATCCTCGAATATCACAATTTTATTAGATTTTTCATTTTATGAAAAAAAAGTAAAAAAGTTTGAAAATGAAATAGTTCTAGTATTAAACTTTTTCTTATATTCTACCAAATGAAAGCCAATGCTAAGGCAGTTCAAAATATGAAAAGAAAATGAAAGGTCAGTGTTGAAAATTTTGAGTTATTAAAGTAAAAAGAGTTATCTCCCCTTACAAAATTTACAAAAAAATACCATATCGATGATATTTAGAGCTTTATAATTTTCACATTTGGTGCCTTTTTTTTCTTAAATTAGTTTTTGTATGAAGAAAAACTACCATAGACAGGAAATAAATAACACAAAACCAAATTATCATATGTGTTTTCATTTAAAATGGATTTTATTGAAACGGGCTGTTTGAAAAGGACAAGATAAGAGGAAGTGGGTGGGGTAAATTTTACATGACCATGGAGCCAACTGTTGTTCACCAAAATGTACACTTTTTTTCTATTTTTTCATTCATCTTAAATAGCTCTTCAATACAAAACCATCATAAAGTGTTTTCATATACTTTGAAAAATTCTTAAAGTCATGACATTAAAACACCCTTAAACTGCAAAGTAAATTCCTTACGTTTGATTGGGTACAGAGCCTTAGACGTGATCCCAAGTACCCTGTGAGCTGACAGGGTACGTAGAAGTGCAGTAGTTTTCCTTTGCTGACAGGTTCCTGAGTCTTTGCAGAAAATGGCCGACTGCTCGACAGGATTGAGTGAATTCAATCGTGCATCCTCCGTTTTAAGTCCATTTCGGCTAAGAACCAATCGGTGTTGGGATCTTTCAACAGTCGCATTATTTCTGTGAAAGTTTGACGCCGACACCGACGCCGACGTCTACGAGTACGCCCATTTTCTTATGGATAACAACCGTCAGAAAAATGACGTCATTCACGCTCAACGTAATCTGCCTGGCGATTTTGTTATAGTTTACTATGAGCGCTGTACACGACAAATTCCGAAACATTTCGTTTGAACAGTGACATTTTTGCAGTATAATAAATTCGTTATACAGTTTCTTTACAGTGTACATGAGGAACTCTTCCCAGCTGGTAAAATCATGTAATCCTCGCCTAATGGCTCGGGCAACATGATTTACCTCAGCCGGGAAAAAATCCTCATGTACCTTGTGAAGAAACTGTATAACTAATAATGTCTAATACAGAATTGACGGACTTGCTGAAAGTATATGTCATGAACAGATCGATTTAATATTATTTGAGAAAATAAAATACAAATAGATCAACACGTATTTTGAGAACGAGTATACAAATGTTCATTATACATGTATGCCTTCCCGTGATGTGAGGCTTTTCCAAGTGTATCTGTACAGTGCGATACAAGAGTCTGTAACTTAATCCTTGTATCTTATTAGTTACAGTGGAGAATCTGTTATTCTTTCCCTTTAAACGCAAACGCAAAGCACTAAAACGTAGAAAAGTACAACTTTTGGACAATTTTGATAATTTATGTTTATCTTGGTGGCAAACAGTTTGGAGCCTGATCAGACGCCGGGTTACCCGGCGTCTGATCTGGCTCCAAACTGTTTGCACTGTAAATAATAGTTTTAGCGTAAACGCGTTTATTGGGAAAGAAGTTTCTTCACAGTGTACATAAGGATTTCTTCGCGGCTAAAGTAAATCATGTTGCCCGGGCCGTCAGGCGAGGGTTACATGATGTTTATCATACTGCAAAGTTTTCACTGTTCAAACGAAATATTTCGGAATTTGTCGTGTACAGTGCTCATAGTAAACTATAATAGTCCGGCAGAGAGCTGACTGGACCTGGAAATGCCGTCCTAAGTTTTTTTCTCGACTGATTCTACTTCAGCATATGTTACTTATTGAAAAACCACCGGGTGCCACTTTGTCACCCTTGAGCATTTTCGTTAATTCAAGATGGCGGCCAAAATGGCTGCCGTAAGGCTTTTAAACAAAATAGTCAAACAATCAGCATTCTTTTTTTCTTTTTTTAAATGATTTAACCTCATCATAATGATAGCTATTGTTCAAAAGACATTTCATGTAATTAAAATGTTACTGGTGACACCTTGTCACTCTTGAGTATTTCAGTATATTCAAAATGGCGGCTAAAATGGCTACTAAAAGCGTTGAAACAAACTACTCTAAACTTCAGCATTCATGGTTTGGTTTTCTTAACTGATTTGACCCCACCATAATTATAGATATTACCATATGATGATACATATTATTGAACTGTTACGGATGACATCTTATCACTCATAAGCATTTCTGTATATTCAAGATGGCGGCCAAAATGACTATCGAAATGCTTTTAAACAAAATAGTCCAAAAAGCGGCATTCATTGTTTCCTTTTTTCTTACTGATTTGACCTCAACATAATGAGAGTTATTATTGAAAGGACAATTCATGTTTTAAAAATGTTACGGGTAAAATCTTGTCAGCCTTCAGTATTTCCGTTTATTCAAATGGCGGCTAAAATGGTTATCCAAATGCGGTTCAAACTACTCTAAACTTCGGCATTCATAGTTAGGGTTTCTAAACTAATTTGACCCCACCATCATGAAAGTCTTTACTGAAATGATGATAAATATTGTTGAACTGTTACGGATGACATCTTGTCACCCTTGAGCATACCAACTTATATTCAAAATGGCGCTAAAATGGCTATCGAAATGCTTCAAAACAAATTGATCAACACATGAGCATTCTGAATTTCTTTTTGTGAATTGATTTGATCTCACCAATTATGATATTTGCTTTTGGAATGATCATTCTTATTATTGAAATGTTACGGGTGACATCTTTTTATCATTGAGCATTTCCGTATATTCAAGATGGCGGCTAAAAAAATGACGGACAATGTTGTTTAGCAAAAAAAGTAAAAACAATCAAACATTTTTTTATTCTTCACTGACTCGATATCAACGTTATTATACCTACTATTAAAATTATGATACTTATGTATGAAATGTAACGGGTGACATCTTTTTATCCTTGAGTATTTCCGTTTATTTAAGTTGGTGATGCTTATTATTGAAAACATGATACTTGTTATGGAACTATGTGGATGTCATCTTGTCACCCTTGAGCATTTCCATAAATTCGAGATAGTGACCAAATCGTTGATTCATAATTTCTTATTCTTAAACGGTTTGACCTTACCAGAATGATACTTATTATTGACAGAATGATACTCATTATTGAAATATTGCAGGTGACATCTTTTCACCTTCGAGCATTTTCGTATATTCAAGATAGTGGCCAAAGTTGCAATAGATATGCTTAAAATATTTAAAATGTTCAAACGTCAGAATCAACATTTGTTTCTTGACTGGTTCTATTTTAGCACATGGTATTTGTTCACAAGAGCGCTTTTACATTTATCCCAAGAGACCTTCCTACCTGATCGTGGGCTTAATTGTCAAATTGGAATGTTTCTGTTTATTTGACCGAGATAATGCCCGCTGCCAAGAACTAAAAGGTAGACAGGTCGGTGGTTTTGATCCCATGCGCTGATTCGCAACGAACGAGACTAGTCCAAATGTTCTTTCTGAAATCATCATCATCTCATCATTTATCGGCGCTATATGACCTATTCTGTGTTGCAGTCCCCTAAAACCCAACTTGCATAGATCCACAGAACAGAGAAGCGTGGATATTGTGTGTTAGACACTCTAGCCACCTGCTGCCTACCCCAGACCCTGGGACACCCGCAGCAGTTGAACAATAAACTTCGGATCAAGCTATGTCAAAGTCGTCCACCCATGCTTTTACATATCAATATTTACGTTCTACAGGGCATGCGACCTTGACAGTTACACTTTGCTCAGTTTAAAAATTAACTCTAGATAGCGTTATGACAAGGTTTTCGGTCCAAGTCGCTGGCTGTGAAGCTGTTATCCGTTTTTCCTTCCACCAGCTAAACCCTACTGGGTCAAGATCAGGTAGATTGTTTCCTTCACATAAATGCCTAAATCAAGGCAGTAAAGTGTTGCTGATGTTTCGTCGCTAAGTTGTGTGGTCTATACTTGAATGCGTGTTTCAGATATGAACTCGAGGAAATACTAAAGCTTGTGAAATGTAAGTTTCAATAGAAAAATAAAGTCAACCGATAAGTGAAAACACACAGTTGGACCATGTGCAAGAAGAATGTCCTTACTGATGTCCATATGTTTGTCCAATGCAATATAATATCAATAATAGATTTGATTAACATTTTATTCGCCCTTTGTGTTTTATAATATGACTGATAGCTTAGGATTCGAATAATTTATTGTGCATAAGAATACCTACTACAATGATATTGTCTACATGCACCTCTTAATCTGTTATTTATAAATGTTTTCTTTCTGACATAATACCTCGGCTAGATTTAGCTTGTGTTTCATTTTTACCTATTATAACTAGCTTGTTAAGTTGAGCGTGCTCAATCTGAAAAGTCTCAGCACCTAGAATGTAAGAGATTATCAGCTTTATTAACTGCTTTTTTCAGTGACAATAATGTATTTTGGTAATGTGCTGTTAGCATGCAACTGATAGTAATCGATTTTAAACTGTTGTTCTCGACACTTAGAGACATTTCGGTGCTGTATATATAGGTGGACATTGTTGTTCTTCTGTTGGCAACGTAGTTCTGGACAGAGCCTTTTGTAGGGTTTGTCATAAACCAATAATAACAATATCGATCGTCTATGGTCCCATTTTTGTGTGAGAAACTCCTATCTGGAATTTGTTTTGTGAATTGCTTTATCATTTGTCGTTACTGTCATATCATTATGATCACCAAACAGTGTTTTTGGAAAAGGTGTCAATTCATGTGACAGAACATCTCAGATATCAACCGTATGGCTGCTAGCTTGAAGACTTTCCAAGACTATTGAGTAGATATCATATTATTTGACCATCCGTCACATTATTTTGATCATGGTGATTTGTTCTCTGGAATCATGTTCTTCCAATTCTATTAGCTGTCCCTCGCCTGGTATCAAGGTGTTATGCAAATCATCTGATTCCATTTCTTCAGTAACAAGTTTGAAGACGCCATCTTTATCAATATATACACTCTAGCAACTGCAGTTTTTAAATGCACTTTAAACTGACTTGCCCACAGTGGAATATTACTGTAAGTTCTTCCATTATTTGACGTTTGGGTACAGTATAACCCCTTTGTCAAGAGTTATCCATCCTTGATGCACTCAGATAGGCTCGAAAAGGCAATACTTTAACAATGTTTTCAAATTTGAATATATTTTTTCCAAACGTTCACATGTTAGGTAAGGCTTTAAGTTTCAGGATGAATTTGATTGTTGATGAAACTAAATGATAAAACTACCAGATTCAATAAATTCAGGTGAGAAATGTTATGGTCACCATGGTCCACTTGTCTTATCGTGCCTTCCATGTCCTTTGCGTTGCTTTCTATTTTCCGTCTTCCTTGTGCCCCTAAATGTCAGTTTCAGGATCACTCCTCTGAGCCAACATGATATCCAAGTTTGCTTGAGGTGATTGTACATGTGAATGTCTAAAGCCTAAGAGTATTTCTGCTTTATAGTAAATCTTAATTATGCAATCGGCCACATGCCCATGGCACATAAAGGGAATTTCAATGAACATATGACATGCCGTTTCATATACCTCGTCCATGCCTCATCAAATACTAGTTTTCAAAAATATATTCTGAGCACTGCTCTCCGGAGAGCCTCCGTTTCTATCAGGTAAGCCATGCCACATCTGCCATAGTTAGTTAACATGACCTGAATCGGTACTTTAAGGCAGCATTTCACTATATACTACACTCTTTCAAGACATCAGCAAATATAAAGGCTAAGCCACTGTCTGTCATCAAACTACCATCATCAGTAACTAAGCTGATGAGCAAGTGTATGCAACCGAGCCTATATGCTAAGAAAGACATTTTTTGACACACAAAAGAATGTTAAGTTGCGCGACCTTAGCTGCTGGTACATAGTCCAACAATGACCTAAACAGAAAAAACTATCTAGGCCACAGAGGTCAAGGTTAAAAGTCAATGTTAGTAACTTACTATTGTAACTAGTTTTACTCGATTAAATGCACATACACGTGAAGTTATTGGCCGTAATTGATGTACGTAGTCCAAAATTGACCTATTAAGCGCAAACCAATTTACAAATGTCACAGAGGTCAAGGGCAAAGGTCAAGGTTACCAAACTGCAATGCAACATGCTACTCTCATTATAGTACATCTATGGTTTAAGTTTCATTGATATAATACTTAAACTTTCAAGGAATTTACCCTGTATTCGACGCCGGGGTATGGCATAAAAGGCTCCATTTCGTGGAAATGAGTAAAAAGGGATGGGTGGGGTAAACCGGAAATATATCAAAATGCTCAAGGGTGCCAAGGTGGCACCCGGCCTATTCTGAATGACAATGCTTTGAACTATCAATATCAATCAAGAAAAAAACTTAGGACGCAATTTCTAGGTGGACCTCCAAATCCTGGTTTCTCTGCCGGACTATAACAAAATCGCGCAAAAGCAGATAACGTTGAGCGTAAATGACGTCATGTTTCTGACGGTTGTCATTCATAAGAATAATGGGTATACTCGTAGACTCCGGCGTCTAAACTTTCTTTGAAATAACGCGAATGTTAAAAGATCCAAACACCGATTGGTTCTTAGCCGAACAGACTCAATTAAACCGAGTCTGCAATTTTCAGTATTTGCTTTGTTTTCTGATGCACGATTGAATTCACTCAATCCTGTCGAGCAATCGGCCATCTTATTTTCTGCAAAGTAAGACTCGGGGACCTGATCTGGATTCAAGCTGTTTGTCACTCGTCATAAAGCTTTATCTGTCAAAATGTCCTTTATGTAACTTTTAGAAAAACAGCAGACGACACTTTTTAAGCAGACGTTACTGCAGCAGTGAAATTGTTTGAAATTTATTGTCTTGTTTTTTGACCAGCGACAATGGTCGTTGTAAGGAGGAAGACGTTGTTGGGAGGGCCGTTGCAGAGAGGGAGCACTGTAGCTTTAATTATTTGGGGTTAATTTTGTCATGTGGAGGCTCATTCATGCAGGCAACTAATACATTATCTTGAAAGGACTGAGCATTATACATGCTTTATTTGATATAACAAGGGAAGTTGCTTTACCGGTTAATATTATGCGCAATTTGTTTGACGCATACAGTGGAGAATCTGTTATTCTTTCCCAATAAACGCGTTTACGCTAAAACTATAATTTGCAGTGCAAACAGTTTGGAGCCAGATCAGACGCCGGGTAACCCGGCGTCTGATCAGGCTCCAAACTGTTTGCCACCAACATAAACAAGAATTATCAGAATTGTCAAAAAGTTGTACTTTTCTACGTTTTAGTGTTTTGCGTTTGCGTACGTTTGCGTTTAAACGGGAAAGAATAACAGATTCTCCACTGTATGTACTTTTCAATTTTGAAATAGAGTTGTAAAGTTTGGGGATTTATGACAGCTGATAATTTTGAAAGAGTACACAATATTTTTGCAAATGATTTTGATTTTAAAAGTATCATCAAATTTATGTCCAATTTATGCTGAGTTACGTCGTTTTTTTTCCATTGTACTGTAGTATTTATTATACTGCAAAGTAAATTCCTTACTTATCATTGGTCACCGAGCCCTAGACATAATCCCATGTACCCTGTGAGCTGACAGGGTACTTGGAAATGCAGATGTTTTCATTGGCTGACAGGTCCCTGAGGCTTGCTTTGCAGAATATAATATGGCCGATTGCTCGACAGGATTGAGTGCATTCAATCGTGCATCCTCCGTTTTAAGTCCATTTCGACTAAGAACCAATCGGTGTTTGGATCATCTTTCAACAGTCGCATTATTTCTTGGAAAGTTTGACGTCGAAATTTACGAGTATGCACATTTTTCTAATGAATAAAAACGTAAAAAACATGACGTCACTACGCTCAGCGTTATCTGCTTTTGCGCGATTTTGTTATAATTTACTGCGAGAGCTGTACACGATAAATTCCTAAATATTTCATTTGAACAGTTAAAACTTTGCAGTATAATAAATTCGTTATACAGTTTCTTCACAGTGTACATGAGGATTTCTTCCCGGCTGGTAAAATCATGTAACACTCGCCTAACGGCTCGGGCAACATGATTTACCTCAGCCGGGAAAAAAATCCTCATGTACACTGTGAAGAAACTGTATAACTAATAATGTACTTTTTCAACACAGGTAAACATGGTACGATTAAAAACGCTCCGAAATGCAATCATTGGCGTCGTGATAGTATGTTGTATAGCCTGGGTCATCACTTGGCAGTTCAAAGGTGAGTTATTCACCATTCCAGTGCTTAATTAGATTCTATCCTGTACGTCATTTTGAAACACATGATAAAACTACCCTACCTAGCCAGAAAGAGACTACTAGACTAAATTTGAAACTGGCATTGTCCAGTTAAAGTTCAGGGTTGAATGAGTGACAGCGTTCCCGCCCTACAACGACCCTCCCAACAACGACTCCCTCCTAACAACGACCCCTGTTGCAATTCCCAAACAGGACCATTTGTCTAACGCATTTACTGCTGTAATATCGTCTGCTTAAATTTGTCGTCTGCTGTTTTTCTCAAAGTTGCAAATTGAACATTTTGATAGCGAAAACCTAATGACGAGTGTAAAACAGCTTGAATCCAGACCAGATGTCGCATAATGCGGCGTCTGATCTGGATTAAAGCTGTTTGCAAATATAAACCAATTGCCCTCCCTATAACGAATCCCTCCCAACAACACACACATTTTTGTCTCCCATTGAGTGTCGTTGAATGGACAGGTAAAAGTCAAGTGTGACTGAATCGACTTCTGGTGTAGATGTAAAATGTGATTTAAACATCGCACTTGTTGACATTAGCCTGGTCTGCGACATTTATCATAAACTCTCTCTCTCTCTCTCACTCTCTATCTCTCTTTCTCTCTTTCTGTCAACTTTCAATCTCTTTTATCAGACTCTTTCCTTCACCTTCTCCTATCTGTCTCTCTGTCTGTCTCTCTCGTTCTGTCTTTTACCTTTTTTCTCTATCCAATTTCTCTCTATATATCTATATATCAGACTATATATATCTGTCTCTCTTTCTCTGTCCCTATTTCACTTTCTCCACGTGGTTATCTCTCTCTCTGTCGCTCGCTGACTCTCTCTCTCTCTCTCTCTCTCGCTTTCTCTCTCTCCTGTCTCTATCTATCTACTCATCTTTCTATCTGACTATCTGCTTCCCTTTCTCTCTCCTCTTTATCTCTCTCTCGCTCTCTGTCTCTCTTTCTCTGTCTATCTTTCTCTCCATCCATCCATCGAAGACGATTTTTAAACCCTGCGGCAGAGCTCAAATTTTTGGATTCTTACATGTTTGCATAGTCTTTAAATATGTATAATCATTGTTTTTAAGGTACGATATATTCCAAACTAGTATTTGGCCCAACTGTTGACTTTTCACGATGCTTTAATGATGCGCCGAATAAGAAAACTGGTGCTTATGACAACATTTCAAACCAGGTATCTATATAATAACTTAATAAGCATACAGTTACGTTTGTCATTTTATTGTGTTTACTTTGTTCATTTGTAAGTATCGTTGTTTAAAACCTTATATTTTAGCCGACACGCACCACCAGTTAATTTATGGCGAATTTTAGTACCATCGAACTGTTAAAGACATACATAATATATCAACGCATGCATATTGATTAGCAATATAAAAGGCATTATAAAATATGAATGCTATCTTAATCTTTTACTTTTTAGGAACGCCTTTATAGGTCTTTACTTTATCTATTCATGCTTCGAAAATGAGAGCAATAGAAACTATTTCCCGCAACTTGACAGGTGGATGCTTAAAGCAGGCTGCAAGTAAAGCAGAACGTTCATAAAAAAGAGATATCTGCATTATTTCCAGTCTACTTTAAGTATCCCTCTGTCTTAAATATTAAAACCTCTTCCATGAATCTGATCTAAGATAAGATATACATAGAACATCAATATATTTGATAGAAAATATAAAAGGCATTATAACATATAAATACTAGCCTAACCCTTTCTCAATAGGACTGTATTTTCACGTCTTTACTTTATCTTTATAGAAGTTCATTTTCATGCTTCGAGCCTGTCATGATTAAGAGCTCTAGAAGACGTCCGGGCCCGTTTAATGATATGTCGTACAGTGGAGAATCTGTTATTCTTTCCCGTTTAAACGCAAACGTACGCAAACGCAAAGCACTAAAACGTAGAAAAGAACAACTTTTGGACAATTCTGATATTTCATGTTTATCTTGGTGGCAAACAGTTTGGAGCCTGATCAGACGCCGGGTTACCCGGCGTCTGATCTGGCTCCAAACTGTTTGCACTGCAAATAATAGTTTTAGCGTAAACGCGTTTATTGGTAAAGAATAACACATTCTCCACTGTAAGTCAGATTCTAACATAATCAATAATTATTTATTTCTCCATCTAATCCTGTCTCGTGACATCTCTTTGGAATTGTCTTGAAAAGACAATCCCAAAGAGATGTCATAGGACAGGATTAGAAGGAGAAATCAGAAATAAGATGTATTTTAAAGTTTCGACTTACAACCGTTTTTTATAAAACGGCCCGTGCATCCTGAGCGGTGGATGGTTAAAACAAGCTGAAAGTAAAGCAGAACGTTCCTAATGGAGCATTCTGCTTCATTTTCAGATTGTTTTAAACACCAATCTGTATTCGTATTTAGAACCACCTGCAAGTCTACTGTGGATTTAGTATATTTGCAACCAAAGATGAGTGCATAGAAAGTTTTAAACTACTTTGTCATATTTGAACAGCATAAATATCTTGATATTGATATATACATTTATTGAACAGAATCATTTCATTTATACTCCCCCAGAGTACACAACATGCCAAAAAGCTCAAGACAAGATCAGAGATGAAGGTTAGAGTAGAACACGTACGGAAAAGGTGTAAACCCAACGGAGGTATGAAAAAGACATCCCGACAAGAATATCTTAATCACATCGTAGTTGACCAGAAAAATAAAATTCTTTTCTGTTATATTCCTAAAGTAGCCAACACCAATTTCAGACGCATCTATCTGGCAACAACTGGTGTTTTCAGCAAAGAAAAAGCTTTAAATATGTCTGGAGTGGATATCTACACGAAATATATGAACAAATTTGCCATGCTGAAACGGTTCACTGGATGGAGACGAAAGGAAATGTTACAGTCCTATATAAAAATTATGTTTGTCAGAGAACCGCTGGAGAAACTGCTATCTGGTTACAAAAACAAATTCTTCCACCCTAATATAAATGATAGAACTATGTATTACAACATGATCCACAACTTTTACAGAAAAAATCCAATCCCAGGTAAGAAAAGGACATTAACAATTAATTCAACGTCTATGACAATAACTTTCACAGATTTTCTTATCTACTGGACAGATGTATTCAGAGTGGGTAGAACCATTGACCCGCATTTTGCCCTCTCTAGTGATTTGTGTATGCCTTGCACAGTACCTTACGACTTTATTGGGAAATTTGACACACTTGACGATGATGTGGAGTTTATCTACAATGAGCTAAATATGGACGTTATATTTCCAAAGCGTAACGATAACTACAGTGCCAAATCATCGGTAGATATTGTGGAAGAATATTACAAGGAAGTGCCGAACTCATTACTAGCTAAAGTGCGGAAATATCTGTCGGTGGACTTTGATTTATTTGGATATCCAGTACCAGATTGGATGCCTGAATTGTAGGCTTATCTTATTAGATTGCAGAACAGAATACATCTTATATAAATCACAATTTCGACCAGAGTGTAACAGCTGATCATAATGCAATATATTCAACATGTCATTGGTAACATGGTTATATTAAATGCACTTAAATCGCACACTAGTTGTGATGAATTATAATTACTTCCAGAGTTTGGAAGGTTGGAGATTTATACATTCGGATTTATAAATGTTGAATCCCCTGATAGTTATATGGTAGTCGCCAGGCACTTACGTAAACAAATGTAAACATAACTGAAAGCACGACCGGGGTCTCTTTTCCGCCTGCACAAAACATGTGAGCTCCTGTCCTCCCCGCGCAAAATCTACCGGGGGTGTAGGGTGCTCGTGTCCGGGGCGGAAGGGGGAGTCATGTCTGCTTACCGCTTATTTGCCATAGGGAATATTTTCTGTCTATTAGACAGAGATTATCCCCTCACAACACTAGGTATTGCAACATTTCCAATTGTCATAAAACCATTATCCCGAGCTGTCCCGCAAACTCTGACTTCAAATTAGGCTACGTAGAGCTCTAGAAATAACAGTGACTCAGACAGATTTTCAAATTTAGGCGTTACAGTGATAATGACGTCGTTTTTTCTATAACCACGTTATTTTAAAAACGAAACTAGTTTCTAAATGTCAAATGAAAAGTTTTAAATTAAATATTGATTAAAAATTTGAATATAGTATCAGAAAAGTCTTTTCACAACACATTGATGTTGATTTTCTTTATTTTAGTTCGATAGGTGTTTTTATCTACGGATGAATAAAACCGAATAACACCTATGACGAATCGTTTTCCTAAGAGCCGAGGGCACAATGGCAGTAAGATTGTTCGCATTTTCGTGTCATTTGGTGTTTATGTGATAGATAGGATATAAAATTCGTGTGTTTTCAGTCGTGAATTTATTGGACTGGCTCGCAACATTTTATTTTATCCAACTTGTTCAATAAATTCACGACTGAAAACACACTCATTCAATGATGATGATGTTCGTCCATCGCTAGGCGAAGATGACCGTGCCATGTGACCGAATGTGGCTCGTCAGACCTATGCGTGCATGGAACGCTCTGCCACAGATGGAACACAAGTGGGATGGCTCAGTTGTAGGGTTACTGTCAACCCTCTGTGTACGGATGGCACGTTTCCTCCGAGATTCTTCTATACGGGCTTTCTCAGCTGCCTTTGCCCCAGCAGCTATCGAACTCCTCCAGGACGACCTGTTTTCTGCAAGTGACTCCCGTGTGTCTGTTGAGATGCTGAGAAGCTTCAGTGAGCACTTAGGGTTGTCTTTGAAGCGTTTCTTCTGTCCTCCAACTCGTCTCTTCCCTTCTGACAATTCTCCATAGAACAGTTGCTTTGGTATGCGGGAGTCTGGCATGCGGCAAAGATGGCCAGCCCAGCGACATTGGGAACGCTGAAGCATGGTGTGTACAGATGGGAGGTTAGCCCTAGTTAGAACTTCTGTGTCTGGTACCTTGTCCTGCCATCTTATGCGGAGAAGCTTCCTCGGGCATGTCACGTGGAAGTGGTTGAGTTTCTTGGCATTCAATATCCTCTATATATCACACATGCATTTTGCCCTTTTTATATAAATGTGATTTATGAAGTGTCATTACTTTTTAAACGTCCCTCGAACTATTCCTTTATCATGTATAGTTTTAACTTCTGTCCTCTGATGTTGCATTTCTTAGGACCATCCGTATTGCTGTCGCCTTATTCATTTCTAATTATTAATTATTCTATATCTTGTATCATGAGATGATTATATGAAGGGTATATGTGCGTTTCAATTTTCGAGCATGATGACAATTACGTGATAATCATTTTTATGCGTTTTATGTTTACATGCTACATGTAAAATTGTTTTCGTCATGTCGGTCAAAAGCTATAAATAGATTATGTTTTGAAATGGTTTTTGTGATGATATGCCGACCGTAAATAAAATGTGTATCTGTATCTGTATTGCATCGTTGACATCTCATATTTCATCTGCATAAAATGCTTGAGATGCATGTGGGTGACAAACAGTATAGATCAAGGCTAGTCGCCGCGTTACAGACGCTATTTGCAGTGCAATAAGTCAGGGTTTTTTCTCATGGCCCGGCTCATATACAAAGTAGCTTGAAAAGATTCAAGAAAGAGCACTTCGTTTCATGCGTGGTTACTATTGCCTACTCTTTAACTCATTGAGCCCTAGTGACGCATATATGCGTCGTTTACCAAATGTTTACCTGTGAAGAGTACACTTGTCCTATGCAAACAGTGAAGTCCCTGATCAGAGGGCTCCTGCAGGAGCCCTCTGATCAGGGACTTCACTGTTTGTCATTTTTCAATTTATTACAAAAAACAACCCTAAATAGTCTAAAATGGACCATCCTTTATTGCAAACTGGAATTTTCCATTGGAAGTTTCAGGGGATAATGAGTTAAATCGAAGCTTCTTTCGTTGAAATTAAGAAGAATTCAGTATTAGATATATGGCATTGGAAACTCAAAGAAATGTTCAAAAACAGGGACCGAACAACATAGTGAATTTCACTGCGTGAACACGTACGACAGGGAGTGGTTTTAAGCCATTGTATTAACACATTATCCCCTGAAACTTCCAATGGACAATTCCAGTTTGCAATAAAGGCTGGTCCATTTTAGACTATTTAGGGTTGTTCTTGGTAATAAATTGCAAAAATGCCAAACAGTGAAGTCCCTGATCAGAGGGCTCCTACAGGAGCCCTCTGATCAGGGACTTCACTGTTTGCATAGGACAAGTGTACTCTTCACAGGTACACGTTTGGTAAAGGACGCATATATGCGTCACTAGGGCTCAGTGAGTTAAGGCCCTTATTATTTCATGGAGTGGGTATAACTGCTCCTGATCTTGATGTTCTGGGTTTTCTTTGTGGATGTGCTTATGTTTTATGCAGTGTCTGCTTGTTTTGTAGTTGTAGATCTGTTCTTACATACAAAGTAGTCTGGTTATTATGATATTAGAAATTACTAATTGTGATATGCTTAAATCTATGTACCTGAAGCATATTTTCTGTGCTGAGGTATTTAACCTTAGCCTGCCACTCACGATTATAGCTCCATGTGCAAACACCTTGGATCCGGATGAGACGCCGAGTAACTCGGCGTCTCATCCGGATCCAAACTGTTTGACACTCGGACAACATTTTCAGCAATCTTGAGCAACTTTGAAGCACTTTGAAACTTGAAGCTGACGAGAAATATAGCAGACGACAATTTATTTGGCGGGCTAAGGGTTAATAGCATTTAACTGTTTTAACTCCTACATGATCAAATTATCGTGAGGCTTTTACCCCTTTGCCGCCATATTGTCGTCTGCTTCAAAACTGTTGACTGCAATGTCGTTTTAAAGTTAGATTTAAGGCAGTATAACTGAGTGAATTTAAGTTATCTCATCTTGTTTCAAATGTTCTTTTAACAATTGATTGGTTAAGGCTATTTCATCTTCTTTAAAAAAAAACAACATTTAAACAATTAGTGATTTAGGTTATCGTATCTGCTTTAAAATGTTCTAACTGGCCTATTATAAATAATTTGTTTACATGGACTGATAATACATTTTACAGATTGGATTAAACATAATTATTTATAGTCTCTATAGACTCTATTTTTATGGGATGAAAGATGGTTTTTAGCTATGTCAATAGTCGCACATTTAATGATTATACAGTGTTCCCTCTCTACAACGACATCTAATGCGACACACATATTGTGTGTGTTGTTTGGAGGGAGTCGTTATAGGGAGGGAAATTAAGAATTGGCCAAGGACTGAGTTCACTAAGGGGCGACATTTCAGATTTCATAAAAAATATCACAGTCTGATGCTGGTGGTGGATAATGAATGAAAACAACCTTTTTTGCTGGATAATAAAGGTCATGTTGCCATAGCAACCATTTTCATTTGCACATCTAAAATTACGTTTTTCATAAATTATTGAACATGCTATCACTGGAACATTATTTTATCAACTTTAAAATACAAAGATATGATATAGCACTAGCCAAGTTGAATACCTCAACATTAACGGAAAAATAAAGATACTGTTATCATAGCAACCAGCAAAATTTAGTCTAGAAAAACATGTCTCTCTATATAATTCCTTGAATATGTCATGTAATTTGATTTTACAGTGACACTGACACGACACGACAGGAACTGTATGAAACATGACAAATCCATGACACGTTATTCTAAAAAGTGTTACATGTGTTACTATGGCCACCAATACAACGGCTTCCTACTGAATATAGGTTCACAAAGGGGTAAACTCGGCTCAATGTTCAGATTTAAGTTCACTAAGGGGTGAAACTGGTCCCGTTTTAGATTTAACCAAAATATCACAGTTGGATGCTGGTGATGGATAATGAAAGAAAATCACTTTTATTTTGCTCAATAATGCAGATTATGTTGCCATAGCAACCATTTTAATTTACTCATCTAAAGTCACGTCTATCATCAATTATTGAGCATATCGTTATTGGAACATGTATTTTGACAACCTTAAAATACAGCAATATGATCTAGCATTAGCCCAGGTGAAAATCTCAAAAAATAAAGATACTGTTGCCATACATGTAGCAACCAGCAAAATTTACTCTAGAAAAACCTGACTATATTTTTTTTAAACATGTTGTGTTGTAATTTGATTTTACAGTGCCACCAATACAACATAATATGTACGAAACATGACACGGTTATGACAGATTATCATATTAAGAGTAACATGTGTTGCTATGGTAACCAATACAACGACTTCTTCCTGATTATAGGTTCACTAAAGGGGTGAAATCGGTTCAATTTTAAATTTTACCAAAATATCACAGTTTGATGCTGGTGCTGGATAAATGAAAGCAAATATTTAAAAAATTCTTGAGAAGATCATGTTGCCATAGCAACAAGTTTAATATACATGTACTCTTCTACAGTCACATTGTTATCAATTATTGCGCACATCATCATTGGAATTTTTATTTTGATAACTTTGAAATTAAAAAATATGATATAGCATTAGGCAAATTGAAAACCTCATCACGAACGAAAAATGAAATTGTGTTACCATAGCAACAACAAACTTTACTGTAGAAACATGTACCTATATATAATTATTTCAATATGTCCTGTTGTAATTTGATTTTACAGTGACACTAATACGACAGGAAATGTATGAAACATGGCTTATCCATGACACACACATCTGCTGGTTTGACATAGGTTTTATTACATAAGAAATGTACTGCTGAAATTTCTTGACTGTCGACGACTGTGCTCATTTCTTAAATTCAGTATCAACATAATTTATTTTCTGGGTGAAATTGACGAAAATCACGGTGAGAAGGGATAGTTCTATTGACCAGAAGACTATGCTATATAGCGTTTTAACACAAAATAAAACATTTTCCAGTAAGTTCGATGTATTACCAACCAACTTCAGTAGGATATTCAAAAAGATTAACAACTTGGATAATTTCTGAATTTCTAGGCCAATATCACCCCTTAGTGAACTTAGTCCTTTATAGTAGTATTTTCTAAACTACCTAGAATTCCAAGTAGACTGGTTCATGTTTCGGCAGCCTAAAGAATCCACAAAGGAGCCTAATTACCCACGATGTTACAAAGTCTTTAAAGAGTTAAATTTCAAATAACAAATGGTATGAAACCTTATGATTTGATCAATATTATATATAGAAACTTAAAAATGTTCTTACAAGCCTATTATAAAGATTTCTTTTTACATGGACTGATCATACATTTTACAGATTGCATTAAACATAATTATTTATAATCTCTATAGAATCTATTTTTATTGGATGGAAGATAGTTTTTGAGTTATGTCAATAGTCGCACATTTAATGATTACACAGCGATCCCTCTCTACAACGACATCCAATGTGAGACACAGATTGTGTGTGTTGTTTGGAGGGAGTCGTTATAGATAGGGACAATTGAGAACGACGCGGCGTCCGATCAGGATTCTAGCTGTTTGTCAGTGGTCAATATATGTATTTTTATCAATATCTCTACTTACATGTAACTGTTAGAGAAAACAGCAGACGACTACCTTAAGCAGACGATATTGCAGATGCCATTGAGTTAGACTTAATCATCCCGTTAAGGGAATTACGACGAGTGTCGTTGTATGGAGGGAGTCGTTGTTAGGAGGGCCGTTGTAGAGAGGGAGCGCTGTAATATTTTATTGGAAACTAGTATAGTGGAGAATCTGTTATTCTTTCCCGTTTAAACGCAAACGTACGCAAACGCAAAGCACTAAAACGTAGAAAAGAACAAATTTTGGACAATTCTGATAATTCTTGTTTATCTTGGTGGCAAACAGTTTGGAGCCTGATCAGACGCCGGGTTACCCGGCGTCTGATCTGGCTCCAAACTGTTTGCACTGTAAATAATAGTTTTAGCGTAAACGCGTTTATTGGGAAAGAATAACACATTCTCCACTGTATGTTACATTGTAAGTGATTGTGTTGTAATGCATGTTTAGGTAATATTTGTATAAAATGATAAATGTATGTTGTTGTTTTTTTGTAAGTACGTTCTTGTTACACTACTACATGTATTTTTATTTACTCAGACAGTTTCGCAATTTGGACTGTTCACTTAATCACTGGCAACTAATCCGCGGGAACTGGATACAGTGTAAATCCCAGTTTCCGCGGATAAGTTGCCAGTGATCAAGATGACAGTCCAATTCGCGAAACTGTCTGGGTAAATAACAGTCTGTGTTACAAGATCTTACAGTGGAGAAAACGTTATTCTTTCCCGTTTAAACGCAAACGTACGCAAACGCTAAGTACTAAAACGTAGAAAAGAACAATATTTGGACAATTCTGATAACTCATGTTTACATTGGTGGCAAACAGTTTGGAGCCAGATCAGACGCCGGGTTACCCGGCGTCTGATCTGGCTCCAAACTGTTTGTAAAAGAAAAAATAGTTTTAGCGTAAACGCGTTTATCGGGAAAGAATAACATATTCTCCACTGTACTAACAAAGCATTCGACCTGCTAAATGTACCTACATACGTGTATTCACAAAAAAACGTATGTGAGTATGCTATATTTCTTTTTTGTTGGTGATAAAAGCTACACACGGTTCATGTTATACCTGTTTGATAATGTCCAAAATAAATAAGTATTTCTTCGATTCGATTGATTTGACCAAAGCTGTTTGACAAATGGTACCAAAAAAGCAAGCGATGATGAAACACATATAATTATACAGTCCGAATTGCAAACCAAATTGTAAATACAAATGTGCCGATGTTTTAGTTGAACCCTTTGAGTGTTTACTACCGGTTGTATATTGTACGTTAACTCTTTGCATGCTGGGTAATGTTTTTCGTCTGCAACATTTTGTCTTCTGCTATTGTTCTAAAAGTAGAATTTTCAAAATTTCTTTTAATTTCAGGATCAGAATGGCAAACAGTTTGGATCCAGATGAGACGCTGCGTTACGCGGCGTGTCATCTGGATCCAAACTGTTTTCAAAGGCAATCATTATGGCGGATATATCCGCCCCTAGAATGCAAAGAGTTAAGCCCATTTATGTACACTGTAGTTTAAACGTTCATTTCCTACTTAAATGGAACTCTTGGTTCATTGTCTGTGTTGTTTGCTGCAGTCATACTTACTATAAAAGTTGTCATCGAGGCATTCACCTCGCGATGAGAGATGGTTCTGCTTAAATGAATCTTTGACTGAAAGACCTGGTGAGTATATGCTTATTTCGATTAAAAGGCATCACTCTTAACTCATTGAGTCCTAATAGCGCATATAAGCGTCCTTTACCAAAGGTGTACCTGTGAAAAGTACATTTGTCCTATGCAAACAATGAAGTCACTGATCAGAGGGCTCCTGCAGGAGTCCTCTGATCAGGGTCTTCACTGTTTGTCATTTTGTAATATATTATTAAAAACAACTCTAAATAGTCGAAAATGGACAATGTTTTATTGTAAACAGGAATTATCCATTGGAAAGTTCAGGGGATAATGAAGTAGAAGGCATACTACAGTGGAGAATCTGTTATTCTTTCCCGTTTAAACGCAAACGTACGCAAACGCAAAGCACTAAAACGTAGAAAAGAACAACTTTTGGACAATTCTGATAATTCTTGTTTATCTTGGTGGCAAACAGTTTGGAGCCTGATCAGACGCCGGGTTACCCGGCGTCTGATCTGGCTCCAAACTGTTTGCACTGTAAATAATAGTTTTAGCGTAAACGCGTTTATTGGGAAAGAATAACAGATTCTCCACTGTAACTTTGAACCATGATATGCAGGCAAGCAGAGGTTATACTGCACTCTGCATATGGAGAAATGTGCTTTAATTGACAACAAGGAACACGATAGGATGGAGTGATTTCGAGTGGAAACGACAAACTGACTTGGTAATGTAGTGTATGCAATGTATTCAGTAAGCATGTCTTTTAGGAAAGTCAAAATATCTTCTGCTAGACTGTGCTGTTCGCAATTTTGTGCAAAATTCAATATTTGGAGGTTTTGTCTTAACCCTTTCACCCTCATTGAAGTTTAAAAGCGCGTTTGCAAACAGTTTGGATCCAGATGAGACGCCGCCTAACGCGGCGTCTGATCAGGATCTAAACTGTTTGCACTCTTTTTGAAATTTCTTCAGTCATACTGCCTTATTTGTTTTTCGGCGGAGCTGACTGGTTTCTATTTAGTCACACTTTCTATTTGGCCACACATTTCAACCAATTATATTTGATCAGAAATTTAGAATTAACGCACCTGTTGAAACTGAATAGTCTGATTGGATAGTAGCCAGGGCTCCAGATAAGGGAATTATTTCAAAACTTAAAATCTTTATTTGTGCATTAAACCCTGTGGTGTCACTATACATTTGAATTGTCTCTTCGAGACAAAAAAAATGAGTGGTAACACCATAGGGTTTGGTGCTGAAAGGAGTGAAAAAATGTGATTTGTTTAGTTTACTCCCTCTTATCTGGAGCCCTGTAGGCTGGTCTATGTCCAATTACAGTTTTACCAGATGTGGACTGTGAGTGTAAAATTTAGAGATACAGACTGCACTGTTCACTACCACTGGGATGATGCAATTACTTCTATTTTAAGATATGACATCTGAAATCTTTTTATAGATATACAGAGGAAGCTAGGTGTTTTGTAATTGTTTACTACCAATTTGTTTGAATTGTTAACTATTTGTACACATTTACCATACATTTAAAGCAATATTATATATAAAATTAATGGCCTCAAGTGAGTTAAACACAATTGTGTTGTTTCATCATTATTTACAAGAGTGGCAGTCGAAGTTCAGCAGACTGTTGTATCTGTACATTTGTGTATGCTATAGTTTGTTTCAAGAAACTCTATGAATGAAGTTTGATATATAGAACAATAGATTAATGTGAGGATCTCCTACCAGTAGCTAGGATATGAGTTAGATTATTGTTCTGTTTTGCATTTCTGTACATGATAGTTTTGCATTTTAAATAAAAATTGCTGTTTCAATTTTTTTTTTTGCTTTTCAATTCAAGATATTACAATTCTTTGAAAACCTCAATTTCATTTAATTTTGCACACCCAATTTCATCTATATAGCCTTAGTTCAACCACTCATTCCGCCGAATATCTTTTTTAAAGATATTTCTTGTTTAATTTGAAACGATATTGCTGGAAACAAAATTTAAGCAAACGATAGATAAACGGTGAAGGGTTAAAATCTCAATAAACATTTGAGAGTGAAAGGGTTAGTAGATGTTAATACGAGTGTTAAAGGTTTGGATCCTCATCATATTCCGCATATTACAGTGGAGAATCTGTTATTCTTTCCCGTTTAAACGCAAACGTACACAAACGCAAAGCACTAAAACGTAGAAAAAAACAACTTTTGGACAGTTCTGATAATTCTTGTTTATCTTGGTGGCAAACAGTTTGGAGCCTGATCAGATGCCGGGTTACCCGGCGTCTGATCTGGCTCCAAACTGTTTGCACTGCAAATAATAGTTTTAGCGTAAACGCGTTTATTGGGAAAGAGTAACAGATTCTCCACTGTACAAAACGTAATGCAGTTAAATAAAAAGTGGCTGGTTATTGAACATATCTACGATTTAGTTTACTTTTCATGGTCAAATTTTCGGGAGAATTTACCCCTTCACCGTTTCGTTATCGTCTGCTTCAATTTTGTCGTTTGCAAGAATGTTTCAAAGTAAGATTCAATGTAGTATGACTTAAAACATATCGATACGAGTGTATAACAGTTTGGGTCCTGATCAGACGCCGCGTTACGCGGCATCTGATCAGGGTCCAAAGTGTTTGCAAACGCGCTTTTAACCCTTTACCTGATACTGATAGCCTTTTTCTAGTATTGAAGATAGTTGACTACTTAAAGCAGGTTGAAAGTAAAGCATTCTGCTTTTTTTTTTGCCTGCTTTAAGCTATCTTGTGTTAGAATGTAGAAAATATTCCCTATAATATATATTCATGACTGATTAAATTGGAACTATTTTCTTTAGCGGAGGAATAAATCATATTCGCTAAAAGGCGCTTCTATGGGGTGAAGGGTTAAGCGGTATTGAACTGAAAGTGTTAAATGCAAATGTCAAACGGTGTGAAATCTGAAGACGCCGAGATGTGTGTAGATATATGACGTTTAACTCTTTAAAACACCATAGACTTGTTTAAGATATACCCATATCATTTGCAAACAATGAAGACCCAGGAGCCCTCTGATCAGGATCTACACTGCTTGCTAGTATTTTTTAACCTACCTAGAATTCCAAGTCGACTGGTTCATGTTTTGGCAACTTAAAGAATCCACAAGGGAGCCTAATTATCCACGATGTTACAAAGTCTTTAAAGAGTTAAATTTCAAATAACAAATGGTTTGAAACCTTATTGTCTAATTTAATCAATATTATATATAGAAATTTACCTATAATATATAATTTAATTAATACCAAAAATTAACAGTTAATGATAAAAAAAAACGTCCATCAATCTATAATGTCTTTATAGTCAATATGGATAAGATATATATTGTAAAACACCAAACTCTATTGGGCAAGTGATATACAAACGAGCCCTGTTTGGGTCCACACAGTTAGCAGAGCTTTTCATTTCACACCAGATAAATTGCCAACATTTTTAGGTAACACCTTAAACGGACATACCTGTTTTGTTTTTTCTATACTTTTGACATAACAATTTAACACATTAATCAAATGTGGTCATGTTTTATTAATACTTTTGTCTGTAGTAAAGTTACTTTTCAATAACATAATATTTCGTCCATGTGCTTTTCGCAACTATTTTAATACATGTATGTGGGTGTTAAAAAATGCTTTTCAACCAAATCGTTAACGGGTCAATAATTTATAATTGTTCAACAAAACCCCCTTTTTCGTGTTTAATGATATTTGGTTTATTGCAAAAACAAAATGTTTAATTTGTAATAAATAATTACTATGCAGCAAATTCCTGCTTCCATTATCCGTGCCTGCAGTAACTTTTATTACTGTAAATGTATTTTTACCAGTACGTTTAGTATAGTAAACAAGCCTACAGTGGAGAATGTGTTATTCTTTCCCTATAAACGCGTTTACGCTAAAACTATTATTTGCATTGCAAACAGTTTGGAGCCTGATCAGACGCCGGGTAACCCGGCGTCTGATCAGGCTCCAAACTGTTTGCCATCAAGATAAACATGAAATATCAGAATTGTCCAAAAGTTGTTCTTTTCTACGTTTTAGTGCTTTGCGTTTGCGTACGTTTGCGTTTAACCCTTTCCCCAATAGAAGCGCCTTTTAGCAAATATGATTTATTCCTCCGCTGAAGAAAATAGTTCCAATTTAATTAGTCATGAATATATATTACAGGGAATATTTTCTATATTCTAGAACACGATAGCTTAAAGCAGGCTGAAAGTAAAGCAGAATGCGCCTTAAGGCGCATTCTGCTTTATTTTCAACCTGCTTTAAGTAGTCACCTATCTTCAATACTATAAATAGACTATCAGGTAAAGGGTTAAACGGGAAAGAATAACAGATTCTCCACTGTATGTACACCTTTACCCCATAGAAGTGCATTTTAGCGCATTTAATTCATTCATCCACTGAAGAAAATAGTTCCAATTTATACAGTCATAAACATGTATTATGAGAAATAACTTTTATATACTAGCGGATGGTAGCTTAATTCATGTTGAAAGTAAAGCAGAATGTGCCTTAAGGTATATTCTGCTTTACCTTCAACCTGCTTTAAGTGGTCACCTAAAAGTTTCTTCTAAACTAGAGAGAGGCTATTGGGTAAAGGGTTAAATGTATTGTAATACTGAGAAAAACCTACCAGCCGAACTACATTTATTCGTTCCTGGTATGGACAACAATTGTTGGGAAAGTGAGACCATACCCAATAGAGGAATATCCTAAATACAGTGGAGAAAACGTTATTATTTCCCAATAAACGCGTTTACGCTAAAAGTATAATTTCTATTACAAACAGTTTGGAGCCAGATAAGACGCCGGGTAACCCGGCGTCTGATCAGGCTCCAAACTGTTTGCCAACAAGCTAACATGAATTATCATAATTGTCCAAAAGTTGTACTTTTTTACGTTTTAGTGCTTTGCGTTTGCGTTTGCGTTTCGTTTGCGTTTAAACGAGAAAGAATAACGTTTTCTCCACTGTACGTAGAAAAAGTACTTTTAAAACAAATGTATTGTGTTCCCTTCCCTTCGAAAGTTTTAGATTCATTTGAATCAATAGTTGAGAAATTGAATTAAACTGATGTGTTATAGTATAAAAGATGTACCTCACCTAAAATGTTGAATGTGTGTAAGAGAAACGTCTCATGTTTTTTTGTAAAATAATGCAAACTGAGAAAATAAGTATTTGATTGATTGATTGGACAGTGAAACCATACCCAATAGTTGGGAAAGTGAGACCATTACGTTATATATTGTATTATAATATACATGTAGCATCCGTGCTCTTTCTTCACAGGTAATAATGATACGATTAAAAACGCTCCGAAAAGCAATTATAGGCGTAGTGATGGTGAGTTGTATAGCCTGGGTCATCACTTGGCAGTTCAAAGGTGAGTTTTAACCAGTTATCCCGTCACTACAGCCTCTAGTGACATATTAAAGGGGTAGCATAATAAGTACCAGTTGACAGTGCAATACAGTGTGATGTATTCAGCGCGAGAGTTTTTTGCCGGAAATAGCCGATCTAACGAGCGCCAAAAACGTCAAGAGCTGAATACAACATACTGTATCGCACTGTCATCTGGCAGCCCATTGCCAAATGATGATGTGTTTATTATATGCCTTAAATACACATCAAAACAACTAAAACGTTGTTAGAATATATATACTCAGCCAAAACAAGAAAGTACCCACCTCACTTTCTCTCTCTCCCATCCTACTCCCACCATACTAGTACTATATTTTGTTGTTATTATTATACGTCCACATAGTCTATTAACATTTAAATTGAATTTAAGGAACAGTATACCACAAACAACTAGCAGTCCCAACTGTTGGAATTTCAAGACGCCATGACCACGTGCCAAAGATGAAAACCGGAGTTTATGAAAATAATTCATACCAGGTACCTTTATAAAAAATAGAAACATGACTGCGCGTTCAATAAACGCTAATGCCCCCGGTGGCATCCTTAACAATATATTCTGAATCTTATCTAAGTCCAAATAAGGTCGTCAAGGTCAAAGTGAGCTTGGGTATTATTGGTGAGTTGGTAATGGTCCAAGGCAACAACTGTATCAGTATCTAAGCACTGTAGTAGACAGTGTTGATGCTAGACGAAACGGTAAAATCTAGTTAACCGAGAAAGAGTCCCTTTAAACTATTTTAAGTTCAAATTAGGTCAAGGTTAAGGTAAAAATCAAAGTTGGGTAGTATGTGTGGATTGGAAGGTAATAACTGTATAAGTATCAAAGCATTGTAGTCAGTTGTATTCTAAGTCCACATTAGGTCAAGGTCAAGGTCATAACCGAAGTTTGGTGATATTTGTCGATAGGGAATGGTCCAAGGCAAAAACTGTTTAAGCATCCAAGCATTTGAGTCAGCGGTGTTGATGCTAGACGAAACCGTAAAATATAAATTTACCTTCGGCAAAAGGCCATTGGTGTATCGGCCTGTCTCTCCCATATCCAGAACAAATCACGATTAGAAATCATATCTTGAACTTTGAGATTTATTCATGTTTGAATCACATATTCGACTACACATGTAGACAAAAAATATTCTGCCAAACGCCATTTTGCCATACCGTTTCATTGATTTTTATTTGTGGTTTCTGTGCCCATGGCTCTATTCTAAGTAGTTATCTAAATATTTATATAGATTTATTAGAATCGTTCCTTTTATACTTCCCCAGAGTACAGAACATGCCAAAAAGCTCAAGGAGAGTTCAGAGATGAAGGCTAGAATAAAACACGTACGGAAAATGTGTAAAGCCAACATAAGTATGAAAAAGACAAGGCGGCGAGGCTATCTGAACAACATCGTAGTTGACCAAATAAACAAAATTCTTTTCTGTTATATTCCTAAAGTAGCCAACACCAATTTCAGACGCATCTATCTGGCAACAACTGGTGTTGTCAGCAAAGAAAAAGCTTTAAATATGTCTGGAAGGGATATCTACAGGAAATATCAGCACAAATTTGTCACGCTGGGGCGTTTCAGTTATAAGAAAAGGAGGAAAATGTTAGAGTCTTATAACAAAATAATGTTTGTCAGGGAGCCGCTAGAGAAGTTGCTTTCAGGTTACAAAAACAAATACTTCCATCCTAATATAATTAATAGAAATTTGTATTACAATTTGATCCTCAACTTTTACAGAAATATCTCAATACCAGGTAAGAAAAGGACATTAGCAATTAATGCAACAACTCGAACAATTACTTTCACACAGTTCCTGACCTACTGGACAGATGTATTCGAAATGCGGGGTCGAAATATTAACCCGCATTTTGCCCTCTCTAGTGATTTGTGTATGCCTTGCACAGTACCTTACGACTTTATCGGGAAATTTGACACACTTGACGATGATGTGGAGTTTATCTACAATGAGCTAAATATGGACGTTCAGTTTCCAAAGCGTAACGATAACTACAGTGCCAAATCAACGGTAGATATTGTGGAAGATTATTACAAGGAAGTGCCGCCACCATTACTAGCTAGAGTGCGGAAATATCTGTCGACAGACTTTGATTTATTTGGATATCCAGTACCAGATTGGATGTCTTGATTGATAGAAGATTTTATTAAACATTATTTTATTTCAACCGCTTGACAGAATGATTGTGTTTAATCCATTACCTCATTAATACAACTTTTTACGCCTCTTGTTTATTCTTCCACTGGACAAAATATTTCCACTTTATATCTACAACATGAATATGTTCCAAAATAAAAAAGAAATTCCTAGAAGATCGTAGCTTAAAGCAGGCTGAAAGCATTCTGCTTCACTTTCAACCTGCTTTAAGTAATCGCTTGTCTTCAAAACGAGAAACAGGCTATGGGGGTAATGGGCTGATTAAACAGGCCTACCAAAACGAATTGTAGGCAAAACCGGAATAATACGATGTGAAATTGTCTTATCATTTTCAGATACATGTAGTTACTGAATTCGTGAACAGTGGCAAATACGCTGTTCTCTATCGTTCAAATTAATTGAAACGCAATGCAATAAAATGTTTGAAGTGTCTTTTTATGTAAATCCTGAAAGTTAATATACATATGTGTCACAACTATTTGGTGCCTGATCTAACCACAGATTAACTGATGTCTGGCCAGAGCCCATGTTTATAATGGCATTATGTTAAATTAGTGATGTTTGCAATGAACAGAATTGTTTAAGTACAAACGCGTTAAGTGGAATATAATGCCTAGATTGAATATCTTCTCTTTTGTAACAACGCCTCTTAACCATTTAGCTCTCAATGACGATTAAAAGCGCGATTTCAAACTGTTTGGATTTGATGCCGCGTATTGCGGCGTCTGATCAGGATAAAAACTGCTGATAAGGATAAAAACTGTTTGACACTCGTTTTGAAATTCTTTCAGTCATACTATTTAAATTTAACTATGAAACGTGTCTTGCAGATGAAAATGAAGACAATGGCGACAATGAAGCGGGGAAGGGGTAAAAGTCTCCAGAATAATTTGATCTTGAAAGGTTCATTCTAAAAAACCTTAAGTCCATTGTGAACAGTTTGGAGCCAAATCAAAAGCCGTATGATCCAGTGTCTGATCAGGCTTTAAACTGTTTGACACTCGGACAAAAAAATGTTAATGTTTTAAACGGAAAATAATAATGTTTCTACTTCAACGACGGCCAGTAAAAGAAGGGGGGTAACTCTTTATTGCTCTACGGACTTAGTTTAAACAGAGTTATTTCTATGTCCTATGTTGTTCCACAGAACATACAGCGTATTTCCAAATAAACAAGTTTACGCTATATATCTAATACATACATTTCCCCTTGCAAAAAGTTTCGAGCCATTTCAGACGCCGGGTAACCCGTGTCTGACCAGTCTCCGAACTGTTTGCCACTCAGATGAAAATGACAAGTTAGAATTGTCATTGAATTGTCATTTTCTACATTTTATTGAAATGCGTTTGGGTTTCGTTTGCGTTTAACTCTTTCCTCCCTAAAACTTTAAATGGACAATTCCAGTTTCCATTTTAGTCTAGTCCATTTCTGACTTTTAAGGTTGTTTTTGTCAATATTTGGCATTATGTTAAAACAGTGAAGACCCTGATCAGAGGGCTCCTTTCGGAGCCCTCTGATCTGGGTCTTCGCTGTTTGCATAGGACAAAGTGTACTATTCACATGTACACTGTTTGAAAAGGACGCCTATATGCGGGACTATGGTTCAAAGGGTTAAACGGGAAAGAATAACGTATTCTTGATACAGTACTGAACCTTATTAAATTAACAATTTTTGCGATTCGCTAGCAATTCGATGGCAATTCGCTTGCAATTCGATGGCAATTCGCTTGTGAATATTTTCCAACGCAATTAACGCGTTAAGTTTGCCTGGATTGTGTATCTCACCAATATTCGCAAATATGCCTTCGTTAATGTTTTTCGATTCCATTTTTGTCACAACCGCTTCGAAAAAATCGTATGAAACGGCTCAAGCAGACGTTTTGCTTTTTGAAGCGCACGATTCGATGGCGATTCGATGGCAATTCGATGGCAATTCGCTTGCGATTATCAATTTAATTTACTAAGGTTCAGTACTGTACATACCTGGTCAAACTAAACTAACCGCAAACCAAAGAAACGGTGCATGTGCATTGTTGTATGCTGTTTTTTCTCAAAGTTACAAATTTGACATTTTGACAGAAAAAGACAACATAATGGCGAGTGACAAACATCTTGAATCCAGATCAGACGCCGCGTTGATCTGAATTCAAGATGTTTGCAAATGTAAATCAATGTACCTCCCTAAAACAACTCCTACCAAACAACACACACAATTTTCCTCTCCCGTTGGGCGTGGTTGTAGAGAGAGAGCATTGTATTTTATAGCACCGCTGGACACAGGTATGACTGTAAGTGAGTTACACTGATTCAACCCCTATGCATTCCAACGTCTACCTAGGTGCAAAGCTGTTCGGTATGGTCATGTACAGTGGAGAAAACGTTATTCTTTCCCGTTTAAACGCAAACGTACGCAAACGCAAAACACTAAAACGTAGAAAAATACAACTTTTCGACAATTCTGATAATTCATGTTTATATTGGTGGCAAACAGTTTGGAGCCTGATCAGACGCCGGGTTACCCGGCGTCTGATCTCGATCCAAACTGTTTGCACTGCAAATAATAGTTTTAGCGTAAACGCGTTTATTGGGAAAGAATAACAGATTCTCAACTGTATTCTCAGAGATGCCAGTCAAAACAGTGTTACAGTGGAGAGGACGTTACCGTGTTTAATCCATTTTTGCCCAGTGTATTCTTCCATTTTTATATATTGGATTAACCTATTTTTATCAAAGGGATGCCTGGTCAAAATTTTAATTCTAATTTTTTTTATATTGAAATTCCTATCAGCAAACAGTGTAGACTCTGATCAGACGCCGCATAATGCGGCGTTTGATCAGAGTCTACACTGTTTGCATATGTCCCATATATGGGATCGTGGGCACAAATGGGTTAACCCATTACTAAATACATTCGCATCTTTACGCTTTCAAATTATTCCTCCTCTGAAGAAAATAGTTCCAATTTATACAGTCATGAGAATAAGTTTCATCAAAAATGTTTGCTCTGTCATAGCACTAGTTGTTTATTGAAGCAGACTGAACGTATTTCTAGCAGAATACACATTTAAAGTGCATTCTGTTTACTTACAATCTGTCTTAAGTAGGCACCTATCCTCATTACCAAGAACAGGATATAGCGTAATGAGTAAGAACAATATTCTTTTCTAATAAACTCAATTATTCTTATACAATTATTTCTATTGCAAACAGTTTGGAACCAGATCAGAGGCCGGATCAGCATGTGTTTGGTCATTCTCCAAACTGTTTGTCACTCAGATAAAAATTCGAACTGTTTGAAAATAAATGAGTCGCTCGCGAGTGCGGCACATTTATTTACAAACAGTTCGAATTTTAAAGGTTATAGGCCGATTTTTTCAACTGGCAGGGCGGAGCTAACCTTTGGCAGAGATTAAACTAATTTACTTTTGATTTTAGGAATGATATGTAAATAGTTTCGTATTATATCATGATTATCCGATACTTTCAACATATAAAACATAATTTATACATGCATCCAAATACGTGAAATGGTATTATACAGTTACCATCATTTTCACGCTCATTTCAGAACCAAATCCTATGGTGATACTACTCATTAGAATAATCTCAAAGAGACGATTCTAATGAGTACTGACACCATAGAGTTTAATGCGTCAATAAAGAATTTAATTTCTGAAATGTTCCCCTTATCTGTAGCTCTGATAAGGGCATACGAATTTCTATGAAAGCTCGTTTAAAACCACTAGTACAGTAATTGTAAGTACAAGTACATTTTATCACATAATTTGCGGTCTGGGAGTTGCATAAAGCGATTGTATAAATATCGTAATCCACTAGTGGAATATCGTTTTTTGGGCTCCGGCCTAACTTGTTCGTCCATAAGCGCTGCATGTAGCGGGGTGCCAAATGACGTCATTGACTATGACGTTAACGTAAACAACGTAACGTTTGGCGGAAAATCTGTATAGCGTAGGGTCTACAAACTACGGCTTCAAATCAATTTAATAGGTGCTTAGACTTGTAATGTGATAAATAGAATATCACATTCGTGTTCATTATTTATCATTTTTAATAAACTCGTTGACTAAAATTAATATGACGCTCGCCAAGGCTCGCGTCATATTATTTTAGTCAACTCGTTTATTAAAAATGATAAATAATGAACACTCATACAATATCCTCTATTTATGCTACAGTGGAGAATCTGTTATTCTTTCCCGTTTAAACGCAAACGTACGCAAACGCAAAGCACTAAAACGTAGAAAAGAACAACTTTTGGACAATTCTGATAATTCTTGTTTATCTTGGTGGCAAACAGTTTGGAGCCTGATCAGACGCCGGGTCACCCGGCGTCTGATCTGGCTCCAAACTGTTTGCACTGAAAATAATAGTTTTAGCGTAAACGCGTTTATTGGGAAAGAATAACACATTCTCCACTGTATGACGTCACCAATGACGTCAGAATAACATATTCTCCACTGTATTTACCCCCCTTTACTGCCACGACGTCATCCATTTTCAGCAATTGTCCTTTGCTTTTATTGCTTAAACTGAACTTAAGTATTTTGACTTAAGGAAGATTGAAATGAGTCTCAAACAGTTTGGATCCTGGTCAGACGCCGCGTTACGCGTCGTCTGATCAGGATCGAAACTATTTGCAAATTACTATGGAAATCGGGGTAAGTATTGGTTTACTTTTAATTTTCAATATCCGTTTTCAGTAAAGCCGGATACATGTACAAACTTCTATGAAACCCGTTTAAACCATTCACCCATAGTTTGTTTTCAGTATTGAAAATATATTGTTGCTTAAAGCTGACTGAGAGTAAAGCAGAATGCCCCCGAATGAACTTTCTGCTTTTCTTTCAGCCTGCTTCAAGCTACATGTACTATCTGATTCATTTCTTATGATGCTTATTCACGATTGTATAAAATTGAACTATTGTCTTCAGTGGAGAAATAAAGTAAAGGCGTACACATTGTTATATATTGGAAAATGGTTTAAAACCACTTGTATTTTCATAAGATAAGTTTAAGTACATTTAATATGCAATTGGACCTTTCACGCCAAAGGTAACTAAAGATAAATTTGCAAACAGATTTGATCAAGATCAGACGCCAGATACAAACTGTTTGACACTCGTATCCAAATTTCGATAGCCATGCTGCCTTAATACTACAGTGGATAATCTGTTATTCTTTCCCGTTTAAACGCAAACGCAAAGCACTAAAACGTAGAAAAGTACTTTTTTGAACAATTCTGATAATTCATGTTTATCTTGGTGGCAAACAGTTTGGAGCCTGATCAGACGCCGGGTCACCCGGCGTCTGATCTGGCTCTAAACTCTTTGCACTGCAAATAATAGTTTTAGCGTAAACGCGTTTATTGGGAAAGAATAACACATTCTCCACTACCCCTTTACTGTCACGACGTCATCCATTTTCAGCAAGTGTCGTTTGCTTTTATTGCTTTAACTGAACTTAAATATTTTGACTTAAGGAAGATTGAAATGAGTCTCAAACAGTTTGGATCCTGGTCAGACGCCGAGTTACGCGTCGTCTGATCAGGATCGAAACAATTTGCAAATTACTATGGAAATCGGGGTAAGTATTGGTTTACTTTTAATTTTCAATATCCGTTTTCAGTAAAGCCGGATACATGTACAAACTTCTATGAAACCCGTTTAAACCATTCACCCATAGTTTGTTTTCAGTATTGAAAATATATTGTTGCTTAAAGCTGACTGAGAGTAAAGCAGAATGCCCCCGAATGAACTTTCTGCTTTTCTTTCAGCCTGCTTCAAGCTACATGTACTATCTGATTCATTTCTTATGATGCTTATTCACGATTGTATAAAATTGAACTATTGTCTTCAGTGGAGAAATAAAGTAAAGGCGTACACATTGTTATATATTGGAAAATGGTTTAAAACCACTTGTATTTTCATAAGATAAGTTTAAGTACATTTAATATGCAATTGGACCTTTCACGCCAAAGGTAACTAAAGATAAATTTGCAAACAGATTTGATCAAGATCAGACGCCAGATACAAACTGTTTGACACTCGTATCCAAATTTCGATAGCCATGCTGCCTTAATACTACAGTGGATAATCTGTTATTCTTTCCCGTTTAAACGCAAACGCAAAGCACTAAAACGTAGAAAAGTACTTTTTTGGACAATTCTGATAATTCATGTTTATCTTGGTGGCAAACAGTTTGGAGCCTGATCAGACGCCGGGTCACCCGGCGTCTGATCTGGCTCCAAACTCTTTGCACTGCAAATAATAGTTTTAGCGTAAACGCGTTTATTGGGAAAGAATAACACATTCTCCACTACCCCTTTACTGTCACGACGTCATCCATTTTCAGCAAGTGTCGTTTGCTTTTATTGCTTTAACTGAACTTAAATATTTTGACTTAAGGAAGATTGAAATGAGTCTCAAACAGTTTGGATCCTGGTCAGACGCCGAGTTACGCGTCGTCTGATCAGGATCGAAACAATTTGCAAATTACTATGGAAATCGGGGTAAGTATTGGTTTACTTTTAATTTTCAATATCCGTTTTCAGTAAAGCCGGATACATGTACAAACTTCTATGAAACCCCTTTAAACCATTCACCCATAGTTTGTTTTCAGTATTGAAAATATATTGTTGCTTAAAGCTGACTGAGAGTAAAGCAGAATGCCCCCGAATGAACTTTCTGCTTTTCTTTCAGCCTGCTTCAAGCTACATGTACTATCTGATTCATTTCTTATGATGCTTATTCACGATTGTATAAAATTGAACTATTGTCTTCAGTGGAGAAATAAAGTAAAGGCGTACACATTGTTATATATTGGAAAATGGTTTAAAACCACTTGTATTTTCATAAGATAAGTTTAAGTACATTTAATATGCAATTGGACCTTTCACACCAAAGGTAACTAAAGATAAATTTGCAAACAGATTTGACCAAGATCAGACGCCAGATACAAACTGTTTGACACTCGTATCCAAATTTCGATAGCCATGCTGCCTTAATACTACAGTGGAGAATCTGTTATTCTTTCCCGTTTAAACGCAAACGTACGCAAACGCAAAGCACTAAAACGTAGAAAAGTACTTTTTTGGACAATTCTGATAATTCATGTTTATCTTGGTGGCAAACAGTTTGAAGCCTGATCAGACGCCGGGTTACCCGGCGTCTGATCTGGCTCCAAACTGTTTGCACTGCAAATAATAGTTTTAGCGTAAACGCGTTTATTGTGAAAGAATAACAGATTCTCCACTGTACATGTAACTTCGAAACCATATCGCAGATAACAGTATTGAAGCAGATGACACTAATCTCCAAGATCATTTGCCGATGAAAGGGTTGATTTGAGTATACAGTCGAAACTCGATATTTCGAACTCTCTTATAAAATTGATCGTACCAGTATTTTCATAAGATGAATTTCGATAAGTCGATCCCACTTAAGTGGAACATACCCGTGTTTCAAAGTTAAAATGTGGGTCAGCCACGTTTTAACTTTGAAATACGGGTATGTTCGAACTAACGCGAGTTCGAATTATCGAGTTTCGACTGTATTTCGAATATCGACGTATCCGCACGAAATCATAGATCATCGGAACACTTTTGATATTTCCGTGAAATACAATAATTTCAACTTCACAGAAATAGCGAAGGTGTTCCAAATATAGACGCGGATCTTCTCAAGCATTTGTTTAGAAGGTACAAGTAGAATTTAGAAATCATTTTGTGCAATCGAACTTCGAAAGCTCGAAATCCATTAACCCTTATCGTCTGCTTTGAAATTATTACAGTGGATAATCTGTAATTCTTTCCCAATAAACGCGATTACGCTAAAACTATTATTTGCCGTGCAAACAGTTTGGAGCCAGATCAGACGCCGGGAAACCCGGCGTCTGATCAGGCTCAGAACTGCTTGCCACCAAGATAAACAAGAATTATCAGAATTGTCCAAAAGTTGTTCTTTTCTACGTTTTAGTGCTTTGCGTTTGCGTACGTTTGCGTTTAAACGGGAAAGAATAACAGATTCTCCACTGTATCTGTAAAAAGTGTCAAATTTACATTTATACGTGACTTGTTTTAGTAGAGAAACCGAGTGTCAAACAGTTTTGGATCCAGAATTCTTCAATTGAAATCGGATAATTGGACCCCATTTAAGTCGAACATACCGGTATACATGTAGCAAATATTATAATGTTTTAACTTCGATAATATGGATATGTTCGATCGATGCGAGTTCGGAACGACAATATTCCCCTTCTCCTTAACCATTTTGTGTTTACAGTGTTCCCTCCCTACAACGGTCCTCCCAACAATGACCCCTCCTTACAACGACCTTTGCCGCAGTTCCCTAAAAAGGACACAAAATTATGTCTAACGATTTTACTACTGCAATATTGTCTGCTTAAAATGCCGTCTGCTCTTTTTCTCAAAGTTACTTATAAGTAGACATTTTGATAAAATAAATATAATAAGGAGTAACAAACAGCTTGAATCCAGATCAAACGTCGAGTAACGATTAAAACCTGCAGACCCTAATAAAAGGGCTTCTGTAGGGGCCCTCTTATCAGGGTATACAAGTATATTGTTTGCATGGGACAAGTGTACTTTTTGCAAGGACATGGCTTGTAAACGACGAGTACACTCGTCAATAGGGTTAAATGAGTTAAGTTTTCATCTGGCTCAACCCATGCCTCACAGTATGTTTCTAGTTTGGAAGAATATTGACCACTTTAAGTAGATTAAAAGTAAACCAGAATTAAGGCACATTCTGCATTACATTCAGCCTGCTTTGAGCTATTGTTCGACAATATTGACCTGACGTTGAACTTTATGCATGAATAAATTGTAAAAAGATGACTCAGTATAAATCAATATTCGATAGCCTACGTACAACTTCGGGTTGTTTCGGCTGATTACGTAAATCTTGTTACAGTTGTGATCCTCAGTGGATCAACACTCCACATTGAGCAAGTTCAAAAGATTATTGTTGATAAACTATTATTCCCGAGTCTCCTAGTAAAATCGCATCTACTAAAACGCATCATGTTGCGCTTTCGAGTGGGCTTTAATCCAGCTGAGATCATCGATGTTCTCATCTGCGACTCTTGCCAATATATGCCTAATTTACAGATGTAACTAATCTGCAATAGGTGTGTCGTTAGAGCAAGGGATTTGTAACACCGAGGTTCCGGGTTCGAATCCCGATAGAGGGGAAATATTTTTATTTGATAAAATGCTATTTTATAGACCAAACAGACGCTATGACATAATGTTTTTAAAAATAACAAAAGAACCGTGTTCCAATCGAAATAGATGTTGTATGATTACTTAAAAGAAACAGCATACATTGATAAAAAAAAATGTGAAAAAATGTACGAGTATTGCATGGGATTCGAACCACTGACTGTACGGAAAAATAATCTATAGTCATCTTCCTTACCACTTGCGCTAAATACCTGTCGATATTTGTGCAACCGGGCAAAGCTATATTTTCTCGGTGCCGATGTGGTTACAATGTGCGTTCTCGTATAAATGATAACGAAGTGTTCCGAAGCTATATTTAGAAATGCAACAAAGTGTGTAATTATGCTAATAGAGGTCACCAACGTCAGGTCAATATTGTCGAACAATACCATCTGTTATAATACAAACTATATTTTTATGGTGCATATTTATGAATTTTATTATTTTCTTCAGTAAACAAATATGTAACCTGACTCAACCAAATGCCTTATAGCCTGTTTCTAGGTTTGAAGAAAGTTCGCCACTTAACCCATTAAGCCATACTGACTCATTTTGACTCATTGCGCAATAGCCTCATACTAACTCATTTTGACACACTTTAATGAACTACCTTCCATTGAGATAAGCATTGAGAATTGTTTATCGCTTATGAGTTAATGGGTTAAAGCAGGTTGAAAGTAAAGCAGAATGCGTCTAAAGGCGCATTCTGCTTTACTTTTAAGCTACCATTTATTAAGATATAAAATATATTTTTATTGTGCATATTTATTACTTATGAATTTTACTCTTTTCTTCAGTAAAGGAATAAGTTAGAGACATAAAAATGGATTAACTGAATATGCTATATCAGTAGGATTTCGATAGATTCTACATGTACATGTATTGATTTGAACTGATGATAATGGCGAAAAGGTTTAAAGCCATAAAACATAGATAAATATTTATTTTATTGCGATGAACTCTGTTGACTTATTTCGAACAGTGCTTAATAGTATTTAGAAAGAAGCATTCAAATCTGGGAAAGTATCGCTTATGCACTTGAAATGCAATCTTACCTTTTTTTAATGACCCATTGACGTTATTGCGACGATTATATTTGATTATACTCTACCTTAAAACAGTGTACCAATGAGGAGTACATTTGTCATATGTAAACAATGTAGAACCAGATCAGTGAGCAACCTTAGGATGCGCATTGTTCTGTTTATCATTTTACAAAACAAATGTAAAAAAACAAATCAAACTGGTCAAAAAATGAACCATACTTTGATATAAATTGGAAACTTCCATTTAAAGTTTCAGGGATGGATGAGCTAATCCATTCACTGCCTTACCCCGAGTACAATAGATATATGCAAACTGTTTGGATCCTGATCATAACGCGGCGTCTAATCTCGATCTAAACTGTTTGATACCCATATATGTGGTCCTTAAGTAATACACGCAGAACATTCCAAATTCTAAACGTGAGAGTATAAATCCGGAGACTTCGAGGGGAAATTCGTAGGTCCGGATATTTTGGAAAATCCCACGTAATGGTAGCCCTGTAAACATATACGTCTGAATGGAATTTCCATATATTTTTAATTTAATTGTTGTTGTTGTTGTTGTTGTTGTTATTGATGTTGTTGTTGTTGTGTTGTTGTTTTTACAATTTTGCAGCAGAATCAACCAACTTCCAAACTTCCAAACACTCTGGATACTGATCACCTGCCAGATTACTAAGCATTAGATTGGATCAAACATAGTTATAATGTTGATTGACATGACTGTTTCAAATCATACATAGAAGTGCTTATTGTTAATTATGTATGTTTTTAATAACAGATTGCCATGTTATCCAAATTATTGAAATAACATGTCAATATATGTTTTTAAAACTGACATAGCTGGGATTTTCCTTCAGAAGTTTTACTTTAAGGCTTAGTGGGTGCTGCTGTTTGTCTTAAATAACAGATTGTCATGTTATTACAATAATTATAATAACATATCAATACTTAAATGATATAGAAACTTGCATTACTGGGATTTTCCATCTGAAGTTTAAAGGTTTAGTGTGCTAAGATATTTTAATTTTAACCCTTTTATGATCAAATCATTCAGGATATGTTTAGCCCTTCACCGCTTTATTGTCGTCTGTTTCTGTATTGATGATTGCAAGACACGTTTCAAAGTTAGATTTAATATGTATGACGTTATTAATATCGATAAGAGTGGCAAACAGCTTGGATCCTGATCAGACGCCGCGTTTGCAAATGAGCTTTAAGGCGTCATTGAGAATAAAAGGGTAAATTTTACTTACACAATTTGATAGGAATCAATCTTTCATAAGTACTTGAGAAGTGTGACCAAATGCATTTATACCATCTGTATTCACTTCACTGATATGACGTCATCAATTTTAACCTATTGTCGTCTGCTTAAAAAAATCAAATTTATTTTTTTGGTATTTTTACTTTAAAAATATTGATATAAGTGTCAAACAGTTGGGATCCAGATCAGACACCGCGTAACGCGGCGTCTGATCAGGATTCAAACAGTTTTGAATATTTTTTAATTTTTTGCTCTCGGGGTAAGTCAATGGAGGGGCTTTTTTGGTATAATCTCGAATTAGGTACGATCGAATCTGGATACCTCGAACTCGTTAAAGTCGTACATACTCGTATTCTTAAAAAAATCGTAGCTTGGATATGTTTTAACTTTACAATACGTGTATGATCGACCGGAGAACTCGATTTATCAAAATTTCACTATTGAAATACTGGTAAGTTTGAGTTAAGCGACTTCCATCTATCAAAGCTCGACTATAATTCAAAGGCAAAATTCAACTTCTTTATTACACCCAGTGCAATTTTTCGCACAAATACATGAGGACACTATATAAAGAGAAGACGTTATTCCAACGTCATCGATGATGTCATACAGTGGAGAAAACGTTATTCTTTCTAAATAAATAGAGGATATTGAATGAGTGTTTTTTCAGTAATGAATTTATTGAACGAGTTGGATAAAAATGATATTTTGCGAGCCTTGGCGAGCAACATATCATTTTTATCCAACGAGTTCAATAAATTTATTACTGAAAAAACACGAATTTAATATCCTATTTATCACATAAACACCAAATGACATTAAAATCCGAACGGTCTTACTTTCACTTTTGCCCTCGGCTCTTAGGTAAACGATTCGTCAAAGGTGTTATTCGGTTTTATTCATCCGTACATAAAAACACCAATCATATTAACGTAAAGAAAATCAACCCCTTTACGTTGTGAAAAGACTTCTCTGATACCATATTCAAATTTTAAATTAATATTTAAATTAAAGTTGTTCTAATTGACTAAAAATGATCATTTGACATACAGAATCTAGTTTCGTTTTCAAAATAACGTCAAGACGTAACATGACGTCATTATCATTGTAACGTCTAAATTTGAAAAACAGTCTGAGTCACTGTTAATACTAAAGCCTACGTAGTGTTACGTTTAGCCTAATTTGCAGCCCGAGTTTGCGAGACTGCTAGGGATAATGTTTCTATGACACTTCGAAATGTTTCAATACCTAGTGGTGATCTATGTTTGTCTAGATTCTCTTAACTGATTTACAGTCGGCGTAGTAGTACATTATTTTGGTGATTCGAAAATTAGTATAAAATATATGCCCAGTGGGCCATACGATTTTTACGGCCCTCTATATTTTGCACGTTTATGTGATAAACGCGTTTACGCTAAAACTATTATTTCCATTGCAAACAGTCTGGAGCCAAGTCAGACGCCGGGTAACCCGGCATCTGATCAGGCTCCAAACTGTTTGCCACTCATGTTAAACTGTAAAGTTAGAATTGTCCAAAAAATGACATTTTCTACGTTTATTGCAATGCGTTTGCTTTTAAACGGGAACGAATATCGTCTTCTAAACTGTACACTGTACATATAAGTTCACAAGCCATGCGTTCATGCGAGTGGGGATGTTTCACAATTCAGTTGTGTTACTACTGAAGTAGCCTGCAGATATTTTGTAAACAGCTCTGGATAATTTGGGAGATTAGTTTTGAAGGTAAGCAGTATAAATTTCATGTTCGTTTTTGTGAGAGAACTTTAAAATTGGGAGAAAACTGCAGTTAGCTGTTTCTGCCTGAATGTTGTAATGAACGCGCCCGATAAGCTTGTTGGGCGAGTTAATTATCATTTACAGTGGGGAAGACGTCATTATTTTCCGTTTAAAAAAACCAAACGTAATGCAGTTAAATGTTGAAAATGCCATTTTGTTATGAAAAACCGGATTACCCTTTTCCATCTTAGTGTAGGCCTATACGGTTTTGAACCTGATCAGATAATTGGTTACCCACCGTCTGATCTGGTTCCAATCTGTTTGCAATGCACATAAATTATAAGGTTTTTAGCATAAACACGCGTATACATGTATTCGGAAAAAATAACTCCTTTCGTTTTGGTTATTAGCTATTTGTTATTGTCACATTGTTTGGGGCACACACAGTTCTCTTGTAGTTTAGCCACATCCAGTGGAGAATACGTTATTCTTTCCCGTATAAACGCAAAAAATAGCAAATGCATTCCGATAAATCGCAGAATATTTGTTGACTTTCTAATGTAACCTTGGAGAGGGAGGCAAACAGTTTGAAGCCTGATCAGACGCCGGGTTATCCGGCGTCTGATCTGTCATCAAATTATTTGCAAAAAAATTAATAGTTTTAGCATAAGCGCGTTTATTGGGGAAAGAAAAGCATTTCTTTTGAGTGATTTCCATGTACAGATTTTACTAAAATGTTTAGATTTGCTGTATAGATCTACCAGAGGTTTCCCAAACCGGGTGAATGATCAAATCAAATTTTAATGTTTCCACACTCGGCTGCATACATACCTATAGTATATAGTTAAACCTCTCTATTACGACCACTAAATGGTGTTAATTATTAGGTTATTATGATAGGTAACTGCTTAAAGCAGGTTAACAGTAAAACAGAAAGCTCCTGTAGGAGCTTTCTGTTTAACTTTTACCGTGCTTTAAGCTGTCACCTGTGTTTAAACAAGCAAAAAGCCCTCGTTTTAGTGGTCTTAATAGAGAGTGTTCACTGTACTTGATTAGAAATCGTTCGGTTGTGAAAAATAGTTTTCCGATACAGCTTTTAGGTACGTCAAAATATATTAAATCCTTTCACCGACTGATGCAACTAAAGTCCGCTTGCAAACAGTTTGAATCCAGATCATACGCCGAGTAGCCTGGCGTCTGATCAAGATCAAAACTGTGACCAATTTTTAGACATACAGTCATTCTGCCAAAATTCTGGGTTGAACACGATTCTGCAAAAAACGGTATTTGCAGTAAATACATGTACTATTATGGAAGTATAAAGGGTTAAATGTACAGTGATGGCAAAATGTAAGACATAGGGATGAATGGCAAGATAAAGTCGGACGTCAAAGGATTAAATATAAGATAAAGTCGGACGCCAAGTGATTTAATGAAAGATAAAGTAGGACGTCAAAGGGTTAAATGTAAAATTATGTGGGACGTCAAGTGGTTTAAAGAAAGATAAAGTCGGACGTCAAATGGTTAAATGCAAGATAACGGCGGACGTCAAAAAAGTGTTAAATGAAAGATAAGGTCGGACTTCAAAGGGTTAAATGCAAGATAAAGTCGGACGTCACAGGGATAAATGTAAGATAAGGTCGGACGCCAAATGATTAAAAGTAAGATAAAGTCGGACGTCAAATGATTAAAAGTAAGATAAAGTCGGGCGTCAAATGGTTAAATGTAAAATTATGTGGGACGTCAAGTGGTTTAATGCAAGATAAAGTCGGACGTCATATGGTTAAATGCAAGATAACAGCGGACGTCAAAAAAGTGTTAAATGAAAGATAAAGTCGGACGTCAAAGGGTTAAATGCAAGATAAAGTCGGACGTCACAGGGATAAATGTAAGATAAAGTCGGGCGCCAAAACCTCTCCTCTCTTTACTTGAAACCTCTCGAAAATTGAGACCTCTCTAAAAATGAAACCTGGAAACCTTTTTAAGATTGAAACCTTAAAACTTCTCTAAACTGGAATTTTTTCTCTACTTGACACCTGCCCAAGGGATAACACTCTTGTAGCAGAAGCACGTTTTTGTAAAATTTAATTTCTTTTCCGCTGTAGATGCATCTAAATCACTCAAATATAAATTAAGCTTAAGTCAAAACTACTGTAATATGGGGGCTTAGTGTGTTAACATTGTGATGTTATTGATACAGCTTAGAAGTAAGTAGTTTTGACAGTGGAGAATCTGTTATATTTCCCAATAAACGCGTTTACGCTAACTCTATTATTTGCAGTGCAAACAGTTTGGAGCCAGATCAGACGCCGGGTTACCCGGCGTCTGATCAGGCTCCAAACTGTTTGCCACCAAGATAAACAAGAATTATCAGAATTGACCAAAAGTTGTTCTTTTCTACGTTTTAGTGCTTTGCGTTTGCGTACGTTTGCGTTTAAACGGGAAAGAATAACATATTCTCCACTGTACCCCTTCAATGCCGGAAAACAAATTGTCGTCTGCTTCATTTCTTAAATCGCATTTAAGATAGTTTGACGGAATTCAAAATCATCATATGTATAGCACAGAGATTTTATCCGGACGTAAACAGTTTGTAAACGAAAGTGTAATTCATGCAAGGCCTCGACAGAGAATGTTTAAAACCCCATTTCACCGCCAATGGTTAGTGTCTGCTTTAAAACTATAATTTCAAATAAAGATTTATCTTAAAGCTGTTTGACTAAAGAAATACCGATACATTGTAAACCAGTTTTGATCCTCAACGTTCACAATGCCAACTGTTTGCCAAGTCTACTTAAGTTTCCTCTGAATGTGATAAATGTTAATTCTTGTACAAACAAACCGTTGATTAACAGTTCAAAATATACATGTAAATGTGCAGCTAAAATGAATGAAATAAAAGAATAATGCTAACATGCCTATAGATATATCCATGCTTTCTGCATTGAACGGTCGCTAAGCAACGGTCAGACTGTGAATAATCTGACGTTTGGGCTCAAGTAAGAGTATTGTGAACCCTTTAATAAATAGCAATCAAACGGAAATTAATTGATACAGTGGAGAAATTGTTGCCGGTACTGTATTCCTTTAAACGCAGCCCAAATGCAAGCGCAATACAATTATTTTTTGAAATCTCAATTGTTTGACAATTCTGACAACATTTCTCTTTGAGTGACAAACAGTTTGGGGCCTGATCAGACGCCGAGTTATCCGGCGTCTGATCTGGTCCCAGACTGTTTGAGGTTTAGACTGTTTTGGCCTAAACCCTTTTATTGGGAAAAAATATCGTCCGCTCTGGACATTGTAATAAGCTGTTAAAAAGGCCTTTTTTAAAACATTATGAAGGTAACGTTTTCTGCTTTACTTTCATCCTGTTTAAGTGTGCCATTTGCCTAATACAATTAAAGTGACCCTTCCTTTGAGTGCTTGTAATAACGAAGTGCTCGTAATGGCGTAGTGTCCGTAATAGCGAAGTGTCCGTAAATGCGAAGTGCTTGTAATGGCCGAGTGTGACTGTAAAGATATACATTAGACCGTGTTACGTTTCCGTTTTGATTAAGGATATTAAACAATATTTGTTCAACCCATAAAGTTAATGGCAATGCTCCATGATGGACTGGCTAGAAAGGTAATTACATATTTTTGCATATTTTATCTCAGACCGAATTTTCTTAACCCATTTGATCACACGGTATATATTACATAGGCAAACAATGTAGACTCTGATCAGACGTCGTGCATAATGTTATGGGGCACTATCAGGGGAAGAAATTATATTGATAATAGGCGACCACTTATAGCAGGTTGAAAGTAAGACACAATCTTTATTTTCAGACCGCTTAAAACTACCATCTGCTAGGATACATGTTTATGGCATGCAGTATAATCTACTATCGCTGAGAATCGACACAGCATCGAATCTGCACGTTGAAAATTTATTTTTTTCAACAGAGTCGTAATTTTTCATGCAACAGCGATCGCCAAATATATGCGCATGTGCAACGAAACAATAGACTCCATTTAAGTGCTCTTGATAATGGGCTTCAATGTACATGTACAGTGGAGAATCTGTTATTCTTTCCCGTTTAAACGCAAACGTACGCAAACGCAAAGCGCTGAAACGTAGAAAAGAACAACTTTTGGACAATTCTGATATTTCATGTTTATCTTGGTGGCAAACAGTTTGGAGCCTGATCAGACGCCGGGTTACCCGGCGTCTGATCTGGCTCCAAACTGTATGCACTGCAAATAATAGTTTTAGCGTAAACGCGTTTATTGGGAAAGAATAACACATTCTCCACTGTATGGTGATTCATAAACCATATTGTTTCTGTTCCAATTAAGGAAGTTAACATTAAACACGCTACTTACTGCAATTGTCGCCTGCAAATGTTTTCGTCTGCAAACATTTCTGAGTTGGTTAATCTTAGCCTTTTGTTCAGAAAATATCAAGTAAACATCAAGCAGTTGATACCAAGTTGAGACACCGAGTCACTCGGCGTCTCATCTTGATCCAAACTCTTGTCAAATAAATAATAACACAGTCGCATGTACAGCATGTACATTATTTAACTCATTCTCTGCCAAGTTTTTATCGTCTGCTTAAACCATCTCAACGCGAAAATATCGTTTATTGGGAACGAATAATGTATTCTCCACTGTATCTGCTTACTTAGTCAGTGAAACAATGACACGTTTCCATGATGAAATAAGGCTGGTCCATTTTTTACTAATAAGGGGTTAATTTTAACGATATATTTCAAAATGACAAACAGTGTATACCCTGATCAGAGGGCTCCTTAAGAAACCCTCTGATCAGGATCTACACTGTTTGCATAGGACAAGTCTAATCGCCACAGATTCACTGTTTATAGATTACGAGTATACTCGTCGCTAGGATTGAAAGTGTTAAAGCCTCGTGATCGTTACGTAGATAATTTCATATTTTACACATTGTAAACAGACATGTGGGAGTGTGCGTGTGTGTGTGTGTGTTTGTTATGGTATGACTGTGTGTGTGTTCTGCTTGAGAGGTGGGTGTATTGTTTGTGTTGCGTTTCCTGCTTGAGTCTTTCGTATTTATTTATTATGAAATCTTACCAACAACATTGCCAGGATTTTAATAATATTTGTTCGGTTTTGCCAGGGTTTTTTGTTAATTATAGTCAGTATTGTCAACGTGACATTGTCATTTTCTTCATGTTATTGCAATATGTTTGCGTTTCGTTTGCGTGTAATCCTTCTCTCCCTGAAACCTCAAATGGACAGTTCTAGTTTTCAATTTAGTCTAGTCAATATTTTACTTTTAATGGTTGATTTTTATTATATGTCAACATGACATACAGTGTAGACCCTGATCAGAGGGCTCCTTTAGGAGCCCTCTGATCAAGGTCTTCACTGTTTGCATAGGCAAGTGTACTCTTCACAGGTACGCTGTTTGCAAATGACGCATATATGCGTGACTATAGGGCTCAAAGAGTTAAACGGGAAAGAATAACGTCTACTCCACTGTACTAGGCAGCCATATTTCGTTATTGAGTGACCCATGTAAACAGGTTTTATTGTCAAAGTTGTATACGCCTAGTACTTATCTAAATACCATTGTTCAATTTTATGCCGTCATTCACTTTAATGGATTTACTCCGCGTGTCGATATATATATAGCTATTCCCCCAGGCTATGCGTTTCTAATTATAATTTACAATTCATTGATGCACCCTTCACGTTTCATCCAGTATACATATTACACCCGTTCACCTTTTAACCCCCTTCTGTAACTCTGATTATGTTTCTATCTCTGTATCGCTGTCCACCTATCTCTCAATTTCTGCCTGTATGTCTGTATACGTCTCTATCTTTGTCTGTCTCTCTTGTCTGTCTGTCTCGATGTCTGTCTGTCTGTTTCTGTCTCTCTGTTTCTGTCTCTGTATCTCTGTCTATGTATATATATCTCTCTCTCTCTGTCTGTCTCTTGCCCTCTCTGTCTGTCTGTCTCTGTCTGTCTCTCTATTTCCTTTCTCTCTCTCCCTGTCTCTCTCTCCCTCCCTCTGTCTCTCTCTCTCTCTCTCTTTGTCTAACTTTGTCTCTATTTGTATCTATGTCTCTCTGTCTCCACTGTCCATGTTTCTCCCTCTCTCTCTCTGTGTCTCTCTGTTTCTTATATCTGAGTGGCAAACAGTATGAAATTAGATAAAATACCGGCTACCCGGGATCTGTTCTGACTCCAAACTGTTTGTAACGTACACCTTTGTTTTAAGCCAAGCCTGTTTATTGGGAATAAATTACTCTTCTCTACTATTCAACTCGCGTTGCAATAAAATCATTTGTTCGAGGATTATTAACTTTCAATTTTAATGTTGCATCTCTTCCACAGCTGAGCCACAGTAGTGAACATTTTATTCTTTCCCATTTAAACGCAAAGACAACACGAACGAAATTCGGTAAGGTTTAGAAAATCACAATCTATTTGCCACTCAGATGAACACGAACAGTCAGAATTGTCAACAGTTTGTCAATTTCTACATTTTATTGCATAGCGATTGGGTTAAACGGGAAATACAGTGGAGAATCAGGCTCCAAACTGTTTGCTACAGTGGAGAATCTGTTATTCTTTCCCGTTTAAACGCAAACGTACGCAAACGCAAAGCACTAAAACGTAGAAAAGAGCAACTTTTGGACAATTCTGATAATTCTTGTTTATCTTGGTGGCAAACAGTTTGGAGCCTGATCAGACGCCGGGTCACCCGGCGTCTGATCTGGCTCCAAACTGTTTGCACTGCAAATAATAGATTTAGCGTAAACGCGTTTATTGGGAAAGAATAACAGATTCTCCACTGTAATAATGTCTTCTCTACTGTAACTGATCCTGCTGCATCCTGGTTTAAAACCCTTTTCTTGTCTTCATCATAAATAATTGTCTTTTCAATATAGTAGGGTATATATACATGTATATATAGTCTTCAAATTATAAACAGTCAATTGTACTTTTGAATTGAAGATACATGAACCTTGTAACGAGTGTCAAACAGTTTGGGTCTTGATTAGTTGTGGAGTAACTAAACATCTGATCTAAATCCAAAACGTCTGTAACAGCTTAGCTACATGTAGTCACGTTGCGATCCATGGATCGTCAAGGAAAGCCTAAGTGGAAAGTGTATATCCTGTAAGCTTATAGCCACGTGATAAATCCTCATTCAGCCTTGACCTTGATACAGTGGACTTTTCCGTTTAAACTAACGAAATGAAATGCAATGATATATAAAAAATGACAAGTTCATTAAATTCTGACAGCATTATACATGTACGGGTTAAGTGCTGAAGTTTTATTCCAAGTCCATACAGTCCCATAGCTACATACATGCCTACATGTAACAAGCTACAATGTCTTACAGGGGAAATCGTTACTCTTTCCCACTAAACGCCCATAGGTTTATGTTTGTATTTCAAACAGTTTGGAGCCAGGTGACACGCCGGGTAACCCGGCGTCTGACCAGGCTCCAAACAGTTTGTCTCTCAGATAGAAATAAAACGTCGGATTTTTTTTAAAAAGCTATAACATTTTCTATATTTTATTGCAAATTACGTTGGCGTTTAGGGTAGTTGTAACTTGAAAGAATAACGTCTTCCCCACTTCGGAACATAATTATAACATGTACAGTGGAGAAAACGTTATTATTTCCCAATAAACGCGTTTACGCTAAATCTATTATTTCAAATGCAAACAGTTTGGAACCCGATTAGACCCCGGGTAACCCGGCGTCTGATCAGACTCCAAACTGTTTGCCACTCAGATTAAAACCAGTGGTCAGAATTGTCAAAAAATTGTCCTTTTCTACAATTTAGTGCTTTGCGTTTGCGTTTCGTTTGCGTTTAAACGGGAAAGAATAACGTTTTCTTCACTGTACATGTATGTGCATGTATGTTATTTCGCTGGTTTAAACACTCCGCATGTCAATATTAGACTAAATGTGGTTTGACGGTGATCTAATTAAACCCATCTAATTATGTAAGCTTTCATATTAACGTCCGTTTAAGAAATCTGCCTTAAAGAAGGTTTTGTCACCTATAGTCAAGCTAGCATTAAGCGACCTCTCAGTAAAAAGCCATTCGGAATTCTCAGATCTGCCATTTCTCCAGCTTTTGTTCCGAAATCTTCGTATGTTTAACCAAGCAGAGAGTAGCGTAAAGCAGGCTAAAAGTAAAGCAGAATGAGCCTTATGGCGCATTCTGCTTTACTTTGAACCTGCTTTTTTCATTATCAACTTATGGCTGCCCTGAATTTTTAAAACAGGTGATTGCTTTATGCAGAATAAGAACAAGAGCGTGTCCCAGTTACACGAATGCCCCCGATGATACAGGGAGGGGAATCCAGACTATCAAACGTAAAATTTAGAGAGCTGAAACTGTAGTGGGGCGCCATTTTCAGGACTTCAAGGGCCATTACTCCAAAGGGCCTAGCATAAATTGGTGCCGCTGGTTATCCAAATTGGTCTCCATTTTATGTCAACAAACATTTTCAGAAAGTTTGGTGAAGATCAGATGAAAAACAATGTGTTTGTGAAACACAAATGCCCCCAGCCAACGTCATGTTCTGTAATGTAATGCTTATTTGCAAAAGTAGGTCAAAAGTCATGGTCGCATGGTAAATGAAACATTGGCATGGTTGAACAAGTCCTAACACAAGAAACATACAATGTACATGTACATACAAAGTATGGAAGCTCTAGACCTACTGGTTCAAATGTTATAGGAATATAAAGATTTATACAAAAGCCGGTCAAAGGTCAAGGTCACAAGGGCAAAAGCGTAGGTATGGTTGGAAAGGTCTTGACACAAGAAATATATAAACAAAATATGAAAGCCGTAGGCCTACTGGGGCAAATGTTATAGCCATTTAAAGATTTTAACAAAAGTAGGTCAAATGTCAAGGTCACAATGTCAAAAAGTTTTGTATGGTTGGAAAGGTCTTGCCACAGGGAAGACACCTGCCAAGTATAAAAGGCCCAAGTGCAAAAATGCAAAAGTTATAGCCAAATTTAAGGTTTTTGGTTAAAGTTTGATTAAATAGGTCAAAGGTCGAGGTCAAGGTCACATGGTCATAGACTTTGGTTTAGTTGGAAAGGTCTTAACACAAGAAATATGCATACAAAAAAAGAAAGCCCTGGGCCTACTGGTGCAAATTATATAGCCATTTAAAGATTTTTACAAAAGTAGGTCAAATGTCAAGGTCAAGGTCACAAGGTCAAAAAGTGTTATATGGTTGGAAAGGTCTTGCCATGAGGAATACACATGCCAAGTATAAAAGGCTCAGGTTTAAAAATGCAAACGTTATAGCCAAGGTTAAGGTTTTTGGTTAAAGTTTGATTAAATAGGTCAAAGGTCAAGGTCACATGGTCAAAGATGTTGGTATGGTTGGAAAGGTCTTGACAAAAGAAATATACATACAAAATATGAAAGCCCTGAGCCTACTGGTGCAAATGTTATAGCCATTTAAAGATTTTTACAAAAGTAGGTCAAATGTCAAGGTCAATGTCACAAGGTCCAAAAGGTTTGTATGGATGGAAAGGTCTTGATACAGGGAAGACACATGCCAAGTATAAAAGGTCCAGGTACAAAAATGCAAGAGTTATAGCCAATGTTAAGGTTTTTGGCACAGACAGACGGACGGTCGGACAGACGGACGGACGGACGGACAAACCAACAGACATGACAAAAACTATATGCCCCCGAATCGTAGATTCTGGGGGCATAAAAATGCTGAGAACTCCTATAGAAGCTTTCTGTGTTATTTTTACAGTGGAGAATCTGTTATTCTTTCCCGTTTAAACGCAAACGTACGCAAACGCACAGTACTAAAACGTAGAAAAGTACAACTTTTTGGCAATTCTGATAATTCAAGTTTATCTTGGTGGCAAACAGTTTGGAGCCTGATCAGACGCCGGGTTACCCGGCGTCTGATCTGGCTCCAAACTGTTTGCACTGCAAATAATAGTTTTAGCGTAAACGCGTTTATTGGGAAAGAATAACAGATTCTCCACTGTATCCTTCATTAAGCAGTCACTTGTGTTTAGGAGTTCTCTTCACTTTTTTCAATTAGTGGTCGTTTAATACACGATTAATTGTACTTGAACTGAAAATTCAATTACAGTGGAGAATCTGTTATTCTTTCCCGTTTAAACGCAAACGTACGCAAACGCAAAGCACTAAAACGTAGAAAAGAACAACTTTTGGACAATTCTGATAATTCTTGTTTATCTTGGTGGCAAACAGTTTGGAGCCTGATCAGACGCCATATTATTTTTAACACATTGAAACCTAGCGACAAGATAATGGTCCTCCGCACAACGATTCCCTCATTACAGCAATGCTTGCTGAACAGAGCTGTTCCCAAAACAATACCGAACGTTTTCAATGCTGCATTATCGTCTGCTTAAATTTGTCGTGTTCTATTTTCTTTTCTCAAAGTCATTAAACCAAATTAAAAATTTTAAAGTGCTTAAATCATATACAAAATATAGCGGTTACATGTAGGTCAAATTCTGCTTTCAGAATCTTTACAATAATATTCTATGTTACAGTGGAGAATCTGTTATTCTTTCCCGTTTAAACGCAAACGTACGCAAACGCAAAGCACTAAAACGTAGAAAAGTAAAATGTTTGGACAATTCTGATAATTCATGTTTATCTTGGTGTCAAACAGTTTGGAGCCTGATCAGACACCGGGTTACCCGGCGTCTGATCTGGCTCTAAACTGTTTGCACTGCAAATAATAGTTTTAGCGTAAACGCGTTTATTGGGAAAGAATAACACATTCTCCACTGTACAAGTTCTCTGTACTCGTACGTTGTATATATAATAAACAGTTACCAACATACTATCAAAGACATTTAAAAAGAAATAATTGTTCTTTCAAAAAGCTCACTATTAATCTCCTGGTTTTCTTTTCATTCCATACATTTACCTATGTGTTTCAGTTTGAAATCATCATCAGAACTCTCAAATACTATGAATTTATTTGGTTTTGTTTTGTTTGAATTTCCTTAAGGTTCTACATGCGAGTCGTGGTAACATTGTAAGGAGTAGCAAGCAGATTTGGATGCTGATCAGACGCCGGGTTACTCGGCGTCTGATCAGGATCTAAACTGCTTGCAAATAACCATTGTACCGAGGAAAATGCAGTGAATGGCTAAACCATTACCCCATTGCAGGTTTCTAATTTTGAAAACATGTTACCACTTAAAGCAGGTTGAAGGTATTTTTTTAAAGCAGAATGCGCAATAAGTCGCTAAATCTGCTCTTTTTTTTCAGCCTGCTAAACGCTACCACCTACTAGAATATAGAAAATATTTCTATTGAAACATATTTATGACTGTATGAATTGGAACTATTTTCTTAAGTAGATGAATACAAGGCGTAAAAGGCGCATTCATGGGGTAATGGTTTAACGACATTTGCGGTAGACCAGAAAAGTGTCAGAAATTGTCACCATGTAGGCGATGGCGATTAGATTACGTCTGCTGCTTTTATAATTACAGTCTGTTAATTAACACCGTGGACGCTTAATCAATAGTGTCGTTTCGTACAGTTATCATCTGCTTTTGTTCTTCTAAACTTAAAGTTTTCTGAGAAAAGGTGAACCCAATGACTCCTGGTGAGACTGCAATGCGTATACTGTGAAGAAAACACGCTTCCTGTTCAATAGGGATATGCAATAGAACCGGGTTTTCAATATATTGCAATTCGTTCTGAAAACAATACATAGAGGATATTGTATGAGTGTTCATTATTTATCATTTTTAATAAACGAGTTGACTAAAATAATATGACGCGAGCCTTGGCGAGCGTCATATTCATTTTAGTCAACGAGTTTATTAAAAATGATAAATAATGAACACGAATGTGATATTCTATTTATCACATTGCAAGTCTAAGCACCTATTAAATTGATCTGAAGCCGTAGTTTGTAGACCCTACGCTATATAGATTTTCCGCCAAACGTTACGTTGCTTACGTTAACGTCATAGTAAATGACGTGCTTTGGCACCCCGCTACATGCAGCGCTTATGGACGAACAAGTTAGGCCGGAGCCCAAAAAACGATATTCCACTAGTGGATTACGATATTTATACAATCGCTTTATGCAACTCCAAGACCGCAAATTATGTGATAAAATGTACTCTACAATTCTGCGGCTAAAAAAACGTTTTTCCACATATGCATACATGTACTTTTGGGTGTTTTTTTTTTCAAACTAAATAAGCCACTTGCAGAGAAAGGGATTTCCCTCTTGTTGTCAAATCAGTGTGCATAACAAATTCAATATCAATATAAGATATCAAAACAGTTTACATATCTGAACTAAAAACATAGATCCAAACAAATGTGTATCAAATACTGACGTGTGTCGTCATTTAGATACGATTTCTCAATCTGTAAAAAATCAGTTAGAACTTTGTCCGAGTATGTTCAAATACTTGCCCCAGATGCATCATTTGAGTTCACTTTAATAACACACAATACATTGCGATAAATGTTGCAACACAGTGGTGGGGTACATGTACAGTGGAGAATCTGTTATTCTTTCCCGTTTAAACGCAAACGTACGCAAACGCAAAGCACTAAAACGTAGAAAAGAACAACTTTTGGACAATTCTGATAATTCATGTTTATCTTGGTGGCAAACAGTTCGGAGCCTGATCAGACGCCGGTTACCCGGCGTCTGATCTGGCTCCAAACTGTTTGCACTGCAAATAAAAGTTTTAGCGTAAACGCGTTTATTGGGAAAGAATAACAGATTCTCCACTGTAAGTATCGCCATATATTGCGATACAAAATTCCATGCAATATCAATCCCTACTGTTCAATTTACGGTGATCCCTCTCTACAACGATACTCATGCGAGACACAGATTATGTTTGTTGTTAGGAGTGAGTTATTATAGGAAGGGAAATTTAGACTTGACATGTATTTGCAAACAACTTGAATCAAGATCAGACGCCGCGTTACGCTTTGTCACACGTCAGTATATTTATTATATTAACATGTCCACTTACATGAAACTTTAAGAAAAGTAGCAGACGACAATTTAAAGCAGGTGATATTGCAGCAGCGAAAGTGTTGTCCTGATTAGGGAGCTGCGACAAGGGTCATTGTTAGGAAAGAGTCGGGTTTTTAGGGGGTCTGGGGGGAGGGCGTTGTTGGGAGGGAGCACTGTTATCCCAGATTAGAGGGTTTATACAGCTTCACTGTCGGTCTTTAATTTGCGCCTTGATAAACTGTTGTAACGCGTCGCGCATTGTTTAGTTAAATAGTTTTAAATGCCAAATTTCAGTTTCATTGCATTTCCGTTTCTTTTCGTTTCGTTTCGTTTAAGCGAGAAAGTAAAGCGCACTTTTCACAACTTGTTCTGCATCACAAACGAAATGGACATTTCCCCCGTTACACTGGAGAAGACGTTTTCAAGCACAAACGAAACGCAAGCAAATACAATGCCCTAAAATTAGGCTAAAATACAGAAAGGTACAACATCTTGAAATATCTAACGATTTAATTTTATCTGAGTGGCAAACATTTTGGAGCCTGGTCAGACGCCGGGTTACCCGGGGTCTGATCTAGCTCCAAACCGTTTGCCATGGGAAAAGTAGTTTTATCTTAAACGCGTTTATTGGGAAAGAACAACATATTCTCCACTGTACATATAAAAGGCAAAGGGCCTATATCCTGGCAGGAAATTGCTCATAAACGTGGGCGGCCTTAATTGTTCTTATGAGGGTAGAAATAGCCCTACTTTAACCACTAATAACTTGACACGCAATTTTCATATGATTTTATTTTAAACAACCTTTCGCCTGATAAACGCATAATGCAATCGAATTTGCAAATAGTTTGGATCAAGATCAGACGACGAGTAACTCGGTGTCTGATTAGGGTCCAAAACTTTATTCGTTTTTAGGGCTGATGTTTGCTTTAGTGAAGGAACATTTAAACATGACATGGAAACATGAAACATAAGACAAGTTACAGATTATATTGTAGGATCAGGAATGTGCATGCCGTCCCACAAAACAGACCTTGACAGAAAAAATACTGCAAAATATGGCACTTTTCCAAGGTGTTGCATGTACACTGTAGGGGTTGGGCCACCAAAACGGCTCTCCTATATAACTTATATAAAATGCGTCATTTCCAAGGTCCAAAAAATCCAACCACAGGTGCCACCCTATATTTCCCACAAAGATACACCCTTGCACAAGTGAAAAATGCAGACAAAACAGGGGGTCATGTGGCATATAAGAAAATTCTCCTGGCTTCAGTGACATGACTGGTGTTTTGCTACATTTTGAAATAGGCACCGGCTAAAACAGGGACATGTCACTTCAGCTCACATAATTTCTCCAAAAACCCATCTATCCTGACAGAAAGTCTTTGTATCTATTCTCTAGCATCCATGTATTACATAAAAGGCTCAAAACAGTACATATTTCTTGACAAAAAGCTATTCTGAGGCAAAAAGTTTGGCACTATTTCTTTGCCGGACTTCTTTCGACTACACCATGAAGCACTTCCGGTCTATTTGGTGGCCCTATACCTGTAACGGTGGAGAAGAGTTATTCTTTCTCAATAAACGAGTTTACGCTATAACAATTATTTCCATTGCCAACAGTTTGGAACCAGATCAGACGCCGGATGACCTGGCGTCAGATCAGGCTTAAACTCAGATTTAAACAAATAGACAGAATGGTCAACAAGTTGTCATTGTTCTACGTTTTATTGCGATGCATTTTGTTTGCGTTTAAACGGGAAAGAAGAAGATATTCTCCACAGTGCATTACAGGTACATTTACATGTACAGTGGAGAATCTGTTATTCTTTCCCGTTTAAACGTAAACGTACGCAAACGCACAGTACTAAAACGTAGAAAAGTACAACTTTTTGACAATTCTGATAATTCAAGTTTATTTTGGTGGCAAACAGTTTGGAGCCTGATCAGACGCCGGGTTACCCGGCGTCTGATCTGGCTCCAAACTGTTTGCACTGCAAATAATAGTTTTAGCGTAAACGCGTTTATTGGCAAAGAATAACAGATTCTCCACTGTAGGTTGTATAATTTTAACATTAATTTGTTGTTCTGCAATTTGCAAAGTTGATATTGTTATGGTTTGTAATCGAGGCCTCTGCAGTTTACAATATAAAAGTGTTATGCTGTATTGTTTAAAAAGTGTTATATAACATTTTGACTTGCAATATAAATATGTTCTTCATCCTAGCAGATGATAGTTTAAAGCAGACTGATTTAAAAAAAAAACACATGTAGCCTTCAAACTATAGAAACAGATCATTAGTAAATTGTTAGATAAAAATAATACAACGCAATGCAATAAAAATGATAAAAATAACGTTTGAGCACACGCGTTCATTGGGAAAGTGCAACGTTTTACCAAGTGTAAGAGTACATCAACTTGAATGTATACATGTACTAATTTTGACCAACTGTATGTGCCAAATTCTCGGAAATGAAACTTTCATATCTATTGTTTCTATATTAGCCCTTTGCCTGCCCATCGCGTCTTGACTGGTGTAGGCAAATATTTTGGATCTAGATCAGAAGTCGGTTCAATTCACTGCCTTGTACAGGTGGTAAAGATCCTGATTAAACACATGGCTATTCAGTGTCTAATTAGAATCCAAACTGTTTGACTTGTGTTGATATTTACTATACTGCATAGTATAAACACATAATACAGGATAAAAATTTAAACACCGCTCGAACGATAATAACAACGAAACCTTAAGTAGGCTTTTAAGTAATTTCGTATCATATCTAATTTAGAATCAGTAGATGTCAATAACTTAGTCACGAAATTTCTTGTACCCTGCCCACTTTACCAACATGACAACAATTTTAAAGCGTATTTTAATCTTTATTTGGCATTAACCCTTTCCTCCATAGTAGCGCCTTTTGTGCTAAACTGAAGAAAATAGTTCCAACTTATACAGTACTGTACTGTACTTTCTATGTTCTAGCAGACAATAGCTTAAAACAGGCTGAAAGTAAAGCAGAATGCGCCTTAAGGCGCATTCTGCTTTACTTCAACCTGCTTTAAGTGGTCACTTGTCTTCAAAACTAGATACAGGCTGTTATGGGATAATGGCATACATACATGTACATGTGTATATCCAATTCATATGTTATACTAGCAGTTATTCAGTGCGCAATGTACCTTATGTGGAATTTACATGGCCATATGGGACGAAGGCAACGCTTGCACACAACACGCGCACACAGACACGCGCACACGCCTGCACGTACAGCCAATAAATCGCAAGCCTCGCGCACTTCAATCAATTTCTTTCTCTATACAATCGCTATCTAATATTCTCATATATTTTAATTGTTATTTACCGTCATACATGTATTATAATTTAGACAAGTACACTTATGTATCTTTTGAGAACATGGACTTTACATTACCCAGCTACATGTACCTTAATGGCCTTCCTCGGCAATGGTATGTTATTAAAAGTGTGAGCAGGCTTTTAAAAGGTTGATCTATGACGAGATCAAACACACGATAAACAAATGTACAAGTCTTGAAATGGCACAACTCCATCGATCGATTAAGATTAAAGTCCCATTAAAAATATCCCTTAAACCGTCGAAGTCGCCTAAAGTTAACTTTGCAAACAATTTGGATCCTGTTCAGACGCCGCGTAACGCGGCGTCTGATCAGAATCAAAACTGTTTGACACTCGTATCGACATTTCTAAAGTGATTCTACTTTTTAAACCTAACTTTGAAACGATCTTGACGACACCAATATTGAAGCAGGCGACAATAAAACGGTGACGGGGTACATGTAAACCCTCTCGTTTAATTTGTCCATGAAATGGTTTAGCAAATAGTTCATGTTTAGACGTCCATGACCTGAGACAGAACTGGTGTCCTTGCTCTGAATTCATTTCAAGTTCATTGGAGAAGACTTTTTTATTTCGCTTTTAACTCTTTGACCCTATCGACGCATATACACGTCCTTTGAAACAGTGTACCTGTGGAGAGTGCATTTGTCCAGTTGTCATATGCAACTTGAACAGATTATCCTAATATCAGAGGGTTCCTATAGGAGCCACCTGATCAGGGTTTGCACTGTTTTTGATTTTGCAATACAGTTAAACCTCTCTATAACGACCACTAAATTGTGTTTATAATTCGGTGTTCAAGACATGTGATTGGTTAAATCAAGGTGACAGTAAAAGAAAAAAGTTCTCTTTACTGTCACCTTGCTTTAAGCAGTCACTTGTATTTTATACAAACAATTATTATTCGTTTTAGTGGTCGTAATAGAGAGGTTCTATTGTACATTGTACATGTAATAAACAACACCATAAAACAGTTGAGAAGACGTTATTCTTTCCCAATTAACCTCGTTTTAACTTTGAAAGAGGGATATGTTGGAACTAACGCGAGTTTGAACTATTGAGTTTCGACTACATCATATATACTTTGAAACTGTAATAGAACCTGTGGTCTAGCTATTGCATCTTAATTGTAAAGACACGTGGTGGTATTGTTTTCAAATTCATAAACTGTTGAATAGACAGTTATAGCCAGTATCTATCTGGCAACACTGCCCGATCATGTGTATTCTCTTTATGTTTATTGTATAGTCTATAGACGACTATGTACCTTTATGTATGTTTTTATGCATCAAACCCCTTCCAACTGGTTGCCTTCTGATCTATGTCTTAACGGTTTGCACATGGTAGTTGTACTGTTCACATATACAAATTTTGCAAATGACGATTTAACTCGTCGCTAGGGCTCAATGTGTCAAGGGCTCTTTGAAAGTAAAACAAAAGACATTGTTCTGATTATGTATGGTCATGTTTATGTACTTTGAACTGTAATAGTGCCATTTTTCTAGCAATAATCTAGCAATGACTTCTTTGCTTTTAAACCTTTCGATCCGATGGCCGACCACACGAACGTTTGCGAACAGTTTGGATCCTAATCAGATGCCGCGGTACGCAGCGTCATGTCATGGTCCAAACGTTGCGTTACGCGGTTTCTGATCATGGTCCAAATTGTTTGACACTCACATCAATATTTCTGATGTAAATAACACATAAATTTCAAATTTAAAGACGCATAAAATTCCAAATTGTGTAAGTAAAAGCAGACGAAACTACAAGCAGACGAGTGCGTTTTACGGATTATATTACGTCATAGAATGTAATGTCGGTGAACGGGTTACGACAAACTATAATCAAGATATCTTATATGATGGTGGTTGACACGGTTCTCTGCTTTCTAGTACATTGTGCTCGTCAGTCGTCACGCACATCAATCGGGTGCATTTCGTACAAAAAAACACTTTTTACACTACCTTACAGTAATTGATGCACCCAAATGAACTCATAGGGCGTGTTCGACTATCAGAACGGTTTGGAACGATTGCATGGAATTAACAAATCAAGTAAAAACGGAACTGAACCCTTGCAAATATGGTAGTCTTGTTCCTTGCTTAGTATAACTTTGCTGTTGAAGCGGTGGTAAATTGTGCCGGGAACCATGATGATACGTCACGATTCTGCTCACACCAACTGATAGAACAGTTCTGGAATTGAATTCCGGACTATTCGATTTCGATTCCGTCAATCCCGTCAATTCCGGACTGATAATCGAACACGCCCCAGATTGTCTGTTTTAAGCACACGCGGCAGCTTAAAAGCAGGGTGAAAGTAAAACAGAAATTGAGTACATTAGTACATTCGAACTTCTATAATTCGACAAAATGACAAACTTTCTGAAAATTCTGACTAGATATATTCTTTTATCTGAAAGACAAACAATTGGGAGCCAGATCGGACGCCGAGTTACACAATATACCTGGCATCTGATCTGGTTACAATTTGTTTGCAACGTAAATAATAATTTCCCTCTCACTGACGCCATAAAAAGCGTTTGTAAACAGCTTCGGTCTTGATCAAGACCCAAACAGTGTGACACTCTTATCGATATTTATTAAGTCATATAACCTTAAATCTATCTTTGAAACGTGTCTTGCAGACAACAATAATGACGCAGACGACAATAAAGCGGTGAAGGGGTACAAATCTCCCGAATAATTTGATCATGAAAGAGTTAAGCACAAATGCGTTGCGTCTTCTCAATAATGAACACAAAAAAACATTTCAACCATTGCCCACCGATCTGTACTCGTATGTTACTTATCAATCGAAACATGCATAACTCATTATTGGGACAAAGTTTGCCGACGACAATTCAAAGCAGACGATATTACGGCAGTTTAAGGGTTACTCCAAATACCCCATAAATACAGAAGTTCACGTCTCTAATTTATTCTTCTACTGAAGAAAATAGTTCCTATTTATACAGCCATGAATATACAAATGTACACCTTTAGAGTAATAATCTATATCATATCAAATAGTAGCTTAAAACAGGTTGAAAGACAAGCAGAATGCGCCTTATGGCGCATTCTGCTTTACTTTCAATCTGCTTTAAGCGGCCAATTGTCTTCAGAAATAGGATATGGAATAATGGGGTAAAGTGTCCGATTATACAATAGACAATGTTAATTGATGTCTGACCTTGCAAGCACCGCGATCTTCTAAGTTTAGTATTGAACAATACTGTCTGAGATTTTAACCCCTTCAATAGTCCGCATGAACTGGGATTTGCTTTCGATCCTATCCTATTCCAATGTTGTATCATTATTATCACAGGCACAATATGTAGCAAATTTATGGAATAAAATATGTTTAAACTAACTGGGATTTGCAAACGTTCTGAACGTGGCTTTAATATAGTATTATAGAATGTATTCTCTTGTATATGTTATTGTACATACTGAGAAAATGAAGAAAAAAAACTTGGAAACTGAAACTTGGAACTGAATCCTGATCAGGCGCAGAGTAACTCAGAGTATCACTCATGAATATGTGTCTTCAGTCAAAATGCCGTCTTAAACAACAAACAAAACAAACAAACAAACCAGCAGACGATATTTTTAAGCAGACAATCTTCTAGCAATCCATTCGCTGCCATAACTCCATAAGCTTTAATAACTTGTCTGCGTAAAAGTGTTTTTATATCTCAAATTAAATTTTTTGTGTTTTTTTTTTACATTAGAAATATATTACTGAGTGTCAAACCGTTTAGATCCTGATTAGACGCCGCGTTATAATATGCGGTGTCTGGTCAGGATCCAAGTTAAGCTTAAACTTAAAATCCAAATTGTTTGTAAATAATGAATGTTCTCGGAGTAAGGCAGCGATGGGGTTAAATTTGACGAACTGCAGAGAGACCAACGAACCGTGCTGCTATTTCATATACCTGTATAGTGTATACCTCATGGTTTATTACATACAGTATCACCTGAATTCAGCGAGAATTGAAAACATTATGCATGAGTAATCCTTAAACAGGGTTCACCTTAATGCAGGACAAACCGTTATGCAGAAAGCTCCATATGGGAGCTTTCTGCATAACGATTTGTTCTGCATTAAGCAGCAATATAGCTTTAGAGATGGTCGTGTATGGTTTTCATTCGGTGGCCGCTAGACGCAGGTCTTATATTAAGTACACTATGCCTGGGCCTAATTTCGTTGAAGATACACGAACTATGCGTGGTATTTACACATAGTATATATCATACATAAAATTATGCCATAAATCGGGAGAAAACATCGCTACCGGATAGTTTAAGAAGCTCGGATACAGCATAGTTCGGGATACGTGTAGTTTTAATTACGTCAACAGATTTCAGCGGATTTGTTTTCAAAAGTACACATTTTGCGTTATAGGTCTACTTTACTAATTTCGTCTCACATGCAACGATGCATTGAAATAAATAAACACTTATCATACGGCGATTAATCACAAAAGTGATTGGACTTAGGCCAGTCCTTCAAACACGGATGTTGTTTATGACGTGAAATCGGGACAGTTAAACTTTGTGGTAAGCCGTGTATATATAAACACTCAAACACCGATAATGGATTTCATATACGATTTCGTTAACAGGCTTTTACAACCAGTGTCCCTCTTGGCTTTGACTGGTTTATTCGTGGTTATGGCGCTTGTTAAAGGGGTGCGGAATAGAGCACTACCCCCGGGACCGAGACGATTCCCGGTGGTGGGGAGCCTGCCGAAGCTGAAGGGGAATGAGATGTTCTATGTGAAATTAAAAGAACTGCGGGAGATACATGGAGATGTGATGTACCTTACTCTAGGGGCCGTGAAAATGCTGGTTGTGTTTGGCCATGATAAAGTGAACACAGTGCTCGGAGAGAAAGCGGAATTGTTTAAATTCAGGCCAACCTGGCTAGTGGAAATAAAGTCAATGGATCTTACCAAAGGTGAGTAGTGCGTACAATATATTTACCTTTATCCTGGCACAATATCGTCTTCTTTGAAATTGTTGTCTGCAAAAATTGTCAAATTATTTTATTTTATTAATTATTTATTTTTTTGTATTTTTCAAAAAGCAGATTGTCAAACACTTTGGAACCAGATCAGATGCTGCTTTACGTGGTGTCTGGTCTGGGTACAAACTGTTTGCAAATACCAGCAAAGTCGCGATCAGCAGGATAAGGGTTAACCTTTTACCTCATATAATCGCCTTTTCGCGCACTTTTCCATTGTAGAGAAAACGTTATTCTTTTCCAGATAAACGCATTCACAAACAGGTTGCGCCAGATCAGATGCCAAGAAGCTAGTCTACGCATCTTATTAGACTCCAAACTGTTTGCCACTCAGATGAACATGAAAAGTCCGTATTATCAAAAATGTGTCATTTTCTACATTTTTGTAATGCGTTTTGAGTTTCGTTTTGCGTTTAAACGGGAAAGAATAACGTCCGCAGTATAAAGAGTCACTGTCATGGGCATGTTTACATTCTGATAGATCGGTGAAGCGTCAAAGAAGAACAAAAGTAAAGCAAAATTACCCCGTTGAGATATATTTGCTTTACTTTAAAATACCGTGTTTAACCCTTTCACTCTCAATGACGCTTAAAAGCGCGTTTGCAAACAATTTGGACCCTGATCAGACGCCGCGTAACGCGGCGTCTGATCAGGATCCAAACGGTTTGACACTCGAATCGATATTTATTAAGTCATATAACCAATATCACTGAAATCATAATTTTGATTTTGTCTCTACTTACATCTTCTCCGCTAAATGCATCTTTATTGTCATATGTGTTTGTTTGTTTATGTATTACATGCCTATGCTTGTTTACAACATGTATTACATGCCTCATGAACTTGTTAGTCTGAAGGAAGAATAAAATCATATCTATCTATCTATCTATCTATCTAACCTTAAATCTATAATTTTGAAACATATCTTGCAGACAACAATACTGAAGCGGACGACTATAAAATGGTGAAGGGGTACAAATCTCCCGAATTATTTGATCATGAAAGGGTTAAATGGCCATCTTTCATAAACACTTTGAAAGGCTTATGGTTATAAGGTTTAATCAACATATTGTTTGAGGTTGTACAGTGGAGAATGTGTTATTCTTTCCCAATAAACTATTATTTCCAGTGCAAACAGTTTGGAGCCAGATCAGACGCCGGGTAACCCGGCGTCTGATCAGGCTCCAAACTGTTTGCCATCAAGATAAACATGAATTATCAGAATTGTCTAAAAGTTGTTTTTCTACGTTTTAGTGCTTTGCGTTTGCGTACGTTTGCGTTTAAACTGGAAAGAATAACAGATTATCCACTGTATAAGGGTTAATCAACATATTGTTTGAGGTTGTAAGTCATCAAACCTCTTAATCATTTTAGGGTCTATACCATTTACTCTCTCAGCCCCTTCTCCTATCTATAAATAATTACTTCCCAACTTAAAATGGTCTCCATTTTTGCATGGTTAAATAACTTAATGCATTTAAATCTGAAGAAACCCTGGAACGCCTGCCAAACAACTAAGATCCTGACCAGACGCGGAGTAACTCGGTGTCTGGTCAGGATAAAATATTACCAAAATGCAAGTACCTGTCAATTTTCAACCGGCACGCGAAGGGTTAAGATATTATAATTTATGGTAATGGTTTCGCTGCAATTTTGTCGTCTTAATAAAATGGTGGTCTGCTTTATTTCTTCACATAAGTTGAATGCTAGCGTCGACTATACACGTCATTTAAACATTATTACACATATATAAAAGGGTATCTCCATGGATGCATGTGAAGAGTTCACTTGTACTATGCACAATCCTTAATTTGATAAAGTTTGCTGTCGACAAGTTTAAGCATACTTACATGTATAAAGTTTAAACTGTTAGAAGAAACTTAAAGACGGTTTCAAAACAATATTGCAAAGTTTGGATCCATAACAGACATCGAATAAATTGAGGTCTGGTTTGGATACAAACTGTTTGACACAACACGATGCTGCGTGTCTTCGCTGGTTATTAACGGGAGTAAAATAGCAAATCGGACAGGCTTATATTTAAATACTTGATATCTCAACTATGTCTCCACTGTTTTTCAATTCAAATTATAATAGATTAAATGACTTTAACTTTCCCCCCTGTAACTTCAAATGGACAATTCCAGTTTCCAATTTAGCCTAGCACACCATATATATCTAGTTAGCGTTTGTTTTTGACCATATATTCTAATATGAGACAGTGAAGACCGTAGCCAGAGGACTCCAGTTAGTCCTTTTGGAGCCCTCTGATTTGAGTCTTCTCTGTTTGCATAGGACAAGTGTACTCCACAGCTACACTATTTGCAGAGAACGTCTTAATGCCTGCCTATTGTTTATATAGAGAGTGTTATTTTCTTGTTAATTGTTTTTGATTGTGTTATTATTGTTAATTATATGATTTGTAAGAAATGCTTGTTTGAGGGCCTCACGGTAGATTAGTCTCCTGACTAAGTGAGTTACACTCGTAAAATAAAGTCGTCGTTCATTCATTCATTCAACAGTTTGGACCCAGATCAGACGCCGTGTCACGCGGCGTCTGATCTGGATCCAAACCATTTGCAAATAGATATACAGTGCCAGCGGTTTAAACCAGGTTTAAGAGTACTAGATGTGTATATAAAAGGGTCTCATTGGTGCAAGCTACACATGTTTCTGTAGGGTAAATAGAGCAGAACTTATATTATGCTCCATTATTAGCTCTTTTGTTATACAGTGTAGTAGCCAGATTTGCTTCTTGACAGCCATACATGTTACAGTGGAGAAAACGTTATTCTTTCCCAATAAACGCGTTTACGCTAAAACGATTATTTGCAGTGCAAACAGTTAGGAGCCAGATCAGACGCCGGGTAACCCGGCGTCTGATCAGGCTCCAAACTGTTTGCAACCAAGATAAACAAGAAATATCAATTATCCAAAAGTTGTACTTTTCTACGTTTTAGTGCTTTGCGTTTGCGTGCGTTTGCGTTTAAACGGGAGAGAATAACAGATTCTCCACTGTACTTGTAGGATCCTGTTTAGTTTAAACATATTTTATTGCCATATATTTGTACAAGCTCATAATCATATTTACAAAATACAAATATAATAGCAAAAGGATTGTAGGATACTGTGCACAGGTGTTAACTCACTTAATCCCTTTCACTCTCAATGACGCATTAAAGCGCGCTTGCTTAACAGTTTGGGTCTTGATCAGACGCCGCATGACGCGGCGTCTGATCAAGACCCAAACTGTTTGACACCATATATAAGTCTTACGTCTGATCTGGGCCTACGTTGTTTACATTAGACAAGTGTATTAGTTACATGTACATGTACACTGATTATAAATGACGCATGAACGCGCCTCTAGTGATCATCGAGTTAAGCGAACTCGACTTATTGAAGTTCGACTGTGTATACTTCACAGAGTGGGAAACTAGAGTGACAACATGTCCCTTGCTGTGGTTATTGTTGTGGCTTTAACTCTTTCACTTCCTAGTTTTATCGTCTGCTTTAACCCTCTTACCGCCAAATTGGTAATGTTGTCTGCAAAAACATTAAAGTCAGATTTATCGCTGTTTTGATTGCTGAAATGTCGATACAAGTGTCGAACAGTTTAACGCGGCTTCTGAGCAGGATCCAAACTGTTTGCAAAGTCGCCTTTTGGCACCGTTGGTAGTGAAATGAGTTAAAGTTTGACTATTCGTATACAGGTCTATATCATCAGTATACATGTATCTAACATGGTACATTGTATAATTATCCGCTGCTTTGAATTTTCGTCTGCCTTCTTTGCTAAATTAAAATTTGTGCATTTATTATTTAAATAATCGTTAAAATAAGCGTTAAAACGTTTGGCTCCAGATCAGATGCTGTATTTTATGAAGTCTGATCTGGATCCAAACTGTTTAACACTTATAACGATGCTTCTTTAATCATTGTTTTCTAAAACAACACAACAACAACAACAACACACACTTGGAGACAACATTGTGTGCGTTGTTCGGAGGGAGTTATTATACAATAGGAAGGTCAATTGACTTACATTTGCAAAACGTTGAACACACATCAGACGCCGCCTTACGTGGCGTCTGATATGGATTCAAGCTGTTTGTCACTCGTCATTAAGTATATTCTGTCAAAATGTCCATTATGTATCTTTGAGAAAAACAGCAGACGACCATTTTAAGCAGACGGCATTACAGCCCTGAATAGGTTGGACATACAGTAGAGAAAACGTTATTCTTTCCCAATAAACGCGTTTACGCTATAACTATTATTTGCTATGCAAACAGTTTGGAGCAAGATCAGACGCCGGGTAACCCGGCGTCTGATCAGGCTCCAAACTGTTTGCCACCAAGATAAACATGAATTATCAGAATTGTCCAAATGTTGTACTTTTCTACGTTTTAGTGCTTTGCGTTTGCGTACGTTTGCGTTTAAACGGGAAAGAATAACAGATTATCCACTGTAATTGTCTTGATTTTGGGAAAAAGCGGCAAGCGTTGTTGTAAGGAGGGACTCATTGTTGGGATGACCGTTGTAAGGGGGAACACTGTATAACTTTTGGCAACGGAAAGCAGACGATAAGTTCGCAGCAGACGATACCCTATCAGTGAAGGTATTGGACTGGGGGACCCCGGAATTAAACACTCGACCCCTTTTAAATATCTTTTATTGTTTTATCACTTACACGCCTTTGATTTTAAGTAACTTGACATTATCTGGGTCTCTTCTTTCCTGTTCATTTTCTTCTTGAGTCATCGAAACTAATTGTCATTATTTTATGTAGCGTTCCCTCTCTACAACGGACCTCCCAACAACGACGCCCTGCTTACAATGACCCTTATCTCAGTTCCCTTAACCGGACAGTTATGTCTAACACTTTTACTGGTGCAATGTCGTCTGCTTAAAATTGTAGTCTGATGTTTTTCTTAAAATTACATATAAGTGGACATTTTGAAAGAAAAATTATATTATAATTATGAGTGATACACAGCTTAAATCCATATCAGACGCCGCGTTACGCGGCGTCTGATCTGGATTTAAGCTGTTTGCAAATTTAAGCCAAGTCTTGATTGGCTTTCACCAAAAAAACAATAATTGTTCAAATTGTTCCAATCCATTGCATATATAAGTCACTGGAGCTAAAAATAGATTATTTCAATAAAAACTTAAAAAATCATCTTGTCTTAAACCATAGTATCCTGAGCTTAGATATTTAGCACAAAGCATCATCTACAGGTCCTCTATCAAAATTGTTCAAATTATTTCCCTGGGGTCAAAATTGACCCTGCCCCGGGGCCACAAATTTACAAAGTGTTATATAGTGAAATCTTCAAACGTCTTCTTCTCTGAAACCTATATGGCCAGAGCTTTAATATTTGGCATGGTCCCACTTCTAGAGGGCCTTTACCAAAATTGTTCAAATTGTTCCGGTCTGTTGCATATCTAGGTCACAGGAGCTAAAATAGATTTTTTTTTACACTTCTAGAGGGCCTTTACCAATATTGTTCAAATTGTTCCGGTCTGTTGTATATCTAGGTCACAGGAGCAAAATTATTCTCAATGAAACCTTCAAAAAAAGATTTCTTAAACCAAAATACTCTGAGCTTAGATATTTGGCGCAAAGCATTCTGTCAAGAATGTTAAAATTATTTCCCTTTGGTAAAAATTTCAGCCAACCCGGGAATTACACAATTACATAGAGTTATATAGTGAAACTCAAAACATCTTCGCTGAAACTAATATGACCAGAGCTTTGATACTTGGCATGGTGAAAGTTCTAGAGGCACTTTACCAATATATTCAGGCGGTCCAGTGCATATCTAGGTCACAGGAGCTAAAAATACTTTTTTCAAAGAAACCTTCAAAAAATCTTCTTGTCATAATAGTCACCAAAGTCCCCTGAGCTTAGGTATTTGGTACACAGCTTCATCGGCACTGTCATATTGTCAAAATTTCTCAGCTTTCCAAGATATTTACATTTACGTCAATGGTTTCAGGTGAGCGATTTAGGGCCGTATACGGCTCTTGTTACATATTATTGCGTGCGATTAGTCCTGTTTTAACAGTTTACAACTGTATTCCTTCAGCTCATCGCATACATGTTTATATGACTGTGAGTGAGGAACATAAATATAGGAAAAGTATTCAAGGATGACAAATATTTGATCAAGGCTGTTTGTGATTCGTGACAGGCAAAAGAAAAAGAATAAGCAAACAAAAAAATCCTGATCATTACTTACTCACCCATGAAACTTTTAATGGAAAATTTAAGTTTTCAATTAAGTCTAGTCCCTTTTAACTACTAAGGGTTGATCCTTATATATTGCAAAATGAATACGCGGTTTGTATAATTGCTTTAATTTTGTTTTTTCACCGCAAACAGTTTGGAGCCAGATCAGACGCCGGGTAAGCCGGCGTCTGATCAGTCTCTAAACTATTTGCCACTCAGAGTTAAGTAAATCGTTAATACTTTCAATATGTTGTAATTTAGTGCATTGCGTTTGCGTTTGCGTTTCGTTTGCTTTAACGAAAACGAATAACGTCCTCTCCACTGTACACTGCATCTAGCCTTGGTACTATATGTATCCGTTAGCAGGGAAATGGTACAGTGCTCTCTTCAACAACGGCCCTCTGAACAACGATTTCCTCCCTACAACAACGCTTGCGGCTGTTCACAAAACTAGATAATTATGTCCAATCTTTTTCCGGCTGCAATATCGCCTGCTTAAAAGGGTCGTCTTGTGTTTTTCTTAAACCATAATGAAGAGTGATAAACAGTTTGAATCCACATCAGACGCCGCGTTATGCGGCGTCTGATCTGGATTCAAGCTGTGAACAAATATAAGCAAATATCCCTCCCTATAGCAACTCCTACCGGGCAACATAAGCAATCATTGTCTCCCATTGGATGCTGATATAGAGACGAAGTACTGTACATGAATTGTGGAAAACACGGAGTAGAGTGTTTGCTATTACTTCTGGTCGTCAATTGTCAAGTGTGCGATAACTACAATATCGTATTGTCATATCGTATTATTGAATTTTATTATACTCGCCGGATAAAATAAATCTGCCAGAAAATGCTCAATCCCGATTAAAAGTGCATTGTTATTAGCATGCTTTCTCCAATATCTGTCTCTCTTTGTCTCCTGCTCTATCTGTCTCTCTGCATCTCTATCTCTCTCTCTCTCTCTTTCTGTATCTCTTTCTATGTCCTTGTTTGTCTATTTCCTCTCTCTGCCTATCTCTGTTCCCCCCATCTCTCTCTCTCTCTCCATTTCTCCCTCTCTCTCTTTCTCTCTATACATGTGTATGTGTGGCTCTCTCTGTGTATGTCTTTTTCTCTCTATTCATCTCCTCCTGTGTATGTCTGCATATCTCTTTGTCTGCATCTCTGTCTGTCTGTCTCTCTTTCTCTCTGTTTGTCTATATCCTCGCTCTCGATATTCTTTTAGTCAATCTACCTAAAACTGAGAAATAAAACTAGACGACTATTATCTAAAGCAGATTCCGTCACGGCAGTGAAAATAATAGTGAAGGGTTTAACACAATGTTGACTCTACTATACAATGTACCTATCCAATCTTTTCCAGGAGTGGTGTGGTCAAATGGTTTGGACACTCAGCATATACGTGCATTCGCACTTCCGGCTTTACATCCGGGCATCGGCACCCAGACACTGGAGCAGCGCGTGCAGACGGAAGCCAAGATGGCACTCAAAGAGATATCCGAGGGTACGATTGAGTCAGGGAAGCTGAGGGAGCTGTTCTACAAGGCGATATGTAATATTAACTGTGGCGTCATATTTGGATCCAGGTAAACTTCACTTATGATCTGAGTCTGGTCCCGTATCCCATGCTATTAAGCTTTTGAATTGAGTCTGAGGTCGTTCTCAAGCATGTTATTGGTCAGATTTGAGCTTTTGCTAGCCGCAAAGCAAACGCTCAAATCTGACCAATCAAATGCTTGAGAGCGATATCAGACTAAACTCTGAAAACTCTTGGACCCTGGCATTCACAATCTTTAAATAATGTTGAAATTGTAGATCTTATTTCTTTCCTGCTGTAGTGAAATGCTTTTTTTCTTTCTAGTGTAAAGGGGGCAACAAAAGCAATATACAAATGTACATGTAGTAGGTATAAATTGACCATCGCAATTGCGTTAAAGTAAAAACATCATACATTAAAAATGTTATTATTTGTTTATAAAATCAATTTTAAAATAAGTCAAATATTTAAAAGATTAATGGCATGATTAATGTAGTGATTTAAAAGTGATTGTTGTTCATCCCCGGGTACCCTCTCCCCAACTACATTGTAAACCCCAACCCACCTACACACGCACGCATACTGAGCATGAGTTAATTATGTTGAAGATCCGGATTAAACGGAACAAGAGTCATGTAAACGAATTATTATACGTATTTCAATTGGACCGTTAAACCAGGATTCAACTTTCTGATTGCCTTTATTAAAATTATCTACAGTCGAAACTCGATACTTCGAACTCGTTTGAATCGATCGTATCAGTATTCCATTTGAGTTCGCTAAAGTCGAGCATAACCGGGTCCGAGGTTATAAAGCTTTTGACTTGAGTCTAAACTCGTTCTCAAGCATTTAATTGGTCAGATTTTAGCCTAGGCTCAAATCTGATCAATCAAATGATTGGAATCACACTCAGACTCAACTAAAACGCTTTATAACCTCGGAGCCAGTATTTCAAACTTTGAAACATGGATGTATTCTAACTAACGAGAGATCGTATTGTCGTGTTTCGACTGTATTTACCAGTGTCAGGGCTGCCATAATTTGACATGAAAAATCCTAAGATTTCCATATTTCCATTTTTCAAGTGCGAATTTACGAATCGTACCTTTACCCTATAGCCTGTTTCTAGTTTTGTTGACACGTGGCTACTTAAAGCAGGCTGGAATTAAAGCAGCTGCTTTACTTTCAGCCTGCTTTAAGCTACCAAGTTCTAGAAAAAAAATCCGTAGATTTAGGAAAAATCCGGAGAAATGGCAGCCCTGCAGTGTGTCTATGAACTCTGAGCTAAGAGCATTGGTTTTAATTTCAAATATTTCGAGATAGCACAGTGGAGAACACGTTTTTCTGTCCAGTTTAAACGAAATTAAACGCAGACATATAATGCAATAAAATGTAAAAATAAAACACAGGCTTCTTACAATGTATGCCTGCGTCCACTACAGTGCGAACAAGATTACGGGCTTGCCGTATCAAAAATGGCATTTCGGCATAACTTCCGCTAAACAATGTCCGATATTTTGCAATATTGTGTACCTCTGCCATCGTCTCTGCGTGCGTATTAAAGTACTGACGATGTATTTTTATCTGAGTGGCAAACAGTTTTGATTCGGACCAGACGCTGGGTTATTACGCGTCAGATTGGAACAAATAGCATCTTCCTCACTGTAATTCATATTCTTCATATTCGGCATAATTATACTTAATCAACTAATGAAGACCACACTCAGTGTTCGACTTTCAATGATGTGAAGTTGAGGTCAGCGGTAAACTTACAGATCATCTCCCCGCCGAAGGCTATATGTTTCACAAACACGTCTAGTATCATTTAATCATTGTCAGATGATTACGGTTTGATATATAGCTGCAGCTATAGGCAAATATTGAGAAATAATTCACCCATGAAACTTCCAATAGTTTCCAATTAAATCTAGTCCGTGTTTACATATTTGAGTCGTGCCATGACAAAACCAACCTTGTTACATTGCAACATTGTACCTATATACCAAGCACCGTTGTCACCCAGTCTGTTCTACACTACCAAATACTGTATATAATACAGCTACATAAAATGCTTTAGATGCATATGGGCTTCAAACAGTGTAGATCAAGACCAGCCACCGCGTCTTTGACACGGCGGCTGATCTTTATCTACACTATTTGCAATGGAATAAGTCAGTTTTTCTCATGGAACGGCTCATTTAGGATTAATGCTAACAATATGTTGCAAAATGACAAACAGTGAAGACTGCTCCTACATGAGCAGAAGCCCCCTGATTAGAGCCTATACTGTTTGCATAGAACACGTGTACTTATTAACAGGTAAATTGTTTGTAAATACGAGTTAACGTGTCGCTAGGGTTGAGTGTGTTGAATGAAGTTAAACGCACGCGCAATACAACAAAATAAACAAAACGATTTCAAAATAGCGATTTGTTTTATATTATTTTCACTCATATTTGATGGGGAAAATAACGTTTTAATACCCCACCCATGTACAGTGGAGAAGACGCTATCCTTTCCCAACAATTACATTTAGGTCTAGCTAAAACTATTATTTCCATTGCAAAAAGTTTGAGCCAGATAAGACGCCGGATATATAACCCGGCGTCTGACCAGGCTCCAAATTGTTTGCCTCTCAGACTAAAGCAAATAGTTAGAATTGTCAACCAGTTAATGCGTTTATGTTAAGTTTGCGTTTAAACGGTAATGTATTAGGTATAATGTCTTCTGATTTTTATTGGATACTTTGTAATATTTGTTTTTGTATTCTCCCATATTTCGCATACATCCCAATGTGTTTAATACGAGGCATTAACGTGTTTTGTCGTATGATACATGCGGTATTTAGAAGGAATACGTTGCCAAAAGTGCATGCGTAGTTGACTGTTGTGGTTTAAATATCGTCTATTGACTCTTTGCATGCTGTGGGTATGTTTTTGGCCTGCAACAATTGTCGTCTGCTACTATTATAAAAATAGATTTTATAAGATGTAAAAAAAATAATCAAAACAGCCAGAGTGTCAAAATGACAAACAGAGTAGACCCTGCCTAGAGGGCTCCTTGAGGAGCCCTCTAGTCAGCGTCTATACAATGTTTGCATAGGAAATGATTGTGTACTGATTACAGTAACAATGTTTTCAAATGACTTGAATACTCGTAGCTACGGTGAAATAATTGAATGGCATTTTGCTGGCACGATAACAGGTACATGTATACATTTTAGTAGAACATACTTTCGTCTTTACCTTTAAAGTCCCATTGTGTTTTCAGACCTTTTCTTAATGCCTGAAATACAATAACGGTTAATAATAATGTTTGAACATTCTTATGGGCCAAACTGATCTATGAAATGATGAGAACGGACCTAAATCACCAAAAAGGGCGATTTAAAATCATAACAAACCGAAAATAGAACGTCTGACATACACATTACCACACGGCTTAGTATCACGTGATACAGCCGAATTCAACTTCACTGGGGGCAACCGTATCTACCTCCGCCCGTCCATCCACCAGTCAGTTAGACTAACACACTTTTTTGTCCGCTCTCTAACTCAACTATTTTTTATTCGATCTTCCACAAACTTGCTGAATATGTTCATTGATATAAAATCAAGGATTAGTTTGATTACTACTAAAATCGCATAAGTTTTTTTCAGTTTTTTGCCTGTTAATTAATAAAAAATGACTGTTTCAGTCATTTTTGCACTCTAAAACAAACAGCTTTTATCGGATATTCACCAAACATGCTGAAATTATTTATTTATATAAAATTTAGGTCTAGTTTGATTATTACTAAAATCGCATGTGGCATATCTGAGTTTTTGCCCTTTATGTATTAAAAAAGGACTGTTTTCAGCAAGTTTTGCTCTCTAACACAAATACGTTTTATTTGATCTTCACCAAACTTGCTGAAAATGTTTATTGATATGATATCAAGGTTTAGTTTGATTACTAAAATCACATAAGGTTTATCTGAGTTATTGCCTGTTTATTAAAATAAAATGACTGGTTCAGTCATTTTTGCACTTTAACACATACAGTTTTAATCGGATATTCACTAAACTTGCTGAAAATGTTTAATTATATAAAATTTAGGTCTAGTTTGATTATTACAAAAATCGCATGTGGCATATCTGAGTTTTTGCCCTTTATGTATTAAAAAATGACTGTTTCAGCATTTTTCGCTTTCTAACACATACATTTTTTATCAGATATTCAACAAACTTGTTGAAAATGTTTATTAATATTAAATCTAGGTCAATCATCTTAACTACCAAAATCGCACAAGGCATGTTGGAGTTATTGCCCTTGAATGACTAAAATTTTGCTATTTTATCCTTATTTTTGCCCTGTCCACTCTGTAAAAGGAACAGTTTTATTCTATTTTTAGCCAAATATTTGGTCAATGGTTGCATGTGCTTCATCTTAGCCGTGTTGGTAATAAGTTACGTAATAAATGACCACTCCATTTCTCCTTTACCTCTTGAAGGATTTTCATTCAACTGTATTCGATTTTTTTCCTTGACCTAGATTTAATACCAATACACGTTGTCAGCATGTTTGGTGAAGATCCAATAAAAAGTGTTTGTGTTAGAGAGCAGAAAATGCTGAAACAGTCATTTTTTAATTATTCAAGGGCAATAACTCAGACATGCCTTATGCGATTTTGCTAGTTATTGAACCTAACCTAGATTCTATACTAATAAACATTTGTAGCAAGTTTGGTGAAGATCCAAAAAGAAGTGTTTGAGTTAGAGAGCGGACAAGGCTGAAACAGTCATTTTCAACAAGCTCAAGGTATTGATTCTCCGTAGTTTGTTTTAATCGTTTACCCACCGTGAATAATCATGTACACGTTGTTATTGGATCTCATAGTGTTTAACCCTGTGCCTACTGGTCGTAACTTTACGGAACTTACAAACTATTTGAATCTAAAAAGACGCCGCGTAACGCGGCGTCTCATCTGGATCCAAACTGTTTGACACTCTTCTTAATGTTTGTTTAATTAAAACAATGCATAAATCTAAACTGAACACATTTTGCAGACGACAATGTCAAAGCAGACGTCTGTGCAGCAGAATAAGGGTTAACATGGTCATTTTCAGTGCTCCAGCTATAGATGTAAGCGAGAGTAATCTGAACTAATCTAACATTTTCTCACTCATTTCAGCACCGAATGCTATGGTGTTACTACTGATTAAACCGTCTCTTCGAGACAATTTTAATGAGTATGACAACATTGGGTTTAAAAGCAGAAATAAAGATTTTAGTTTTCGAAATACTTCCGTTATCTGGATCCCTGTATTTACAGAGTTGTCCTTCTTTCCATTCACAAGGGAGGCTTTAATGCAATTAAATGTAGAAAAATACACTTCCTTGAAAATTTCTCAATAACAGTTTGTAGCCTCATCATTTGTTTGCAATTTTTTTGAAAATATTTGTTTCAGCACAAGCGCATGAATGGGGAAATTAAAAACGCCGTCTCCACTGTGTATTATATATGAAATGAAGAATGTGTTTACTATTTAGGACTGCATCTATTTTATCAACAGCTATATTAGGTTACAATAACACAAATGACTTTTCATATACGCAGGTGTTTTGTTTAAAAAATGGAAACAAGCGCTGACCACAAACTTTCCCTTTTGCTTATCTCATAAAAAGTAATATCCTGCAATAATATGGTTTTCGGCTGATTTTGTATTCTGCCAAATTAGTTTACCCCCCCCCCCCCCCCCCACCCCCCACCCCCACCCCCGACCAGACGCCGCGAACTGTTTGATAATCATTTCACTATTTCTTAAGTCAAAATACCTAAAATTTAAATTTAAGAAATAAAAGCAAACGATATGATTGTTTAAAATTGATGACGTCATGGCAGTGAAAGGATTTTGATGCTGATCGGTCATTGAGTAAATCGACCTCTGATAAGATCCAAACTGAAGTTTTCCAAGTACATGTAACTCGATTTCTGATCAGAATCTAAACTGTCGAATAGGTTCCATTCATAATGAGTGTCATACATTCTCTATCTTAGACACAACTCAGATAATTTAAGCACATGATATGTATTGCAGTTGATATGTTTTAACCCTTTCATGATCAAATTATTCGGGAGATTTTTACTCCTTCACCGCTTTATTATCGTCTGCTTAAATTTATTTGTCTGCTATATCGTTTCAAAGTTAAAAAATAAGGCATTTTGACTAAAGAAATTTAAAATAAGTGTCTAACAGATAGGATCCTGACCAGACGCCGCGTTACGCGGCGTCTAATCAAGATCCAAACTGTTTGCAAACGCGCTTTATGGCGTCAATGAGAGCGAAAGGGTTAAGCTTCAACCGGCTAACCTCTAGTGACGAGTATAATTATGTACTCGTCATTTACACTAAGTGCACATGTGAAGAGTACACTTATCCTATGCAAACAGTGTAGTCCCAGTTCAGAGGGACGACTGTCATTTTGCAATACGTTGTAAAAAAAAAAAAACACGAACAATGATAAGCAAAGCTTCTGTGGTAACTCGAACTGTTTATTTAGGTATCAGGTGTGAATGACTTTAACCCCTTCACTGCCTTACCCCGAATACAGTAGTTATTTGCAAGCAGTTTGGATCCTGATCAGACGCCGAGTAACGCGGCGTCTAATCAGGATCAAACCTGTTTAAAACTCGTTTCAATATTTCTTTAGTCAAATTACCTAAAAATTGTTTTTTTAGAAATAGAAGCAGACGACAATTGTTTACATTGATGACGTCATGGGAGTGAAGGGGTTAAGGAAGATGGAAACTTTATTTTCTACGCCCACTGAAAGCACGCAAAAACATATGTACACTGGTAATTGAAACACCTTTAGCAGACCGCGCAGTTTCCGTCTTTAAAAGGTATCGTCTGCAACTAAACTAACAAATTCGTCTGCTATTTATTTTTAGAAAAAAACACAAGGGTGTCAAACAGTTTGTATCCAGATGAGACGCCGAGTAACTCGGCGTCTCATCTGGATCCAAATTGTTTGAAACAGAAATCACAAATTCGCATGGAGCGTGCATGTAGGGGATATTGAAATCTAGTCATGCAACTGCATCATATTTCTACATTGCATGCACAAGGAACACTTTATACATCCATACAGCTAATGTTCCTTATTACAGTGTTCCCTCCCTACAACGGCCCTCTGAACAACGATTCCCTCCTTACAATGACGCTTGTCGCAGTTCTCTTAACAAAAGAATTATGTCTAACGTTTTTACTGCTGCAATATCGTCTGCTTAAAATTGTCGTCAGCTTTTTTATGTCGAAGTTACATATGAGTGGACATTTGGACTGACTGAATATAATGACGAGTGACTATCAGTTTGAATCCAGATTAGACGCCGCGTCTGATCTGGATTCAATCTGTTTGCAAAATTAAACGAAGTCTTAATTTCCCCTCCCTATAACGACTCCCTCCGAACAACACAAAATCAGTGTCTCCCAGTGCACCAGGGGTGTCGTTGTAGAGATGGGGCACTGTACTTCGATACAGTGTTCCTTATTGCAGTGACACATCAGCTAGTCTGTCAACAGTGGACGCGCTTTTAAAGTTTTAAACCATTGTCCCTTTAAATGCCATTTCACGCCTTCAATTTATTCATTCACTCAAGGAAATTGTTTCACCTCAAACAATCAAAAATATCTACCATAATAAATAGTGTAAGCGGTTGCTTAAACAGGTTGAACGTAAAGCAGAATGCGTATAAGGGCGAATTCTGCTTTACTTTTAACCACAGGTGCTTGACACATACATCTAGATTTATTACCAAAAAAATAGAAGCCTAGTAAAAAGAAAATCCCTTTTTTTGGTAAAAGATCTAGATGTATGTGTCAAGTACCTGTGCTTTCAATCTGCTTTAAGTTACATGCCTTCAAAACTAAAAACAGGCTATGTGGTTCAATAAGGAATGTGGTGTAATACTAATACAGATGACAGCTATTAAGAGAAGGAAACTTAGCCTGTTATGCCGGGATATTGCAACAATGTGCTTGTTTGAATATATCATTATAAGTGAACTATGATGATCTAAAGACTCGACAATGCTTGTCCATACATAAAGCGATATAGTTTAACCCTTTCCCCCATATTCATATAAGCGCCTTTTAGCACATTATATTTATTCCTACACTGAAGAAAATAGTTCAAATTTATACGCTCATAAATATGTACATGTATCATAAGGAATATTTTCTTCATTCTAGTAAGTGGAAACTTAAAGCAGGCTGAAAGCAGTTACCTAATTTCAAAAAATAGAAACCGGCTATTGGGTGAAAGGTTAAGTTTAGGAAAGAAATGATCATAAATGGTCAGTATTCAAAAAGCGGAAAAGTCCATTTGAAAACTTCAACACAAATTATGGGTATATAAACCTTATCATGTCGATCGCGAATTATCTGGTATTTACAAATAGATGAATTCAAAGCTGAAGCCGCGCAACACTGGCATTTAACCCAAACTGTTTGACACTCTTATCGATATTTACGAAGTCATACAAACTTAAATCTAACTTAGAAACAAGATACTGAAGCAGACGACAATAAAGCGTTGAAGGGGAAAAAATCTCCTGAATAATTTTAGTTCCTTTAATTAGGTAACTCATCATTTCAAACCGTTCTGATCAAGATAATTCGCCGAGTGACTTGACGTCTTATATGAATAATCTCATTTCATCTCATTACCAATCATCATTCACCGGCACTAAATGACCTCTTCAGGGTCGTACAGTGCCGTAAAGCCCAATTCATCATATTTGATCCAGTAATGGGTTACGTGACGTTTGTGAATATTATTTATTTTGTATTGACGAGATACTGTATGTATAAGTCAAAAGAAAAAGTAATATGTTCTGTTCTGTTCTGTTTGAAATGTGTTGTAGACGACAAAGTTTGCTTTCGACTTTTACATACGATAGTGATTTTTCCCATAGGGCGGCTCATATAAATAAGAGGATCTGTTACACACTATACTGCTTAAAGGGACTCGCAACCGGATGGTGTACTTGTCAAAATAAAATAAAATACTCAAATAAAAGCAAATTTGTGGCATTATTTGGCTTCTGACATAAAAAAAATATGATCAGTCCAAAAAAAGTCTCAAGAATCGTCACCGAATCTTAGATTTTTAGATATTTTCCATCGTTTTTCTATACCGACTAGTAGACGGTATAGTTGTTGTTGTTGCTTCTCTACACGGGCTCAGACATAAACACGAGCCGAATTACGAAGTTGTATGCACTTTCGATCGCTACACATTGAAATACGTTAAATCGATCCGAGATAAACGGATAGTTCCGTGGTCCATTGGTCTAAGCGGTTTCCCCTATTTTGCCTTCTGTCCGCCAATGCCGGGCCCCGGGTTCGAATCCCACCAGAGACCAATATTTTTTTTTATTGAAATACATTTTTTTAAACAGAATTTCTTATCCTAAACTAATTCTTTACCATTTATATAAGCGTTTGACACATATTTACAAATTACTATTTTTAATGCACCATCTGGTTGCGAGTCGCTTTAACCCTGAGTGCATTGGTTATTTGCAAACAGTTTGGATCCTGATCAGACGCCGCGAAATGCGGCGTCTGATCAGGGTCCAAACTGTTTGACGCTCATTACGATATTACTTTAGTCCATTTATTCTAAAATTCAAATTTGAGATATAGAAGCAGACGACAATTGTTTAAAGCAGGTGACGTCATGGCAGTGAAGGGGTTAAAATCTTGTTTTCAGTTATCACACAGGATCTCAGAGCTTTTTATAAACAAGACGAAATTCTCACGTGCCTGTTTATACTGAAAACTTATTCTGCATAGATGTTTCCCGCTTCAATGTTTCTGTCTGCTTATTTATAAAATTGTTTTCAATTCTTTTTACTCGAAGACACCTATCTTAAAGGAATTTCAAATAGTTTTGATCCTGATTAGATTTAAGCATACCCAGAGCCGGCTTTGGATAAACGCTTTTTGCAAATGTCAGGCATGTTGATTTAAAAAGGTTAATAGTATATACGGCTGGTAAAGAAATCGTCATTATAAATATTTATTTAAACTTGTATATAGATATTGTTGCGTGGGAGTCACGTGGTATACTGTCGAACCCACAGACGAGGGGTGGAACATGTATGCTGAATATTTCATAGGAATTATTCAAACATTTTCAGAAAATGACAGGTTTATATTGATTTATCCAATTTGTGCCCACGATCCCATATCCTTAGCAAGCCCGGCCGATTTTGTACGCATAACACAGACACTACTGGACTAGTTTGGAGCTCATTTTCTAAATAAACACTACACTCTGACATCTCAAAACCACTCTGACGTGTCAAAACGAAACTGAAAGTGACAATCTATTTTTAGAGGCGCTATATTTAAGTCGCGTTCGCGCAATGCGCGAATTAGTTAAAAAAAAAAAAAAAAAAAAGTGGATCCTGAGCTCAGTTTGAGCTCAGTTTGAGCTGTGTGAGCTTTGTGTTGACATGTCAGTGTTACTGAATTCCAGCATAAGTGCTATTATAACGGGTTTTGACAAAAAGGTCGAGTACATTTTAAACCGAAAGTAGAAAGATGGACCGTTTCGGCCCCTCTGGCATTCGCCTTTTTCCAATATTGCAAATTTGTGTCTGGATCCATTTTGGATGCTGCCTGAAAGTGTCACATTTTGCAGAAGACCATTGATATTCTAGAAATAGGCAGTGCCGAACCTGGCCTTTCAGAAAAGTCTTCCAACGCGATGTGCGAATCATAACTTTTCATTCTACGGAAGCCAAAATGTGCCATAAACGTCAAAACGTTTTAATACGTTATGGCCTTATGGGCGTGGAAAGGATATATTGGACATAAGCAAACAGCGTATACTCTGATCAGACGCCGCATTATGCGGTGCCTGATCAGAGTCTACACTGTTTGCTGATAAGATTTTCAATATAGAGCAAAATGAAAGTGAAAATTTTAACCAGGCATCCCTTTGATAAAAAATGGACTAATCCAATATATACACATGGAAGAAACCACTGGGTATAAATGGGATAAGGCGGTTGTTTCTGTTTTAGAAAAATATTTCATATATATTAACCCTTTCATGATAAAATTATTCGGGAGTTTGTAACCCCATTCACAGCTTTTTTGTCGTCTACTTCAGGGGCCCGTTTCATAAAACATCTTACGACAAATGTTGTCGTAAGTCAGATTATAAAACTTTCAATTATTATTTATTTCTGCATCTAATCCTGTCTTGAAAAGACGATTCCAAAAATATGTCACAAGACAGGATTAGATAGAGGAATAAAAAATTAAATGTATTTTAAAGTTTTGACTTACGACAACATTTGTCGTAAGATGTTTTATGAAACGGGCCCCTGTATTGTTGTCTACAAGACACGTTTCAAAGTTAGATTTAAGGTTGTATGACTTAATAATTATCGATAAGAGTGCCAAACAGTTTAGGTGTCTGATCAGGACCTAAATTGTTTGCAAACGCGCTTTAAAAGCGTCATTGAGAGTGAAAGGATTAAAGTCAACCGAACAGTGTAGATCCTGGGGCCCGTTTCATAAAACTTCGTACGACAAATGTTGTCGTAAGTCAGATTATAAAAGTCTCAATTATTATTTACTTCTCAATCTAATCCTGTCTTGTGACATTTCTTTGGAATCCCAAAGAGATGGCACAAGACAGGATTAGATGGAGAAATCGGAAATTAAATGTTACCACGAATGAATTAAACGTCGTTCTTAATTCGTGATGTTACTTAAAGTTTTTACTTACGATCGTTTTTGTCGTACGAAGTTTTATGAAACGGGCCCTAGATCTACGGATCTTACGGAATCCTCTGATCAGGGTATGCACATTTTACAAAGTAAATACATACTGGGTTCGAGCATATAAAGGATTGGTGTAAACCTGTAATTGTTTGGTTTGTTATGCTCCTGGTATCCTGATTAGTCGGTGGCTTTCTATTTTACCTCTGCTCGTTATTTCGTGCTTTTAAGGTGGTCCTTGCGTGACTCAGAAAACACTCATCCACAAAAGTGAGAAAAAAACACACATCAATTTTGCCATCTCTTGTTGCTTTAACCTGGTCATATCATGACATTAGCCTGACCATCTCTTGTAGCACTGACCTTGCCATTACTTGTGACATTTACATGGTCATCTCCTGGGGCATTAATCTTGCAATCTCTAATGGCTTTAACTTGAACATCTCTTTTGACATTAACCTTGTCACATCTTGTGAAATTAACATGGTCCTATAATATGACAATAACCTGGTCATACAACGTGGCATAACCTTGCCATATCTTGTGACATGAACCTGGTCATCTCTTGTTACATAAGACTGGTTATATATTGTGGAATTTACTTGATCATCTTTGTTGACATCAATCTGGTCATATTACCTGGTCATCTCTTGTGATATTAACCTGGTCATATCACGTAGCATAACCTTGCCATATCTCTTGATACATGTACCTGGTCATCTCTTGTGACATCAATCTGGTCATATCACGTAGCATAACCTTGCCATATCTTGAGGCATTTACCTGGTCATCTCTTGTGACATCAATCTGGTCATCTCACGTAGCATAACCTTGCCATATCTCTTGAGACATTTACCTGGTCATCTCTTGTGACATCAATCTGGTCATTTCACGTAGCATAACCTTGCCATATCTCTTGATACATGTACCTTGTCATCTCTTGTGACATCAATCTGGTCATATCACGTAGCATAGCCTTGCCATATCGCTTGATACATTTACCTGGTCATCTCTTGTGACATCAATCTGGTCATCTCACGTAGCATAACCTTGCCATATCGCTTGATACATTTACCTGGTCATCTCTTGTGACATCAATCTGGTCATCTCACGTAGCATAACCTTGCCATATCTCTTGATACATTTACCTGGTCATCTCTTGTGACATCAATCTGGTCATATCACGTAGCATAACCTTGCCATATCTCTTGATACATGTACCTGGTCATCTCTTGTGACATCAATCTGGTCATATCACGTAGCATAACCTTGCCATATCTCTTGATACATTTACCTGGTCATCTCTTGTGACATCAATCTGGTCATCTCACGTAGCATAACCTTGCCATGTCTCTTGATACATGTACCTGGTCATCTCTTGTGACATCAATCTGGTCATATCACGTAGCATAACATTGCCATATCTCTTGATACATTTACCTGGTCATCTCTTGTGACATCAATCTGGTCATCTCACGTAGCATAACCTTGCCATATCTCTTGATACATTTACCTGATCATCTCTTGTGACATCAATCTGGTCATATCCCGTAGCATAACCTTGCCATATATCTTGATATATTTACCTGGTCATCTCTTGTGACATCAATCTGGTCATCTCACGTAGCATAACCTTGCCATATCTTGATACATTTACTTGGTCATCTCTTGTGACATCAATCTGGTCATATCACGTAGCATAACCTTGCCATATCTCTTGATACATTTACCTGGTCATCTCTTGTGACATCAATCTGGTCATCTCATGTAGCATAACCTTGCCATATCTCTTGATACATTTACCTGGTCATCTCTTGTGATATCAATCTGGTCATATCACGTAGCATAACCTTGCCATATCTCTTGATACATTTACCTGGTCATCTCTTGTGACATCAATCTGGTCATATCACGTAGTATAATAACCTTGCCATATCTCTTGATACAGTTACCTGGTCATCTCTTGTGACATCAATCTGGTCATCTCACGTAGCATAACCTTGCCATATCTCTTGATACATTTACCTGGTCATCTCTTGTGACATCAATCTGGTCATATCACGTAGCATAACCTTCCCATATCTCTTGATACATTTACCTGGTCATCTCTTTAGACATTGACCTGGTCATCTCCTGTAACATAGATTTTGCAATCTCTTGTTGCTTAAAATTATTCATCTTTAGTGACATCAACCTTGCCATATCATGTGATGTTTACCTGGCAATCTCTTGTGACATTTACCTTGTCATGTCACGTGACATTAACCTTTAAATATATTTGGACATGCACCTGGTCGTCTCATGTGACATTAACTTTGTCAAATCTTAAGATATTAATCTGGTCGTCTCGTGTGACATTAACATTGCCATGTCTTGTGACATTTACCTGGTCATTTTTTGTGTCATTAATCTTGCCATTTCTTGTGGCATTAATATTGTCCTATCTTAAAATATAACCTGGTCATCTCTTGTGACATTAATCTTGCCACCTCTCGTGACATTTACTTGGTCAGCTCTTGTGACATTAACCTGGTCATATCACGTGATACATGTATAATCTTTCCATGTCTTGCTGCTACACTCCTGTTATATTTATATTACAATCTCCTGTGGTTTTAAACCTTGACATCTCTTGTGACATTAAAATACGATATCATGTGACATTTACCTTATTAGGGTTAGTTACGGACAAATTGATAGACGAAAGAAATCAACCAAACCCCAAAAACACCGTAAACCACAATGGAACCAGCTTAAACGAGAAACAAATCACATAAAACCACCGTAAACCACAATGAATCTTTTTATAGCCGCTGTCTCATCTGGACCCAAATTGTTTGCAGTGGAAATAATCTTCTTCGCTGTATACTCAATGTTCTAACGTGTCTATATTTTATGATTGACACTTTTTCAGGTTTGAGTACACAGATGCCGACTTTATAGAGATTATGGACATAATGGAACGACTTCTACAAAGACAGGGAATCAAGAACCCTCTCAACTTCTTCCCAGTTCTACAAAAATTACCACAAGGAAAGAAGGTAAGCTTTATGGGTTGTTTAGAGCTAAACTCATTGTCGCTAACTATTTGCATGCTAGCGGCGGATATATCGGTAAGGTAAACTATATGATTGGGTTTAATGCCAAACTCAATGACGCTAAACTCTGTGCATGCTAGCGGCGGATATATCGGTAAGGTATATATGATTGGGCTGGCCGCTAAACTCATTGACGCTAAACTCTTCGCATGCTAGCGGCGGATATATCTGCCACAATGATTACCTTTGCAAACAGTTTGGATCCAGATGAACGCCGCGTAACGCAGCGTCTCATCTGGATCGAAACTGTTTGCCATTCTGACCCTGAATTTGAAAGAACATTTGAAAATGTTAAATTTAGAACAGTAACAGAGGACACATTGTTGCAGACGAAAAATGTTACCCAGCATGCAAAGAGTTAAAACTTCAATTTGACAGTGCCAGTACGCCATGCTTGCTCATTTAGCGTTGTGGTTTTTTTTTATTTTGGTTTAGTTTTGGACAACAGATAAGAACGTATTCACCGTTCTTTCCTATTTGTAACAAAACAAAACAAATCATGTACTATGACTATTCCTTAAATACCGCCATTATGACTCGGAGACCAACCAATCCATTACTTCATACACGCGCCTGTTTACGCCTTTTATTTGATCCTCCACTGAAGAAAATAGTTCAAGTTTATAAACACATGAATATGGACTTTAAGAAATATTTCTTTATCCTAGCAGATGGTAATTTAAAGAATGCTGAAAGTAAAGCAGAATTAGCCTTAATGTACATTCTGCTTTACTTTCAACCTGCTTTAAGTGGTAATCAGGCCCAGCGCTTATAAAGCGTCTAAGTTGAGTATGAGTTCGTTATCAAGCATTTGATTGGTGAGATTTGAGTCTAGGCTCAAATCTGACCAATCAAGTGCTTGAGAACAATTACAGCCTCTTTAACTCAAACGCTTTATAAGCATGGACACTGTCTTCAAAAACCAGAAAGAGGCTATTGGATAATAATGCTCGCTGACCAAATGGATGATAAACCCTGTGTTTCTCTCTGTGGGGCTCATGCGGGGCATGAAGCCGATAAAAATAACGTTTGATGTTCTAACTTAGGTTAAAGACAACCTGGAACTTCTTGGGCGAATACGGCAGCTGATCCACAACCACGTGGAGAAATCCCGGGAGACGTTTGACAGCAACAACCCTGGCAGTCTGATAGACTTATACCTACAGAGACAGAAAGAGGGGCGGTCAGAAGACTACACTGTTACAGGCAGGTCTATATATTATATAGTGAGCGTATCGTCTGATGTCAGATTATCGTCTGTATTTTTTAATTTACAGGCAGGTCTATATATAGCCAGCGTAATACCGCTATTCTCTGCTGCCAGATTGTCGTCTGCATTGTTTAGCATATATATATAAACTGCTCTTTTCTAATATTTCTACCTCTTAGGCCTTCTCAAAGAAAATCAGACGTGATTTTCTAAGGCCTTTAGACGTCGAAATATTAGAAAAGAGCAGTTTATATATTAATGTTTTTTTTTGTAATTCCCTATCTAAATATTGTTATAATTGTTGTGCATTTTTTATTTATTTAATGCCGCGAATATTTATTTGCAAACAGTTGGGATCCTGATCAGACGCCGCATTACGCGGCGCCTGATCAGGATTCAAAATGTTTGATACTCATTTCAAAAGTTCTTAATTAAAAACAACTAAAATTTAAATGTTGGAAATAAAAGCAGATGGACATTGTTAGACAGTTGAACATTGTTAGAAACAGATGACGTCATGGGAGTGAATGGAGTTTTAAAGATGTCCATTCCCAAGTTTTGGTTGAGTCATAGGGACCTTGACCTTGTATTCAGTTCTATATATATTATAGTCTAGTCTATAGCACTAAATACAAGTTTTAAAGACCAATGTCCCTATGGTTTGAAAGCCCACCACTGTCACCAGATGATGTGCAAATCGGTGTATTTACCCAGGATTCCAATTGAAAACATACATTGTCCATAACTGCTTAATTAACAAAATTGAGTTTACAATAAAACTTCTCTAAACTTATGCAGGAAATATGATGATATGACAGCTTAATGCAGGAATAAATTAATCGATTTATTTTCTATCCTGAATAAAGTTACCACCTTTCACCATCTGGTTTAACCCTTTGAACCCTAATCCCGAATATAGGCGTCCTTTTCAAACAGTGAACATGTGAATCGTACTCTTGTCCTATGCAAACAGTGAAGACCCAGATCAGAGGGCTCCGAAAGGAGCCCTCTGATCAGGGTCTTCACTGTTTGTTATAATGCCAATCATTGACAAAAACATACCTTAAAAGTTAGAAATGGACTAGACTAAAATGGAAACTGGAATTTTCCATTTAAAGTTTCAGGGAGGAAAGAGTTAAGGACGGAAATACTGTTTTACTGAGGTGTCGCTGTGTCTCTACATTGTACCATTACATCCACGTTTTCTGAAACTATGTTAGTTTTTCTCTCTATATATATTCCTTTTCTCTGCATTACAATAAGTTTGATGAATCGTCTGATCTAGATTCAAACTGTTTTGCACTGGTGGCATAGTTCTTCAGTCAAACTTTCAAAATTTGAATTTGGCATAACATTTGCAGACGGCAAATTTCATAAGACGATATTTCGTCTGCGAAATGGTTAAAGTTGGCGGTAAAATTTGACGATAAAAGGGTTAATGTTTGTACGTATATTCAGACATCTTTATTACGACCACTAAATTGTATTTATTATCAGATGGCTAAGGCAAGTGAGTGCTTAAAGCAATGTGCAAGTAAAAAGGGCAGCTCATACACTTGAGTCTCCTTGTTATGATGGTCGTAATAGAAAGGTTTTACTGTATTGTAAATAGAGAGGTTTTACTGTACAGTCAGACCTCTCTATTACGACCTCTAAAACAAAGGCTAATAGATTGTATAAACGACAGGTGACAGCTTAAAGCAAGGTGACAATAAAACAGAAAGCTCCTTAAGGAGCTTTCTGTTTTACGGTCATCTTGCTTTAAACAGTCACCTGTGGTAAACACTGGTAATCAACACCAATAAGTGGTCGTAATAGAGAGGTTTTATTGTATTGTTAAATTAGAAACATGGTGACCTGTGAAATAAGTTATATTAATCATGAAATAGTGTTGCCTTTGGTAACACGAGCTTTTTGAAATTAGGTTTTTGATATTTGAAGAATAGCATTAAATCCGCTTCGCTGATTTGGCTCAAGTGAATTGGCGTTTGTACAAATCCCGATCTACCCTGATTACTATTATTCAACAACCTCCATTTCACGGTGACCTTGATCTATCTTTGTGGTTTGGATACTTCTCAGTCACAGATTCACTCCACATCTGATCAGGCTTTACACTGTGTGTCACTCATTTCAAAATTGATATAGTCAAATTGCGTAAGGTATAATTTTGACAAAAAAGAAACACCATTTTCGAAGCAGTTGGTTAAATCATAAAATGTCAATGATTTCAAAAACCCTGTAATTGGCCGTATAGTGATGTTACAGTGGAGAAGACGTTACTCTTTCCCGTTTAAAAACAAACGATACGCAAACGCATTCAGTAAATTGTATGAAAGGACACTTTTCAAATTTTTTACGATTTAATTTGAATTGAGTGGCAAACAGTTTGGAGCCTGATCAGACGCCGGGTTTCCCGGCGTCTGATCAGCCTCCAAAATGTGCTCTGGAAATAATAGTGTAAACACGCTGATTGGGAAAGAATAGGCCTAAAGACTTCTCCACTGCATGACGTCATCAATGACATCATAATAACTTTTTCACTGTACCCATCGTCTGTTACAATATCATCTGCTTCAGAGTTGTCGTCTGAAATTATTTCTATTTTTACACTTTAAATCAAAGCAATTTTGAAACCTTAATATGAGGGTCAAACATGTTCGAACCTGATCTGGGTTCAAACTGTTTGCAAATGTACTCTAAGGGTATTAATATTCCCCTTTTAACAACTCCCTCCGAACAACACTTACAATATGCACATACAAACTAGCTTCATAAATTTCAGTCGCAAGACACGAAAGACAGCTCCTATTATTCTGTATCAAATTCGACCAAATTACCCCCTTTCATATAAGAACAAGAAGGGGTGTATGTTCGGACTTTTCGTTAATATGAAATCGAATTTTTACGAAGAAACAGACAATTTTCTCATAAAGTTTATGTAATATCCTTGCTTTCCATATGCGGTTTCTATGGTAAACATATGATCTTTCATGGTAAACAAGTACAATTTTGAAACCGAAAGTAAACGATACACTTCGTTCGTTTGATAAAGCGAGTACATCCGTTTGGGAACACGAATCGATTTAAAACGATTTGAACAGTAAAGAAACAAGATATATGCAGTCTAGTATGGGAAAGTTTTTGAAGTGATTTAAGCGGCTACACATTCAAATGTAAGATGGTGTGGCAAAGCGCATGCGCTCGCTCTAACTACCGCTGTGTTGAAATATCACATATGCGTTTAGCGAAAGTCTCCCATCTAGTGTTGATGTAGAGATACACTGTACTGAGGGGGCACTGTACTATATGAATTAGTTTCTCATTTCAAAACGCACCTGGTAGTGAATAGCAAACAACAAATTACTATGTGCACTATCCAATTCAGTACCAGCCTCCAAGTAACACGATTTGAGAGTTGTGAATACGTCACTGTCCTCTGTTGAACACTAAATGTGTGCTTTGTCCATTGCAAACAAGTTTCGCGTCAGACGCTGGGCAATCCGATCTAGTTCTACAGTGTTTTTGTTTTGTTTTACATTGCAATTTCCATCAGGTGGTAGCTTAGAGTAGACTGAAAGTAAACCAGAATGCGCCTAAATGCGCATTCTACTTTACTTTCAATCTGCTTAAATAGTCACCTATTTTCAAAAGTAGAAAGAGGCTATTTGGTAAGACGTAAACATTAATTTAAGAAACCGATTCATGTTAAACATGTATTATTTATATACGATGTCATTTCAATGAAAATAGGCATTATATGCATAACTGGCATGGACACGTTTTATATAGCCTAATTTATTGCAATTCACTGCCCGAATTCAACGGTTAGTTGGGCACAGTTTGGATCCTGATCAAACGCCGCGACACGCCGCGTCTGCTCAGGATCCACACAGTTTAACACTCTACGATATTACGTTAGTAGATTTACCCATTAACCAACTGTCAGTTTCAAATATTGAAGAAAGGTGACTACTTAAAACGCTGGTTGGAAGTAAAGCAGAATGCGCCTTAAGGCACATTCTGTTTTACTTTCAGCCTGTTTAAAGCTATTATCTGATAGGATTTTGAAAATATTTCTTATTGTACATGTTCATGACTTTATAAAAAGAAACTATCTCCTAAAGTGGAGGACAATTTAAAGACGCAAAAATGGTAGTTATGGGGGAATGGGTTAACTAAGTTTGAGACTGAATGTATGCCTATGCATACGACACATATTCAACCCATTATCACAAAAAGGCTTTTTATGCCTCTAATTTATTCCTACACTCAAGAAAATAGTTCTTATTTATACAGTCTTGAATACGCACTATAAGAATTATATTCTTTATCCTTAACAAATGGTAGCTTAAAGCAGGATGAAAGTAAGGCACATTCTGCTTTACTTTCAATCTGCTTTAAGTGGTCACATATATTGAAAACTAGAAACGGGCTATGAAGTAATAGATTAAACAGATGGCGTGATGTCAGTGAATAGTTTAGATTGATTAATTCTGTTTTACAGAGGAAAACATAACCCATATAACACGTGATCTCTTTGTTGCTGGAAGTGAGAATGTCGCAATCGGAGTTCTCTGGTTGATCGGTTACATGGCTAAATACCCGGATGTACAGGAAAAGTGTCGCACATGCATATCCCAGGTAATTTTTACCCCTCGATTTTTCTCCTCCAAACACCAGATTTGTATTCTAAAATATCAAATTACTCTTTATTTTCTCAGTTTCCATGATAATTAATACAGTGTTCTCTACAACGGCCCTCCGAACAACGCCTCCCTCCTTACAACGACTCTCGCCACAGTTTCTTGAACAAGACAGTTATGTCTTACACCTTGACTACTGCAATACCGTCTGTTTAAAATTGTCGTCTGCTGTTTTTCTCTGAAAATTACATAATGGACATTTTGACTGAAAAAAAAAAGTTAATGAAGAGTGACAAACAGGTTGAATCCACATCAGACGTCCTTATAACGACTCCCTCCGAACAACACAACAGAGGAAGAGGACAATGAAACGGCGAAGGGGTAAAAATCTCACGATTAATTTGGCAGCGAAATAGTTAACGTCTTATCTTGTTCTACAGTACACTGCCATTGGATCATTGTGTTTGTTTATGTTTTCAGAACTTAGAAGACAAGGAGATGGCGGGAAGAGCTGATATCGACAAACTCACCTATGTCTACGCTACACTAAATGAAGTATTACGCCTGGCAAATATAGGTACGTACAAGTCAAGAATGAAATGTCAAAGCATATGACAGTAATAAGCTAAACACAGATAAAAAAATATAATTGTGTTTAGAATGAACTAATTTTCAATCTTTGGAGTTTTTCCAAGTTGTAAATATATTAAAGCATACGTATGAAGTGCTGTGGTCCCTTTCTACAACGAAACGCAATGTGATAGACATATTTCGTGTGTGTGTGTGTTGTACGGAAGGAGTTGTTAAAGGGAGGGAAAATAAAGACTTGGTTTCCATGCAAACAGCGTAACGCGGTGTCTGATCTGAAGTCAAGCTGTTTATCACTCGTCAGTAAATTTCTTCTGTCAAAATGTCCAATAATATGAAACTTTGAGAAAAAACTGCAGACAGCAATTTTAAGCAGACAATACTTATTGCAGCAGTAAAAGCGTTAGACATGATTGCCCTTTTTGCAAACAGCGGCAACCATTGTTGTAAGAAGAGTGTCGTTTCTTGGAGGGTCGTTGTATAGGGAGAGAACACTGTGATTGGTCAAATGATTCGTCTGTAATAGGGTAAATTAAACTTAGGTATTAACACATTTGCCTCTGAAACTATTAATGGACAACTCCAATATCAAAATATGTCTAGATCATTATTAACTATTTAGGATTGATTTTAACAATATATTTCAAAATGACAAACAATGTAGACCCTGATGAGAGGGATCATTAAGAAGCCCTCTGATCAGGGTCTAAAATGTTTGCACAGGACAAGCGTAATCATTGCAGTACACTGTTTGTAAATGAAGAGGATACTCGTCGCCAGGGTTGAATGTGTTAAAGATCTTACCTGACATTGTGGTGACACTGTTCCCTTGTATTTTTCAGCGCCCCTGTCTGTACCGCATGCCACAGTAGAGGAGGTAGAACTGGATGGCTTCCAGATTCCCAAGGACACCATGGTCCTCACCCATCTAGAGTCCGTCCATCTAGACCATAGTTACTGGGAGGAGCCGGAACAATTCAACCCCGACAGATTCTTGGACGAGAACGGACATTTCGTCAAAAACGAGGCGTTTTACCCCTTTTCCACTGGTATGTCTTTTATATGTTATTAAAGCGCTCCCTCTCTACAACGACACCCAATGGAAGACACAAAATATGTACGTTGTTCGGAGGGAGTCGTTATAGGGAGGGAAATTAGCTTACGTTTGCAAACAGCTTAAATTCAGATCAGACGCCGCGTCACGCGGCGTCTGATCTGGATTCAAGCTGTTTGTTTTTTTGTCACTCGTCATTAAGTTTTTTCTGTTAAAGTTTCCATTATATTACTTTGAGAAAAAAACAGCAGACGACAATTTGAAGCAGCGGACACTGCAACCGTGAAGAGGTTTGGCATAATTGTCTTGTATGGGGAAGAGTTTCAAGTGTTCTTGTGAGGAGGGAATCGTTGTTGGAAGGGCCGTTGTAGGGAGGAGCGCTGTACTTTTTACTGTGATGAAGACGACTTGTCTCTTTCCAAGTTACCGCGTCTTTGCTCAAACCATCATTTTCGTTGAAAACATTTTGAGCCAGATCCAAACTGCTTGCCACTCAGTGAGAACTTTCAAAACGTTGATGTTGTTTACACTTTATTGCATTGGGAAATGTGTTAAGTTAAGAAATAAGAAACTCGTAGGTGTGTATTATCGCGCAGTATATCACAGTAAGGAATTGAGATGTCATCAGGAGCCTTTTGGTCTCGTGATCTAATTTCCCAAATCTCAACTCCTAACTGTGATCTAATGTAAGATAATACTGTTACACACCTACGAATTTGTTTTTTTCCCTAACACATCTTTTTATTTAAAAAACAAACAAATTTTCCCCGGAAGTGTTGTCAGCGACTATAGTTCAACAGAAACAACAATGACAAGTCACAAGTACTTCATCTTTAACAATGAAACGAACAACGCTATCAATTATATCATGAATATCATGTTTGGACATCTTACCAAATAAATTCATCGTTTTTACAGAATTACTTTGAACTGTGCATGCAGACGAACCGTATTCAGATTCATTACGTGTTTTCATCATGTGATCTAAGGAATTTCATTTATAAAGTACACGTGTAGGATAAAAGGAAAATCCGATCGAATGACGTATAAGAGTGTGTACACCAAATGATCTACCTACGCCCCTCATGTGTGCCCGCCTCATCGGAATTTGCTTCCTAAGGACCTGTTACATATTCTTCATAGAGTAATATTGTTAAAATTGCAAGAAATGTTTTGTTGTGTTAGGCTTCAACCCATTACCCCGTAATTACCTCTTCTTACGCCTTTAAATTATTCTTCCAATGACAAAATTAATTCCAATTTATACAGTTATGAATATTTTTTATTAGAACTTTTTTCTAAATGCTAGCAGATGATAGCTTAAAGCAGGCTGAAAGTAAAGCAGAGTGCGCCTTAAGGCACATTCCACTTTACTTTCAACTCGCTTCGAGTGGTCACCAATCTTCAAAACTAGGAACAGTCTATGGGGTAATGGATTGAATCGCAGATTTCTTCCATTTCAGGACCAAGATACTGCATTGCTATGAAATTGGCGGAAATGGAACTCTTCATCGTATTCTGTAGCCTCCTTCAGAACTTCCGGTTGGAGGCACCTGAACAAGGAGGCACGTTTTTACTTAAACACACACAACCGGGTGCTTTTGTCGAACCAGCACCATACCAAATAAACTTCAGGCGAATCTCAGAAACCTAAATGTAAACTAGGTTTCAGTGTATTTTTTGTTATTTAAAGTATTCAACAAACGTGCAATGCAGTGTAAATGAAACGCAGCATTCGCTTTCACTTTGAAAGAATGGCAAGACTAGATCTACCAAGGGTTCCTATGGCAAGAAGGATTGCAGTCTAAAACAATTATTTCAAGCATGAGCAGTTTTGAGCCAGATCAGACGGTTGGTAACGCGGCGTCTGATCAGGATCCAAAATGTTACGCAGTCGTATCCAATTGTTTGCCGTCAAAATGCCCGAAAAAGTTAAATTTGAGAAATATAACCAGACGACAATTGTTTAAAATTAGAGCGACTTCATTTGGAACTATAGAGTCTAGTCCGGTCTATAGTGACTATATAGATCCTATTGAACATCGGTTGGTTCGACTAAAGTGACATCATTTGACCTGTGAACCTAATCGCAGACGGACCATTCCCAGTTTTTCATTGGTTGGACAAACGGTGTTCCTTTGCCTATGCGCAATTTAGCCTGACTAAAGGTTCGCACTACAGTTCCAAATGATGTTGATCTTAGATGACGTCATGGCAGGGGCTACATATGTAATCTGCGGCACAATGACGACGATTTTGTGATGGCTGTCAATAGCAGTCCGATATTTATCCTAAAGGAAACCGCAGAAGAATTAGTTCTGAGATTTGTTGTTAATTAATACAGTACGACTGAAAATTATCGATACGAGTTGGAAACAGTTCGGACCCTGATCAGGCATCGCATCACACGGTATCTAATCTGGATCCAAACTGTTTGCAAAATCAACTTCAGTCACCCTTATGGGCGGAAGGGTGAAGAGTTAAAGGTAAAATAGACAAAGCGGTCATGTATATTTGGAAACTTTATCTTTCAATGTAAGACATGAATGGGTATGTGTTATTTCGCCATTTTTTAGAGATTGAAACAATAATTATAGTGAAACTGGTGTTACCCATTCACTACCATGACGTCATCAATTTTAAATAATTGTCGTCTGCTTTTATTTCTTAATTTCAAAATTAAGGTTTTATGACTTGAGAAATATTGAAATGAATGGCAAACAGTTTAAAGTTTGATAAGACGCCACGTGGCATCTGATCAAGATCCAAACTGTTTGCAAATAAGCATTGTACTCGGGATAAGGGAATGAAGGGCTAAGCTAAGTCTGGGTCTTTTTTAATGAATATTTCATTAATTTTCTTCTTTTATGCTAAGGTTTTTTTTCTCACATAACTACCCCTGTTTTCTATAGCGAACAACGATGACGAATATCCTTATCTCCAACATGTGTGAGATCAATTTGATGACGTCACCATAACGTCACTAATTATAACGGCGTTTTGACGTCACCGGGGTTCCAAAAAATGCATATTGCTTTAAAAATAGCTTAAATCGTTGGTAATGTGAGAAAAAGAATCTGTCACTCGTCGATGTTTAAGACAAGTTGATCTCAAACTCGTCTAGAACAGAAAAGTTATTAAGCTCGCCAAGGCTCGTTTAATAACATTCCAATTCTAGACTCGTTTGAGATCAGCTTGTCTTAAACATCACTCATGACAGATCCTATATATCCCCTTTTAATGTATGTACATGCGTGAAATATGTATGCATATAGTTTGTATATTTCTTGTAAATTTTATAAATCTAGATATATCTGTACTTGTACACCATTTTATAGTGCCTTCACTGCCCTGGTTCGAGAACTATGGCTAGTTGCATACCGTTTGGATACAAACTGTTTGTAAATCATAACTATATTAATTTTGGTCAATTAAACTATCGCTGTAATTTGAATATGAGATTTAAAAGCAGGCGACAATCGTCACAGTATAAAGCAGATGACGTCATGGCAGTGAAGGGATTAATAGTTTACATATGATTCAAAAGATGGATTCTATTTATAATAAACGCGCATGCGCCGTTTTGGTACGTATAATTTTATGCTACAGCAAATTATGAAAACAGCACCCTTCCTTTAAGGGATTATCGATGTTTCAAGCAAGATGAACGCGAAACAGAAAGCTCCTTCAGGAGCTTTGTTTTACGTTCACAATCCTTCCTGTCACCTGCCTTTTATGCAGCCAATTAGTCTTCGTTTTAGTGATCGTAAAAGAGAGGTTTTACAGTATCTTTCATAGAATGATGTGAGGGAAAGTTGAACGAACGCTTAAAAGTCTAAAAACGTGTTTGGTTTAAACATATTCAACCCTAACGACAAGTAAACGCGTCGTTTACCTGTTAAGTGTTTGTTCTATGCAAAAAGTGTAGATGCCTGCAGGAGCTCTCTGATCCGAGGCTGCACTGTTTGTCATTATGCAAAGCACTGTTTGTTATTTTGCAATACATTGTTAACCCTTAGCCCGCCAAATAAATTGTCGTCTGCTATATTTCTCGTCTGCTTCAAGTTTCAAAGTGCTTCAAAGTTGCTCAAAATTGCTGAAAATGTTGTCCGAGTGTCAAACAGCTTGGATCCGGATGAGACGCCGAGTTACTCGGCGTCTCATCCGGATCCAAGCTGTTTGCATATGGAGCTATAGTCGTGCGTGGCAGGCTAAGGGTTAAAATCAAACTGTAAATAGTTAAAACGGAGTAGATTTTATTGAAAATTGGGATTGTCAATAAAAATTTCAGGGTTGAGCGAGTTAAAACTTCATGTTTTCGAGAGTCTGGTTTTCCACCACAATGACGTCGACAATTTTTCCCATCACTGCAACTTGCTTTTTTTCCAATAAACGTGTTTAATAAACGTGTTTGTGCTAAAACTACATGTATCACTTCCATTGCAAACAGTTTGGAGCCAGATCAGGAGACGAGTAACCCGGCGTCTCACCAGGCTCCAAACTGTTTTCCACTCTGATTTAAACAAATCGTGAGATTTTTTTTTTTAATTTCTTAATAAAGTTATTGCTCCAAGTTTGTTTGAATTCAGTTAATGCGAGAGTAATTAAAAATAAGTTGACGTTACTTAGCACGTCATTTGTTTAGTACACAGAATATGTTTAAAACTTGTAACATATAAAAAGCTTGCATTCGACTCGCTCCAAATATGTTTGAATTCCGTAAATTAGGGAGAAATTAAAATAGATTTACTCTAATAAGGACGGCATCATTTTATCACGCTGAATCTGTTTATCACGCTGTAATTACACAGGTGTTATTCTTTCCCGTTCCAACGCAAACGAAACTGAAACCATTACACTAGAATATAAAAAAATACATGTTAACTATTCTGACTATTATTTTATTCTAAGTGGCAAACAGTTTGGAGCTTGATCAGACGCCGGGTTACCCGGCGTCTGCTCTGACTCCAAATTGTTTGCAATTGAAATAATTGTTTTAGCGTTAACGTGTTGGTTTACTGGAAAAGAATAATCATGGCTTCGCAACTTTAATTTCCGGTCTATACCGGATTTTAATTATCAATTTCCGCTTAGCATAAGATATTTTGTTTTTAGTTTGTGGTAATTAATATATCTAGATAGTTTCTAACGAATTAACTATTTGTAAGAACAGATTATATGATGTATGTGTACATTAAAAGTATTGAAACATGAATTACCTTTGTTGTCTCTAAACAATTAAATAAAGTATTAAGTGAATACATTATATATAGGTAATTTATCCTGATCAGGATGGCAAACAGTTTAATTATATAATAATAATAATAACAATAATAATAATAAAGACTTTATTTAACGAGAGGGCTCATTTGGTAGAGACCCATCTTCCACGAGGCCCTCAACATATATACAGGTACATAAAACAAAAAGCATTTCATACAAAACAAAAATGAACAACAATATAACAATACTAACTGGATATAGCAATTTGCACGAATAAAAGTATCTGAATCATTTGAAAAAGTGTACTTATTAAATGTACACTTGTCCTATGTAAACAGTGAAGACGTACACAATCACTGAACTCCTGATGGGAGTCCTCTGATCAGGGTCTACACTGTTTGTCATTTTACAATGTATTTGGAGTCTGGTAGACGCCAATTAATTACGATCACTAAATTGTGTTGAATTATAAAGTGTTTAAAACTGCTTAAAGCAAGGTGATAGCAGTGTGGAGTTTAAGCAGGTTTAACATATACAGCCCAACTTGGAAAAATGTATTTCAAATTACGGGTTAAGGATGTATCAAACTCATGAATTTTGGTATATGAAACACTCTATGAGGGGTTTGTATTGAATAGCTATTTAAGATGAATAAAAAAAATAGAAAAGTGTACATTTTGGTGTACATCTATTGGCTTTACGGCCAATTTTAAAAGGTGTGAATTTACCCCACCCACTTTTTCTTATTTTGTCTTTTTCAAACAGCCCGCTTAAATAAAATCCATTTCAACTGAAAACAAACATGATAATTTTGTTTTGTGTTATTTATTTCATGGTAGTAGTATTCCTTCATAAAAAACTAATTTAAGACAAAACAGGCACCAAATGTGAAACGTATAAAGCTCTAAATATCATCGATATGGTACTTTTTGTATTTTTTCTAAAGGGATATAACTCCTTTTTCTTCAATAACTCAAAATTTTCAACACTTACCTATCAATTTATTTTCTTATTTTGAATTGCCTTTGTATGGATTTTCATCTTGTAGAATATAAGAAAAAGTTAGATACTAGAAATCTTTATAAAGATATCTTTACCCATAAAAACCATCTTGTTGATTCAGAGATTCATATTTTCATAATCTGGTGCCTTTTTGGTCTTGATTTAGTTTCTTTATGTCAAAATACTTCCACAGACATAAAATACACAATGAAAATTAAATTTTATTTAATATAGATTTTTCTGAAGCTTACACTTTAAATTGAAAATAAAATTGAGAAAAAGTCTGAATTTGACACATCTTTTTCAAATTGCCTTAGTGCAAAATAATGCACACCAAAATACGGGTTTGTTTTTTCATTTATCATAACAGCTGTTTCAAAATAAAAATGAAAGAAAAAAAGTAAGATGTACTTTGAACAATTCTCTTATGGGTTTGATACACCCTTATATGTGTTTGAAATAGCGAAGTTCTACTGTATGCCATTGGACATTTGGGTCCGAAAATCAGAAAAAGCAGGTTCAGGATTAACCAAGAATCGGATAAACCATGTTTTACAGTATTTCAATTAATTATTTTTCATTCAAGCAGCCAACGCACATTGTCATTAGCATGATGGTGTTGTTGGTTTTTTTTTCATATTGCAAAAACAAAAAAGCACATTTAATATACTGTAAAATGGCAGTAAACAACGACAGTGATAAAGAGTAATTACTTGGAAAGTATCCCTCTTGTACTATGATATCTAACGTGCCTCGTCAAAATATAATGACTGAACAATAGGAAATGATTTCCCACAAACACTAAATTTGTAAAGCTAACTTTTCTTTCTCCTGTAACTTATTTACAAGGTCATTATCTTGTATGAACCCCCATGTGCCTGACTACCTTACCTATATCAGTAAATAACTTTTCACATCTGTTACAATAGTAATGTATTTCTCAAGCAACGTCATTCTCTGGTATGAATCCTCATGCGCCTGAATAATTTATCCATATCAGTGAACGACTTTTCACAACTGTTACAATAATAAGGTCTTTCTCCTGTAAGGTCCTTCACTTGTATGAATCCTCATGCACCTGACTACTTTACCTATATCAGTGAATGACTTTTCACAACTGTTACAATAGTAAGGTATTTCTCCTGTAAGGTCCTTCACTTGTATGAATGCTCATGCACCTGACTACTTTACCTATACGAGTGAATGACTTTTCTCAGCTGTTACACAACTGTTACAATAGTAAGGTCTTTCTCCTGTAAGGTCATTCTCTTGTATGACTCCTCATGTGCCCGACTAATTTACCTATATCAGTGAATGACTTTTCTCAGCTGTTACAATAGTAAGGTATTTCTCCTGTAAGGTCATTCTCTGGTATGAATGCTCATGCGCCTGAATAATTTATACATATCAGTGAACGACTTTTCACAACTATCACACAACTGTTACAATAGTAAGGTATTCCTCCTGTAAGGTCATTTTCTCGTTTGAATCCTCATGTGCCTGACTAATTTACCTATACCAGTGAATGACTCTTCACAACTGTTACAATAGTAACTTTCTCCTGTAAAGTCTTTCTCCTACATGAATCTCATACAGTGGAGAAGACATTATCCTTTCCCGTTTGAACGCAATAGAAACGCAAACGCAATGCACTAAAATGTAGAAAATGACCATTTATTGGTATTGCTATTAATCTGAATGGCAAATAGTTTGGAGCCTGATTAGAAGCCAGGTTACAAGGCGTCTGATCTGGCTCCAAACTATTTGCACTGTTAACAATAGTTTAAGCATAAGCGCGTTTATTGGGAAAAGATACCGTCTTCTCCACTGAATGCCTGGCTAAGCTACATTTCACAGGGTATGACTTTACGCAAGTGTCACAGTTGTAAATAAATACGAAAGACTCAAGCAGGAAACGCAACACAAACAATACACCCACCTCTCAAGCAGAACACACACACAGTCATACCATAACACACATATACACACACACACACACACACGCACAATTCCATTCCTTCATATACACACTAAATAGAAAACAACACGCAAGACAAACATAAAGCAAAGTGAACATAGGAGCCCGCCTTGGTACGGTCAGCAGCAATCAATAATTAATTATAAATTAACCATTAACTACCACTGGGGGGGTTAAACCTGGGTTTAGGGGCGCCCAACATCACTCTTATCTCCTATATTCACCTATAAAGACGAACAGTGTACATAAAATATAAACCCTGTTCCACAACCTCACAATCAAAAAGACCGCCAGCACAGTAAGTAAATACATGTAAAACATCTAACAAAAATTCTATGACAAGATCATTAGTAACATTGGAAAGAATTAAACATTCAAGCCCGTGTTAAAAATAACCCACTATGGCAACGGCCAAATTGTACTCAAGCGACTAGTCTGTAGTTACGAGTAACTGTAAGACATGGAAGGGTTCAGGGTACGACAGAGAGGGAGAGAAAAAACAAAGCACGAAAATCCGACATAACTCTCCCGGTTAAGGACGTCTTTAGAGATACATCATCATGTAGTGCTAAGCCCTGTCTGTCGTCGCACAACCAAAGAGGAAAGCATAGTTATCAATTGTAGATTGATCGATAACCAAACGTGAAGTGCGCAGCAATATAGTTGGATCATAATCTTTTTTGAGGAAAAATCTAATACATTTCACAAATAGGTTTTGAAAATGTATATGTCCAAGAATCTTACGAAGTCTGTAAATCACATCACCATAAAACTCCGGATGTGAAATACCTTGCCGCAGAAACGACTTTAAGTTACATCTATACTAGTTAATGGGAGGAAGATTTCTATAAAAGAATTTAGAAAATGTTTTACGAAGTTTATGAAATCTGTCCCCCTGTTTAAAGCGACTCGCAACCAGATGGTGCATTAAAAATAGTAATTTGTAAATATGTGTCAAACGCTAATATAAATGGTAAAGAATTAGTTTAGGATAAGAAATTCTGTTTAAAAAAATGTATTTCAATAAAAAAAAATATTGGTCTCTGGTGGGATTCGAACCCGGGGCCCGGCATTGGCGGACAGAAGGCAAAATAGGGGAAACCGCTTAGACCAATGGACCACGGAAACTATCCGTTTATCTCGGATCGATTTAACGTATTTCAATGTGTAGCCATCGAAAGTGCATACAACTTCGTAATTCGGCTCGTGTTTATGTCTGAGCCCGTGTAGAGAAGAAACAACAACAACTATACCGTCTACTAGTCGGTATAGAAAAACGATGGAAAATATCTAAAAATCTAAGATTCGGTGACGATTCTTGAGACTTTTTTTGGACTGATCATATTTTTTTAATGTCAGAAGCCAAATAATGCCACAAATTTGCTTTTATTTGAGTATTTTATTTTATTTTGACAAGTACACCATCCGGTTGCGAGTCCCTTTAAGAAGCTTTTCAGTAATAGTTTTATTACGAATGTGGAAGTCCTCAACAGAGGTACAGGCCCTAACAATGCGAATAAGTTGTGAAATATAAACCCCGTAATATGTGGAATGGGGAACATCGCCATCTAGATGAGGATAATTTACAATACTAAAATCAAAATCATCTCGTTTATCGTAAATCTTAGAAGAAACAATTCCGTTATTTATTAAAAGATCCAAATCTAAAAATGGTGCCGACAAATTTGACTCGTTTGTTTTATTAAGGCGTAGTTCTTTTGGGTAAATAAAAGGAAACAACGTATCAAAAAATGGGTTGTCTATATTAAAAATATCATCTAGATAGCGCGATGTATTGTTAAAGGCTTCGATCGTATCTGCCTGTGTATCAGGTTTTAGACTTAGCATAAAGTCCCTCTCATAACAGTACAAAAATAGGTCTGCGACAAGGGGCGCACAGTTTGTACCCATAGGGATACCAATCACTTGGTGGTATATGGTACTCCCAAAACGTACATAAATATTAGGTGTTATTCTGCATGATCCATCCAGTGTGTGACTTTAACTCATTGAGCCCTAGTGACGCATATATGCCTCTTTTACCAAAAGTGTACCTATCAAGAGTACACATGTGCTAAGCACAAAGTGAAGTCCCTGGTCAGAGGGCTCCTGCAGGAGCCCTCTGATCAGGGTCTTCACTGTTAATCATTTTGTAAAATATTATCAAAAACAACCCTAAATGGTTGAAAATTGACCAGCTTTTATTGCAAACTGGAATCATTCATTTGAAGTTTCAGGGGATAATGAGTTAATATCTTTTTTTCAA